>OX465379.1:11301797-12608614 GCA_950004255.1 Mesopsocus fuscifrons | reverse complement strand
TACCAATGGCCACAGCATAAGAATACAGGCAATGGTTTGGAGGTGGGAAGGTTTTTTCCTGTCTTGATGAAAAGTAGAATCTGAGCTTCGGTCGGATCAGGCCGGGATTAACAACTGCTCTGCAAGATCGTTTCTTGTATAAATAGAAAATAAACCAACCGCTTTCTATTGGGCCACTGTCTTAACGACACTCAGACTTGATGAATAGCGATTCTATTGAACGAGGAATGAAAGTGGGAGGGAGGGGGGGGGGGGGGGGGGGGAGAATAAAAAGTTGACAGTTTCTCCCGCCGATCCCTCCATAAACCATCTGCAATGTGGTCGCCTCGAAATTCGAAACTTTATTTTTGACTGAGTTTAGAGCGCAAATATTTTTTTTCCATCAATTTCTCTTGCTCCTCCAAAGGCTATTGTGTGTCAATAGTACTCCGTAAATTTAGGAGCGCTGGTTTGGAATTTCCTATCCTGTAAGAAGTTACATTTAAAAAACACCTCAAGCCTTTGAATGAATGTAAATTAAATGGGAAAGAAGCAGAAGGAAACCCCGCCCTAGACTTGCATTGGAGTCGGAACTCAGCTGATGAGCAAATAAAAAGCCACGAGGAAGAGCAGAGCAAGCAGCCCGAGGGAAGGGCCATGAATGGAACGCCGGTGAGTCAACTCACTCACAATGGCTTGCATTATCTCCTAAATGAACCAAGTCGGCGAAGCACAAAGCAGCTATTTAATGAATCTTACAAGAAGTCGAAGGAATCAGCGATGTGAAGTGACCTAAGACTGGCTGGTAAGGCCTCGATAGCTGAGTGGACTAAATAATGGTCGACTTTTGAGGAGCAGTGAGAGCCGGGTCACACCGGTTCGATCCCGATCCTACCAAAAAGTTTTTCTGCTCGGCATTCACCTGTGATATGTTCAGCATGTCAAGTGAAATGTATATCGAGGCTGTAGTGGTTCGGAACCCATCTAAAACTGTAGGTCCCCATCGTTTACTCGATGGCTGGGGAGCTGGTATTTGGTAGTGCTGCCAGCTGAGCACAATGGATAGTTCTCGAAAACGGTCTAGTTGCTGGGCTTGTCCCCCCCAACCCTCAGCTATTATTATGACTGGCTGAGGTAACGAATCGCCACCTAGTCGTTGTAGGAAAAGAAGTAGTAGTTGTTGAATTTTTCAGTGAGCTGAAGGTGAATTGAATGGTTGAGTCGTTTGGGAACCATATGGAACCATAGGAACCATCGTTAAAAAATTAAAGCAAAAAAGTCGTTTAAATGAGTCTCACAAGGATTTGAAGGTAAATCGACTTGTTCAGTCAGTAAAATCAAGTCAGATTATGGGAAGAAAGTCAAAACCGAAAAAAGGCAGAAGTGACTTGCTGGTTGTGAAAAATTGAAGAATTGAAGTCGTTTAAATCACCCACTGAGGTGTGAATGAACTCTGACCTTTTTTGGGGAGATGAAATCGGTGGGATAGTAGACTCGTTTTTAATGAAGCTGCTTACCACAGAACTCATTATTTCGGCAGCTTCAGCATTCTGCTGAGGATTTTGAGAAATTTTATTGCACGTGGAATCAGTTTTGCGACCTCCGATTGTAGGACCACCTTTTACCGCTAGAACCTTGTTGTCCTGGAGGTGTATTCCCTTTCTCGAACGCCAGCAAACCCACCCAACTAACACCTTCAAAATTTATTGTAAGAAGATAAGGCACGCCAACATGCAATATACGGAGAACAGTTCTTCTTACAATAAATATTGAAGGTGTTAGTTGAGTGGGTTTGCTGGCGTTCGAGAAAGGGAATACACCTGCTGGTGTCATTTCGGTAACACTTTCACAGAGATGATACTTCGAAGTCAGCCACTTCAAGGTGGAACTTATTCATCGCAGAACTGTATCCACATCATATATGAAAGTGCCATAACTCCTGCAGGTGTATTCCCTTTCTCTAACGCCAGAAAACCCACTCAACTAACACCTTCAAAAATTATTGTAAGAAGATAGGGTACGCCATGATGCAATATATGGATAACAGTTCTACTTACAATAAATTTTGAAGGTGTTAGTTGAGTGGGTTTGCTGGCGTTCGAGAAAGGGAATACACCTGCTGGAATGTACTGTTTCGATATTCCTCTCGCGAATAAAGCCCCTTCTTAAAGTGAGAAAGGGTTTCTCGGTCCCAGACCACTCACTTGCACCCTGAACCTTATAGAAGAATCATTCTGAAGTGCCATAAGGAGGAGTATACGAGAATTAGTTATTATACTTTGAAGTGGACCCAACTGGTTGAGTCGCAGCACATGGGATAATGAGCGCCGTGAGCAACAATAGTAAACGCCGGCTGACAACAGTCACATTTAATGAGGAAACTCCGTGTTGTGCAAGAAAAACCGGAGCAAGAAAAGAAAGAAAAGTTTTTTCTGATTCTTCACTTCTTTTTACAAGAACTTCCTACTTACAATGTTCTTTTCATTTACTTACTTCTTTTGCGTAAAAAATAACTGTTAGGAACTGCCTTCTTCAGTGAAGAAAGTATGAAGGGAAAGCCAAAGCAAATAATTATAGCTTGGAGTCTGGGAGTCTTGAAGGCTTCTGTACTCAGCTTCTTGTTTTCGCGGTTTGTAGATGTAAATTACTAGGAGCTTGTTACTTTTCTGTGGAAATTAGTTCTTCCTTCTCTCCTTTTCAAGATGAAAAATACTCTTGTTCGCTTGAAAGGCGTTGGACTTTTTAACAAATTAATTATTGTGAATGTGGGTTTGTCTCATGTAGGTACCTACCATCAGTTTCCATCTAATAATAATAGCTGAGGGTTGGGGGGGACAAGTCCAGCAACTAGACCGTTTTCGAGAACTATCCATTGTGCTCAGCTGGCAGCACTACCAAATACCAGCTCCCCAGCCATCGAGGTAACAATGGGGACCTACAGTTTTAGGTGGGTTCCGAACCACCACAGCCTCGATGTACATTTCACTTGACATGCTGAACATAGCAGTTTCCATCCAACTCAACGGTTGTTTTCTGCAAAATTTAATTGAACCTATGAATTTGAAGCTACATATCAGGTGCAAAACAAAAACGTAACTGACTGTGATAAAATCACGTGAATTTTGGCGGCATTATTTTTTTTTTCGATTCCTCGATGAAATATGCAAACTATGATTTTTTGATATAGGTCGCTTAACGGTTTTCTCATATTTTGTGGTATGGCAGGTTCGTTGCAAGAGTTATGGGCTGAGAATTATTTTTGTCGACGGCTACTTTTCATCGACTGCTCGGTTTATGGATTAGATCCAATCGGGTGATACAACTTCTCTAAGTTCCAGTCCACTTCGAGTGCTGAGTTTGTTTGAAACTTTCCAAGTTTCTTTCTTGTTTACATTGAAGTTCGCCTCGATTTCTAGATTAGATGCCTTGGAAAAGTGGAAATTGTATGATTGGCTAAGCTGAAATAAGCTGTGGTACTAATTTTCCCTACTACGTACCTTCTCAGAATTAATTATCTTCTCTTGGCTAATTTTTTTTAGAATTTGTCTTCGATATTTTCCGCTTTTTTGCGGCGAGGCGCGGTTAGGTGGATGGTGTACCTTACAATGATCCAAACCAAAATATTGAATGCATGTTTATTACATCACAGGGGCACTGTCGCTGTTTTATTTCCTTTACCTATAGTTCTTCTAGCTCAGTCGCTGGTAGTAAAACATTTTCCAATAATTTCTCATTATCTTATATGGAACGCGGTATAAGTTTATAATTGAATCCGCAGCAGTGCTGAGATAATAAGCAGCTCGGAAAACTTGGATCCTCTTCTCCGGAGGAGTGAATAATTTGTTGTAAGTGATCGGTGATCTGGGGCGCTAATCCTGAAAATGGATCCTGGGGAGTAGGTTCAAACAGACAAGCAGAGGAGATAGGCTCTCACGGTTGCCATGGGAACCACTCAGAAACAGATCTAAGAAATCTGTCATTGCCGTTTACCATTACCGCACGTAATCGTAGTGTAGTATTTTTGAGGTGTTTCCCATTCATTCATTCAATATTTCCATTTGTAGTGGTTTGTATATTGGAAAAACGAAGGAAAAACGAAAAACACAGTTTGTACAAAATAGGTACCTGTTGTTATGAGTTGATAATAATAAGTGATAGGTGTCAAGTTTTTTAACCCTTTACCTAGATATTTAGGTACCTAGATACCTAGAATATTTAGAAGAGTTGTGATAGAAAACCGCGGGCAAAAGATAATCTATAGGGAACTACGAAGGCAAGTACCCTTTTCATTGGACAGTAAGTACCTACGTGTAATTAAAAAGGGTTAAAAGGAAAGTAAAAAGGGTACTTTCCTATTATCTAGTCGTCATTTAAGGCACTTGACTATTTTTCCTCAGAACCTGAGGTCTCTTCTGCCATTCCCATGGGCGTAGCAGGACCAAAAACCTGGGGATTGCTAAGCCCCCCTGACCTTCTCCTCACCCGAGGAGGTAGGCATGGGTTTATGTGACGTTATGTGAAGGTCAGAAAAATCCTGGGGGTGGCTATTCGCTTCCTAGGGGGGCCTAGACCCCCCTCCCCCTTGATTGCTACGCCTATGGCCATTCCACTACATTATACCTCATATTATTTTACGTCCACGGACAAGTCTGAAATTTGAAATGTCGGGAGATAGGCCAAGAACATTTTCTTTGGGTGTCTTTAAGACTCTGGGGACACTTGAGCAAAGAAATACTTTCGTAAGGTCTGAAGAAAATTAGAAACTCAGAAAGTCGTAAAACTCACGGAAAACAAATGATCCAAGCACCATTTCGAGCGGGACGGCAGCTTTCCGAAGCTTTCTTCATTCTTACTTCCATTTTCCACCACCAGACCGTTTGAGCTATTCTTCTGGCTGTCTCTAGATGGCATTCCGATCACTATTTTCTCTGTTTCAGCTACTCAGCACTCTCAGCACTCTCGCTTGATCCCCAAGCACTACTGTCTCACTGCCCGGATCATAAATTTTAAATTCATTAATATTTTATTGCTACTTGGAATTTTCTTTTGTTAAGTGTTTCATTCATTAGCCCTTCCTTTTGCAATTAATTCCATTTTGTAATTTGATAAAACCTTGATTTACAATGCTTTCATTCTTCTACTCTATTTGAAAATTTGCAGGGGCGGGGGTAGTAAATTTAGCAGCTGTCAGTGGTCAAATTGCTCTCTCGTTCTTAATTTATTCTCAAAATGTTCAGTTTTTTAATTTTTTTTTGGATTAGGTTTTCTTCATAGACTTTGAAAAGATTTTGCAGCCCTCGATACCTTGTCGATAGGTACTTCATTTATTTGAAGAGTCATTAAAGTCAGTTATTCGCAGGCTCTTCTGAAACAGAGGTTCGGTGAGCTCAGGTGGAAAAAATTTCTGACTCAGGTTTATTATTAAGCTCACTTTCAAATGATTTTATGAATTTTCAAATAAGTACCTACTAGCGCTAAAAGAGGACCAACATATTTATGTACTTCCAAGTCGTGTATACCTAAACAGTAGCTTGATTTGCGGCGGTGGCCTCTTTAGGTTTACCATTACATGCTTCCTTTGTGGTGAAGCCTCCCGGAAGTACCGCTGCCGCTGCCGTATCCGGTATACCTCCGCCCCTCTCGCTCTGCACCTGTCTCATGAACTTCCGTTGCTGCTCTGTTGTTGTTACATTATTGAGTCACTGTCCCAGGTCGGATATCCTTGAAACGGGGGTTAGTCTTTTCTTCCTCTCTTGTTTTGAGCTCTAGGGTCACCTCTGGAATTGTCGGCATTCGCGTTGTATAGAAAGGACCTCGTCCATCCTTCCGAGGCACCGTTGATGGTACTATGGAGAAGGATATGGCCGAGGGGTTAACCACTCGTTGGGAATCTCGTTGGGAATAATTGAAAATCTTTATGAAATCTCAGGGAATCTTGGAATTTTTTGGAGTGGTTACCCCTCCGGGGTTCATCTTTCCACGAATAACGTTGGGAATCTTTGGAAATCTTTATGGAATCTCAAAGAATCTCTAGAGTGGTTGTGGTTACCCCCTCGGATGGCTATAGGGGACAGGGATCGTAGGTGTGTCCAGTTTTTTGACAGTACCTTTAACTTACTGTCCTGTTAATTCAGAGTCCCTGGCGTAGCAGACAGAGAACAATAGCTATGTCAGCGGTTGTCAGTTTCTTTGTCGCGTATACCTTTTTCAAAGGAGAGTGAGAGAAAGCTATATATGAAGTATGACTAAAACAATACCTCATTTTTTAAACATATTTATTATAATTATTAGTAAATGAATCTACTGAGAAAATCATCCTGCGATGACAGCTGGTTACATCTAGCCGGCATGAATGGTGCATGAATGTCACTGGCATGAATGGTGCATGAGAGTCACTGGCATGAATGGGAAGATATTAAGCTGGCGTTCTATCAAAGTCTGAGAGAGCCGGGTCACACCGGTTCGATCCCGATCCTACCAAAAAGTTTTTCTGCTCGGCATTCACCTCTGATATGTTCAGCATGTCAAGTGAAATGTATATCGAGGCTGTAGTGGTTCGGAACCCACCTAAAACTGTAGGTCCCCATCGTTTACACGATGGCTGGGGAGCTGGTATTTGGTAGTGCTGCCAGCTGAGCACAATGGATAGTTCTTGAAACGGTCTAGTTGCTGGGCTTGTCCCCCCCCCCCCAACCCTCAGCTATATTATATCTATCAAAGTCGGTCTGAGAGCTCTGATAACTGATAACCAGGATGAAGACATACCAGGGATAATTGGTTACTCTCGGGAGTGCCCTATGGCTATAGAGCACATACCTGCAGGTGTATTCCCTTTCTCTAACGCCACCAAAACCCACTCAACTTACGCCTTCAAACTCCCTAAACGCTCAAATGGTATTCCCCAACGCTTATGGTGGGTTATTGAGTGGGTTTTGGTCGCCCTTTCAAGGCGGTAGAACTCACCACCCCTTCCCATTGGTGCAAAGTCAACTTGAGTGGGTTTTTGAGCGGATTTAATAGAAAGTGTACTTGAAAATGAGAATATATCTATTTTTTTGGGGGAAAAATGAAAGTTTCTTTACATTTGCAATGAAAGAAGTACACTTCGTTTTGCTTTTGTTTGAGTTTGGTTTTTTGAAAAAAGCGGCAAATTTGAAATTTTTTCACGACCATTCAATTTTAATATTATTATCTTATCTTCGACTCATTTTATCTTGAATAATTAAACATTTTAATAGAAAAATATAAAATAACCAAATAAGGTTATGAAAGCTTACCATCTTTTACTTTCACAAATTTTAAACTGAAATCCATACATTTTATGTTCTTTGAAATTAAATAAAGGTATTACTGAAACATTTCTTACATTAAATCTAGCAAGTGTTACATATTTAACACCTAAAACTAAATTTGAAGTTCAATATTAACAAGAATCCGGTAAAAATGGATTCATAATGTTGTTGTTTCGGTCTGTCTACTGCTTTAACGCCAAGTTTTCAAAGTTGCGACAAATTTCCCTTGTTTTGTTTGCGCCTGGCGGTAGGAGATAGCGCCGACGAAAAGCGTAAAAGTAAGCGGAATACGGGAATTGCTGAAGCGAGTTCTAAGTGGCGTAAAAATAGCGGTTGCGAGTTATCGCCTGCTAAAAGCGTTCCCAACGGGAATACTCCTGCAGGGATTGATTAAATTCTCCATGTCGATGGTCATGGCCATTGTGTAGAATAGCATAGGAGGGTAGTCACTTCGTCAACATTCAGTGACTGGTGACGGCTAGGTGTAGGTTACAGTACCACGGGCTACTTAAAAATAACCACTTGTGATTTTTTTTTTTTTTTTTTACGCGTGACGTTCAGAGAACACATGCGCCGATGAGTTGGTTTGTTAGATGTTTTTGGCCGAAGCCGAAGACGAAGTGGCCGAAGCCGAATATGAGTGGGGCGAAGCCAATACATCCATGTCGGAAGCGGAAAATTTTTCGGTTCCGCCGGGATTCGAACCCGGACCTCTCAGGACACAAAGCGGACCCCTTGACCGCTCGGCCACTGAGAGGCACCACTTGTGAAAATGTTTAGGTCGTCTGATAAGGAGATTTTTGTATCGGTACATTGGTTGGGCAGTTGGAAAAGCATGTTCGACCTTAGGTATCCATATGTGGTTTGTACATGCGAAAGTCAGTGATAACAGTTGTTTGAACATACAGACAAGGATGTAACCACGTGTGAAGGTCACTGCGATAAGGGATGGTGCGGCAGCCATTACTGTGATATCCCTGCCCATGGGGTGGTCGTGTGATAAGGGCTATTTGGCTATATAGGTGAAGATGTAAACACGTGTGAAGGTCATGTGATAAGGGATGCTCGAGCATCCATGATTGTGAGTTGTGATATATGATATACTTGTCCATGATAAGGGTGGCTGTTTGGCCAAATAGGTAAGGATGTAACCACGTGTGAAGGTCATTGGGGAAGGTCATGTGATAAGGGATGTTCGGGCATGGGATATAGGGTTGGGAGGAGCCCGGCAGTCGTCAGTTGGCGGCGATCCCGCGTCCCGTGCGCTCGCCCCGCCCGCTCGCGCCCCTTCGCCCTGTGATGCCTCACTGTTGTCTACAACCCTCTGTGTCTGCACGAGCCTACTGTCGTTTTCTGTCGTCTGGTAAATTCTAGAAGTAGAACACTTTCTTGAGAGAGAGGCACTTACTCGGGGAAGGGCGTTGCTGTGTTTCTTCAGTATTTCTCACTGCTCGCGGGCGTTTGTTTTTGCCTTCGTCCGATTGTTGTTGTACGAAAGTCACATAAATCGTCATTTTTTAGGATTGTTTATAGGGGTCCAAATGTTTAGGTTACAGATAGACTCATGAACAAATTTTTTTTAAGGGTCCGCTATACCTGACGGTGCATTTTTTGCCGCCCATAAGATTAACATTGCGAGCGGCGATTCATTTTCAAGGTTTAACCTTGGTTGGAAAGACACAAAATTTTGCCTGTACCTAGCCCTAACAATGTTCTAGGGAGTGTTCGAAGCTGATTTCCCATTTTTTTTTTACTGCTTTTTGAGATACAGCACTTTTCTTGAGGTATGCGATGCTAGCATTTGCAAAACAGTTGCAATAAAAGAAACCAGTGAGAAATTGGGAAATCTGCTTCGAACACTCCCTAGAACATTGTTAGGGCTAGGTACAGGCAAAATTTTGTGTCTTTCCAACCAAGGGTAAACCTTGAAAATGAATCGCCGCTCGCAATGTTAATCTTATGGGCGGCAAAAAATGCACCGTCAGGTATAGTGGACCCTTAAGGTAACTGCGACTTTTTTCCTCCTTAGTAGACACCAAAAAAAATCTTTGCAGTCTGTATCCGTATTTGGGTGACGGCTTGCTTGGCACATTGGGGCATTAAATGGAAGGTTGTAAACTGGTAGGTACAGATAGTCAGTTAGTGTCTCGACCATTCATTGACTTCAGCGTACCTAACCCTGGAAATTTTCAGATATTCCAACCGTTTGCTTCAGAACTAGCAGAGAGAGTACTTGGAAAACTGTGAAGGGGATTTTAAATCGAGAATAATAATTTCCAGAGCAAACTCCATTGTTCTCAAAACGCTTGCCTTGCTGGAATTATTCTGCATTTGAATTTGGAACTCAACTCTCCTAAAATTGTATAGATATATATAATTGTATAGGATAGGGACCCGGTATGATAACACACTGACAGTCGGTCTGGAGTTTCGGGCTCGGGGGACTGGGTTAAAACAAGCTTGAATGAACACCGTTACACAGGGTCTATCCCGTGGAATATGACGTCAGATGTCCCAGTGACATCGGAACTCTATAGCTGAGGGTTGGGGGGGGGGACAAGCCCAGCAACTAGACCGTTTTCAAGAACTATCCATTGTCCTCAGCTGGCAGCACTACCAAATACCAGCTCCCCACCCATCGAGTAAACGATGGGGACCTACAGTTTTAGGTGGGTTCCGAACCACCATAGCCTCGATATACATTTCACTTGACATGCTGAACATATCAGAGGTGAATGCCGAGCAGAAAAAGTTTTTGGTAGGATCGGGATCGAACCGGTGTGACCCGGCTCTCATTGCTCCTCAAAAGTCGACCATTTAGTCCACTGGGCTATCGAGGCTGTATCAGAACTCTATACTAGCAAGTAAGGTATGTTATGAGCAAATTGAAACCAACGGTCTGTAGGATCAGACCTACTTCATATTCAATGGGAACAAACTTTAGAATTTACAAAATCTTGATCATTTTTTTATGCCTTCTTACTCCGGTAAGGTCCGACGATGAGTCTTTTGGTCACATAGCGTTCCTGATTTGAAGCCAAAAAGCTGAATGGTAATGTGCCCAATCAGCCCAAAGAAGGATTAAAATTGTATATGTTGGTCAAAATTTTTGTGTGATCAAAAATCAGCGAAAATTGAGTGATCCTGAAGCATCTATATCATGGATCACTCCCACCCAATTTCATGGCTATCAACCATCCTTTGTGTGTTCTGACTATACGAAAATGAGGTTACTTTTTTTATGAATGATTTTTTTTATAATAAAAATTGGTTTGTAACGTGTTGTACCAGTCCGTCATTTTTCCAGAAACTACTTTATTTCCAATTCAAAAACTCCCTGGATCATGAGAAATATCAAAGCTTGCTTTCAAAATTTTGCAAGAAAAATATTTTCTCGTCATTTGGCTGACAAGAAAGTAAAAAAAAAAAAAAGTTAACCTCAGAAAAATTTCAGAATAATCAGTTTGACGGCGATAGGTCGGCTGTAGTTAGGAAGGTATTGGTCTCGCACAAGTCGACGGACTGCTTTTTTTGACCGATATGTAGGTACAACATTTTTTTAATCGAATTATCTTTCGAAGCTCCCAAATTGCCACCCCCATAAGGGGAGTGAGAGGAGGGACTATAATGATTTTAAAATTGTTTTTAAAAGGAAATGGATGAAATGAATGGAGCGATAAGGGAGGAGACGGGAAAATGAAAATGCAGCTTCTCTTTTTTGCCGAGCTGCTGTCTTTACTGTCATCTTCTGTAATTAGAGCTTTGGCCTTTGAGTGGAAGACTAACCGATGCTAGTTGCAGATTCATCTTAATTAAATCCCTCGTCTAATGAAATTGGCGGGGTCGAAGTTGACGTGAACTGCAGTAGGGTTCTTCAAAGTTTTTAGCGAACTATTGCAAGTTTTTTTTTAACCCATCTAAAAAATTGGATGTAAAAAGTAAAAAAAATAACTGAAAAGTGCGAAAATCACAAAACGCGGATTAAACCTCATATTTTATAGACTCGTAGGGTGGTCGCGACTGTTTTTGTTGGCAGCATATGGCTCGCAATTCAGACTCCTTACTTGTAATAAAAATGGAAAATAAAGGTCAAAATAATATTTTTCTGGTGTGAGAAAATAAAAGGAAAAACTCACAACAGTGACTGAACTAACCGGAAGCTCGTCCTCTTCGAAATCTTGGTGCAATTATAGGCTTTGTTCATTGACAAATAAAATCTACAATAGATTCGATTTTTTAGCGTTTTGCCACTTTGTCGGGATTTTTTATTACTATCAATCAAAGGGAAATGAAATTTTTTAAAGCAGAGTGATCCCCCTCCCCCGAGGGGTTAACCACTCCAGAGATTCCTGGAGATTCCACTGAGATTCCATAAAGATTTCCAATGATTCCCAACGATATTCATAGAAAGATGAACCCCAAAGGGGTAACCACTCCAAAAAATTCCAAGATTCCCTGAGATTTCATAAAGATTTCCAAGGATTCCCAACGATATTCATAGAAAGATAAACCCCAAAGAGGTAACCACTCCAAAAAAACTCCAAGATTCCCTGAGATTTCATAAAGATTTCCAATGATTCCCAACGAGATTCCCAACGAGTGGTTAACCCCTAGCCCTCCCCCCTCCCCCAAAGACGCCTGGCTTACGCCTATGTGTTGCTGATGGGCTGTACAGTAAACTCCACTTTATAATTTGTAATTCAGAAGTGTGAAACTCGGGTGCGGTCCGTGTTACTGACAGGGCTGAAGGGTTTTTGGGTGTGGTCCCTCTATTACCGACCCCTTCTCACATTTTGCATACCAATTGCCGCCATTTCATTTGCATTTCTACTTTCAAGTGCTTTTTGTCATTAACCTGTACGCCGCAGGTGTGTATATCATACCTCACCAGGGCCTTAAGGCTGAATATACATCCGCTATTTTTACTTTACCTGTATACGGAGTATACGTAAGGTAAAGTATTGTATTCGTGCGGGCCAATTTTCGGCAAACCTCAACTTTGAACCGTCATTGCTCCCAGACCTCAAAAGCGACTGAAACTTGCATATACATTTCGGAAACGTCCATTCCTTCGGAATACGAAAAACATCTCACTTTTTTCCTCCGACGAACAGTTTGCCCACAGGAATTTTTAGAAGAGGTCAGGTACTCCGTGTCAGTACGTATGTAGCTAGCTAGCTAGCTAGCTAGCTAGCTATGTATGTGGCATTGACCTGGACGGCACACTTTTCAACCGATTTTCTTCAAAATCGGTAGTGACCTTTCTAAAATTGGAAGAAATCAGAATCCGGAAGCCCAGTTTCCCCCCTTTAAAATTAAGGGGGGTTACCCCCCGAAAACTCCCCCAAAAAGTAGAAAAAAAATATTTGCTCGAAAATGGCTCTAACGATTTTGATTAAATTTTAGACAATTATAGAACTATTAATTACGAATCCAATGATACCACCCACTACCCCCGCATAACTCCCTGGAAGGGGGGAAGTCCCCCCTGGACCTGTAAAAGGGTGAAATCAGAGGATTCAGTAGTTTGTGGTATACGAGTAGTTCTGGATAGGACACGTGACAACCGCCATACTCGTCTCAAATGTTATATGGCTTATCTCCAGCCCCCCCCCCCCCCAGGGGGGGGGGATTTTGAGTGACTTTTAAAGTGCGGCTTATGGGGTCTCAAACTGTTCGGGGTAACGTTGTGAAGCAGTTTTTTGTGTCAAAAAGTTTTTCTGAACGTATCTAAGCACCCCACCCCCTAAGGGGGGTAGTTTTGAGTGGTTTGTGAAATATGGGTTGTGTGGGCTCAAAATGATCGGGACATCGTTCTGAGACAATTTATTTGGTCAAAATGTTTTTTCGCCACCCCTCCCCCCCTTTTGGGGGGAGTTTTGGTTACTTTCCAAAGTACGTTGTGTGGGGTATCAAAATGCTCGGGGAAACGTTGTGAGACAATTTATTTTTTAAAAAAGTTTTTCCGAGCTTCCCCAACCACCCCACCTCCTTTTAGGGGGTAGTTTTGGGTGGTTGCCGAAGTACGTCGTGTGGGGTCTCTAAGTACTCGGGGGAATATTTTGGGGCCATTCCTTTCGTCAAAAAGTTATTCCGTCTTCAATCATTTAACCAAGGGTTTATTTCTAGGAATCACGCAAATAAGCAGGTAAAGTTTTGTCCGACCGTGTCGTACCGCTTGTTTACTTTACCTGTATACGGAGTATACGTAAGGTAAAGTATTGTATTCGTGCGGGCCAATTTTCGGCAAACCTCAACTTTGAACCGTCATTGCTCCCAAACCACAAAAGCGACTGAAACTTTCATAAACCTTTTGGAAACGTCCATTCCTTCGGAATATGAAAACCATCTCACTTTTTTCCTCCAACGAAAAGTTTGCCCACAGGAATTTTTAGAAGAGGTCAGGTACTCCGTGTCAGTACGTATGTATGTATGTGTGTATGTATGTATGTGTGTAGCTAGCTAGCTAGCTAGCTAGCTCTGTATGTGGCATTGACCTGGACGGCACACTTTTCAACCGATTTTCTTCAAAATCGGTAGTGACCTTTCTAAAATTGGAAGAAATAAAAATCCAGAAGCCCAGTTTCCCCCCTTTAAAATTAAGGGGGGTTACCCCCCTAAAACACCCCCAAAAAGTAGAAAAAAAATATTTGCTCAAAATCGGCTCTAACGATTTCGATCAAATTTTAGACAATTATAGAACAAATAATTACGAATCCAATGATACCACCCACTACCCCCGCATAACTCCCTGGCCGCTAAAAAAGGGGGGGAAGTCCCCCCTGGACCTGTAAAAGGGCGAAATCAGTGGATTCAGTTTTTTGTGGTATATGAGTAGTTCTGGATATGACACGTGACAACGGCCATACTCGTCACAAATGGTATATGGCTTATTTCGAGCCTCCCCCCCCCCCAGGGGGGGGGGGCAATTTTGAGTGGCTTTTAAAGTGCGGCTTATGGGGTCTCAAACTGTTCGGGCGAACGTTGTGAAGCAAGTTTTTGTATCAAAAAGTTTTTCTGAACGTATCCAAGCACCCCACCCCCTAAGGGGGGTAGATTTGAGTGGTTTGCGAAATATGGGTTGTGGGGGCCCAAAATGATCGGGAGATCGTTCTGAGGCAATTTATATGGTCAAAATGATTTTTCGCCGCACCCCCCCCCCCCCCCTATGGGGGGAGTTTTGGATACTTTCCAAAGTACATTGTATGGGGTATCAAAATGCTCAGGGAAACGTTCTGAGACAATTTATTTTGTCGAAACGTTTTTCCGAGCTTCCCCATCCACCCCACCTCATTTTAGGGGGTAGTTTTGGGTGGTTGCCGAAGTATGTCGTGTGGGGTCTCTAAGTACTCGGGAGAACATTCTGGGACCATTCCTTTCGTCAAAAAGTTTTTCCGTCTTTAATCATTTAACCAAGGGTTTATTTCTAGGAATCACGCAAATAAGCAGGTAAAGTTTTGTCCGACCGTGTCGTACCGCTTGTTTACTTTACCTGTATACGGAGTATACGTAAGGTAAAGTATTGTATTCGTGCGGGCCAATTTTCGGCAAACCTCAACTTTGAACCGTCATTGCTCCCAGACCTCAAAAGCGATTGAAACTTGCATATACATTTTGGAAACGTCCATTCCTTCGGAATATGAAAACCATCTCACTTTTTTCCTCCCACGAAAAGTTTGCCCACAGGAATTTTTAGAAGAGGTCAGGTACTCCGTGTCAGTACGTATGTATGTGTGTATGTATGTATGTATGTATGTAGCTAGCTAGCTATGTATGTGGCATTGACCTGGACGGCGCACTTTTCAACCGATTTTCTTCAAAATCGGTAGTGACCTTTCTAAAATTGGAAGAAATCAGAATCCAGAATTTTAGTTTCCCCCCTTTAAAATTAAGGGGGGTTACCCCCCCAAAACTCCCCCAAAAGGTAGAAAAAAAATATTTGCTCAAAATCGGCTCTAACGATTTTGATCAAATTTTGGACTATTATAGAACAAATAATTACGAATCCAATGATACCACCCACTACCCCCGCATAACTCCCTGGAAGGGGGGAAGTCCCCCCTGAACCTGTAAAAGGGTGAAATCAGTGGATTCAGTTGTTTGTGGTATATGAGTAGTTCTGAATATGACACGTGACAACGGCCATACTCGTCACAAATGGTATATGGCTTATTTCGAGCCTCCCGCCGCCCCCCCCCCCCCCCGGGAGGGGGGCAATTTTGAGTAACTTTTAAAGTGCGGCTTATGGGGTCTCAAACTGCTCGGGGGAACGTTGTGAAGCAAGTTTTTGTATCAAAAAGTTTTTCTGAACGTATCCAAGCACCCCACCCCCTAAGGGGGGTAGATTTGAGTGGTTTGCGAAATATGGGTTGTGGGGGCCCAAAATGATCGGGAGATCGTTCTGAGGCAATTTATATGGTCAAAATGATTTTTCGCCGCACCCCCCCCCCCCCCCTATGGGGGGAGTTTTGGATACTTTCCAAAGTACATTGTATGGGGTATCAAAATGCTCAGGGAAACGTTCTGAGACAATTTATTTTGTCGAAACGTTTTTCCGAGCTTCCCCATCCACCCCACCTCATTTTAGGGGGTAGTTTTGGGTGGTTGCCGAAGTATGTCGTGTGGGGTCTCTAAGTACTCGGGAGAACATTCTGGGACCATTCCTTTCGTCAAAAAGTTTTTCCGTCTTTAATCATTTAACCAAGGGTTTATTTCTAGGAATCACGCAAATAAGCAGGTAAAGTTTTGTCCGACCGTGTCGTACCGCTTGTTTACTTTACCTGTATACGGAGTATACGTAAGGTAAAGTATTGTATTCGTGCGGGCCAATTTTCGGCAAACCTCAACTTTGAACCGTCATTGCTCCCAGACCTCAAAAGCGATTGAAACTTGCATATACATTTTGGAAACGTCCATTCCTTCGGAATATGAAAACCATCTCACTTTTTTCCTCCCACGAAAAGTTTGCCCACAGGAATTTTTAGAAGAGGTCAGGTACTCCGTGTCAGTACGTATGTATGTGTGTATGTATGTATGTATGTATGTAGCTAGCTAGCTATGTATGTGGCATTGACCTGGACGGCGCACTTTTCAACCGATTTTCTTCAAAATCGGTAGTGACCTTTCTAAAATTGGAAGAAATCAGAATCCAGAATTTTAGTTTCCCCCCTTTAAAATTAAGGGGGGTTACCCCCCCAAAACTCCCCCAAAAGGTAGAAAAAAAATATTTGCTCAAAATCGGCTCTAACGATTTTGATCAAATTTTGGACTATTATAGAACAAATAATTACGAATCCAATGATACCACCCACTACCCCCGCATAACTCCCTGGAAGGGGGGAAGTCCCCCCTGAACCTGTAAAAGGGTGAAATCAGTGGATTCAGTTGTTTGTGGTATATGAGTAGTTCTGAATATGACACGTGACAACGGCCATACTCGTCACAAATGGTATATGGCTTATTTCGAGCCTCCCGCCGCCCCCCCCCCCCGGGAGGGGGGCAATTTTGAGTAACTTTTAAAGTGCGGCTTATGGGGTCTCAAACTGCTCGGGGGAACGTTGTGAAGCAATTTTTTGTATCAAAAAGTTTTTCTGAACGTATCCAAGCACCCCACCCCCTAAGGGGGGTAGATTTGAGTGGTTTGTGAAATATGGGTTGTGTGGGCTCAAAATGATCGGGAGATCGTTCCGAGGCAATATATTTGGTCAAAATGTTTTTTCGCCACCCCCCCCCCCCCCTTATGGGGGGAGTTTTGGTTACTTTCCAAAGTACGTTGTATGGGGTATCAAAATGCTCGGGGAAACGTTCTGAGGCAATTTATTTTGTCAAAAATTTTTCCGAGCTTCCCCAACCACCTCACCTCGTTTTAGGGGGTAGTTTTGGGTGGTTGCCATAGTACGTCGTGTGGGGTCTCTAAGTACTCGGGGGAACATTCTGGGGCCATTCCTTTACTCAAAAAGTTTTTCCGTCTCCAATCATTTAACCAAGGGTTTTTTCTAGGAATCGCGCAAGTAATCAGGTAAAGTTTTGTCCGACCGTGTCGTACCGCTTGTTTTACATTTGGACTTCAAACTTTGTGAGGAAACTATTGGATATTTAAATATTCTGAAATATAATACATTTTTAACGTTATTACTCACGAGGCTATTTTGTAATTTCACGATCGGTTAATTTTAGACAATTTTTTTTGGTGTCAAAAAATCACTCGATCATAAAATCACAACATAGGGTCATGAGAAATGACATTAAAAAGACATATTATACTTCAGAATATTTAAATATCCAATAGTTTTCTCACAAAGTATGATGTCCAACTGTAAAAAAATAGCGAATGTATGGTGGCCCTTAATGTTGATACTTTTCCGAGAGAGGTACAATACATTTCTTTCTCTTTACTGAGAGGTATAGGTTCGACAACCCACTTGGCTGTCACAGGTATAAGTCCTCTACTATTATTGCCGAGGGGTTAACCTCAGGGAATCTTGGAATTTTTTGGAGTGGTTACCCCTTCTGGGTTCATCTTTCTATGAATATCGTTTGGAATCTTTGGAAATCTCTATGAAATCTCAGTGGAATCTCAAGGAATCTCTGGAGTGGTTACCCCCTCGACATTAACTCTCGAAAAGTCGAAGAAAACCCTTCAAATTTTTTATGATATCATATCGAAGCCCCATAAAACCCATTAAAACCAATGGTTCACGACAAGAAGCACATTTTTTCAAATTGTTCAACAAAGGTTTCTTATCTAAATGGGGTTTAAAAGCTTCTAGGAGCCCTCAAACGGAAGCCGAAAGGAACAATTGAGGGAGAAGGAGCAGGCCGTCAATCGTGGTGGCTATAACCATCGGGAATTTGGTTCTAGGATATAGGGTGTTCCTGGATCCGCTCTGGAGAAATGCCATACCAGACTGCGAAACCCATTCCTCCAGTCATTTCATGGAGAATATCTCATGGTCTCAAGTTGAGGTTTGTTAACGAATGGCTAAGCCTGAGAGAGTTCCTTAAGGGCCACCATACATTCTCTATTTTTTAGGCAGATTTAGAAGAAAAATCTACTCGATCGTAAAATCACACAACATAGCCTCATGAGATGGGTAATGGCGTTAAAAAACATATTTTATTTCAGAATATTTAAATATCCAATAGTTTTCTCACAAAGTTTGGAGTCCAAACGTAAAAAATAGCGAATGTATTCAGCCTTAAGGGAGTCAAAAAGTCAACAAGATTTTCCCATTTCTCTCACATCAAAAGCCAAAATTGAAAATCTCCTCTGCGTTAAGACATTTCAGTTATTCTTTACAAATTTCTTCAGGTTTGTCCATCGGCTGAAATATCAAGTTCCGTAAATATGCACTACCTTCTATCAGGTTTGTGCAGATACAAAAGAATACTCGCCGTCGATTGCTGATCGTGTGGGCATCCTTACTGCCTTACAGCACCCTAGCCCGAGCATTCGCGCAGTGAGTAGGTACAGAGCTTTAGGGAATGCAATTTTGGAACTCAACCCAGGAACTTTGAACATTCTCTAGCACGCCTCTAGTTTGGATGAATTAATCATTCTTCCTTTATTCTGGTTGACTGGAAGGAGCAATTTACAGTCGAGAGGGCTTATATATCTAGTAAAAAGGTCTCTGCGTAGAAGGAGCCTAGGTTCTGGAAGTTTGCCATGCTGGACACTTCGCGATAAGTCCCGGGTCCACATCCGGTCCAGTATCTCCCCCTTTTGGCCGAACTTCCGTGCAGGAAGTCTCAGCTGCCAAATACCCCTTAAGAGGACGCTATACCTGACGATGCATTTTTTGCCGCCCATAAGATTAACATTGCGAGCGGTGATTCATTTTCAAGGTTTACCCTTGGTTGGAAAGACACAAAATTTTGCCTGTACCTAGCCCTAACAATGTTCTAGGGAGTGTTCGAAGCAGATTTCCCAATTTCTCACTGGTTTCTTTTATTGCAACTGTTTTGCAAACGCTAGCATCGCATACCTCAAGAAAAGTGCTGTATCTCGAAAAACAGTAAAAAAAATGGGAAATCTGCTTCGAACACTCCCTAGAACATTGTTAGGGCTAGGTACAGGCAAAATTTTGTGTCTTTCTAACCAAGGGTAAACCTTGAAAATGATTCGCCGCTCGCAATGTTAATCTTATGGGCGGCAAAAAATGCAACGTCAGGTATAGCGGACCCTTAACCTGCCGGAAGATCGGGCCTGCTTTTCCATTCCTTCATCCGGGCTTTGACGTTATATGGAAAGTTGAGCTTGTCTCGGTTGAAAATAATGGTTGCAAGTATAAAATGCCGGAGAGAACGCTACGCGCTGTTGCCTCGAGGTTCATTTTTCAGTCTTCTTTTTGACGCTTGAGAAAATAATTGTACTCGGAATTTTTATCGAGAGAGGTACAGTTCTATACAATTACCATGCTACAGGAGATGAAATTTCATTTTACATTAAACAACCCACCCTTACCTCTCAGCATAATAACGCTGCACACAAAAATTTCTTATTCATCATTTATCTTCCATTTATTACCGACAAGAATTCGGCTAGTTTTTGGGCCGTAAGAACAAGAACGTGGCCAAGAACATTGCGAAAACCCCCTCCAAATTCCATTCGTAACATCTGATTAGTGAGGGAGGAGGAGGAAACATGCCTACCTATCTAAAGGCACCAACTGCAACCCAAATCGTTAACCAAAAATGTACTAAGCAGGTTGAGAAGTGGGGGGGGGGGGGGGGGGGGGGGGGTCAGCAAATAAACTTGACTATTACAGACATAATCATCGATTTTTCTCAGCTGAAAAATTCTGTACGGTGAATGCTGATTAGAATAGGTGGGATTGGAGGTGAGCACCTGAGTTAGTGCACCTATAAGTCAGCCATAGTGCCTCTCAGTGGCCGAGTGTCAAGGGGTCCGCTTTGTGTCCTGAGAGGTCCGGGTTCGAATCCCGGCGGAACGGAAAAATTTTCCGCTTCCGACATGGATGTATTGACTTCGGCCCACTACTAAACCGGCTTCGGCCCACTCATATTCGGCTTCGGCCACTTCAACTTCGGCTTCAAAAAAAAAAAAAAAAAAAAAGACAGCCTGCTTAGCACGCTGGACCTCTCGGCTGTCGAGGTTATTCGTCCCTTTGCTTTGCCTTTGCCTTTGAAGAGCCTGGTATACCAAGACCAAATTTGTGGCCAACAAAGGGGATACGTTGGTTCGGCTTTTACTTTCTTGAAAGTGATGGCCCACTAAGACAGCGCTGATGAAAACGGCTTGCTTTTACGGAAAACTTTGGTAGTAAATTTTGAGGTAATGCTTTGGGTAGTGTGCCAATATTCAAAATCATTGGCTGGTTATTAAAATTGTAGCAAGGCTAAAATTATTTGTTTATATTTTTGTCCTCCATTTTGAGCAAATAGTCGTGGAAGCAGAGCAGGAAAAATAATAATTAAAGTGACAGCGCGCGGCGGCGGGAATCGGTTAGGTCGTTCGTGAACAGTTCTGTTCTGAAAATATTGAACACTCTGCACCCAGACGTTCGCTTGTTCGGATCTCCACTGCTGTCTTTTCCGTGTCCCCAGCTAACAGCTTGCTCCCGGAAGTACCTACTAGAAGAGGCGAAGGAACCAGTTCCAACTCAGTCCTATACAGCACGGAGAGCATAGAATTATCTGCAGATCCTGTGCGACTTTTCTGCATGAGGGGGAAGGTCACCTTGATCATCTGTCGAGGGGTGCCAATCATGGAGTAGTTTCACTACTTTGCCCAGGGGCGGGCAACTTCTAGAGCCTCCTCCACATCGCAACGTCCTCAATCAAAACGTTGGTAGAAAATGCAGAAGAAAGTAAGTCTGTGGGGAAACTAATATTTGGGAAAACCTACTGAGAAACTTCGTCATGAAATCATCCTGTTTATGCTTCTTATAAGTAAAGTGCCAACCTCAATAATCTAAGTTTCAACGATCTCATGCATAGTGCAAATAAGGACTTGTCTAGATTATACGTTTTCCAAGTTCGACGAAATAATCATCTGTCCATTACCATAATAAAAGGAATTTGGTGGCGTCCAACAAATAGGTAGGCTGTTATCAAAGTGTAAATCGTCTTTTATATGAACAACCATTGAACGTAGATACAGTTTTAGAAATACTTATTGAGTTGACAATAAACCCTTTTAGATCATGATCTTGATGAGTATGAACGGCATTTTATGTAATTTACTGGAATAAACAACATTGCAAACTAACCACCTTCTTGATTAGATAGGACCTGATTCTCAAAAATATCACCAACCACTTACCGAATATAGATTCCATGTCTCTTCCGACTTGAGCAAAGCCTAGTGGCGGTTTATAAGGTTTATCCTCAAAACTTAAGAAAGCCGGGGGGGTAGGGGGCCCTTGGCGCAGTGACGCCGCAACGTGGGACACGAAAGATTACACCTTTCACCTTTCACTGTAGTATTTGATCACATTTTGAATTTTAAACCGAAATAATCACCCCTAATCAATCACTTTCACAACCACCTGTTCTTGTTGACCTTGACTTACATCCCGATTTGTTTACATTTTTTGCGAATTGGCGATATTTTTGAGAAATCTGGTAATCTATCCAATTAAGTATACTGTGCTAGCTAGGACATAGGAATAAGTAGGTATTATAAAACATTTTTGTAAAAGATAATTGTTGGTGGCACTGAAAGGAAATTTCAATTTTAATTTTTTTTTAAAAAAAAGGGCGGGAAAACGTATTTCCGGTTTGCAGAGTGGCGACATTAGTTTGTTCAGTAGGGGGTGTGTTTTTTGGCGCGGTCTACGAACTACTTTGCTTCCATTTTGTTTGCCAAACTTTTATTTTCAGTGAGATTCAGCTATCTACAGAAACTAGGGAGAGAAGCTGTATTAGGTCTGTTGTATATGTATTTTAGGACTGGCCTGAATAGCGTCGTCTTACCTTCCATTCGTGGTGAATTTCCTGTGGCTGTTTGTAGATTTTGTCATTTTTTGGGGCGGTCTGCAAGCAACATAGAGGATTCCAGCTACGAGATTCATTTGTTCAGTAGATTCCCAGGTTATATAGGGTCTTTTAGGGTTAGTTGTGGATGCAGCGGTGTACGAGGATAGTTCGAGGAGCGACCGTCCATGGGCAGAGTTCGGTTTATGTACATTTGTTAATTTATTAGTGTTAATTCATTAGTGTTACTTAGTTTAGTTATTTATTGAGAGAGGAAGGAGATTCGTATCATGCCATCTAAGGCAAGTGTAGCGAAGAAGAAGAAGAAGGCGATGGAGACCGAGACCACCGAGCCAGAGTCAGTTAGAGTAGGGCAGAGTTCAGTTCAAGGAACGTCGTCGAAGGAAATCCTACCTGAAGAACAGGAGCGGTCTAAGGAGGAGGAGACAGTGAAAGAGGGAGAGAAGGGCGAAGAGACCGAGGATATACCTAAGACACCTGCGATTGGTTGGACTGCTGTTCTACGAAAGAAACCAAGGACTCAGAGAAAGAAAAGAAAGATCGTGACTAAAGGGAAGAAGAGACAAGAGGAGTCGAGGGAGGAAACTGAGGAAGACTCAGATGAAGTTCCAGAGGAGACAAAGCCCGATCCAAAACCAGAACCGAGTAACTCACAAGCAGATCGAGCAGATTCCGTGGTGCAGATTATTGGGAAGGAAGTCATCGACAAGATAGGGGTAGAAGGCTATCTTAGGTTGATGCATGGAGGAGCTACAGTGAGAGACAGCGGCGGTGGAGGCAAGATGGCTCGCTTCATTAAGCAGTGCAGTATCCTTAAGTTGTCGTATGGCGGACTAGAAAGTGAGCATGCGAAGTCCTTCATTCGAGATCTACGAGTCCAAATGACGCAGTATGACCTATCGGAGACTGAAAGGGTGCAAGCGGTGAGATACGTACTTACTGGAGAGGCTCTCATATGGTATGATGGCCGAGACTTTGCAAACATCACCGACTTCGAAAGAAAATTTAAGGATTACTTCGTACCGGAACACCGAGAACACGACCGGAGGTATGGCGTCATCAACGCAACTATGGAGGAAGGGCAGTCTTTGACCACCTTCATCAACAACATCCGCAGAAATAATCAGCGACTGATGCATCCACTACCAATTGAAGACATCAAGATGATTATTCTCAACAGGATGAGCCAACGGTACAAGCTACATCTAGGAACTGCAGTCAACAGATTCCAGACTATTGAAGAATTAGAAGAAGCAGCTCTTCGACTGGATGGAGTACTTGGAGCAGACAGTAGACCAACAGGAGGACGTGAGACAGTCCAACAGCGGATACTACAGGGGCCACCACCACCACGTCAGCAGCAAGGAAGAACATCAGAAGGAACCTACCAACATCAAGGCAGAGCATCAGATGGCCGTTACCAGCAGCAAAACAGAGACCGGAGTGCCAGAATAAATCAAGTCAGCATGGACAACAGCGGACCAAGGGCAGACGGTAGTTGTTTTAATTGTTTGGGAAAGGGTCATCGAGCATTCGAATGCAAGCTACCGAAGAAGATTCTCTGCTACAACTGCAAACAGGAGGGCCATGTGCAAAGTAGATGTCCGAGAGGAACGGGAGAACAACAAAGAGAAAGATTCAACAGCGGAAACAACAGCAGAAGACCACCGGAACGTCAAGAAGAACGACACCAACATTCTCGACTTCAGGCAAGTGATTATGAAAATATCATCGAGGGATTGATGCATCGTATTGAAGAAAGGGAACAAAGAAATAAAAACCCAAACGAGAAACCTGTGGGGGGAAATTAGAGTTGGAGACCTCGCAGGGAAAGGACAGTCCAACCACTATCATGGAAGAAGAAGCGGAGAAAGAGTCAAGAGTGGGTGATGTTGAGCCGGAGCTCAACATCACACCACAAGATGAAGAAGAGGAAGAAGTCGTTCTCATAGATGAAGTGGTAGAGATCGGAAGTGCCGGTAAAAGCCTGGATGGCAGACCGTTCGTCATAGTAAAAATCAGAGGAGACTACCAGACCGCACTACTAGACTCAGGAGCAACTCACACAGCAATAGATCATGAATTGTGGCAGTTTTTGAACCGAAGTGGCTTGGCAGTTCAAAAAGCAAGACTATCAGCGAAAGGAGCTAATGGAGCAGCAATAGAAGTCACTGGCATTTGTGATCTACCATTCCAAGTAGGGAAGAAACTGTTCACCATAAGATGCCTATTGATAAGAAATTTGGAAGTGAGAATGATTCTTGGAATAGATGCAATGAGAGGAATGAAAGCAAGATTAGATACAGATAAGAATTGCCTAAGGATCAGAGATCATGAAGGATCAGAGACAGTCAGCCTTCTCATTCATCACGAAATAGAAGAAAGTCATCCAAGAATGAACTACATATCAAGCAACTACATGATGGATGTCATCACCCTAGCTGATGGAACAGTTCTAGGAGAATCGATGCCACCATCGGAGGATGCAGACTTCAAAAGAGCTGAAAGAATGTGGGGAGATGCACCTGATGAGTTCAATACCCCAATAGAAATTGAAAATCCTTACGTCACTGAGTATGAGAAGAAGTTGCTAATCGAACTTATGGAAAGGTGGAAGGAGAGCTTTAAAACAAGTAAAGGTCGAATGACTGATTACAAGGCTGACATCCAAGTGAAACCAGGTTCAGCACCCGTGAGAGCTCGTCCGTTCAGAATGCCACCGAATGAAGTCAAGTATGTGGACAGAGAAGTACAACGCCTGCTGAAGGAGGGAAAAGCAGTTCTGTCGGATGGTCACTATTCATCACCAGCTTTCTGCGTGAAGAAAAGGGATGACCCGAATGCCAGACGTCTCGTAATAGCCTACCAGAAGCTGAATGAAATCTTGATTCCAGTCACGTCAGCAATTCCACACATTCAAGACATCCTGCTGAAACTAAGGTGCAACAAATACAGGAGCCGGTTGGATATGAAAGATGGGTTCTTTAACATAGAATTAACAGACAGGGCTAGTGAGCTTTTGGGGTTCGTGACCCCTAGTTTGATGTGTCTGAGACCTCTAGTACTGATGCAAGGTACCGCTGTATCTAGTCAGATATTTAGTCAAGCTCTGCGGAATGTATTGATGTCGGCGATAGCGGATGACTATGTGGTGCTATTCGTGGACGACGTCATTGTCTACAGCAACACAACCATAGAAGATCACATGGAGAAGCTGAATTCAGTACTGACACTGATGAGAGGAAGGGAGCTACGTATCAACTGGAAGAAGCTACAGTTGGTTCCATATAAGTTTCCAGTTCTAGGCTACGTGCTAACTGAAAACAACCTAACTGCTGATCCTCGAAAAGTAGAAGCTATAGCTAAGCTGAGACCACCTGCATCGCTGAAGAAGCTCAGAAGCTTTATAGGAATGCTGAACTTCTACAGGAAAATGCTGGAGAACCTGAGCCTAGTGTTAGCACCTATGTATGCCTTACTGAAGAAAGACGCTCGATTCAACTGGACAAAGGAATGTCAAGAGTCATTTGAGAAAGCTAAAACTATGCTATGTACTTACCCTGTACTTATTTTGCCGGATCTTCGAGGGAGATTCCAGATATCTGTGGATTCATCTAAGCTTGGTTGCGGAGCCGTATGCTATGCCTTACATGAGGAGACAGGAGAAATACTTGGTGTAGTAGAGTACTACTCTTGCAGATTTACAGAGGCAGAAGGAAATCAATTTTCCACAGCTCTCGAGTTAACGGGATTACTCAAGGCATTAGAAGCGTTTGACATCTACGTAAGAGCTACGCCATATCCAGTAGATGTTGTGGTTGATTCAGAAAGTATAAAATGGCTAATGACTGGTAACCATACAAAGTCGAAGTTAAACAGATGGAGGTGCAAACTGGCAGATTATAACTTGAATGTAATTTATACAAAGGGAAGTACACACACAGTTCCAGACTACCTAAGCAGAAGTTTTGCGCCAGATGAGAGATCGGAGGTACTCTTGAATGCCATCATCGTGGACGCGGTCAATGTACCAGACTTCGAGACTTCGTCAGATTCGTGGTACAACGAACTCAAGTCGAAGGTGGAGAAGGATCCCGATGAATATTCCAGTTTTGCGCTAAAACAGGGAAAATTGTATAAGATCACGAGAGATAAACCTTGTTCAGATCCAACCTACAAAGCAGTTGTTCCAACTGACATGAGAAAAGGCCTCATCGAACTTTTCCACAGTTCAGAATTTGCTTCAGCACATCTAGGAGCCACGAAGACTACAACACGCATACAAAAGGCAGGGTACTACTTTCCCAACATGTATCCTACCGTAAGAAAATTCATAAATGGCTGTGATCGTTGCGCGAAGGTTAAATCTATGAATGCACATGCGTATGGCAATATGAAGGTGCGGGACTTGAACCCACATCCCTTCCAGACAATATTTGTTGATTGTATGGGACCATACCCGAGTTCTAATGGATATCATCATATTCTAACAGTATTGGATGACGCTACCAGATATTTGATTGCCAAACCCATGAGAAAACAGACTGCAGCAGAAGTCACGAAGATTCTTCTTGAAGAAGTTGTCCTGAAGTATGGAGCCTATGAAGTGGTCGTTACAGACCAAGGATCTGTGTTCCGATCACACATCTTCAAGGAATTCTGCGAAAAGATAGGAGCAACATCAGTATTATTACCTTCATTTACTCCATGGTCAAATAGCGTTGAACGTGCTCACAGATGCCTCAAAGATTCAATTAAATGTTTATCTACTAGTCAAAAACAATGGGCAGACTACCTAAAGTATTCAGTCAGTGCACTCAACAACACAGTACATGAAACACTAGCCTTCAGTCCTAATGAGCTGTTATTTGGGAGAGTGCTAAGATCACCATTTGATGCAGCTAGTGGTATAAGGGCAGGATGTTCGAAGCCTTTCGATCCAGAAGAACATGTGCAGAATCTTAAGGGTAACCTACAGAAGATATGGGAAATTACTAAAGAAACTGTTAAGAAGGCACGAACAGTTCAAGCGAAGAGGTATAATGCCAAAAGAAGATTTGTCGATTTTCAAGTGGGAGACTTGGTATATTTACGGACACATTTCAAGAGTGACAGTTCGAAGGGATTCAGTGTGAATCTTGCTGATAAATGGTCAGGACCGTATAAAATCACAGAAGTCGTCAGTAAATCCAGAATGGTGTTAGAAACACTAGATGGAGAGAACATGGGACTGCATAGTCTGGAGAACCTAAAACCTTTCATCAGTCCAATGGAAGATTAATTATGACTCGACTACAGGTCTAGATTTTAATGTTAAGTTAATTTTAAGTTAGGTAAATAGACTAGGTTTTATGAGGCTAAGTTACCTCCTTCTTACCTTCATTATAGAGTGGGCGATGTTGTGCCAATATTCAAAATCATTGGCTGGTTATTAAAATTGTAGCAAGGCTAAAATTATTTGTTTATATTTTTGTCCTCCATTTTGAGCAAATAGTCGTGGAAGCAGAGCAGGAAAAATAATAATTAAAGTGACAGCGCGCGGCGGCGGGAATCGGTTAGGTCGTTCGTGAACAGTTCTGTTCTGAAAATATTGAACACTCTGCACCCAGACGTTCGCTTGTTCGGATCTCCACTGCTGTCTTTTCCGTGTCCCCAGCTAACAGCTTGCTCCCGGAAGTACCTACTAGAAGAGGCGAAGGAACCAGTTCCAACTCAGTCCTATACAGCACGGAGAGCATAGAATTATCTGCAGATCCTGTGCGACTTTTCTGCATGAGGGGGAAGGTCACCTTGATCATCTGTCGAGGGGTGCCAATCATGGAGTAGTTTCACTACTTTGCCCAGGGGCGGGCAACTTCTAGAGCCTCCTCCACATCGCAACGTCCTCAATCAAAACGTTGGTAGAAAATGCAGAAGAAAGTAAGTCTGTGGGGAAACTAATATTTGGGAAAACCTACTGAGAAACTTCGTCATGAAATCATCCTGTTTATGCTTCTTATAAGTAAAGTGCCAACCTCAATAATCTAAGTTTCAACGATCTCATGCATAGTGCAAATAAGGACTTGTCTAGATTATACGTTTTCCAAGTTCGACGAAATAATCATCTGTCCATTACCATAATAAAAGGAATTTGGTGGCGTCCAACAAATAGGTAGGCTGTTATCAAAGTGTAAATCGTCTTTTATATGAACAACCATTGAACGTAGATACAGTTTTAGAAATACTTATTGAGTTGACAATAAACCCTTTTAGATCATGATCTTGATGAGTATGAACGGCATTTTATGTAATTTACTGGAATAAACAACATTGCAAACTAACCACCTTCTTGATTAGATAGGACCTGATTCTCAAAAATATCACCAACCACTTACCGAATATAGATTCCATGTCTCTTCCGACTTGAGCAAAGCCTAGTGGCGGTTTATAAGGTTTATCCTCAAAACTTAAGAAAGCCGGGGGGGTAGGGGGCCCTTGGCGCAGTAGGGACATATTAAAATTATGTTGGAAGTTTGCGAGGGGAAAGTCAGGAGAATTTTCCAATAACGCAATAGGTAATTTTTCACAAAAGCCTGGAATGTAGACCTGTTTCTTATACTTATCTTATACGGTAGGTTTTCCGAGTTCTCATACATAATAGAAAGAATAGGAAGTGAAACACAAAAAGAAGCGATAAGCGATAAGAGAGGTCAGGGGCTCGTCAGTTACCGCCCATAGACCTGAAAGGTCAAGGTTTGAGCAGCGAGTAAGAGAGTGTGTGGAGGGTTAGATGCTGGATTTTGGCGGCAAAAAAGGCGACAGTACGCCCTACACTTTGGGCCTCATGCCAATATTTTATCCAAAAAGTGAAACTGTTGCCAGTTTGCCTGTTCTTCCGCTATCAAACTGGGATCTGTCCTTCCTTTTCTATTCAATGCTGACCTAGTTAAGTCTGAGAAATAGAATTCCACGACTTCCATCTTGCGAGAAAAAGTTATGGGAATGGCTCGAGATAAAAAGTTTCAAGGGGGCAATTTGGATTCATAAATTTAAGATGTTGTTCTTAAAACTTGACTAGATTCCAAAGACCAACTTGCTGACCAACTAATTGAAGTGAGGATTTATAAAAGATCCAACTTTTATCCATGAATAACTTCTCTGAAACAGAAAGATACCGCTTTTTCCGAATTGTTTTTTGCTGGGTGTCTGAGTCTTACGCACCTGCGGAGGGTTCGCTGCTTTGCTGCCTGAACTCTAAGCTCCTGTAGCCTACATTCATATCTGGGTTATTTGACCTTTTGCTGAGCTTCTGGCAACTGAAGGGGATGTATGAAAGTCTGAGGCCCCAAGGGAGGCTTCTGAATCAAGCCCCTGTAGGAAAACTGACACGAGCCGACGAGGCACGCTCCATCGCGTGCGCGGGTGCCTCTCTTGCCCAATTGCGGCCCTGCTGAGTCAGCTACCTCACATTACCTCAGACTTCACGCTGAGTTCCTCACCAAACTTATTCTTCTCTGACAGCTTCTGTAGTGACGTACCTGGCGTGTACATCAACAACTTCCTTTTGCTTGTGTGCTTTGTTCATGCTAATCTGATGGAGTTATGGTACACGGAAATTTGCTTGCCTGCTTAAAACAGCCACGTTTGTAGTTCCACAAAACTTTAAAGCCATACCTACAGGAATTTTTTGTTCTGCAGGGTCCTACTGGTTGGGAAATGTGTTGGTGAATTAACAAGCTAGACGTCGTGTGACCTATTTTACTCCCCTTCCAGTTCAAAAGCGAATTGGCCAGAAACGCCCCCTTTGGGCTTCTTAAAAATTTAAATAGCTTAGATGGCTGTGTACCTTTCTGCAGCTCTAAAATGCAAACATTTATCTTTTGACGAAGCGCAGAAAAGTATAATGAAGGACTCAAAATTTGATTTAAATAATACATGAGTTCACTGTGTTTTAAACAAAGGTGTTTCTCTTGAGACACACAATTCTCTGAATTGTTGTAATGTTGTAATCGCAGCCCTTAGAGTCGGTTTCCTCAAATGAGAATAACGCCTCCCTTGGGGGGGCAGGTGCGGTCTCCCTGCGACCTCAGCTGCTGAGCCTAGAGCTCACGTACCTACCCCTCTCTATATTAAGGTCGACCACTCAACTAACCGAGGAGAAAGCAGATAAGTCATAGATAAGTTACGTGTAGCTCAAAATTATCTAGAGGTAACAAAAGTCAAAAATGTGCCGAAAATGGCCAGACAAGTCTTATGGGCAGCCATTCAATCGTTATCTACTATGTTTGTTGTTTCGACCATCCGGAATTTACGGTCAAGCAATTTCGGACAAATTTTTTATTGACAAAAATAACGTGATCGTAAAATCACCATATATATTGAAGAATATATATTATTTTTCAGAGCATTTAAATATCCAACAGTGTCCTCAAAAAATTGTCAAAAAAGCGTAAGCAGACATATATTCTGTCTTAAAATAAAGACATAGTAAATATGTCTAATTTTTAGATAAGAGGACGGCCCTGTCTAGGAGAAAAGGGAGCGTGATGACGTGATGAGAAACCTTCCATTGCATTTGTATAGGACTCATAAACGGTAGACAAGATTTAAGCCAGGGAAGCCAAAATATTACTAGTGTTTTCATTTTGATGGAATATCAGCTATAAATTATTTTTACTTCCCCGACAACTTGCATTTAGATCAGCAATTATTTGTTTTTATTGTATTTTTTGTGTTGTGTTTGTGTTTTTTGTATTGTATTTATTGTGTTTTTTCAAAATGAATTAATGTGAAGTCGATTTAGCCGGGGGGTTTGTAGATAAAATGAAGACAAACTGTTGCCCTGAATTTTTAAAAGGAACCCATTAATTTAGGGGCTTTGAATTCTCTTCCAAAAGCTTTTTGCGTTGTTGGTTTTTCTTTTACTCTTTCAATGAAAATTTACGTTGGGCTCATTCTTTTGAGCTATCTTAAAATAAGGATCAAAGGCGGCGTATAGTAGCTCTTATACGAGTCAATAACTTTTCGTCTCAGCTATTTCGAAAACTAGACTTCCCCGTTTAGCATAGGAACAAGGGGTTAACCACTCGTAGGGAAGCTCGTTGGGAATCATTGGAAATCTTTATGAAATCTCAGGGAATCTTGGAATTTTTTGGAGTGGTTACCCCTTTTGGGTTCAGCTTTCTATGAATATCGTTGGGAATCTTTGGAAATCTTTATGGAATCTCAGGGAATCTTAAGGAATCTCTGGAGTGATTACCCCCTCGCATAGGAATTTACATACGGAAGTTTTCTCAGCATATTCAGAGGCTTGACACCTTTACCTATATGTTATATTATTTATTCATTATTGTACCTGTGACTTAAATTCCATAGGCGTAGCAAGGAGGGGCTGGGCTGGCCCAGAAACCGTTTAGCCACCCCTCAGGATTTTTCTGACCTACACATAACGTCACATGAAGCCATGCATGAGGGGCTGGCCCCCCCCAGATTTTTGGTCCTGCTACGCCCATGCTAAATACTCTTCACAGAATTGCTTGCCAACCTTTAAAAGGATTGCGTTTGGCAGTATATTCAAAATTAAATTATCTAATTGAAAATCAAGGATAACAAATATTATTCCGCTCTCGTTTATTTGATCAAAATAAAGAATTTCTTCGTACTTTTTCGTTGGAATTAACCTTCATACCTTTCGGCCTTGCATAAATTTTCTCAGTCTGGTGGCCACCCCTTGTACTAGGAGAAGTTAGAATCCGTATAAGTGGAGGCTAAGTACCCAACTAAAGTAAAGCTTTGATTTTCTATTATCAGTATTCACCATGCATGCTTTGCGGATGGTAAGTCTTAGGTAAACTTGGGTAACCTGTTTGTTTAATTTTGTCTATATACATTTTAACACCCTACTCCGTCTGATAGTAAGTTCTCTCAGAGCTTGAGGAGCGAGTTTCATGGTTATTTATTGTATAAGGCCGAAATTTTCAACGATAAATCGTTCGTTCGACGAGTCATCAAACGATCGGTCTGTCGACCAGTTATCTTACAACTGGTTGTATGTAACAGTACCTATACCTACTTTAGTTAAGATACCATCCACTTAGGAGCTTGTTTGTTTCTGCTAATCATTTTAATGGTCCGCTATACCTGACGGTGCATTTTTTGCCGCCCATAAGATTAACATTGCAAGCGGCGATTCATTTTCAAGGTTTACCCTTGGTTGGAAAGACACAAAATTTTGCCTGTACCTAGCCCTAACAATGTTCTAAGGAGTGTTCGAAGCAGATTTCCCATTTTTTTACTGGTTTTCGAGATACATCACTTTTCTTGAGGTATGCGATGCTAGCATTTGCAAAACAGTTGCAATAAAAGAAACCAGTGAGAAATTGGGAAATCTGCTTCGAACACTCCCTAGAACATTGTTAGGGCTAGGTACAGGCAAAATTTTGTGCCTTTTCAACCGAGGGTAAACCTTGAAAATGAATCGCCGCTCGCAATGTTAATCTTATGGGCGGCAAAAAATGCATCGTCAGGTATAGCGTCCTCTTAAGGTAGGAGGAGAATTTGTGTGGCCTCTTAACCTGCATATCGGATTCTCAGTTTTCGTGTTCACGACTGGGTACGTGCATTTACCAGGGTAAGTGGCATCCCGTCATCGAGCGTCTGGACTTGAAGCCAAGACTATAGTACTGAATATTGCATACGCCATTATCAGCGACCGCTTTACCAGAATAACGGCTATTCTCGTACTGAAGTTCAATCCATAGATAATAGGAGAGATAAGATAAGTATAGTATGAAGTAATCCCATTATCCATATCGGTTGAAGCTTGGGATAGCTACGTCTGTTTTATACTTGGATGGAAAATTTGCATTATGGATGCATGGAACCTCTTGCACTAGTCACCAGACTTTTTACTTTCTCGCTAGCCATATATGGCGAGAAAGTATTGTTTTCGTGCAAAATTTCGAAATTGAGATTTTGGGTTTCCCATGATCCTGGGGGTCCCCTGAGTCCAAAAAAGTGGTTTCTGGAAAAAGTCTGTCCGTCCGTCCGTCCGTCCGTCCGTCCGTCTGTCGGGCACGCAATGTTTCGTGGTCTGCCCTGTAGTGCCTATTCCTATGTTTCCTGGTCTAAAACATTTGTGGTCCGGTCCACTAATCATTACTCGTTTAACATGGTACTTTTTCCCTCGCTTCTGGGCTCACTGGAAAAACCAGATATAAGGCGATACTGCTAAATCTTAGTATTAATTAATTACTCGTATTAATAATTTCTTTGGTAGGTAAGTACTACTAATTAGGCTCGTATCCAGAAAGTGGTCATGGGAGGGGGGTATATACGTTATACTCTATAACGAACACCCCCACTTTACAATCTACAACACTCTCTCTATAACGAGGTCCTACTCTATAATGAACAGTTCCACATTATAATCTACAACACTCTCTCTATAACGAGGTGTCTCTCTATAACGAACACCCCCACTTTACAATCTACAACACACTCTCTATAACGAGGTGTCTCTCTATAGCGAACACCCCACTTTATAATCTACAACACTCTCTCTATAACGAGGTGTCTCTCTATAACGAACACCCCCACTTTACAATCTACAACACTCTCTCTATAATGAGGTCCTAGGTACTCTATAATGAACAGTTCCACATTATAATCTACAACACTCTCTCTATAACGAGGTGTCTCTCTATAACGAACATTCCCACTTTATAATCTACAACATGAGAGTTTTGTGACTGAAAATGCATAAATTTCTACAACACTCTCTCTATAACGAGGTGTCTCTCTATAACGAACACCCCCACTTTACAATCTACAACACACTCTCTATAACGAGGTGTCTCTCTATAGCGAACACCCCCACTTTATAATCTACAACACTCTCTCTATAACGAGGTGTCTCTCTATAGCGAACACCCCCACTTTATAATCTACAACACTCTCTCTATAACGAGGTGTCTCTCTATAACGAACACCCCCACTTTACAATCTACAACACTCTCTCTATAACGAGGTGTCTCTCTATAACGAACACCCCCACTTTACAATCTACAACACACTCTCTATAACGAGGTGTCTCTCTATAGCGAACACCCCACTTTATAATCTACAACACTCTCTCTATAACGAGGTGTCTCTCTATAACGAACACCCCACTTTACAATCTACAACACTCTCTCTATAACGAGGTCCTACTCTATAATGAACAGTTCCACATTATAATCTACAACACTCTCTCTATAACGAGGTGTCTCTCTATAACGAACATTCCCACTTTATAATCTACAACATGAAAGTTTTGTGACTGAAAATGCATAAATTTCTACAACACTCTCTCTATAACGAGGTGTCTCTCTATAACGAACACCCCCACTTTACAATCTACAACACACTCTCTATAACGAGGTGTCTCTCTATAGCGAACACCCCCACTTTATAATCTACAACACACTCTCTATAACGAGGTGTCTCTCTATAGCGAACACCCCACTTTATAATCTACAACACTCTCTCTATAACGAGGTGTCTCTCTATAACGAACACCCCCACTTTACAATCTACAACACTCTCTCTATAACGAGGTCCTACTCTATAATGAACAGTTCCACATTATAATCTACAACACTCTCTCTATAACGAGGTGTCTCTCTATAACGAACATTCCCACTTTATAATCTACAACATGAGAGTTTTGTGACTGAAAATGCATAAATTTCACCAACTGTTCAAAGATCCTCAAGTAACTCGTCGATGTGTAGGGTCTTCTGTACAGTTCCACTCTGGTGTTAACAAAAGTTTCCAGTTTTCAGACTTGACTAATTAGAGTCAGCAGAAAACCATTTTAGCGTGTTTTAAATTGGTTTTACAGCCAGTTGGAGCAGTAGTTAATATTTATTCGGGTAAAAATGAAATATTTTTGGAAGTCATTAGGTCGAGAGGTGACTTTGAATTTTGGCGCGCGGGATTTCTGTCGCGTCACTGCTACCATGCGACATTGCGGACTTTTTTATTTTTTAGCTCGAATTTATTTGACATAAACTTTACAAATAACTAAATATAATGGTATATAAATAATTATAAAAAAAATAATGGTTACTTAATAAATAAATAAATAAAAAGCAGAAAAACTGAATAAAGACCATAATAAGTGTAAAACGGGCCGTGATTGGTCGTGACGTCACGGTCCAGGTGGCTGTCGAGATTCAATGGATCTACATCAAGCTCCGGAAGGAATCTTGCAATTAAATAAAAAGCAGAAAAACTGAAAGTAAAGTTGAGTGTCCAAGGTTAAGACCTTATCTACCTATCTACCTACCTATAAAATGGTCGTTTTCTCTTCAAATTCTTATTAAAATGCTAGAATAATAGTTTTGTGACTGAAAATGCATAAATTTCACCAACTGGTCGAAGTAACTCATCGATGTGTAGGGTCTTCTGTACAGTTCCACTCTGGTGTTAACAAAAGTTTCCAGTTTTTAGACTTGACTAATTAGAGTCAGCAGAAAACCATTTTAGCGTGTTTTAAATTGGTTTTACAGCCAATTGGAGCAGTAGTTAATATTTATTCGGGTAAAAATGAAATATTTTTGGAAGTCATTAGGTCGAGAGGTGACTTTGAATTTTGGCGCGCGCGATTTCTGTCGCGTCACTACTACCATGCGACATTGCGAATTGGCGACTTTTTTATTTTTTAGCTCAAATTTATTTGACATAAACTTTACAAATAACTAAATATAATGGTATATAAATAATTATGAAAAAAATTATGGTTACTTAATAAATAAATAAATAAAAAGCAGAAAAACTGAATAAAGACCATAATAAGTGTAAAACGGGCCGTAATTGGTCGTGACGTCACGGTCCAGGTTGCTGTCGAGATCAACGACCTATAATAGAATAGACCAGTGGTTCTCAAACTGTGTTCCGCGGAACCATTTGGTTCCGCGAAGCCTTGCCGGGGTTCCGCGAAGCCTTCTCCGAGCTTCAGGGAATACAATTTTAGTTTAGTTTAGAAAAATTAAAATAGAAAAATGTATTGTTGTTGTTTCCTAAAAAACTTGTGAAATCGACGATCCAATGTTTAAGGTTCCACGAAAGAATTCCCGACTAAATTTGGTTCCGCCAGCCAAAAAGTTTGAGAACCACTGGAATAGACCGCTCACTGGCAGCCATTGTGCGTACCAATTTGAAGGAAAGGCGGCCATGACACTTGGCGGCAAGGAATGCGCGCGATCCATAAGTTTGAATTAAGTTCTCTGTATTTATAGTTTGAATGCTTGAATGGAACTACCTACCTATGCTAAAATATCAGGCTTTTTACTTCTGTGATTTTGGATCTGCTGTCAATTACAAAGATATGCCTATAGCGATCTTCCTACTACTCACCCATCTAGAGACATAGGTAATCTATGTGAGAGTTCCTGGTCGCCTCGACCAATTTTTGTCCGACCTCTGTTTTGGAGAAGGGCCGTTTTCTGCTCTTACTTATGGAAATTAATACAGAAGTGCCAAAGCTGCCGACTTATCAATTGGCCTTTAAGAGGACTCATTAACAAACCTTCATGGTTGATGTAGGCCGTCAGGTAGGACTTCATATAATTTTACTGAATTGGTAGGTAGGTAGGTAGGTAACCTGTTTGCCTAGTTTAAACTGCAATAAGCCTATAACTACTTAGGTGTACAATAGCTGCCCTACGCAGGAGTACCTACCTATCTACGTGTACCTAACCTATTCTAACAAGAGAAAGGGACAAAAAATTGTTAAAATATATAAACCACCAAACAAATTTATCTAGGTAGGTGAATGTATTTCTACTGACCCTTGAAATGGATCAGCTTGGTCAGTTTTTGACGCACGGACGCCCCCCTCTTTAGGAAACCTGGGCAAAGCATACACAAATAAATATACTGTAGCTATGTTAAACTACACCCTTCCTTCAGGACTAGTGCTAGGTCTGGTAGGATGCGTTAGGTAGGTAGGTAGGTAAGTATGTTGAACGTACCCAAAACAACTTTCTCCAGGTACACAGGTAGGATACCTATACTTACCTCAGCACCTGGCATTTCACTTGAAATACCAGTGCATGGTATCGTTGTAGGTAGGTAAGTAGATACTAAGTACCTACACAAGCTATTTACTTCCCACCTGTGGCCAAATAATTAGGTATAAAATACGGCGAACGTTGCCACTGGGGTGTGTACAGGTATGACGTTTTCTTGTCGACTATGACTCTAACACTTATTTTAAACGTTTTGTTTTATGTTAATCACTTTGTTTAAGTTACTTACTTGTGGAAAGATACACTGGAGCCCTTTTTTTGACGCTGCACACAGGATATTGCGGCACAAGTATACGGCATCTTACATGTGAAATAACATCCTTCGCCAAAACAAGCCGGCAACTGTCATGGCGGACGCATAGTTCACAGTTTGTCCGTGGTAAGCACTGCTTGGCGCTAGTGTCTATGTCCGCGAGCGGTCTATTCTATTATAGGTCGTTGGTCGAGATTCAATGGATCTAAATCAAGCTCCGGAAGGAATCTTGCAATTAAATAAAAAGCAGAAAAACTGAAAGTAAAGTTGATTGCCCAAGGTTAAGACCTTATCTACCTATCTACCTACCTATAAAATGATCTATTATTACGTCTTTCAATGCGTTGCAATAAAGAAAGGACAGAAATGAGAGAGTAGAAAACATTTTATTTTATTACTCCCATCTTGACGAGGTAGGGTTAGGTCGTCCAGCATCAACAAAAAACCGATCCAATTATTGATCTCCTTCAATCAAGTAGGTAGGTATAGGTAGTTTACATCGCAAAACGATGCAGGATTTTTATGATTTTAAATTCATAACTATAGGTACATTCTTTTTCTTTCTTCTTTCCGATACTAAGTCAACTGGCTAGGTTGACAGCGGAGGGTTGGGGGGGACAAGCCCAGCAACTAGACCGTTTTCAAGAACTATCCATTGTGCTCAGCTGGCAGCACTACCAAATACCAGCTCCCCACCCATCGGGTAAACGATGGGGACCTACAGTTTTAGGTGGGTTCCGAATCACCACAGTCTCGATATACATTTTACTTGACATGCTGAACATATCAGAGGTGAATGCCGAGCAGAAAAACTTTTTGGTAGGATCGGGATCGAACCGGTGCCGCGGTGTGACACGGCTCTCACTGCTCCTCAAAAGTCGACCATTTAGTCCACTGAGCTATCGAGGCTGTAATTGGACATACTCTGTTACCGATGTAGACCCTGAACGGACATTAGACCAAAAAACTATGCGAGCCAGCCAACTTCGAGATAAGAAACAGTCCAGGTTTCATTACGAGCCCGCTAATAGTCCGTCCGTCCGTCCGTCCGTCCGTCCGTCAGTCCGTCAGTCAGTCAGTCCGTGCAGTGCTCTAGCGCCTATACCGTTCATCCGATTTTGATGAAATTTGGTATGGACCTGTCTAAAATCACTGCCGAGACACATTTTTAAGGATTTTTTGATTGGTCAAAAATTGCGGCCGCTATTGTCAAAAAACCGCCAAAATAATTCAAAAATCGTGTTTTTGGTTAGTTAGACAAGCGCCGACGGTACACTTTTCAATCTATAACACTGAAACTTGGTATGTGTGTTGACAAATAGATGCTTCGAGGTCATTTTCAACTAAAATTGAATTGGTTGAAAATTACGGCCGTTCTGGACCAAAGTTAGATCGTTTCGGCGCCATTCACATTTATTGACCGATTGTCATGAAATTTGGTAAATTTGTGTAGAACCATGTAACTTAAACATCTGTCGAACAGAATTTTGTTATCTTCAAAATTACGGCCGTTTTTGTCAAAAAAGTGTCGAAAATGAGTTGAGAATGAGAAACCACGTTTTTGAATGGTCGGAACGCATTTGGGACTACAGTAATAAAATTAAAGACGTGAGATTTGGTATGAGTGATCTCAGATAGATGCTCGTGGGTCATTTTCAACCGATTTCCGATTGCTTAAAAATTACGCCCGCAAAAAAATCTCAAAAAACCCCCCCCCAAAAAAAAATCATTCTGGGCGAGAAAGTTAAGTGCGACTGTTGTCGGACCCTTTATTATTCTTGTCGAATATCGATGAGATGGTAATGTCTAGTTTAACAATGTAAATGAAAGCGACCCACATAAAAATAGCTAGCCTGAGGACCTGTTTCTGTAAGGTGTGTGTGTGTGTGTATGTACGGAGAGCCAGGGCCCGAACCGTCCGGCCGATTTTGTTCAAATTTGATACACGGGCGTAAAAAAATAATGCGCAGACTCGCTTCTTTCCGATTTTCCATTGGGGAAAATAAGGGGGCGCAGCCCCCCAAAAACCTAAAAAAAACAGGTTTTTAATTTTTTTCTCAAAATCGGCGCGTACGATTTCTTTCATTTTCTCAGGGGTAATATAGTGCATATTATGGGTAAAAATACCCCATTAGCGGTATATCTAGGAAAACTCGAATTTGGGAGATACGACCCCTCAAGTAGTCAATTTTTAATTTTTATTGTTCATAAAATATGCCATTTCGATATTCAAAATACTCGGAGAGACGTCCTCAAGCGATTTATGTGGTCAAAAAAATTCTCAAATCATTTTGGACCCCCTACCCCCACCCCCACCGGGTTGAGTTTTAGAAGGTTTCCAAAATATGTCATGTGGGCACTCAAAATACTCGGGGAGACTTCCTCATGTTAGTTATCTCGTCTAAAAGTCTCTCCGAAAACCGAGAAACGTATAGGATGGGAAGGTTTCTGCGACCATTGTCGTATGTCTGTGCTTGAAAATTAACGGATAATTTTCCGTAATTTTACAGTTATGCTCAACTTCGCACAATGCACTGTAGACGTAAATCATGATTCGACTTATTATGCTAAATGTGTGGTTGCGCCGTTATATATCTACGTCTGTTTTGAATTTTTAAATTTTCCTCAATATTCTTTTTTATGCGTCCCGGGAAAGTATGCCGTACTCTAACACTGAATTGAGTTGAAACACTCAAAGTAATTTTTGTGTCATCCTTGGATTAGGCTAACTGACACTTAATTATTAATAACGACTGGATCATCAGTAATCTTCCTAAAGTTGACAAACACAGCTGGCTCAGTTATTGTCGCTCCATTGCTTGCTAAATAAAATTTGTCAGCTTGATGAACTCCCCAGTGACACCAAATGTTACAAACTGAGCTGACTTTGTTAACGAGTCGCCACGCATCGCTGAATGGGTAAATAATTAGTTATTTGACGGCTCATCATACAACTGAGCTCCAGGGATTCAAAATCAGTTCCCCTCACTGACACATCAGCAGAGGGCTGACTGCAAATGCTGAATTCTGAATACCTATTACACAGGCTAATTTTACTATAGAATTTTAACGGAGCCCGGTAATTGCCGAATTAGGGAAACCACTCTTTGTTCGTTTATTGTTCTATTTTATAGTAATAATTGTTATTTTTTTTAAACAAATCAGCTCGCAAACCAGAGTTGCACAAGTTATCTGCAGCCTTATCAAGTCTTCAATGGTTTATAAATAAGAAAATAAGAAAAAGCAGCTGAAAACTTAATCTTGCCGTTAAGAGGACGCTATACCTGACGATGCATTTTTTGCCTCCCATAAGATTAACATTGCGAGCGGCGATTCATTTTCAAGGTTTACCCTTGGTTGGAAAGACACAAAATTTTGCCTGTACCTAGCCCTAACAATGTTCTAGGTCGTGTTCGAAGCAGATTTCCCAATTTCTCACTGGTTTCTTTTATTGCAACTGTTTTGTAAATGCTAGCATCGCATACCTCAAGATAAGTGCTGTATCTCGAAAACCAGTAAAAAAAATGGGAAATCTGCTTCGAACACTCCTTAGAACATTGTTAGGGCTAGGTACAGGCAAAATTTTGTGTCTTTCCAACCAAGGGTAAACCTTGAAAATGAATCGCCTCTCGCAATGTTAATCTTATGGGCTGCAAAAAATGCACCGTCAGGTATAGCGGACCCTTAAAAGTGCTCTAGCTAATATTACGACACAGACGGTTACGATAAGGGCGCTGTCGGCAGAATAGTGAAAGGCCCTATTTTTTTCTTTTCGGGCATATAACTCTATAGTGAACTTTAAGGGGACCCTGCGCAGTACCTACACTTCATATATAAACTGGTGAAATTATAAAATACTTACCATGGACACTACGGCCTCGATAGCCGAGTGGACTAAAATGGTCTACTTTTGAGGAGTAGAGAGAGCAGGGTCACACCGGTTCGATCCCGATCCTACCAAAAAGTTTTTCTGCTCGGCATTCACCTCTGATATGTTCAGCATGTCAAGTGAAATGTATATCGAGGCTGTGGTGGTTCGGAACCCACCTAAAACTGTAGGACCCCATCGTTTACTCGATGGCTGGGGAGCTGGTATTTGGTAGTGCTGCCAGCTGAGCACAATGGTTAGTTCTTGAAAACGGTCTAGTTGCTGGTCTTGTCCCCCCCCCCCCCCCCCCAACCCTCTGCTACCATGGACACTTGAGAAAAACCAGTATTTCTCCATTTGGGGCTGTTTTAAGTTCTTCGCATTTTTCATAACTGTTATAAAGTGTCTTTAGGTATAGGTAGGTGTGTTTAAAAATTCCCCTAGGAGTTAATCACTCGTTGGGAATCTCATTGGAAATCTTTATGAAATCTCAGGGAATCTTGGAATTTTTTTTGGAGTGGTTACCCCTTCGGGGTTCATCTTTCTATGAATATCCTTGGGAATCTTTGGAAAACTTTATAGAATCTTAGGGAATCTCAAGGAATCTCTGGAGTGGTTACCCCCTCGGAATTCCCCCTCACAGTTAGAATAGGTATACTTAATCGCTATATGTCACTGGAGGGAGTAAAAGAAAGAGTAAATAACTGGCATTACATTTTTCAGCAGTCTCACAAAGCTTCCTTGATTAAAGGAAGCTTCAATAAGAAGCTTTCTGGGAAAGAAGCTTTGCTGTGCATGGCCTTAAGAATTGTTGAAGGAGAAAACCATAGCCGCATTTGCTTGAGCCTTAAGCTTTTTCTTGTCTGAGGCCCCTCAGCCCCTCTCCGTAATTAACTGCAGGAAACATCTTTATTCCTTACAAAATTCTATTTCCGTTCTCATTTAGGTGCAAGCACGGGTTATTTGCTCTGCTTCAAAACTTTAGACTTCTTCTCGTTTCCTCTTTTTATGTTAAAAAAAACTACTTTAGAAAAAGTTTTTCTACTTTTTTAGGATGGATTTCACCATCCTGCCGATAGCGCCATTATCAGCCTTAGCTAGTGGACATTTATCGGCAATTATTTAGTTATTTGAGGATGGTGGAGTTTGCCGATCCCTAACAGAAATTTAACTGGAAGTTTGTGGTTAATTATTTAAACCATCACTGCCGCAAATACCTATAGGTACTTTAACTATTGTTCATTGAACCAACGAATAAATCTTCTCTAAAATGTCATACCCTCAGTACGGTGTCTTAACCTATAGTTAAATCTAACAGGTACCCTAACCTGAACCTTCTATAGCCATTGAATGGTCACGTTCGTATGACTCTATGTGTACAGCAGTAATCCACTCTTAGGTAAGTTATTTAGCTTACCAAGCAACACTTTTAAGCTCACCTTAAGGGTCCGCTATACCTGACGGTGCATTTTTTGCCGCCCATAAGATTAACATTGCGAGCGGCGATTCACTTTCAAGGTTTACCCTTGGTTGGAAAGACACAAAATTTTGCCTGTACCTAGCCCTAACAATGTTCTAGGGAGTGTTCAAAGCAGATTTTCCATTTTTTTTTTTACTGGTTTTCGAGATACAGCACTTTTCTTGAGGTATGCGATGCTAGCATTTGCAAAACAGTTGCAATAAAAGAAACCAGTGAGAAATTGGGAAATCTGCTTCGAACACGACCTAGAACATTGTTAGGGCTAGGTACAGGCAAAATTTTGTGTCTTTCCAACCAAGGATAAACCTTGAAAATGAATCGCCGCTCGCAATGTTAATCTTATGTGCGGCAAAAAATGCACCGTCAGGTATAGCGTCCTCTTAAGTGAAGTACATCTCGTACGTGCATGAGCCATGAAGTTAATGTATAGCTGAAATCATCTAAGGTATCGTAAGGATCGATGGTAGGTGTTCTAAACACAAAACGAGAGCACGAGGTATTTGGGCCGTTGACATTCACCCCCCCTCCCCCTCCCCCCTTATCGCTTCGTCAGCAGGTCCCCTGTCAGTCGGGACATTAGCCCCCTCAGGCGTGAACATTGAACAGCAACGGTAATGTCGCTGTCTCAGAAGCAGACGTTCGGCTGGCCCATATTCCTGTTCCTCCGCTACAGTCGCTTGTTTTCCTAATCTGTTCAAACCTGATATTGGGGATATCAGTTCGCTAATTGGAAAATTAGAAGCAACAAACTTGATTTAGATTTACCTATAGACGTGCTTACGTAGTGCATCGGAGACGTACTTCGTACCCCCATGTGAAAAAGCTGTGAAAAAATACCTGCGGGATCTGTTAACGCGGAGATAACGACGTATTTTTAGCGTTAAGTAGGAATAGACCTCCACGTTACAGGTATTCGTACCTCCCTTGAAGAGACAGAAAGAGATGGGGGTTGGACTCCTTAATTTAAATTGGTACCTAGTATACTCCACGCGCATCTTGGATGATAGTAAATTCAGACTTATCGAAGGCTTCAGATATGTGAATTGTCGTTGTTAAACTCTTTTAGATCATTGTGACCCTACTTCTCAAGTCTACTTCTGGAACAAAAAATAATTTTGGGAACCCTGTGTTTTTTTTAAAACAATGTGTGAAGTTACTATCATCCAAGATGCGCGTGGAGTATAGAAAATGTGCAAAATATTCATTTATATGGAAAAATATTGGAGTGACCTAACATTCAGGCTATGACGGCCTCGATAGCCGAGTGGACTAAATGGTGGACTTTTGAGGAGCAGTGAGAGCCGGGTCACACCGGTTCGATCCCGATCCTACCAAAACGTTTTTCTGCTCGGCATTCGCCTCTGATATGTTCAGCATGTCAAGTGAAATGTATATCGAGGCTGTGGTGGTTCGGAACCCACCTAAAACTGTAGGTCCCCATCGTTTACTCGATGGCTGGGGAGCTAGTATTTGGTAGTGCTGCCAGCTGAGCACAATAGTAGTTCTTGAAAACGGTCTAGTTGCTGGGCTTGTCCCCCCCAACCCTCAGCTATTATAACATTCAGGTTGTTTTTGTTTTGCTGGCTTTAGGGTGGTGACATTTTCTTCCCAAGACGCCTCTATAGACGAAACTATTCGAAAACCATTATGTAGATCGAATGCCTTTGCTGCCCTAATTTTATGCAAACTACTGGAAACTGTTCTGGGAAGGACAGCGACAACTGCTGCAAACTAAAGTGTTTAGTTTGTCTGAGTTGCGGACTCGGGAGATGGAATGACTTTGTAAAGGGCCGCAGAGGGCGGACAGATCTCTAATTTAGTCAACCTGCCCTAGCGGAAATGAGCTAGTCGAAAGGTGGGGCTTGGCCTCATTCCCTACTTCTTCCCTTCTTCCTTGCCTTTATTTTGTCTCCTTAGAAACTTTTACTGGTGTTTGGGAATTTTTCAGGTGTATAAAATTTAGGTAGGCTTTATTGCCATAACTTCTTGTGGCTTGGGGGATTTGCAGTTTAGTTTCCGAACTAGTGGACTGTCACCATGCATGGTTGCTCTTTAAAAACCGTGGTGTTAACCACTCCAAGAATCTCGGTTGGAATCTCGTTGGGAATCTCAGGCAATCATTGGAAATCTTAATGAAATCTCAGGCAATCTTGGAAATTTCTGGAGTAGTTAACCTTTCGGGGTGCATCTCTCCACGAATCTCGTTGAGAATCTCAGGAAATCTTTGGAAATCTTCATGCAATTTCAGGCAATCTCAAGCAATCTCTGGAGTGGTTAACCTCTCGTTAAAGACTGTCATGTCGACTCCAGGATCTGTCACTCTACGAGTGAGTTCTTTAATATACAAATTTTATATTTTATCTTTCAAATTTTCAAAATAGATACTTTAGACCCTCCTGAAAATTTTCCTATCTCGGAATTTTACTTCAATTCTGCTATCGAAGGATCCGTTTGCTTAAAAGCTTTGCTCGTACAACTGTTAGAAAAACCGAAGTTAATACCGAGTGGGTTTATTTATGTGTGGGACTTGCCCTTTCCCTTTGTTATCTGAATGGAAAGCCATTTCTGCAGTCGACACGGTTTTGTGATAAAACCGGGATATAAGTCTGGTGGTGGAAACAGGAAATCAAGTTTTACTATGATATTATTACAGCGAAGGGGGTGGGAGTTGGAAATCCACGTTCGTACCGTTCAATAGCCTTAAAGTGTAGTTACCGTTAACACTATTGGAAAGAGTAGAACAAAACCTTCGGTGGGGTGGAGGAAATCGAGTTCGAGATGACATTCAAGTATGGTGGGGGTGGGGGGTGTGACCTGATTTAAGCGGTTCGGCCGTCTGACCCCCCCCCCCCCCCCCCCATGTCTTTCTTTCTATTTCTTCAGAGGATTTTCCCCTTCCTCAATCTCCCCAGTGTATTTCTATTTCTTGTGAGGATTGTCTCTCCCCCCAACTGCCTTTCCATTTCTTCCGAGGATTGCGTCGTTTCTCACGAACTGCCATGGGTTCCCCTGACTCTGTCCCCACAGTCCCCCCTCCTCTCCCCCTCCGGCCTGTCTTTCCACTGTCCATGACATCTACATTTTCTGCCATGCACACCCTCTCCACTTTTATCTGAAATTTCTTTCTATGGAAGAAGATTTATTCACAATCTGGAGGTGTATTCCCTTTCTCGAACGCCAGCAAACCCACCCAACTAACACCTTCAAAATTTGTTGTAAGAAGAACTGTTCCCCGTATATTGCATCATGGCGTGCCTTATCTTCTTACAATAAATTTTGAAGGTGTTAGTTGGGTGGGTTTGCTGGCGTTCGAGAAAGGGAATACACCTCCAGCTAGAACTAGAGTGGGGCGGATTCAGTCTGGCGCTGGCCTAACCTGCCCTGAAAAAAACTCACTGTCGGTTTTGATTCCAACCATAGGGTGGCTATAAAACTCAATTTATTTTCAATGAAATACAGCGGTTAATCCGTTAATCCAGTTTCATATTAAGTACATACATTATGTACCTAATTTTTATTTACGTTTTCCTTCTACATGTTAAACCTACCTAAGCGGTGTGCTGAATTCTTCCCATCGGACCATTAATGCCACATTTATACACTTCTGAGTCTCAAAGCAACTAAAATACGATATAATTGTTAAACTTTAGTAATACATGGTTATTTATCGCACTAGAAAATTTATATTTACCAATGCTCTATCCCCCACTTAAGCTAAACCCAGCTTAGTACCATTGTACCCTTACAACAATTGTACCCTCCCGAGGATACGTAATAAATTCAGTTCTCGTGAAACATACGTTATTTAAACAGCCCCAAAGCAGATTACACCCCTATACTATTGGGAGTAAGTTAAGGGCGTCTACATTTTTACTGCCCACTCTATGAGGAAACTATTGGAGATATTTAAATGTTCTGAAATATATTATGTGTTTTTAACGGCCGAAATTAACAGGCTACGTTGAGAATTTACGATCGAGTGGTGGTCAATAAAAAATTCGTGCGAAATTAACAGATCGTAAAATCGTAGCCTGTTAATTTATGACGTTAAAAAGACATATTATATTTCAGAACATTTAAATAGTCTCCTCCTCATAATAAAATACCGGATGTGTTCGGTCGTTACGTTATCGTCGCCTGCGTGATATAACGGTGACCCAGACGCGCCCTCAGCCATGACCGTTGTCAATGAACAAGTTCTTCTTCCAGAATCGTACCTGATTAGCTCCCCCATACTTAGCTTACCACTAATGCAACTGACGGAAAATCGATAGTGCTCCCGCCCCAACGCGCACCATTCACGTTCTACAACTTCTCTGTTCCAAATGGGAATAATGCGATTTAAACCTCTCAGCCATCGATTACAATAAATGAATTTGAACATCCTTACCTATTCATACCTGGAGTACCTGCTGCCTTATTGCAGATTTGGGTTGACTACACGTACTTGGTTCGCAATGCTACGTACTTCAAGCCCTACTCCGAAGTTACAGGGCGAGTGAAAAGTGTTTATAGAGGGATGTAAACCTGAGACTCTTTGTCATGGGTAGTGTTGTATTTTTGCATGAAATGGAGTAATAAGCCCACAGGAGCAATTTTAAACAGTCAACTAGCACAGTTTTTTGGTGACAAAAATCGCTCGATCGTAAAATCACAACGTAGCCTCGTGAGTAGTGACGTTAAAAAGACATATTATATTTCAGAATAGGTATTTAAATATCCAATAGTTTTCTCATAAAGTTTGATATCCAAACGTAAAAAGATAGCGAATGTATGGTGGCCCTTAAGGATGACCATGCACACGGATTCAAGTTTGCTTCTGACTATTTTATGAGGAAACATATTTGTATGTTCTGCAATATAATATGTTTTTTTAACGGCCGAAATTAATAGGCTATATTGTGATTTTAGGATCAGTTATTTGCGGACTAATTTTTTGCTGACAAAAATCACTCGATAGTAAAATCACTAGGTACATAGCCTGTTAATTTCGGCCGTTAAATAGACAAATTATATTTCAGAACATATGAATATTTCTCAGTCTGCGCAGATTTTCACCGGAATTTCCGTAATCAATCGCGTGACAAATTAATTTCAGCCCGTCTGGTGACATTAAATTCGTTATTTTCGGGCTTGTGAACACCAAAACTCATAATGTTTTTCAGTGAGTCAATCTGTTTCAGTGATATTTACCCATGAAACACAGTTAATTGTCCGCCCCTCATTTCATTTGCTATAAATAGATCATATTGTGGACTTATACAAATAGGTTTGCTCTGTACTTGGTACAATACAATAAATTGGCAGATACATACATAGTTAAGGGTCCGCTATACCTGACGGTGCATTTTTTGCCGCCCATAAGATTAACATTGCGAGCGGTGATTCATTTTCAAGGTTTACCCTTGGTTGGAAAGACACAAAATTTTGCCTGTACCTAGCCCTAACAATGTTCTAGGGAGTGTTCGAAGCAGATTTCCCATTTTTTTACTGGTTTTCAAGATACAGCACTTTTCTTGAGGTATGCGATGCTAGCATTTGCAAAACAGTTGCAATAAAAGAAACCAGTGAGAAATTGGGAAATCTGCTTCGAACACTCCCTAGAACATTGTTAGGGCTAGGTACAGGCAAAATTTTGTGTCTTTCCAACCAAGGGTAAACCTTGAAAATTAATCGCCACTCGCAATGTTAATCTTATGGGCGGCAAAAAATGCATCGTCAGGTATAGCGTCCTCTTAAGTTACCTACAGCTGAAATACGCTCATACGCTTTACGAGTCAGTGGTGTGTAAAGATACCGCATTTGTGTTAAATGGAGCATATTATGTTGTTGTAATATGCATAGCTAGTGCCTACATATTCCACGTTATATCGTTTACGCTACATTAGATATATGGATGGGAAGATTCGATTTCCTTTTCTGGGTTAAAGTTTAGGAGCTTAAAACGTGTGAAGATTCATGTTCAGTGAAATGGAATTTAGGGGGATTTTCAAGGTGGTTTGAAAGTCACCGATGTAGATTTGTTTTCCTGAGAAAAATCTAGTATACATGCAACCTTAAATGAAGAAATACCTTCTTTTGTCAGTTATTTCATTGCTTTCTGCTGGACCAAAGAATAAACAAATGTTCCAGAGGGAATATTTTTTGCTGTGATAGTGAGACGGAGACGAACCGCAAAAGAGTGGTTTTTCTTCCTCTGGGACTTCCTAACCCCAAATAAATTTAAGAACATAGGTACGTACTTATGTGTATGTTTTGCAACAGAGTCCCAGTACTTGAAGCGAAACAAGTGGGTCATTGTTTGTTTTTGCTTTGGTTGTTGTAGGAAAGACAACTGACAAGTCGCTGAAGCATCCCTTTGTTGGGAAAATGAATAGGTGAATAGGTTTTGTATGGAATTCGTAGACAGACATGGGTGCATATACAACGAATTACTGAAGCTCTGAAGCCGGTAGTTTTTCGTGTGTACCAATCTCATCTTCAGAGTTTGAGAAGGTCTTGTTAATGTCAGTTTGTTTCCCTTTGGTTGATTTACGTAGATTCTGATTTTAATCGAAGTCGGGAAGAGGTGGTGGCGCCGACTTAGACGAGACAGGGGACAGGCTAGTCTAGAAGTTTGTGAGTTTCGTGCTGCATGAGGACCATTTGAGTTCCCAGTATTGTGTTGCTTACCCGTCAGATTATCTGTTGTTTTCCTCAGCACCGCTGTCAACAAATCGCCCATTCTCTTTGACATACTTCAAGAAGTTTCCGCCTTGATTCCTAGAGATTAGAGCCAAAGTTGAGGCACATGCAGAACTGGATAATAAATTTTGTAGCTATGCTATATAAGGCTCCGGTGGGACTGGAGATTTTTCTTGCTATATTATTTTAGAACGAAGATAAAATTTAAGCGCCTTCATATTTCAACTTTTCCAACTGGGGATAACACCGTCATCGTCGTTGACTCTTTTGAACGCAGCGATCTCCATTAGTGAGCTCCCCAAAAGACGGTTTTAAACTATACCGCCATAGTTCAAAACCGTCTGAACACAAAATTTTTATTACAACAGCTGAACTCTACTTGGCCACCTGTCGGTCCATGCCTAGAGACTTGGAAGACGAAGTGAGCGAATTTTGGGTGTGCGTGTGATGAGTTTAGTGTGTCTTCTCTGGACCTTCCGCCGGTGAGTGGCCTGACAAACCGCCGCCGCCGCCGCCGCCGCTGCCACCGACGCCGCCATGGCGTTCGCAGCCGCCCGAATGATCCTGAAGGACAAGCGGCGTAAGTCCAAGGAGGACTTTCCCGTTCCACGAAATCGCAGCAAGGTAAGCTTTGAGAATCCACTGGATGTCCACGTCGAAAGTGGGTTCTCTTCGACATTATAAACAGAGGAAAAAAATACGTAGTACCTACAAGCTCCACGAGCTAGGTGATAACGCTCAGTGGTTACGACGTGGCTTGATTTGAAGGCACCAGTAAGTTAAGTCATTGAGGTGTCTTTCTCACCAACAGTTTTTATCGAACCATTTTGCGAAAAATTGCAGTGTTTGTAATTATTTGTCTTGGAGTGCGGGTACGGAACAAAGCCCCCATGTTCCCTTTGATGTTCTGAAAAAAAAAAAAAAGGTGAAATAAGTGAAAATAATAATTTCCCTTGTGGATGAATCACATGACGAAGTTACCACGCGAGGGGTTAACCACTCGTTAGGAATCTCGTTGGGAACCACTGGAAATCTTTATGAAATCTCAGGGAATCTTGGAATTTTTGGGAGTGGTTACGCCCCCCCCCCCCCCCCCCCCCCCGTTACCACGCTACCGTCGCGTCGTCGTTTAACCAGCTTGGTACATTTATCTGCGAAGTCACTGATTATCAGCACTTCTGGTCCAAAATGACTTTGAAAAACTTAAAAAAGTCTTTGAATAAATCGCGTCATCCCTCATTTTCAGTTAAAAGTAGGGCGGGAGTTGAGAGAAGTGTGGAAAGGGTATTTGCTGAGTAGGGAACAACACAAGTGATAATAATTTGATTAAAAGTAGAAACGAGGAAACTGGTGCTAACCTTGGGCGCGGAAAGTTTCAGTTTTCGATACCGGAAGCATCTCGTGCGCGGGAAATGAAAAACCAAGATGGCGGATACCTCTCTCTTCTTTTTCCTGATTTCCCATTTTTGGGTTACCTTTTATTAATGTGGTTCCGATAATAACGGATTTTCAGGCTCAGGCTTACATACATTCCACCTCAGCGATGGGTGAGACAGTTTGGAAATACAGTTGTAGGTATAGGTACTTTCTGTATCTTAGTAGGTATCTTCTTAAGTAAGTTTGGTACCTGACTAACCTAAGTCTTGAAAAATTGACTTAATTCATCCTGAACCTCTACTGACTAGAACTACATCCTACCGCATACCGCACTACGTATTACTTACTAAGCAATAGGTATAAAAAAAGAGATTTATACTTATTTAAAATCCGAGGGCAATGAAAGACACGTTTTACTATATTTATTTACTTGCTATTTCAGGCGCCAGTAGTTTATGATAACCCCGTACAATATTAATTTTGCAGGAGGCGTGATTTACTGTGGGAAAGGGAAAAAATAAGTTTTATTTTCTTTTCCGAAATCTCGCGAAAAATGCTGATGTTGCACGCAGTTCCGATTTCTTAGTCTCTCGCCTCAAAATTTCTTGAATTTGCAGTTGGCGAACTCTATGCCTAATGGTTCAGAATCTTGTACACGGCTAGCTTCTTTGCGTACATTGCCAAGAAATAGAAATACTGGTTGAAACAACAGTAAGTAGTTTTCCAAAAAAAAAAAAAAAAAAAAAAAAAAAGTTGGTTTTGAATATTCAAATTTTTGAAGTTGTGTTCAAATTGAACGACGCGCGACGGTTAAAAAAAATTTCTTTTCAAAACACTACCAACTTGCCAGAATACTGATTTTCGCAGAAAGATAGTCGTTTGAGACACTTTTTGAGCAGGGAACTGTTGGTTATTTGTTCTGAAATAGGATATGGTGTTTTAGTTTTACCGTCCGAAACTATAGTTTCATAATATGCTGTGACTTTCAAGATTTTATGACCGGGTGATTTCTGATTATTACCGATAAAGGTCACATAGTCGTAAAATCACAACGTATTAAACCAGTTTCTAACGTTACACTTTGATAAAATTTTTATTCCGAGTTCAGGCAAAACTAAATTTTCTTGGTGAAAACAGCGGTCATAAATGGTTTTCCAATGGTCCCAGCGTGCATGGCATTTACGGGCTGCAGGGGATGGGAATAATGGGCTAGGGGGTGTGATGGGGGAAACGCTGATGGGGGAGGTCCGCTACGTTCAAAATCAGCATTTTCCGATATAATTCTTGCCCTCAGATATCCAGGGGAAGTGGAAAATGAAAGTGCTGACGCCAGGGTGACGCTGTCATTATATCAAAAACCTCCATTTCGCACAAGTTACAAGGCTAACATTTTCATCCCGTGAAGTGGTATTTTGATATTTTTGTTCGCTGCCTCGCCAGCCGAGTGATCTAAATGATTGTCCTTAAAGGACCCCAAAGGGTAACATCTAGTGATGCACGATGCAAGAAGAAGAAGAAGAAACGGCATTTCTTGTTCTTACTAGGCGACTCTTGCTCTGGTTCTTGCAGTAAAAATCCGATCTTGTTCTTGTTCTTGTTCTTGCATTAGAAATCATTTCTTGCAAGAGTTCTTGTTCTTGCTAGTCATTTCTTATTCTTGCAGCCAAAATCAACTCTTGTTCTCGTTCTTGCATGCAAGAAATGCAAGAACAAAAGTAGGACAAGAAATTTTCTTGCATCACTAGTCACATCCGTTCGATCTCGACCCTATGAAAGAGTTTCTGATCGGTGCCCATCCTTGATATGTTCAGGTTGTGGTGGTTTGGACCCCACCTAAAACTGTAGGTCCCCAACACAATAACGTATGGAGCTGGTATTTGGTAGTGCTGCCAGCTGAACGCGATGGATAATTATTGAAATGGTCTATAATATAGTTAATATAGTTATAGTTGCCGGGCTTATCCCCCTACCCCTAGTAGGTGACTGCATTATATAGGAGCTTTCAAAATTAATAGATATTACCGCTACACTTAGGTATTTATAGTAGTTTAAAACAAAGCTTCTCAGGTCTTACGTTGTAATGAGAGTCGTTCCTCACAAATCGTCGCTGGAGAAAATTGCTTAAATTTCTTAGCAGAAATGCACAGATGTTACTCAGTAGTTGGTAAAATTGCTCAGAATCTCTCAACTACCCCGATGTCTCAAATTAAATTGGATTAATGGAACTGAAGAATTGTATTAATTTTGTCAAGAACGTGAAACCTCACTAAAAATTCTACCAGTTTTTCTCCTGTGAAAATGAAAGGATTTTCACCACCGCGGCATTTTCCAGGGGTTCACTTTGCCCGAGCTTTTCAAATGTTTCTTTTTTCTCTGACGGAATTCACTCTGCACCTCAAAGCTCACAACCTCTCGAATTCCTGTTATTCCTGCCAATTCCAAATCTAATACCTACACGTTAACGTTAATCCCGTTTGTTTTCTTACCTAAAACGTTTTGAAGGGGAATTTAAACCCTTGTACCTGGGGATTTTCACGAGAAAATGAGGGCTCGAGAGATCTTGAGAAAAATTTTAATTTTAGAATTACGATTTTCAGTATTGGAGTTTTGTTCATTGAGCGTTCACATTCCAACATTTTGCCATTTAAGCAGAAGCTCTTCAACTCTCGGGCTAAAGTTTCATTTCGTTAATTTCTATGTTCCTACACCTCAAATTGTAACTTTTCCGGCCATTGCTGACACAGGTTCTTCAGCAATTCAGTAATTACGTAAATTGTACTAATGAATCTCCAGGTTATTGGACGTGTAACTGGTAGATACACCGCTTACCAACAGCCCTAATTATGAGTCTGTGGGCTGTCACTTTATTTGACGTGTAGGCTGGTGGTTGTGATACATAATCACGAGGGGGTAACCACTCCAGAGATTCCTTGAGATTCCCTGAGATTCCATAAAGATTTCCAAAGATTCCCAACGATATTCATAGAAAGATGAACCCCGAAGTGGTAACCACTCCAATAAATTCCAAGATTCCCTGAGATTTCATAAAGATTTCCAATGATTCCCAACGAGATTCCCAACGAGTGGTTAACCCCTCGCATAATCATTAACTTCTGGCTATCATTGTTTTGTAGTGTACCTACATGTCAGTGTGGTCTACATGATCGCTGGTTGTTTATTTGACCTGATCATTAATTTCTACAATTTTATGAAAAATAAAAATTACAGGGCATTTTGTAGTTTCCATCCATCGACCAAGTACACGAGTCGAATAATAAATTGTTATGATGAGAAAAAGTCAGGTAGATACAATACAACCATCGCTGAACTTTTTTTTTTAATCGCCAGGCCATCTAGATGATGACTGTCAGAATGTTTTAAATTAAAATAATTACCATAACCCTAAATATTTATTAACGAACTCCTAAGGCCATCAGTAATATGATTTTATTTTCATTTAGTTAATATCTTCTCTGCGCTTAATGAGGAACCAATGAAATCAATGAGTTGCTGGATTTGTCGATTTGATTTCAAATTTAATACTGAACTGTCCATTCAGCATTAAATGCGGTGGACTTTGGTCCCTTAGGAACATTTGGGGTTTGTTAAAATGTAAATAAGCTTTAGAAGCGGCAAAATGGGTTCAAAATTTTATTACCTAGCATAAATGCTGACTGTAAAAAGTGTGAGGGGCTTCAGTGTACATAAGGGCATTAACTTTTCATTCTGGATCCTTAGTCTCTTTATCCTTACAATTTTTCTTATTATTTTTACTCCTTTCTTGGAAAATGCTGAATATTTTAAGTAATTTCAGTAGAGTCCCCATGCAGTGTCTTCACTGGTGTTTCCCAGAATTAGTCCATTGAATAAAAAAATCCTTTCGATCCTTTTTTTGCCGAAGCTGATAATGCCTTTTTTTCAGTGGAACAGCAGAGCGTAAATTATTCAGCTAGGAGCACTTCCCCGATAGTGGATGAGTCTCCAACACACTCTAGAGAAACTTTATGACTTAATTGAAATCGGAAAAGGTGAGGAAAGCGAATAATTGGTTTTCATTAACTTCACCCTTCATTATAGGTACAAGTTTTTGAAGAGGCCCCCTGCTGCTGCCTATCTCAGCGGAGGGTGGGGGGGGCTGCAACTCGTCTCGTTAGGCGAGGTCACGGAGCAATTACCTACTGCTGGGTCAGCTCTCTCTGTCGCTTCTAGTGTTTATAGGTCGCAGACTAGTGTAACTAGGCACTAGCTGGAGTATGGATATTTTGTGTATGATTTTTCCCGCCTCGCCGTCATAGGCGTAGCAAGAAACCGATTAGCCACCCCCAGGATTTTTCTGACCTACACATAACGTCACATAAAGCCATGCCTACCCCCCCAGGTGAGGAGAAGGTCTGGGGGGCTTAGCGCCCCCCTCCCGGGTTTTTGGTCCTGCTACGCCCATTCTCACCGTTTCCTAGGGAGTCTGACTGACCCTGAGTGACCTGAGTACAAAACCCAGTACAAGGAAGTTTCTAACTTGTTCTAACTTCTAACTCATTGCCAGGCACACCCCTATCTAGCTGATTCCTCGTCGCATTTTCTACGGTTGCACGATAGAAAAGAAAACTCTACAACCCGCGCTAAAAATTCAGCTCTAGTCTGGCATAGCCGTATCCACGGGGGGGGGGGTTAGGGGATTAAACCCCCAACGTGAAGTGTAGTGGGTATACAAACCTTCAGTTGTTATCCAAGGGAGAGATAAGACTTATCTCGAGTGTTCGCCATCTTTTTTCGTTGTAATGGCGTTAATGTCAGCGATAACGCGAGGTGCCAAGTTGCTAGATCACTCGAGTATAACTATAATAACAGAGCTTCACGATGTTCATGAACTTCACTTACATTTTATTAAACTTATGGGATGGGATGCTCTTGCTTTTTCTAGCATTTTAGACGTTTACTTCATAACCATTACTCAAGAACTTCCTTATCTTTTCGCGGTACTTAATGCTGTGTGGAATTTTTGTGTTACCATAAATTTCACTCCAAAAACTCAGAACAGACGCTTAAGTGGTAAAGTGGTACAAGTATTGAGAGGGACTGGAGGAAATGATGCCTCCCCCGCTCACACGAGTTGCCTCATTTCCATGATGGATTTTTTAATGATGCTCATTTGCTTTGCTGCTGAGCCGCACCTGGCTGCAAGAGATCGCATTGAAACGAACTAAAAGCAAGCGGTGTTTCCGCTTTTTCCCTATCACCACTTCCACTTCCGGTCTTTTATCAAACCCTTTGTTTCATTGCTGCTCTCATTTTTCATTTTTTTTAAAAGTAACGGAAATGTACCTACCTGGTTACGTGTACCTACGCTTAAAACTGAGGAAGCGACTCGAGACAATTTCAAGAGATTTTTCTCTGACTCTAGGGTTCTCTCGTGATTCTTTCCTACCTGTTTATACCTAAGTTGATTTTTTGTACGGTTGGAAAAAAGTAAAAGTCTCTGCTCTTGTGGGTAGAACCTGGTCATAGAAAACTGAGACCGAAATACCCACTCGGGAAAATTGAGCGAACAGCTTTAGCAATGTTAAGCTCAGTTCTGTTCGAGTGCGGAGAAATAGGTGCTAATGCGAAATTTAAAGAGAGGTTGCGATGGTCGGGAACCAGAACTGTAAATTTTAGTCCCTTGTTACCGGTCGAAGGCTGGTTGGTAATGAATATTCAACTTCCTTGGCATACCTACCCCCTCTACTAAGTAGCCCCCTGTAGGTACTACAGTAAGTGATAACGGGAACGGGTTTGTTGTTTCAATCGGACCTTGCTCAGACTTCTCCGGAGCTGATAAATAACGCAAACCTTTTCGCGGGCGGAGAATGATGCCAGTGAATTTTGAACCATTTGGAAGTCGAGAAGTAGAAAGTCATTTGTTGTTAGGGATGTTCAATTTTAAATTATCACTTAACGTGTTCCGGAAGTTAATTCGCGCTTTGCATGGCGTAATAAATCTTCGGGAGATTTTGCTAGACTTTGAATAACTATTCAGACAACTGGGAATTTCTGCCTCACGTGATAAGTTGATGTAATATGATGGGGTTACGAGAGGAAACTTATAGTGCTGACCGAGGGGTTAACCACTAGTTGGGAAGCTCTTTGGGAATCATTGGAAATCTTCCTGAAATCTCAGGGAATCCTGGAATTTTTTGGATTGGTTACCCCTTCGGGGTTCATCTTTCTATGAATACCGTTCGGAATCTTTGGAAATCTTTATGGAATCTCTGTGAAATCTCAAGGAATCTCTGGAGTGGTTACCCCCTCGGTGCTGACCCTCCTATAGTCATAATGAGTCAGGGGTTCTTGTTTTTAAATTCACAGCTGATTGTCTATGACCTACTGAAGAACTGAAGTTGAAATCACGCTGTACTGTATAATGAAAGTTTCAAAAGTGACTTCAAGATAGCCCTTTTAAAGGCAGTAGGTATCTACTTATATCCGAACCAGCTCGGTACCTAAAACAAGTTTCAAAGTGTTATTTATTTGCTAAGGGTCCGATTACACCTTACAATAAATATATGATCCTATTTTTATATGATCCTATTTTTTTAGCATCATAAAAATTTTAGAAAAACTGCAATACACTTGACAATGAAAATTGGATCATGTTTAGCAAAGACGCCAACTTGACATGGTAAAAAAATAGAATTTCGAAGATTTTTAGGGTCCTTTTTTGAACCGTTTTAGGTTAAATAATTTCTGCTATATTCTTTCAATTCATCGTTATAAGAAATTCGTACTCCTCCACATTTTCTATTAAAATACGGGTCATTTCCATTCCACTTACCTCAGCCGCCATTTTCAACCAAACAACAACTAACACACGCAGCATAGAGGAAGGTAGTTGCAGCAGTTATGATACAATTTGTACCGGCCGATACAAATTGTATCATAATTGACTCAATTCACTTTACACCTTACAATTTTTCTTGATCATATTTTTTTATGATCCTATTTGGATTGGAAATTGTAAGGTGTAATCGGGGGCTGAAAGATATTTGAACCGAGGGGTTAACCACTCGTTGGGAATCTCGTTGGGAATCATTGCTAATCTGTATGAAATCTCAGGGAATCTTGGAATTTTTTTGGAGTGGTTACCCTTCAGGGTTCATCTTTCTATGAATATCATTGGGAATCTTTGGAAATCTTTATGGAGTCTCAAGAAATCTCTGGATTCGTTACCTATCCGATTTGAACCGTCTATTGCAGGGGTTCTCCACTCCCAGGGAACACCTGAATAGTTTTCCAATGGGACCCGGAAGTGACTCAAAGTAATAATTATTGTTTTTTGTAAATTTCGACTTCTACTATAATAACTATCACTTTATGATAACAGGAAAATCATAAAACGTGGAATACTCGTAGTTGTAAAGTTGGTTTTAAAGTTGGAGCAGCTCAAGACTCGAGAGATATTTCTCGTTGGCCGTTCTTCACCTTCACTGTCACTACGTAGTTGAAGATTTATAACGAAATCATGGTTTTAGAGGAGCAGTAAAATACGTGTACACCCACTTTTTTAAATGGCATAATCATAGTTTCGCAGGCGAAGCGGGATGCATGTACACCCACTTTCAGATTACATAATTATAGTTTTCGCAGGGGTAATTGAGGCCCCACTGGTTAAGGGTCCGCTATACCTGACGGTGCATTTTTTGCCGCCCATAAGATTAACATTGCGAGCGGCGATTCATTTTCAAGGTTTACCCTTGGTTGGAAAGACACAAAATTTTGCCTGTACCTAGCCCTAACAATGTTCTAGGGAGTGTTCGAAGCAGATTTCCCATTTTTTTTACTGGTTTTCGAGATACAGCACTTTTCTTGAGGTATGCGATGCTAGCATTTGCAAAACAGTTGCAATAAAAGAAACCAGTGAGAAATTGGGAAATCTGCTTCGAACACTCCCTAGAACATTGTTAGGGCTAGGTACAGGCAAAATTTTGTGTCTTTCCAACCAAGGGTAAACCTTGATAATGAATCGCCGCTCGCAATGTTAATCTTATGGGCGGCAAAAAATGCATCGTCAGGTATAGCGTCCTCTTAAGGGCCACCATACATTCGCTATTTTTTTGACGTTCCGATTTCAAACTTTGTGAGAAAACTATTGGCATTGGATATATAAATATTCTGAAATATAATATGTATTTTTAACGTCATTGCTCATGAGGCTATGTTGTGATTTTACGATTGAGTGATTTTTGTCACAAAAACAAATTGTCCAGAATTAACCGATCGTGAAATCACAACATAGTCTCATTAGTAATGACGTTAAAAATACATATTATATTTAAGAATATTTAAACATCCAATAGTTTTCTCACAAAGTTTGAAATCGGAATGTAAAAAAATAGCGAATGTATATTCAGCCTTAACAGACAGCATTTTTTTTTCATACAGGTACTTTTGTATAGTTTGCTGATATAAAGAGTTCGGTCCACTCCTTATGTGTATCTAGCTTGTGGCTTGAGATCTAAAAAATAAAAATAAATAAAACAAAAAAGCAAAATGGTTCGATGATAATCATTGTTGGTAAACGAAAGAACCTACACTGGCGTCATAGAGAGTTAGTTTTCAGAGACAAGGAACTGAGTATTTTTGGCACTTCTTCTGGTGCCATTCTGAGAAACTGCGACATGTAGTTTTGCTGTTGATGTTACGTCGTCTGGTATGAGTCGTATGATGTGACAGCCTTTGAGCAATAACTGGCACTCTGTAGCTTCTGCTTAATGTTCACTGTGCTGCTCTTACGTCTATACTTATGTACCCATCACTGTGGCCTTCTTCTGCTGATCTGTCTTCTGCTGATCTGTCTTCTGTCTCTATCCTATCAATCACGCTATTGTTGTCAGCTTTGCTAGGCAAAGTGGGTATTTAAGTATTTACCCCTCCTTATAGCTTTGTTTCACAGATACTGTAACATTTAATTGTCAGGTATGCAGTTTTACACTCGGAATTTTATCGGGTGAAAAAGAATAATTTCGTACTAAGCTTTGTAAGTATACGGTCCATGTATGGACCCTAAAGCTGTCCAGCTTTCTCGGCCTGAGTCGTCTTTCTATGTTTTCAGGCGCGAAGTAGCGCAAGTACCTCTAGCTTTCGAAGCCTAAGCCAGGTATGCTTGCCTCTAAGTTTCCTTGCATTTGCAATTTCTGGTTCTTTTTTCCATTTCTGTCTTTTTGGACCTCTGTAGCACAGTCTTGCATCACTGGTCTTGAAAATGTGAATTTAGTACCTTTTTCTTAAAAAGACACTCCATTTCAGCAAATGTTTGAAGTGTGGGAGATTCCTGAGAGGGTAACCACTCCAGAGATTCCTTGAGATTTCCAATGATTCCCAACGAGTGGTTAACCCCTCGGAGATTCCTTGAGATTCCCTGAGATTCCATAAAGATTTCCAAAGATTCCCAACAATATTCATAGAAAGACGAACCCCGAAAGGGTAACCACTCCAAAAAAAATTCCAAGATTCCCTGAGATTTCATAAATATTTCCAATGATTCCCAACGAGATTCCCAAAGAGTGGTTAACCCTTCGGTGATTCCTGAATTGCAAACATTTGCTGGTCTTATGGAGACACTTTAGTGCACAATAGACCAATCATGCATATAAAATAGAGATTTACAATAGGTGCTAGCGGTAGCTGCTAAGGCATGCAAAGTTCGCGGCGCTGCAGGTTAAATGAAAATCATATTACTTATTATGTACCTAACTTATATCTTTTCTCTGTCGTTGTAGGGAGTGTTCCTATGTTATTCATGGGGAAACCCACTTTCTTTGACAATTATTTATTGGTACTTTTAGAGGGGGGTAATGAGAAAAGAGACTTGGCGACGATATACCGATACTCACATTTTATTATTACCTATAAGAATTCGCAATGGTAAGTAGACATATAATTTCAGAATAGGCGTACCATTTTCACATATTTCGGCAGCTTTTGTCCGCTTTAGCTTTTTTACGCGTAGAGGAAACGTAGACGTTACTTCCAGCAAAACGTCCGGCAGCGACTTTTAAATACTGATGCGAATGACTAGTGAAGTAGTGGTTTCAGAATGCATGACATAATGGTAAGTACCTATATACTTTCTTCTTGAATGTAAATCAAACTTATTGAAATATCTGAGACTGTACTTTGTAACGCCATAAAGTGGCTGTCGTTCGGGATCTCACTCCATGCCCGGCTTCTTAACATTCTAAATTTTAAATGATTGTTGTGACGATTTCTTGGTGACAACAAGGAGCTTTTTGCACATTTATCAGATTATTTTATTTCAAACATGTTTAAAACCCCAGTAATGGGTAAGTTTCTCTTTAACAGTTTTGGCATATTTCTCTTTTTGGATTTTAATTTTCTAATAATTTGGTTACTTATTTTTTAGGGGTTTTATTCGGGGTTTGAAATCATCCATGACCATGGCGGGTTAACTTAAAGAAGGGCATGGGGTGAGGCCCCGAGCGGCAGGGGCGCCTGGAACCTGTATCTCTTTTGGTTTAACCTTGAAATTTCCCTGTACTCTACCTTCACTTCCTATATTATAAGAGAACCCTCTTCCAAATTCTACAAGATCTTTCCTGACAATGGAGTAGGCGATTATAACCTATAGATTCATAAGCTGCCTCGACACGATAAAAAACATCTGAAAAGTTATAGACCGACGTGGGAATAACTACACGTTATCCAGCACGGAAGATTTTCCTTATTGCAAGTGGGAATGCTGGACGATATAACTCCAAGTACTTAGACTATTATGATTTTGAGCGATTCTGCCCGTATAATCTTCTGTCAGTTGGTTTCTTCAAAAACTCCAAAAAAACAGTGAAGGACCAAAAATGTGGGGACTCACCCACAGGAGATGGGTATAGGTACTTTAAAATCGTATGGGCCTAAGTTGTGTTGTAGGTAGTGTAATGTGTTCTTTGGTTTGAGATTCCATAAGGATTTCCAAAGATTCCCAACGATATTCAATGAAAGATGAACCCCGAAGGGGTAACCACTCCAAAAAATTTCCAAGTATCCCTGAGATTTCATAAAGATTTCCAATGATTCCCAACGAGATTCTCAACGAGTGGTTGACCCCTCGGGTTTTAGGCATGTATACCTAAGCCTAGTTTGGGGACCGAAATATGGTGTATATGAAAGTAAAACTGCAGGGGTGTCTTCCATAGAAGACGGTTTTCAGTGCGTCATCTGATGTACTCGTGGCACTCGCCCTAAACTCTCCGATATTTACATGGCTTGTGGTGATTTCGATACTGAACCTGAAGGCTAGTATGTACATCGGTAGGTAATACTCTACCTGAAACGAGCTCAGTCAGAATGATTAATGTTCACATTCTACAGTGAAATCAATCCAAAAAGAGAAAAATGAGTCAATTTAGACTCACATTTCTCAAAATCTCAACGGTAGAAAATTCGGGCAGTCGTAATTTCGGGGAGCGAAAGGTCAGGGATCAACGGGCAATAAAATGATTGGGCTGGGATGCAGACACCTGGTGCCTTGGTGCCCACTATAAATCAACTCCTCCTGCACGAAAACCTAACCACGCCACAACCCGACCGAATGGCTCCACAATCCACAATAAAGGTTTTGATTTTGGCCGAAATAGATAACTCACCCTCATTCCCCAGTCGTTACCTTCAGGTGGCTCGAAACTCATTCGCTCTGATTGTGAGGCAAACAACTAACGGGGTGCAGAGTCACTGTATAGGTATAGTCCAAGTCAGGCTAGGAGCGTACCGATTACTCATAATTTCTTGCAAATCTAGGACTGATCAAAACTTCTTCTTGATCAGGGAAATATCTGCTCAGGGTCGGATTGGCATTTTTAGCGTATGGTAGGATATGGAACCCAAATCCGGATCGGCGTTAACTGAAAATCTTCAAGAAATTATGAATAATCGGTATGCTCCCAGCCTGACTTGGACTATAGTAGATTGGGGTTCTAATTTTTGTCAGTTTTCAATTAGATCTCCCTGATAAAGATTCTTTTTTTCACTTTACGTTTCTGTGGTAACATTTCTTGCTACGTTTAGTTAAAATCAAGAATAATTTGACCTGGAGGTGGATTCAGGGAAAGAAATTATGGAATTGGAAAAGGGAAGAATGAGAATGAGACACCTCAAGGCAGGAATAAATCATGGGGCACGCAGACCCACCAATATTAAAGCAGTTCCATCTCTGTTACTATCTTGAATTTAATTGTGTGATTTGACCTACCTCCCCGTGGGCAATCAAGGCTTGATCTGAGATCAACGTCACTTAACTACGAATGGTATCTAGGTTAATTTTCCTCTTAAGAGGACGCTATACCTGACGATGCATTTTTTGCCGCCCATACGATTAACATTGCGAGCGACGATTCATTTTCAAGGTTTACCCTTGGTTGGAAAGACACAAAATATTTCCTGTACCTAGCCCTAACAATGTTCTAGGGAGTGTTCGAAGCAGATTTCCCAATTTCTCACTGGTTTCTTTTATTGCAACTGTTTTGCAAATGCTAGCATCGCATACCTCGAGAAAAGTGCTGTATCTCGAAAACCAGTAAAAAAATGGGAAATCTGCTTCAAACACTCCCTAGAACATTGTTAGGGCTAGGTACAGGCAAAATTTTATGTCTTTCCAACCAAGGGTAAACCTTGAAAATGAATCGCCGCTCGCAATGTTAATCTTATGGGCGGCAAAGAATGCACCGTCAGGTATAGCGGACCTGAATGGTATCCGGAAGCCTTTCTTGTAGGTATGTGGTAGGTAAGTTTGTAAAGCTACATGGCTGCTTCTAATATTTCTTTCGACTTCGGCCCTAATTTCGGGTATTTTTTCGTTGACCTGGATTCCCACCCGGCGTCCATGACTTACCAGACCGGGCGGCAGTGAGCCATCCAAACGAAAGGTATAGACTGATTGAGAGTGCCAGACTTGCAGTACCGTCCCAGCGAATAAAAGATTGGTCTGGCTTTTGGAGCGTTGTGATTGAAATGAAATAACGTTGATACGATGTGAAGGAGGAAACAATAGTGAGTTGTCTCTGGAAATGAATCACGTCTTAGTCGGAAGCTGAAGAGCCCCTCCCGAGAGAACTTCTTGCCTTCCCGAGAACAATGCTCTCCTTCCCTCCCTCTTCCCTGACAATTTCTGGGAATATTGCTGACTTTGAAAGGATTACAAAGCTTGCCTACCTATATTATTTAAGCGAAGCACGATGGTTATGAGAAAATTGTGGATTTCAAATCGTTTTAAAATGCTTTAATACTTACCTCCATAATTCTTTTTTTTAAAAACAAGTATCTCTCACAGCCATCTGTTTCCAGTCGGAAGGACAAATATTGTTGAGAATTGTAATATAGCTCCGAATAAAATTGAAATATAAAAAATGGAAATAAAGGTACGCCTTACACAGCGAATTTTTCACTCCTTTTCACTTCAATTGTTTTTCTTTGAATCGGAAGCTGTATTGTGTAAAATTCTAAAGTTAAGAGGACGCTATACCTGACGATGCATTTTTTGGCGCATATAAGATTAACATTGCGAGCGGCGATTCATTTTCAAGGTTTACCCTTGTTTGGAAAGACACAAAATTTTTCCTGTACCTAGCCCTAACAATGTTCTAGGTCGTGTTCGAAGCAAATTTCCCAATTTCTAGCCCTGTTTTGCAAATGCTAGCATCACATACCTCAAGAAAAGTGCTGTATCTCGAAAACCAGTAAAAAAAATGGGAAATCTGCTTCAAACACTCCCTAGAACATTGTTAGGGCTAGGTACAGGCAAAATTTTGGTCTTTCCAACCAAGGGTAAACCTTGAAAATGAATCGCCACTCGCAATGTTAATCTTATGGGCGGTAAAAAATGCATCGTCAGGTAATAGCGGACCCTTAATGGAGGGGGCGGGTAGGGGGGGGGGGGGGGGGTGAATTTCGTACTTCCAGTTTTTAACGGTAAAATAGGAAGTTATGTTTAATACAGTATCTGTATAATGACCGTCAAAGAGACAGTTCGCTATATAGAGAGTATATAAAAATGAGTCAGGGTTTGTCAAGGAACTGTAGCGTTCGTTCGTTATATCGAGAGGTTTTCGTTATAGAGAGTGGCGATTGTATTAAAGGTTTCCTATTGTCTCATACTAAAGATATGCGTAGTGTATTGATAACTTTTTTTTTTTTTTTTTTTTTTAATTCCAATTTAACATGAAAATGTGTGATGGTCTGTCGAGGACCCCGCAGGGTCGTGTTCGACTTACAGCAAGGAAAAAAAAGAAAAAGGAAAAAAGAACTTACATTTCCGAAATCTACCCTCGATTGTCTCCGAAAACTTCGCTTTTGAAAAGTATAAAAAATGTTTATTTTTGTTGAAACAGTTGCGTAAGTAAGCAGTCTAATCATGAAACGTCAGGCGTTCTCAGTCCGCAAGCCACACCAGATAAATTTCTCCATTCGAAAGTTAATATAGTGAGCACCTATACATAACTTATGCGATAGCTAGTTGGTTAATTCGGCTCAGTGAGGAACGAGGAAACTGACTTTTCGCTGACTCAGCTCTCTCAGTTCCCACCAGAACTTCAATAAATAAGCTTTGTTATCCAGATCCAGGTTTCGAGAGCTGCCGTTTACCCGGTTACCGCTTGCACGGTAACTAGGTCACCTCTCCTTTCGCCTCCTTCACTCACACCATATTTCAAATTTTGACTTCGCCCGAAAGGTCAGGCTCTACCTTTCTTTCTTCATTCCACCCATAGTCAGTGTGAGAGTTTGAGTTTTGGGACGTTTTCAGACAGTACCTAAACCTTTGTATCCTGTTGGCATTTTGAATGGTCTGCTGTTGTCAGTAAGATGGAAGAGAAGGTCTCAGAGGCAAGTGGTGCACCTGGTCGGGCCTGCCGATATTTTGTCTAGAAGCGTTGGATATCGGAAGTCGCTGCAAACATAGGGGCACAGGAAGATCAATATTTATCCGTTGGCTGTTATTGCTTCCGGAACTCGAGACAGAGAGAGGAGAGAGAGAGGGAGGAGATGAGAGAGAAACGATTGCGGCTTCAGTTACGCCCCAGGAGACCCTTTGACCAAAAGGCAACGTTTACCCCAATAGTTTGGTTAGGTACCAATCCATCGTTTATGGACCAAGAGAACAGATTCGACTGCCCAATAAGTGAGAGTGATTACGTTTATCACTTCCTTTAATGTCACTTAACATTAACAACCTTTGGAAGGTTTTCGATTTTTTCACGTTTTCATGGTAAAATGTAGAAATGCTGGATGACCACCAAGGTGAAATTCTTGCATCTATCGTAAATAAAATTAGACATTTTTCTTATTGGTGATGTCTATTCACACACTTGCTCCTGTAGAATAGTACAACCGAGGGGTTAACCACTCGTTGGGAATCATTGGAAATTTTTATGAAATCTCAGGGAATCTTGGAAGTTTTTTGGAGTGGTTACCCCTTCGGGGTTCATCTTTCTATGAATATCGTTGGGAATCTTTGGAAATCTTTATGGAATCTCAAGGAATCTCTTGATTACCCCCTCGCTCTTCATACACTTGCTACTGTAGAATAACAAACTATTTCCTTTGATTGTACGACTATAGCCAAATTAGGATCACTCTTGAATGCCCCCTTAAATGTTCCTACGTTATTCAGTCACGTCATTTTGTTAGTCTCCGCGTCGCTTAGTCGGCATGTCACTGGCATAAGCTTCATGAGCGGTTAATTACGAGTCGGGGGGAACAAAGCCTTTCGGGAGCGGCATTCATCCCTCTGACGTTCGGTATTCGCTGTGAGAAGCCCGCCATTTTTCAAAAGCTCCCGCCAAGACTTCATTTTCGCCGCCATTGTTCTAACCCAGTCCTTTGTTACAAGGAATGAGGCGGTTGATATTTCATCCTTCATCCTCTATGCTTCCACGTCCAGGTCTTAACGTGTTAGGATCAATTTATGATAATGTTGTGCATACAGATGTATAGTCGACGGCCGAAATGGAGACCAAAATGGCAGATGGCAGCGGAGGGGTGGGTACCCCCTCTACGTGGCACCAGTACCTATGAGGCTGAGCTGCGACCCACACTATAGGCTATCTATTTATAGCCGATGCTTAGCTCAGCCTAGAGTGGCTCGTGGCTCAGCCTCATAGGTACTGGTGCCACGTAGAGGGGGTACCCACCCCTCAGCAGCCATCCGCCATTTTGGTCACCTTTTCGTCCGCCGACAATACCTTTGCCGCACATCAAACCTACCTCTGTACATATAGCTTTAGTATATAAGGCATATGCGCGCGGACACTCAAGAATAAGTACCAATGGAATATTATTGGAAAAATATTTCAGTAGCGGTTGCCGATTAGGTTACGTAGACAGCCTCGAGTGGAATAAATGGTGGACTTTTGAGGAGCAGTGAGAGCCGGGTCACACCGGTTCGATCCCGATCCTACCAAAAAGTTTTTCTGCTCGGCGTTCACCTCTGATATGTTCAGCATGTCAAGTGAAATGTATATCGATGCTGTGGTGGTTCGGAACCCACCTTAAACTGTAGGTCCCCATCGTTTACTCGATGGCTGGGGAGCTGGTATTTGGTAGTGCTGCCAGCTGAGCACAATGGATAGTTCTTGAAACGGTCTAGTTGCTGGACTTGTCCCCCCAACCCTCAGCTATCTATAGGCTAGTTAACTCAAACAATTTTTTGAAACCTTTTTTAATGAGTACCTTATGTTCTGAAATATAATAAGTCTTTTAAACGTCAGACACTAGTCAGCTAAAACATGATTCTATTTCCCTATGACTTCCCCTCCTACCTGAAGTTTCTCGTGGAATAATTTAGGTAGTGGCTCGTGATTTGACAAGGGGAGGGAAAATGCTGACTTCATTATCAGTCTAACAATTGATGAGCCTCCGCCCCTGTGCCCCGTTTAAAAGTTGCCACTAGCAACCCCCGGAAGGCCCCTCTATCTTGATGAAAATAACGTACCGACCCGAGCGAAATGTGGTTTCCTATTGCGATACGATCGCAACTGGTTTGCCGCATCGAATGAGTGAAATATGAACGGATTCCCCTGAATCATAAATATATACGAGGCTTTCTAAATTGGAAAATTTTAATCTTCATTTTTGGCACGAGATGAGTGAAACTTTTGGAAAACTGCCTGCTGTTGGTCGAACTGTATAGTAATTAGCCATTTGGCTTTGCCGCAGTGGGGCTCTGCGTTTTATTTTCTATTTTCCCTAGAGGCTGGAAATTCCTTTTAATTAAGAGGACGTTATACCTGACGATGCATTTTTTGCCGGCCATAAGATTAGCATTGCGAGCGGCGATTCATTTTCAAGGTTTACCCTTGGTTGGAAAGACACAAAATTTTGCCTGTACCTACCTAGCCCTAACAATGTTCTAGGGAGTGTTCGAAGCAGATTTCCCAATTTCTCACTGGTTTCTTTTATTCAAACTGTTTTGCAAATGCTAGCATCGCATAGCTCAAGAAAAGTGCTGTATCTCGAAAACCAGTAAATGTTAATCTTATGGGCGGCAAAAAATGCATCGTCAGGTATAGCGTCCTCTTAATTAAGACGGCAATCTACCTATGTATCCAACGAATTTGTTGCCTATTGACCCTATAAAATACTTAACTGACCCTTTGATCAGTTAAACTGATTGAAGGGGTGAAGTTAAATCAGTTCAAACGTCATGTAATTATGAAGACCCCTTTAATTTTGATCCTTCGCTCAATTTGCTGTTTCGCTCACTCACAGTTGTCTTTCTCTTTGTACTTGGCCAGCATTTGATCAGCGTAGCTTATGATGTGGCACCCAAGTTCTCCAGGCAACATCAGCTTCACTGCAGCTCGCATATCCTTCTCTGTCAGGGTGACTCTGCCACTATTTTTCAGCAGATGTGCGCTTTCAGTAGCCATCATATTTAGCAGATGCCTCATCATATCATCCATTGCTAGCACAGTCTTCTGGGATACGGTGCAGTCTGGACTGACTTGATGCGCCACCTAGAGGAGTTTAGCACGAGGGGTTAACCACTCGTTGGGAATCATTGGAAATCTTTATGAAATCTCAGGGAATCTTGGAATTTTTTGGAGTGGTTACCCCTTTGGGGTTCATCTTTCTATGAATATCGTTGGGAATCTTTGGAAATCTTTATGGAATCTCACTGGAATCTCATAGAATCTCTGGAGTGGTTACCCCCTCGGTTTAGCACGATGTTTTAATGTTACAGCTAAACAGTAAAGTTAGTAGATAAAGTGTGTATTACGTATATCGGTGTTTTTTAGACAAAGTATAGTCTGAAATCGGAATTATTGCCTACAGAGATTCATTTTACCATCAGTGATTTTCTGGTGGGCAACTCTGGGTTCAAGTTGTCCAACAACAGTTTTAGCCGAGGGGGTGACCACTCCAGAGATTCCTTAAGATTCCCTGAAATTCCATAAAGATTTCCAAAGATTCCCAAAGATATTCACAGAAAGATGAACCCCGAAGGAGTAACCACTCCAAAAAAATTCCAAGATTCCCTGAGATTTCATAAGGATTTCCAGTGAGTCCCAACGAGATTCTCAACGAGTGGTTAACCCCTCGGTTTTAGCACCATAGGTATAGCTTCACATCCCACATGCAGATACAACATAATGGGTACTGAGCTGCTATTGGGCTGAGCCAGATAATGGATTTCATGTAATGGTCTGGTTAGTGATCCCCCCCGCCCCGCCCCTTATTACCTACTGACATCATTTCACCATATTGTGTCTGGTTTTATTTAACAATTAAACAAACCAATCTACCGTTTTGAATTCAGACCGCCAAAAAAAATTCAAATTTCACCATCATAGCTTCAATACCTATAAATTTCACATTACCTTTGGAATAATTCCCGCAAAACCATCTTCCGACTTATTGCTTCTGCACGTTTTGACTTTCTTACTCATATTTTTCTTCTTTGATTTCACCCTGACAATTTATATTTTGTAAATTTAGATATTGTAGTAGAAAAATTTAAACAGTCAAGTTCTGTTCCAATACAAGGTAGGTGGGGTATTTCTTTCTCTTTTTATTTTCCTTTTAGAAACGGCTGAGGTACCTAAGGTACGTTAATTTCCGGGAATAATCGTAACATAATATATTAAATCGTATCGGAAGTGACACTTCGGTTTTAACGATTTATTCCCCAAGATCTTCAACATAATTATATTTCATATTTGGTAGACTGGGGCATTTACTGTGTTGGAACAGCAGGATAATGAGATTTGACGTATTCAGCCATCCCTCTGAATGCAGCTTATGTGTGGATGTAACAGGATATTAACATGACGCTGCGCCGGAGAGATGACAGCTTATTTCATCCCCTACTCCTACATGATATCTCAATGCGGCTTCTATTGCTTTCATAACCTCCTCGCTCTATCCTTCCTCCTAATATTACCACCATCCCTTACAGATGGGATCCCGAAGGGTGCATGAGTTTTCAGTGAGGTGAAAAGGTCGGTGAAGGGTAGATATTCAAGTCGATCCCTTTCTAGGAGAATTTGACTTCCAAATCCGCTCTTAGCTGTCGACTTCGAGCATTGGAATATCGATAAGTTTAGCCGTTGAACGTGTACCTTATACCTACAGTGTTTCCGGAAGTCGAATTCTTCTCAGCTTCTCTCTCGGCAGGAGATTTCTGCAAATGAATTTGGAGGGGTTGCCCATTTGGTTTCCAATGTCCAGCCTTACTGAATTCTGGGATTTTGGATAACAGCTCTGCTAGGGTCAGTTCATCTTGGCTTATTGGCCGAGTGGTCAATATAAGAGGTCCGCTTTGTGTCCTGAGAGGTCTAAGTTTCCGCTTTCGACATGGATGTATTGGCTTCGGCCCACTCCTATTCGGCTTCGGCCAAAAAATCTCACATCCAACTCATCGGCGTCACTTTAAGAAAAATTGGCTTCTTGTTCTACCTGAGAGGAAAATTATCTTCTGCGGGTTAGAGGAAGACAATCGAATAGGATACATATAGGACTATTTCCTCCTTCTCTGTTTTGCGGAACCTACGAAGTTATGCCATAACTATCGAGTTGAGTTCCAGGTTTACCAGGTTTACTGTTTAACAACTGTAGGTACATGCAGTCATTATTGTAGTACCAGATGGGAAAGTTATGTTTCTTTGTCTTGAGCTCCAGAGCCGTGAATGAAATCTGTACCCATTCCTTCATCCCTCCCCCAGTCTGATGACGGCTTATCTGTGGCTTCTCTATCCAACTTGAACCTTAGCTCGGCGTCTTGCCATGATTACCCCCCTCTGCTCCCCCCCCCCCCCCCCCCCCTCCATGTATCCTTCTATTCAATGGACCTCCCCCCTTGCCTACTCGAGGCAAGCGACCTCTCCCCATTTACGCCTCATTCCTTATTTATGCCTCAGGTCGTTTTCCCCCTCCGCTTTTCATTTTCTGAGAATCAATTATGGCGTCTGCATCTCGTTATAGCCTACAGATCTGTGTGACTGTATAAAGGCGTTATTTCATGAGGTACAAAACCAGGGTAAGTCGGATTATTAACAAGTAAAAAGCCTATTCTTGTTCTACGACAGCGCGGTAACAAAACTAAAGAAAGCCTTAGGGTTTAGGTTTAAAAACCTAAGGTCTGAAATCTGGATTGTCTACTTGGGAATCGTACTGTAGGGGGTCTCCCGATGACATCATACTCTTCTAACCAGTGTGATAAGACGTATCCTCACTTCTATTTAACGCTCAAACGAGAGTGTATAATTTTGAATGGGTCCATATTTAATGAGGCCATACAGGGCAAACGGTAAGTGTGTGTGCTATTTAAAAGAATTCAGTATATGGATTTTTACTCGTATATGCTCTCGGTATAAACAATACATAAGTATGACAACAGATTTATTATCACAGGTCACCCGTCGGACATCACATCTTTTATAACTATAGTTAAAAAGGACAGTGCAGCAGAACAGTGCTCAATAGTGCATTGTTGGAAAAAGCGTACAAAACTATATAAAGCCTGCGCCTAAATAGGACATCCTGTCGGAGATGAAAAGGTTGGGGGGGGGGGGGATTTTTAATTCTTCGACAATAGGGAGCAGAGTCCATTCTGCCCCACATCCCATTCAACAGATTTTGTATCCCTCTATACAATTTTGTAAAATTCTACTCAACCCAACAAAAGTAAAAGCTTTTTTTGCGATCTTTTTATTATTTTAGTTGTCGTTCCGTTAAAACTCATTCGTGTGTTGCAGGCGCGGAATAAGCCAGCCGACGGCGGGGGTCATGTCAACCAGAAGGGTCAAACTGGGGCGAAGGCTCAGCCGCAGGGGCAGCAGGGAAAACCTGGGCAGAAGCCGCCTGCCAAACCCACCGCCCAGAAGGGGCAGGTCAAGGCGGCGCAACCCAAAGCTGCAGCTGTCAAAGCTGGCGGAAAACAGCAGAAGAAGAAGAAAAATCAGCAGTACGACCTCGTGGTCACCATTAATTTGGTAAGTCTATTTCTTCTCAGTTGCTTGGTTTTTCATTAGGAAGAGTAGAGAGGGTGGTAACAAGGTATTAAGGGAACGCGACGTTTAGCAAAGAAACGAGCTGAGGATAACGATAGAGATAACGGCAGTTTTTAATCCTGTAAGAGAGTTTTCTCGTTCTTGAGGCACGCCCACTTCCAGCCCCTAAGGTCTCGATAGCCGAGTGGACGAAATGGTCGACTTTTGAGGAGCAGTGAGAGCCGGGTCACACCGGTTCGATCCCGATCCTACCAAAAAGTTTTTTCTGCTCGCCATTCACCACTGATATGTTCAGCATGTCAAGTGAAATGTATATCGAGGCTGTGGTGGTTCGGAACCCACCTAAAACTGTAGGTCCCCATCGTTTACTCGATGGCTGGGGAGCTGGTCTTTGGTAGTGCTGCCAGCTGAGCACAATGGATAGTTCTTGAAACGGTCTAGTTGCTGGGCTTGTCCCCCCCCCCCCAACCCTCAGCTATAATAATAATAAAATTCCCCAGCCCCTAAATACTGCCGTCCTTAATAGGTACAATACTGAAGATATATTTGTGTATGCATTTTTCGGAAAATATGCCGTGGGTTTGGGGCTTTGCCCTTTAGCAAAAGGTCCTTTGCATATCGTAAAAGGAAATGGAAAAGGATATGGGAAGGAAATTCGAAATGGCCTGTATAAGTGCCTACTTATGTTCGTCCGACTATATGGTCAGGGGCAGTTTGAAATGGGTTATTTGATTTTTATCTTTGTTAAAGCTCTTTCCTTATTCGGGAAAGTAGCAAGGGGTATCCCCCACTCCAAAAAACTGCGTGGTACCACAACCCCCGATGAAGGGCAAGGTAAAAATTAATTTTGACTCCCCCTTCCCCCAACACTTCTGTCGACTCCATTCTCCCCCAGAAACATTCTTAATGCTATTATACGTATATTTGTTCAGCAAATTTTTTAATTGATTTGGTCCAACAGTTCCATAGTATGGGTATATCACTTTGCCAGACATGTTGAATCCTAAGGCGAACATCTAAAATCGGAGGACTGTTTGAACGAAAGGATAGTGAGTTCGTAGCTAAAGTTTAGATCGACGGACCTCAGTGAGAACTGAAAAAGACATCAAATGGAAAGCTAGAAACCCTTCCTTCTCTTCCCAGAAGACTCCCCCACTTTGCCCCCCCCCCCCCCCCCCAGTTAAAAGTGATGGCGGAGCCATGCTTTGTGCGGACCCCAACACCGAAACGCATTTGTTAACTTCAGTTGCGGCGCTTCCAACTTGTTTTTGTGACTTTTTCGTTCTGGGTTAAAATATGTGGGGCTGAGAAAAACTTTGCTGTTGTTCACTCGGGGTAGTTGCTTTAATGTAGGCATTCATTAAGGGCGAAAAATAAAGGGATAGGAGTCATTTTCCTCGAAAAAACCTCCAGCAGAGTACAAGTTGTATTGGGCGGCAGTGGTAGGTACTCCTAGTTCAATGAAGTTATTTTTTTTAGAATGTGTGTCTTTGAGACCCCCCCCCCCCCCCTTCTCGTAAACTAGGTATTAAATCACTGAAAACAGAAAACTCAAAATCGAATTTTCGTCAGAAAGCCGTGCCTACTCAGCGCTCGGCTAGCGAGGAAGTAAAAAACTTAGTCCTGAGAAATTTCCCCCCCTTTGTGAAAGTATGTAAATGTGAATGATGGAAAAACCTGCCGCCAGTGGCCACTGGGCGAGGGGAAAGGGGCAATATCATCAGAGTTGCTTCTGGCACGGCCCCAAGACTTTGTTTGCCTCCTCCATATTATTATTCATCCAACCAGTCATTTTTTGTGGCCGTCCGTCAAAACGGCCAGTTTGCGGTGATACTGAAATATTTTTGATGTCAGGTCAGCTTGATCCTTTGAAATATGAACAAACTTCGAAACTGCTACAGTTAGTAGATAAGGAAAAGGATAGGACGGGGTGGGAACTTATTGACCTCAGCTAAAGTTGGTGTAATTGGTCCTTTAAAACCGGAGGAGACTGCCGATTACCTATTTTTTGGAATTGACTTGAATCGAAAATCTAAAAATCGTCCAGAATCAGATTTTGTATACTATCTGAAGGTGATAGGGACAAGAGGATTGACGAAATGGTATTGAATTTGAATGAGTAGGTACCTATTGTCACATTCTCGCGGCTGCACAGCAGAACGAAGTGGCTTATAATATTAGGGCTATAAACTGTCGCGTTATAGATTTAAAATCTAACCGTGTAAACAACGAAAAGTGGGTCATTCCGAAATTGAATGAACCGTTTGAATTTTATTCGCTAAGCTTCTGATGAACGGGCTTTAGCAGTGCTATGAACAGTCGCGTATTTCACGTTATCCGAGGATGAAAGGGCTTTACATAATGCTATGAAGCGTCGCGTTTTTGCGCGCCATGATAGAACGTAGAACGAACGGCCTGGCCCCCAGTTGACTGTCGCCGCTAATTTAATAACATTGCCCGCAATAAAAGTCGCGAATTGTGAATTTACATTACCTAGCCATCCTTACCTATCTGATTGCACCTCTTTCATTTTTCATATTTTCTAGTTTGGTGCGCTGAACGCGACCATGTGTTCGTTGGCATTTAACTTCAAGCGAGAAAGGTTGGCTTTTATGAACCGTAGTTGAGAATGAGCGGCTGTGTAAAAGAAAACTGGAGTGGTAATTTGGCAGTGTGAAACTGATCCATTATGTGTTTTGTTACGCGTTAACTTCTAAAATGGCTTCGACGGACAAAGTGTACAATCACGAGTATAAACGACTGCGGAAACTGACGAGTCGCTTGGAAATACAGAGATCTTGTGTAAGTATTCGGAAGTTGAATGTAACATGGTGCGGGGCGCGGCTAGTTTAAAAGAAAACGTCTGTTTAAGGGTCCGCTATACCTGACGGTGCATTTTTTGCCGCCCATAAGATTAACATTGCGAGCAGCGATTCATTTTCAAGGTTTACCCTTGGTTGGAAAGACACAAAATTTTGCCTGTACCTAGCCCTAACAATGTTTTAGGGAGTGTTTGAAGCAGATTTCCCATTTTTTTTTTACTGGTTTTCAAGATACAGCACTTTTCTTGAGGTATGCGATGCTAGCATTTACAAAACAGTTGCAATAAAAGAAACCAGTGAGAAATACAGGCAAAATTTTGTGCATGTCTTTCCAACCAAGGGTAAACCTTGAAAATGAATCGCCGCTCGCAATGTTAATCTTATAGCCGGCAAAAAATGCATCGTCAGGTATAGCGTCCTCTTAAGTGTCCAAGTTGAGAGTCCGCCCACCCGCACGGCACACCCTCCACCCCTCGACCTAAAACCACCCTCATCTCCCATGCAGTTATAAATCATTCCGACCCTGGAGCTCCGCCATTACCCATCCAGATATCTTATTTTTTCCATAAGAAGAAAATGCTTCAACCTTATTTTTCTCGTGATGAAAAATACCTTTCACCGTTTTTCAGTGTTTTCCTCCTTTTTTACTTTCTCGCCCGTATGTAATACATGGGCTGAGAAAGTTATGTTATCGTGCGAAATTTCGATTTTGAGATTTTCATTGCAAAAGGCGTTTCAGAGGTCCTAGATACCAAAAAAATGGTTTTTAGGTCATGTCCGTCCGACGTACGTACGTACGTACGTACGTCCGTTTGTCTGTAGCGCGGCTACAGGTCACACCAGTCAACCGATTTGGCTCAAATTTGGAATATAGATGTCTAAAATCAGTTCCGAGATACATTTTTAATTTAATTTTGATTACTCAAAAATTGCTCCCACTATTGTCAAAAAAGTGTCAAAAAAAATTCAAAATCGTGTTTTTGTCTACTCAAGACGCATTTCACGGTACGGTAATAAAGTTAGAACATTCAAATTTTGCAGTCGTGTTCCCAGATAGATGCTCCAGGATCATTTTCATTGTTTTGGAGATGGGCCAAAAATTTGGGCCAAAATTGGCCCATACGTGAAAATCGTGGCCCCATGAACAGTATTAGCCGGAATTTCACAAAAATCCATAAACTTGTGCTTAATAACATTACTTAAAGGTTTGTCGAAGAAATATTCAATCAATTCAAAATTGCGGCCAATATAGGCAAAATAAAGTCAAAAATAGGAAAAAAAACTAGAATCTCGTTTTTGTCTACTCAAGACGCATTTCACGGTACGGTAATAAAGTTAGAACCTTCAAATTTTGCAGTCGTGTTCCCAGATAGATGCTCCAGGATCATTTTTATTCTTTTTGAGATGGGCCAAAAATTTGGGCCAATATTGGCATTATCGTAGGAAAAATTTTCCAAAAATGGAAATCACGTTTTCGATTGGTTAGGTCACATTTCCAATAACACTAATCGACGGATTTTCTTGAAAATTGGTGAAAGTGGTCTCAGATAGATGCTTCAAGGGGGTTTTCAATAGATTTTCATTTACTTAAAAATTAAGACGGTGACACGCAAAATAGAAAACATATACTTTGCGCGTCGAGCGACACTTCACTGTCTGATGGATATGTTTGAGATTCGGTATGCAGGTGCCTAAAAGTATCGCCCATTGTGAGGCAAAATACTTTTTAGAAAAAGTTAAAATTCTGACAATTATTTACGTAAAAAAAAAAATCAAATTATCGATAAAAATTGCGAGAAAGTCAAGTGCGACCATTGTCGGACCCTTTATTCTTTCTTCTTCCAAGTAAAACTGTTAACTGCTTTCTCTTGGGATTTACGAATACCTGAATTTGAGCTCCGGGAAGATAGGTATGCAAAAATGTGAATAACGGAGTTGGGGATCATCGATATGGCCCTAGGGGGTGCTTCGCCATTCCGTATAGGTAATTCTGCACCCTATTCCTGAGCTGGATGTAATCTCATTCTGAGTGCTCAAGGGTCCTGTTTTCTTTCAACCTTGGATCAAAAACTTACAAGACAAAACTTTTCGATTGAAAGAGCAACATCTCAAAGAAAATAAAGAAATATTTTACACTGAAAGGTGTAGAAGGTAGAAGATCCGCTTCTTGAGCGGACAGCAAAAGCACTTGGCGTTAGCAGTTTAGCGATCTAAGATCCGAAACCCGATTAGGTAGATCGCCTTCAGGCAGGAAACTGAGAGCTTTTAAGCACGGTGAGCACTAAGCACTAAGCACTAAGCTGCCCCGCGAGGCTTCCAAAGTCAATTTCAGGGTCCAAGAGAATTTCAACTGGCAGACGGGGAAGGCCCCCGTCTAACTAAATTTCTATCCGAATCATCCATTGGCGTAATTTTTGGGGGAGGGGGAGGGCAAAACCGGAAATCAAGGAATGCTACTTCCTTCATTTTCTCTACCCCACCCACCCACTGAAATAAACTATCAGTAGCTTGGTATGATTTAGCCGAGGGGGTGACCACTCCAGAGATTGCTTGAGATTGCATGAAGACTTCCAAAGATTTCCTGAGATTCTCAACGAGATTCGTGGAAAGATGCACCCCAAAGGGTTAACTACTTCAGAAATTTCCTTCCCCGAGATTTCATAAGGATTTCCAGTGATTGCCTGAGATTTCAAACGAGATTCCCAACGAGATTCCTGGAATGGTTAACCCCTCGGATTTAGCTGATAAGGCAGTGAAGTGAACAGTGAGTATGTCTCGCGACTCAGTTGTTTCAGTCTCCCTTTGAGCAGTTGAGAAGAAATAGAAAAAAACTGCCTTTTGACGGTTAGTGCGCATAGTTTATGGATTAGCAGAGAATGCTCGCTCTCCCATTTTAAATTAACTAATGACTCTGGTGATGAACACTGTGGAAGTTAATGGCCTGCTGGAGCCTTCACTGGATAGAAATCGAAGGGTACTTCCGAAAAAAAGCAGAAAAAAGTTTACAAAACACGAGAAGAATGCTGGGAGACTTTGCTGGCGCGGAAGCTGTTCCGTATGCTCGCTTCTGCGAAGTCGATCAATAGCCTTTACATGTAGATTGAACTGAAATTTATCTTCATCTAAAACTTGAGAGCCTGGCAATCTGTTGATGGGTTCCAAAGTTATGTGAGATCCAGTCCCCCTTCGGAGCTTTCTATTCTTGAATTTTCAATTTTAGGCGATTCTTCAGTCTTCGGAGTTTTATCCAATATATGAGCGTCATGCCAACGTCCTGTGCTTTGCCTAGTTATATTATATCTACAATTTATTTGAAATCATAACGTCTTGCCAAAGCCTATACCCTTTTCCCCCTTCTGGTTTCTGAAACAGGCGCTACCCCCCCCCCCCCCCCCTCCCCCCCGACTCACCTGTTTTTAGGCTTCTATAGGTGACCGCTCATCCACCTCCTCAGTTTGAGCTTATAGCTTAAAATTTCTCGCAGTTATGAGACAATTACTATTTCTGTATCATATGTGAACAACTTGAGGATGGACTGATGATGCACCTTTCTAATTTTAGTTCATTGTTCCGCTGTCTCAGACGGAGAGTCGCAGCTGGATCGAAAATTTAGTGAAGGCATCCTGCTCTGGCTGTTGTTAACTTCGCCAACATGTGTCCGATGTCGAGGCCGTTCAGAAGGCCTCGTGGCCCAATGCCAGAGGCCACGCGACTGACACCGCAGGGCCCCCATCCAACCAGCCTTTGTAGTGCTAATACTACTGCTTACTGATTGACATCATCAAAATATCATATGCTGTCATCATTCGTCACTTACCTAATCAGTCTTGAGGTAATGCTGCCGCCTTGGGACATAGCAGGGTCCTGCGTGAAGTTCCTTCCCTGCTGAGGAGCGTTTAGAAAGACATGCAGAGTGAGAACTTTCATACTAAAACTTTCGTTCAAAGAAAAGCACCTTGGATAGTCTACCAATAGTAATTGCAATGCTTGTTGCGTTGCACTGTCATCGAGGGGGTAGCCGCTCCAAAGATTCCTTGAGATTCCCTGAGATTCCATAAAGATTTCCAAAGATTCCCAACGATATTCATAGAAAGATGAACCCCGAAGGGGTAAACACTCCAAAAAAATTCCAAGTATCCCTGAGATTTCATAAAGATTTCCAATGATTCCCAACGAGATTCCCAACGAGTGGTTAACCCCTCGACTGTCATTTACCTTGTTAAAACAATTGCGGGCAGGCAGTAAACCCATCTGCATACACTGAGAAAAATATCCTTTTCAATCAATTGAGATTTTCTATTACTGGTCGGACAATGAACAGGGGGTATTTACGGTAACTAACCAGATTTCATTAACGATTAATCATTGAATTAATGAGCGTGTTTTCGTTCATTACGGTAGCCGGATAAAGTCGGACAATAGAAAAAATCAATGACGGTAATGAATGAAAAAATCATTTTTTCAATAAACACGTTTGTTTAATTAATGAACGTCGGTCAATACACTAATAAACTCAACTGTGTTACTGTAATGAACGCTAGCGTGGGCCAGTTATTGAAATGGACGCAATTCCTTAACTGTAATAAACGTATATATTTACACTAATGAACTTGGCTCCTTTACTGAAATGATCACCTCAGGCCCTGTCGGTTCCACCAATAGCCTTTGTTTCATTACTTTAGCAGACGAAGGTGACTACTGTAATGGTCCGGTCTAGTACCGTAACCATCCCAATCCTATTCTTTCTATAGACTCTATTCATTCTTCCTATAACCTCTGTTCATTGGTGGAATCCACTCCAGATGATTGCTCCAAAAGACCCTGCACCCTGCGCTACCCCCACCCCCTCCCCCGGGGGGGGGGGGGGGGGTTGCGCCAGTGAGGGTTGCGGGCCATGGAGCAACCAGCCTGGAGCGGAGTTCCTCGGTACAGTTAACTGATGGCTATAGATCCGACCGCGGTCATCGACGAATTAACTATTACATCGCGGGAATCAAGATCTTTAGCCAGAGCCAACTGCACCAGTGAAGGAATCTGTAAACATATAAGAGACACAAGTTATACGGAAATTTACAACAAGTTTATTGAGATGAAAGTCAATGAATAGCACTTATCACTATGGGTAGTCAATATTAATATCTAAATGACACGAAACATGTACCTACATATAAGTGATGTTTGCTATTGTATAACCCCAGCTCACACGATGGACTCGCCAGGTGAACATATATGAACTAAGGTATAAGTATATATAAGTATATACAAACGGCAAAAAGTGTTATGGGCAAACGGCTGGAAGTAAAATTACTTATGCCGTGTTTTGCATTTTGAAGAACAGAATTATTTTAAAATTTGGAATTTTTCAAATTAATAAACAAAAGTAAAAATTCAAATTTTCATCATTTTTCATCATCACATCAGCTGAAACTGTCACAGGGTCTATTGTTAGAAGCTCCTGCTTCAACTCCTCGGCTTTGTGGTCAACTTCGTCAAATTTTGATGACAGTTTAAAAAGTGTACTCTGGAGTACTCTCCAAATGCTGACTCCTTCAACGGGGTATTCCACCACCAGAGCCCAAATGCATTCAAAGAGTACGGCCAGGGCCAGTCTAAAGTTTTCGAATTTGTAGTGAACACTCTCACATACGACGACTTCGAAAGAGGTCACGTGTTCGAGGGACCCGTATGCTATGATAAAGGGTTGGAACACAACCCCGTGCTGCCGGTGTAACTCCTGTCGTCGGCGGTGTATCTCTGACCATGAAGTGTGTTCTTCTGCTAATGTAACTATCGCCTCGAATGACTCCACGCGGGTGGGACGCCACACTTTCACGTCCTTTTCGCTGACTACCCGGACCGTGGAGGCATAGTTGAGAAGGAACGTCAGTAGGTTGAGGGTCGCAATATCCCCGGAATCGGAAGAGTCTGAAATTAAAAGAATGTATATAAGATTTGGGTTTTGGTTGTTGTTGGTGTACAGATGCCAGGTTCTAAAAACTTAGAATCAACTTTTCTCAGTGGTTTGTAATTTCTCATTAATTCTCTTGAATAACACCAGATGGCGGATGTCATTGAAAATTGATAACTAAGGGGTTTCAGGCATGCAGAAAAGGAGTCATGAAACTATTTAAAAATATGACCCCTGAAACCCCCTAGTTACCAATTTTCAATGAAGAACATCATAACTCGATTAGGGAAGTAATATACCTGCCTTTCGCAACGGCAAGGAGCCTCCCGCGGATATCTTTGCACTCCCCGTAGTCGAGCCTCCTTTGTGCGACGAGGAGGCATGCACCTCCTTTTCAACTCCGGGAAGTTGAGCTCCACCGCGTCCCCCCTATCCGGGTACAAGTTATTGAAGTCGATTCGCATCTGTTAAGAAACAAAAGTAACAATATATCTCTCAATTGATAGTAAATAAAGGTTAGGTTCGACAACAGTCGCACTTAACTTTCTCACACCATGTTTTTTTATTTTTTTGCGGGCGTAATCTTTAAGAAAGCCAAAATCGGTTGAAAAAATACCCACGAGCATCTGAGATCACTCCTAACGAATCTCATGACTGTCACTCATTTACTATATATATTGGTCACACTAAGTTAAGTCAACAAGTTACTTTTCAACTTACCAACTTCCCAGACGTGGTCAGTTTGGGGTCGTTTTTGAGGTAGCCCTGGCGGGCCTGGGTTGACGCCAGCCACTGCTTCTCTAAACTATTCACATGTTCACCTGTCGAGTCCATCGTGTCAACTGCAAACATGGCCGCTCTGTAACCTCGCCTCCACTTCCATTCTGTTTATAACACTAATAGACAACGGTTCAGAGTTCATTACCGTGATGCAAATTGTTATTCCACCAATGGAAATTTCCCAGTTCATTGGTACAAAGACCACACATTCCATTCCATCAATAGCTTCCTCAACATCATTTCACTAGTGGACTACACTAATGGAGTCTATTGTAGTTATTACTTAGAAACTATTCCTTTATTCCTATTTCTTTACAGTAATGAAGTACAAATTTGTCACGTGACCACCTGCATTATATGCGCGTCTTTTGCATTTTGGGGTGTACTTTGGGTTGCCTTAGGGATGGCTTTATCACGTATAACAAATACCAAAATTAACCAACGGTTACTACTAACCATGGGTTAGCAATCCCTATGTTGGCTTTCACAATCACACAGCAAGGATAAGAAATAAACGGTTATGTTATAACGCACTGGTTTATATAGCGAACGCCATCGTACCCTATTATATTATGTGAAAGTGGCTTTCACAATCTCGCCCTATACAGTACTAACCCTTGCTTAGGGAACGCTTAGGCATAATGCTTTTAACATTGCGGTGGCGTTCGCTAAAGCAATGGTTATAGTTATATATAACCGTTGGTTAGTACTAACCAACGGTTACTAGAACTAACCGTTAGTTAGCCCTATACTAACTGTTGGTTACCGAACGCCATTGCAACGTTAACAGCAAATGCCTGGTCCCTATAACCAAAGGTTACTGTTATCTCTTACCTATAGTGAGATTCTGAAAGCCACCGTATAGTGAACATAAATATACGCCTATATATCGCGTTCGCTAACCAGTGGTTAGTGCTATAGTGACATTGTGAAAGCCACCCGATCGTTAATACTGGTTACCTCTTCTCCTTCCAAAAATACTCCATCATAAAAACGCCTTTTACGAAAAGAATAACGATCACCAGATGAATCCATCAAGCTTTGTACGATTAACATAGGGATATATGGGTGGCGCTTTGCACCTGCATTTTGTGTTTGCACCTTATACGAGTATAATTCGCTATTTTAATTTTTGCACGTCAAATATCACTGGAAATATAGGTCAGCCGACCATTTTCATAACTGGTAATAATACCAGCATCAACTGATGTGACTCGATTTAGCTTAAACTAAGTTTATAAAATAAATTATTATTATTGACTTTGTCACACACCCAAATCTATTTGAATTTCCCGCGCGGATATGCACATTGCCGTAATAGCCATCATTCCATGAATTCCACGACACAGTCGTAATGACATCTGTAGGTATTGCAGTAATTGCAAATAAGTTCATTACTTTCTGTTTTCATTACGGAAATTCCCCCATATTCTATTAAAGTCGAGTTCATTAATTTTTAATAGAATCCACTTCATTCCTGTAATCGGCGTCTATTATAGCAATAGGATTGTCTATATATATGTCGTTAATGAAATTTGGTTCATACCAGTAACCGATCTGAGTTCATTCCTTCAATACACCGCTTATTGATTCAATGGACTCAAAATTAATGAACAGATTCTATTACTCGATTTTTCTCAGTGATGCGGAAGTTACAAATTAGAGTCGGGCAACCTTAATACGGAATTTGGGGATACGCCGGGACCGAAGTGAGGGTTTGTGGGTCGGGAAAAGGCTTACGGGATGAAGGGGACGTTACCAACATCAGCAGTGAGCTGTCAACCTGGATGTCATCGGGGCTCGTGATGTGTGCGCCATGATAAAGCCATGATATGGTCATGGTAATCATGATGGCTGACAGCGTGGGAACGGCTTGCCCGCTGCTTGTCCTTTCCGACCCAATAGCACCCCATTGTTGTTACCTAGCTACTGTAGAGGATGACCGTCAATTCCGATTTTCCCTTCGACGGAAATTCAGAATTTCGGCTAGACGTCCCGAAGCACTATATATCATACTACCTGGATCAGTTGGGATACAGGAGCAACTTACCGGATAGGCGCTTTAATAACTGCTACCTTCATGTTCATAGAGAGAACTGTGCAAAGTGCAAACCCCAAAGAATATTGTAGAAAACTATATTTTCACAGGTAAGTATAGGTATATGAGTGGTAAAGTAGAGGGAATTTAAAGCAGGCACAAAACCTGCAGATGAGCCTACCCCCACCAGGTGCCACCGCACTTGTATCTGCTCTCCCATTGGTCAGCCCACTGGAGCTGGGGCTGGGGGTTGATGCAGGTTCCGTAATATACCCAATATAATGGGGCATAAGCCCTTTTAATACTAACTTGGAGTAGGATTCTGCGTTACATCCCCTGCCTCTCCACGGGCTATAAGGACGTATCTGACAAGATCACAAAACGGTGTTGACTTGTAACATAACATGTTTTGTTACAGTGGGTATGCTAAGACACACTGCCCTAGGCTCTGTAAGATAACTGGTTCTGGCGCGCTACCATGGCCTTGCTTTCAAAGTGAGGGGAAGAAGTATACCTGGAGAGGGTAGTTTCCCCGCCGCTCCCTGACTCTCAGACCAACGTTTTGTGCCTGCTTTAAATTCCTCCTACTATACCTCGATATAGGTCACTAGAATATTGTGTCAACGTTTCATCGAACACTGATGAAGTTTTCACTTCGTTTTGTGTTTCAAAACTAGGAACCTCGCCCATCTCTCTCATCGCTTTCCCCTTAGTCCTTTTATTCTATTATATAGGTAACCTAAGCCCTTGGCTAAAGTGTTTAGGAGCATTTATGAAATATGTAAATGAAGGTATACTTACACGTACAATAAATTTGAACCTGCTGACAAGTTTTTTGAGAACCAGATGTATAAAAGACGTATAGCAACACACGAAATTTATTCATATTTTCGTGAAATTGTTCCATCGCTGAAATTTCTGAAATCTGTGTTTACTTAAGCATTACTCCCTGGAGATGTTTTCTGTCGTCACTTTTGTAGGACATCCACAGGAATAATCCGTGATTATTTGACGTTGCAGTCGGAGTACGGTCTAACTGAAGAGCAAGTGGCGGAATTCAAGGAGGCTTTCATGCTCTTCGACAAGGATGAAGACGGGCAAGTGACCATGGCAGAACTGGGCGTGGTCATGCGTTCTCTTGGGCAGAGGCCTACAGGTCAGTCTGCAAACCAAAACTCCGGTACGTAGGTAGGGTGAGTACCTGAGCAAGGTACAGTAGGTACGTATAAATGACATAACTATTGTCGAAGGAACCAATTAATGGCCACTTTGTAGGGAGGCATTTCGAGAAAAATTCCCCTTCCAGGTACCAGTTTCCCGAGGGGTTAACCACTCCAGGAATCTGGTTGGGAATCTCAGGCAATCATTGGAAATCTTTATGAAATCTCTGGAGTAATTAACTCTTCGGAGTTAATAAGTTGAAAATCTCAGGAAATCTTTGGAAATCTTCATGGAATCTCAGGCAATCCCAAATAATCTCTGGAAAGGTTAACCCTTCGCAGTTTCCCTTGGTGCTGCATCAGTGAACGTGAACATGCACGAGTATCGACTTCATACTATGATTACCTAAATTTTATGCGACTTCATAAAAGATGATCACAAGTACTTACAGTTGTCACTCTCTTTAACGAGAAAAACCGCAAGAACTCTCTTTATAGCGAGCAAATTTACATGGCCCCTTGGCAGTCGTTGTTGAGAGTATTGGAGGGAATTTGGTTTTTTTTGTTCAATTTTGATCGATAATACCTATATTGAATCCAAAATATGAGCATGTAATCGGACCCTTATGCATCCCTCGATTTAATTGAACCAGGGTGGGGCAGGAGATAGGTATCGGAGAATTTGCGCTAATTGCGTGCGCGCCATTGGGAGGATACGGGCAAGTTGGTGAGTATGGAGGGGAGGGGGCAGGCAAATCTGTTTGGTTATTAACGAACCAACTTGTGATTGAGTTTGGATGAGTTATATCCCCATTCCCAGCTTCCCCTTTCGTACCTACTTATGATTCCATCACTGGGGTAAGCAAATGAGCTCTGAATCATTTATATTTGTTGCCTCCTAGGGAATAACTACTGATCTATTTACATTTATAGGGATTGGAGTTAGTGGAGGGTTTGATAATTTTCATTGGCATAGTGCTAGTTATTACGGTGCCTCGGGAATTATAAATCAATATTTCTCCTGTTATTACGACTGGCTAGAGAGGACGTCATGGGGGGGGGGGGGGGGGCTGAGTCCCCCAGACCTCGTCACCTGGGGGGGTAGGCATGGCTTTATGTGACTTTATATGTATGCGCTAGAAAAATCCTGGGGGTGGCTAAGTAAATGGTTTCTGGGGGAGGGCTAAGCTAAGGGGGCCTTTGCTACGCCTATGGAGGACATATTCAACGAAGTTGAAAATCTATGCATGCGAGAAAATTTTGTTCTATGTGCCTTTTCTTTTTTGCAGAAACGGAATTGCGAGATATGGTGAACGAAGTGGACCAGGATGGGAACGGGACTATAGAGTTCAACGAATTTCTCCAGATGATGGCGAAAAAGATGAAGGGTGCTGACGGGGAGGAAGAGTTACGAGAAGCTTTCAGGTACGTTCCGGGTCACGTGTGAGTGTGAGGGTGTATGACACACAAAGTGGTGCCTACTATAGTGAGGGGTTTTAATGGTACCTAAGTGTTTTTATTTTCTTCCTGTGAAATATGACGAGTATTGTATAGGTAGGTACTCTTTTTCGAAAACAGAGCTAAAATTGGGGTTAAAAGAAACCCTTTCCCTTAGAGAGAGAGAGAGCTTACAGAGTTTAGTTTTTAGAGGCTTACTCTGTAGAGTTGAAAACTCTATTTGGATTTTCGATAAAGAGACCATGGATTCGTCCTTGCTGGGACACCCTATGTAGTCGAGGATAAATTTTAAGGGCAAAATAGGTTTCATTTTTGTCCTTACTGGAAGATGCCTAACTTTGCGAGCCATCGATTCCTCTGTAACTTTCACGTATTTTACACCGTAACCGTAACTTATTTGCCATTCTCCTGGCTACTCCCTCTGAAATTTGATGAGTCTCATACTCTTAAACCGAGTTTACGAGAGGCGTGAAAGCTTCTTGAGGATAAAGGCTCTCGTAAAGCTTCATCTACTTAAATGGGGTAGGTACTTATACCTACGTAAGCACTAAAACCAGTCCTTCGCTTCGCTGACACTTCTTCTTTTAATATGCCTTTAGGGCTTATTACCAACAGGTTTTCGAGTTTTTTACCATCGTAATCTACCTTTGTCAGAGCAGTAAGGTAGGCGCGGTTGATGGTAGATAAGTGGAGACTTCAAATCATCGGACTGTATTCAGTAATAACCTTTTTAAAATCTTGAGTAAAACCTACTAATCTGTACCTATACGTTTATTTGGGGGAAAGAGGAGTCAAACCGTATCTGCTTAGGTAAATGTTCTTACCCCATTTATTTATATGCCCTATCATGGTACTAGATGAAGAATTTTTTGCAACATCAGTGATTTATATATATCTTTTTTTTACAGAGTGTTCGATAAAAACAACGATGGATTAATCTCTTCCGTTGAGCTTCGCCATGTTATGACGAACCTCGGTGAGAAACTGTCCGATGAAGAAGTCGATGACATGATAAAGGAAGCTGATCTAGATGGGGATGGCATGGTTAACTATAATGGTAAATATCTCATTTTTTATTCGATACCTGCACCGTTAGGTACACCTGATAGAGGGGTGGGGATCTATAGTTTTAGGTGGGTTCCGAACCACCACTGCCTCGATGTACAGTTTGAGATGCTGAACATAGGTATGCTGATCAGAAAAACTTTGGTAGGATCGGGATCGAACCGGTTTGACCCAGCTTTCTGTGTTCCTCCAAAAGACGCAACCACGTATAGTCCAAGTCAGGCTGGGAGCATACCGATTAGTCATAATTTCTTGAAGATTTTCAGTTGACGCCGATCCGGATTTGGTTTCCATATCCTACCGTACGCTAAAAATGCCAATCCGACCCTGAGCAGATATTTCCCTGATCAAGAAGAAGTTTTGATCAGCCCTAGATTTGCAAGAAATTATGACTTATCGGTATGCTCCCAGCCTGACTTGGACTAAAGACCACTCGGCTGTTACCTACACACTTAGTTGCGCCTCTCTTTTGACTATTTACCTGATCCTGCTAGGTGGGGTAGAGAGGCAACGTACAGTTATTCCCCTGAGAAGTGACTCGGCAAATACCTTGCAAAACGTAAGGTAAATAAATATAGAAGTCTCTGGTTAGCTTCACCCATTGTTTCCACATTGGAGCATACGAGTATAGGACAGTAGGAATAGACCTACCGATATAATGTCTTGGTAAAAGTAGGCCTAATAAAGCTTGTTCATGTTTGCAGAATTCGTAACAATCTTAACATCGAAGAACTAAACTAATGGACGATGGACAGTGTAGCTGAAATTCGACAATCTATGGAGGAGTGAACCATTCGATTTTAACACTCATTTTAATCGCACAGTTGCACAAGTTTGGATAGGTTTGGCGCCTAGGTATTATATCTAATCAATGACAAACATTATTATTATCCATACCTATTTATCTATTGTTGTGTCATTATCAACTTGGTGGCAAGTGATGCGTTTTTATCATTTTTATACGACTACCCTTTTTTCACTAAAACTTTAGAGTTGCATTTAAATTAGATGCTTACCTACCTATAATCATATTTTCATATGGATTCAGATGAGTAGGTTACCTACCTACCTATATATGGCGCAGGCTGCTTTATGAAAATATTATACTGAGGACTGAACTGAATTGGGTAGGCGAATTTAGCTTGGGGCTGTCAAGTTCCATCCAAAACCGCGGAATGAGGAAGCTATGTGACAAACATTTGACTAAGGCAAACCGCTTTTGTTTCAAAAGTTCCAAGTTAACCCATTAATGTTTACTACCCGTTTAAATACCTAAAGTAAAAAAAGAAAGTTAGTTGTTGTGTCCCTTATAGAAGCCGTTCTAATTAGAAAAATCATGAAATGAAAAAAAGTTTATTAGCCACCATGGCGTGTTGTGGAGAGGCGTGAAATGTTAAATATTGTTGTCTGTTGATGTGTTGATGTAATGAAAAAATGTTGCTCTGTGTAACGTACCTATACCTACATCCCCTTAAGGTGTTCAAAATTTTCGTTTAGCCCCTGAAGAACTTTTTGTACTATCCGTCGCCTTCTTCGGAATTTTTTGCATCACCATCTCAATCCATCAAAGAGCTGTAAATGTTAAAGGTTATCTCATTGATAATAAGGTATCGCTGGGTCTAATGATGACGTCAAATCACTTCGACCAATCAGTGCTCTGTTGATGTCACGGTGTGACTCCTTTCCTTTCAAGGGAGACGACCTCTCTATTTTTTCACATTCTGTTGTACAATCTTGTGTACTTATTCTACCGTAAGTTCACTGTCAAGTATTGATTATAAAAGAGTAGGTATAGGACTCATTTTGTGGATATTTAACGGCCACTTTGGAAAAACGTGGAATTTCAAAACTGTGATACCTATAGACGGAAAATTCTTGAGAGTACCTAAATAGTCACGGGAGTGTTTGAATAAAAGAGATAGGTACGTGACGATGTAGGTGTTAAATTTAAGGAAATTTAAAAGGAATATTTAAGTATGAGAACTTAAAGACCTTCGACTTACCACTCGCAACGCTATTTCTTTTATTTGCTAAAATATGTGACCTGCCCGTCGGGAATAGGTTCTGACATTGACCACTAGTCACTTAGACTAACGATAAACAGTGATTCGTGTTATATTGTACATTGTACCTGTATGTAGGTTATTATTCAGCACGACCATGAACTCTGGCGGTTAACTAGGTTAGGTATAGTCGATTTAAGAAAACCTGGCCAAAGATGAACACAGTGATTTATCTGATGATTTTCTGCACTCACCTCAGGGGGGTTTTCGCAAATTTTTCTGAAATTAACTATACCTACCTACCGAGTTTTTGAAGTCTTTATATTAGAAGTAGACTTTCCAATACCAAATTACAATACCATTAGATGAACACCAACTTGAAGTACCTATTATTCTATGAGGAAATTGTATCTCCTGCTTTTTCTATTTTACAAAATTTAACTAAGTTGTATTAAATCCTCCGTTGACCGGTGTACTTACTTGTTTTATATTTCAATAATTATTTTTATTTTTTTTTATTGGGAAATTTTCGCAGTTTGGTGCTTTTTAATCGAATATGATTGCTATAGGTTAGGAACATTTTTTACCTGTAGGTCCTATTGATGAGTTCAGAAATTAGGTTCTACTTTGTACCTACCAAACACATAGTACTGTACCAGCTACGAATTTTTCAACACTTATAGGTAGGTAGGTACCTACTTTCTTTGGTCATATTTTAAAGAATTCAGGTGCGAAAAGCTGGTTGGTAGGTAGGTACCCTTCAAATTCTCATGTTGTCTATATATTGGTGTAAGGCACCTAGGTGTCCGCAAATATGGAAAAATATTTTACGCAAGTACTTAGAGGCATTTAGAAATTACATTAAGTTATTATCGTCCATAATTACCATAGATTTAGCTCTTTCCCTGTCATCCTAAGTACATTAGGTTCAACAGGGTGTTTCGTTTAAGTAGTTCTTGCGAATTGTTATTTTTCAATGTGGCTGGCTCCATAAAAAATACGTTTGTATAGGTAATTTATTAAAGTTGTCGATATTTTTTGTTACTGGACCTAACTATTTACCTTGAACAATTACCTACCTAATGTGCACCTGTATTAATGACGCACATAATGCGTTGGTGAACAGGCAAATAAATAGAGAACGTTTGTCTTGTGCATGGTACAGGTTTCCACAGATAGTACCACCCCATTCAAGGTTGATTCAATTGACTTCAAGCCCCATTATTTGCCCGCTCAGTGTCCTCCAGAGATCTAGCACATATCACAGGTCTGCGTGATGCTACTGCTCTTTTCGGGGCACTGAAATACCTGTCTTTATACTCTGTGGTGGTTGAATTCCTACAACCTACCCTTCAATCCAACATAAAACCTCAATCCTCCCATGATAAGTACCTACATCTGTCCCCTTCTCCCCCACCCCAACTGGTTATCCCGATTTAATGACGGTCCAGACAATAATTAGGTAATCCCTTATTATTCGTTCACTGGGCAAAAATTCTCAAACTGGAACTTCAGTCAGTAGGCACAAACGAGTTGCAACAATAAGAGGGGTAATGAATTTGAGCACCAAAAAATGTACCATTCAGGTATAGGAAGTTATCAATAACTGTTGTTAAAAAGCCAGTTTGGTTATTGTTTAAAAATAGCCGATTTGTGTCAGTTCTGTTACTGAAATATCAAAAGCTTTTAGATATTACAATGGATTTTTGTAAGGAACACGTTGTCTTTATATATTAATTACTATATAGAATCCTATAGACTGTCTAGAGATTACACAGATACCTATCTATCAACTAAGACTTCAAATAGGTAAGCAGATCTGCAGATAGGAAGAAGTATAAAAAAAATATTTGGAAAAAGTTTCAAACTTTTAAGAAAGTATCTGGCGGAAAGTTTTGGCGGGGAGAAAAAGACAGGGAAAGATGTCGGCTCGAGTCTTGTGCCACGTCTCTATAACCTAAAGACACGGTATCCAATATGGCGGTTAGCTTTTGTAAATGTAAATAACTTTGTGGTATATTTTATTTTTTAGCTTCAAAAAATGAGTTATAATAAAGGGGGATCGGGTCTGCCCCGTGGCTTTGGATTTCCTGGGTTCGTTTTACCAAAAAAAGATTCGCCCCATGCTGGGGCGGCTATCCCACCCCCTTCGGGAGGGTTTAAAAGCACTGGGACCGGGCTGAGCAAGCAGGGTTATTCTACAATGAGCTCTATAAGCCAGAATGCTTTGTCTGCACAGACCAACTGGTCTTCATTGAAGAAAAGGTCTAAAACGGAAGAAGAATACTTTGATGAGGAAGAAGAGCAGAACAGAAATGAACACGCTTTGGAGTACATACCAGGTTTGTAAACATTAAAGTAAGTACCTACCGATCGTTCACTGCAACACAACATTGTTGTAGCCAGTAAAACTGTAAATGTAGAATGTAGTTGACGTTTTGTCATAGCTCAATTAGATGCCTCAATATCAGTCTTTATATCTAGCACCTGGCAGTCCAACGTATGAAGCTGCAAAGGCAAAAGAGAAAGAAGAATCAGACTCGGAAGATGATCCACTGGATGCCTTTATGGAAGGCATCGATCAACAATTCCAGAAGGATTTGAAGAAAGCTGAGAAGAGCGCAGAAAGTGTTGACAAGAGCGACAAGAAAAAGGGATTCCGTGATGATATTGACGAGGAAGATGACGAGGAATCCTACTACAGGTAATCAGACACCCTGACATGTAAAGCTGGACACCCGCGACCGAAAAAGCGTTTCAATGCATCCGTCCGAGAAACACGCAGACTAGCCTCAAACTTGCTACTTAATAGCTATTTCATTTGGTACCCCTCATAGAAATATATAAACTATACATCAGTGTATTTCTTTAGTAATTATTTTTAAGTATATGGTCTTATGGTTCAGCAGGTGCCCCTGTCGGCCTTGGTCAGGTTCGCCAGTGAGGTTGGGTGGGAGTGGGAGTGATCGGAGGTTTCTATGACTGTTCAAAGGGTTTTTATGTAACCTGTGTCAGTTAAATATAATAATAATAATAGGTATATGGAAGAAAATCCAACGGCTGGTCTTCAGAACGAAGACTCGGACGCTGAGCTGGAGTACGATGAGGATGGAAACCCCATTGCGCCCGCCAAGAGTAAAATTATTGACCCTCTACCGCCCGTGGACCATTCCCTCATCCAGTACACGGACTTCGAGAAAAACTTCTACTCGCTGCATCCAGACATTGCCGCTCTTACCGTGGCTCAAGTGACCGAGCTCAGGAAAACGCTGGGTATCAAAGTGCGTACTATCTCATTATTTTATCCATCTTAGGAGAATGCTTGCTATCAAAGTATGCATTTTTCTGAAAGGAAACAGATAAGGAGATAATAATAATAATAAGGGAGATAATATAGAAGATAATAATGAGATAATAAGGATAAAGGAGATGAGTGTGTGTCATTAATTAAGTATTGTGCTTAGCTGGACAAACTAAAAAAAAAAGGTCCCGTACCACTGCTGTTATTGTTTTTTGCTTTTGTCGGACAGGTGACAGGACCATCCCCTCCGCATCCAGTCGTTAGTTTCGCTCATTTTGGCTTCGATGAGCCGCTCATGAAGAGCATCAGAAAGAGCGAGTACACCCAGCCAACACCTATACAGGCGCAGTCTATCCCTGCTGCCCTCGGTGGCCGTGATATCATAGGTATCGCCAAGACGGGAAGCGGTAAGTTCCTAAGCTCTTTACTGATTGATACGCGACTTAACAGATGACGTTGCCGACGAAGGACACTGTCAGTGAGAGTATCTCGTAAATGAGGGTACTGCAGTGGTCAGCTGGTCGCTTATTGGCTGTTCCGTAACGCAAGTGATAAGTGAGAGCAGTGAATGACTTGCTTCGTAATGACTTTGGTGACGTTTTGCAGGAAAGACTGCTGCGTTTGTGTGGCCAATGTTGGTGCATATTATGGACCAGAAACAGCTGGAGCCAGGTGATGGGCCGATTGCTCTTATTTTGGCCCCAACGAGAGAACTCTCTCAACAGGTACCTACTCTTTTTCAGACGTGTACAAAAGCACAAGTAAAGGAAAAGTTATGAATCTCAGTTTAACGAGACAGGCTCAATTTTACAAGCTTTTATTATTTTCATTTAGATCCACGTAGAAGCAAAGAAATTCGGGAAAGTGTACAACATTCAAGTGGTGTGTTGCTACGGAGGTGGCAGTAAATGGGAGCAGTCGAAAGCTCTGGAAGGTGGGGCGGAAATAGTGGTGGCCACTCCTGGAAGAATGATTGACCTGGTCAAAATGAAAGCCACCAACTTGCAACGGGTCACCTATCTGGTTCTTGATGAAGCGGACCGCATGTTTGATATGGGATTTGGTGGGTAACTTTCCTAACAACATTACCATCTCCCAAAGGCCTTCTGAAACGAAACAGGAAACCCGGTTAAGTTGAAGATTTGAGTTCCAGGTGCATTGTTGGAAAATCAACTTGGTAAGTTATGTGGCCCATTACTTGACAACGTTACAAACTAATTTAAAAAAACTTCACAGAACCGCAAGTGCGATCGATCTGCAACCATGTACGACCCGATAGACAGACCCTGCTGTTCTCTGCAACGTTTAAAAAGAAAGTTGAAAAGCTGGCGCGGGACGTGCTAGTAGATCCGGTGCGTATCGTGCAGGGAGACGTGGGGGAGGCGAACGAAGACATCACCCAGACTATTCTTGTTCTCAACTCGCAGCCTGCTAAGTTCCACTGGCTTCTAAACCACATCGTACAATTCCTGTCTGCTGGCAGTTTGCTTATTTTCGTCACTAAAAAGGTACCTACTATTATTACTAATGATCTGAAGGTGAAATCGCAGGGTTGAAAAATTAACAGGAGTAGGAAGATTAAATAATAGAAAAGAGAGAAAGGTTTACGGAGGTGTGATTGATCCTCATTAGGAACCGAGTGAAGGAACATTAAAAAGTGGTCTCCGACTGATTTGCTTATAGGTGAACGCTGAGGAAGTAGCGAATAACCTACGACTAAAGGAGTATGACGTGCTCCTCCTTCATGGAGATATGGACCAGAGTGAGAGGAACAAAGTCATTACTCAGTTCAAGCGCAAAGAAGTCAACATTTTAGTGGCCACAGATGTAGCTGGTAAGTTACAACTAGTGTCCTAAATTGAATGTTAAGTTGACAGACTGGAACCTGACAGTAACTTTTATCTGAGGCTAGCCGCACTTACCCTGTAGTCGCTCCACGTGCGTCTCCCGTGTTTATGGCGTATGCCCGCATAATGGTCAAGCCACCGCAGAGGGTCAAGGTGAGGCAGAGGGTTTTAAGGCCAAACCATTTGGTTAAAAAATTGTATCACCTTTTTTTAGCTCGCGGTCTGGACATTCCCCACATCCGTACGGTGGTGAACTATGATATTGCACGGGACATCGACACGCACACGCATCGTATTGGACGGACGGGGCGTGCGGGTGAGAAGGGCTTCGCGTACACCCTCGTGTTGCCACAGGACAAAGAGTTTGCTGGTCATCTCGTGAGAAACCTTGAAGGAGCCAATCAGGATGTGCCACAGAGTCTTTTGGATCTCGCTATGCAGGTTTGTGTTTTTATTGGTGCCCTGGTATTATTTGGGTAGATTTCGAAGAAATACTACATGTTGTAGTCCGACTAATTTCTTCCTTGTTTCGTGGTCCTTGAACCCCATACATAGCGTCTTCTGTTAAGACAAAGAGCTTTTGGCTAAAAATATGTCAAGTATTTTAGCACGAAGTGGTAAAAAATTCCTTTGTAACAGTCTGGAGTACTATTTGTGTGATTCCTTAGAAGTCATAAAAACAATTACAAATTTTTGAATGAGAAAAATAATTGCTACAAGGGCAACTTGACAGGAAGTTACTTTCGCAGTAGTGGTCTTCGTAAGTGCAATAAATGCAGGAAAACGTAGCTGGAATCTTACACTATGTTCAGCCTTTCTGGCAGCAACTTTAGGTGCATCTGCCCGACATATTTGGTTTCCACAGTATTAACCCTTTTACACTTTTTGTTCAGACTTCGTGGTTCCGGAAGAGCCGATTCAAGAGTGGAAAAGGGAAGAGTTTAAACGTGGGAGGAATAGGTTTGGGCTTCCGTGAGCGACCAGGGATTGGTGTATCTAACTCTACTGCAGCTTCTAGTGCGGCCTCTGCAACCACGGCCGCGGCCGAGCTTATGAAACGAGCTGGCCCCGGTTCTGACAGACTCAGTGCGATGAAGGCTGCTTTCAGATCACAGTACACGTCACAGGTATTTGGTGCAGTTTGAATGAAAGTTAGATCCTATGTAAGAATAAATAATAGCTGCCGTGGACTAAATTGACCTTATCTAAGGATCGCTCAGAAATTTTTTCGACCCCTATTTGAGCCAGTATAGGGCAGACTGCAAAGATATCTCTCTTTTATCCTTTTCAGTTCCAAGCTTCGACGGACCACACCTGGGAACATACAATCAGCAATCCTGATGGTCTCCCCCCTCTACCTGAGGAACCTCAGAGAAATGACGGAGAGGGAAATGAATCAAATGAACCCAAAGTCAAACGCAATCGCAAGAGCCGGTGGGAGAATTAAGCCATCAAAACTCTTCTAGTGTAATTGAGCGTTTTACTATTTATTGCGCCTTAACCTCACTGTTAGGAAGTTTTTCTAGACAAGGGAGGGGTGACAGTGTTTTAAAAAGGTACGATTTCAAAAGAAAATAATAAGTAGCAATCATCACAATGTAGGTACCGTATTTTATTAAGTACCTACCTAAAGATACCAGTAGAGTAGTTCCAAGATGAAGAGCTGAAGGGATAGTAAAAACATTACTACGTATCTCTCATGTGCATGTGGAAGATTTAAGAAAATGTTTCCGTATATGAGATGTTCTATTCTCGAATCCATGGCTGAGAAAAAGAAAAATTCCTAGTCTACTTATGGAAACATCCCTGTTTATGATCTTATTTTGTTTCTCTCTACAGTTTGGTCTCAATAAACCTCATAGAACTTTCTAGAATGTGTCTGAAAATGTGCACCATCTGTTTAATTAGGTAGATTTCGAAGAAAAATCTACGTATTGTAGTCGTACCAGTAGTCTCACTTTTGAAAAATTTCTTCACAGTTCTTCTTTTTATGACCCCTGGATCCCAAAACCACCGTCAGTTAAAAAGTTTATATATATCTATCATTTTCACTTCCTTGTGAACACGCTAGGAGCCGTATTTTTGAAAAATAATTGGTTTTGACTATTTAATAAAATATAAGGGACTAAAATCTCGGTCGAGTTCGTTAATGGGGGAAATCGGACGAAGGGGGGGAAAATGGGGGGAATTTTTCGAAATCTGGTTTTTTGGCGATAACTCCCTTAATATTGCAACTAATGAAACGTAGTTTTCTCTGAGGGTCGTCTTACATTACTACCTACAACTTTTCTTTGTAACGTTTTTTGATCCCACCCTTAATGGTTGAATAAGGGTGTAAAAACCGGGTTTTGCACACACAAAAATTCATAACTTGTGTCCTAGGGGTGTTATCGAGTTTTTTCATTTTGCAATGAATTTGCCGCAATATTGCCAACAACTTTTGTCTGAAAAAGTTTTTCGTCCGACACACCGTTTAGGCAGGGGGTGGGGGGTTGAATTTTCAAAACGTCATAACTCACTTATTTGGTGAGATATCGAGTTTATTCTTTTTGCTATGAGTTTCTATTAATAATATCTACAACTTTGTCTGATTTTTTTTTTTTTTCATTTTCTTGTTAAGGGGGGGGGGGGGGGAGGGGGTGAAATTTCAATACTCAATTCCTCCGTTGTTATTGTAGAGAATGCATTTGGGTCAACTGAAAATCTTCTTAACCGTCATTCTAAATGATTTTAGATTGTTTTTAGTGGATGGAAGTAATCTTCGAAATCTACCTACGCCTTTCGGGGCTGCCGAAAGGGATTTTTTGTTAGGTAATGGTCATGTCTCGTCAGCTTAGGAATTAGGTACTTAGGTACTATCTAAAATAATTTTTTAACAGCAAGTTTTCTAATCGTACAATTTACTGAAGTCAAATTTTTTTGGTTTGATTTTTCTGAGAATGTCTTCGGAAACGCGGACTTCCTTTGGACCATACGGCCGAGGTTTCCCGTAGCTGGTTGGTTCCTGTTCCGGTTCATCATGGTCGTCTTGGACCAGTTTCCTTCGCGGGATGTGCCGAAAAGCTTTATCCCAACTGCCAGTGTGTCTTACGTCAAGCAGGATAGAGGTCATTTGATTGAGAGTGAGACTTTTACCAGAGCCGGACCCCCAGAGAAGATGTCGCTCCAACGGCAGCTTGGCCATGCGAAGCCCTTCCTCCTTCGCCTTGGCCAAAGACAATGGTTTGGGGTTCATCTTGTCAACCATGGCACCGATGATATAAATGTCATCATGGTTCCACTCAATTAAATCAGTTCGACAGTGGGGTGTTAAGTACACCAACTTTTCTTTTGGATACAAGTCCAGATAACTTTTCTGTGTGGTGAAAAACGGATAAGCAGTATCGAACATAGGAGGCATGTACCGATGCAAGGCTTGCATTGTGTGAGACTCAGGGTCAACGTTACAAAACTGAAGATGGAACGGTTGGGGGTGGTAACGGTTTTCTGCAAACAACATACAGAGCTGGCGTGCGCAATTTTTGGACTCAAAATTATTCATGTGCTGACCATAGCCACAGTCTATGACGAGATGTTGCGAGTACAGGGCAGCATTGACCAGCCCTTTGTTCAAGTAAAAATCCATGGTTGAGCCGTACACACGGAGGTAAATTGTGTTTCCACCAAATCCATATTTAATGTGCCCGCTCTCATTAGCAATCCTTTCAGATTCGAGCCTCACCTGCTTCCGCTCCTCCACCCTTCGTTTTTGATTCTCTTTCTTTCTTTCATTCTTGAATAGGAAAGTGAGGTACTTAAGGCGGGAACTTCTGCTTTTGAGCAGTAATAACTCCCTCCACTCATTAAGTTTGATTTCATCGGGCACAAGCTGTCCGTCTTGCCGAAAGATGTCAACTTCTAATATTATTATCTTCAGCATTTTTTCAACCTCGGGATCACCTTCGGCGACGCTCAAAATGTCATCTTGTGTTTGTTCATCACCTACGCTGGATTCGTCGGGTTCGGAATCCGCAGGATTGCTCGGTGCAGGAGACTCGGAAGCCATAAGGCGTATCGAAGGTAACACGTCATACTTTTTAAGAAAATAACAACTGTTTACGTTCACTTTTTTCACAGATAACGTATGGTAACATTTATTACTGCGATTTATTCTTGAAAGGACACGGAAAGTGAAATTCTTCAACATGGTGAGAAAATGTAAACAGACTTCATTTATTCCTGTTCCTGCCACGACAACATGGCGTGTTCGTGGAAGGAGATAAAAATGTACACAAACCTTTATTTCTAAAAATGTGTTATGTCACTTTTATTGGAGAAAAATTACTAATTTGCCTGTTAAAATGTCGTCAAATGCTACCAGTGCCCTAGCTGCTTCTCAGCGTGCTGTTACTTTTGATACGGCCAAGAATTACGATGCTGCTGTCTATTATTACAAGGAAGCTGCTAAATTTTTGTATTTGGCCGTTATTGGAAATGAAGGTACAGAAGAGGAGAAGACTGAATGGCGAGCCAAAATAAAAGAATACGAAGCAAGAGCTGCAGTTCTAAAAGATGCCGGTGAGTGCAACGATAATTTTATTTTGGTTTAGGGAAAAAATAATTATTTTATGATTCGACCCCTTCTGTACCTTATATCTTTGTAGGTACCTAAGTAGGTACGTACCTACTTATGACTGATTTTGTTTGCCTGATTTTTCTTCAGCCGAAGTTACCGAAGAAAGTCTTGCCCAGTCTGCAGGTCAGCAAGCTCTACAGCGCTGTAACTTCTTGTTTGGACAGGCACTTGATGCTGACGAAAGGCAATTAATCGAGATTGCCATTGACCTTTATGGTCAGACTGCGGAATATGCGTTGAGTAAGGTAAGCGGGTAGAGATACGAGATACCTAGCAACTACGTAGGTTACTAACTGTTACTTTGGCTATAATGGATATCATATCATATGAGTTATATTATGCCCCCACTATATCACTAAGCCACGACAAGTAGGTACTTAATTAGAAATGCTTGAATATCCTATGAATATAATAAGAAAGAGTTGAAATAACAAAAATGCATTAGAAGGTAACTGCAATATTGAGAGATTATAGTCGAGAAGTCAAAGTGAGGAGAAGAATACAAAGGAGCAACATAATATCGGAAATTTTAATATAGACGCTTATAAAGGGATTACCTCTGATAGTTCCCGATAAATTCTTTCGGTAATCTCAGCGGGAATTTACCCAGGTAATTATTTGTGGTACGTCATCAACATGGGGATTAGGAGACGCAGTTGATTTAAATGACACATTTTTTCTAGAAAGTAGTGGTTGAGGACGATGCCATAAAGAGAAAGATGATGCAGAGAGCAGAACAAGCCGTGACCCGAGCTGAAGAACTAAAGTTCCCAAGAAAGGACGAGACCAGCAATAGCACAGACACCCCTGCAACATCAGTAAACAAACCCGTTATTAGACCCTCGGCACCTTCAATTTGTAAGTGTCTCTGTCTAGTCTAAGAGTCTAAGAGTGCGTCCCACCATGCCCAGTTAAAATTAAACTGAAGGTTTACCATGTTAAATTTAACTTAAAAGTTAGATTTTACATGGTAAACATAGGACAAAATCTCCAGTTTAATTTTAACTGGGCATGGTGGGACGCACCCTTAGTGATTTAGAGTCTTTGATGTCATCACTTTTTCCGTGCTTCTAAGTATTTGATATTTTTCACACAAAAAACCATGCGCCATATTACACTACTGGTTTCTGATATTAAAAAGAGAAGTATGTTCTAAAATATGTAAGCTCGTACCTCGTACCACATCTACTCTGAATCATCTGGTGCCTGTTACACTTTAGCACAGCGCCCACTGGCAGAGGCACCAGACCCTGAAGACGAATCGCCCCAGCTGCGAGTATCTGGTGGTAAAGGGGGCTACACTGCAGAAGAGAAACGAGTTCTGCTTAGCACATCCAAGATCAACGGCATCAATTATGTCCCATTCATGGACATTGATCTGAAGGAAAGGTTTGTGTCCAACATTTTTGACAGCTGCATGCAGGTGAAGAAATCCTCATGAGAAAATTTTCAAAGAATAAATTGTGGTGTCCTCTTATCGGAGACAGTAAATTAAAAACTTTAATTTAATAAAGGTAAATATAGTGTGCTCTGTTTTTTGCCATGTTTTTTTTTACCAAGGCCGCCGTTGAGATTTTACCTAACCATTCAAAAGTGAATGAAGGAAATTAATAAATTGATTCACGTCAGGTTTCAGTATGCTTTGCCATTCACGGATAAAGATGGGCTGCTGAAATTGTCGCCGAAGCAGAGAGCTGAGTTTGCGGGGTGGGCAAGACCTGAGGAGCTCCATCCCGATCCTAGAATGATTCGCACCACTTGCCCAGACTTTCAGTGTATCAAGCAAACGGTGTGTATGTATTTTAGTTCACCCCACCCCTGCCTCTATATCGCTGAAGTTTCTGTTTATGGTTTTTTAAGTTACCAGTTGACAAGAGTCGGACAATTAATAATTGTTGAAAGAAATATATTTGCATGTAATCATCTTGGAGCTAGTCTCAGAAAAATTGCTACAGACAAACATTTATCATGACAAATATTATCGTGTAGTAGGGGCCTCTTACATTTTATTTCAGAACATAAATTGGTCCAATAGTTTTCTAGGGATCTTAACTCTGACAAACCTTGTTGACTTGTGACTCTTCATGTTGCAGATAGTGTCCGATTGTTCTTTTGTGGCGTCCCTCGCGGTGAGCGCGCAGTATGAGAAAAGATTCTCTAAGCGCCTCATAAACCCTATTATTTTCCCCCGAAACAGGAACAAGGATCCAATATACAACCCTTTTGGTAAGTAGTTTTCCCTTTCTATTCATGAGCTATTACAAGGGAGATTCAGTATAGTTTGAAGGCTTTTAAGGGCTTTAGACACATAGCTGTTTATTTACGCTTCCTAGTGACAAGTTTCTGACTTGTTGACAAACAGTACGTGTGAATGTTACAGGGAAATACATGGTGAGGCTACACATCAATGGCGTCCCTCGCAAAGTAATCATTGATGACCAGCTGCCGGTGGATCGTCACGGTCGCCTTCTATGCTCATACAGCACTCAGAAGGGTGAGCTGTGGGTCTCTCTGTTGGAGAAGGCTTATATGAAAGTCATGGGCGGCTACGACTTCCCGGGTTCCAACAGCGTACGTTTCTTTCCTACTAAAAACAAAAATTCAAAGCAAAGAAACCAACCGTTTCCTTTCAAAGAGTCATAGTGTTGGATGTCACTTGTGTTTTTTGGAGAAAACATTTGGATATTTATTTGTCTTTTTTACGTGAGGAAATTTCACCGTTTTCAGAATATTGATCTTCACGCTTTGACGGGTTGGATCCCGGAACGGGTTGCCATTCGGTTTGGGCAGGCTGACTTTAACGCTGACTCAGTGTTCTCTATGCTGGAGACTCGGCTACAGAACGGCCACTGCTTGGGCACTGTCGCTACAGGAGAGCTGACGTCCCCACAGGAGGAGCGCACCGGGCTGGTCCCCACTCACGCTTATGCTATTCTTAACGTTTGCACGGTCAACGTAAGTAACGCCCTACTTAGTAAATCTGATTGTACCAGATGATCTTTATCAGGAAAAAAATGCTTGTGCTGAGAAAACGATGACCGTTATTGCAGGGAGTGAGGCTAATGCAATTGAAGAACCCTTGGTCGCACGTACGGTGGCGAGGTAATTATTCCGAGCTGGATGTAGCTCACTGGACCCCAACTATGCGCGCTGCCCTCAGCTTTGATCCGGACAGCGCCGCCTCATTTGACAACGGCATCTTCTGGATCGACTACGAGTCTATTCTGCACTTCTTTGATGTTTTCTACTTAAACTGGAACCCAGAAATATTTTCATACACTTATTGCATCCACCAGTAAGTGAGACTAAGTATATCTGCTACTTGGCTAGGTAACTGATAGTAAATGAATAACTTGATACAGTGTTCAATAAATTTTTAGCCCTGTGAAGCGCAGATATTAGCCATTAATATAGCAGACTCACCGAAATATTGAAATCGTCCAGAGCAGATAGTTGTGTGTTGTGTGTAATTTCGTACTCTTTTATTTATAGACAATGGATGGCAGGACAGGGGCCAGCCAAGGATGTATACAATATGGGGGATAATCCTCAGTTTAAACTTCATGTTCCCGGCTCCAAACCAGGCTCTATTTGGGTTCACTTAATTCGCCATATCACAGACGTAGAAGATTTTAAAAACAACCGTGAATTCATTTCCGTCCTCGTTTACAAGACCAATGGATCCAAAGTGTATTATCCAGGTAAATATAAACCAAATGTTCATCAAAAAAGTAGGTACTTAATAAATACCTACATAATTTGCATAAAAGTGCGTGCTTTGCATTTTCTACCAACGGTACCTGACCAACTACCCCCGGTTAAAAGTATAAGATTAAAAGGGTATTTACATTCGTTCTCGTTACCTTTTTAGCAGACCCTCCACCGTACATCGACGGAGTGCGGATCAACAGCCCTCATTATTTATGCAAAATCCTTCTGGGAGAAGCAGGCTCCAGTTCCAGGACATTCACGCTCGTGGTGTCTCAGTACGAGAAGACGGCCAACATTTACTATTCTCTGCGGGCGTACTCGACCCTGCCTTTCAAACTGGAGAAGATAGTCACCAACTATACTTGCATAAAAGAGGTTTGTAAAACGCCGTGTTTTTTTGTTAAATTTTGTCGTGACAGCTCGTGATACAAAAATACAAAATACAGGAATGTTCATGAATAAACAATCGTTCCGAAGCATTAGTTTTTAGCGTACGAAATTACTCCGTTAGGTACCTATGTGATGGTGCTTTGGTCTGGATGATGACTTGTACACCCAACTCACCCAAGCCATAAGCGAACCCAGACCAATTAGGCAAGAGCTAACCGGCTACTCCACTCATCCAATTAGGGACGCACCGACTGATTATATCCAAATGTTTTAGATAAGTGGGCAATGGAAAGGGGAGTCGGCAGGAGGGTGCGCTAATCACCCCTTGACCTACGTCAACAACCCCTGCTTCCACGTTCAAATTTCTACCCCCGGCCGAAATTCCGTTTTACTGGACCTAAAGGGACCTAAGCAGTACCAGGTGGGCTTCACGGTGCAGCGCGTAGATGACGATAACAGTTCTGATTTCGGAAGAAAGACATCTGGAGCTTATAGGTAATATTTTTTTAGTAAAAAATAGAAGACCTTCTTAAAAAGCATTGTTTTTGCTCTAAATTTCAAAGAAAAAATTAGGTATATAGGGCGAGAAAGTCAAGTGCGAGTATTGTCGGACCCTTTATTTAAATTTGATGTTGCAGATCAGGCTTCGTGGTTTTAGAGCTGGACTCTGTACCTCCCGGGACGTACGCCGTTACACCAACCACATTTTATCCGGGCCAGGAGAGCCCTTTTATCCTCACATTGAAAGCTACTTGCCCCCTTTCAGTTACCAGAGTAAAGTAGTTCAAAACACGTGCACTAGAATTTCCAGAGAGTGGTATGTCCAAAAATTCTAGCAAATTCAAACAATCGCCACTCGTAACAAGATCATTAGAAATCTTGGAATCTTGCCCTAAGATATTTAACTACACTAATTGAGTTTAGGTACCCATAGATATCTATTTAACTTTATTAATCAACAACTGAAGTCTAAGTAAGTAGGTATTCCTCAGCTTCGCTGAATAGCTTTAACACTGATAACGCCACTTTAATAAAAATTGTTATTTTTTACATCTTAATTGGAAAACTGGTTTCTTTGTCCATCAACCCACACAGACAGCTTCACTGAAGTTCTTTGGGGCTTGTATTTTCTGTATTTTCTTCTACTCCAACAGCATCTTGTGTCAAATGAGCAGGCTTCGGTTCTATACTGACCTTCGTTATCTTCAACGCCACTCCTTCCGGTAACATCCGCTCAATGTACTCTATGAGTGTGTCAGCTGTAGATCCAGTCATTTTGTGGAGCCGAATCCAAGTAAAGTAATTGCGGATCTCGTACTGAACCAGATGCTTTCGGTAAATGTGAATAGATTTCAATACCGACAACCACCGTTCTCGCGAAGCTTTTGGCTGCGACCAAACATCACCCACTGTTACTCCTAAATGATTAGCCGCAGTGGTCACAAAATACTGGTAACTCTTCAGGACGGCGGGCTCACTGCTTTTAAGTTCCAGCTCTATGGTTTTATAAAGTTTGTCGGGCATGGAGGGATCTCCGTAGTGATTTAGAGATTGGTCCGGTTTATTACTTAGAAACCGAACCACGGATGGAACAAAACGTTTGACACTTAGCTGAGACAACAGTGACATCCTGATAACTTGGAGAATCCTGTCGAATTGTACAATATAAAAGTAATTTGTAATTTTTCTATTTGTAACTAAAAAAAAACATTCGTAAACAATTTTTGTCGTGGTTTTAGACAAAATATCAGTTTTGCCAACATTATTTTAAGAATTTATTTCATACAAATATTTATTTTTTGCACATGTTTAACTTAAGGAACTCGCTACAATTTAACATTTTTCTAGATTTTTAGATTTTTCAGTGAGCCATTCTACAAATCCAGTATGGGTGTAGTGGAGCAGGCTGCTTAAAAATTCCGATTTTTCCGGCTTTTTACTGAAATTCCTCGCTTATTTATACAAATTTCTGGTTCTTTGTGCAGTCATTTTTGTATTTACCACTTCAGAATAACGCCGGCGTGTTTGTAACTTTATTGCCATGTTTGGAATCAAAGTTATTTTCAATCATTTTGACAGGTCAAGAGCTCTACTACACTGATGAAAGGTGCGTTCATTTTATTGTTGTAAGATATTCATCGTATTTTGCCCACCGGCGATTTTGCAGCGGTAACCTATCTCTTACCAAATGGTTATTTATAGATCAACACATGTGAGCGCTGCAACGGTAGTAAGTAAATGCAACCTATTTTGCAAGACAGTGGTTTCAATGATTCATCATGAAGCTCTAAGGGCTTATCCTCTACCCTTACATCGCAAGCCCAACCTGTAGCATTTATTTCATCTACAGGAGCTCATACCTGTATATTCAACGTACCTAGTTAGGTTGCGGGGTGTCTGTTTTTGAGTGTTTCCCGTATACCTTCTTAGGTGAGATTCTGCCCAAGCATACGGTTACGTTGGAGGAATAGTTAGGCTTATGTGTATTGTTCAGACTGTAATTATTATACTAAAACACCACACATAAGAGAGACGAACGGTTTGACAACTACTGACAGCTGATAATGAAAGACCGCCTCTTGTATGTGTTGTGCTCATTATCTTGATATCTAATTCGAGGTTGTTGGCAAAGCGTACTTGTAAACGTCCACGCTTTTCGTCTGAATATAAGGAATTAAGAAACCTACTTGTGCTACAACTAGGGGGTTGCTTCTGCTTCTTAATATAGTCCTGTGCTTGTGAGTAAATACAACTAAGGATGGATGAAGATTTTCCTCAAATTTAATTGTACCTACCTTTACTTTTTACACTCTAGCAATCTTATTTGTTTCTCCAGTGTTGCAGTCTAAACGCCGCCACGATGGAGAATCATGGTGCAGCGAGCGGCAGAAAACGCGGCCCGACCAAGCACTCCGTGGAGGACCAGGCTCTCGACCAGATCGCGAAAGAGGTACTCTTCCGCTTTACGACTCACGAAACTAATAGCAGACTGGTTTTTATACATCTTTCCAAGGAAACTGTTCTAAAATCTCATCGAAAAAAATTTGTTCAAAAAAATGACCCGATTATTACATTTGAATTTAGTCAACTAGTTTCAGATTGGAAAAAGCGAAAAGGTTAAAAGATAAAAATCAGTTTCCTTGGAAAGGTGTCGTACGTTAGCAAAGAAACAGTCACTTTAAAGTGGAAATTGGAAGATAGTATAAGCCAGCCAAAATAAGGAGGTACAGCTCTAGTACCTAGCCATTTTTGGCGACATAGTATCAACATAGTTTCGACTTGTTTGTCACTAACAGAAATCATAGTTGAGAATAAATCGGATTAGTTGCTTTCGAGAAACGCGGTAATGATAATGTCACCTAGGTTTCGTCCGAGTACCTCGGGGTGGGAGCAGTCAAAGACAGTTATTTCGCTGAAAATGAAGGTTGAAAATAGGTTTGTCACTGCACTCTGCCGGATAAGTACTTCCACAAAAGAACAGCCGTTATGTAAAACAGATTCGTTCTTGACATCGAGATGGTGTGAATGCCATATCCTCACGTTTGATTGCCGCATCCATAGCCTGGTTGCAGATCTGGTCGTCTGCATAGAGTCAAGATGCCAATTTGATGCTCACGTTTTCAAAATAATGATCTCCTTGTTTGGGAGTGTTATTCGATGATAAGATGCTTCACGGTCAGCCTGCCTATCGTCAGTCCTTTATGTCAGTTTATGAAAGTTCCTTGTGCTTCACTAATCAGCAGTTAACCCGATATGAATCGTAACTGGTGGTTCAGGCCTTATTTTTCGATACCCGTTAGTGATCTTGCTGCTGGTAAGGCCTTTTGGACTCTCCCTTTGACCCTGTCTCTAACGAGTTCATCCTTTGTCACTCTTTTTCCACCAGCTGATGAAGCCAAGGTAACCATCACTGAGCCAATACGGCCCCTGTAGATTTCGGAAGAGGGGGAAAATGTTTACTTTTTGTATCCTGGATACGTGGCTGACGCCAGGTCACTGGAGTCTGTGCTAATAATAACGCCCTGCACTTGGGACATAGGAGGGTCCAGAGCAGTGCGTGCAAGCAAGTGCGTTGGTTTTTACTGTGGCTGCCATGGGCGGTTTGCTAACCCATTATATTCTAACCCCAGCCACTCGGCACTGGAGCAAATGGCTCTTGTCTCCGAAACTAGGGGTGAGTTTGGGGGTTGTTGTTTATTTGCACATTTTGTTTGCCTTCATTTCCTGGAAGAGTTTTTTGTGGTTTTCGCTGGTATTCTCCCCCACCGGATCTCGACAGGCTTCCGTTTAGCTTCCCCGAGCTATCTAGAAAGGTTTTTGGCTCTTGTTTGGATAAGCTCTGCCTTCCGTTTATAATTTATTGTCAGTTCATATTTCGGTTCATGCGTGAACACCTGGGTGCATTATCTCTAATTCAGCACGGTATTTCCCCTATGTGGAAGCTAGTTAGCTCGTAGTATGATTGGTTTGGCTGGATAAAAATGTCCAATTTTCTGGCCACTTCCGAACATGTGTCTCAAAAAAATAAAACCCTCAGAGGAGTTAGGAAATCATCTCATCATCAGATGTTGGTGAGATTTAATTAGCCAGGAATTGATGCACCGTGTTCATGTCCTAGGAAAGATTAGTCTATTTACACATGTTTAAAATTGAAGAAATCAGAGTATGTTCTCTGCTAAACGCTTGTTCGATTTTCGTTAGTGACATTTTGGCACGACCTAAAAGACATGACTTACACCCAGCATAGATCGGCGAATTTGGCAATTTATCAAAGTCAATAACATGCAGAAGCGCATTGAACTCAAATGGTCGTGCATCTTTCTCGGCTCCTTTCTTTCTGCTCTTACTATCGAGAAAAGTGAAAAGTGATTGGGTTGGATGACTTTTCAATGAATTTTGTAAAGAAGGCCATTCTACCTATTTTATGAATACTGAAGGTGTCCAAAATCTGAGTGAAAAAGGTAACTGAAAAGTTTCCTTTTTTACGAAGTAATGAACTCAAACTAAATAAAACAAACTCAAAGGCAGAGACGGACAGCCCGGGCTGAACGCATGGACTGAAATAGTCCTGCCGTGCAGTACATCTGACAGTGTTAGTTCAGAGGCAACATTGAAACAAGTTTTGTAAACTCAGAAATAAAATCCTTTGAGAAAAGCATAAATATTTTATTTCCGTCTTCTGCTTCGGGAATGACTTCCCCATCGTACAGCATGCATATTACAGAGGATGCCCATATGTACAAGTTGCTACGTACCTACCGAGCTACCAGTACCCAACACGAGGCAAATGTTGTGTGGACGGGGTCTGTGATTCACACACGAGTCGTCGAGTCATATCCCCATAATAGTTTATTATTCTTTTGACGTCATTTTTATATCACTGCTCTCGACTCTTCCTCAAGAACTCTATGCGTGTATGCGTAGTCTACCATCCACCCAAGGTAGTTGGACTCTAAGAGGTAGCTTCATTTAGAGACAGTTTGGAGATGATCTTGTCAAATTGACCAGCGGCACTGCCAGTGACACAACCTCTAAATTCAAACTACCTTGTCAAATGTTGGTCCAAGTCAGAGTTTTTCTGTGAGAGGTTTCGTGGAAACATTTTATTTCTTTGGTTCAGTATTCTTAGGCTGGGCTGATATTCATTTCTGACCTTTCAAAAAACATTTGAAAATGTCATTCCATTTTTGAGACATCGACTTCCGTCTCTCCCGATGCGAGGGATATTATCACGGTTGGCTTCAAGACGTGCTCTATTCCGTTCTGCTGCGCATATTTGCTTTATTTCACACCACAAGTATTGGTTGTTATTGTTCGCAGAATGTGGATAGTTCAGTGCTATCTAATCTAGAGAATTAGAAGGTCATAAGGATAAGCCTCGACGTTACTTCGCACCTGATTTTGAAGTCATTGCTTTAGTTGTGCGTGTCATTTGTTGATTGTTGGAATAGCTCGCCTCTATAGGTGAGTAAATAATGTGTGTTCTGTCTCAAGAGCTCTATAGGGTGCATGAATGTTACCGTTGGGCTTCCACTGACTTTTAAAAACTTTCCTGGTGGTCTGCATTGGGACGAGTCGTTTGTTTTCCCAATGTAACTTCACTAAAATTTTGGTTCCCCTACAGACTGATTTCAAAATTGTCCCAAGTGAGGATGGTGTGTTGCACCAACCGAGGATAAAATCGATAATCCGTTCGTTAGTGTCACTGTTAGGTGTCAGTCCTTGTGAAGCTTTGCACTAACCTCCAATTAAGTATAACTCAAAATTGGCGAACTAGGCGAACTAGTTTTTCTTTTCCTCTTAGCTGAAGTTGTTTCATAGCTGGTGATGTACCTAGATTGAACCATCTGTCGCTCTGTTTGAAAGATCCTTGGTGAAATAATTATACGGGTGATAAATAGAGTGATTATCACCGTGCCGTGTTGTGCTGTGGCGTCTGCACTCTGCCGATCCCAACATCTGCTTTTGCCCGACCACTTTGTCTTCACTTCTGTTGCCGCTGCCGCCCGCACTGAAACCTATCCTAGTTTGGTATTATTTTGTTTGATAAAGTATATTTAGACCAGTTCTAAAGACTCACCACGTGGTAGGTCAGCACAACTGTTGCTGTAGAATAATGCAATGGATCAATTAAGTTATAACTAGTCGTTGGATTCAGGTACACGTGCTTCTCTTTTGAGATGATTTATAGCTCGTCCACAGGTTGTGTTGCCAATAACTGGTGAACTAAGCCTACAATAGGAACCAACTATCAACTATGGCTGATCATCCAGAATCTCGTATGCTTGTTTGCTCTGGAAAGAGGGAGAACTCGTATCACTTGGCTGGATTCGGTACTGAAGGTGCGAAAAAGCAATGAAGTGTGGGCGAAACCCGAAGAAGGTCATTATCGCATCATCCTGTCATAGATTCACAGCCATTACTTGTAAATGACGAAGGCCTACAATTTCTGGAGTTTGTCGTGTTCGAAATACGGCGACAAATCAGTGGCCTTGGTTTCCAAGCCCTCAAGCATTTTGATTGGTCCGTGTGGTTGGCGTCATCATGACATTACCTCACATTCACTCGAGACAACCTTAATGATTCACAGTTCTTGGTAAATGGGTACTTCCGAGCCTGACTATCTGTGCTAGCTTTTGGGGCGTCGCATGGCTCTCTCACTGCGCGGTGCAGGCATTTAGCACTGGGCTAAGTGAGTTAGCGTTATCTGATGGGCCAGTGGATCGCGTACTGTCGCGCACAACGTACCAAACAGACAGACGTGACGTAGCATACGTTACAGGTGTGCTGAGTTCGGCACTGCGTCACCAAATTGCTAACCACGAGACAAGTGAGTCGACAGTGACTTTCCGAGGCGCCAACAGTCGCATAGTGACCTACTTAGCTGTGAATGTGCGACAAGTGTTCGTGCAAAAAATAGTATTACTTGGTCTTCGAGTCGGGAAAAGTGATTGTGATTGTGAAGTTAGTATAAGAACCTCTGTGTCTCATATTTGACAATAGGTCCAGTGCAGGGGGATATTTATTTTTGAGTTATTTTCACGTTGTCGACAGTCAGCTCAAATTTGTTTGCACCTTGGGGTCTTTGATTCTCAACTCGACCTCCGTACCTGTACGGGTAGTACCCATATCGTTCACGTACCATTTTGCGACGTGTCGTTGACTTAGTTCTGATGGAATTTTCTTGCAACCTGTTGTTGCGTCTCTGACCGTGGAAATTGTTTGTGTTGCGGTTCGAAGAATATTTAGAAACCCACTGTCGTTAATTCTACTGAGCCTCGGATAATCCCTTCGATGTTGCCGCTCCCAAGTGTATAGTGTATAAAATTAGCCCGTTACACCTGCTAGGATACTTGGCATTTGCCTATCTCACTCTCAAGGTGGTATTAAACCCGCATCTGCCTTATGATATACTCGTAAAGTTTTGCTATCTGTCTGAGAGTTGACTGACAAGAGATATGACGTGTGCTGGGTGGAGCCGCTGCACCGTCACTCTGGATCATTATTTTCAGTCTTTGGGACTTCATAATGTGCATATAGGACGACTCTTCAGGCGTTCAGTACCTTGGGTACCTACGAATACCTGAAGTTCATGGAATACTCGTATATTCAGTTACTGGGGTAGTCGTTGTGACCCTTAACTGAAAATTAAGGGTCTTAAGGGCCCATAAGATTAACATTACGAGCGGCGATTCATTTTCAAGGTTTACCCTTGGTTGGAAAGACACAAAATTTTGCCTATACTTAGCCCTAATAATGTTGTAGGTCGTCATCGAAGCAGATTTCCCAATTTTTTACTGGTTTTCGAGGTACAGCACTTTTCCCCTTAAAAAATTGAGGTATGCGATGCTAGCATTTGCAAAACAATTGCAATGAAAGAAACCAGTGAGAAATTGGGAAATCTGCTTCGATGACGACCTACAACATTGTTAGGGCTAGGTACAGGCAAAATTTTGTGTCTTTCCAACCAAGGGTAAACCTTGAAAATGAATCGCCGCTCGCAATGTTAATCTTATAGGCGGCAAAAATGCATCGTCAGGTTAAGCGGACCCTTAAAGTGTGTTTCGTTATATTCCTCCTAAAGTTGACGCTGCCGGAACTACTATCATACATTAGTTTCCTGTGTTATCGCTTTATGTTGCATTCACGACGGAACGTCTCAATATGAACAGTGCGGTGAATGAATCACGGCTAACATTAAATGCGGATGTTTATTTCCGTATACTTATACACTGAGGCCACGGGGGCTAAAGATGAATGATGCCCTCCTACCTAACCTACTTACCGAAACTACTCGAATTTTTAAGGATATTTCTAGTTTGGTGTAAGGAAACAGGTTGGAAATAAACTTGAGTTATTTGATAGGGAATGGAGAAACCTTTTTGAGAAGTCCTTTTGAACCCTGTCACTCCTGGTAGACATTTTATTTTCGTTTTCGTTATAGCTGCGTTGAATGGGGGCTATTAGCCAAGTAGAAATTTATTAGGGGCTGAATGTGGGAACTACTTAGCACTAGCACTCCAGCACCTCGTGACATTCAAAAGTGTATGTCCAGTACTTCACGAGGGTTAACCACTCGTTGGGAATCTCGTTGGGAATCATTGGAAATCTTTATGAAATCTCAGGGAATCTTGGAATCTTTTGGAGTGGTTACCCCTTCGGGGTTCATCTTTCTATGAATATCGTTGGGAATCTTTGGAGATCTTTATGGAATCTCAAGGAATCTCTGGAGTGGTTACCCCCTCGGTACTTCATTTCTTATGCTCAACTCCACCGTGAACTAGTTAGTATTATGTTGAGAGCAACACATGTGCAGTTTCTCTAGTCCTGTAGAACAGGTGATTCAGCCACGTCTGTCTTGAATGGTAGATACGACGACGTGCCTGCTAATGCGAAGTTCATATACGTGCCAGGCATTTATTCTGCGGAATAGTTTACTCTCAATCTGTTTGAATAGGTGAAGACAGCTTGACAGTCGGACTGAAGAGGGTTAGCCAGAGATTGTTTTATCGTTTGGATAATTCATGACGCTCTTCCCACGGGCACCTAAACTTCAATCTCTTCTTTAGCCTTAATTTTTGTATCTCGTTTTGTCCCGCCAAGATAAAATTCATATGCGTTGTCTGTTGGATCGCGTTTCTGACCCAGTTTAACTTTTAACCATTGTTCTGTGCGAATAACTGTAGATGCGGCTGATTGGCCAATAGACGTAATTGAGGAGACCAATGAGGTGCTGACTTGGTTCCGAGCCAATGGGCGTTGAGTATGTTGATCTTGACCTCAGCACTGTGTGCGTGGGCTCATCTAGTAGTAATCCTGCTGTTGCTATTTGCCTGCATAGCCATGCGCCCTCAGTACTTGAATCCCCTTGAATCCCCAATTTCGGTTTCCTAAACGAGAATAAAAACAGGCGCGAATTATATGACAATGTAATGAACATATTCGAACTACTAGGTCCTCGTGGTTACACTACTAGTGTTGCCGTGCTCTGGATTTTCTTCTTTTAGATATTACAACTTTCAAGATGCCTTAATTTATGTAGGTTTTGAGTGTAGACAAAGAACACCTGTCCTGGCTTCCTTGGATGGATAATCAGACTCACAAGTTTATTGCACCTGCGCCTCTTATCTGTATACCAGCCTACCCCTCAAAAAACCGTGGGTGGTTAACTGCCGGCTAGAAGGGTTGCACAGCCTAGATTAAAAGTATTTAACTTCCGGTTACCCTGACTTTTGCTGGAATACATCACGCGGCACTCATAACTGTCAAAACTATACGAATGAACGAACGCTAGATATTGTTACTAAAAGTCAAAATATTTGTTGTTTTTGTTTTCAAAGTATTTAGTTATGGACATTGATTAGAAAAACAATGTATTTATTAAAGAAAATCGTCAGCTTTGGAAGTGGACGGATATCCAATGATACTAGTGGGGAGGAAGATCATTCTAGACCAGAAACTCCGACTGAAGGTCCCGTTGATGATGACGACAAAGAATATTTGGGGCGTCAGAGCAAGAAAAAGCGGGGGCGCAGCAAAAAGAGAAAGAAGTCGGAAAAAGTAGAAGAAAAACAATTGAGTGTTGTTAAAAAAGATGATGATGAAAATAGTGATGTGAAGGACCCGGAAGAGGAGCCAGTGCCTCGCCATGAGATCCCGGACATATTTTTCGAAGAACTCTCTGAAACAGACAAGTCCAGAGAAGGGAACAGTACGAGCCAGGATGTTTCTTCGTCCGATCTGAGTGAGTGTCTCCCACCGGAGCGCCCCGGCCAAGACGTTGACATATGGGCAGACAGAGCCGATGATGATTTTGTGGTACGAAAGAAGTCAGTAGATGATACCGAAAATGTTGCCGAAGAGCCGGTCAACTTTGATGACTTCTGGGCTGAATTTGATGAGGTTGAGGGCAGGCCGCGAAAATCAAGTAAACCTGAAGAAGCTATCAGTTTGGTACCTAGCGATGCCCATAACTCAGAAGGTAGGCAAATTGAAGCCGTTGAAGATTTTTGGGGTCATAGTGAGGGCACCACTCGACCTGAGTCAGGTGTCCCTGATGGTCCTGTAGAAGGCAAAGAGGAAGCAGAGGACATCAGTGATGCTGCGGCCGATCGGGAGGACAGGAAAGTCACAGAAACGAAACAGATAACTGAAAAGATAGAAGAAATCGACATCTGGGCGGATCGAGAAGATGACCTGCCTCCTGTCCTTGAGAAGGTCCTTGATGTTCGGAAATTCTCAGGTGTGAAAGAAGAAACCGATATCTGGGCGGATCGAGAAGATGACTTACCTCCTGTCGTTGAGAAAGGCCTTGCTGTTCGGAAATTCTCAGATGGGAAAGAAGAACCCGATATCTGGTCGGATCGAGAAGATGACCTGCCTCCTGTTCTTGAGAAAGCCCTTGACGTTAAGAAATCCTCAGATGTGAAAGAAGAACCCGACCTCTGGGCGAATGGAAGTGATGTTGCGGGGCTGCTCGATAAAGGGCCGTCAGAAGTAATAGAAATATCTGAAAGGGAGAGTGAAGAGAAAAATAATGAAGACAAAGACACTACCAGTGACGCATCAGAACGAGAAAAAGAACAGGGAAAGGGTGACGTTGAGAGAACAAGAAGGCGAAGCGAAACAAGGGATCGTTCAGATGATACTACTGGAGGAAGTAGTCGGGACGAATCTGGAAGTGATGGAATGGATCGTTCTCGGTCAATTCTGCACGAAGAAGAAGATTTTAAATCAACTTATTCACAAGAGGGCAGGAGAGATGATGAAAGTGAAGCCGTGGAAAGCTTTTGGGGCGACGCCGAAGGTGAAGTCCCTCCGGTGTTTCATTTGAAGGCTCTTGAAAAGAGTAAATCGGAAGAGCTAGCAGGGGAAGCGGAGGAAGAGGCCAGGACAGAAGAAAGTGGAAACGAAGAACATCAACCAAAGAAGAATGAAACAGAAAATTTAAATAACGAATCGAAGGATGAGAAGTCAGGAGAAGACAGTAACGAAGTATCAGACTCTGCTTCGACGGAAACAAGTTCTCCTGAGGAATCTCAGGTTAAGGAATTTATAACGGCGGCTTTGAGGGCTGAAGAAACCATTGCGGAAACTGATGGCTCCGAAAAGTCAAAGACAAACCTTACTGAAGAAGTACACAGCAATACAGAGGAGACTGAAGATGAAACTTCGACAGAGACTGATAGTCCGGAAAAATCCCTGACTGACAAGCAGGCTGAAGAATCCTCCACAACCCCCGAGAAGGATGACAGCAAAGAAGGAAAGGAGGCTTCCCCGGCACCTGAGAGGGAACCCGAGAAAGAAGTGAAGGAGGCTCATCGACGCAGCTTTGCAAAGGCTCTGCAGGAGATCGAGGCCCCGACTCGGAAGAGGTCTGTCTTGCTTCCGGACAGCAGGGAGCGTGCGGCCCGGGAGGAGGCGCCGCCGCCGCCACCCCCACCTCGACCCCGCTATGTGTCCGAGAGCAGTACCGATGGGGAGGCTGGGAACGACGACGGCATCATCGATTTCTTGGGGAAAGAAAATGACCGTGTAGGTACTGGGTGACCCTTCACCACCCGCACCCTCCCTTGCCCTTTTAACTATCGCCTTCCAGTTTGTGTACCTTTGTACCTATTTTGCCCCTCCTTTGAGTCCAGTTATTTAGAGGAAACTAGTAGGTATTTTGCTATAGACGAATTTCATTTTCATTTTGCAGTTTGATAAGTTTGCTCTTTAACTGGACTTTTACAAAACGGTGACATTTTATCGTGTTTCTGCTGACTGTGCTGACATGACCTGTCATTTGTAACACGGTAGATTGTACATTTTATGATGATTGCTGTCAGATCAAACTGAAATTCATGAAACATTTTGTTTCGGGAGCGATGGAGTTACTTGTATCCTATTGACCGAAGTTTTGTTCGAAATCCTTGCATGATTTGTCAGCAATTATAACACCAAAGTGAGTTCCCACCATGGCCTGAAATATTTAAAACCCCACAAATTGTTATGGTGTCCAAAAATCCCTTGACCTTTTCGGTTTGGGTTGTCTGAAGTTCGCATTTTTCTTATTGTTGGGAGTGTGCTGAAAACCCTTTCTTGGATTTGTACTATTGATACAGATTTTTGCGTATATAGGTGCTGGGATTGTACTGTGCATACATTTTGGGCATTTGTGCATAATGATTTTTTATTTGTTTTTGTCCCGTTTTGTGGCTTTTGTGAACGTTTATTGACGGGGAAATGAAATAGTGATAGCCTTTTAAGTGTGATATCTATTTTTTAATCTACCTGTATATAATTTGTATACCTGAACATAACTACCTGAATGTCAGGTACCGCTGTGTGTGCATAAAATTAGGGGCGAAACTGTGAATAATTTCCCTATAAGACGTAGATGGTCAAGAGAGTGAAACAATGTTAGAAACAAAGAAAACTGAGATAACTTGCACCTTTCTTTTAAAAGGATAGAGGTAACCTTTTATAGCTAGAAAAGGTTCGCACCCCTGTTCTGATATTCTCGATCACCCTGCAACCTTCAAGGAGCGTTTAGTGGACTGTAATGTACTTTAATAATGTAAAATTTAAATATTTTAGGCAGAGGCACGACTCGCTGCGCGAAGGCAAGCTCGTGTGGAAGCTCGTGAAATTCGGATGCGAGAGCTGGAGAGGGTCCAGAAAGAACAGGAGGAGACGTCAGACAAAGTGTTCGATCTTCACACGACGCCCCCTCACTTGACGACGCCCCCTCATCTAGCCTCGGCCCGGCAGCCCAGCATGTCGCCCCGGGAAAGACCCACGTCGACGAACAGCTACCACTCTAGCAGGCGCTCCAGTGAAGACTCCATGGAGGACGGACTCAGCCTCAGGGACATCAGGGTAAGGCTGAACTGATAAAACGATTGAGCCTGAAATGGGTAACAACTTGTGGATGCAGGCTAAGACCTAAAAAACCCCTCCAGAAAGTGGGCTCATAGCGAATGTTGACTGTCATCGTAAGTGAACAAGTGCATTGTTAAATATTATTTATTTACTTGATCTTTTCAGCATGAGTTGAAGGAAGTGGAAGAAAAGTTCCGGAAGGCGATGATCGCGAATGCTCAGCTGGACAATGAAAAAGCTGCGTCCGCTTACCAGTTGGAGCTCCTCAAAGACAAGCTGGAGGACCTTGAGGAAGCCCATTCACAGGTAAAACTAATAGGCAAACGTTACCTCACAGCGGTCAGTGGGTTCGAATCCCGACGTAAGCAATATTTTCCACTTTTGGCACGGATCTAATGGCTTCGGCCTAAATTTTGGGGTATGAGCTGGGCATTAACAACCATAAAAAAAGTCCCCCTAACACAGGCATTGTTATTATTATTTTTAGCTGAGCCGGGAGCACAGGGAGCGTTGTAGGGAGCACGAAGCTCTGAAGCGCGCGGCCATCAAGCTCAAGGAGGACCTGAACGCGTGTCGTATGTACCTGGAGGAGCGAGACCGACTCATTGCAGATTATGGGCTCATCATTGTGGGGGGTGAGGTCGACGAGAAGGGTGAAACCACCCCCCGCGCCCTCGTCTCCAACCAATCAGCGGAGGTGTTGCAGTCCGCAGGGGAAGGGTCGCTTGGTAAAGATAAAGTTAACTAAGTTAACTAAGACTGATTAAAATTATTTCGTTCTTAAACCTTCGTTTAGTTATCTAGGTTCTGACTTTAAGAGACTTGTTATATTACAGAACAAATAAAAAATTGTTCGTCACTCTACATTTGCTTTTCTTGAGCCGCTCCCAGTCCTTTCCGACTTCTCGTTAGATTGTTGAACAGGACCTGTCTGTGTCTGCGAGAGCTCTCAAATCACTTATCCTAAAAAACTATTCTTTTCAGACGTTCGATTAAAGACATTGGCAAACGAAAAGAACGAGCTGGCGGACGAAGTTCGGCATTTGAAACTGGAATTAGAGGAAGAAAGAAACAGGCGACGCAGCGAGCAGACCATCAGCAATGGCCCAGTAGGGGACGAGGTTCAGCAAACGCTGAATGACTATCGCTTCCGCCTGCAGAAGGCAGAGCAAGATACCAGCACGCTGCAAGCTACGGTAGCCAACCTTCCCTCATAAGGCGCTCTATGTTAACAATGTTATTCAGGGCAGTTTGTTTACTTTTTTAATTACGTCTTTCCTAGGAATATTTGATAGTAACATGCTTTCGCAGTGACGGCTTTCATAAGTTAATTGTATGGTAAGTAATGATTTTTCGATAAAAACATGACACAGTACAAGGGTTTTTCTGATTCCTGATCTGATTTCAGGTTGCGAGATTGGAGAGCCAAGTCATCCGGTACAAGTCAGCTGCTGAAGAGTCAGAAAAGGCCGAAGATGAGTTGAAAGTTGAAAAACGGAAACTTTTACGCGAGGTAATGATTACTAAGGATAACTGACCGGATAATATTATTGGCAAAATATGAAGCCACAGAACAAGGAGAACTTGTCTGAGTTCGTTCCTGGCACTTATATCTGTATATCTATGTAACTTAGCTATAATTTCGACCCAAGTGAACCGATGAGTTTGGTTAAGAGTGACTATAGAAGACAGTTTATGTTTAAAGGCATCATCTTTCCGGGGAAACTTACGAAAAATATTCGTCTGAATAATGACAATATGCTCAACATTTCTGTATCCAAAAATATTTCTTCGTGTTGGAATTTTACAATCGAGCTTTTTTTACTTTTTTAACCCTGCTCACTGGTGAATAAATGGTAATGTTTTTTTCAGCACCGAGAATCGATAGCACGAATAGAGGAGCTAGAGACGTCGAACTCACATCTCCAGCGACGAATGGACAAGTTAAAAAATGCAAAATCAACACTTCTCAAGGAACTCTGATTGTAGCTTTCCTGAGCGACACCTTCGCTCCAGCCTCAACGCCTATTGGCCGGTCTTCTGGTGACGGACAATCGACACTCAACACTCATTGGTCGGTCTCCTGGTGACCTGAGTCATTGGCCTGCTGTTGTAGGTTGCTGAGCGGTGCTCGTTCTAATTCTATGGCCTAACTTGTCGGTGAAGTACAAGTATTCTTCGAACTCCCTTGTCAGTTAGTCGAGCCTCAGTACACAATGCTGTTCGTTAGCGTTTAATTTCCGTTTTCTGAGGAAAATGTTGGATAATTATCTACTCTGAAATACAGTAGGTACTTTGTAAATTTACATTTGTGATTTTTGATCCTTTATTTAATGAAAAAAGTCACTCGATCATGAAGTTACAAGTTTCTGATGTCAAAAAGACACTAATTCGTCCGTGTCCTCAGGAAATGGCCACTAAAAACGTCAAAAAACAGCATTGTATCGACAAACGCAGAAACAAAATTTTTATTTGATGGGTGCCCTTGCCAGACGCGTGTGGCTGTGAAATTATCCCCGCTCGTTCTTTCTTGAAATAGTTGCCTCAACTTCTAATTGATTCGGAGAATATGGTACTGAGTCGACATCATGTACTTAGAAGGGAAAACCTCTTGTTCCCCTCGGTAAAATCCAAACGGATGCAATATTTTTGTAGCCATTGTCCCTGAATACGTTCTGCCTTTAAATGTTAACTTATCGTCGCAGCAACCCCTTAGCTACAAAACGTTAACTTTGTTATGGAAAGATTGAAAAATTTCTCATAAACACGGGGTCTGTTTTGACCTATATTCTGATAATTACCGCTCCTTTACTGCTGAGTGTACGGGATATTAATTTTGTCACGTTTGTGACATTGCTAGACTAAAAAGTAATTGATGGGCTATGTACCTATACTAGGGTGCAAGGGATAAGGAAATGCCTGAGGCGACGACCCAGCAAGTGGCAGGGTGACCAAAGTGTACCGCAATGTAATAGGAATAACCGGTGGTGACGTCACCTGCCTACACTGGGGTGGAGTTGTTTTGGTCACCCTGCCACTTGCTGGGTCGTCGCCTCAGGCATTTCCTTATCCCTTGCGCTATCAAAGTAAAAAGTAACTACCGTTGAATTACAAACGCAGCACAAATTCTTGTTTTATACACATGCTCCCCAAGTACCTAACTATTTGTCATGTGGTGTGAGCCATAAAAAATTAAATCCCGTTAATATTTTTCTGTAGCTTTATGTTTTTTTTGTCGTAACAAATGAAATCGTCAGTCGAGAACGTGTAGGGGGGGGGGGGGGGCTTGAAAAGGTGGATAAAGAGACCACTGAATCTTATGGTTTTTTTACTGAACTTCTGAGAGCTCAGCGAAGTAAATGTAGTTACAGAAATCTTCAGTGGTCTCTCTCCCCCTCATTGTCGTAGGTTTTTACAATTACCTACTTCACTACTAAAAGCGCAGTGTCTTAACTCTAGTAAATTTTGTACAACATTTCTGTCAGCGATAGCGGTCAATTTCTAGATGCATTGATAGACATTGTGAAAAAGTCACAACTTAGTGGTAAACATTTATACCTAGCTTTAACACAAGAAAGCCTTAGAATGTGTATAAATGTACTGATGTGTAAGTAAGTATAGTTGGATTCAGAAAACTTGGCCAAAAAGAGGGGAAATATTCCCCCACAGGGTCTACTTAATCTCATTACCTCTGGTTACAAAGATGTTCTTGACTGGCCAGTCACACTGAGGACTGGTGGTGGTAATCCTCCTCTCTCGGTCTCTGGCAAATATTTTGACTTCGACTACCTAACTATCCATTGTTTATATGTTTGCCCCTTTCACCTGCCATACCTATTCACTAATATTTTTTTTTCAAATCCCCTTTTGTATATTATTCTGTATATTTGTTTCCCATTGGTTAGGTAAATAATTTAATTATTGTATCTAGATATGTTTAATTTGGTAGGTAGGTACCTAGGTTGTTTTATCTGTGCCACAACGCTCTCTTTTATCAGCGGTTCTCTCTTTTCGTTTCATACCTACCTTCTTACTTACCTACCTATGTTCTTAGGTTCTCTGTCCACCTACGGATCATTTCTTTACCCAAAGTAGGTACTGTAGGTATTTTGCAGACCTGTTTTGCTGACCTTTCTCTCTTAAAAGACTCATTTTTTAATATTTGAAATGATTATTTTCTCTTTTCGTATTCCTTTCTGCCTTGGGAAGTACCTACCTACTTACATTACCTACTTACCTACTCACGAACAATTAGGAGGTAGGTACATTTTTGGTAGCTAAAACTAGGATAGGACCTTAGAGCACTTGCACTGCGTTAGGTCACATCCACAATGCGTGGATGAATGAAACTTCATAAAAAATATATAAAAGTTGGTAGGTGCTTAAGTAGGCGGCTATAGGAGGAGAAATAAGGTCGTACAACGTAGAATTGCTTTATTTTTACAAAGTATACGACTGCAACGTTGGTGGCACAAATGTCAAAATAAGTGGCTGGGAAATTTTGAAAAAAGGCGCCATCCTGCATAGGAATTTGAAATCCCGTGCAAAAACGACATAACTACATAGAACTGTAACGAGATTTGTCGTGTTTCTGTTTTGAACCGAATGACGTATGGTCTAAAATGGCCGCTGTTATGAAAGCATCCGGGAGGGTCGACTCACCCTTTTCCAATTTAAAAGTATTTATATTTTAATTGTAGCAATGGATAATTGTTAAATTGAAGTACTGTCGCTTTTAAATAGCTAAATTTTTTGTATATTGCAACGTTTGTACCTGCTTATTTGACGCTGTGCCCTATATTTTGTGTCTTGTTCTCGGAGTGACGTCCGTATGAATGTTGGAGAATTCCGCAGAGGCTGGAGTTGGAAATTCAGATGCTGGAGACGAAATTGATGGTAATATTACTTTAAACAGTTTAATTTCGCACCTTATTACCTACTCTGCATTTGAACAAGGTGTTGCCTGATGGTGGATATAGGTAGGTACCTACCTAACTCAGTTGCTGGCCCCTACTTAAAAGATGGCTAGTTTGGTCTGTGGGTTCAACTACGGTACGGTATGTTCTGAAGAAATGTGAGGTTGCCGAGAAAAGTCATGCAAGAACAGCTCCTACCAAAAAATGTTTTGCTGAGTAGGTATTCACCTGCGGGTGACCCGTACCTTGGCCATGCGAAAGCCCACTATTAGCTACCTATCGACCGACGTAAAATAGGTACAACCTAACATACTTAATTCTCTTTTGCCAAGGTGCCGTTGGCGGAGCCAGTATTTGTATATCATCTGGAGGGGATGAGCTTTTGGTGAATGGAAATGCGGAGCCCGCAGGACGACTGTGGGCCGATGTGGTGGCGCGTGGGGAGCAGGTGACGGCACGCCTTAGGTGGCGTGTGCCGTGCAGGACACCCCACGACTGGATTGGCCTTTTCTCCGAAGGTAAGTTGGGATATTTCCCTTACATACCTACTGTCATCCATAACCGAGGCCTAGGGTCCTCAGGGACATAGAGATAGAGGTGCTGGATAAAAATTGTCTGTCTGTTATTTAGACACTGTCTAAAAGGTTAGGGGCACCACTGCCTTAAGTGACTGCCAGTCACTCATTCGCCTTACAAGGGAAAAATTCTCCTCAATTCTCCTACATGTGACACGGTCCTGAGCTAATCATGCTTTCCTTGGATCCCTTATTAATTTCATGGAATTAATTAAAGGGCCACCTATAGCCTTAAGGCGCCGAGCCGATGTTAACCTGACCAATATTGTGCATTAAGAAAGAACCCATGGTACCTACCAAAATTTCTGGTGTGGTATGAAACCTGTGTCGTGTCAGAAATTACTACAAGGACTTTCTTCATGGATAGCTTGTAACAACTCTTATGATTCAGTATTCACACGAGAAGTAGGTGATATGTCTCAAGAGGAGAGTTCCGTTCTGAGAGCCTGGTGAGTCACGTGACGTGCATGCCTTCTTGAGGGCTTATCGTGACAAGGTGTGACTGATTATGCCCTATGAATGAGTTCCGATGATGACCAATCCCGTCAACAGAGAATGCTGCAATTGCTACCCAACATGAGACCAAGTTATTATTAAAGCAGGGTTAAAGGTACAAGTAGCACTCATGGGGCAGGAGTGTTCGTGAAGCATTTCCAAAATAGATATACCGAAGTATAGACCTGTCACGGTAAATCCTGTGTTATCAGACAATAGAGTGATTATCCAAGTCCATTAATTGTTTGTTGCCGGAGATGGCCAACGTTCAAGTTTTAGCCTAGTTCAGAGTTTTTTATGTTCAGTCTTTATAAGAGGGAAACTATTTTTTCAGCGGAAACTAAAGATAGAACCAACAGGCGTAATAGTTCGTGAGAACCCAGTCTTTCTCCGAACTACTAAGCGAGAACTGAGTTTGGCAATCAGTAGGTTCTGGGTCTTCTTACCGGCCAGTCCTACCTGGCCTCCTCGTTCAGGGTATATTGTCTTTGTGATTAGTGGGCTTGTCACCCCAGCCCCAAGCTGGAGCTCTTACTAGAATCCCAATTGTAGGGCCATGGTAAGAAGTACTTTAAGAATATAATATTGTGTAGACAATAGTGTATTTACCGTTGAAGGAGAACTATAAAAGTGGACAGGTGGGCCGAGCAGTAGTGTATTATTGGCCTGACCTCTTTGAATGGACTGAATGGGCGCTATGCCTTGTTGTAGATCGGTGCCTATACCTACTTGGTAGGTAGAATAGAGACTGTCGTGGGTAGACAAGCTGGACGGGGGACGGGCTACCGTTTGCCTCGTCTTGCTTCATGTCATAAATCACTTCTCGAGCGATACAACTTTTTCGATTTTATCGAGGTATTTCTCTTACCAGAAGATATTTACCGATGTAAGAAGCTCGTCTACTTACTTCCATGGAAGGATAAGTCCCCGTGATAAAAGTGGTGAAGTCTTCAGACGTTTGTGGCTGACTGAGACCGTAGTGTTATTAGCTTTAAATTGGTGAAGTTTTCGGTTTTATTTTTTAGAATAGCAGGGGATGCCAAGCCCCCAGGACGGATCGTGTATCGCCAGCATTAGGAATATTACGTGTGGTGAAATTCATTGTTCTGCGTGATTTAATGATCGCTCTTCCGTGAATCAATACTGAGCGCCTACAGGTCCGTATCTAGAAAGCGATCATAAGAAGGTTACAGCATACCTTATATAGTCGACGGCCGAAAAGGAGACCAAAATGGCAGATGGCAGCGGAGGGGTGGGTACCCCCTCTACGTGGCACCAGTACCTATGAGGCTGAGCTGCGACCCACACTAGGCTAAGCTAAGCATCGGCTATAAATAGATTTTGCCTGTATATCGTGTGACATAGCCAATAGTGTGGGTCGCAGCTCAGCCTCATAGGTACTGGTGCCACGTAGAGGGGGTACCCAACCCTCCGCCGTCATCTGCCATTTTGGTCTCCTTTTCGGCCGGCGACTATACGTGATATTTTTGTCTCGCCTTGGCAGTGCCATATTAAGTTAATTTTTCGTACCTTCCCGTGCATGGAAACGGCTGTGCGTAGGCTTCCTATACTGTGCCTTGTTTTATTATATTTGAAATTCCCTGTCACATTTGCATTTTCCCCCTTGATCCGGCTCTGATTTGAGGTCGTCCGTTCAGACACCACGCGTTCGCCATGGCTAGCGTCCAAGCTATGGCCGCCCACATCTGGTATCGCCGCACTGTCACTCTCTCCAATAGTTCCAATCTCCAAACGCCCCTGCCCATTCGGCCTGCTTCACCAACTATTCGTAGTTAGGATCCTGCCTTGCAGAAAAATAAGTATATAGCGATGGTGAGAGTTGGACGATCACTTCCTTTCATTTCTTGCACTGATCTTTATGCTGATTTTTTCCTAAACCAGGGATTAGTGAAAACGTTTATTATTGTTAGCACTGTGGTTGTAAGTGCTAAAGGGTAGAGTCTGAACTTCGAATTTATATTGAAACTATAGTACCTATTTACAGGTTTTTTACCTCTAAAACACGACTGTGTCACTAACGACTTCTGGCTCTATCAGTTTGGTTTGTATTATTACTTAGCCCCCGATTACACCTTACAATTTCCAATCCAAATAGGATCATAAAAAAATATGATCAAGAAAAATTGTAAGGTGTAAAGTGAATTGAGTCAATTATGATACAATTTGTATCGGCCGGTACAAATTGTATCATAACTGCTGCGACTACCTTCCTCTAGGCTGCGTGTGTTTGTTGTTGTTGGGTTAGTCCGTTAAAAATGGCGGCTGAGGTAAGTGGAATGGAAATGACCCGTATTTTAACAGAAAATGTGGAGGAGTCCGAATTTCTTATAACGATGAATTGAAAGAATATAGCAGAAATTATTTAACCTAAAACGGTTCAAAAAAGGACCCTAAAAATCTTCAAAATTCTATTTTTTTACCATGTCAAGTTGGCGTCACTGCTAAACATGATCCTATTTTTATTGTAAAGTGTATTACAGTTTTTCTAAAATTTTTATGATGCTAAAAAAATAGGATCATATAAAAATAGGATCATATATTTATTGTAAGGTCTAATCGGACCCTTTTAATAACCCACAAATAAATACGCATTTTGATCAAAATAGGAAATCAATGAATAATCGAAAAAAATCCAATCTGATTTGTCCGTGACCTTTCGCCTTGACTGCTTATCACTGAACCATCATACCCACTTCATTCTACATATTCACAAACATATCACAGTATAAAGGTTAGTCTATTGTTAGGAGGAGAATGAATTGTTCACGAAATGTTATAGAGCTGGCACAAAGGCCCCCGCATATATCTAAGGTAGTTGGATTCTATAGGTAGTCCATTGGGAGTGATTCTGACCCTATATCCCTATGAGGCTCATAGTCATCTCCACTACCTCTGGAATTAATAGATCCTGGATATACTATATACACCCCTTTCTATTCAACTATTTCTCGGGATTCACAAGTGTTTAGTTGCAGAAATCGTAATGAACTTTCGAGTCCCTCTCAACAGTTGAGTTGGATATATAAAATGGTAGTGTAAGGGCCTTGGCCTCGGCGTGGGTACTTTCCGTACTTAGAGATAGCAATCTTATGAGCTTGCTTAGTGATAAAACTGAATCACTTGCTGCTGATAAGGCTTCTCTGTTTCCGTTTCTGCGCTCATTTCCTCTCCATTCATCCCAGAATTGAAGGAAAATTACTGTTGATTTACCAATTATTCCTTAACTACCCCCCACTCACAGGGAAAATTCCGACCCCTTCAATCCCTTCGGTGGTCCATCTATTTCTGTTTCGACTAATCATTCTTGAAATGAACGCTAATGATGGACCGAATCACTGCGATTGGCGATGTGACGTACGTGTGAATATATCTTTATAAGCGATGAATGAGAACCCGTCTAAAACTGTAGGTCCACTACGCTTTTGGTAATGAATACAGCCGGCTGCACAGAATGGACTCTCCCCCGTTCCTCACCCCTTGAGGTATTCAGTCCTGCGAGTACTGTTCACTGTTTGTAGAGAAATCTCGTTGGGAATCTTTATGAAATCTCAGGGAATCTTGGAATTTTTTTTGGAGTGATTACCCCTTTGGGGTTCATCTTTCTATGAATATCGTTTGGAATCTTTGGAAATCCTTATGGAATCTCAAGGAATCTCTGGAGTGGTTACCCCCTCGGCCATATCTTTAGGTAAATACCTTCATTTTCATTCCTCAAGACCTCTCGAGCAACTCAGACTTCGTCTAACTTGTACAACTTGTTGCCTTCGTAGCAGGTGTCTCATATTGAAGAATATAACAGTCCCACGTGGCATGATCGGCTATGGGGCTCTGAGAGCACCGTCTGTGGTGTGCGGCGAGCGTGGGTTCAATGCGGTTGGCCGCACCTCGTCCCGCGCCACTCATGAATGAATTCTTACTACAAGGTAATGAGCCCGGCTACTCCTACTGCCATGGAGGGGGTGGGTAGACCCCATGTTATGAATGGAATTCGCCTTGCTATTTGCGATTTTAGCCGCCCATGGGCTTCCAGATAGTGGGCCGGGTTGGCTCGGTTGCAATCGAGAGCTATGAATTTTAACGCTGACGAGAATTAGCACTGTTATGCACATTCTTTGGCCACCCTTAACATCGTGAGGGTAAAGACAAAGACTCAATGAGGTGAAAAGTAAAAGCTTGTGCTCCTATTTCATTGCACAGTGATAATTATAAAGGTCGGAACGAGTTGCCAACTTTGGTCACCCTTGAAAGTTGAATAGGGCTGATACTTCGTTCATAGAAGCAGCGGTAGGGTAGGATGGGGTAGAGTGAAACGGGAATTACTACCCCTGGCCACGTGTGGGTCAAGTTTGAGTTGATTTTTTGCTACCCCTGGTACACGGGTGAGGGCTGAATGAGTGAGATTTTTGGCTACACCTGGTACACGGGTGAGGGTCAATGAGTAAATTATTGGCTTCCCCTGGTACACGCATAAGGGTGAGTGAGCAAAATTTTGGCTACCCCTGGTATGCGTGAGGGTGAAGTGTGAATGAGTAGACGACTTTGGCCAGCCCTGGAAGATGAATGGCGTGATTACTCGTCGCGTAGTCGGGGCAGGCAGGCTGGCGCGCTGGCGGCGCATTCTGTTTTTCAGTCAGTGTCGCGCTAGTAGTTGTCCTGGTATGGTGTACTGTTCTTATCCTCGTGATTGCGTTGCCTCTGCGCGGAAGTGTGGTTTCTGTTCCCTATTTCTACACTTTTGACAGCATTTGCATCTGGATTCTTCACACTGTAAGTGCTGGTTATTTTATTTATTATTGTTTTTAGTTCGGTTTTCCTGAGGGCGTGGTTTGTTTACCGTGTGTTTAGCGCCTTCGTTCATTCATAGATCTGAATCATTGATAGATTACGTGACTTCTCACTGCTCAGTAGGTACTACCGACCACAATATGTACCTGTCTATCTATGCGTAGGCTCCGATTTGTTTTTGATCGGGTAGCACAGTAGTTCAAGGCTGGTCAGCCATAAATAAACTCGGTAGAAGATAGTTAATTGATGGCTGGTGTTTCTTAAGTTTTAGCAGGGATGTACAATAGCTTTCCTTCTCAGAGAAGTGTCGCATTCCATTTGTTGGGTTAACTGGGTTGTGATCTCAAAATTAAAATAATAATTTGTGTATAGGTCATTACAACAGCAACAATAGCCTTACGACTGCAGAGGTACATGAAGCATGAACATGAAATAGGTACCTCATAGCTGGAAGAAATGTTTAGTAGATGTATTTAGCAAAATAAATAAATAATTGAGCATGGTGGTGTGATGACTACCAAAGCTTCGCTTATCTCTTGTTGGGGACATATTGACCTTGTTTACTATTATACGGTCAATGCACTCCGCCAGTCTTTTCGAAATTCCAGCATTACCCTGGATTCTATAGTCCGAACTTCACCTTTAGGCTAAATTTTTTGTTCAATCGGAGTGTTATCCCCGTTTTCTTTGCGGCGTTGGCGTAGGCTCCACTGGTATCAAAAGATCGGGAATGTTCATTGCTAAAAGAGCAGAAGAGGTAAATAAAAGTAGGCGTGTTCCTCCTCGGAAAATTGCCGAACGTAAGTGATAAAGAGAGAGTTTGTTCGGCCTGTGATATGCAGAAAGTTTGCCCCTCCTGTCCTGGTTCACGTTGTAGTGGCCTACAGTTGGACTCGTGCTGACGTGACGCTATGCCGAATTTCGAGGAATACTACTAGGCACTGACGTACTGCTGCAATGGGCACTATAGTATTCACCAGAAATAAGCACCAATTTTTATTGATGGAGTTATATGATATAGATACTATGCACCCTTGCCCTGTACCTGACCATGACTTTCTGACAGGAGTGAAAAGGGGTCATTTATCAAGGAGAATCAAACAATATTCCCATGGGCGTAGCAGGACCAAAAACCGGGGGGGGGGGGGGGGGGGGTAAGCCCCCCAGACCTTCTCCTTACCTGGGGGGTAGGCATGGCTTTATGTGACGTTCAGTGTAGGCCAGAAAACTCCTGGGGGTGGTTAAACGGTTTCTGGGGGGCTCCCCCCTGCTACGCCTATGGATATTCCCTAGTCTGTAATAGCTTGAACAAAAATAGACTGGAGTTGCTCTGGTTATGTGTAGCAGTAGCATGAACTTGCGAGTTATGGCCTTGGTCATGGGAGAGTACCTATAACCAACACATAGTTTTTTGTCTAATTGGTATACGGATATGTTGTGTTCAGAGGGTTGATCTGGCAGGTGGAGGTTCGGGAGAAGAATAACACGATGTTTCACGTAGGCGTCCCATGTACGAACTGATTTTATTACACGCAAATAAGGAGCTTAAGTGGAAAACCCTCTCACCCTTGTCCCTTGTCAATGTTGTGAGTGAAATTTCTTATTTTATACCATTCTCCAGATGGAAACGACTGCGACCGATCTCGTTTGAATGGTTATTGCTGTAAAAAACTACAAAAATACAAAATATTGTATTGAAAGGCCATAGCAAGCCATTCAAGACAGGCGAAACTATATAGAGAAAATTCCAGTAATGTTTACGTTTCGTTTCAGCCTTGGTTGACCATTTTTTTGCGTTGCTCATTCGTTGCCATGGTAGCCATGGTATTTTAGTACGGGTTTGTTGAGTGCATTTGTTGTGCCCATTCATAAAGGCCTTGACAGACGGGGAGCGTGCTTGGGTGCGTGTTAGACAAGTTGCACTTTCGAACGGACCATTTCGGATACAATGCTCAGACAATTTGCTATTGTGTGGGCCATCGAGACACGTGAGACACTGAAGCAAAACGGACGTGGCCATTCAAAAGTGTACCTACTTGAATTTTTTTCTTAAATTGCACGGAAATAGTAAACTTGGAATAAATAATATGATCTTTGCAGTTTTAAATTCCTGATAAAGACAAAGCGGATTGTTTAAATTTTTGGCTAGAGTAAGCAGCTAACCAAGGATGTCGGAAAATAGAAAATTTGTGTAATATCAGGTCCTAAAAGCTGGCACGAATAAACCCCTGCTTTTTCATTGACGTCACAAGCTCTGGTGTGACTGTTCCAATACAATAAAGTAAGTGAGTATCTACTCAGTTCTGTAATCTATATATATATATTTTTAAGTTTAATTTAATTAAGTTACTTATGAGCATTCAAGTGACGCAAACTTTGGAGAAAAAAAGTATGATGTATAGTGAACCACTCCAAAGTTCAGATATAGGTATATACGAGGGGTAAACCACTCGTTGGGAATCATTGGAAATCTTTATGAAATCTCAGGAAATCTTGGAATTTTTTGGAGTGGTTACCACTTCGGGGTTCATCTTTCTATTAATATCGTTGGGAATCTTTGGAAATCTTTACGGAATCTCAGGGGAATCTCAAGGAATCTCTGGAGTGGTTACCCCCTCGGGTATGTATTGGAAAGTCGTTTAGTTCCCTCGTTATTGTTCCATTCAAAAGAGAATAATCTGAAACGCACGAACAGAAAACTATACGGTGTTAACACTGAGCCTGGAAAGGTAGGACATGAGCTTTCCATAACGAATTATTGTGTGCCCTATTCTCCCTCAGGTAGCCCCACCTTTTCAGTTGATTGCGCACTAAGTTGAGTCTAATTTAGGACCGATTACTATTCCTTTCATGTCTGTGACCTTTGCCAAGCAGCCAAATTTAGATATTGTACCTCGAGAACGGGCTTCCTTACTACCTGCCCCAAAATTCCCTCATTTACATATGTCTTTGGCATCTATAATTAGAAACAAGAGGGCCTGTTTGCGTCTGATGAATAAGCGGAAGGGGGGCGGAGGGCCGCCCTTTACGTACACCCGAGGGGGTAACCACTCCAGAGATTCCGTGAGATTCCATATAAAGATTTCCAAAAATTCCCAACGATTTTCATAGAAAGATGAACCCTGAAGGGGTAACCACTCCAAAAAATTCCAAGATTCCCTGAGATTTCATAAAGATTTCCAATGATTCCCAACGAGTGGTTAACCCCTCGCGTACACCACTGCGCTATGTCCGCACATTCATTCAATGCCGAAGGAGGCCGGTTTAGAAGGCTGAATGAAAAACAGCACTAGTTGACAGCAACCCGGCAAACTCCATGTGAAGTCGTATGATCATGTTTAGGGGTAGTTTGGAGTTAGGGTGGGGGAGGAAGCGGATACAGCACAGTAGTGTTGGGGGACCCGCCCTTACCTAACGCCCCCGCACCGGACGCCCATGTCCGCCAAACTCATTCATTGCGGAGTTATTTCCCGTCGGCGCCAGCTGTTGACTTCTATTTCCTTTCTTACGCCCTCCGGCCCTCCCTTTCCGCCAGAGGGTTCCGTCAAGACGTTACTTATATACTGCTGACTCTTTGTCAATGTCACACGCAGTCTGCTTCTGTATTTTTAAAATGGTTTCGGACTCGCCGTGCTGTCCGAATCGGAAACCGCTCGGTCCCGTTGCTGCTGGACTAACCAAAGGAAGAGTGTGGGGTAATGAGTTCAACTGTTTTGCATAAGTCAGTTATTTAAATAGGGAAACTGATAGGAAATTGCAATGACATTAGTGGCTGAAATGCATCATTAGCAAAAGCCCAACCTTAAATACGTGTATGCGCGGGGGTAGACGGCTAAATAGGTGTACGTGCTGCATGCTTCTCCAGCCACTATGAGAATGAATGGGAATGAGCCCCAAGCTACCTTCGCGGACTTCAGGTAAACCTGGTAACCAGGTATATGGGGATATGGGCACGGGTTAAGTCGGGCTAACCCATCCAATGTGACTAATCGCCTTTGCGTCTTCCACTTCCGTTCTTTGAGACAAATCCGAAAACGCACCCGGCCTAACAAGGGTTCATCAATATCATAGGCGCCCTCGATCGGGGCCCCAGCTCGGCAAGCTGTTTTCGAAGAGGTGATTTATTTGCCTTCTCACTTTCCGCCCTCCCCTGATCTAGTGGTTCAAACACTAGACTAGACTAGACACTAGACTAGAACGATATGGATTCCTGGGTTCGACTCCCGGTATTACCAGCAATTTTCTGTTGGTAGCATTGATGTCGGTTGATTTGGCTTCGGCCAATAATCAGAATTTTCAGCAGCTGTACACTTCGGCCAAACAGATGGGCTGCATGTAAGCATCGAAGTGCTAGAAAAGTTAGGTGAGATTTGGTATCAGTGTGACTGGTGTCAGTAACCATATTGTGATCCTAGAAAGGTAGACCCTGTTGCGATTTTGCAAAGGCGGATTGTGGGAGAGTCATTGGAAGTCACCTCACCTTGGCCCAGGTCTGGAATCTGCGGGTTCGCGTCTCATGTCTGGGATTTACACATTAATTACACATCAGGGTTGTGTGCGTGATGAACAGATGAATGAGCCACTCTGTAGATGCCCATGATTCCATCATTCATGGAATCCGGTCCATGACTTGCACACAATAATGCAATAATTCTTTGGGAAAATCGTCAGTTTTATGTGGATGCTTTACTCTGTTACAGACTTTTTTTATTGAGAGAATTTCTGCACTGTGCCATAGTCCAAGTCAGGCTAGGAGCGTACCGATTACTCATAATTTCTTGCAAATCTAGGGCTGATCAAAACTTCTTCTTCTGCTCAGGGTCGGGATTAGCATTTTTAGCGTATGGTAGGATATGGAACCCAAATCCGGATCGGTGTCAACTGAAAATCTTCAAGAAATTATGAATAAACGGTACGCTCCCAGCCTGACTTGGACTATAGAAGTTCGTTCATTACGAGAGTTATAAAGGTGATAATTTTTGGGTTTCCTACGCCTATGTTTCCAAGGACTACACACCACACGTATTCTCCATCTGTTTTTAAGTTCACACCTTTTTCTCTCCAGAAATTAATGAATCCTTGATTCTCTTTCCTTTTGGGATACCAGATCGCATAATTTATTATCTTTTGGGTTTCCATTCTAAGAGTTTTGGATAATGACTTCACTAAATGGTTTTGGGCTTTATATGGCGTTCAAAATTAACGAGGGTGCAATTATTATTTCCCGCGTTCCTTTGTTTGTATAGTCCAAGTCAGGCTGGGAGCATACCGATTAATCATAAATGCTTGAAGATTTTCAGTTGACGCCGATTCGGATTTGAGTTCCATATCCTACCATACGCTAAAAGCCAATCCGACCCTGAGCAGATATTTCCCTGATCAAGAAGAAGTTTTGATCAGCCCTAGATTTGCAAGAAATTATGACTTATCAGCAGGGGCGTAGCGAAGGGGGGGGCAGGGGGGGGAGGCTCCCCCCCCTAAAATGATGAATTCTCGAAAGTTGGTAAATCGAAGATGGATTAAAAAAATATACAAATTTTTTCTACCAAGTTGGCAAATTGGCTAAAGCCGTAATGATGGCTGTAAGTCCAAACTTACGGTCAACTTCAATTTTCTGCCAACTCCTATGTTGGCAAAGCCATAATACCAACTAGTGCCAGGTTCTATCCAAGTCCTACGCCCTACCCAATTCAATTTTCGGCCAACTCCTAAGTTGGCAAAGCCATAAAACCAACTGTAGTGCCAGGTTCGATCCAAGTCCTACCCAATTCAGTTTTCAGCCAACTCCTAAGTTGGCAAAGCGCTTTTTACCAACTTTGAATACCAGCTCTTCAGCGAAAAGTGTAGCTGCCAAGTCGCTCAATCCCATACAAACTTGATTTGAAAAGCCAAGTCGCCTTTTACCAAGTTTGAAATTGGGGTTTTTATCTCAACTACTCAGTGGGAAAAGTGTGTACCTTAATTCTTCTTAGCTCAGCTCCTCAGTAGGAAAAAAGTAAACGCTAAGCTTCGAGCTCTGTTATTTTCCTACTTTTTAGTTGGAATGCCAGTGATGTACGGTAGGCAGTGATGGATCATAATACATAATAATAAATACCTAAATAAATAATGGTGAAATTGAAAGTTCTGCAATACGGAGATTTTATGGAGATAAGTTAAATTTTCTTCTCGCTCGCTTCGCTCGCTCGAATCCTGACTTAACGTCTGTGTTTTCCCCCGCATCCTGCTTCGCTTCGCCCCTCTCAATAATTAAGGATGAAGTTTTTATCTTTTTAACTTTTTATAAAAAATATTTTGCCATACACTGGACAATAATTTTAGGCACCTACTCACCGGATTTCAAACATATCCGTCAAATGGTGAAGTGTCGTTCGACGCGCAAAGTACGTGTTTTCTATTTTCCATGTCACGGCCTTAATTTTCAAGTAATTGAAAATCTATTGAAAATGACCTTGAAGCATCTATCTGAGACCACTTTCACCAATTTTCAAGGAAATCTGTCGATTAGGGTTGTTGCAAATCCGTCTGAACCAATCAAAAACGTGATTTCCATTTTTGGAAAATTTTCCTACGATAATGCCAATATTGGCCATTATTATTATGTTGGATAAATTTCGTTCCGTAAAACATCAAACTAGGTTAAAGTACACCTCCCTACCAATTTTTATTGAAATCGATCGAATAGTGCTACCGGAGTGACGACCAACGCGTTTGGGCCAAAACTGGGCCAAGTTATTGGCCCACCTCCAAGTGATTGTAAAAGACCTAAAAGCATCTATTCAAAAACACTTTCGCAAATTTTCAAGGTTCCAACTTGATATACGTAGCTTCCAGCCCTTCTTAACTGTCAAAAAACACGATTTTTTGCCTTTTTTTGACCATAGCAGGCGCAATTTTTGAGTTATCAAAATTTATCAAAAAAAATGTCCAGATATTTACATTAGGTACCTACATACCGAATTTGAGCAAAATCGGACGAACGGTGTGACGTCCAGTTGCGCGACAGACTGACATACGTACGTACGTACGTCGGACGGACATTTTTTAAAAACCACTTTTTTGGACTCGGGGGACCTCCAGGATCATGGGAAACCCAAAATCTCAAAATCGAAATTTTGCACGAAGACATAACTTTCTCAGCCCATGTATTACATACGGGCGAGAAAGTAAAAGCAAAATAGTGACTTGGCAAAATCGGGGTCTCTCCCCCCCCTGCAAAAAGCCTTCGCTACGCCCCTGCTTATCAGTATGCTCCCAGCCTGACTTGGACTATAGGTATATAACATCTTCCAGAAACTCGAAGTAATGTGGAAGCTGGTAAGTTTGACGTTATTACAACTGAGGCCTGTATTTTAGGAGTGCTATTTCTTATAGAGAAGCAATCAGATGAAGCAGATCTTGGATGGAATTGCCACAATGCACATAGTCATCTTAGCACCTTACGGGATGATAACGGCCTCTGGCTGATAGTGGGACCCTTATATCACACCTGTAGCTCTACGCAGCGGCAGACCACTTGTCTTGCTTGCATGTGTATACGTTGGAATTCGATCAGTGCCGACTTCTAGCTTTCAAAATCGGAAGTGCACAAAATATTTACCCGAGGGGTTAACCATTGGAATAATTGGAAATCTTTTATGAAATCTCAGGGAATCTTGGAATTGTTTTTGGAGTGGTTATCCCTTCGGGGTTCGTCTGTCTATGAATATCGTTTGGAATCTTTGGATATCTTTATGGAATCTCAAGGAATCTCTGGAGTGGTTACCCCTTCGTATTTACCTATCGTGAAGACATTGTTCCTCGTCAGGTTGGAAATCTCGCTGCACTTTTTGTGGATGCATCCATCAGTCAGTACCTATTTTGTTTTGGGGGAAAAATTAAGTAAGGCGTTCCTTGACAGTTTCTTCGTCCAGGCCAGAAGTTCTTGCAGGTTGTACTTTAACATTTCCAAGTTTGTTTTGGGGAAGTTTCCTGCTTCAAATAATAACTGAACAGAGACTTTTCGTCGAGGGGTTAACCACCCGTTGGGAATCATTGGAAATCTTTATGAAATATCAGGGAATCTTGGAATTTTTTTTGGAGTGGTTACCCCTTCAGGGTTCATCTTTCTATGAATATCGTTGGGAATCTTTGGAAATCTTTATGGAATCTCAAGGAATCTCTGGAGTGGTTACCCCCTCGCTTCTCGTCTTTGCTTCTGCATGGATTGTCTCACACTCCTCACAGCCCAGTTCTTTTCTCCTTCTGTGACCTCTGACGGAACACAGCTGAAGACAATGTACCAGCTGGAAGCGTTGCTTTCTCCCGATGAAGACTGGAGAGTATGGTAGAGCTGTCTTTGAACGAAACACGCGATGTCTCTACGGGCGTAATGGGACCATGCCGAACGCAAAACGCAACCCGGTCCTAGAGATGGGCGTGTCCACTCGTATAAATATATAGTCTGTCCGTTTTTATAGCGAGAGTCAACACCTACTGCTGGTTATCTGTGTCCTATGCTGTAAACACACCTATTTTGAAGGTGTTTGGTGATGTTTCGTTTCATAGTGGAAGAATTTTGTGTCCGCGGGCTTCATTCTGCAACTTTCTTGTTCTGGTATAGTCCAAGATTGTTTATTCTGTGTATATGTTTAGGTTGTCTTGTCTCTGTTCAGTGTGAAGTGTGGGACTTCCTGATAACATGAAATCACACCAAGTTGGCCTAGTAATTATAGAGCTCTCGCGATTTGGCGGAATCAGGTGACCCTGCTTGAAATTCAAACGAGTCTGTAGCGTTATCCTTCTGAGGACACCAAGTGGACATTAGCATCTTGCGAAATCGACCCTTAAATAAATATTCTCCTGCATACTGTCCTTTCAATGAAAGAAACCCCTGACTTTGGTTGAGGCACATTTCTGCACACATTTTGACGTCCTAAGGGCCTCATAATGCATAAATGCAAGATTTGAAATGAATGGAGGAGTGATTTCTCATGAATGAAGTGAGGAGGGAGGGCTGGGCTGCGGACGTCTGCAGCGACTGTGAACAGTGAACGTGTTGCCAAGTTATGAATGGGCATTGCATAATACCGAGCAGTCGAGCACGCGGCAGCCACCGTGAGAACTGACCTCAATGCTCCAAACTACTCAGCTTTTAATGTTTTAGTACCGACGGGGTTATTAAATCAAAGTCTAATTAATAAGGTGTCCAACGGTCCAAGTTCACTCAGTCCAGAGGTTGTCTGGTATCCGGATGACGTCCGGTTGTTGCCTACGTGAACCAATCTCTGTGCCTGAGAGCTTGCAGACTTTTCCCCTTCTGTTGGCAGGAAAGTAACCTAGTTATCCTCCCTGATGATTCTGAAGACACATTTCTGCCGTGATAAGATTCACATTGTGACAGGCGATTTTTTTTTTAGTTATTTCCCATGGTTGAAAAGCCTCAGAACTTTGCCTGCATGGACGTAGCCTTAGGGAAAAAATTGAATCGCCACAGAAGCCCCCAGCCTGACGGTAAATCCTCATTGGTCGCCAGACGAGACCAACCTTCGAAAACTAAATAGTCACTGACATTCGCTGTCTTCGTAGACCGGAGTATTCCCACAGTTGCACGCTAGGGAAAGTGTGATTGTGCAGTGTAACTGCTGACGGGATTGGCCTGAGTGCTTATTTGTGTATCGATAGTACGGCTATGAATGGTCATGACGTCAGGCTTCCGCCAGCTTGCCGCAACCGTGGAGTGCGGTATAGGAAAAGTAGAAATCAGGCGATGTGATTCAATCATTGTATTCTTTTTTCCATTCGGTCAAAAAAAAAAAATGGGAGCCCGCAGCAGTGAGTGTTCACTATCACTAGAGCGAAACAAATTCAAGTAGGGGGGGGGGGGGATTTGTTCTTGGAGGGCAAGGATTCCAACCATCGGATATGCCAATGGGCATAAGTACATATTGGGGGTGGGGGGGGGGGGGGGGTACCTCCCAGTATTTTTATTCTGGGTGGTCTTAACTTTGCCATATAGAATGTACTCCCATCTCGTATTTATTTGGTAGTTACCTTCGTTAGACAGATGAGAGTTCGGTATATTTCTGCACCTCTTCTCTTCAGTAACCAAAAACTGTGGTGCGACAGCATCAAGGTATGTTTTTTGAGTTTTAAGGGCGAAAAAGAGGATACGATAGCTGAAAAATAATCGAACAATATTGCTACTGAAATGAAAGGAATTAGGTTGGGATTAGAACATAGGGATCAGCCCTCGTACTCTGGTGCTTATGGGTGTACCTTAAACCTTAAACAATATGCAAATGTAATTGGAAGTCAGTGTGGTGCATGCTATTTTCGTTGTGCTGTCTAATTACATTATTATGGTAATAATGACTGGCTGTTCCTGGGAGTGATGTGATTTGTTTGGTGGTATGGTTGGTGCCAAATGGCCGAATTCCGGTCACCATTTCCGCTGTATTGGCTAAATGGTTGGTGCCCTTATTGACCTCACTGTATGCTGCGGACGTGAACCCATTCATGCATACATACATGTGCCTGTACAACCTCGATGCCATATCAGTATCACTATTTACTATCAGCATGAAAGATAGCGGAAGCGCGTGCGGACGAGCGTGCCTAGGTATGCTTAGCACCGAGTCAACACTGCTCAGTACTTGCACCAGTGACTTTTGAGGAGCAGTGAGAGCCGGGTCACACCGGTTCGATCCCGATCTTACCAAAAAGTTTTTCTGCTCGGCATTCACCTCTGATATGTTCAGCATGTCAAGCGAAATGTATATCGAGGCTGTGGTGGTTCGGAACCCACCTAAAACTGTAGGTCCCCATCGTTTACTCGATGGCTGGGGAGCTGGTATTTGGTAGTGCTGCCAGCTGAGCACAATGGATAGTTCTTGAAAGCGGTTTAGTTGCTGGTCTTGTCCCCCCCAACCCTCAGCTATTATTATTATAGTTCAGCAGTGTGCCAATGTCCTAACCAAGTGGAAGAACATCCACTTGTTTCCGCATTTTTGTAAAATCTAATTGGATTGTTTGTTGAAATAGTTGCATGTAAGTATATGGAGTTGTTGTACTGGTCGTGTAGACTGTCCCACGCGGGACGTGGTGCACACGAATGGATGAGTGAGACCGACAGCCACTTCCTGTGGGAAATAATCCCTGTTTGACTGTTTCCTGTGGCGCGCGCCGTATCCGGTCTCCTGCAATCATGCACCTTCTCAAGGGCCACCGGTGCCGATTGGTGGTAGGTGAATGGCTGAAGGGCGAAGGCGCCACTAATTTTTCAAGTTGATAAACGCTATAGGCCGTTATTATGGTCTTGGCGTTCATGGTTCTAATAACATCGATGAATCTGGAGGGAAATGCATCGGTGACTCCTCCTCGTGAATAATAATAATAATAGCTGAGGTATGGGGAGGACAAGCCCAGCAACTAGACCGTTTCAAGTTTTCAAGAACTATCCATTGTGCTCAGCTGGCAGCACTACCAAATACCAGCTCCTCAGCCATCGAGTAGACGATGGGGACCTACAGTTTTAGGTGGGTTCCGAACCACCACAGCCTCGATATACATTTCACTTGAAATGCTGAACATATCAGAGGTGAATGCCGAGCAGAAAAACTTTTTGGTAGGATGGGGATCGAACCGGTGTGACCCGGCTCTCACTGCTCCTCAAAAGTCGACCATTTAGTCCACTGGGCTATCGAGGCTGTCCCTCCTCGTGAAAGGGCGACTACTAGGCATGGGGCCCTCCATCCGTTTTGCCTAGGCCCTAGACCTAGTAACTGGGACCCGGATGGCCAGAGAAACAACGGCGCGTGGGCCAAGTCGAGCACGCGCGTGCCGTCCTCCTGAACATCCACTGCTGTCCGATGTAAACCTATCTTTTCCGGCACCCACACACGCCAGTCATCCTACTACCCGCCTATGCATGCCACGGGTACCTAACTCGTACCTGCCCGTGCCCGAATGCCCAAATCACCTGCTGGCTCTAGCAGCCTGTGTCATTCAAACGGCGCTAACGCTTCCATTTAGTCTCCAGTACCTATAAATAGGGCTGTGACTGTCTGGCTTGGGCAAAGCCAACGAGGGATCCTTTCGAGGATGTTTATTTTCTATGGGGGGGCCTTATAACCCTTGGGTACTGTCCAAGTCGAAGAAACCATGGCTCTTGCTCATTCTTCTTCTTGCAGTAAAAGAATCTCTGGTTCTTGCCCTTGCGTCTTGAAATTTTTCACTTGGTACTTGGTTTACAGGTGAAGTCTTAAGTTTTTCCGTTGGGATATGGAAACCAATCTCCCGCCATCTTTATGGAATCTCAAAGAATCTCTGGGGTGGTTACCCCCTCGTTGTAAGATGAGGCTGGAACGGAGTCAGATATATCCTCTTTCGTCTCAAGTGCACTGTTATTGTTTAACTCACGGCCTCGATCTGTGTAAAGCTCTCTGTCGTTGAGCTTGTTGTTCAGAACTAATTTTAGACTAAGGTCAGAAACGGCCACTGTCTGACCGCTCACTTCAATAGAGCTAACTTTAGAGGAGTAGAAATGGCCTCTTTCTATAAAGAACGCCACTACTACTCTGTTGTTAGTTACACCGGCCTTGACGTGCAATCTGTCCAGTATGTCCAGCCGCAAATAGCCTACTCAAGTTCTCAAGTCCTAAGGCAGCGTTTACAGTTAGCTTGCGCCTTCGACGGGTCCAGTGGTTAAACTGTGTTCCCTGGATCCTATTTCTGATACACACTTTCAGAGGAAAAATTCAAATTATGGATAGACTTTAAAACTGGAAAACGAATTCTTTTTCTTTTTTCTGAATTACTGTTTTTTTTTTTTTTTTTTTTTACGCGCCACGTTCAGAGAACATATGCGCCGATGAGTTGGTTTGTTAGATGTTTTTGGCTGAAGCCGAAGATGAAGTGGCCGAAGCCAATACATCCATTTCGGAAGCGGATTCGAACCCGGACCTCTCAGGACTCAAAGCGGACCCCTTAACCACTCGGCCACTGAGAGGCACCCTCTGAATTATTGTAATTTATCTTTGTTGACTAATCGACTCCGTGGGGATTTATGAGTTCAGAGATTTTTTATTGTTTTTATTTTCACCTGCCTACTCGCAGCACAGGGCGAAAAGTGTCAACTTCTTTTCACATACCCCTCAACTTCCAAAGTAGGTGAAGGATGAAAATGCTGTTGGTATATGATTCGACACTTGCCGCATGTGTGGTGGCGCCGTAATAGGTATATTTGGAATATGTACAGTTCTAAGTGGTGGTGAATTAACGTTGTTATTGACTGAGATGAGCGTGTTGTGGGTGAGCTGGCAAAGTGCATGACTCCATGAGCTCTTCCTGTCAGCTTTCAGCTCTCGTGAGGCGTGTTGCTGACGAGGGCTGTAGACCGGAAGTCGGCCATCACAAGCCATCACCGCTGCGGTTGCTTGCCGTACACTAACCACAGCTTTACCGCAACTGCGGTACCAGCTACAACAGTAACGAGGGGTTAACCACTCGTTGGGAATCATTGGAAATCTTTATGAAATCTCAGGGAATCTTGGAATTTTTTGGAGTGGTTACTCCTTCGGGGTTCATCTTTCTATGAATATCGTTGGGAATCTTTATGGAATCTCAAGGAATCTCTGGAGTGGTTCCCCCTCGAACACTAATGGTAAAGTTCAAGTGCGTATACGGTGCTGTTTCTATTCTTAATTTTATTTGGGGGAAGTGAATAGTTACTGAGTTAGCATTAGTCATCCATTAGTCGATTGTTGATTATGTTAACCTATGTGCCTCGCTAGAAATATTTTCCTAGCTTACAGGATCGGGTTTTAATTCGTAGAGTTTGGCTGCAGCATGGCTCGTGATAAGGCTTCTATGTGGAGGCGCTCTGCGGGTTTATTAATGGCTACCGGTACCTGTACCTGGAGATAGTAGGCTGGGGTGGGGAATGAGTTGTCAGTGTGGCAGTGATGGCCCGAATTTGGCACGGTTCTCGTGCTTGACCTAGCAACGTCCTGCCCCGGTAGGATGGCTGACTCAGGGCGTTATGAATGGGAGTAGCAATGTGCTATTTATACCAGGCACCGGCTGGGTTTCACTGCAAACAGCCCGGAAGGCAGCTGCTGCAAAGCGCGCGCCAATTTCATTATTTTGATATGAACCCCCCTTGATTGAATGAATGGCCCAATGACCCTGCCTAGGAGTCGGCTCAATGGAATTCTGATCCCTGTCAGATCCGAGTGATTTGTCACTTTATGCTTTGGGTTTCTTGATCGCTTATGAAAAGATCGTGTGACTCGTCCCTTTGATGTCGGTCTTTTGTGCATTTTGAAGGCTGGGGTCTGCGCTGTCGAAAGCCGTGTGCAGATCAGTGAGTCATCCTCCGAGTCCTGTGTAGTTTCACTGCTTCTGGCCCAGTTCCTTTGCCACATATTGGCCATTTTGCTTAGTTTTTGTTACCGTGTGGTATAGGGTTACATATCTTTAAGAGCAATTATCGAAATCGAAATTTACACCAACGTGATGAAATTAAAAAAATACTTTGTGCACGACATTAGGATTCCCGTTGTGCCAGGTGCATAAGGGGGACCTGCCCTATCCCTATTTGTGGCTAGTTGTCCCTCCCTACATCGTGCATTTGCTTCCGATTCCGAATCTCCCTGCCGGAAGTACATACCTCCGCAGCTGGTCACGGCTGTTACCATTCATTCAAACGTCATGCAGCTATTGACCATACTCCTCAATACGTAATATTCTATTTCTCCTATTTTCCACGATACCTGTATGTTTTCCCGTTTAGTTTTGCGAGAAGTAACAAGGTGGTCCAAAAAGAGAGGAGAGGTTATTGGATATCGCCCTTACTAGTCGAGCCTGCAGGCCGAATGTCCAGTCAAGTGCTGGTAAACAAAGTGATTGTCGTATGGGTCAGTGCGAGGGGTTAACCACTCCAGGAATCTCGTTGGGAATCTTGTTGGAAATCTCAGACAATCATTGGAAATCTTTATGAAATCTCAGGGAATCTTGGAAATTTCTGGAGTAGTTAACCCTTCGGGATGCATCTTTCCACGAATCTCGTTGAGAATCTCAGGAAATCTTTGAAAATATTCATGCAATCTCAAGCAATCTCTGGAGTGGTTACCCCTTCGGGTCAGTGGTTTTTTTAGATAGATGCACCTTCACACAGCGGCATCCACAGACCACACCAGAGAAAGAAATACAATTTAAAATTGTTTCCTCGCATCATTTAACCTGCGAGTTTGTCTCCACCAGCGTGTAAACGGAAAAGACAGAGATTAATAGACAGAGCTAGGGTTCTCGTCAAGCGTGTGTATGGGGGGCTGACTTGTGACATGTGGCCGGATCCGTCGAACCCTGCCGTGATTAACCTCCTTAGAGTGGGGGACCATGATGAGCTGGATGGGGGTTTTATAGGGGTCTCGGGGCCTAATTTTGGCCCGCGCGCCGGCACCCGGGCGGTGTGTCCGAGTCCCGCCGGAAGTGGCGCGCGGAAATAGCTCCACAGTTCCGGTTTGAGGGTTGCAGGAGCGGGGTCAGGGGTTATTTTTTAAGTAAATTGTGCCTGTGTTTTGTGGTACTGTGGTATGCATGGATTTGATGTTTTATTTTCGATTTTGACAGATTCGTGAGCTCCTAAATGATAACAAAAGGCACCAGTCATTTTGGCGGCTTGCTTTAAAATTTAAAGGAAGCTGTTCTAGGTCGCATTAAGTACTTCCGGCCCTGCCGTGTTGTGTGGGGCTGCTATACCCACTTTTATTGAATTCCAGAAATCGGTGAGAAAATGTATGAACGTTTTCACAGCAAGATGCCTTGTCACGGGAGTGAGGGGTTTCAAAAGGAAGTTGGTTAAGGGTAGCACTTGGGGCGTTTCCGCCCTTTAGACAGACAGGCTTGCCAACGTGACAACGTGACGTGACATGTGGCATGTGACAGGGGAAAGCGGGTGCTAACCCTATTGTTGGGATATTTCAATGGGCTTTTCCGTTGCTTTTACCATTGTTGTTTTGTTGGTATTTGAGACGCATTGCCTTTGACAGGAGTTGTTTTTTGTTTGTTTCATTGATTATTTCCGGTAGAGGTTTTTTTTCGGTAAACGTATACTTCAGTGTTTGTTTCATTTTATTTTTCGTGCTCACAAGACTCATCCCACACGTAATTGATAGTGTGATGCTCTAACTACTTTGTTTACTATTGCGAGCAACCTTGGGGCCAAAATGTTGACGCGCCTTGCACTCGGATGTTTTTTGAGGAAATATCTAATTAGACGTCAAGTTTCCTGCGAGAGCAATAATGGCGAATTATTAAAGTGAAGGCCGTGTCCGTAAATATAGCTGTATATCGGATAGACGGAAAGAGAGGCCTTTTAGTGGAAATCTCTCGAAAACAAACCCAGTGTCTGGAGGCGGCTGGAGCCTAGAATTATCTTGTCAACAAAGCCGTTAAAAAATGCATCTCCTGTAAAAATAAGTGGTTTGGGGAATGAAGAAAATGCGATTGTTTGAATGGACGTGGCAGCAGGTAGGCAGAGAGCTAACTCCCATAAGGTTTGTATTGGGGTAAATTGACATGAGTTTGATGTCGTTTGTGTGGCAGTGTTCATTGTATTTCAATGCCATACTATTCGAGACGTTTGCTTCAATATGTGGCCGATAGTTGGTATTCTGTTGTAGGTTGAAGACAGGTGAGACCGGTACAAAATGGGCATCAGTAGGATGCGGCACATGTCCAGACGAGTCGCCACAGGGTCGCCAACCTTCCCACTATAATGGCTATTTTTTTAAGGACGTCTAAAAATGGCGTTACGTCCGTATATAACCTCAACTGATCGTTAACGTGGCAGTAGCAACTATACTACCAACTTATTGAAGTTAGAACAACTGCAGTCGATTAATAAGTACACCTTTGAAGAATGTAAAGTTGGTATGGAATTAGCACTGTGAACGGTCAGTAATGCATTTACTATTGGGTACATTGAGTAGTTTTGTTGACGAATGGTATGTAGGCTGTGTTATTCCCTTTAGCTCCCCCCCCCCCCCCCCCCCTCCCCCTCCTGCCCCAAAAAACGTCACTACTCGCACAAAGCTTCAGAATACTGAAATGATGAAAATAGGGGTTAAAGTGGGCTGGAAGAGGGACAGGATTTTGGAGCGTGTGGCCTGAATAGAGGAAGCAGTCGCTGGTCAATGAATGGGATATACATTGTACAACGTACGACCTTGGGACCCTCCTTCAATATTGTCAATGAATGTCGCGTCCTGTTGTAGGGAAGGGATGTGCATCCACCATTAATCTAGGAATTAAATATTGACCACTGACCGTTCTTCTCCTTTAATCCTACCATTAGGGCTACTGAGACTTCCGTATTTGTACAAGCAGATAGTTTCTGCTGGTGTTATGGAGGTTCAGTTATTCTCTTGCCCAGTGGAAATTCTCAGTCTTACTTGTCTGATAGTTCCGCAGTATTCCTGCTCGCAGTTTCGGCCCGATTATGTGTCTCTCAAACTTCTCTAAATTTTAAATAAAAATTCAGATCACGCCATTGAAAACTTGATAGAACGGCAACTCCGCATTAACACATTCATGAGTGACGATTCGGCTCGGTAGTCGCTGTTCACTGCTTCCATTCATTTATCGGGATGTATTAATAGTTTGACAGTGAGCTGTGGTAGTGGTGGTCTGGTGGTAGTAGTGGTAGTGGTGGTCTGGTGGTAGTGGCAGTGGTGGTCTGGTGGTAGTAGTGGTGGTCTGGTGGTAGTGGCAGTGGTGGTCTGGTGTTAGTAGTGGTGGTCTGGTGGTGGTAGTAGTGGTAGTGATGGTCTGGTGGTAGTAGTGGTAGTGGTCGTCTGGTGGTAGTGGTAGGAGGGCGTGGACAGTCATCCGCATTCTCGTTTTCTTATCGTCCACTCCTCGTTTCCGCCCCTTGCATTCACACATTTGAATGACTCACTTCTCAGTGTATGTTGTTTAATGCTTCCGGTTTGGGTGATTAGTGACCTTTTCTCAGTATCTCCTTGCCGTAGGTTCAGAGGTTCTTCTCTGGCTGAAAGACTTGACGACAGGTCACTCTGGGACTGAAGTTGGACTAAGGGGCTCTAAAAAAAGGTGCTAAAGGCATTTTTAGGTGTGCTGTTAAGAAAAAAATTATCAGTTAATACGGTCTCGTTTAAACTTCGTTTATGATTAGCTCAGTTTACTGAGTCTTCCCGAAGCTATTCCTGTATTTCCTCATTTGCCTGCAAAAATATGTTTATACTATATGTCTGACACCGGAGTAAAACTGTTAGTTTTATTGTTATTACAATTTCACGGTTCGCTCGTTGTTTATGCCAACTTTATGGCCCATTCGATGTTCATTCAAAACTGCAGCTGTTGATATAGTGCGGCTTATTGTGGATTAACCATTAATGACTGTTTTTTTTTTGTTTAGACGCAGGAGGGGCTGAGAGCGCGCTGGCGCGGCTCACCCTCACAGACCAGGAGCCTGAGAATCAAACTATGTGGCTGCTAGACTCACCCCCCGCCTACCATTCAGATTCCACCTCCGGAAGGTCAGTTTCAAAAAAGAAGTTACGCTGGGTGTACGGAACAGCCGTACCTGCTCCATTCTAGCTCCGGAGTGCTATCACCTAACGTTAGTTAGTTCCATCGAAAACACTAGTGCAACTTTTCAAGAGATTTATAATTCTGTTGGATCCTTGATCCTGATAGAGTTGTACCACGGAGTTTCCGTCTAGTACCTGCACCTCCAAGTGTCCAAGTCCGTACTTTATGTTTATTTGACTTATTCGGTTTTGTTTTAGATTACTCTGCTTCAAGTTCTACAGCGGGCTGAATCTGTCATGCCTGGCACAAAGTGAACCTGTGATCGTTTCTTCAGAGCGAACGTTTACGCGAGAGCCAAGATGTGAGCCGCCGCCCCCCGACGCCCCCAAGGGGAAAAATAGTAAACTCCATGGCATCTTTTCGTTGGATGACCCCCCTACTGACAAAGGGCGAGGCAAGCTTCATGGCCTCTACTCATTGGGCAGTCGATCTGAATCTCCTCCGACTGACACCAGTAAAAGTCGAGGAAAGCTCAAAGGGCTCTATTCGCTGGATAACAGATCTGAGTCTCCACCCCCAGAACTGATGAAGACGCGGAGCAAACTTCATGGGGTTTTTTCATCGGAGAAACGATCTGATGGTTCGCCTACTGACACCTCCAAGGGAAGGACCAAACTTCAAGGTCTTTTCTCGTTGGATCGTCCTGAAACACCTCCTCCTGATCTAGGAAAAGCCAAGCTTCAAGGACTGTATTCTCTAGAGCCTAGACGTACCGAGCCACGAATCGTTGATGGATTCAAATCACTACCTCTGAAACTTGGGGAGAACCCGAAGAAACCGCCCAAGGATTCGCTCAAGTCCTCTTTGCCGTCCATAGAGAAAGCAACGGAAGCACCAGCAGCCCCTGACTACTACCCCATTTGGAGCAAAGGGGATGAAGGTGGAGCCCCTCCACTCCCTCCTCGCGTTCCCCACCATCGCCCCCTCGAGAGATCGAGAGCTATGCCCTACAGTCCTGAGCCACCTGAAGTTCCAAGACAGTTCAAACCTCATACTGAACATCACGTACGCATACTTTCTTCCTATAATCGCTGGTAATTAAATACAATTTCTTAAAGCTCTTACAGGTCTAAACTTGCTCTTATTCTTACAGAGTTCACCGCAACCGGAAGTTCCGCCCCGTCCCCGGAAACTAGTCAATGTGGAGGATTCTTTCCAGTTCGACCTGGTCGACACGGATGACCCTTCCCCCCCTCCCCCAGTTCCCCCCGCCCCCCACCCTCCCTCACACTCACCCCCCGTCCTACCTTCCCATTCCAGCTCGCCGTCCCCCCCTATCCTTCACTCCCATCATACTAATCCGTTCATCAACCCCACGAACCCGTTCCTAGCCGATCTGGAGGAGGCGCCTGCGCCTCTGGCGACCCCAGAAGAGCAGCTCAATGATGTATCTAGTCAGAACAGGTGAGGATTACAATTTTCTTTTTAAAGAATCAGCTCTTGGGCTTGCCGAGTTCAGCAACCAATTAATAAGATGACCACAATCAGAAAGTTATTTTTCGTCTGCCCTAACTTTGAGCTATAACTATAACTAAAAAAAAATACTATTTTGTTACAGTGAGGAGGTAGGAACGCCACAAAGGGCTCACCGTCCCCTGTCTCGGCAAAACAGCTTGCCGCCAGCGCCGCCCGTGTGTCCGCCTACCCCAACGCACCACGCTCGCCCGCGGCACGGGTCTCCCGGTCCCAGCTCCGTCGATGACGGACTTCTCCCCTTACGAAGACTGAGCCGACTCCCGTCCATCCCCGAGTCAAGAAGGGTGGACCCGGCACAATGTGGTGAACCTCTGCCCCCATGTGAGTACTGCATTTTTATTGTAGAAGGAACATACTGATAATGGCTGATTTTTTAGCAGAGTTGATTTCATTTTATCAGTTTTAAAACTCTTTTCCATATTCTTCAACTGCGACCATGGATCCTTTCGTGTCGCTAGTTTTTCTTTGCACTGTCAGTACGAAACTTGAGCGATCTCAAGGTAGCATCCCAGTGACTCCTTTCGAATTTTATATTATTCTGCATTGTTTCTAATAATTCTCGTGACCTGTTTGCAGATTGGGAGGCTCGTATGGATAGCCACGGTCGTATTTTTTACATTGACCATGTCAATAGAACGACAACGTGGCAGAAACCGAGCGTGGCGGCGCGGGCAAGACCCGTAAATAGTGATCTTCAGCGGCAACAGCTAGATAGAAGGTACCCTCATTCATATTAGCATGAGCATAGGGGTGATACATCACTTGGATCAAATGGCGTATCATATAAAAACGATTCCTAACGTAGATGTAGGTGATAGATGTTATTGGTGTCACGTGATAGAGTGGGACCCTAATTTATAAAACATAATATGTAGATTCCATTCATCATATATGACGTGGTATCACTTCACGGACAGTAGAATTACAATGTCAGACTGACTGTCCCTATGTACAGTTAAGAATGCAAGTGAAGAAAGAAAAGAAAAGAAATGAAGCATTAAAATATTTTTCCTATTTTCAGGTACCAAAGTATTAGAAGGACGATGACGTCCCAAAGACTGGACAGTGAGGATAGCGGTTTACCTTCGAGTGGGGAGTCGAGCACAGGTACAGGTAGCAATGTGGACACCAGCCAAGCTCACCTTCTGCCTGCTGTGCGCTTTCTAGTCCGCCCAGACTTTTTCTCCATCCTCCATATGAACCAGGTACTACCAGTTTACTCTTGTAGCCTAGACACATAGTGGACACGTAGTTTGTTGATTTTTTAAATTTCTTCCGAGGAAACTGTTGGACATGTATCTTTGTTCCGAAGTATAATATGTCTATTATCATCAGAAATTAGGTTCAGAGAACATATGCGCCGATGAGTTGGTTTGTTAGATGAAGTGGCCGAAGCCGAATATGAGTGGGCCGAAGCCAATACATCCATGTCGGAAGAGGAAAATTTTTCCGTTCCGCCGGGATTCGAACCCGGACCTCTCAGGACACAAAGTGGACCCCTTGACCACTCGGCCACTGAGAGGCACTAAAAAATTAGGTTAGTATATTGCGATTTTAACTTATGTTTGGGTTACAGGAGGCGTTAGCTCTGTATAACCGTAACGGCGCGCTCAAGCACATGGTGAGCAAAGTACGGAGAGACCCCAGCGCGTTCCACCGCTATCAGCACAACAGGGACCTCGTGGCACTAGTCAATCACTTTGCTGACACGTCGCGAGACTTGCCGAGGGGATGGGAAACTAAACTCGATCGACATGGAAAGGTGGGTTTCTATTCCCTGGCCATAGCCGGGAAAATGGCTTGCTACTATCATGCAAGGTGTCCATTCTCATCGTTACAGCTCTACAGGATTATATGAAGCGTTAGACTGTTTATTACTAACCTGCAGGTGTATTCCCTTTCTCGAACGCCAGCAAACCCACCCAACTAACACCTTCAAAATTTATTGTAAGAAGAACTGTTCTCCGTATATTGCATCATGGCGTGCCTTATCTTCAGGGGGCGGATCGACATGCAGTAAAAATCGACGAAATATGCATGCAACATGCAGTAAAAAATACTCGATATATGCAGTTAAACATGCAGTTAAAAATGCAATCTCCCCTAAGTATATAGGTATTTAGACAAAGATTTTTTTTTTTTTTTTTTTTTTTTTTTTTAATTGGATGCCTTGACCGCTTGAAAGAGGCCCTCCTATGACTAAAGTACCCACTTATGTGGAAAGGGCTAGGCATCACAATATGAATGAAACAGAAAGAGTTGACGATTTTTTTTTTTTTTTTTTTTTTTTTTTACGCGCGACGTTGAGAGAACATATGCGCCGATGAGTTGGTTTTTTAGATGTTTTTGGCCGAAGCCGAATATGAGTGGGCCGAAGCCAATACATCCATGTCGAAAGCGGAATTTTTTTTCGTTCAGCTGGGATTCGAACCCGGACCTCTCAGGACACTTAGCAGACCCCTTGGCCACTCGGCCACTGAGAGGTACAAAAAAATAATTAATACACTTAAATGTGCGCGCTGACCACGGCTGGTGAAGGCGGAATGAGTACCTAAGGGACCTAAGGCAAAACCGTAGGATCCCCTACCTTACCACCCCTACTTAAGAATATGCAAAATCATATACTGGTTTCTCCATAAGTTAAGAATAGTGCTGATATCCATATTAATTGTACCTTGCCACCCCGTTCGACCCGAGTCGACGACCTCGGAGATGGCCAGTCAGGAAACGAGACAAATACCTGTACCCAGTAATCCCAAAATAGAATCCTTATCTTGTAAATTTCGACCAACATGCTCGGGGTTTACGCAATTAACAGAAGTGCCTATTTTGTGGACATAAATATTTCTCTGATTATAGGAAATTAACTTGAGTCAGTCAGATATGCATAAACATGCGGTTAAAACCTAAAACATGCACTTATTGAAAAAAATCCCGAAACATGCAAAATATGCACTAAAGATTTTGGTATTTTTGGGCTCTACAGGCTTTGAAACGTGTAAATACGAAGTCTGCATGTGATTAAAGATGAAATGAAAAACATGCAAATATGCAAAATCCGCCCCCTGCTTATCTTCTTACAATAAATTTTGAAGGTGTTAGTTGGGTGGGTTTGCTGGCGTTCAAGAAAGGGAATACCACTGCAGGTCAGTTGGCCAGTCCCTAACTGCACCTTAGTACCTCATCTAACCTGGAAACGCTTTTTCTAACAGTTTCTCACTATAATTTCTGTCATCATCCCCTCTCTCCTTTTAGGTTAGGGGTAATGCCTCGATTAACGTTAGGACTAACTGAAGTTCGTTGTTCTATTCTCGTTCACCTATTGTTTGTGATTATGTCATGGGATGGATCAAAGCCGTCAAAGCCTAAAACATTTTTCTATCGCGCAGTGCTGCTAGCTGAGCACAGTGAAAAACTGCAGGTGTATTCCCTTTCTCGAACGCCAGCAAACCCAACCAACTAACACCTTCAAAAGAACTGTTCTCCGTATATTGCATCATGGCGTGCCTTATCTTCTTACAATAAATTTTGAAGGTGTTAGTTGGGTGGGTTTGCTGGCGTTCGAGAAAGGGAATACACCTGCTGGTCTGTCTAGCTTTGGCTTAGCCCTCTCCTGTCTCTTGTTCTATGTCTGTTCTTTGGCTTCCTCCGCTTTCCCGCAGCCGTTCTTCATTGACCATACGTCTAAGAGCACGACGTTCATTGACCCCCGGGTCCCGACAGACTTTGGCTATATGAATCCCCATAAGATTCTTAGCCATTGTCGCCGCCGCAGTTTGTGCGTAGGGGACGACGATATGCATTGCCACGTGAGTATAAGAAGAAAGAGTTGCAGCGACTGGAGAATAGTTCTGTATGCTCCAGTGAGTGAGCTCAGAGATAGACGCAGTTGCTTGATAGCACTTTTAAGTAGGTACATAAACTGATTTGATAGTCCTTAACTTAAAAAAAATATATATATACAGCTGTTTCTCGCAAAGATGTTAGAAACAATTTGTAATCTCACGTTTTTTTACCCTTAAAATTTGATTTCAGGCACCTCAGGTACCGCCGCGTCCATTCTGCTGCTTCAACTCGGGCCCTCCTCTGCCTCCTCGCTCCGTACCTCAGCCAGAGATTCCTACAGCTTACAATGAGAAGGTTGTGGCTTTCCTACGGCAGCCTAACATAATGGACATCCTCAAGGAGCGCTACTCTCCCCTAGCGAACTGTCACCCGGGGGGCAGCTGCCACTCACTCTCCTGCTGTCAGGTATATACCGTATATACCTGGGCTTTTGGGCATAGCGTAGTCGTAACGTAGTCCTGTTCCCCAAGGGAGAGTTTGAAAGGCACTGAGAGAGATATAGCCACATTTTCGCTGACTCAGTGAAAAAATTCAAAGCTATGAAAATAATTTATGGGAAATAACTGAAAACTGAGGCTATGAGGCTGCTGGAAGTTACAATGATTACAACAGATTCCTTGGCAAGATTCCAGCATTGTAGTTATTAGCAAATCTTTTGGTTTCAGGGTCTTCGAGAGAAAATCAATGTAGTGAGAGTGGACGGGACCAGTGCCTTGGATAGACTCAGTGACGATATAGACCTTACCATTGTTCTTAGGTAAGTCCCGTTATTGTAGTGCCATTACCTTCCGTCACATACTCTGAATGATTGGTAAGTAAGTAAAATCTAAGCACTCTCAGCAAGCGAGTAACTCGTATACCTACTTCGTTGTGCGAATTTCATCGTGCGGTTTAGGTAAAGACTTCATGGTAAGAACTCAATTTTAAGGTTACCCGAAGTTACGGTGCAATAGGTAGAGCAAAGATGGGAAGGTAATCTTATGAGTCGAGTAATTTTGAATTCTTAATGAGAAACCTCATACGTTTCATAATATCCAAAATTTTTCATTGAGAAATGTAAAAATATCTGTTTTGGTTATATAGACTCTTAAGGGCCACCATACATTCTCGACGAACTCCGCCAAAACCACTGTGCGAAAGTAAATATTCGACAAAAGTAATGTTTACATTTTAGTACCACCGGAGACTGGTAATTGCAATATCGTATCGGTTGTGTCTACTCTAAAAGCTAAACATAGTGTGCTATTTGAACGCGAAACGAACGAGTGAAAGTAGGACACTATGTTTAGCTTTTACAGGAGAAAAAGTAGAGAAATGGTGTTGCAATTACGAACTTCCGTAAGTGAAATAAAAATTGTCAACATGTAACATGGCGGCGGTAAATATTACAAAAATTTATCAAGCTTTTCTACTAAATGGGACGATAAAATCATACTGTTTTAATCCGAAACGTTACAAAAAAATATTTCGCGTGAGGTAGTGTTGTGTTTTCGCGATCTGTCAAAAAAACATGTGGACTGGTAGTTGACTGTTTAAAATCGCTCCTGTGGGCTTATTACTCCATTTCATGCAAAAATACAACACTACCTCACGACAAAGAGTCTCAGGTTTACATCCCCCTATAAACACTTTTCACTCGCCCTGTAACTTCGGAGTAGGGCTTGAAGTACTTAGCATTGCGAACCAAATGGGTGTATTTCCCCTTAAATGAACGAAAACTGACAAATAATCCAAGTCCCCTGCTAATGTAAATGGTAGGCGAAGGCATTCATATTTAGATACCTGCAAATCTTGTCTGGAGTGTTCGGTTCAAAAGCAAATAAGAACCCAAGGCTCAAGTGGTTTTGGCGCCACTGTCAGAGGTCACTATTATGGGCAAATGTAGTTTTTATCTTCTCGCCCGTATGTAATCTCTCTATGCATCGATGACACATTAAGTTTATCGTGATATTCATCACACAGTGACAGAAATCAACCCTTAGAATAATTTTAGCGTTGACCTTTGATCTGTTGATGAGCGGGTGACCGTGAACAGTCTCGGTGATTGAGACGCGAGGCTTTTGGTGAATATAATATCTTGGGGAAGGAGTGACACCAGGCCTTTCCTAGACAAAAAGGACCATAAATCTAGGTGACACACGGGTAAACAAACAGACCCTTAACCATTGTTCTCTGCTATGGTGACCTCGCTCTCTCCCATAATATTCAAAGTCACACCCCAAAACACAAAATCCTGGAAATGCTAAAAAGTGGTTTTCTGGTTCTATCTGTACCTTACAGCAGTTCCGTCCCAAATTCCTTATTGTCACTTTTAGGTTTTGCCTATTATCAATTAATAACATTCACCTTATGGTAAATTGGTGCTGCTCCTGAATTTTGCATTCTAGTTGGTGAAATTTATGCAACGATTGAAATCAGGATAGTATGGACTCGAATACTCTTGTTCGTTTTGTTATGGCTCCGGTCATTGCTCTATCTCACTCAATTGTCGTAGAAGGAGAACAAAGTGTCAGCAGAAAGCCTGAATTTCGTAGAATCTAATTCCGGAAGAAACATACAACTGAATTGTATCCAAACGTAAAGATCGCTCTTGCCGCCGTCAAGACATAACTTCAGTATTTCCGACGGTTGGTTTTCGAAGTTTATTTGGTTTCTTGAGCACTGACAGTGCTGAGCAAACTCCGGTGCTCCTCATAGATATTTTTTGTATCTTTCGAGTGTGTAAGGATTTTCTTAAAGTACTTATGTAGGTTGGATTCGAGATGTGTGGGAACCATGGCAGATGGCACCTTCTTGGGACAAATCAAATCAAATCACCCAGTGATTCGCAAGTGGAGCTTCATAACTGATACAAACGGTCACAGCCCATATGCTTAACATAACCACCAACTCAAGTGAAAACTGGGGTTGTTTTGGCCCCATACAAAACGGGTTGTTGTACCTGAATCAGGAATTCGGGACTGGTATACCTGTTTGTGATTGATTGAAAATATAGATGGATGGAATGGGAGCACCCCCTTCCTGGTGAGGGTGGCGGAGATTCCAAATTTGCAACCCCTGATGAGCCTTTATTCGCGGAGTTACGGGTTCTAGCAGGGGCTGATTGCACCAGCTTTGAAAATAGGAGTAATTCCATAATTTCGATAAGTGCCTCTCTACCGAAATATCGCTTATATTCCTTGGCTACATAAATGGTAGGATATTGTGTCCATGGTACAGTGGATGCTATCAGGGCGGGAGAACATTTCCCGCGTGTTATCTTATCGTTACATGAGCTGGGTGATGGCCATTCCTTAATAATTATTGCATCTGAATCATGTACCCGCTAATAAAGAAGAGCCTGTTCGGTCCAAGGACGGACTAACACGATGGGTGGCACGTTTCATGTATATAGAAATTGTAAGGGCAGGGACAGATGAAAGAAAAAGGTTGCTGTGAATGGACTTCACTGAAAAAGTCTCTGAATTCTTTAATCTGGTTACGTTTTTCTTAAATGTGACGGTAGTGCTGTAATAGGGGGTTTGCATGATGCGGATAGGGCGTTTCGGTATATCAGAGTGAGCTTGACGTGGTGCGCTACAGTGCATGCAGGGTTTGGTGTCACCCAGGCTCCACCGACTGTGACCCCGGTTGCACCGTCTGACCCCATCTGTGCTGGTCCTATAGGCGCCTCTTTTCACATTTGTTGGTGCCTAAAAATAATTGGCCTGTGCTGTTCGAATTGAGGAGGAATCAGATTCTAGCGATTGTTCATTTTTAAGTGACGCCTGTCTAACGGGATTATTCCACCATCCATTCCTGGGCGTCCTTAGTTCCCGACAGAAATCATTACACTTGGTCAAGGTGCCTGAGAGTTGTTCTGTTTGAAGAAGAAGGAGACTGGAGACATTATAGTCATCACGAATAGCACATTATTCATAATTTCTTGAAGATTTTCAGTTGACGCCGATCCGGATTTGGGTTCCATATCCTACCATACGCTAAAAATGCCAATCCGACCCTGAGCAGATATTTCCCTGCTCAAGAAGAAGTTTTTATCAGCCCTAGATTTGCAAGAAATTATGAGTAACCGGTACGCTCCTAGCCTGACTTGGACTATAGTTGGTCATGTTGGTATATTAAATCATACATACCTGCTTTTGCCTCGCAACAGGCAGTGTCGATACCTACAGGTTGAGCTAGATGGCCAGGTCGTCACCACACCTGTAGGAATGCGAATTTCATCGTGAGAACAATCTTTGCTTACTTCCGAGTTTCTTTTTTCCTTGTTGACGTTCCTCTAACTTCAGGCTCCTTACAGGCTGACAGATCACAATACATCTCCACTGTCTAGCCATGACCTGCTTGACTATTTGCCAGTCAGCTACTCTTTTCTGCTGTCGGACCGGGGGAACCGTCAGTCCGTTGGCGCGATCTTCCGTGAAACGATGTCACACTTGACGGAATTGTTTTTTATCCATTTGTTAACCCCCTCGTCACTGCTTTATTTGCAGTGGGAGCTTGCTCTACGCGTTATGTGAACTGGTGTTCTAAGTTCTTAATGTGATATTTCTTTTTGCTCTGCATCCTGTGCACTCACGTGTTATAGTGCTGCGGCGAGGACCTAAACCTGGATCCTGGATAGTTTTTGGTTTGTACCTGGATGTGGGTTCTTACGCTGACAGGTTTCCATTTTATCCCCAATACAGAGACGCTGCTTCCGTGTTATGTAGGTACATTCGTTTACAAAGAAAGACTGTCGGTGCAACTGGTTCTGTGACAACTTTGTTATGAATAGGCAAATCGGAGAGGAAAGGAGTGGTGGTTTCTGGCGATAGGAAGTCCGCAGTCGCAGCATAGGGAGAAGGGAGCATAGGGGGCCCTGTATAATGGGCCACGCATGAGCCTTCTTTGAAAAGGTCCAGAGGCTCAGTCCCTCGAGTGCAGTCATCCCCCACCTTCCGTGTGCGGAGTTGTATTTTTCGCGTTACGAACCGTTTGAAATAGTGTTTGTAACGGGATGTGAGTGATGGACGATTGTTTTATTTTTTTAGGGTGGCCTTTTTTTGTGAGCTGGTGTTGTTTGTCCTTGATGTCACGGTCATAATGGTGTTTTGTTAAGGACTTCGTTGTGGTTTTGATCGTAGATAATACAGCTTTTGTTTCTTGAAAGATCCGTGAAAGGTTGGTACTAATTTTGAGACCTACCTGTCTGTCTGCCTCAGTGAGTAGGGGGATCTAACTGTTACCGTTAGGTCTGGGGGAAGGGTAAAAGGGTTGTGGCACGAACTGAAGTTCTCTCTGTAGCGAACCCTGTTGGCTAGGTCGGTACCTAGACCGTTTCGGACGTAACAATGAGGTGGAAAAATTGTCCCCTCTTTCGTTTACTCCACGCGTTCACCATATCGCCAACCAATATGTCGAAAAAAAGCTGCTAATATTGTGGACCTCCCGGTTCGTTGACTTTACCCTAAGCTTTTAACAAGATATAGGTGCAACGGTTTAGATAAGATACAGCCATTTCCTTCCTTGATCATTGCGTAAGGATTAAATAAGTCCATAGCGGCACCCTAGATATTCGGTACCCGCCTTTCGGGCTAGATTGTTCCCCCTCGAGTGTTGTCCCTTATACTTGTATACTACTCGTCTTATCATCGTCCGTGGTGGACAGAGTTCAGGGTGAAGTGCTTTCTATTGTGACCAGTTTTGGGTATGACTCACAACGATAAATAAATAGTGATAATGTTTCGTTGTTTCTCCCACTCCCACCCCTGTGCTCTGCACAAGTCTGATTCATCCCCTTTGTTTTATAGGGCAGATCAGTAGAGTACGATTCATCAGTTTTTGTTGTCCTTTCTCCAGCTATAGTTCTAGTTTTCTTCAGAGATGTTGCTATGTTGGTTAGTGGTTTTAAATGTAGTAAGATTTAGGGACGTTGATGCCAGTGCCATCTGACGTCTGTCTCAGTTGTCTGTCAAAGATTCTTAGCCAGCAGCCTAAAATTTCAACCCTTGCTATTTTTTGTCTGTCCAAATCTGGTATGATACGGTACCTATTATGTATACGTTCGAAGTTCTTTATTTCCCTTCCTCAGACCAAAGTTCATCGTACATGACCTATGTCGTCTCTTCTTTCCAATATTTGAAACGTATATATTGTGCCTGTTTGCACGGGCTGTTTGCTTTATATGTGGCAGTGTGTGCTTCTTCATTTTCGCACCTTTGCTACACACAATGGAACGACTCGCTACACAAATTTGTCTGAATTCAAACTTTATTTATCAGTGATTTTAACGTAGATTCTATAATTACCAGGCTTGGCGACACGTGGATGTAGGCCTTGACTTTGGCAATGGCATTGTCGTAGGGACGCACCTACATTTTGTATCTCCTCAACTTTCCTGGGCATGTTCTTAGCTTTTGTGTGAGTCATCCTACCGAATATATTGAGGCCTAGGCGCTGCTGAAGAGCTGGAGTCTGCATAACTTATCGAGGGGTGGAGTGAGGTGGGTCACTAGCCCTGAGTATGAAACAGTCTCTAGTTGAAGCGAAGCCTTAATTACCATTTTCCTACAGATTTCTTATTGATTTTGGCCCGTAAAGTGAAACTGAAGTTACTCTCGTTATTCTGGTTTTGGCATGGATCAGTGCCTATGGCTAAGGAAATGGGTGTCTTCGCAAAGGCCCTCTATAACATCTACTACCTGTAAGTACCTAGCTGTAGTTTGTTCTCTGATTAATTTTTTTGCAGCACCCACCACCCACCCTCTACTCTCGAAGTTACCCTTGGCCACAATCAAAACGCAGGTGAAGGTGATTGGCGCACACTTTTAGCAAGCACTGAGTAGACAGTAGTGACTCTGTTCCGTCTTTTAAGCATTGCGGTGCGCGGCACAGCGCAGAATGTTTTAAAGAAAACTGTCGGTTTTTTTTTTTTTTTTCAAAATCAGAAACTGGCTAATAATGCTTGAGGTCGTGCGTGTTTTATTTTCCTGACCATCTATTCCTGTTGTTACAGTCTGTTCGAGCAGGAAATCATGTCTTACGTGCCAGCGGTGCCGGCGCACGGGCGCTCACCACGCAACTCCCCACAGCTAAGTCCGCAGGCATCCCCCGGCGTAACTCGTGCCAACGCTCGCGCTCCTGCCCCCTATCGCCGCGACTTCGAGGCGAAACTCCGCAATTTCTACCGCAAACTCGAGAATAAGGGCTACGGACAAGGGCCTGGAAAACTCAAGTGAGTAATTTTAGGTTTTTGTCAAAAACTAGAACAAAAAAAAAATAGGATATATTTATTTGCTTTGAAATACTATGTCATTTGAACTTCAGGAATTCAGACAATCAAATCTCCGCAAAACCAAGATAATTGATTTATGTTTCTTGTTTAGATTACAAGTGCGCCGAGAGCATCTTCTTGAAGACGCGTTCAACAAAGTGATGGCGGCATCTAAAAAGGAGCTCCAAAAGTCGAAACTGTACGTCTCTTTCGATCGCGAGGAAGGGCTGGACTACGGCGGCCCCAGTCGAGAATTCTTCTTCCTTCTATCTCGGGAACTGTTCAACCCTTACTACGGACTATTCGAGTATTCGGCGAATGACACTTATACTGTTCAAGTTTCCCCTATGTCCACCTTTGTAGACAATCATCATGAATGGTAAGAGCTCTAGTTCTGGTTATTCTATTCAGCATCCTCGTAATGCGTCCAATTCCCAGTTCATCCTAAAGTAAACCTAATCCTAATCCTAAAGTAACAAGTACGAAATATTGGCATTGGGATTTGGATTGATTGATTGTTAGGGAAGACTTCTAGGTACAGTGCACTCTCCTCTGCGACTGAGGGTTTAGGCGAATAAAAGTATCATATAGAACTACCTTGGAACTACCACTAATTCGATCTCGAATATTTCTTAAGGCGCCAATCCACTTCAAATCAATCATATTTTCGTCTGTCGCCTATGTTTACTTTAAAAAGTGTTCTGTGACATGTAGGGTTGACCCCTGAAATGCCATATTTGTTGTTTTCAGGTTTAGGTTCAGCGGTCGCGTTCTTGGCCTTGCCCTGGTCCATCAGTACCTTCTAGACGTATTCTTCACGCGACCCTTCTACAAATCGCTGCTGCGGCTCCCGGTAGCTTTGTCTGACTTGGAGTCTCTCGACAGTGAGTTCCACGCAAGTCTGCAGTGGATGAAGGAGAGGGACATCTCGGGCCTGAACCTCAACCTCACGTTTGCTGTCACTGAAGAAGTCTGCGGATCTGTTGTTGAGAGAGAACTTAAGCCTGGCGGTAGAAATGTTCATGTCACTGAAAAGAACAAAGAGGTGAGAAAAGTTTCATCACTTATCAGTTCATTAAATCACTCTCCATCGTCAAGTATTCTGACTCAGTTTCTTTTTACTCAAAACCGGTACCTGTTCTTTACGCATTTATCCCGAGGCAAGTCAGAGTCTTATACCTTAAAGTATAAAATTTTACAGGGTAGTTTCTTGTAATTACGAGGCAATACTTCAAATTAGACCAAGAGGCAACACTGCCTAGCAACAAAATTTTTCAGAAAGTAACATTGGAACTTGGGCGCACTTCGCAATTTGTCAGAAAATAAGTCAATTGAATTAAAATATCTCAATCAACCTTTCGCAGGAGTACATAGATCGGATGGTGCGATGGAGGCTGGAGCGCGGTGTCGCAGCTCAAACGGAGTCATTGGTGCGCGGTTTCTATGAAGTCGTCGATCCCCGTCTAGTGTCTGTATTCGATGCCCGGGAACTGGAGTTGGTCATTGCCGGCACCGCGGAGATTGATCTGGCGGACTGGCGGAAGAACACTGAGTATCGTTCTGGTACGTTTATTTTATTTAAAATGCCAGTGAATGGCACAGTGACGTATTTCTGTAGAAACTGTTGAATATTTTTTTCTTCTGAAACAATATAAACTTCATATGCTAAATTAGAGATTTAACAGTCGAGTGGTTTTTTTATTAAAAAAATCGCTTGAGTGCAAATAAATATCCAACCGTTTACTCAGAAATATGTAAGTAAGAAACGGAAACAGTATTGTATTTATAGCCTTCAGATGTCATATAAAATGACCATGCCCTTTGATCCAATGCTGTAATTAAGAGGCGCATTTACTGTTAGGCAAACGACCGCTTACCATTTGTTTGTTTCTTGTTCAGGTTACCACGACGGTCACCCTGTAATAATCTGGTTCTGGACATGTATGGAACGTTTCACAAATGAGCAGAGATTACGACTTCTCCAGTTCGTAACGGGCACCTCCAGTATTCCTTATGACGGGTTCTCCGCACTCCGGGGCTCCACCGGCCCTCGCAGGTTCTGCATTGAAAAATGGGGGAAGCCCAATAGTCTACCGAGGTGAGTACCTACAAAAGCTGACTTTTTGCGTAAATAGCGAAAAATTATTCAGGCAATACGGCTGATCATGTAATTTTCGTGAGGAATTTATGCACTGTGGTTTAATTTGAACTGAATTTTAAAATTTTACAAAATGAGTTCGGCAAATAAAAGTTTATTTTTTCTCGGTTTTGTTTGCAGAGCTCACACGTGTTTCAATCGACTGGACCTTCCTCCGTATCCTACGCCTGAGGTTCTCTATGAAAAGCTGTTGCTTGCTGTTGAAGAGACGAATACATTCGGCATCGAGTAGCGTCGTTCAGAAGATTTAGTGAACGAAATCAAATGTCAGGAAAGTTCCTACTGGAGTCAGATAGTTATAGAAGAGTTGAGTTGCTCGGCAGAAATGTAGCAGTGCCAAAAGCTAGAATAACGCCTATACATCTGATTTGCCAGCCACACGTTGTCCCAACTCTGGTCGTTTGTTTGTAAACGCAAACTAAAGTTGCGCTCTGAAGTCCATCCATGCTACAGAGACTGATGTGCCTAGCAACGGGACCTGTACCTAAAAATTTTGTTTATATTATAAGACGTGTGTGCGGACGATCGACTTGTGACGCGGCTTGTACATGGAGGCGCCTTAAAGATATAACACAATTCCCGAATTACCGTAAGGGTCTAATTATTTATTATCTTCTATTGTTGGTCATAGTAGACTTACTTTCACAACTTTCGGGTCATTTTTGGCCCTTTTTGGTATTTTCAATTACCTACTTAACACCCGCTTGAATTATGAATTGATAATAATAGTAATATTAGGTACCTACTTAGGTTTTAAATTAAACACACCTATTGTTGTAATGTAATTTTGCAGAGATTAAGAGTCAAGGACCTCCTAGTCAAAAGTCATCATCTACCTATCGCCTGTTGCATCCTAATTATTGTAACTGCATTGCATGCAAATTTATTAAATATGTACCTATTTGTAAATTGTGTAATTTGATTATTATATTGTAGTAGGATTATTGGAGAAGAAAGTTATCGTCGTTCATTGTTTTATATACAAATGCTCATCATTCCAATTAGAACTTAAACAGTGACAAATTGATAAACGTTTGTTCCTTACCTATCTGAGTTTACTAGTACTAGGTATTTATTTGACAGTTGACTTTTTTTACTTATAGGTATTATTTTGAGATAATGTAAGTACCTACCAATTTGCAGTAGGTACCTACCTATGCAGCATGCAACGTAAATGTACCTATGTGTCAGGTTTAGGTCTCACCACATATTATCTAAAAAAAATATATAGCTTTCCGTTTTTGTAGCAAGTAGCAACAGTCAAAATGACTGAAATAATTATTAGTTTATTCTTTAATAGACTGAAATAATTATTAGTTTATTCTTTAATATTTTTAAAAACGAAACGATTTGGTAGTGGGATTTCGCTACACTAAAAAAAATTTAAATATTGGCGGGAAATTCTGCTGCCACGTCAACGCGCTAATGTTGGCTAACGTGACTACGGCTGGCCAACTTGACAGTCAGTCGCCGAACCCCGACGCGAGCACGCGCAGTCTCGAAGTGTTGTTCGGTTCAAAGACATTCGGTGGAACTTTTCATTCTTTTCTTTATTACTATACCTTCCTTTACTACATTTACAACTTCAAGCTTTATTTATTTATCTTTTTGTATTTATCAACGTGTTTTTTCTGTGGTACCTGTTCTGTACTAAATTTTTTGTGTGGTATTCACAACTGACAACTCAAGCTGCACGCTAACGGTTTTTTTAACATCGAAACAGGTGTTCACGAATAATAAACATGTTTTTTCCAAACGTATTTTTGAGGAAAAGTGTTATTTCTTTATAATTTGCGTTTTCGTGCGTGCTAAACCGTTGTTACCATGGCGCTACTTGGAGGTCTTTGTCTCAATCAGTTTGAGAAGGGGCTGCTTGCTGTCGATGAAGACCGCCTGCAGGGACTGATAAACACCAAATCCATTTCGGATGTGTACATTGTGGAGCAAGCACCTTTTGCAAGGTAAGAAATAAGGCAAGGTATATTTAATTATATAGGTTGTCTTCGCCCTTGGTCTTGCTCATATCCTCTGATTGGTCAGCGTCATTTAACGTCATTGTAAGGCCTCATCCTCACATAGGTACCCCCTTTTTCTTCAGTGTGTGTTGACTTACTCCCGAATTTATAGATCTTGGGTTTCAGGTATCTATAGGTACAGTACGCTACAGAAGGTGTAGGTTAGGACATGCTGCGATTACTCAATAGCCGCCGAGTAGCGAGAAGTGCGGCTTGAAAACCACGTTACCGTTGCTTCACTGTAACCAACCTGTAATGCCAAGCGGAATAAAGAGCATAAAGATTGTTTGTTATTCTGCAATGGCTCATTGCAGAGCTAATTTGCTCTACATTTATCTAGACTGCATAGCGTTGTCTCACTGCCACTTGGTTGGCTAAATAAGAACAGGAGATGCCTACGTGCCAACAGAGATATAAGTGGGGTCCGCTTTGTGTCCTGAGAGGTACGGTTTCGAATCCCGGCGTAACCAAAAAAATTTCTGCTTACTACATGAATATATCGGCTTCGGTCAACTTCTAAGCTGGCTTCGGCCCACTCTTATTCGGCTTCGGCCAAAACATCTAATTCCAGCCCATCGGCGCATATGTTCACTGAACGTCGCGCGTAAAAAAAAAAAAAAAAAAAAAAAAAAAAGCAGTGGTACATCTAGCCATGCTGAGGGCATACTCAAGCCAATCAAGGCGAGCCATATCTTTCCTTTCTGTACTACCTAATGTAAACATGGCCTGTGTTGTGTGACTTGTGTGGTACATGAGAGTAAACATGCCGAAGTCCGTCGGTGCCTCTCTGTCTGGGACGTTCTCTGTGTTTATTTGTACAATCCTGCAACCTCTTCCATCATGTGATATGTGATAAATGCAGACAAAGTCGGTTTCCCACTAGACCACCGTACTAGCAGAGGGTTGGGGGGGGGGGGGGGGGGGGGACAAGCCCAGCAACTAGACCGTTTTCAAGAACTATCCATTGTGCTCAGCTGGCAGCACTACCAAATACCAGCTCCCCAGCCATCGAGTAAACGATGGGGTCCTACAGTTTTAGGTGGGTTCCGAACCACCACAGCCTCGATATACATTTCACTTGACATGCTGAACATATCAGAGGTGAATACCGAGCAGAAAAACTTTTTTGTAGGATTGGGATCGAACCGGTGTGACCCGGCTCTCTCTGCTCCTCAAAAGTCGACCATTTAGTCCACTCGGCTATCGAGTCCGTAGACCACCGTACTAACTTCTTGTAATCGCCTGGTAATACTGCTGCCACTCTTTGCAAGGTAAACGTGACAAAATGCAATCATTGTATAGACATTGTAGATACAATTGAATGCGCTGACTATACAAAATTACTGGCTCTGATTAAATAATATGTATGACCCAGTTAACCCACGACACAGTGGGTTTGGCTATTGCTGTTTGGCTTAAAATTAAGTGTGGGCCTGTAGCCATAGCCTGAAGGCCGCGTATACCACCAAGTGAGCTGTGAGCTAGGCGTAGGCCTATTTTTGCCTGTCTGGCCTAGTTGTCTAAATATTTGCAAGATACTTTAATCAGTTGTAATGCTCAACTGATACTGGATTCTCTTTGAGGATACTGAACGCCTGGATTTGAGTCCCATCACCTACTGAATTATTTATTGTCTGCATTATCCTACCAGCTATTTGGTTTAGGTCTTGGAGGCCTAAGTTCTTTAAGGGCAAGCCTCAAAGTTAAGCCATAAAATTTGCTTTTCTCTGGTCCCTAACTTCCCTTATACCTTTCCATTCAAAAGCTGGAAGTACCCAATACCCATCTAAATGCGCAATCTGGTAAGCTAGTATAAGACTACTTCCTGAGAAATTTTCCTGTTTCCCTCCATGATTTTTAGAGGTATTCTAATGGACATTACAGTCACTTGTGTACTTGTATGGCGAATCCGAATTGATTTGGACTCGACACGTCATTGGCCACGTTGTATTTGCGCCTACTCGGCACTCGCCTCTAGATCTGTGTAGGCCCCAACGTCCTGGACGCCCGGCGCGTCGTTATTATATTACTTTCCGATATGAGTCAGGTCAGGCGTTTGTGCGAAGCCCGGCCAAATGTGGCAGTGGTTTCATATTGGCGCTCCGGATAGTGAGTCCAGCTTTCGAGGTTCTCCGCCCGGTCAGGCACCCTTTGGGCTGGGAGGGGAGGCAGATTCTCCAGGACAAAGTCCAGACAAACTGGCACTCGAGCCTGTGCCCTCTTGCTTCATGCAGCATTGCACTGTCATGGCTCTCATTTGACCCGTTATGAACTTCTATGGACAGCTGGGATGCGTTCAGCATTTTTTCTTCCTTGTTCGCTTTAATTGAAGGTGTGATTAGCTCAGCTGGAGGGCACTAAGAGGCTCTTGTCTCTTCGTAAAGTGCTCATGATAGTCGGACTTAGGAGGAGGACTTGTTACTGGACTTTGGCTTCTTCCGATTTTCAGGGGAAGCTGTCAAGCATGAATAACTGGCAAGAAGTATTGACGTGCTGGACTGCTTCCCTTTCTTTTAACTCGTCTGTAGAGCTGCGCGCTGCCTTTGGGTGGGCGGCCGGCTTTGTTCAAGGCCAGCGCCTCCTTGTACCATTACTTACCGTATAATCATTCGCACAAAGAAAATCTACGCTTGGCCTCTCAAGGTTACGCGCCTGATTTCATTCAAAACTTTATTGCTACGTATTTAAGTAGGTTGGTATTTACGTGCAAAATTATATTTCTGTGATTCCAGAGATTCCATAAAGATTTCCAAAGATTCCTAACGATATTCATAGAAAGATGAACCCCGAAGGGGTAACCACCCCAAAAAAATTCCAAGATTCCCTGAGATTTCATAAAGATTTCCAATGATTTCCAGCGAAAAAATTAAAAAAAAAAATTAAAACTTGCGAATGGGTGGAAAAAATGTATTTTGATTGTTTTGTAGCCGCACTCCTGCTGTTTGGTATGTTATCTATCGTACATCTCAGTTCTCCATCCCAGCGTTGATGTAGGTATTCTTTAATTCTCAGTCGGCTACTGAACTCTATACTGCATTGTCCGTCTTCTCTAAGCCAGTTTATTTGTTGAGTAAACAATGCGTAGAGTTGGTTTGTGAGTAGCCCAGTTGAGAAGGATGATTGTTCTGCAACCACGACTTCCTGCGTCCGGTCACGCTGCGATAGATAGCTATTGCCGCTCATATCCATATCACACGTTTGTTCAATAGCTATTGTTTTGTGGCTATACTTACTTCATTGCTGCCTATATTTCTTTCCGTCACGACCTCTCAAATAACATTTCTTCATCCAGATACTGTTGCTGTTATTTAATTTATTGGTTAAAAAAGAGAGAAGCGTTCATTTTACAGTAGAAGTGTAGTAGAAATGTCTGAGGTGTCGGTTGTCCAAAAATCCCTGGCGCAGCTGTTCTCTGGACATATAGGTATATCAAACAGCAGAAACAACATCGCTACCGTCTGAAAAATTTGAATCTGAGAGTTGAGTGGCCTGATAGGGCCCGTGTGTCAAATAATTGAGCCAGAAAAGAAATAATTTCAAGAAGAAGATGATCAGAATGCGGCCTAGCAAGTCCATGAACTTAGTCCCTTGTTAATTGGCGCATAATATATTTACAAAGGAGTCTCGCCATGTCCGCATGCTTCACCGGCGCCGGCGCTATTTTATACAATATCGGTCACGGGCTGATTTTTAACAACCACTTATTAGTCGATCGTTAGCTACGTGTTAACGACCCCCGTTGTTCATTCATTCTTGTTCTAATAGCTTCTTTAGTCGGATTCAGGACCTGTGCGGGGGCGAGAAGGAACTTCTGCTGTCTAGGTGGATGGCTACGAAGGTCTTTTTTGATGCTTGAGCATTTGTATAGGTACAGGTGAAGTATACTTTGTAGTGTCTATACTGCGGGCCATTTCAGACTGGAGATTTCTCTCGACATTTAAAATCGCATTTCTGTTTCTTATCATTAATTTTAGGTACTGCACTGCTTGGGGGTTTATTCAATTCAGCTGATTAGTGGTGATAGCCGCAAGTACTTTCCGAGGCCTAGAAATCTGTTTCCCAACAAGGCCAGCACTGCATGTTCCCGCTCTTGCACCTATGGATGTCGTGATGCTACTTATGCTATTAGGTTGTTAGGATGAGTTTGCGTGCCACCTGAATACCTCAATACAGTAGCCACGCACGCATATTTTTCACCGGAAGCTGTTTTGGAATGAGGTCAAGGGGTTATGGCTCACCATGCAATTTTTTGTGACCTTTGGCCATTACCGGCCCATCATACTGGTGACAGGATATGGTGGTCAAGTAGCTCTTGTCTTTACCTAGATCGACACAATAGGTATTATTTCTTTCTCACTGTTAAAGAATTCTGCGACTCTGTATTCCGTACTGTGCCGTGACGCTCTGATGAGTTTTTTACTAGTTTGTGAAGCCTGTTTATTTTAAAGGTTAACGCAAAAAATATGGTCCATGTGGGTAAGTACGTGCAACTGCTGTTTTATCCTTTGGTTCCCAGGTTGGTGTTGTTTACTTATTACGACAATTAGCACCTAAAGCAAGCGGATGTTTTGGAAGGGAATTGACTCCCAGATCCTTAGCATTGCATGGTGCGTTTCGATGAACGACAGCAGGGCAGAGAGCGGAAAATGTTCTGCTAGGACCTTCCCTCACAGGGCACATGGCACCCGGATAAGCGTGGAAAGACCCGAGGGGGTGACCACTTGTTGGGAATCTCGTTTGGAATCATTTGAAATCTTATGGAATCTTGGAATTTTTTGGAGAGGTTACCCGCTCTTTGTGGTTCATCTTTCTGTGAATATCGTTCGGAATCTTTGGAAATCTTTATGGAATCTCAAGGAATCACTGGAGTGGTTACCCCCTCGGAAAGACCCTAACAACTCAACACAACCGCAGTGAAGACATGAACGTCGAAAAGCAATATAGGGCAGTTACAATAACAAGACATATTGCTGTCGACGCGTTTGTTTATAAAAGACGGCTGAATGAATAGCTTGATCGAGATTGTATGAATGGGTTCGGGCAGCTGGGCTTTTAGCCCATGAAGCCTCAACTTGATTAAGCGAGTTGGGCAGCTTGTCCATTTTAATATTGTTAAGTGTTGTCTGCCACTGGTGGTAGACGCAGAGGAGGTGTAATAGACGCCCACAGTCATGTCCCCAGCTCATTATGCGGGATCTCCATTTATAAAGATTGTTACAGCCATTAGTGAGATTGTTATTTTGTTCAGACGCACAATCGCCTCTGGAAGCTGCGGGCTGGATTATCGCTGTAATCTGCCCGCATCGCATTACTGCTTTGGATCAATCGTTAGCACCTACATCTCTAATGTGTGACAGACAGGAGATGGGGTTAACCACTCCAGGAATCTCGTTGGAAATCTCAGGCAATCATTGGAAACCATTATGAAATCTCAGGGAATCTTGGAAATTTCTGGAGTAATTAACCCTTCGGGGTGCATCTTCCACAAATCTCGTTGAGAATCTCAGGAAATCTTTGGAAATCTTCATGCAATCTCTGGAGTGGTTAACCCATCGGGTATTATACGGAGAACAGGGCTTTTGGATGAGGTGGGAATCGAGGGTATGGAAGACACCTCGTCGAACTTTGGCTATAGTTGTGGTCGAAGGACCAAAAAATGAAACGAAATTTCGAAAATTTTCGTTGCATAGTTGAAACCCTGCGATTATATTTAGTACCTATTCGTTTGGGCAGCTGTGTGTCTGCGTTTTCGCTTGGAAGCAGTACGAGTAGATCATTTTATTTCTGAACTGGAAGAGGGTGCATATAAGTGATGTGGGAGTAGACAGCTGGTTATGATTCCACTTAGGGTAGGGGTAGGGTGTGGAGGAGGGTCTCGTTTTGTCCTATAAATTCAGGGTTGTTAACGGCCCCTTCTAAACAAAAATTTTAGGGTAAAAGCATACAACTAGAGGGCCTGCATCAAGGCATTGTCTGAAAGGGATATTTCACTATTTGACTGTTCCACTAATTTCCCTGACCCGTTGCAGAATGCCAGTAGCGTTTTAACCGCACTGTTGTAAATCGAATATTGTGTTTTGAAACCGCACAATGATTTATTGACTCGATCAACAAACGGTTCCGTGGTCTCATCTTTGGGAAGGTTCCGTGAACCGTGACTTTCTGCTTTCTATACAAATTGCTTCCTAGGCATCCGCGACCGCGGTTGAACCAAAGAACGTCACGGATTTTCATGAAGATATGAATAATTATTAGAATTGCAAAGCAGATGTGACTGAAATAAGACGGATATTGAAATGATGACAAGCGAGGTACGGTTCACGGATATACTGGAGGATGTTACGGATTTTGGTTGTCTTCCCGGAAAAAGGAACGAAGAATAACCAAGGACGAATTCTAAAATATGGGAAGCAGGTTGAGACTTTGAGAGTAGACAAACCAAAGAGCAAGGGAGAAGTGTCCATAAAATGAACTTGAAATGAAAATGCTACATGTCTTGCGTTTAGGTTAGTGGCTAGTGGCTCGGAAAAGTAATTCCAATGTTCCGCTTACGAATAATTTCCATCGCCTCGCCTGTCATTCCTCTCACTGATGATTTGAATAGGCACCCTGAGCCCTGAACTCCTGGGTTAGGTGGATAATCTAACAGGTATATTCGAATCTCCAGTGTTAATTTCGGAGAAACTAACCAACATGTTCAAACGGCTTAAAAAGCCAAATGCTGAAGACAGGCGAAGGTGATTTCTGTCAGGTGTCGGTATATCCGCAGTATGGTGCATGACGTCAGGTATCAGCGACGGCAGATCAGGTCGAGGGCTGACCCCTGACCCGTCAGGCCATCAATGTGCTCTGATGTTCCGTGTACCTGGGGGCATGACACCAATACAGGACACGCCGCACCGAGGCATGACTAAACGTCACAAAGCCGTACGACGGACGCGCCCATATCTTGGGGAAGGCCAAGAAAGATAGGGAAGGGAAAGCGTCATCATAAAAAACGAAACCGAAGAGAAGTTTTACGGTGCATAATTTTCCGCGATTTATTCTGCTGTGGATTAGAGGAGGGACTGCGGAACTGAGAGAACCGTTTACAATTTACATCATTTTATTGTCAGTAAGATATCAAGGATGCGTGACGTCCAATAAACAGAAAGTCAGGAAATGATGTCCAGTCCATTGAGAAGACAATATCCATTCCCAGGTGACGCACACATTACGTTTATGGCACAGCATCGTTCCATCTTTGCAGATTTCTTCTTGTGAATGGTTAGGGCCCATGATGCACGAGGTGCGTGGTTGTTTGACCTTGTGCCTTGCGCATGCGCTGTCCGTATGTCACCAAAGGTACCGAAGGGACAGGCCAAGTCGTGCCATAAGCCGACCACAGACCACCTCGCACTTTCGTCATTCTATGAAGGCCGAAAGGTTCAAAGATGAAAGTAGCACCTTATAGTGTCAGTGAAGATGCCTCGTGCAACAGGTAAAGAACCTGTTAAAAGTTCACGCGGGTCTACTCCCGAGTTGTTAAAACTTTTTCATGGTGGATCTTGAGTTGCCTGCTTCACTCAGGGCTTATATCGGATTAGTGAGGTTTATACCACCATCGTAGCTTGAGATAAAACAAGCACTAATGCTCTAGCTATGGGCTACCGGTGTCCCGTACCGGTGTTAGTGATGAGATTTCAGTCGTAAAAGATAGAGCTGAATGGGTCCAGCCATGGAGGCCGAAAGGGAGTATTGGCCCCGCATGTAACGATGGCAATAAAGCTGTTTGATTGGACACTTCCGCCCACGTACGGCTTCAGGATTGGTCACTTACCCTACGCAACCTGGCTCACGTTGTAGACCTCTTGGTCCCAGGAGCTTAAAATTTCAAAATGGTTTTATAGAACCGCGTATTCGCATATTCCCGATGAATGAAATTATAGCAGTAGTCTCGGTAAGCGGGATGTTATTCCTGTCGTACTGCCCTTTAAAACTTGCACCTAATTTGCTACAGTACAAAAGAGGTGGTGGGGTAACCACTCCAGAGATTGCTTGAGATTGCATGAAGATTTCCAAAGATTTCCTGAGATTCTCAACGAGATTCTTGGAAATATGCACCCCGAAGGGTTAACTACTCCCGAAATTTCCAAGATTCCCTGAGATTGCCTGGAGATTCCCAACGAGATTCCTGGAGTGGTTAACCCCTCGAGTTCAAACCTCGTATTAGGTATGTCATTTAGCGTTCCAGAACTTGGGAATTCTCCATCGCTACTAATTTCCTAACAGTTATAGTTTCGATGGGAATCCAGGTACATGTCTCGAAAATTTCTATACGGGACACATCCTGTAACTGTGTGTGAAGGCTGAAGTGACCCAAATCGTCAGCCCCAGTCCCTCAGAAACGGTTCCTCGGGGCAGGAACCACGGCTGTGCTGTCTTTTGTGTGTCGGCAGGCTCCTATCCCAGAGATAACTTTAGTACAAAGCCGCCGTCGTACTCGGGAGAGGTACGAGTACTTCCAGTACAAAAGGACAAACCGCCAACTCATGGCAGAGCGTCCATTGATGGGAACCAAAGGTTAGCCCAACAGTATGAGGGCCCTTGCGGGAAATGTCAACCACCCGGCGCGGTCAATAGGAAGTGCTTTCTCTCCATCTGGTTTCCACGCCACTTCACCCGTCAATCGTACGGGGAAAATCGTGGATTACAATAATTCTTCTACGAGTGTTGTCTATACGTGCCTACGAACAGTTCGAGTCATTCTAAGGTTCACGGAAACCCAGAAAACAATTTCGTATTCGTTACGAAATCCTTAGGGTGGTAAATTTACTCTAGAACTCATGCGGAACGTAGGCGGCATAAAATTCCAAACGTTTCGTAATCGAATGCTGGTGGGGATAGCAAGGAAAACAGGCACGTTGGTCCTGTACATTTTTACGAAATGTTTTCCTTCTATGAGTCCCGTTTCTAGTCGCTGTATGTTCATTTATGGTGTACCTATAAGCAGATGTATAGTTTATCTATGCGGTTGGCGATTTGGCCTGGAATCAGTGTCTGCCTTTGAGTGACCTCCACACCGCATAACCACCTCTCCTGTAGGTTTTGTATCTTTTGAAATTCGCCTGTGATGGATCGTATAATACCAAACTGCGCGGTCATGATGTTTTGATTCTCGGCTCAGTAGATAAGGATGTTGAGAAGCTGTTTCGCCTGGTCTCCACCACTGGAGTGTTGGAGCATGGCCGCCATACTCGACCAGCTTGCCAACAATTGACAATGGAAGGAAGCCGGGGCAATTAGACAAATGAATAGCTGCGGCTTTCACTAAGGTTCCCACCGCCGGACTTCTCACGGTGCGCGAGCCGAAAACCCCGATACCGACCAAGGGCTGAAAGTAGAAACTGTCGTACCTTAGGTGCGAACCTGACTTAGGGGAGAAGGCCATTTTCCTAGTGATTACTTGTATGCACCCCTTCGGTCTGTGCCGTAGGTCAAGTCCCAAAAACACTTTTGGATAATTTTTGGTTCGATGTGGAAATTTCCCTGACTGCTTCGGGTAGGTTCAGGATCGCCGGATTCTCTTGGATTGTTTGCCACTGCAACCTCAGAAGGGTCAGGGCCGAGGGGTTAACCACTCGTTGGGAATCTCGTTGGGAATCATTGGAAATCTTTATGAAATCTCAGGGAATCTTGGAATTTTTTTTGGAGTGGTTACCCCTTCGGGGTTCATCTTTCTATGAATATCGTTGGGAATCTCTATGGAATCTCAAGGAATCTCTGGAGTGTTTACCCCCTCGGTCAGGGCCTATGACAGCTGTCGACATGCTGCCAGAGATGTCGGCGAAGGGTGCCACGTGAGTCTCAACAGCTGTTTTCCGTTTGATTCGCCATTACTAGTTGTGGGTAGGCATGCCTTGAAGTCTGAAAAACACAGTATCTTAGCAACAGCTTGAAGTGTTGACGACTTGACGGTTGCGGCAATAGGGGGAGTCGGAATGCATGTCTGCAAATATTGGCTGATGGAAGATGATGATAACGAGTCAGGCACGCAGCACGAGGTGCCAAGTGCCATATGATAAAATGATAGAACTTCAGTAGGTATTCGTGTAACCGTATGGGACAGGTAGGCGCGTTCAACTGGCTCGCAGGTGTTCTCCGGAGCGACGCGCCTACGCATGTCGCTTGCTAAAAATCCAACTACACATATTGCTAATGACGATATTTACCAATCATTTGGACCAACGGACGCGCGATTTGTGTTCAAATTGCTATTATGTTTGCAGCTCGAGGGGGAACCCATTTTCGGCATGGAGGCGTGCCATTAGCATAAACTGTACCTGGTGCCTGGTGCGTTACCTTATGACCATTCTTTTGGAAAATTAATTTATCGGTCTCGTGTCTTGGTGAATTTACGGCACCTTTTGGGTAGCTCGATACACGCCTTGGGTTTATAACATAAAATTCGACAATGCTGATTACAGATTGATAAGTGCACCTTACTAGCAGTACTTGAATATCCCCATATAGACAAAACTGTTAGATATTGTACTGAGTAAATTCTTATTTTATATTTTCCATGAAACAGCCCTGAAGAAAGGGCAACATTATATCAGAATCTTTATATGGGCCTAACACAGGACAGTATTGACAAACCACAGTCTGCCTCCTGACCTAGAAGGTATAGGGCGTATTGTTTACTTGCCCATGTAAATGTATGTAAATGCCTGGAGCGTTTAATGGTCAGCTTGATGCGGTGTGTGTAGGGTTAGGGCAGGGCAGCCGGACGACCGCGCCTTTAACCCGGAAACCTGTACTGAAGGGTGCTGGAGCAGGTACATTACGTCCAGGGTGCTCTAGAAAGTAGGCTACGACCTGAAGCTTTCATTTTTAAGTTGTCTTGTCCGGTGGGTCATGTCATAACGCAAAAGGTGTTTCTTTTAGCTGAAGCTTTGTTAGTCGAAACCATCATCCAAATAGAAGGGAACGAGGGGTTAACCACTCGTTGGGAATCATTGGAAATCTTTATGAAATCTCAGGGAATCTTGGAATTTTTTGGAGTGGTTACCCCTTCGGGGTTCATCTGTCTATGAATATCGTTGGGAATCTTTGGAAATCTTTATGGAAACTCAGGGAATATCAAGGAATCTCTGGAGTGGTTACCCCCTCGGAAGGGAATTAAGAACTTTCTTGTACCGAGGTTCGTTCTCAGACACGAGGGAGGTTGTCGGCGAGACGCATGCAGGTAACCTAAGAGGAGAGGAGGTAGAGAATGATTGGCACCTACAGCTGATAGTGACTGTGTATAGTATCGGTACGTAACCCTGTCCGCGACCTGACTTAACCGGGCCAGGTCTGTGATGAATTAGGCCGTGTTATAGGCGTGTTCAACGCTCAGGTTCTTTATGGAGATTATAACACGACCATTCATAATTTTTACCCTCCTAAACAACCTGTTGAAATGAGGTTTGACTACCCGGGCCAACATTGAGTGAATTATAGGACGGGTGCAGCTTTTTCAATGTTTATGAGGGTTCATTGTGATGTGCCCTTTCTTTTATTTGCCAAGGTACTCCGCTTGAGATTAGCCGAGAACTAAAATGAATTATCAGTGGCCGAGATATGTTGCACGGACTGCTACAGTGTCCTTCTGAGCGACACGGTCATGCAGCTTAGCTGCTGAACTTGAAGGTATAGTTTTTATTTCTTTTGCCATGGTTGGCCGCGATCATTTGTTCAGGATTGAGTGGACAGTCTTTCGACAGCGTCCTCAACAACAGGTGATACCTGTTTAGTTCCAAAAATAAGACCATTGCAAATTGCAAGTAACTTCAGTAAAATATAGTTCAGTGTTCAATGCATGTAATGGTGAAACTCCTCTGGAGTTGACTGACCTTTAGCAAGTAGGGGAAACAGGCTTATTGGTTGGCATGGAGGGGTTTGGGGTTAGAGTATTGCTGACTCACATATTATCCACCCTTCCATTGAAATTGCAATGGCGCCGTGCAACCCTCCCCGTATGTCAGCAAGCTGGGAGATCGATTTTGAACAAACGTTCTATAACGGGCCAAAAATAGGTTTCTTCCATTTTCTACTCTGTCTAGCGGTCAGATATCCTTCCTCTTTGTTATCACTGCTCACTAATGTGGAGTCTGATTGGTCAATAGACTAATGAGACCACAGGTTGAGTGATGAGTTGATGATGTTAAATTGTTTGGTTGGAAAGCGAACATAATGCGGTCTCTGCGTTTTTGCGGTCTTGTCCGTTTCAAGTATTTAACGGAATAAGAGAGAACACGTTCTGTTTATGTGACATCTTGTGAGGTTATAAGAAGTTGAATAAGTAAGTTGTCCGTTTCAAGTATTTAACGGAATAAGAGAGAACACGTTCTGTTTATGTGACATCTTGTGAGGTTATAAGAAGTTGAATAAGTAAGCGTCTCATCTGGCTACTTCACTGCCTCCTTTGACTCTGTGGGACCACAGTCTCCCTGATGGAGACACCTCCAGGTGCCGCTGCTCTGGATAAACATCATGTCGACCAGTTGAAATCAATTCCGCTGTAGTCGTTATACCCCCTTGTTTTTTAATATTCCATATTAGTTACTGATTTGATGCAGGGCGCCATTATGTCGGCAGAAAGCCAGCAGGGAGCCGCTTGGCAGCCCGTACAAGGAGAAGGAAGCAACATCGCCCTATTGCCGTAATAGGGCCCATGAACTGCGTTTGCGTGACCGCGGCAGCCTCTTCTGCCTACACCGTTACCAGTACAAGTGTTCTGCCCAGAACCATAAAAATATCACGTATTGTGTGTATACTTTCGCCATTTCTATCCGACTGTTCAGAGGATTGATTTTGGCAGGTGGAGATTCGGGAGAAGAATAACGCGATGGTTCACGTAGGCGTCCCATAGAAGCACTGAACTGTATTGTCAAAAGTAAGGTGCATTTATACAGGTTGGTGAACCTGAGAGCTAGCCTCCCAGGTCCAGGCTGCCGGCCAATCATTGGCTCGGACAGGGGTGGGTTTTTACCCGCAAGCCAAGCATGAGAGCATATTGTTGTAAGCTAAGCACTAAGGGTGCAGTGACCTACCAAAAATACTGGTATATACACTTCACTAAAGGCCCTTAGTGCTACAGATATTCCTACCTATACCTAATGGTAGATAAAATATATTTTACATAGCTATTCATCGGCCCATAGGGCGAGCGAGAGTCCTACCTATACCTAATAATGTTCATAGGTATGAAATCCGACTTTAACGGCCACCATACATTCTCGACGAACTCCGCCAAAACCACTGTGCGAAAGTAAATATTCGACAAAACTAATGTTTACATAATAGTACAACCGGAGACTGGTAATTGCAACATCGTATTGATTGTGTCTACTCTAAAAGCTAAACATAGTGTGCTATTTGAACATTTTGAACGCGAAACGAACGAGTAAAAGTAGGACACTATGTTTAGCTTTTACAGGAGAAAAGTAGAGAAATGCTGTTGAAATTACCCACTTCCGTAAGTGAAATAAAAATTGCCAAAATGCAACATGGCTACGGTAAATAGTACAAACATTTATCAAGCTTTTCTACTAAATGTGACGATAAAATCATACATTTTTTAGTCCGAAAATTTTCAAAAAAATATTCCGCATGAGGTAGTGTTGTGTTTTCGCGATCTGTCAAAAAAACATGTGGACTGGTAGTTGACTGTTTAAAATCGCTCCTGTGGGCTTATTACTCCATTTCATGCAAAAATACAACACTACCTCACGACAAAGAGTCTCAGGTTAACATCCCCCTATAAACACTTTCCACTCGCCCTGTAACTTCGGAGTAGGGCTTGAAGTACTTTGCATTGCGAACCAAGTACGTGTAGTCGAAAATAGCGAATGTATATTCAGCCTTAACTGTTTGTTAAAAAATGTTTGTTTTGTTTGCTGCCTATTACCCTGCTATCCATCAGGGAACTCGTAGGTGTCGAATATTGGGGTGGAGAGAAGCTGTTCCGACCCTTCAAGACTGCGTCAACCTCTGTTCATCTTATACTTGGAGGTTTCTCCTCCTGCTGGCTTGGCTCCTACTAATCGGCTTCAAACAACTGAACAGAGCTTTGTGGGATGTAAAACTGCAGTAGTCAGTGTTACGCAGTGTTATGATGGCTGCAAGCAACGGGTTGGTTGCTCCTACTCGGCCCTGGAGGCTGGAGCAAGGACTGCGGGATTGGCCCATGGCATTTCACGTGGATCGTGAAAGCGCAGTACCCGGGATGTCACGAATGACGATAGTTGAGGAGGCGTCCAAAGGTCGAGCAGACCTTGTTGGAAATTTGCTTAAGATGATACGGTTCTTTTGCGGATTGAGTTACAGCACAGCTGCCGACTGGGTTGAGCCCAGACAAGCCGAACGTTCGTTTGTAATTTTGTCTTGAAGATCAATTTCGATATCTTCTTCGGTACCGCACGTGCAAATATTCTATGTATACCTGACGTCAACTGGCAGCTATTTAGGTTGTCACTGAGGTTATAAAGAAGAAGCTACTTTTGTGTGCAACGCCCGCGTATTGCCGTAATACAGGCAATACATGTCACATGGCATGCTAATAGATAGTACAAACTGGCATTGCATGGACGAGTAGGATGGTGAGTGATTTGTTTGCCATGTGACGTTTGTGTGAATGATGAGGGGGCGAATTGAGCAAGATAGACAGATGACTGTATTGATCTCCATGAGAGAGACTACCCTTAAATGATACACAGTTCTTCGTATGTGAGCGCCGACAATTCTGAACCATACCATATCAGAGTGAAATTGTGCTGCTTTAACTTTCCCAAGCAGTTTTCTAGATCCTGCCACTGCGTGGTGGAATATGTTAGGAGCTTCTGGCTTATATGGCTGGTTCGGCTGTTGGATCCAATAGGAAGTTGCACTACTGAATTACCAAGCGACCCTAAAGCCAGTAATAAATAATTCCAGTTCCCTGTTCCCATCCCAAGTTGGCTAAAGCTGCTATCAGCCGTAAACGAGCGCTAAGATTCCTGGAACACGCCGGGATCGTCATAACATCAAACAAGAGGGGGCGAGCTGGCCGCGTTTAAGAGATGACCTCAAGAGATGGACATTGACGACCTGTAGACAGTACATAAACAGGCGTCAGGTGTTCTGAAACTTGGTCACGGCTCATCCGCTCTGCCCAAATTTGGCGGGGAGAGGTAGTCAGGGGGACCTGCAGAGTGGGCGAACGAAAGGTTGAGGTTATTTCTTTTTCTGTTTACACAGGAAGAAGTGGCGAGGAGTTTTTTATTTCTTAATTTTCTGTGGTACCTGTTTCTCCGGTTCTTCATAGCATTGTGGCACTTCTCTGGCTTGATGTAAAGGAGGGGTGACTCGAGTCTTCCATCTAAGTGGCACCACGTAGTAGTCCATTAACATACTAGGGGGCGTTTTCGTGGGGGTCAGAGTTGACTCAGCATTCCTTGATGGTTTTTTTTTTTTTTTTACCACCATCAGGATCAGTTTTACCCGAGGTTTACCAGGAGGTGTTTTTCTCTAATATCCGTGTCTCGGAAATTGCTGCTAAGACATCGATTGCTCAGAAACCGTTTGTGAAAAAGGCTGGTCGGATAGTTCCTGCAGTTGGTGACAGTTCCTTTTAAAATCTGATTCCTTTTGGCTATTTTCCAACCAAAATTGGATGAAAAGCCTTCGCCTTGACTAGTGGACTATAGGACTCGATGATTGTTCTAAACGGCACGTGGAGCGTGGTTTGCTATGGGAGATGTAGGAGTATAGGGAGTGAGTATTGACTAGGTGGGACAGTTCCAGAGCGAAGACGACGCGAGGTCGTGGGAAGGTCGCCGTGGAGTTTGTCTCCTTGATTCTCATACACACTACAGGGTGTTCCGAAAATAAGTGCAATTAAATGAATGAGTTTCTGGGAGCAAACACATTTAAGGACATCCTATGCCATGACTTCATTGCTTTGCGAAGGCTAGTTGACAATTACCATCTTGTACGTTAGGCTGGATTTAGCTAATTTCGGAAAGGATTTTACCCGATTTTTTTCTGCGTTGCTAAGGTAAATAAAGTCGGAATTTTGTTTCCCTAGCAACCCATGGCAACCTTGTTTAACTTACAGAAAAAAATTCGGGTAAATTCCATTCTCCATTCCGAAATTAGCTAAATCCAGCCTTAGTTCCATTCACCTGAGCCATAACTTGAGGAATAACTTGACGAACAAATTCGGTGTCTTTATATTCGATAGTATGAAGTGTAAAGAATCTGTACTCGAAAAATGGATTGTCCAAGAATTTCTTCATGAAGTTTGCCATAATGCAGGAGTTAAAAAGGGGGAGATAGTAGCCAGGAGCGTGATCACGCAGTTATCACGAAAACATAGGGAAAATAGCATTGCAAATGTTTATCACGCGGTTATCACGCGTGATAAAAAGTTCCGTAACAGAGCTGAAGGTTCCCAGGTGCAAAGCACGCAAAGTGTTTAGGAAAGAGCGACTTCCGCTCAGGTGCTCTTTGTCCTGCGTACGACCGAGTCACGACTCTCGAATATGGCCCGGACACGTCGTGGGGACGTAACACACACACACGTGGACGAATTTCGTGACGAGCTGCCACGACGCGTCGCCAGTGACATCGCAAGTCACTTTGGAGCAAAATCAAATACAGGGCATTTCCAGTGTGCATGTTGTTTCAATGACCGCTGGGCTGGGGTGAGCTGATTTTAAAATCTAGACTGAGTCCGACTGAATCCAGTTTGTACATCGATACGTTTTACCCCGATCTTTCTACTCATCTTGCTGCTGTCGGAAGCTTCTACGCAGTTTCTTCTTAGCTTAGTATGGTGACGTAAGCCTTCACATAGAAAAAGTCCGCCTTATTGGTGATTTCTATGGCAGTTTTGGATAGGGACTAAACGTTATGGGTATGGGTAGACGGTAGACATTGGCGGCGGAAGACCCCTTTCCTGGAGGGTGTAGGGGTTTAGATTTTTTTTTCGGGAGAGGGCTGAAAATTTTTCGTCTATCGTCTTACGGTAAATTTACTCCCATATCATAATGAGGTTTTTTTATAGTTACTTTTTTCAACTTTCTGGGGGGTGCACAGTCAACTCCTGCCAATAACGGTAGACTGGGTACAGACTACCCTCTGAACTGAAAAATAAATAGTATTAAAATATAATGAAGCAAGAATAAAGCGAGTAAAGGTCAAGCAAAAACACGAGAGCAAGTAAGTGGGAACGAGCGACAGATTAGACCTGCACGATTCACGAGTTTCACAAACCAATCTCAAACGTCATAAAACAATAACTGAGATCGGGAATGCAGACAATTAGCCAAATTTATGGGCCCCAAACAGGATTGGTGAGGTCAGGGCCCTAATTACATGAGCCAACGCTTCCTCCCGCAAAGGTCCGAGAAGCAATAGCTACATCACGGTAACCGCGGGGGGTGGCGGCCCGGGCCACGGACTTCAAATGATGCACGTTCCAGATTAAAATATACCTGTGCCTGTGTAAATAAACATACGAGTAAGAACTAGGACCAGTGAATTCTACAGGTTGCCCCGTTTGAATGTCAGTTAGGGGTTTCCCGATGACGTCAAGTCTCCCTGACCAGTTGGAATGGTTGAGCGCTTGAAAGCCAAGGGTTCTAGCCTGTATGACTTGACGCCGTGTCGTTGGGACCCGGCACAAAACTTTTAAGTAGGAAACCTGGGAAGATTACTGATCTTGAGGGAGACCCATTAACAGGGGAAGATGTGCAATGCGTGCCATACCCCAGGCTGTGAAACTAACACATTCAGCATGCATAAAACTGATTAAAGTCATGAGTTGAAAGCGGATTTTTCATACCTACAGGCTGCTTATTTTGAAGACGTTTCTTGGGAAAAGCCGTGAAGCCACAAAAAATTTATTCGTAGTCTTTTTTTATTTCTATTTCAGTTGCACTTCATGGTAGAATTGGTCTGGGGACTGGGGAAAAACGATGAGCCATGGGAAAATGGGAACAGTCAATGTGACTGCATGTGCCTCTGTGACTCAGCCCTTTTTCTCTGCGTCCCTGATTTCGGAAACGAGGACGTCCATAGAGATTCTTGGTGATATGAGTAAAGTGGCAAAAATAAAACAATGTGAAATTAGTGAAGAATCCGTGGGCGCCCTCGACCATGGGCAGAAAACACGGGGGAATTTTTGGGATTCTTGACGGCGCCACGCGACTGCTGAGTCAGCGACGCACCGCGAGGTGCAAATTGCAGGGATATTAATATCTGGGACAATGATGCATGCCGCGCATTCCGCATGCCGCACGGCTATTTTTGACGCACACTGTCCACTGCCCAGTGTCTTCTTTGTTTTTATAATCATCGACCCTTCGGTGTTGTTTGGGTCTGGACAAAGCTACGTCACGTGCTGAATAAGGCGACAGATAGGTCCTTACCTAGACTTCACGTGAAGTCTAGAGGCTCCAACTTCTTGGCACAGTGACCCCCCTTTTCTGGATTCTGTTTTTGTTTCTACTATGTTATTCGCTTAAACACTCTTCGTCAGTAGTTTGGACATTTCTTGTTTATGGCCATGGGTATAGTGTTCAGGCGATGGGCTGGTGTAGCTCTGAGGAGCATGAGTATGCCTTATAGGCTGAATTTCACCACTTTCCGATAGTGTCTTTTAACGAGAGGATTTAACGAACGGATTTAAGTTATCGTGTGTTTAGCTTACGACAAATGCCTTGCGCTTGCACTCGTTTCTCTGCGATCGCACTTGTCGTAAGCTAAACATACGATAACGTAAATCCGTTCGTTAAATCCTCTCGTTATAGACACTGTCGGAAAGTGGTGAAATTCAGCCTTAGAAGTTTGTCAGCACGATCTACTAGGTCAAGGAAGGCCGCATCTTACTTATTGACTTTTGGGTCATTGCCCGTTGGCATTCGCTCGGTCAGGCTCGCGTGGGGTCGAAACGAAAAGGGAAGCAATGCCTTTACGAACGGCTGCCAAAGTGTGGAGTGGAGTGACGAGTGGCTGTTTGGCCCTCATCGAGTCATCGGCAACTCGGCCAGATAACTAAATAGCCGAGTTAGATAATAGACAATCCTTCGCGGTCACTGGCGATTCAAGGCCAGTTAGTGACCATGGCTGCCCGCTCGTCACGGTAACTTCCGAGGGGTTGACCACTCGTTGGGAATCATTGAAATCTTTATGAAATCTCTGGGAATCTTGGAATTTTTTGGAGTGGTTATCCCTTCGGGGTTCATCTTTCTATGATCGTTGAGAATCTTCGGAAATCTTTATGGAATCTCAAGAAATCTCTGGAGTGGTTACCCCCTCGGTAACTTCGCAGTGCAGTGAATATAGGTTTTCGGTAAAACAACGCTATACGTCACAATTTTCGACATGTCTTCGTGCCTGCGGCCTGATAATCAGTATCTGTTCCCACAACATCCTGCGGAAACGACCTGTCTGCCTGTCATGATACCTCTACTTGGTACCGAGTCCCGATGCGCACCAGCGATCTCACAAGTCCGCCCTTCTTCGCCGTTCTTTGGCACGAAAGAGATTAACGTCTCCACAATCCTAACAGGAAGCATAGCCCTACCTGGACCGATCTAGATCTTGCATGGACTACTTGCGTGTTTAGTACCATCACGAATCGATCTATCTTCTTTTACTCTTCCAGTTTCCATCCAAAATTCGAAATACAGGTTGTCTGTTCATCGCAGGTGAATTTCTGTAGGTATTATTCCAGCTTCCCTCGTTAGGAAATGAAATGAGCACGTCTATAATATAAAGACCTTGGTTTCAACTGTGTAGTTTAAAGTAACATACTTCCAGAGCCCGAATAAAACAAATTGGGCATGTGCATAGGTATGTTGAAGTAACGGTCAGTTGTACTGTCAGGGCTTTCTTCGTCCTTGTAAAAGTGACCAGTCATGTACATGTAGGAATATATACCTCCTTACCTAGTGTTGTGATTGATCGAGCGCCCGATCTGATCGTCATCTCTACATCCTGCTCTGGACAGCTAGGTAACCACCCACGGGCTGCCCACTGGAGGAGAAGAGACATCGGGGCTGCTTCAGTCACAAATTAGTTTTTTGAGGTACCGTCCTACGCGATGTAACCCTGGGTAACAGGACAGACAATAAGTAAATACAATCCTTGGGCGTTTGTGTGTAAAGTGCGGGCTGTAGCCTATATGCTTCAACCCCCCAGCTGGCCTCTAAGCCATTTTCCTACCCATAGTCTATAGTCCCGACAAAGCGAAAAACGATTTAAACAGTGCCAAGTGTACTAATGTACTCGTAAAGCGTATATCTTCTGAAGTAATGCTCTGGTATGGTGCTTCGATCGTGACTTTATGGTTAAACCATGCTCCATGCAAACGTTACGTAATCTGCTGGACTAGTGGGAACACATACAATACCAATTCAAATCCCAGTTGCGTCGGATTCATAGCTGAGATCTACTTATTGCCTATAAAGTCTTCGAGATGTGAGACACCTTACAAAACCACTAAACTCCATTGGCGATTTGAATAGGCATCCACCATAGGGGGCCTATAGCTACATCAGTAACATGTTATTAATTTGGGGTGATATTTTGTGTTTTAGAGGGAAGTTTGCTGCAGTGCGGAAGTGCCGGCACCGCAACACGGGTGTAGAGTATGCCGCCAAATTCATCCGCAAGCGACGCCGAATGCAGGACCACCGGCAAGACATTCTGCATGAAGTGGCCGTGCTCCTCGCTGCGTCCTCCTGCCCCCGCATCGTCTCCCTACACGATGTCTTCGAAACCCCCGTTGAAATGGTCCTCGTATTAGAATTGTAAGTACCCAAAGTAGATTTTAGTGCTTACCGCGGGTTTTGAAAACCTTTCAAACACTGCTGAAGAAGGCTTGTGTTTCTGTGCATATTTCTCGGTCATGTGCTTGGTTTCATAGTCTAACTTTTAGTTTCCGGGAAAGAGGCCCTTGCTGCTGTGGACTATCAAAGTAGGCTTAGAAATGCATGCGTTCTTAAGTTTATTTTGACACCGCTCCCAGGCTCCCAGTCCTACTGGTTACTTTCAGGAGTTTTTTTTTTTATTTTTTTTTTAAGATTTCTGTACTGTACAAAACGATAAAAGAAACTCAGGACGGTACAAATTATCCAATACATTCTTGCAGCGCCTCTGCGGGCCCAAGCTCCGTTTGTCGTGACTAACTTTTGAAGGCCACAGTGTACGTATAGGCGCGGTAAAAATAGCTGAAAATGGATAATAATTAGGTATTTGAAAATAACTGGATGACCTAACGCCTTGTGGTCTGTGGTTTCCGAACCATGGCCCGCGTAAACGCCAGGCTGTTCGTTCTCGATCATTATGGAACCTTACTGCTTATTAGTTATCCGTGCACTTGCACTGGTAGGTATGCCCCATCGAGCAGTATATGCATGAGAAGGCTCAAATAATTCAGAGGTTTGCTGGGATGGAGACGACTATGCCGTAGGGAGTTAGCGTGCCATCCTCCAAGGCAAGGAGGACCCTGTATGAAGAGGATCTGTACTTATTCTCTGATCTGTCACTGTCTGTGACGCACCTAAAAATGCCTTCGCAAGTTCTCGGATGATTCACCTTGGTGATTGCGAGCGCGGCGAACGAAGACAGGCAAGACAGCTGAGTAGTGGACTGGTAAGAGTCGTGGGACTAGTTTTTGCCAGACGTGTCACTAAATCGCAGACCGTGACCGATGTTCCACGATCTCTCTCCCTGTATCACAACATCGCTACATGACAATGCTGTGTCGATGTATTGTTGTAAAACATGGTGATCATGTGGAAATTATGCCAGCCCCGTTTTTCCGTTCTTCCACTCACCCGCGCGTTATTTGTTCATTGGATGGTCAAAGGATTGAGAGCAGCTCAAAGGTTGAAGAGAGAAGAGAGTGTCTCTCTTTATATTCTCTCTCCAAGAGAAACTGACAGCTTTGGCTTAGCATTTTCTTCTGTCCTCACTACCCTACTACGCTATTATTGCAGATCCCAGAACCTGAATCACTTAAATAAATAAACTTCACGTCAGCTTTAGGTTTGTAATGACAATGACTTTGGTTGCATATTACAGAGTAGCCGGAGGCGAACTGCAACGGATGGTGGATGTGCAGGAGGGGCTGGGCGAGGTGGAGACGGTGCGGATCCTGCGGCAGCTGCTGCTGAGCATCGCCTTCCTCCACGACCTCAACATCGCACACCTGGACATCAAGCCACAGAACATCCTGCTCGCGGGTCCGGACATCGGCTCGGACGTTAAGCTGTGCGACTTCGGCATATCACGCGTCATCCAGGACGGCGTTGAGGTCCGCGAGATCCTGGGCACGCCGGACTATGTTGGTGAGCACGTTGTAGGTTGTAGGAAGGTACCGAACCTGTTTCGCTCCAAAAAAGGCGTAGTAATAGCAGAGAGTTGGGGGGGACAAGCCCAGCAACTAGACCGTTTTCAAGAACTATCCATTGTGCACAGCTGGCAGCACTACCAAATACCAGCTCCCCAGCCATCGAGTAAACGATGGGGGCCTACAGTTTTAGGTGGGGTCCGAACCACCACAGCCTCGATATACATTTCACTTGACATGCTGAATATCAGAGGTGAATGCCGAGCAGAAAAACTTTTTGGCAGGATCGGGATGGAACCGGTGTGACCCGGCTCTCTCTGCTCCTCAAAAGTCGACCATTTAGTCCACTCGGCTATCGAGGCCGTCCAAAAGAGGCGTACTTGCTAGTCAGTACACAACTGCTGAGCTAATCCTGCCTACCTGATTTGTAATTAATGGCAATACGCACGTAAGAGAGCATTACAATAGGAAAGATACAATTTACGTTTGAATAGCGGCGCAACAATGGGCGCAAAGTCTCACAGGACAACCAGCAACCTGTTGATAAGTGTGCGAGTGCTCTGAGGGCTCGTGCTACTGATAGCACTCACGTAATTTATTCCTACATGGAAAAGTAATCAAGGCATGCTCTGTTTTCGCTGCATGTGAAATATCGCATTCACCTTGATCTGTAAATTTCTGAGGTTGTCCCGTCTGTATGTAAAATAAGTCTGACGGTAACGGGAGCTACAGACCAATCAAAATGCTCGAGTATTTACAGTCCATGTGTACAGAGCTTTACTCAGAGTGGTTATGACATCGTCACGAATTAGACAACCTCTAGAGTACACACACCTTCACACGTACTAACACATTAACAATAGTTCGACACACGGGCAACTCCACTCGGTTTAAAGCCACTTCCGAGGGTCCTGAGGTTTACAGGATAGTGTGGCACTTGTCGCAAGCTAACCATATCCATATTTATACTTTCGTAGTAGTAGACGACACTGAAATGACCCTGCTGACCAGTGCCTGGTGTGTATTTTCAGCGCCGGAGATCTTAAGCTACGACCCAATCAGCCTTCGCACGGATACCTGGTCAGTGGGAGTCCTCGCGTACGTCCTCCTCTCGGGATTCAGCCCCTTTGGTGGGGACACCAAGCAGGAGACCTTCTGTAACATCTCCCAGTGCAACCTCACGTATGTACTCATAATATAGAGCCTGTAGCTACCTAATTTTGGAACACGGATACAGGATTTTGTGGATAGGTAGTGCGTGACCACATTTTCGAACACGGTGTACAGAACCCTGTTAAGCTGAACCTGGTAGTTGTTTATTCTTGCCACCACTGGTGGTATCGTCAGCGATGAGGTCCTTAGCTACCAATCGCTGTAACCGCAGTGTTGAGTTCTACCTACCCTAGTTTTGTACCTCGTGTAGTTCAGCCTTTAACGTTTGCGTTTGTATCTGCACAGGTTCCCAGATGATCTGTTCGGAGGGGTGTCTACCCTCGCGCAGGACTTTATCTCCCAGGCCCTCGTCCCCAAGCCGCCCGCCAGGATGTCTATCAAGGAATGCTTGGCGCACCCCTGGCTGTCGTACAGCCCGCTGTCCCATTCGCTAACAGACCCCCTGTCACAATCAAACGTAAGTAAAACTGCGAACAAATTAAGTTGCATTGTTTCTGAGCATTCCGTAAATTGTCCACTACCATACACTGATGGCGCTTTCTGTATACTGTAGTGGTGCATCAGGAGAGGGTCGCTCACGGTGGATATTACATTCTTTTCGTTACCTGCAGTGCACAGTGTGTTGTGGCATAGCATTGCATTATCATAATAATAGCTGAGAGTTGGGGGGGGGGGGGGGGGGAGGGGGAGGGGGCAAGCCTAGCAACTAGACCGTTTTCAAGAACTATCCATTGTGCTCAGCTGGCAGCACTACCACCAGCTCCCCAGCCATAGAGTAAACGATGGGGACCTACAGTTTTAGGTGGGTTCCGAACCACCACAGCCTCGATATACATTTCACTTGACATGCTGAACATATCAGAGGTGAATGCCGAGCAGAAAAACTTTTTGGTAGGATTGGGATCGAACCGGTGTGACTCGGCTCTCACTGCTCCTCAAAAGTCGACCATTTAGTCCACTCGGCTATCGAGGCTATATTGCATTATCATAAATGAACACTTACCAATAATTTAGTTTACGATAAACCGCAGCTGAACCCGTGACCCTTATTAATTTATAAACGTACCTTTGTTCCAGGGGTGCACAAAACTGTCAGTATCCTGCCGGACGTGCTCCCAATGCAAGAACCTCTGCTGCCACGACGAACCTGGTGCCACGTCACGACAACCACGGCCTGGCTCGCCAGAGGGCCTCGAACTCGCCCATTTCCAGCCCCAGTTGGACTTTATCTTGGATAGGAGCATTCTTTGCTGACTCTTACCCATACTTCGCTTTTTCTGCTGTTTTCCTAGGGCACTCAAGTAGTTTCGGAGGAGGTGAATCTATTTGTATGTTCGCTGATGCAAAAACCGAGTTCTGATAGTGACAGCAACAACAATATTATGCGGTGTCCGGTTTTTCTCACTTAGTATTATTTCGGTATTATTTTATCCTTCTAAAAGACTTTCCAACTTTCTGTGCAATGCAAGTGATGGAGTATGAAAGAATAAATGGTAATGCAGTAAAGAACATCTACCATAGTTTACTCTCAAATGTGTTGCACTCTTTCATTATTAAACTTTCCAACCCCGATTTTTTGCGAATAGTCTGACGCAAGAGGACGAAAATAGATCTCAAACCAATCGTCAGCGCTTATACCAACCGAGGCATCAATGTTAATTTGTTTCCGAGTGACAATCATGTGTTTTTGAAAGAGCTGTCAATCTGTTAAGTAATTTAGGTAGGTAGACCTGTGACCCTCAGAATGAAATGAACAGCGACAGCCAAATTCATGCAAATCCAGTATTAGTAGTTGCAGAACAAGGTAGCTGGACGCAATACTTAACGAGAAGTGTTGTAAATGGTGCGTGTGCGTGTGCAGAATTTACTTTTCGCCCAATTCTGACCCGTAGTTTCTTCATCTGTACATAGCTCATCTCTGCCAATGTGTGCTAGCTTTAGAATTGAGACGCAGGAAGTCTACCACTACCAAACCAGGGAAAAGTGTCTTATGAGAGAAATTTTTTAAACGGTTGTTTCTTTGCGAAATTCAGAATCTATACCTCTTTGCTTTAATTTAAGTCTAATGTATTATAATTAAAATTTGATATTATGTGCACTGTACACTGTACTGTTGTCCAGTTATCCATTTACCAGTACCCAGGTGTTCCCTACATCCGGTTCGCTAAACCCACCATAACCGTCACCGAAAGCTCAGCTCTACGAACGAGCTCTCGGCTTCCAAGTACTTCCTCAACCTCTCTACCAATCCGGACGTACTACAGACATGCATGCAACATTAGAGCTCCAACGTCTCAAAATTCCGCTGAAGTGAGTAGGCAACGAAACGATTCTCTGGCCGCGATACCTCGTCGATCTAGCCGCGTCTCGTCGCCGCTCTTAGTAGCATGAAGTAGGGTAGGGAACGCGGTGCAGCAGGGCGCGTGCGCCGCCTAAGCTCAACCCAGCTCTGTCCTACTCCATGCTAATAAGAACGGCCACCTCGGTACTCGCAAGTACGGTACAGAAATCACGTACTTAACGAAACAACCCACCACTGAACAACTAACTACTTCACTTACCGATGGCTGAGAAAGATTGTGGCTATACACTATGAGGTCCGGGGTATGTAGAGGTAAATTATGAAGTATAATATAACGGTGTTGACCACTACTTCGGGTCTTGCGAACCGGCAGGTTTGGAGTTGGACCAATCGACGTTGAGGATGAGATGGTCGTAGCCGTGACCGTTGAGGCCTTTGATGGCATTGGCCGCGTCCTGCTCGAACTTGAAGTGGACGTAGGCGAAGCCCTTGCAGTGCCCCGTCATCTTGTCCTTCGACATGAAAATCTTCTGGATGGGCCCAAAGAATTTCATCAGCTCCTCCAAATCGGATTCCTGTGGACCAGAATAAAAATTAATTGAAGTATAAGTATTATAAGAGCTCTATATAACTACCACACGGGTACGCTTTTCGCGTAAAGGGCGATAAAGTGTTCTTGCAGGATGGACGAGAAAACATTACCGTTTCCTGCGTTTTGAAGAAGGTTTTACCACCACAGTTTAAACCGAACAGTTCGACCAAATTCTGACAGAATTAAATGAAAGAAGCCATATACTTAAATTTGTTTCTCCAACCGTTCTGCGATTTACACAGAATCCTGCCTTGTACGTAAGCAATAACTGGGTAAAAGGTACCAACACTGGCTGTTTAGTCAGGAGTCAACATTTGCCTGGGCACTAGTGAGGCGAAAACGATTCAATAAACGGACTGTGAGGACCTATTCCTTTCCATCAAGACTGAAACTTCTGGCTTGCTATTCAAAAGCAGATGACGTATTTTCGTTCACAATCGTTAAGCCTATAGACACAACGCTGTTTTTTAATGTCCATTTTCCGTCAAACCTACTCGTATTTGTTCTGAAATATAATATGTCTTTTTTTAAAGACAAAATAGCTGGCTAAATTGTATGTGAATAAACAATTTGTGAAAATTACTCGATCTTATTGAATTAGTTTCTAACGTTAAAAAATCATACTATATTTGAGATAAATGTACAACAGTTTTCTCGGAAAATGGACATAAAAATATTCTAGTGCCACTTGCGTAATCAATATCACCCTTAGTCACGGTCACATCAGTTTATCTTACCTGAGTGCTCTCGGAAAGATTTGAAATGCGGATAGCCCAGGCGTTGTCCCTATGTTGGGACTGCATGGACTCGCCGCGGCGTGCTCCCTCGCGCATGCTGGGTGGCACGTACTTATTTGACGCTCCAGGCTTCTTGTCGTCTGACGGAGGTCCGCCGATCGGAGCCACAGGCTCCGGGACTTTGCCCCCCGGCAGGATCCCCATATCCTTGAACGGACACTTGGTAGTCCAGTGGTCTCCTTGACACGTCCGGCATTTCACAACTCCCTATAAACGATCACATTTAATTACTTAAGACTGAAAGACTGACCACTGATAACAGTTAAATATATTTTTTGACATCTTTTCTAGGAAACTGATTTTTGACTCTCAAAATATCTTTTCAATAACAGCAGTCGATGGTTTAATCCCAACACATTAAACAGTTTTCTGATGGTAAATAAAGATTTACACGTACTTTGGCATTACATTAGACTCCACATCGGTCGAGGGATGTGCTATGGCATATGGCACACCGATGCAGATTTTCTTCTAGCACTTAGCAGCGTTATTTCCGACAGTCAGTTCAAGTCTATATAACTTATGAATTCGGACAGCTACATACTAAGTACCTACTAAGTCAAAGATCAAATTTTAATTTCCATGGATGTGTAGTCCTGAGCTCATACTGCCTAGATCATCCTTTCCTATTCTACACAGGTAGATAGTCACCTTTTCTCCCATATTTTTAAGCTTGTCCAGCGGGTCCTCATCTGGTTTGTCCTGGTCCTCCTTGTTGGAGACAAACTGCATGAAGACGTCCTCCGAGACAACAGTGGTGGCAGCGTTGGGGCCGGGCTTGTCGTTGGCCGACGCCCCAAACTTGGGCCAGGTCTTTCGCTCAGCAATCGACTTGGAGACAATGCGCTTTTCTATCTTGTACGATCGGACAACCTGGAAAGGATAGGCGTTATTAACTGGATGTTCTGTTGTACTTCTCCAAGAGCTGTGAATATTTTGCCTCTTTAAGTTTCGTCTTACAAAAGATTCTAACGTATTATATTTTTTCCACATACACTAAACTCATTCCAGTGATATTTAGATACACAAGTTTTTTGAATAACACGTTATTTCGTTTATTATTAAAATACAGAAGCAAAACCCCTTTTCGCAAATTAGCTTACCTACCTACCTACATTATTTTAGGAGTATTTTTTTTTGTGATAAAAATAACGTGTAAATAATATCTATATTAGTGCCTCTCAGTGGCCTAGTGGTCAAGGGGTCCGCTTTGTGTCCTGAGAGGTCCGGGTTCGAATCCCGGCGGAACGGAAAAATTTTCCGCTTCCGACATGGATGTATTGGCTTCGGCCCACTCATATTCGGCTTCGGCCAAAAGATGTAACAACCAACTCATCGGCGCATATGTTCTCTGAACGTCGCGCGTTAAAAAAAAAAAAAAAAAAAAAGCTATATTACTCAGGACTATGACCTAGCAACTCTGCATTGTGTTCAAGAAGCACTTCAGAGAATCAGGCATCAGGCACTTACCTTGACACGTTTGTCATCTTCATTATATTTATACTCCGTCACAATTTTGGTATCCCCATTTATTACTTCAGTAGGAGGCGGCAATGGTTTTTTGGCTGGCCCATCTTCACTTTCAATGGCATCCGCCCACGACGATTTAACTTTCTCAGGCATCTGAATGGAAAAGAAAAGTCTTTATTAGTTAAGTAAGCAGACCGAGGATAGACTGGACAATTGTTTGATCTTTTTTTCTCGGATGATGTTGCGGACACGTGCATAACTTATACGCTGCAGCTTTTTTTAAAAATCTTTTACTATTTACACCATTTATTTCATGTAATAATAAATAAAATCCCTCTCTGAAACAACATTAATATTCAAGAAGAAAAGTGCACGGGTAACTGTATAAATGTGTGAGTGTAAGAAATAATAAAATGGCACGTGCAAATTTAAAAAATGTGCATGAGTAATAATTATAAAAATGTGCACGTGCAATGTGCAATTAAAACATAAGTAATGTGTATATACAATTTAAAAAATGTGCACGTGTAATGCTAGGTGCACGTGCAATTAAAAGAAAAATGCATGTGCGAGTTGTGCGACCATAAAAAATATGCAGAGGCAATTATAAAATTAAGGGTCTCACAAAGGTTGCATTTTATTTCCCGGGCCTATTACACAACTGGTGTCATACATAACTATTAGGAAAATGAAAGGTGTCAGGGGCCTCCTTTTGAAATGAATATCTCAAAATTTAAAAAAATTTGCACGATAACGTCTCAACTCACCTTAAAAAAAAAAAATCAGCGCTCCCCTACCCTTTCGCGTACCTGAACTTGCTATTTAAAAACCGTATGTTCGTCTAGTACATCTGGTAGAAGGTAAAGGAGAAGCACCCTATAGCTATGGGCAAACTTTAGTAGATGGCCAGCTTGGACACACGGGTGGCATTCACAACAAAGGAACGCCACCCAAATTTTCCAAATTATATAATAAAACAATAAGAACTAATAAGCAACAAAAATATTAACTTACATTTATCAAATTTGAGTAATTCCAGCCTCAGTTAAATTTTCTTCAGCTCACTGACACATTTCACGACCGAAACATGGCGAGTGCCGCGGCCATTTTCAAACGTGGAGCTAGACTACAGTAGCGCTACGGTAGTTGTGGGAACTAAACTCCCGCCAAGATTTAAACGTTTTCATTTTACCGCGATTTTTTAGAAAAATGTTATAAACTATTTTTTTCTATTTGCTTCTTTTATTACGGTTTGTCCACACAGTGATACTTTGTGAAGTTTTTTCCAACCTTACTTTACAATAAAGTCCTTAAACTATAATTTTTACAGCTTTATTTAAAAAAAATCCCTGATTTCCTTTCTTCCCTGCCTCGCATACGAGTACCTATAGCGACTTTTCCATATTTGAGTAGTAGTACTTTCTGAACCTTCTTCAACAGGTGGTATTTAAACAAGCCTAATGCCTAATGTATAGTGAACTTAGGTAACAACAAACCTACCCAACCAAATGTGATCAGAGGCAGAAAAAACGTCCAAAGTTTATACAAATTTCTACTGTTTATTACATCACGCTGAGTACAAGTAGAGAACAATCCAGTTCAGTAACTATAGATTTCCAAGGTGTAAAAACATGAGTCATAGTGACACTGACCGTTTTCGAAGTAGTTGGTCCTAGCAGTGACTTTGTTTGAAATGATTGTGGCAATGGTAAGGGCGCCGAAACTGTTCAAGCTTGGATACTGATACTGACTAGATAAGAAAGTCGTGCTTTTCCAGTCTGATATAGTAGGTACATAACTTGGTTGTGGGTATTTCTATGACATATAACCAATAACCTACAAGAGAAGAATGGCAGAGATTTCAGAATTACGTAAAGAGTAGTAGTAACTGTACAAGTCTCAGGTGGCTCGATGTGAGAATTAGTATTATGGATGTCACCGTGTTTTAGACGAACAGGTAAGAGTATGTCGTATATTTTTCATCACAGTAAAAACGCCATCAACGGCTGTGATCGGAATAGCATTAGTATTTGAGCCACCACTCTGCTACTTGAGAAAATACGTCTGGAGGCGAACTGGAAGAGACTTAAAAAGCTTTGTTCTGGGACACACAGGGTGGTTTACATTACACGCTCTCATCATATCCCCTAGTTCGAAGTATGAAAAACAGTAGCATTCAAGCCTGAAATTGACATTACCATTCTTGAGGTTACAACAAATACTTACACCTACTAAGATTTCAATCTCGGAACAATACTTAGGTATAATATAACAGTAAGCTGTGGTGATGGTTTGCTTCATGATTAGGAGTAATCACGAGCAAAGAATCACACAGCTGGGCTCGATAACAGTGCGTTAACATCCTGACTCAAGCATCCCAATTTGCTCCTCATTAATATCATTAAGTACTTAAGGTTAAATTATTTACGAAGGTGCGCCCAAAATTTTAACTGTTTAAAAAATTACAAAATTTTTCAATTATACTGACGCAAATACCTCCCCACTTAGTTTATCCCTCGAGAGTCGAGACCGTACGGGTAAAAAAATGTCCATTAAAAGCTCAGAAAATGTTCATCTTCAGCAATTGTTTACAGTGAACATATGATAAAGTTCAAAAAGAAATCTACAAGATATGTACGTATGTATCGTATAAATATCCTATACATTTTATAATGGAGACGTAATTTACTGATTACGTCATTTATACATAAGAAAGGAAATTAGCATAGAAAATGGCTCTAAATTATCGTTGAAATGGTAAATAAAAAAAGAACGACTACGCAACCAACAATATCATGAAAATCAAGAGTGGAGTACCGAAGTACCTCATTCGATTGTAAATGCTAGGTATGTGAGCTCTGAATGATTAAAAAAGGTATAAGTTGCACAGTATACACCTGCCCTAGTCGTCCGGCTACCTCTCCCGATCCGCTATTCTAAAGCATCCACAGTCAATTCTAGAGTACACGAGTACACAAGTCACACGCAACAAAATGTCGTGCCAATGTTTTTGTGCCGTATACAACATTCCCACAAGCGCCGTTTATGGTTTCTGTTTGAAGAATACCCAAACAAAACAGTTGTTTCTGCAATATTTGGAAAAAAGGTAATCCTCACTGGATATAATATTCCTTAGTGGTTCGTTACCTACTGCCCCTACACGAGTTCTTCCATAGACTAATCTACGCATGTGGAAACGCAGCATTCGGCAACAGAATGATCTACTCAATCTGCTCTTCTCAGACCAACAGTGCCAATCCAACAGATCTATTCTCTTGCGTCAAAAGGATTTTATGACGAAATATTAGATAATACAATAAAAACAAGCTGAGAAATTAGGGACGTAAGTAGATATTTACCACTGTATCAAAGCATTAAAAAATTGGAAGTCTTGGCAGTGTTCAGTTCATAAAAAGACAAATTAAGTAGAACACAATCAGATAAACACGAAAACAAGGAAAAGGTCAGCTCAGTTTACATTCAATTTTTAGAATTAACATTTAGTTCCACAATTAGGTACATTATGCGGAAACTTCCAAAGTAATAAACGGCAGTTATCAGTTACGGAAGGGGCTGTCCGCATTGACTTTAAATTAAAACCACAAGTTTGGAGAAAAAGGTTTACACTATTCATTTATCCAGATCATCCCAAATTCACTCATTTTTTACGAAAATAAAATTCAAAATGACAAAAAGAAAAGGACAAGCCACAGCTCCACAGAAATAAATAATATCATACTAAATTATTAAAATTGAAATAACTCACCAATAAAATTAATTCTCTACAAAGATTACAACAATAAGCAGTTTGTACAAATTAAACGATTCCATAATAAGTGAGATTGTGAATAGCAAATGTCAGTTAGATATCCCATAATGGTGACAATCTGCGGCAAGCCCTGGAAATCCCAAAGGAAGTTCCCCTGAACTGTCGAATCACCGTGAGGGAACTTTCGTTGTGATTAGACGTCATCGAGAGACCAAAGGCTAGCCTTACCAGACGAAAGTCGAGGGGGTATTCGGAGTATTTGACTTTTTATTTAGATATAGGGCAAAGCAGCACGCTACAGCCTCATTTTATGATGAAAACATAAATATTTTCAGGTACACCACTTCATCACAAATGAGATATCTACCTGCCATTACTATCCTGTAACAATATAGCTGCTCATCAGTCAGCAGACACATTGGCAGGGAAAAGAGGTCAGCTGGAATACAGCACAGAAAGTTCTCCACGTGAGAGGTAGAATGAACGGAAGACATGTGAGGAGATTAACAAATACAGAACCATCATAGACACAACCGTGGGAGGTTAGAATTTTTTCCATGGACCACGACAGGCTATGAAGCACGGATATGGGTAGGTACATCAATTGATTGGTAAATTAAGACGTCAACAAACGATTAAAAATATAATATTTAACGACGCTATAGGTTACAACAAATTATTTGCAGCTGACCTCGTTTTCAAAAGAACTCCAACCCAGGAAACAACAGAAAATCAACATCATTTCTTCTCTCCAATATCATTAAGCCCATTCAGGAACATTTTTACATGACATTCGCTTGGGGTTCATTTACGCTGGGTTAGGTATCCTTATATTCTCCTGCCAAACAATATCACGTGGTCAACAGATAGGGGAGTAGGAACTTAGGAAACAAATCGCGTCAACTTGCAAATGTCACGGTCATGGGCAACGCGCTCAGATTCTCTGCAGGACACCTGTGAGTCTCTACAGACACAGATCACTTGACTGTTAAATTCCAATACAGGCAGGTTTCCCAGGAAATATGTCAGAAAAAATTGTTAATACATTGTACTCGAAGTCAAGAGCTGCCATGGGTAATGTGACACTACTACATGCACGAGATCAAGTCTGGGCGCGTTGCCATCCTCGCAAGAAAGGTGCAAAGTGACAGCCTATAATGACATCGCAGATCCTCTAATTAACAACTGAGAGAAACACAAAACTGTTTACTCAAGCATACCACATCCAATGAGCCGAGAGCGCAGGCCTCCAAGCCTCCCACGTCAAGCCAGTCACGTGGTACCGAAGCAAAGGTTCACGTGACGCTGGACAATCGTGGCTGCAGACAAAGGTTCTAATGCGCCACGTGACATTGTAAGGAAAAACATCTGACTTTGAAGAAACGCGGAGCAGCTAATTCCTTGTTTCACTTTCCAGTGCGAGAGTCACGTGACGATGAAAAGACGTGGCAGCAGCCACTGGCGGAGGCAGGGAGGCCGAGCAGCCGGGGGCGGACATTCACCCTCAGAGCACAACATCGGGCAGGGTGTGCGAGCACTAGGCGCGTACTGTCTCACCTAAAAATAAAAAGACAATTATTGTTTATAATTTTAGCTGATGACGAATGTGATTTCTGCGGGACGCTAGAAATTAGCTCAAATTGGAGTGAAAACGTAGTCTTGATGTTTGAAAATTTGTACCAAATAATGAAACAACCAGAAACTCTAATGATAATAATACATAATTATGTTATGAAATAAATAAACTTGTTACCGTACCATTACCTTCGTGGACAATCTTGCGCTCCTTGTAGTATATTTCCTCAGACTCCTTGTCACAAAGCAGAAGTATGACGGCGCCGAAGAGGAAGATGGCGGCGCCCCAGCCAACGCCGTAGGCCCAGCCGAACTCCCACACTGTGCGGTTCCCGTCATTAAGCTCCGCGACGAAACACACGGGGTAAACCACCAGTGCGATCAGCACGGAAACCACTACAACATAACAGTTCATCAGTCAATAGGAAAAGCCTTATGGGCCAAAGTAAGTCTGATTCTTCTCTTACATTTAAGGTTTACAAAACCCAGGTATAGTATAGCCACTCTGACCTGCCTAGCCCGAGGGCATTCTGCACTGTTCACTGTACACAGAATGCCCTCGGGCGCTACTATACGTGATCTGCATTAGCAGGTTAATAGCTTTGTATCTACAGCCTTAACTATTGTACACTTACGGGAAAGAATCATGACGTAAACAGCGATTCTGTAGTATTTATATTTCTTTCTGTGATCGTTACTGCGTAAGCCCAGGCCCGTGAGGAGAGTCGCCACCACGTCCGTAATGAGTGTGATGATGCAGAGCGCAGCAGCCGCGCGAATGTATCCTATACAACAAGACAATTAGCTACAGCTACGTATCTAGGCTATTTTCCCCTTACACAGATCCCAACCAAAGTAGTCACAGATTTTACGAATCGGGTCATTGGGCCTCTAATGCAGCTCATTAAGGGTGCGTCCCACCATACTCGGTTAACGGTTAATCTCCAGTTAAATTTCAATTATTGCACGGTAAAAACCGAATTTAACTAGAGATTAACCGTTAACCGAGTATGGTTACAAGTCACCAAGTAGGGTGACTTTGTGATTTTGTCCTATGTTTACCATGTTAAATTTAACATGGTAAATCTCCAGTTTAATTGTAACTGGGCATGGTGGGACGCACCCTTAGGGAACTGAATATGTGAGTTGAACTACGGTACTGAATGAGACTGGTAACTGCAATACCGCCATTGGCTGTGGCTGCTCTAAAAGCTAAACATAGTGTGTTACTTGAACACAAAACAAACGACTGATAGTAGGACACTATGTTTAGCTTTCACGGGAGAAAAAATACTATCGAACGAGAGAAATGGCGTCGCAATTACCTGTCTTTATCGAGTATCGATAAGTTGAACAGGCGTCAAGAAATAAATCCTAAATATCCTTAAAAGCGATACCGCTCACAAAGCTGAGACAACGGATGGTTGATTTATTCAATAGTGTTTTACATACGTCACTCACACTTAACGGTCACTAAGAGTTTGTCAGCATAGCTTACTACTTTCAATACGATCTGTACATACCAACATCGCGGGCAGCGTAGCAGTCAGGTGGGTCGTCGACATTGAAAGGGAGAGGTTTCGGCGCTTTCTCCCCAATACAGTGTGCGAAGAGGCCCTGTCGCCAGCCATCGGCCATTAGCCATTCTGTGCTGGCTAGCGCCATGATCATCAGCACGACTACGATCGTCCCGCAGATGAAAGCTATCACCTGAAACATTCAAATTTTTCGTGAAAGTTTTGGTTAAAATGTTTCAGTACAAACTGTCACTGATTTTAACAAATGGTTAATGAAAAGTTTAGGCAAAAAGATAATTTCGAAAACGACAATCCAGCCCGCGGCGAGTTCAAGTCAGGGAAGAAGACAGAAATGCATGTGAGGATTAAGTGTAATATGCAGAGAGGCTTAGAGAGGCGTAAATTCAAAAAGGGTACTTGACACTCTTGTTCAGGGATGCCTCAAGGGTTTCTCTCCTTCAGTTCTCCACCAAACGGCACTGAGCTCGTATAATTATCTACCTTCCTGTTTATCTTCATTTCGCTCAATAAAGACCCGTTTTTGCTTTACAACAGCTTCTTACTTATCGGCACACAATACCTTTTCTATAATTACAAAACGGGATTTTAATTTTGAATGGTAAAACCTTCTTTGCCTCTTTTCACTCTATTCAACATTTATTTACAGAGAACGTATTGCGACTTCCGTAGTGAATAGGCCAGAGAGTTGGGCTCTCAAGGCGGAGGTCCCGGGTTTGAATCCCGGTCAAGCGATCTGGCGCTATGGCAGACCAAGTGACCGATCTATGCTACTCTAGGTTTCCATAGCAACAGGTATCATAACCTAACATACTGCATTTGGATGTGCCTTAAGGGCCACCATACATTCGCTATTAGGTAGATTTCGAAGAAAAATCTACCTATTGTAGTCGTACCAGTAGTCTCACTTTTGAAAAATTTCTTCACAGTTATTCTTTTTATGACCCCTGGATCCCAAAACCACCATCAGTTCAAAAGTTTATATATATATATATATCTATATATATATATATATATATATATATCTATCATTTTCACTTCCTTGTGAACACGCTAGCAGCCGCATTTTTGAAAAATAATTGGTTTTGACTATTTAATAAAATATAAGGGACTAAAATCTCGGTCGAGTTCGTTAATGGGGGAAATCGGACCAAGGGGGGGGAAATGGGGGGACTTTTTCGAAATCTGGTTTTTTGTCCATAACTCCCTTAATATTGCAACTAATGAAACGAAAATTTGTCTGAGGGTCGTCTAACAGTACTACCTACAACTTTTGTTTGTAACGTTTTTTGATCCCACCCTTAATGGTTGAATAGGGGTGGAAAAAGAGGGTTTTGCGCACAAAAAAATTCATAACTTGTGTCCTAGGGGTGTTATCGAGTTCTTTTGTTTTGTAATGTATTTGCCTCAATATTACCTACAACTTTTGTCTGAAAACGTTTTTCGTCCGACGCACCGTTTAGGCAGGGGGTGGGGGGTTGAATTTTCAAAACGTCATAACTCACTTATTTGGAGAGATATTGAGTTTATTCTTTTTGCTATGAGTTTGTATTAATAATATCTACAACATTTGTCTGAAAAAGATTTTTGTAAAATCACTTTCATTTTCTTGTTAAGGGGGGGGGGGGGGGGGTGAAATTTCAAAACTCAATTCCTCCGTTTGTTATTGTAGATAATGCAATTGGATCAACTGAAAATCTTCTTATCCGTCTTTCTAAATGATTTTAGACTGCTTTTAGTTGATGGAAGTAATCTTCGAAATCTACCTACGCCTTTCGGGGCTGCCGAAAGGGATTTTTTTTTTACGTTCCGATTTCAAACTTTGTGAGAAAACTATTGGATATTTAAATATTCTGAAATATAATATACGTCTTTTTAACGTCATTGTCATTACTCATGAGGCTATGTTGTAATTTTACGATCGAGTGATTTTTGTTACAAAAAGAAATGTCCGAAATCGTGAAATCAAAACATAGCCTCATGAGTAATGACGTTAGAAAGACATATTATATTTCAGAATATTTAAATATCCAATAGTTTTCTCACAAAGTTTGAAATCGGAACGTAAAAAAATAGCGAATGTATGGTGACCCTTAAGCACAATGTACCTCTACCTAAGCCATTCATGGCTGCGAAAGAAATGAGTGCATATTCGTATATCAATAAACTGAAACTACTAAATTTCCACAGGAAAACCAAAAGGGAAAGAAACAAAAGTTCCCATTTACTGCTTCGATTATGAAAAGAAAAGCATCCATCTATCTTCCCCAATGAATTACAAAAGTCTTTGTCTAGGTTGGTACAAACACCAAGGACCGTGTAATTTGGAACCGTCTCCGTCAGCTGCGCAAATTAAAGGCTGAGACTCAGAGACTACAAAGCCCGAGACCGTAATGAAAGCGGAAGCTTATCCTTTGAAACGAATTTCGCAACTCTCTCAAGTCTTGTACAAGCAGGGTTTATAGCAAGCTCAAAGTCTCCCAAAGTCTGACAAGCAGGAATCCTCATAAATATCGATAGCAACAATAGAGATTACGATAAACTTACACAATTAATTTACACAATAGTCAAATAGTAATTAAATTTTTTTACTAAGTTGCTCTCCGCTCAAGAGGTGGAAATTACTTCGCAAAACTTCTACACTTAGGTACGTGTACATATCTATAGACTGCCATGGTGTGAAATCCAGTGGAAAAAGCAAAATGGGGCTCGCTCTATGTGGCTTTCATTTTAGCATGCAAACAGCGCTGCAGCATTCCCAAACTAAAGCCGCTTCAATTAGAATTAAGTATTGGTTCCAGCGTTGTAGTAAAGAGAGAGGCAGGCTCAAAAAGCTGCAGCACCCACCTCCCCAAAACCATAACCCCAGATTTTAAACAATTCTGACGAGCCAGGTTCAAGTTCTTTCCAGTCCGTATAAGCAAATTAAATAGTGATGGCGCTGACACCCAAAAGCCATGGGCAACAAAAAAAAAAATTGGTTCAGGGAAACAACCCGGCACCAGTCCCATAAAATGAGGAAATTTCTAAAAATGGAAAATAATCCATTACCACTCAGCAGCCACTAATACTCCAAACCAGAGTGTCACAAGAGGAGTGTTTGAAAAACGAAAAATCACCATAACGCTCCAGAAGCAATTGAAAAATATCGCGGTGAGTGTATAGTGAGGGTAAAGTTGCGAGGTGAGAATAAGGGGTCACGCCCCCCCCCCCCACCTCCCCCCAACCCCTCCTCTCTCCAACTCTTCGAGTTTCGAGCAGTTTGATTGTTAGCGGGGATTGCACTTCCGCTCTGAGCTCACCTGCCATCCCCCCCCCCCCCCCCCACACACCACGCCTGCTTTCCCCTTCCCACTTCTAGCCCCACCATCTATTTGCCCAGACCGCCCGTTAGTGTTGACTCTAACATTGGATGGGGAGAGAGGAAGGGGGAACAACTCATTTAAGTCCCATTTTCTCATTGGGTGTTTTTTTTATTTCCAGCTGAGTGAGATTCATGAAGGAGGAGTAGCAAACCCATCTGAAAGACATTAGCGCCAGCTGGACAACCTATCCCGTTTTTAATAGAAAAAGGTTACGGCTTTATTATAATGATTGACAACCAGAAAGAACACGAAACAGCAACGACATCAGCAGCCTTCCCGTGTTCTAGTGGTGAAATATTACATTTCAATGACAGAGTTGCTGCATGGATCCCAATACCCGTTATTTCCATAGCAGTAGCATAAACCCATCATCAACGTAATTTGGCCTCGGTAACAGTAACAATTTTCAGCTATAATATCTGCATGTGCCTTTGGGCCAATACGATGCTCTGCATGCGCCACATCACTGACATCAGAAAGGAAACGGCTTAGTGTTATTTTCCCAATTGGAACATGGTGAAAAAAGTACTGTTTTCAGCAGAAACTCCTTTTTTATATTTTGACAAAAAAAAATCGACATAGTACGAGAAAGTCAAGTGCGACCATTGTCGGACTTGTCATCCCCACCTTTATAAGCAGCAAAAATTTCTCACGGCTTAGTGATCCATCCGTTTAGAAGTAATGTATATTCCTAACTGGAGCAGCACTCTACAACACAACAAAACGATTTCAAAAGATACACAAATTCAGAGTGTCAGATCCAGAAGAGAGACGTCAGCTGTAGCAGTCAGCTGTTTACACAGCGCTAACAAGGGCGAGTAATTACATGACAGTTGACAGGACGGCTGTGGATGGGGGAAGGGGCGGCACAAAGAAGGAAAGGAGCCTCACCACCCTGCACCCTCCGCCGCCCTCTACCACCCCCTCCGTCTGCCGCTTATACTCCACAATGCCCTTTCACCTAAGGGACTCCCGTTTTTGCTTCTTTTTTTCCAATGAGCCAAGTCTCTAAAAGAGTCTTAGATACAAAGAAGCCTGCGAGGGGTTAACCACTCGTTGGGAATCATTTGAAATCTTTATGAAATCTCAGGGAATCTTGGATTTTTTTTTTGAGTGGTTACCCCTTCGGGGTGCACCTTTCTATGAATATAGTTGGGAATCTTTGGAAATATTTATGGAATCTCAGGGAATCTCAAGGAATCTCTAGAGTGGTTACCCTCTCGGAAGCAAGACTAGTTTTCAGTCCATCGTACCCTCAGGTCCAGTTAACAAGGTAGGAAAGTGAAACTTTTGCAAACACAAGCTAAGGCTTTTCAACCTACCCAATAACAAGAAGCAGTAACACCCATTAATATTTTATACGAAGTAATGACAAAAACTTTAATTCTCCAGTTGACATTTTTCAGTTGAAATTCCTTTAGACGAATGAATAATAAACAAATGTCACAAAACAAATTTTCAACAGAACCACTCTGATTCCGGGAATTTCTACCATTGCATGAACCTTGCCAATGAAAAACATAAAAAAGAAGTGTAAGGGTCCGATTACACCTTACAAAAAAAATATGATCCTATTTTTATATGATCCTATTTTTTTAGCATCATAAAAATTTTAGAAAAACTACAATACACTTTACAATAAAAATAGGATCATGTTTAGCAGTGACGCCAACTTGACATGGTAAAAAAATTGAATTCCGAAGATTTTTAGGCTCCTTTTTTGAACCGTTTCAGGTTAAACAATTTCTGCTATATTCTTTCAATTCATCGTTATAAGAAATTCGTACTCCTCCACATCTTCTATTAAAATACGGGTCATTTCCATACCACTTACCTCAGCCGCCATTTTTAACGGACTAACCCAACAACAACAAACACATCGCAGCCTAGAGGAAGGTAGTCGCAGCAGTTATGATACAATTTGTACCGGCCGATACAAATTGTATCATAATTGACTCAATTCACTTTACACCTTACAATTTTTCTTGGTCATATTTTTTTATGATCATATTTGGATTGGAAATTGTAAAGTGTAATCGGGGACAAACATAAAATACCCCCGCAGAGTAAGGAAACTATAAGAGTGCATACGTAATGTGCAGCAGGGTGCACACAATGAGCACTGGGGTAGCGGGGGTAGCGATGGTAGCGATGGTAGCGTACCTACGTCGTCGTTAGCTCATGATTTATTTTATGGACGTAGTGCTCCATTCCTCATTCCAGCGCCGCAGCTGTTTCTCCCCCCACCGTGTTTTGGCTCAACTCACAGCTACAAATTCTACTCATATTTCAGTTGTTTGCATTTTGCGACGAAGTGATTTTTATGTACCTACGACAATTTTTCCTCAAGCTACCGACAAAATGGGTTGGGTTGGTCACTAACAGCCACTACTACAGCGGGTAGGTACCCCATCAACAATTGGATAGTCTGTCTTATTTCTCGCAGGTATTTTATGATAATAATTCGTAAATTCAACCAAATTTTAGACAGGAACCTCAAAAGCTTTTTGACTGAAATTGAGTTGTCTGCTAGAGGACTGTCACGTAACAACTGGGAAAAGTCGGTTAAAATTTCGAGAGCCGTAACCTGAAAGTACCAACTTTCTGAGTTGTTCATTTCTTCCAGTTCATTATTTTCAGACCTCAGACCTTAAAAATAAACAACTGTCACAGAGCACATTTTCATACTTGCTTTATTGCTCCCCTTTCTCAATGACTTTCTGTTAACAGAAGTTGGGTGGCCGTGAAACTTGAGAACTGGGAGACATTATCGTTGGCGGGGAGGAGATGGTTCCCCTTGCTAAAAAGACAGTCAACTTGTGTGGACGGTGTGCCCCATTAGGAATTCGTGTTAAGCTTCTTCCATAGCCTCGAGGGGATATCGTACCTGAGCCATACTGGTGGGCGCCATGTCTGCCTCCGGTCAGCAGTCCGTCAAGTAGCGCGGGTCACGGGGGGTGCGAGGCCCCGGGGCATGTCCCGATACTCCTTCTCGCACGTCGTGGTTCACCATTGGGCGCTAGAGGGCAGCAAGGGCTGCCGGACTCACCCCAGGCTACCTGGTGCCTGCGGGGCTCCCAAAATAACGGAGCATACACTAAAGTTCAACCACTTTCACTATTACTTAAAAAATGATGACGTGGTGTTAAAAATTATCGCTGGTTTTGAGCAAGTTGGATGAACATTTTGGAGTAGGACAGAATAAGGTGTAAGTATAATAGTAAGAGTATAGGTACGGAGTCAGTGACTCCAGCCCAGTTAACATTTCTAAAACGCACTTATAACAATAATCTAATTTATAAAAATTAAATAGAAATGTAGAAATTGTAAAGGACACCGAACGGCTAATAACAGGGTGGCACTTCAACTACAAAGCTCTAAGTGACACAGGACTCGTAATCGGAGGGTCCCGGGTTCGAATCCCACCGTAGATTTTCTGTTGGGAGCATGGATGTCTATAGTGGGTAACAATAACCATACATGGTTAATTGGTGCAAATACACCTTTGATAAAGGCTAAATATCACCAACCAGTGGTGTCCAACATCTACGGTGGGCTTACTGGTCATGCAGAATGGAGCTGGATGTATAAGAGTAAAAAAAAAAAAAAAAAAAAAAACTCCTAGTGTGCCAGAATCCGAGCCAGGATGGCATGCTACGAGCTGAATAATGCTTAACCTCCAATAAAATTTAGCCGGTCACAGCTGGATAAAATCAGCAATCTTGGAAGAATCTCAAACTTTTGGGAAGGAGTGATCGATCATAATTCGCACTCTTCCAACAGCTAAATATTTGTTGAAAGTCAGAAAGGCGTCGCTGAACTATGGAATTGGATACCCGATCGATAGGTCGTCTTTGTGCAAGAGCGTCAGAACTCCCCTTACGCAGAGGGGTTGGAATCCTTATATAATCATTGGAGGGTGGCAATCACCAACCGGAAGCGAAAACAATGGCAAATTCAAGAAAAAGCAGGCAAGGAATTCAGCAAAGGGGATGAACTGAGCAACTGAGTTGGGGCGAGCCTTCGCCTCTCAAGGCTTCGCTGTGATTTACAATGGCACTAAACCCGCAAAAGGCGTGAATTTTTCGCGTTTAGCTCCGCAGTTCCTAAATAATTGTGGCAAGAGTGTCTTGAATTTTTCTCCTGAATTTGGCTGGAGGCAGACCTCAAATTATACAGTCTTTATCCGCGTGACAACCAAGCGGCGACGCAGAAACCTTATAAGGCTTTTTCTCAGTTTTTCGAGGCCGACGTCACCCTCGAGTCAAGATGGTGAGTCATGGAAATCTACGGTGATTTAGACGACCACCTTTACCTAGAGTGACAGGATAGGGGAGGGTGAAGCACGTGTTTGAGGGAGTACCCCTGCACGAAAATGACTCCTTGCCACCCCAAGGGGTTTAGGGTAGGTGGGGGACTCGCCTGCTGAGTCATCCCAACGTGAGACGAGCTGACCCACCCCAACACTCAGGGGAAAGCTATTCCCAAAGCCGAAAGGTTCTCCATATCCGCAGGGGTACAATTCTCCTGAGGGAGTCAAACTGAGGGGAGGAGATTGATGCGAGTTGCACACGGCATTACCAACTAAATCCTGAAAATATTTATTCGTAAATATGAATGAGAATGTTCTCGTATGCAGGCGGATACCAATGCAAGGAGAACTGCTAACTAAACATTTATCGAAGCGGTTTTCGTTCAAGGATTCAATCTCACTCTAGACAAACATTGAGTCGATCGGTTCCTCTGGATTTCAATCTTGAGATTAGAAAAATCTCTGAATGAGCCTCATTTTGGAATTAAAATTAGGGAAGTTTAAAAGTGTTTTCTTGTTCAAAGTTTGGAACTGAAGAATCATGAAATAAGCGAATTACTAAATTGAAAATTCCATCAATTTCCGTTGAAGTTAAAAAATATGTAAGCTCATTCTGTTAAATCGCGCATTCCTTACAGTTCTACAGAAATTTGATTTCAAAATCAATATGATGGGTATTATACAATGACAAATGCCTGCCAATGTGATATTATTTCCTTTCAGTTCTCCGATTTCGATATCTTTCGTATTTACAATACAAAAGAAAACCAATATCTGTCCAAATGGAAGTCTCGGATTGCGGGCTTCTGGAATGAGACTCCCCCGCCCCTTCTCCAGACGCACAAATCTCTCCGGGCCCAAACTGCCAAACTCCACTCCATTATTCAAAATAATCAAGCATACAACCAAATTCTTAGTGCAATCTGACCCCAAAAGGTGCGTATGAAGCATTCGCCCACAATTCTTGAAACAAGCTTTTTCCACAAGCCTGAAGATCAAATATTGGTGATTTAACATTTGTCAAATAATGCAACCTCATCACGGCGTAGGTTTCCTTTGAAAAAGTAGTAAAACAAATTAACCGACAGCGCAAAAGTCAAAAGTTTTACAAGACCTAACCTTACTGCAACTTCCCGGGGTGGAAAGTCGGCAGACTAACGTACAGTGTCGTGAGGGGTCACTCTGCGTCCATCGTTTCCCAGTTTACCCCACAAAAAGGTCACCTGACATTGGTTTGGAAGGACACAAACCCCAAATTCTACGACAGCAAACTTTCACTTCCTACGCCCGACTCACCTCACTTGTCTCTCTACCTTCAGAAATTTAATAAATAAAGTTTCACTGAAGAGGAAAAGGCGAATCCCAGAAACATCAAACAACTTTCCAACTAGAAAGTACGACAATCTGTGCTCGGACTCGAAAAAGGAAGTTTTTTCAAAATCCCGATCCTTATCAAGTCATCTGAGTTCTTACAAAAAACCCATTACTCAGAACAAGGGATCGAACTTCACTGTAGACTGTATATCGCTTATGGTCCATCTTTTTCAAGAACGAAACCATTTTAATACCGAAGCTAAAGACACTATAGTGTTAACTGCAGGTCAGTGAACCCGCCCCAAAAAACTACAATAGTAGGTACGGAACCATTTGACGACGGGTAATGTCTCCAGCTGACGGATCTACACTTTCTCATTTTAAGTGCCAATCAATGGCTCGAGAAAGTCAATTTAGATTTAGTTCGGGTGAGCAAACGTCACCCTATAAAAGCAGTTATATAGTTTCCAGGGCGACCAACTAAATTAGAACACACAGTTCAGAGCTCTTTGAAAGTTTGATACGAGGTATAATGTGCCTGCTACAATTTCATTTTTTTTTCTTCAAAGGTATAGGGGTAGTTCTTCACCCCCCCCCCCCTGTACAATATCAATTGTTTTATTTTGTTTTTGTGTAGCAGGATCGAACAATTTCTCAGTATATCAATACAATATCGTTCTGTGCCTCTCAGTGGCCGAGTGGTCAAGGGGTCCGCTTTGTGTCCTGAGAGGTCCGGGTTCGAATATATATATATATATTGTTCATGGAGGTGGCCAATACGAGAGAGCAATGTTTTAACGGAAAAGCAATAAATTAGAAACTGTTCGGGTTCGGGTGGACAAATATAGCGGTATCGACGTCCGTGGCTTATCGCTCTCTTCCGTTCTTTCACCAGACAATGGCAAGTGGTGCAGTCGGTCCACAGAGGGTGGGTGGTGGGAGGGTGGCTGTCAACAACATGAGCACCCAAGACAATAGAGCAGGGGGAAGCAGAGGAGACTGGGGTCAGGAGGACGCATTCCCACGTCGCACTTGGAATTATAGTTGCTCTGGAGCATTCCGGAAAATGTGCGGTGGAAACTGAGAAGGGATGCATTAAATTGTTTGCTCGTAGAAGTTTTCAGGTTACGTACCTCGTTAGTTTTATGAAGACGTCTGGGACGGAGTGGGGGGTTAAGGGCCTTAAGGGGTTAAAGCCAAACAGCTGTGAATTGATATTTATTTGTCTGTATTCCAGTGAAACGACGATCTACGAGGGGAAACCCCATTCCTAAAGGAAAATAGTGTAGGTTTTCCAAAAACTATTGCAGTTTTCAGTTAAAATCTCATTGTATGCAGGAATCCCCTCCCTTCTCCTCCTCCTCTACTATATTCATACACGACTCTTTGATGACGGTAACTACACACATTGTTTTCAAAAAATACAGGGTTCCCAAAATTATTTTTCGTTCAGAAGCAGAAGTTAACTTCAGAAAAAGGGTCACAATGATTTAAAAGAGTTTAGCAATGACAATTCACATATCTGTAGCCTATCCACCCTTCGATAAGTCTGAAATTACTATCATCCAAGACTCGCGCGGAGTATAGGTACTTTACTAGATGCCTAATGGTTTCCCACTAAAAAATATGTTGGCACGATATGTAACGAATAGTATTTATCTACCTACATAATTAAACTGGCTAAGGATCCCCCTGATGAGTAAGTAGTAATTTTAAAGAAGTCAGTGCCCACAAACGTAGTCTAATGACTATAAAGCACAGCATGGCGTTGGCGTGTATATACTGAGCTATAAAATAGCAGCAACCGAGGATCGGATCCATAAATAGAAGCATTACACAAACAAACCGCGGCCTTATAATGCTAAATTAGCATAGTGGCCTCCAAAATAAAAGGGGCGGGGGCTCCACAACTCATTCAACCTTTCCAGTTTCATTTTTACGGGTCACACCTACACTGTCCAGGCGTATACTATGTTCACGGATCAATGATTTAAATCACAATTAAGGGGGTTGGAAAGTCACCGAGATGTCACTTCTTTTCCGTTCCTCTAATTACCGAAGCAAGAACTTAAAATTTACTCTGTTTATTATTTACATGCGCTTCTGAGGTTTCAAGACAATTTATAGGAAGTAACATACTTTCATTTGTTTGTTGTTTCCTATAAATTATTTTCAAATCCTTCATGGACAGTAAGAATAAACCAATGTCAGAGAGTCACTTGTAATTTTCTTTGGCTGCGAGAGAGTAGTCTCCTTATCTAGGTGACTTTCTAAATGTTTGAGGAGAGCGCCACACCTTCTTAGCTTCAATGATACCCAACAACAGTAGCAACACAGTGCTGACCCCCGAGCTAGCACTATTTTCCGAATGATTATAGCTACCTCATCTAATCTGAGAAATTATAAATAGTCACAATTATTTCCATCGAAATGGGGGAAATAAAAACAGAACAGGTATTTTAAAATTCAGTTGAGCCGGTACGGTAAGACATACCGAAGAAGCGCAAGGCACAATCGACCAAAAATATGTACTATAGTCCCAAACTTTAATCAATATTGGGAAACTAATCATCATTCGCACACAGTGAGGGCATCCTCTCTATAAGAATCCAAAATTAACCTTTAAGGGGTCATAGGGCACACATGAAAAAGGTCAAACATGACTGATACTAACAACACCAGTTAGTCACTCCAAACTGATCGCTCAAAACCAGCGAAATTATCAAACGTCAAAAAATTAACAACCAACCACGGCTGAAACTTTCTGCACCTGTGACTGAACCCCAGAATAAGTTGACACTTTATGTCCAAGGGAGCGCACAGACACTAGCGGGTGGGTAGCACAGGCAGTAACTGCCAGCACCGCTATTCTGGAGAAACGAACGACGCGGGCGCTGACGGCGGGCTGCAGGGCTATTCTGTGAGAAGCGGCGCGGGCGCTGAGCAGGCCTATCGACCGTACGGAGGCACCAAAACCCGCCAGGTGGCCTCGCTCCTCACCCGACACCCGCTCACTAGCCACGTGCTAAGTCCGCGCTTTTCACTTTTCACCTCTTTTTCTCACGATTTATGCCTGCGTAAATTGCGAAAGTTTTGGGGCTGTCAGACTGTTCAAATTCAAGAAAAATACGTCACACTTTCAATTTGTTTTGTCCTTCTCACTAACTTCTGAGAACAGGTCTCCCTTTCCGTCATATAATTCAGGACAAATGAAACCAAACAGAAGGAAGGGAGAGAAATGAGTGGAAAAATTCTGGTAGAAAAACTCAGATCTGTTTCCGACTCAGAAAAGGAAAAAGCTGAAGTTAACAGATGGACATTGACACATCATGCGCTAAATAATCCTGAAACGACACAACTCCAGTTTTTCTCAGTACATTTCGGGGTCAACAGAAAATATCGTTAACATTTTTCTAAACAGATATGATGGGCGGAAATAAACTTACTTCAAAAGCTACCAGTTTTTTGGTTGCCCTACATTTAAGCTAGGTCATTGCTTTCCCTACTTACCAAGTCACAAAACCCGAATCACTCGAATTTTCCCCTCCCATTGCCCCAGACGTCTGAATAGAAATTCTGAAGAGCGAACCCACCCTAATATGGATCATAGTGAGGTACTGTTAATTCTGTTCAATTCATAATGTTGAACCCAATAAATTAGCGATGCTATTTGATGAAAGTGCACTTAGAAGAGCACAAAGCAATAATACTGGCAAGTTTCCACTCCCTCTCTGAATTGTTCATGAAATAATGAGTACGGGGAACGTCAGGGTTATTTCCATTATTTATTTATTACCCAACAAACTAAAAGGGTAAGTTACGATTATGATCAATGGTCAAATGGGTCAAAAACCACACCATTATCGGGAAAGCCGCAAACAATTTATGACCGAGTTATTTCCATAACCTTAAGCTTTAGCTTTTGAATTTATATCGTTCACGCTCCCCTAATATATAGGGCAAACATAAAAGGAACCGTAAAACAGGGTGATAGCTAAAACGACAGAACGAAAACACCGAGGGGGTAACCACTCCAGAGATTCCTTGAGATTCCCTGAGATTCCATAAAGATTTCCAAAGATTCTCAACGATATGCATAGAAAGATAACCCCGAAGGGGTAACCACTCCAAAAAATTCCAAGATTCCCTAAGATTTCATAAAGATTTCCAATGATTCCCAACGAGATTCCCAACGAGTGGTTAAACCCTCGGAAAACACCCAGTAAAAATAAATTTTTACACGATCAGGGCGAGTATTCCCGATCTCACATTGTTGGAGCCATAACCGATATGGCTCCAACATATTATTTTACTCACTCTCACCTGGCTCCCTGCAGCCTTAAGTATTTACCTGGCTCCCTGCAGCCTTAAGTATTTACCTGGCTCCCTGCAGCCTTAAGTATTTACCTGGCTCCCTGCAGCCTTAAGTAATTATTTGGCTCCCTGCAGCCTTAAGTAGTTATCTGGCTCCAAGCAGCCCATAGCCACCATGGCAATCATTTACCTCACCTACCCCCAGTGGAGGTGCGGGTGTATGTACGAGACAACGGTCTCTATGGGACTGAGCGTCCCCGGCCCAAGCAGCCAATCACAGCGCGGCATCCCCCTGCGGATCCGCAATCTGGTTTAATACTGATTTGTTAAGTTTCTCGATAGTTGCTTAAGTTATTACTTCTTCTATGCGTAAGTAGGATATTCCTAAATATCTATACAAAATATTAGGTCAATCCTAACAGTTTTACGGCCACAGTCGCCAAGGGAAATATCTGTCCCACACGGACACGCTTATACGGCTAATTTAATATTCTCATATTAAGGGGAAATACACCCATTTGGTTCGCAATGCTACGTACTTCAAGCCCTACTCCGAAGTTACAGGGCGAGTGAAAAGTGTTTATAGGGGGATGTAAACCTGAGACTCTTTGTCGTGAGGTAGTGTTGTTTTTTTGCATGAAATGGAGTTATAAGCCCACAGGAGCGATTTTAAACAGTCAACTACCAGTCCACATGTTTTTTTGACAGATCGCGAAAACACAACACTACCTCACGCGAAATATTTTTTTGTAACGTTTCGGATTAAAACAGTATGATTTTATCGTCACATTTAGTAGAAAAGCTTGATAAATGTTTGTAATATTTACCGCCGCCATGTTACATGTTGACAATTTTTATTTCACTTACGGAAGTTCGTAATTGTAACACCATTTCTCTACTTTTTCTCCTGTAAAAGCTAAACATAGTGTCCTACTGTCACTCGTTCGTTTCGCGTTCAAATAGCACACTATGTTTAGCTTTTAGAGTAGACATAACCGATACGATATTGCAATTACCAGTCTCCGGTGGTACTAAAATGTAAACATTACTTTTGTCGAATATTTACTTTCGCACAGTGGTTTTGGCGGAGTTCGTCGAGAATGTATGGTGGCCCTTAAGTAACTTACTTAGAAGGTTGTCCTCAGCCTATGCTAGCATTGTGTACGAATATACGCTCACGGCTTCCTACAAGCCCTTTCATGTGCCCCCAGCGGCACATTGAACGCAACTGGCCTCTCGGCCAATCAGAACGCTCCGTTATGGCTGTACCTGTCAGCCCCATAGGTTGTCCCTTATGGCTTCTATTATTTATTTTATAACTTAACAGCACGTACGTTTACAGCTGTAAATGTTAGACCGTTGCGTTCCTAATTTTATTATATACCTAAGTCATTAATTTTAACCTTCTACTATAGATAATGCATAAGTTATCATGTAAAGGCCATGTCAGGTTCACCCTCCTAATGAAACCTAATGGAAACAGGGGATGAACTCACCCCGCCAAATTTTGACTACTATTAGGTTTGAGTTGTTTTCCATAAATACAAGTTCCATTTATGGGACCATTACCATTCGCAAACTGACTATTCCCTGCTCCAGACCTCTCCGCAACATCTGGTCCTTCGCGCCTCTGCTGATCGACGCTGTTCCGTCTGGAGGATCTTCGAGTGCTCCATGGCAGCAGTGGCTTATCTTCGGAGACAAGGTCTGCAAGCTCCCACCTTGGATGCCTGACTTCTTGCAATTATATCTTCGGCTGCTGACTCATTGTTCCCTGGCTTATGGCCTCGGGCTCTGAGTGGGATTTTCCCTCCATATGAAAATTTGCAAACCCGGCAGGAGCATATCCTGGCTAACTGGGGGCGCATTTTGGATTATGGGCAGTGGTTGTTGATGTCATTCATGAGCAGCTCCTTGGTGCCCTGTCTGCGGGACCCAATGTTCGTGTGTGTCTGCAGCAGCTACGGGAATTAATTGGCCCCCGTGCTTTTTTTTTCCCGTACCACTTCGGTGGACGTAGACGCCCTGCGTTGACCAGGGAGGGGAATACCCTCGCTATCCTGGAAAACCTGGGTTTTTCTACGGGTTGTTCGCAGCTCACACGACCCTTGGGCTTCCCAGCAGGGGTTCGGATGCGAGCTCACCGCGTCCCTGGTGCGGCCGCTGCCCCCATGAGCGCGGGGTCCTCCCAGCACCCGCGTGTGCTCGTGTCCCCTTTCAGTTTGCGAGTGTAAAGTTTTTACTGTGTCAAGTACCCCAGTGTACCCTAGTCCTACAATGGAAAATTTTCGTCGTCGTCGCTGCATGCTGCAGTTGCGAGTGAGCTCTTTAGCTGCCTCCGCCGCGGCCCCCGCTGGGCTCGAGGAGCAGCTACTCGAGGAGCTCGCATCACTCCGTCACGACCTGGACGAGAATTTTGAGGATCTTTTTACCACCTGTTCTGCGGATGAGCTGCCCACTTTCACCGCAGAATACGATGCTTTGGTCAACAAGCTGCTAGTGGCTAAAAAATCCCTACAATCCGGGCTCGCTCCCGATCACGCTGGCACTCCCGCTCCACAGTCTGACACGAGTGCCACGTTTCGACTGCCACCCATCGAGCTCCCCACTTTTCGTGGCGAGCTCACGGACTGGCCCACCTTCTCCGCCCTGTTCAAGGACGCCATGGCCAACTGCCCTTCCCTCACCAGCACCCAGCGGCTGCGTATGCTGTCTAACAGCCTTGGGGGGGCCGCCAAGGAGGCCGTGAAATTCTATACAACTCAGCCGAACGCTTTCGAGGATGCGTGGGCCCTGTTGGAGAAGAAGTACTACCGTCATGCTGACATCGTCTACGGTTTGCTCGACCGCTTTCAGGCCCTGCCTCCTGCAACCCACCCCGCTGGGCTCGAAAAAATCGCGGACGTCGCCCTGGAAGTCCGCCGTGGACTGACGTTGATGGGCTACCCGACCGACCACCAAGACCACATATGGAATTTTCCTCTTCACTCGAAAATGACCCCTGCGTCCCTCGAGAAATGGTTGGGCCAGCAGGATCCAAAAACGGTACCCACCACCGACTTGCTACTTGATTTTCTCCGCTTGCAAGCTCACATTGCCGCGCCGACCACGCCCCGCACCCAACAGCAGCAGCAGCCCGCGCCCTCGCACCGTACCGATTCCAAGCAGCAGCCTCGTCCTGGTATCTCGAAATGGAAGTGCCCTGATTGCCGCTTGGATCACCCGCTTTACCGCTGCCCAGCTTTCAGTAGGGCCAATCATGATGAACGTTGGATTACTGCACGCAGGCTCCGGGTATGTGTGAATTGCTTATCTATTGGCCACCCAACCAACACTTGCCCAACCACCAACTCGTGCCGGCAGTGCCAGAAACGCCATCACTCCCTCCTGCACCGCACCCAGCCGCAGGGTCAGCCCCAGCCCCAGACGGTTGCCACAGCCACTGCTCGCCATCACAACACCCAGGTGCTGTTATCTACTGCCGTTGTCACCGTCACCGACAGCTCTGGCCGACCCCAGCAGCTTCGGGCGCTCTTGGACAGCGGAGCTCAGGCTTCCCTCATCTCCGAAGCTTCTCGGAGGAAACTTGGGCTTCCTCTGCCTCTCTCCGCTCCTGCCACCCTCGCCATGGCGGGCGGGGGCCTCTGCAAGGCTCCGTCCATCGGGTGCACAATCGCGGAGCCACGAGCCCACCTACACATCCCCATACAGGCATATGTCGTGCCTGAAATTGTTTCTGCGCAGCTTCCGACAGCTCCAGTGCCACGGGCCTCGTTGGAGCAGATTATTCGCGGTAAGAGATTGGCCGATCCCCGGTTTGACATCCCCGGTCCCATTGACATTCTCCTCGCCGATAATGTGTGTATCCAGTTATATACACCTCAATCACAAATCATTGGGACACTCATGGCCCAAAATTCAAAATTGGGATGGATTATCCACGGTGCCTGCCCGGGTGGGCCTTCGTTCTCCACCAGCACAGTAGCCGCCGTCATGCCTGTCCCATCACTCCACCAGTTCTGGGAGGTTGAGGACATCCCTACTCCACCCATTCTTAGCAGAGAAGAGCAGGCAGTCGAGAATTTTGTGATTGACACGGCAGAACGCTTACCTACTGGGCGTTTTCAGTTACGTCTTCCCCTACAGTCTGACCCACCACAACTGGGTGCTAGTCGCCACATCGCCGTTTCCAGGCTGCAATCCCTGGAACGCAAGTTCATCCGTGAACCTCATACGGCCAGTCAGTACAAAGCTGTCATTGCTGAGTATCAGGCCCTCGGCCACCTGGAGCCAGCCAACCCCGAGCCCGCGGATCCACGCCGCGTCTCTTATCTCCCTCACCACGCGGTGGTGAAAGACTCATCAACTACCACCAAGCTCCGCGTGGTATTTGATGCCAGTGCCCGTACCACGTCAGGCAAGTCGCTCAATGATTGCCAACGGAATGGGCCAAAACTCCAGGACGATATTTTTGGCCTCCTCGTCCGTTTTCGCGCCCATCCTGTCGCCCTCTCCGCCGACATTGAGAAAATGTACCGGCAAATTCTCATACACCCAGCTGATCGCGATCTGCAGCGTGTGGTATGGCGAGATAACCCCCGGCAGCCCATTCGCGACTACCGGCTCACCACCGTCACGTTTGGAGAAAAGGTGGCCCCCTACCTTGCTATCAAAACTTTACATCTGCTTGCGGACACAGCTCCGGACCCTCAGGTACAAGCAATATTACGTAAGGATTTTTATGTTGACGACCTGCTGTCGGGCTCCTCGACTGCAGACAATGCCCAACAGCTCCAGAAATCTCTACAGTCCCTTCTACACGGGGCTGGGCTCATTACTCACAAATGGGCGTCGAACGACCCGGCAGCGATCGCCCACCTGCCTCCCGAGGCCCGTGCTATCGACCACCTTCAGGATATAGCATCACCTGACGAGGCGTTGAAAACTTTGGGCGTGATGTGGGACACCAACACGGACACGTTTCACGTTCGAGTGCAGTCTATGCACCGAAACAAATGGACTCGGCGCTCTGTGCTGTCGGCAGCCAACAGCCTGTACGACCCTCTTGGCTGGTTGGCTCCCATTACACTCACTGCCAAGCTTATATTGCAAGATATTGTCAAAACCACTACAAACTGGGATTCCCCCCTCAGTCCTCATCAGCTCGAGGGCTGGCTGGAGTGGATCTCCCTGTTGCCAGCTACGACAGCGGTTTCTCTTCCACGCTGTATCAACACCACCTCGTCACCTCTGCTCCTCTGCGGCTTTTCGGACGCCAGTGAGAAAGCCTACGGTGCTGTGGTGTATGCCCGACAGCTCAACCCAACAGCAGCCAGTGTTCCACTCCTGTTGGCTTCAAAAACCCGCGTGGCGCCCCTCAAGCCCGTCACTTTACCTCGCCTGGAGCTGCTCGGGGCCCACCTACTGGCTCAGCTCCTTTCTGCTGTTGCCACTGCTCTCGGGGTCCCTACTTCCCACCTTCGGGCTTGGACCGACAGCACTGTGACCCTCGCCTGGATTCAGGGTGATCCTGCCCGCTGGAAACAATTTGTGGCTAACCGGGTGAGTGACATTCAATCAGCATGCCCTCCGGGCCAGTGGGCTCATGTTCCTGGGGTCGAAAATCCAGCTGACTTAGCTTCACGTGGTACCCCTCCAGCAGCGCTCATCCAGTCTGAACTCTGGTGGCACGGGCCTCCCTGGCTCTGCACCTCATTGAGTTCAGGCTCCTCGCCCATCCTAGCTGATCCCCCCGAAGTTCGAACAGCGGTTTTGGTGGCAACTGTCACCCCAGACCCATTCTCGCGCACCCTGGTGCACCGTTTTTCATCGTACCGTCTGTTGCGCCGCGTGGTTGCCCGGCTCTTCCAATTTGCCGATCGTACCCGACAGAAGAGCTCCACCGCCCTCGTGCCAGCCCATTTTATACAGGCCGACGCCGCCATCGCCAGATGGGCTCAGGCTGACGTTTTTCCCCAGGAAGTGGCCGCCTTACGCTGTGGGAAACCAGTCCGCCTAGCTTCGCCACTGGCTTCCCTAAACCCCTACATAGACGATTTCGGAGTGCTTCGGGTGGGTGGACGACTGCGTCATTCCAAGTTGGACCCAGCTGCCCAACACCCCATCATTCTACCACCGCGCCATGAGGTGACTACTCTTCTCGTTCGGCACGTGCATGACATGCACATGCACGCCGGGCCGAACCAAACCCAAGCCGCCCTCCGCCGCACGCACTGGATCCATCACGCGGGCACCGCCGTCAAGGCCATTCTGCGGGCCTGCGTTCCATGCGTTCGGACCAAGGCCCAATTGGCAACCCAGCTTATGGGCGACCTGCCTACGACCCGCGTGTTACCTGTCGCCCGCCCCTTCACCAAGTGTGGGGTCGATTTTGCGGTGCCCGTACAACTGAAGGCCCCAATGGTACGAGCCAGCCGTTCATACAAAGCTTATATTGCTCTGTTCATCTGCCTCTCCACCCGCGCCATTCACTTGGAGTTAGTGACGGCTCTCACCACCGACGCCTTTTTGGCCGCCCTCTCCCGATTTACTGCTCGTCGCGGCCTGCCCTCAGCCATGTATTCTGATCAGGGCACAAACTTTGTCGGTGCAGCCAATGAAATGCACAACATCATTACCAACCAAGACCTACAATCCGACCTTGCCGATCGCGGATTTTCTTGGCACTTCAACCCGCCCTCCGCCCCCCATTTCGGTGGGTTGTGGGAAGCCGGCGTCAAAAGTCTGAAAACCCACTTGAAGAGAGTCATTGGCACCGCTGTACTGACGTATGAGGAATACAGCACGATCTTGTGCCGTGCTGAGGCCATCCTCAATTCTCGGCCCCTCGTGCCAGTCACCAACGACCCACTCGACCTCGAAGTGCTCACCCCGGGTCACTTCCTCATTGGCGGGCCTCTCACAGCTCCGCCCGAACCCAATCACACCGAAGACCGGCCATCCACACTCCGCCGCTGGCAGCTCGTGCAGAAGCTGGGCCAGGATCTGTGGCAACGCTGGTCCACCGAATACCTCAGCCGCCTCCAGCAGAGGCCGAAATGGTGGCGAAAGGCCCCCAACCTCTCCCCTGGACGTCTGGTTCTTATACAGGACCCCAACCGGCCTCCCCTCGAGTGGCGGATGGGCCGCATCATAGCTGTGCACCCCGGTGTCGACGGCGCGGTCCGAGTCGCCACCCTTCACACAGCTTATGGTGAAGTTCAACGTCCTATCGCCAAGCTGTGCCCTCTTCCCCTCGATGGTCCAGAGGCTGACTCCCCGGACGGACCACACGACGAAGAAGAGGAGGAGCTGGATGTTCCACCCCAAGACCTGACAGCGACGGCCACATCCCAGGCATTGGATCAGCCCATAGCTTCGCGCCTCCGGCCCCGCGCCCCTCGTAAAATGTAACTGTTTTTCCTTTTCTACACGGTTGTACAGGATTTTTCTGGTTAGTTTTATCGCTTATTCTGGTTTTGTATAGCTCAAACATTTTCCCTCGCTTATTTTCTTTTTTTTTGGGCCTCTCGGCCCAAGGCGGGCGGAATGTTGGAGCCATAACCGATATGGCTCCAACATATTATTTTACTCACTCTCACCTGGCTCCCTGCAGCCTTAAGTATTTACCTGGCTCCCTGCAGCCTTAAGTATTTACCTGGCTCCCTGCAGCCTTAAGTATTTACCTGGCTCCCTGCAGCCTTAAGTAATTATTTGGCTCCCTGCAGCCTTAAGTAGTTATCTGGCTCCAAGCAGCCCATAGCCACCATGGCAATCATTTACCTCACCTACCCCCAGTGGAGGTGCGGGTGTATGTACGAGACAACGGTCTCTATGGGACTGAGCGTCCCCGGCCCAAGCAGCCAATCACAGCGCGGCATCCCCCTGCGGATCCGCAATCTGGTTTAATACTGATTTGTTAAGTTTCTCGATAGTTGCTTAAGTTATTACTTCTTCTATGCGTAAGTAGGATATTCCTAAATATCTATACAAAATATTAGGTCAATCCTAACAGTTTTACGGCCACAGTCGCCAAGGGAAATATCTGTCCCACACGGACACGCTTATACGGCTAATTTAATATTCTCATATTAAGTAACTTACTTAGAAGGTTGTCCTCAGCCTATGCTAGCATTGTGTACGAATATACGCTCACGGCTTCCTACAAGCCCTTTCATGTGCCCCCAGCGGCACATTGAACGCAACTGGCCTCTCGGCCAATCAGAACGCTCCGTTATGGCTGTACCTGTCAGCCCCATAGGTTGTCCCTTATGGCTTCTATTATTTATTTTATAACTTAACAGCACGTACGTTTACAGCTGTAAATGTTAGACCGTTGCGTTCCTAATTTTATTATATACCTAAGTCATTAATTTTAACCTTCTACTATAGATAATGCATAAGTTATCATGTAAAGGCCATGTCAGGTTCACCCTCCTAATGAAACCTAATGGAAACAGGGGATGAACTCACCCCGCCAAATTTTGACTACTATTAGGTTTGAGTTGTTTTCCATAAATACAAGTTCCATTTATGGGACCATTACCATTCGCAAACTGACTATTCCCTGCTCCAGACCTCTCCGCAACACACATTATCAGTGGAGCATTAACATCAAAAGATGCGAGAAATACCGTTACTGGTTGGAGGGTGTTATTCTGGGTGTTAAGAAAACGGGAAGACTGCGAAAGTCAATTCTAGCTAAAGAATACGAAAGAAGAGACTGTCAAATACTCAAATTGAAAATGTACAGTGCTTTCAAGGAGTTTCGCAAAGTCACTCTCTTCTCGAAGCGACAAGAATCGTGACCCAGTTCTCAAAAGTTTCCTGCAAAGGTGGTGGGGCAATGTGCTCCCCGTAGGAATGGTACAGGTGCCACAGATGTAGTTCCTACGAGGAATCCGCATATGGAAGTTCGAAACAAGACCAATAAATTTCCCAAGAACTTTCTCGAAATAGTATAGAAAACCAAAGGTGAACTAAATTTCACGCTGTCGGCGACATATTGTAGGTATATGTAAGATGAAAACAGCAAAATTTAGATTTGTGTTCTGCACGATCACGATCCAAATAGCAGAGATGCATCATATTAACGCCTATGCTCCAACTTTCCACTTTTATATTCAAAAAATTTCAACCCTGACCAGAATGCTAACATTGTCTTCGAGTGGAATACTAATGTATCTACTCCCACGTTTCTCTCTAACACAACGTCAAAACTAAGTCCAGACGGATGCTGTCTGTAATGTTACGCTGGGAGAAGTCGACGATGACTCGCTAGAATCTCTCTACAAAGATTCAACGCTACAGTCTCCTGAATAACTCTCACTCATTTTGTAACCCTCTACATAGCGAGTAAATTTACATTGTCGCTGACGGTCGCTATAAACTGACTACTGTATTTAATTTTTACGTATTTTCAACTTAAGGGTTCGCTATACATGACGATGCATTTTTTGCCGCCCATAAGATTAACATTGCGAGCGGCGATTCATTTTCAAGGTTTACCCTTGGTTGGAAAGGCACAAAATTTTGCCTGTACCTAGCCCTAACAATGTTCTAGGGAGTGTTCGAAGTAGATTTCCCAATTTCTCACTGGTTTCTTTTATTGCAACTGTTTTGCAAATGCTAGCATCGCATACCTCAAGAAAAGTGCTGTATCTCGAAAACCAGTAAAAAAAATCCCTTTCGGCAGCCCCGAAAGGCGTAGGTAGATTTCGAAGATTACTTCCATCAACTAAAAGCAGTCTAAAATCATTTAGAAAGATGGATAAGAAGATTTTCAGTTCATCCGATTGCATTATCTACAATAACAAACGGAGGAATTGAGTTTTGAAATTTCACCCCCCCCCCCCCCCCTTAACAAGAAAATGAAAGTGATTTTACAAAACACTTTTTCAGACAAAAGTTGTAGATATTATTAATAGAAACTCATAGCAAAAAGAATAAACTCAATATCTCACCAAATAAGTGAGTTATGACGTTTTGAAAATTCAACCCCCCACCCCCTGCCTAAACGGTGCGTCGGACGAAAAACTTTTTCAGACAAAAGTTGTAGGTAATATTGAGGCAAATGCATTACAAAACAAAAGAACTCGATAACACCCATAGGGCACAAGTTATGAATTCTTTTGTGCGCAAAACCCTCTTTTTTCACCCTTATTCAACCATTAAGGGTGGGATCAAAAGACGTTACTAAGAAAAGTTGTAGGTAGTACTGTTAGACGACCCTCAGAGAAAACTACGTTTCATTAGTTGCAATATTAAGGGAGTTATGGCCAAAAAGCCAGATTTAGAAAAAGTCCCCCCATTCCCCCCCCCCCCCCCCCCTTGGTCCGATTTCCCCCATTAACGAACTCGACCGAGATTTTAGTCCCTTATATTTTATTAAATAGTCAAAACCAATTATTTTTCAAAAATACGGCTGCTAGCGTGTTCACAAGGAAGTGAAAATGATATATATATAGATATATATATATATATATAAACTTTTGAACTGATGGTGGTTTTGGGATCCGGGGGTCATAAAAAGAAGAACTGTGAAGAAATTTTTCAAAAGTGAGACTACTGGTACGACTACAATAGGTAGATTTTTCTTCGAAATCTACCTTAAAATGGGAAATCTACTTCGAACACTCCCTACCCTAGAACATTGTTAGGGCTAGGTACAGGCAAAATTTTGTGTCTTTCCAACCAAGGGTAAACCTTGAAAATGAATCGCCGCTCGCAATGTTAATCTTATGGGCGGCAAAAAATGCACCGTCAGGTATAGCGGACCCTTAAAACAATGCAATACTAAGTATTAGGCGCAACCCCACTTGTGGCAAGTGTCGAAGCACATCATTTAGACATAATATGTATTTACTTTTGGAAAATAATATACATATTGTCTGCTTTACATCTAAACTAAGAGAAATATAGCTCTCAAAAGCCACAGCACGTAGGTATGGCCGAATGAAAGTAATCTGCCACAAGTGGGGTGGAGCCTTCAAACGTGGGCATACCGATATTCTTTGATTTGGGGTCCGTAACCATTGTATAGCATTATATTATGCACATAATGCATGCAGCCAACCCAGCAAGTTGGAAGACATACAGAGGAGATACAACACAGCTTTCAGACACCATAGAGTCGGGCACTTTTGACGCCCCCCTACCGTAGGTCAGGAGGAATGACCTGATAAGTGAATACCAATTTCGAAAATCGACTTTTGAATGACTGAGGACACGAAAGACGGAAAACGTAACCGCGTCATATCAGACGCTTTTCAGGTCCAGCTTGCTCCGAGTCAGCGCCTTCGGGATGGAATTACATGTGGCTAATTTTATGCACGGAGTATTTTTAATGAGATTTTATTTTATGAAAAATTATCCTACAATTAATTTAAAAAATGATCGTTTAAAATGGCTACGGACCAAATCAAGGCTTATGCCCCCTTCCGTAAATTTGGCTTACCTTTAAAGGCCTCGTGATGGTGACAGTCTCGATTGTAGTGGTGGGCGCCATTTTCCCTTCGGACGGTCGTCTCGAACTATAAAAATAAAATTCCTGGCTCACTCGAGTTCCGGCCATTATAAGACATGGTGCCACAACAACCAAATCATATTTACACAACAGCAATAATTCACTCAAAACAATGTCTCTATATCTTAATCAGCACAGGAAGATTTGAAGAACACTGATCAAAAGAACTGAAAATCACACTTAAATTTTTATTGATGGGCGAATAGAATGAATCGCGAATCAAACGTTTGTCCGAGCGTTTGTTAATGTGGCACTTGTCATAAGCTAAACATACGATAATGTAAATCCGTTCGTTAAACCCTCTCGTTAGGAGGTACTATCGGATACTATAAGAAAGTGGTGAAATTCAGCCCTGGAGTAATCAATCCACACTGAGGTTGGCACGAGGTTTGCGTATAACAGTGGGGCCCATTAGAAAGCAAAATGAAAGCCATTCTCTGTCACAGTGATTTGTTTATTCTCAGGTTACCTTTCAGAGGGTTGAGGGTAATTTATGGGAAGTAATAAACGACAGAAATAAGTCAGGAAAGGTTGGAAATGGGTCTGCCGGAAGTGATCCCATAACCACAGCCATAACACTCAAATGAAGAAAATATGAAAATTTTCCTCACTTCTCAACATTCATTAATTTTATCCTCGTGACACAAAACAGGGCTGGTCAAAGTTTATGTACCATAACAGGAAGGAGGTCATTTTTGGAAAGGTTCCCCCAAACCACTAGCTTAAAATTATTAAAATAAATCTAGTGGCAACAATTTCACAGCATTCACTTTGCTCTCATGATTTAAGGAAATTCTTGGGATGTGAAATGTTAATGGCCTGATAGACCAACACATTCCACATTATGGTAATGAGGTGATCTCATCATAGGGTCACCCCTTATCGCCACAGCTGCCCTGCCCTACAGGCTTCGTTAGAGAGCACAGCCAAGTGATAACAGAACATCGGGCGATGGTCCCAACCAAATGAAGAAGTAGCGGGTAGGCAGTAGTTAGTAGTACCCTACCAAGCATCTTCTGCGGTTAAAGAAACCGCGAAGTGACCGGGTGGTCAACTGGTCAACTGTGGGACCCGGACAATAAATTTTTGAACCATAGTTATAGGAATATTTCGTTTTACATCAGAAAGGGGAAAAGTCGCTGAAACTCTCAAACAGATGAATCATTCAAGTGATTAAGTATATACTGATCAATTTATGTTAGCACTTATATGACACTGCGTGCACTTTGACTCCAACCTACAAAAAAACAAGCACTCAGAGAAACTCGGCACCTCTTTTTAATTCGCGAATAAATATGAACTGGATTTGTACTTTTGTACAATAATTCCGAAACTGAGGTAGTTCCTACATTAAGACCGTCCCCCAGCACAGGTCGCGTGGTACTATCGTAATACAAGCTTTCAGTGGCTCACCGGCCTTGGCGTATAAAACATTCAAATACACTATAGATACCTACTTGACTCGTCACAACTACACTGCCCATTTCCATCCACAACCCACGTCACAATGCCTTACTACGTAACTTGGCATTCAAACATGTGTGCTAAAGGTTGCCACAGTATACTAACATAGCCTCGCATACTTGACACTTGCTATAGAGCTATACAAAACAATAAATTGAATAAACAATACTTCTATTAGATTCTCATGCTTGCCATTCATTTGTTTCTCACTGTAATAATACACCGAGGGGTTAACCATTCGTTGGGAATATCATTGGGAATCATTGGAAATCTTTATGAAATCTCAGGGAATCTTGGAATTTTTTTTGGACTGGTTACCCCTTCGGGGTTGATCTTTCTATGAATATCGTTTGGAATCTTTAGAAATATTTATGGAATCTCAAGGAATCTCAGGAGTGGTTACCCCCTCGTAACACACAGACGATGCTCCAAAAATCCTCAGTAGAATTCGACATCGACGGTCAAGTTACAGGGTTTTTAGCGGTGGATGTCAGAAGTCCTAACCTGTTCCCTATTTTACATGTTACAAATTTAGTTCCATACCTGAGGTAAGTTCAGGATCACAGTCGGTTTTTCGTTGATGTATTTGTGCTGTAGTCAACTCCGGCTGATCAGATCAGACTGAACATGCAAAAAAACACACAAAAACACAAGGTTAGACAGGAAAACCACACGGCAAAACAGAAACAACACAAAACAGGGTGGTATGGAGCAGAGGAGACGAAGACTCCCGCATCTAATTACCCCCTGGCTATTTATTTTAGATGCTAGCCGGTAAACGCTTTCTAGCAACCCCACACCAGTACCTACATCGCGAAAGAGGAAATATCTCAGGCCATCTGACAACTCAACGGGGATGAGGGTTTAAATGTCTCCAAGCCTCCCCCATCCCTATGTAATTTTTAGACCGGAAGAAAAAGTTCCGGAAATGGCAAGAGACCTAAGACAACCTGCTCGTGTTCAAAAGTTCCGATGTGGTAGCTCCGGAGCACTTGAACGCCTCAGTGTGTGCAAGCTGAGGCATAATCACGGATTTTAAGGCGTTCAATTTTATCGTAAAACTATCCCTATATGAATCATAAAAACAGCGATATCCCGGCAAAAGTTACTTTCTTCTGCTACTTTTTATAACTGTTCTTTTATGTTCATACTTGAAACGACTTCCTTCTTTGTTGGATCTTCCTTTTATCTTGAGAACTGCATTGAACGCAGGTATGAATCATAGCAGATTTATCATGTCTCCTATTGTAAGTTGCCAGATGACGTATACGGCCAGCAAATAGATCAGCATGATATATAAACCTTCATTGGACGTGGCTTGCCAGCAAGTATTTAGGGAATTAGGGAAGGGGTAGTTACTTTTTTCGCTAATGATCAAGGGTTTCATGGAGTTGCGTGTAAAGTAAAAATATCTAAGAACTGAGTCATATGAAGAAAATAAGTTTATACGTCAATCCACTTAAACAACAGGTCCAGTTAGCTTAATTTTCAACTAACAACTAGTCTGAATTAGCAAGAACAACACTGCTCCCTTTGTTGCCGAATCAATGTTTTGTAAGGAGTTATCTCCTTACAGAGTGGCCAGAACTGGGAAGTTTTCGTTAGACGAAAATTCCCGCCAAAAACAAAAACTCGAGCCTGGATATAAATTAAAAGGGGAAAACAAATAAATAAATAAAAGTTATATCAGGATTATAAAATAATGGTTAAAACTTAAACTATGACCATATAATTGCGACACGAAGAAGAGAAGAAAGGAGCTGGCTGAGACAGGTTCCAGGCGAGTTGAGGACAAGCTGACTTGGGAAGACGATTTTCACAAAACAAATTATCTATATATTCATTTTCATGGGAAAACGGATCACACATTGGATTTTCCTATGTTCCTCGATGAAGACCATTGGATTTGGAGGAATGCGGGCATGATGCTGGAGTAGATCCTTTTCGGGGCCCTCGGCCCAACTCCCACCCTCCATGTAATCTCCACCAAGTACCTACTCTACCTCACGTGACCCTCTGAAAAAAAAAAATGCAAACCTAAACCTCCCGTCGAAGCTCTACGTACTGTAAGTCAGTTTAGTTAAGCTGGTTACTGTTACTGTATAAATTAATTCACTGACTACTTGGTAGTCCCGGCAACCGCAGTCTGGTCGAAAACCTACTCAAAGGATAGGCGTATGTTTCTGACGTTTCTCCTACGGGCTTCTGGACATGCTGAGTCCCTCAAGTTGGGCAAAAATTTTACAGCTAAGGTATCTTGTTATATTGTTTTGATTGTATTAAGCCAAAGGGCTCTCCATATTTTTTTTGATGGATTGACACACGGTTGATATAATTTCAGTTACAGAATACTGTTTGATTGTATTGAGACAAAGTGTTTTCCTTAGTTTATGAAGGAGTAACAAATGGTTAATATACTTGTAAACTAGTGTTGAGAATAGGTTTTATGCGTTAGGCTTAGTCTCGTTTCATAATAACGCATTGGCGCCCTATTTAAAACTGGTACCTCATTTGATAGTCTTTTATAGTTATTCACGATATTTATTAACGATGCTCAATTATATTTTCTCCAGTTGTAGAGCGTAGACGGGTCTTTTGATTCTAGATTGCGAGACTGACTATCACCTAACTTGATTACTTACAGTTTTAACGGATAGGGATACCGGAAGTGGCGTAGGTGGCGCTGCGTATTTGTAGCCTCTCTGATACCAACGGAAAGTCGTAAACAAGACCTACAACATGCATTTGGCGGGCTGGGCACCGGATACGAGGAGTGAAGCACCATTAGGCGTATAACTGTGGAACGGGTGAGCACCGAGCAACGCCCCCGACGTGAAAAAATGGCCGCTAACTAGTCACAAGGGCGGACAAAATGCAGAAGGAAACCTCGCCAAATAAGTTGGAAGGTTCGAAAGTTATTGGCGCAGGGCCAAGGGCCAAGAGCTATCCAGCTAATGTCTAATGTCCCACCCAAATTGCGTTCTCTAGTGGGAGGGGGAGAACGGTGGTGGAGAAGGGGGTCAATTCAAGGAATTTATCAGCGGTCACGTGCAGAACACACCTGACTGTTTCAACTCTATCGGAATTTTTTTTTAGTCCAGAGCCAGGGGTAAATCTGTTACTACTTATGAAACACCGGGAGGAATCTCGTTGGGAATCATTGGAAATCTTTATGAAATCTCAGGGAATCTTGGATTTTTTTGGAGTGGTTACCTGCCCCTTCGGGGTTCATCTTTCTATGAATATCGTTGGGAATATTTGGAAATCTTTATGGAATCTCAGTAGAATCTCTGGAATGGTTACCCCCTCGTGAAACACTATCTGGTAAGGCCACAGATAATTAAATTAAAAAATTTTCACATACTGTATGTTTGTAGAAAGCTTTGGCAGCTACGGAACTATAGGATGACACAGAGGTGCCTATACGCAGCTGTGCGCAACTCATCACTGCCTACTCAGTGCGTAACGTTCAGGGCCCGGCGGTAAAAGCCCATTATTCGATAGTAACGGATTGCTTTTAGCGTCAATTAGTACCTCTACGGTACGTTCACTACGAAATCGTGACAGAAGTATTATTATACACCTACGACCGTGCAAAATCATAAACAAGACGATTCATTTACGAAGCTCACTCATTATTCTGGCAGTGTCAAAGCAGTTTGAAAGACTGACTCGTGAGAGGAAGACCTGGGTTTGAATCTTGGTGTTCGCAAATTTCCTACGACACAGGCTTCCAGTCCACTTGCTGAGACAACTAGGATATTGTAGGCGCTAACTGTAGAGACTTCCACTAGAATGTGAAGAAACTGTCTCTATGAAAACTGGGTGTACAAGAACATCGGGGTGTCACTTAGGTCTTCAAATTGTTAATAAAGTCTGGTTTGAACGTGAAGTGGGGGTCTAGAGGTGACGTTTAACTTCTCAAATGAGAAGTCAGTGGCTAGTCAGATTGATGACAGTCATGTTGAGACTTTGCTTCACAACCTCTCAGAGGGGCGGGGGGCTGTGTTATATTGTGTCTCCATGTCGATGGTTCGCAGCCAGTCACTTTAAAGGAAGGAAGTAGGAAGTACAGCACGAATCTACAGGGGCGGTGTATAAGTCCCTCACGCTGCAGACTGAAATGTCAGCCGCGTTGTTGCTGACTGTCGCGACTGTCAGGTGGCCAAAGATAACATACCATAAATCCAACCTACGTGCAAGAATGATACGGGAATGTCAACAAACCATGCAACTGGTGCATATTTGCGTGACCGAGTGGGTCACCATCGCATAATAATGCATGTTGCCCCTCTCCTGCGTGACTAATGTGACGTCACTTGGCACCGCTAGTGACCTCATTTCCAGTCCTAGACACATCACCCGGAAAAAGAACACCAAAAACACAAAAATATTTCAGACAAATCATAGAGCAGATAAGGCGCGTTGTAAACAAACACTAGAAAGCCTGTTGCTTTCCCTACATTTACTTCCAACTTGGGTTATTTATAGAAAAGCAACTAATAGGGAGCTAATAGTGACTTACGTTTCTCCAATGTACTCATCGATTACCGATGTAGAGTCAAATTCACTAAAATCCGGGATTGAGTCGCCTTCAAAGCTAAATTGTCCCAAAACACTCGCTTTTGTAGCAGCGTTCATTTTTGTTTTCATAAAAAAATGGCTTCAAACGAAAATTGTAGTTCACAACTTAGCCACCAGAGTACTTTCGCGCGTAAATTCAAATTATCATTTTATTTCTTACGACTTCTATCAATGAATCTTAATTATGATACTTACTTCAAATTTTCCCTGAACTAAACCCAGGTAAACGCGTTTCGACTTGTGAACCGTTGTGCCGTCAACATCTCTTTCATTCCTACAGAAATGGCGCGATGGGTATTTCCTGCAGTTCAATAACTGCATACCTATTCTCTACCTGTCTTTACAGCCTATGGCCTACCTACAGTACCAACGGAGTAAGAGTAAATCAGAATACGACTCATGACCCAATTAAATGGCTCAGACATTTTTTACTTTCTACCAACTTATAAATTAAAATGCATTCAAAAATCACGTAAAAAAAAAGCTTATTTCCAGAGCTTTTTGATGGACATGTTCTTTTCGGAATCTTTCTGCATGACTTTGGCCACGGCCATTTCGAAATCCTCTTGCGTGACGTGTACACGGCGTTCCCGAAGCGCGTACATGCCCGCTTCTGTGCATACCCCCTAAAATCAAAACCGAGAAATTAACGGGAGGCTGGATCAAAGGCTGGGAACAATCGCAAACTGCAGTATAAAGTTGTAAACTTACATCATGACAGCTCACTTTTTCAAATTTATTTAGCGATCGTAAGCTTTTCACAAGGAGTACGAACTGAACGTGGTTGGCCGAGGCTAGGAGAGATGAAACATACCTTGACTTCAGCCCCTGAAGCCCCGGGCATAAGCTCAGCGATTTTTCGAAGGTTGATGCCTCTTGTGAGGTTCATTTTCCGCGAATGGATCTTTAAGATGTCCAGACGAGCCTCTTCATTTGGGGGTGGGAACTCAATTTTGCGGTCAATACGACCAGGCCTCAACAGTGCAGGATCCAGAATGTCTATTCTGTTTGTTGCCATGATCACCTAAAGAAATATCACATGGTATTAGTTCCAAGTTTCCCCAAGATCTTCATGTCTGTCATACTACAGTACTAACCACACAATGGTAAGCAAAATGGACCTAGAAGCATCTAAGATAGTTTCTGACAATGCTGTTGACTTGTGGGGCAAAAGCGCAGTCACTCAAGAGGCTTGCAGCGGAACTGTTCAAATTCTAATTCAGTAGTTCAGCTATACAAGGACTTACAGGACGTCCACCTCCGCAGCTATATTTACTTTTTGGCCAAATCTTAGACGCTCTTCACGATCACTCAAACTATTATCCGACTGTATTTTCTAACCAAGCTCTACGCTTACCTTGATGTTCTTGGTAGCTTCGAATCCATCAAGCTGGTTAAGGAGCTCCAACATGGTTCTCTGCACTTCCGAGTCGCCACCACTACCTGACTCAATACGTGACGAACCAATCGAGTCGATTTCGTCCATGAAGATTATGGAAGGAGCGTGTTCCCTGAAAGATAGAAGTTGGCAAATATATGGTTACCAATTTTAACCTTGAGTGTCATTGAAGGTAGGGATTTGCTCCGACTAAGATGAAAGTGGCGCATTTTTCTTATATAAAAGCTACTGCATTGAGCAGTAGAAGAGCTAATGAGTAGACGTTTCTGAGCACCACTAAAGTAAAAGCTTGCTCCTCTAATACTCTTCAACAAATAACGACCTACTCTATATATAAATTCATTACCTGGCCATAACGAAAAGTTCTCGAACCATTCGACTGCCCTCGCCGATAAACTTTTGTACCAGCTCAGAGCCAGAGACTCGAATAAAGGTGCACTCCGTGTGGTGAGCCACTGCTCGCGCAAGCAGAGTCTTTCCTGTACCGGGAGGGCCGTACAGCAGGACTCCTTTGGGCTGTGCAATACCCAGCGCATCGAACAGCTCAGGGTGCTTTACCGGCAGTTCGATCACTTCCTTGATCTCTTTGATTTGCTTGTCGAGACCACCAACCATTTCATACGTAGAGTCGGGAACTTTTTCTACCATCATCAAGCTCACAAGAGGATCCACCTATGAACAAAAAAATAATTCTACTTTAGGTAGGTCACCACCTAGTGGGAGCCACCTCATTGCCTTCCTTCACATTTAGTGGCCTCAAATAAATATTTTTTATAATCTTCAATCGAGATTGCAAACACTCTCTCATTATCTCTCACAAGAATTTTTTCAGAAGATACATGGAAGGACGAATGTCAGCAACAAACAGCTCCGAAAACTATCGAGACGTATTAGAGCAGTCTTTTCAGGTAAAAGGATACTCCCCGAAGAGACTTTGAGGGTAGGGAGACATTTCAGCCAGTTCGGGATCTTGCCCACTGAACTCCTGACAAAACTCCGGAGAACAACTCACCTTGTTAGGTAGGATTTTATGAAGTGTGTAGCTCTCATTTCTGAGAGCAACTCGGGAGTTAGCGGTAACATCGTTCATGTCAATATTTTTGTCAATATCAACGACGAACTTCCCTTCGGGATGCACCTTGACCAGGACTTTCTTCTTGTCCATCGGCTTGACCACTTCACCAACGTAAGACCCCTGTTCCTGCAACAGCTGAAGCTCCTCCCGAAGCATCCGTACTTTTGCATTCAGTTCATTCCGCTGAGCCTGTAAACGCCGCAGATTTTGGCTTTTCTCTGCCAAAATCAGTTGTAGCTCTTCGATTTTAGTCACAAAATATGACTTGAGGCCGTCCGGTTTAGCGACGGCCTCGTCCACTTCCATCTGCAACAAGTAATGGATCCATTTAAAAATCTTAACAATACCTAACATGGCGGCAATGTACTGACTTACGGCCCCAATAACAATGCTCTGAGACCAATAACGTTTTTCTGTCAGTGAGCAATTTTCAGATCTTCACATCATTCGATATTCGATGTTTCAAGCGATCCTGACTCAAGTGAGTGTCTTGATGAGTGCCCGGTCTGGTAAATCAATAACTGGGGGAAATAAGTACCTAATTTTAGGATTTATTTTCAGGTAGGCAAGCATCTTGCTAGGAACATGGAATAATGAAGCCCAGCGCTGAATGCAGCGCAAAATTAACAAAGGAACTAGAAATAAAACTACAGCGGTGCAAAGTTAGAGTTTTCACGTAAGGTTCTCCCAAAACACAGCCAATTTTAAAGGATTTTAACTAAATTATTTACTTACAGACATGTTAGTGACCGTCATGGTGGAGAATGACAAACATTACATTGACGTGGAAGTAGAAAAGTAGTCGTCTGCTACACGCATATATTTCGGCGGGAAAACTAGTTTCCGGTGTTCTTGATACTTAAAAAAAGTTTCCGAATACCTATGTTTTTAATTGGTATTTTATCTGATGATGTCCTAATCAGACAAAAAATTCTTGAATTCTTAAATATCATATTACATCCACCAGGTGGTTCCTAAGGTCTGGTAGGTAACCTTCTTCTATCGTAGCCTAAATAGGTGGTTACCTTCTCCGAGAATGTGCCCCATTAAAACCACATTATAAGTCCTACCTCGTTCAGCAGGTAAGTATTGTGGCTACATTTTTTGGTGCTTTAGAAGCAAAGTTTGAATAGTGTCCATATCGATCATCAGTGATAGAACCTCTGAGGTAGACATAGGAGAAATAAATAACCTGTTGAACCTGAAATCGGTAAGTACTCTCAACGTTGCCTATCGCAAAGTATAATAATATAAAATAAATTTATTACAACTTAGGTCATAGGATTAGACGTAGGTAAGTACAATCACAATGAGGAATAATTTTTTGAAGGTACATGTTTGAAAAAGTCAAGAAAACTCGACTGAAAGGCGGTAAACCTCTCATTTTTGGAACTTGCTGAACAAGCGAGTGTTGCTCCTCTTTCTCCCCACGCTGCAGATCTTGAAGTGACACAGTGCCATATCTAAAACATAAACAATCAAATGTGCAAATGAAATAATTCAACTCACAAAAGTTGGGAAGTCACGTTAGGATTGCTGGACCATATCACAGCTGAGTAAGTAGAGGAAGGTGTTAGGTAAGTTTGGGATTGAATTTTTTCTCTCAGATCTCTTCCCAAGTTGATCAAATCCCTTCCGTTGCTTTCGATTTAAGTATCTAAACACGCAAGCTGCGGTAGGAGCAGAGCAGCACATTGGCTCCTACCCACAAGACCGTATTGCAAGAATTCTCGCAGAGGGACCGAAACATGTTGACTATCAAACCTATGCAGAATACTCCCAGTCAGAGAAGGGATGCCGTAGTCGGGCTATGGCGGGGTGGGAGGAAGGGGGTGAAGAAATCCGTGCAGGGGTAGAAATAAAGAGTCCCTTTCCTGGTAGGGCGCGACTGCCGCGAAAGTAATAAAATTATGGCGAACTTGAAATTCAAATTGGTCAAAATAACATTAAATTTCTTTTACTTACAGCTGCTCGCTCGCTTAGTGTCCTCCCGACTGATATCGCCGTGCTGTATGGAGAGTGGGAGGGGCATCGGAACTTGTTCGTACATAGCTCTCTTCTGCTGATAAGACTCAGGTTCAGGGGGTTCCTGTAGCTGCTGTGACGCTATCATTTGTCGCAGTAGCTCCTTCTCGTACAGGTCCCGGAACAGGAGTGAGAGCAATGCCGAATCTTGTGACTGAAAATTATGTATATCACATTTAACTAGTCGAGGGCAGGTTAGACGGTATTTAAATCGCCACAAGAAATATTGGAAAATAAATGGGTACACCCGTAGGACGTACCTCTACCTATCTACCAGGTAGCTTTACCAACCCTAGAGGTGACAGATCACTGCAAACTAAACTAATATAGCTGTCAAAGCAAATTAATTGGATATGCTAATATATCTCAGCAAGTTGGACTTAGGATATTTCAGTGCACGAAACACAGTGCATGGGCACATCCTACAAATTCATCTAACCAGGTCCCTACCTAATTTCCTCCATACATATTCGTAAATATATTTTGGTTATAAAAGGTTTAAAAATAACTCTGACTGAACTACAGTTAGATACGTATAAGCAAGTATTACCTACCTAGTAGACTTTACAAAGAGTTCGAAAGACCGATAAAAACCCACGTTTGAAAGTTTCACAAAAATTTAAATTCAAAGCATCAAAAAACCTATCAGGAAAAATAGAGAAAAGTATTTCGACCTTATTAAAACACTGTAGAAGTAAAGAAAGGAAGGAAGCCCACACACTGAACCAGTAATGGAATGCAGGTAGGCATAGCAGGCATAATGTAAACTAGAGTGAATCTCATCTAATATTGCTTTTATGCGAAGCCATAACACCTTAAATTTGGGGAATATTGCGATCTGAGTTCCTTTACATATTGCAAATGGGTGGAGGTATAGCAAGTAGAAGGTGTAGCAGTAAGATTTCGCAAGATAAAATAGTTGGTACCTTTTGGTACGTAGTGATGAGGTAGGTAGGTAGGTACTTAACATAAGACCCAGCTAGTGGCCTGACTGAATGGAGGTACGAAGGCACTTTGGTTTACCTTAAGGGTCCGCTATACCTGACGGTGCATTTTTTGCCGCCCATAAGATTAACATTGCGAGCGGCGATTCATTTTCAAGGTTTACCCTTGGTTGGAAAGACACAAAATTTTGCCTGTACCTATAGCCCTAACAATGTTCTAGGGAGTGTTCGAAACAGATTTCCCATTTTTTTTACTGGTTTTCGAGTTACAGCACTTTTCTTGAGGTATGCGATGCTAGCATTTGCAAAACAGTTGCAATAAAAGAAACCAGTGAGAAATTGGGAAATCTGCTTCGAACACTCCCTAGAACATTGTTAGGGCTAGGTACAGGCAAACTTTTGTGCCTTTCCAACCAAGGGTAAACCTTGAAAATGAATCGCCGCTCGCAATGTTAATCTTATGGGCGGCAAAAAATGCATCGTCAGGTATAGCGTCCTCTTAAACATTTTTCTCATTCTAGGTACCTACTTTGAAATTTTGCAGATCCCTACGAAGTTCAGTACAGGTATCCCAGTTCACGATTACAATTTGAAAACGCAATGCTTTTATTTCCAGAATTTTACCTAGGTAAAGCAAAAGAACCTTTACAGTTACCCTGGGGCCACAGCTTGAATGTTTCTCCCAAAAACATAAACAGGCAGGACAAAGCACAGAATAATTATTTTCCGTTATCTTTCTTGATCAAGTATTGATAATGGGGAAATCAATATCCGTTACTTTGCATGTTTATTAAGAGTCGCGAACCTCTCGTTTTACTTCTATTCATTCATCGTGATTAACGAGGTTGGTTTTCGCCAACCCCGTCAATTTTTAAGATATCAAGTCTCGTGAACTCTTCCTAACACCCATCTTGCGTAATTCTGCTTCTTTACAGAGCACCTGCACGTGTGGGGGTTGAAGCTTTCATACTTTGTAACCCCTTCTCACCGAGGGCGGTTAATGACAAATTATCAGGTGAGTTAATTAAATTAAAAATAAATCATGGAACTCATCATATGACTGTAATTTTTTTTTAAATCTCGTATCTAAACACTTTTAGAGGCGTAGAAATCAGAAATGGTGGTTTGCGTCCGAATCCCTCGAGCCAGATTTTCCGGTGGCGGAAGAGTAAAATAAACAGAACTTTTAACAATTAATACATTTCCCCAGGGCCGCCCACAGCGTTGGCGGGCCCCAATGCGGACCACTCCCGGGCCCCCCCCCCCCCCCGTTTTTTTTTCTAGGCAGAATCTTTTGGAAATTTCCTCTTCTTGACAATACTTTGGAAAAAAATCTGGGGGCCCGCGGGCCCGGCCCCAATGCGCCGCGCATTACCCGCATTATGGAGTGTCCGGCCCTGCATTTCCCCCTGGACCGTTAGCAAAGCTAAAAGTTAGGAGCCCGGACGGATGGATTTTGGTACAGGTTGAAGGAGAAGAGAAAGTAAAATTGATCCAATATATTAGCATTGGCAATCAACTAATGAAACTCCATTACCTGGGTGATGTGTCCTCTCTTTCATCATATTGTATTTATTTTAAACACAAATATGTTTCCATATATTCCCATTGAGAGTCCACTTTATCGCTTTATCGTGCGTGCATTTTCAATGTCGTGATTTATTCCCCGGGGGGATTTTTACATTTTTTAACAAACCCTATGTCCACGCGATATATTGGTTATAAGTGCCTGTAATACCCAATTAAAATTCTAGTTTAGTATGCTGGGATTTTGGGAGCTAGCGGTTAAATTTCGGACTAGTGACAAAAGTATAACAGTTCGTACTCTGGTGGGCCAAGATTTTTCCCGTTTGACGGTCCACTCACGTTGTGGGTAGTGCCTATAGGTAGGTCTAAATGGTTCTATACATCAACCTGATCACAAAGGTATCCAGAAGGTCTATTACGGATCTCTAACACCAAGTTAACGACTTGGATTACGACTTTTACCTATATGTAGCTTAACGCTGAAGATATAAGGGTCTACCAACCCTCTAGTATCTTCTGAGAAAAAGGTATTATGCACCTACCTCAGGAGGAATAAACGCGGGCATCTCTTCTTGACTCATTCCCCGTACTCCACATGAAAGGGTCAGAAGCACCACTCCAGTCCATAGACTGCCTCTGTGAACCCGATGCCGAGGGACGCCCATTCCTAGACAAACAAAACCACAGGTTACAGAAACTGCAGCCTTGGCAGACCCACCAAGTACCCATTACAAAAGTTTTTCAGATTGGTACCTATTCACTAAAGAACTACAGCGTGAAATGATTTCTTTGTTTTAGGCGCGTCTGAACACCAGGTGAGGCATACTGCAGATTTTTTTGGCCATAGTTGAGTTGCTCATGGCTATTTCCCCCCCAACTCTCCACTATAACTGGCCGGTGAGGAACACGAAGCCAGCAGCGCCTGAGGATTCGTGATTATGTAGTTCCAGAGTGGGTGTACACCAAATATAAATGGAACTGCGCCTGAGGATTTCTGATTATGTAGTTTCAGAGTGGGTGTACACCAAATTTGAATGAAACTGTGCATGAAGCAATGCAGAAATGCGATCCCAGTCGGGGAGTGCGAACTTTTTTTAAAAAATATATAGGTCCCTCTCATATATAACCTTTTGGGGGAAAAAGAGTAAGGAAAAAGCTCGGGGAAAAGCAAATACAACGAACAATAGAGAACCATACCAGAAAGTTTGAGATCAAGAGTATCAAGACCCTTTTCTCTTTTGGTTTGATTTTTAGAAGCTTTTTCATTAGGTAGGTACCTACCTGCTGCATGCTGCGTGAAATGTGCACTTACCACACCGAATTATGACTCCACTCTAACTGTGGAAGTGACACATATCATGCACACCCAGGCATTGTCATATCAGTAGTACCTACCTTATGGAATTCAGAACTAAAGAATACAGGAATGAGCGATTGCAGCGCACTTAGGTATGTGTAGGATAATGAAAAACTAGTGATATGTTTGCAACTTCAGTGACAATCTCATGCACAAACAATGCGCCAAAGTAAGTAACGGAAAAGTATTATTAACCAATATTTTGCTGGCTGTGCCAGAAAGGAAAGTTAGAGATAGACTAGAGTGTAGTTTAAAAAAAAAGAAAATAGCTTACCTACCACTAGTGTTTTCAGTTTTCATTCTTATCACAGGAAAGTATCCTGAGCTATAGTTAGATTGTAAAATCTAACACTATACAGTTTGAGGGAAATGCGCAATCTACGACAGTTATATAGGTAGAATAAGGTTTTTTGGGAAGGGTTTCTAAACCCAACCTTTGGGGAAGATATATTGAACAATTATCCCAGGATTCTGGCTAGAGAGTGATATTATCCCCTATATTCACCCCTGTCTCAAGATGTAACAACAGCTTCAGTACCTAAGTGGCGGTGCGACCCCGTGAACTTAATGAACCGTACACTGACACAATAACTCCAACATCCATCCTTTAGCCTTTTTGACAAATCCTCTGGAAAAGCAAACTCAGTTAGTTTGCGCAGCGTTCCCGCCGAAATTTGATTCGTTTCTCACTTCCCCTACCTCCCCCTTCCATGGCACAACCAGAGGCTTGGCAAAGGGGGTAGACTGTTTTTTATTCACTCTTCCTCTAAGACAGATGTAAAAGAACCATTTTAAAAATTATTTTCAAATTTTTTTAGAGCGAAACTTTGATGATGCAAAAACTGCGATTTTTCTTTTTAAAATTCGCAACCATATGGGGGCGGAACACCCTTCTCCACTATACCCTCCCACCCCTCCAACTCAAGTGGGGTTGCTCCATATGCCGAGATCATAAACTATTATTCGTAACGATGTGAAAGAGGTCTCCTCGGTCAGCACTCCAATACAATCTGATTAGAAAATCAAATAGGAGACGGAATCGCTGAAACGTTTCACCACAAAAGAGGGGTTTAAATTGAAATTTGGAAAGCTTCAGAAACTTTTCATCTTGATGTAATCTAGACACCCCATAACGGGGGTATTACACCCCACGTTCGAATGACGTAGGAACAAACAAGGGTAGGTACGACGTGGTCGCACAAACTTTACCTGTGTATTTGTCTGACTCCACAAGTAAACCCATTTGCAGAAGAACCAAAACAATTTTTATTTAGGGAATCTCTCGAAACTTTGGGGATGCCAAAATTTTTTTTTGACGAGACAGTTTGGAATATCTCGCGAATCGCCCCCACAGGAGGGGGATGAAAGGTTTGTGGCCCATTAGCTACTGGCCTGGTCTATACCCAATCGCTAGCTATAGCACCTTCGATCAATTAACATCATAATTAAAAATCCCACTCTATACAAATCAATTACTCCCAAAAAGAAATTTGGTCTATGTCCATATCACACCGAGTAATCTCTATTGTTGTGAACACTGTTTCCTTCCAAGATCTTCAACTTCATTGTCTAGATTTCCCTTGAACGCTACGCCCCCTCAGTCATACAAACATTTCTAGGTTTAGTTCTATAATAGTCACCAAAGTTGTGGCAACACAAAATTTTAGGTCTTTGTTATAGGTACGTACAAACTATCACATTGCTTCGGTGCCTATACCTAAACCATAAAACAGACCTTTTTAATCATTTATGCCAACCTATTATCGTGTTGTACGCCGGACTTCATACAACCGGACAAAGAGCAAATAGGCCGAGTGGGTTTTATTTCATTGCGTTTTTACGGCCCTCAAGGGGACTATGCCACTCAACCCCCGAGCTAAAGTAAGTACCTTAGATGTACTTAGCGGCACAGCAATGCAGCTTCCAAGTTATTGCTCCAATTTGTTCGTTTTATACTTGCGGGTAAGTCTTGCAGCCCTCTAGCTAATCTACATAATGGTTCGGCTCGTTAAAATCGCGACACTTCTGCAGAGTCCTTACGTATACCGATGTAAATCAGATTATTGGATGCAGAAAATAGAGCAGTGGTCCTTAGGTTCGAACGCGGCACCCGTAAACAGTCGTATTAAAAAACTCAAGGAACCATTTTATTTTTATCAGAGACTTTCTCAGTTTCAGTGCCTGTACGTACAGAAAGACGATTACTGAGACAAAATTACCTACTGGTCAGGAGTTTTTTTTTTCGAACTGAGGGACGAGGATGAGGTGTTATCAATAAAAGGGAGGGACACCTATTTATTTCATTTTCCGCTGCAAAATCCGACTGTTGTGCCCACTTTTGCTGACTTCCGGCACCGCATGGGCCATTTCCCCTTGACCCCTGAATCGGTAGATAAGTACCTACGTATGACTGAACCGAGTGAATCTACCTATTTCTCATATATTCATTCATTCCCGCGACATCTTTTGAAGCCGCTAGTGATGCACGATGCAAGAACAAGAACAAGAAACGGCATTTCTTGTTCTTGTTCTCGCAAAGCGACTCTTACTCTTGTTCTTGCAGTCAAAATCCTATATTGTTCTTGTTCTTGCAGTAGAAATCATTTCTTGCTCTTGTTCTTGTTCTTCCTGCGAGACTCTTGCAATTTCTTGCATAAACATGGAATTTTCTGCTGCTAAAATGTGGTTTTTTGCCTACCGAGCGGCCATTTCAAGTGCAATCTATCGTCGCATAGTCTGCAGAGTTTTTCGTACAAAATATGGAATGCAATCCATGAATGAAGCTTTGGAAAAAAACTGACTGGATTTATGCAAGACTCTTGCGAGAACTCTTGCAAGAGTTCTTGTTCTTGCAAGTCACTTCTTGTTCTTGTTCTTGCAGCCAAAATCAACTCTTGTTCTTGTTCTTGCATGCAAGCAATGCAAGAACAAAAGCAAGACAAGAAATTTTCGTGCATCACTAGAAGCCGCCAACATTTCCGGGGGCTCCTGTGAGTATTAGTTCTCATAGTATTAGGTATTGTCAAATATACCTACCCATTTTAATTTTTATAGGTACTTAGATGTACGTTTTGCTCATAATAGGTATATGGTTCACCCTAAAAAAATATGGGACTTTAGTGATATTCAGTACCATCAGTCGATATCTTGAGCAACCCTGGGAGAAAGAGAGTGAGAAGAAACCATGTTTGGGTATGTGGGTGTATATGTAGGTAGGTAGGTAACGTACCTACACCTGTAAGTTTTTATAAGACCACCCGACCCGTATTTCAGAAATGAACATGTCAGACTCAGAGCAGGCGAGTAAAACAAAGTTGGGGGAAGCAGCACCGTTCTGATTGCACCTTAGGGGATTTCTCTAGTACCTATTTCGGTGTATTGTAAACCAAAATACTCACAGCTCAAGAGCAACGTATTACGAATCCCTACGTGAATTTTTTTATGATACAGGTGCAGCTCTTGGGCCTGATCAAAGTCGGGATGAAAATCGAATGAAGTCCCGGGGGTAAAAATATCAGCTTATAAAAAGAAAATGTACCTTTCTGATTTCGTAAAAGAAAAGCAATACGTAAGTTCCGCTTGAGTAACCACCATAACCAGGTGCTTCCGTATCAGATGTGAGTGGAAGGCCCGCCAGTCTTATTTGAAGGTACGGGGGCATACGAAAAGCAAATTCTTTTTGTTTTACTGAACAAAATTGTTTTACAATAGCGACGAGCCCACAAGATAAACCGTATGATTAAAATATATACCTATACCTACTCATAAAAGAAACTGCCTTCAGTAGGTACCTATGTGGAGTCACTATTAAGAGAATGTTCTGAGAAAGATACCTACGATATACGAAATTTTACTACAGACGTCTCACAAAATTATCTTAAGATGAAAGCGCTTTGTATACGGAAGAGTTCAGCTTCCAGTTGCATCCTCCATTTAGGATCCTACTAATCACCCTTTTCAACAATTCGTTTATTTCTAAAAATCTCAATAAGTTGAAGTAAGAACCAGAATCATTTATAATTTAATCAGTTTTGACCGTTATCAACTGTCAGGTTGCGTCAACTTTACTCATCACCTAAGTATGCATGCATAATAGCTCGTTTTGCAATGTAAAAACGTCCCACGAATTTTACCTTGTACCCACTTAACAATGCAAAAAAATTCTGCAAATTGTAAGATTACCTATGCCAACCAATCTCCAACAACTTGTTACCCAAAAAAGCTTAAATGACTTACGGACGATTTAAAAGGCCCCCACCCCCTCAAAGTCGATATTTTTATGCCTCAAACCAGAGTAGGTAACTGACTGGGAGTTTCCTAATGAGGTTACCCTTTTTTTTATTGAAGATTTCAATGGAAAACTCCTCCATTCCCAATAATTTAAAGAATTATAAATTCAGCATACAGCTTCTATTTTCCCTTCAAGGGATTTGTAGCTCGAGGAAAAATCATCTCTGAAATGAAGGTCTGAACTATAGGCCGGATTTTCCTACCCTTAAACCTCCGTTGAGGCGACAAGGGGGCCGGAATATGATTGCTTATTCACTGGGAACGAAAAATATCCTTTTTAGTAGATAAACATCAATATAGCGAGAACGTCATATATGCATTGACATTTTCTATGACACAAAGGTGCGACAGATGCAACTTCAACTCAGCACGGGCTTTGTAAATGCCAGTGCTCCAAGATTATTATCTAAGAACCTACAAATATATTTCTTTTCAAGACTGAAAATCTAACGCCCGTTTTCCTATACAGACAGACGAATGAGCGATAGAGTGATGTATGACTGCTTCAGCTGAAGGGGCATTTCTGCTACCGGTAAGAGAACCACTGCGAGAAGCGAATTATTTTTAATTCTGTGGCTACGCCATGACAAAATTCGGAGACTTTTGAGCCACTTGAACTCCTTACTTCCTTATAAATGTACATAACGCCTAGTTAAGATATTAAAATTCAGCCCGTAACGCCCTCCCTCTAATAAACAAAATATACAAATTATTGACATTTTCTTGCTGAGATAGGTTGGGTTTAGTCTAGCCGTTATCAAGGAGCACCAAGAAAAATTATAAAACCCCAAACACATTTTTTTTTGGTTACTCTGTTTAGTCACACAATTTCCAATTACTGCAATTTTCTAGTTATACATAACAACTCATACGTACACATGCAAACTTCTGTAGGTAATCTGATCACCTGTACTAATAAACCAAACGGTACGATATTCATACTATTTCTTTTATGCTACCATAAAGAGACAAAATGCATATAAAATACAAAAAAAGTAATACACCTCACATGAAATGGTGAGAACAAAAATCAGGAACGGACAGTACCTTTATGAAGAGAAGAAATGCGGGATGTTCCAAAAAACCAAGTAAGGCGTTGGGCAGATGTGGGAATGTTATATACCGTTATGGTGCCTGCTAGAGCGCACGCGCTCCATCACCAGAAAAATGTTCACAGAACCATTCATTCACAGCAATTCAGCAGTCCCTATAGGGGTCAATGAAAACTACCCCCAAAATGGTACCCCGGGTGTTAAGGGGTCTCGTCAAAGGGGGCATTTCGGGAATAATAAGACCCCCCTCCCCACTCCGCGCCCCATCAGTTCTTATCGAACTCAGTATGAGTAGGTATCCGGAAAAATATATGGAGTACCTCGTACCTTAAGTACTTTAAAACGAGTTCACACGGGGTGGGTTGCGTAGGAGCGCCACAGAAATATTTTTTCTGGTGGATCTAGTAGAGTTCCAGTAGGACTGAAGTTGCAAATATCTAATAAAGGGTACCTAAAATTCAAGAAAGAGAAGCTTACCTTTGAAGAACGAGAGAGCCGATGGCAGGAAGCGTAATAAACTGTTGGTCGTTTTTTTCTTGTACCGCTTTTCGTATTTGCGCGACACCGCGTAGTCCCTCATGGTTGTTCTATTACTGCTGACGAAGCCTCCTTGCGACCTGGAGGATGCATCTGCCTTTACACCTGCTTTCCTGCACCCCAAATACTTTCCCTTGACTTCAATACTTGGTGATACTGCGTAACCCATTGATATTAAACTGAAAAAAAAATAATATACCGAGGTAAATTGTAATGCGCCACACAACAACAAGGTATGGTATGGTGGTATAAGGTTAGGGGTAATACACCACCTGAGGGATAAAAATTGAAAAAAAAAGGTAGGTATGTGTCCATGTCCATAGCAGGAGAGGCGAGTGAACGTGAAGGCTGAAAATCATGCAGCCTTTGGATGGGATGTCTTGCCAAAATCACAGTATGACAGAATAGGTACAGAGGCGCCTGACGTTGACGTTGAAAATCCACAAGATTTCTAAACATTTAAGTTTATAAGAAAATACCTACAACTAAACTAGGACAAAGCTTCAAAATCCTCCGTGTGACCTCAACTTGTAGCCATGTACTCAAACGGAAAAAAAGCCTTGGGACTACCAAGAATTGTGATAATTTTTTGCTTTCGTGAATGAACTCAGCGGCTGGCGGGCATAGCGTAACCTTTCAACCTCTTGGCTGCTATCAGTGCCAGCCAAACCTATGCCGCAATAGAGGTGATGCCTTCGATGAATATTTCACAAATCGCAATATTATACTCCAAGGTCAACTGACATAATCAATGTGTTTATTGTGGATTTAATGTTCTTGAGTTCTTTGAACCCCTATATTTTAGCGGGTCACTGGCCTTATTGTATAGTTTGAGTAGCCATTTAAATGTGAAGTAGCATCAGTCTAAATTATAGAGTTATACCGCAGGATTGGAACAACGCAAATAAGCGAACTGCCTTTCCAATTGGTTTTTCCCTTTGCCGCTCTTGAAAAGTTAACTGCTTACAACTGGATACCTACATATTGCGGATGTGGTGCAGGATTGTTCGGGTTTAGAGGCTATGGCGCTAAGGATCAAGAGTCCTATACTACAAGGAGAAGGAGGGAGGCAGGAAGGGTCCTATTGTAAGCAGAGAAGCGTGTATGGGTATTGGTAGATTATTGGAGCTCAAACACAGTGCGTCCTTTTCTCTCATCGTACCTTTGTTCCCTGCAATATTTTCGATAATTATGATCCCTTACATAAAGATGAAGATAAAGAACCTACCCGAGGGAAGGGGGTGGGGAGGAAACCAAGCTGTATGGGTATAATAAAAGCACCTATACGAGCCTATACCTATTTTGGCAACGTCGTGGAAAAGAACAGTGTCTATTCAAATATCAAGTTTAGCGACCCCAAGTCAAAAGAGTACTGGGAACAACCTGTCTTATACATCTCGCTGACACTGACAGACACAGTGACAATGACCATATTCCAATTTTGAATCATAATATAAATTATAATATTTGTTCATTGAGTTAGATGCTCTTGGGAGATTAAACTGACTTTTTTTCTAACACATTTTGAGAGGCTTTGTATACATATATAAAAGTACTGGGCGGTAAAGTTGTACCTATAAATTGGACAATACTTAAAGCTGACTTATTCTTTTCAGCCACCTACAACTTTACATAAGAGGAGAATGGAGCTAGGTAGGTACTTTCCTGGTAGGTATACTTAGGAGCAGTCATCATGCATAACTCACGTAAAAGTTTTAGGTAGTGGGCCTATCCCATTTTAGCTCCCTCCTTCTGCCTCACGTGTGTTTTAGACTTGGGTCTGGTTGATGTTAATATTCAACGAAGATACCCATCAGCTCTGTGCGGTGTAACTTTGCCAAATAAAATTAACGACATAACTTACCAGACAAGATTAATACTTGAAAAAGAACCCCCACTTAGATTTTTTCGCCTTAATTGCAAATTAGTCAGAACTGGCCAGCAGCTCGTTGAGAACTAGTTCGTTATCAGTTATCGGGTCATCACAATTGCTGACGCTCAGACAGCTGCTAGGCTCTGTACGAGGTCAGTTCCAATATTTTGCAATAGAGACGTAGGTAAGTAGGTACTTATAGGTATAGATGATACCTCCCTAAAAATACGAATGTGCAATCTTAATCCCTGTTCTCAACAGAACTTGACCATTAGATAAGTTGATAAGTAGGTAGGTACAAGAGAAAAATTTGAAAGTGTAAACGGCGGCTTAAATCAAATAAAAAATCCATATTGCTTTCCGAGGCCTGACCTTTAACATCTTGTAATGTTTATCATTGTTTATCATCCGTATCGTTATGAACCTACCCGTGTCATCTGCAACTTTACTTTATCATACAGATAAGAGCATCATGGGCTTGGCGAGGGGAGGAAGAGGGGGAGGGGGTACCTAACGGTACGAAACAAAAAATGTACCTAAACAATAATCGAGGGGGTAACCACTCCAGAGATTCCAGTGAGATTCCATAAAGATTTCCAAAGATTCCCAACGATATTCATAGAAAGAACCCCGAAGGGGTAACCACTCAAAAAAAAAATCCAAGATTCCCTGAGATTTCATAAAGATTCCAATGATTCCCAACGAGATTCCTAACGAGTGGTTAACCCCTCGATAATGATATAGGTATAAGTACCTACCTACTTCAACATCGATTGAAAAAAAATTTTTTGGTGAAAAAAAATTAATTGAGAATCTGGAAAAAAGGGTTAGGTACATCTACAATACCTACATGCAGAATCCCTAAATCACATACCGAATACTGACGATTGCCGCAGTTCAAGTGTTTCACAGTAACTTCCAACCAGAACTGAGGTGGTGAAATTTGCATTCTTCACGTTTTATAAACGCGTCTGAACCTGGAATTGATAGTTGGAAATCCCCGGACAATCACCTAAGTAACCTCAATAGTCGCACGCATTATTTATGACAGCGGTTTCTTTCCAGTATCTGTAGAACGAGATATCTTGATTGGGTTTTCCCAACTCTTCCCATGAGTATGGCAATAATGGGCACTAGTACACCTAGCACTTGTTTCATAATTTTAGGGGTTCTGCATCAGCTGGAGTTAGTGTGGTATTTTATAACAATTTTTCTAAATAGTTATCCTAGTTAATTATTTTAAAAATCAATAAGTACCTAATACCCAGAAAAATGATTTTTAAGTTAATGGGACGAAACCGGAAGTGATAAAACTGGCGGCAATAATGGCGGCTACGCTTTCTGGTGCCACGTGCGCCAATAAACAACTCGATGTAAACAAAGTTTTCTTTTTGCCATTTCAGTTACTCTCCTTCAAAACCTGCTGTGTCAGTCCGTTAGGCGATTCATAGTAAATTCTTCAGGAAGGAGTATGCAAATATACTGGGCCTGTTACTCATTACATGGACGAACGAAGGCAACTGAACGGTGTGGTGGAGGTGGGGGGCAGTGACTCCAGTTCAGAATCAAGAAAAAACCAGGTAAACACTAAACAGATGTAATTTTGAATCGCTGTAGTTAGATCTGACGCTCTCCAAGCATTGTACAGCAAGTTATAAATCAGAGTGCGTCCCATCTGTCTTATAGAATCCGTTAGGATATTTCCCACGTAGCAAAGCGTCCGTGGCAATGAGCTTCTTTGCTGAGATAAGCAAATGAGAACCTCATTGGGTAGACAAGAAGAACAGTCGACCCAAATATTTCATTAATTTATTTTTTGGTTAGCACCAAGACAGATACCTAACGCACTGCACAAACATATAATTTATTACTTGGAATAAATTAATTGTGTAAATGAACGCTAAGTGGGCGTCGCATAAGAGGACGGCATGATTATCAGGTCAATTGGTCAAGCCATTTGGATTGCAGTCAGTTTCATTTATACGATTTGAAAAGTCACTGTCTTGGAGAATGGCTCTTGGGGTGGCGGATGACGCAAACGTAAGTTCATTGTTCAGTGGTGTGACTCAGTCTGCTTTGGGACATTAGCCGCTTTCCACATGACAATTCCTACATTGCTAAAGGAGGGAGGACTTTCCATAGGAAACCTTTCCACATTTAATGGTACGTTATTGTGTCACAGGATGGGGGATGGACCGGAGTTCTACTTTTGGCTGCCGTTGCAACAACCCTGGGGTGCGCGTTGCCCGCTGGGTACAACATTGGAGTTGTCAATAACCCACAGGCAGTAAGTGTCCACGCTATTTTCTGAAGATATCATACTCCAGAATCCCAGATCTCATTTTAAAATTGATGGTCTGATTTCGCATGTACCCTCCCCCCAAACTTGTGAATAATAGGCCTATGAACAAATAAGACACCCCACTGGGTCTGTGCAGTAGGGAGAAAGCGCTATTACAACTCTCATTACAACTACCACATTACTGAAATAATTACCATTTTATTTTCTAGATTATTAAGGAGTTCTGCAACGAGAGCATTATTTCGAAGTATAACGTGACACTGAGTCACGTGGAGTTCGATGTGGTGTGGTCGTCAGTTGTGTCCATCTTTATAGTGGGGGGCGTGGTGGGGTCGCTTTGTGGGGGTTGGCTGGCTGATTGGTGTGGCCGAAAAGGTTCCATTATCATCTCTGACATTCTTGGTGAGTTTAAAAAAAATATTTGTATTCAAAAGGTATAGATTGTAAGAATGGTCTGTGTACTCTGTACTCAGACACACAGATTTTGTCATTACCGCAGTAAGGAGGGTTCGCCGAGGTTTCATTAAGTATGAAAACAGAATGATCCCAGAATACTCGTTACCGAATTTGGGATAGGTATCTGTATATCAGACACGATTGTGAGTTAAGCAGTGTGTTTGAACCGTTGTGCTAAATACTTACCTTACTTTGATTTTTCAGGAGTCTCGGCCGCAGTTTTTTTCATCCTGTCGTACGAAATCAGCTCAGTGGAGATGTTGCTGTTGGGGCGCTTCGTCGTGGGTTTGTCGTCTGGTCTGACAACGGCTGTGGTACCCATGTACCTTACCGAGCTCTCTCCTTTGCGGCTCCGAGGGGCTACAGGAGTCCTTTGCCCTTTGGGTAAGTGTCAATAATAAAGCCATTGCCTGAAAATATCAGTTTCTATTCAGTGCGAACGCCGCGCCGGCAAGAATACCGTTTTTTGTTATGTTTATATTTTTGGCATAAGAAACCACAGTGTACAGTTGGGAGTTAAGACAGCAGATGTAGCGCTTATGACATGTTTCGGATTTTTTTTCTGAAATATAATTTGTCTTTTTAACGTCAGAACCTAGTTAACTAAATTATGACTTAATAATCGAATGATTTTTACCTTTTTTGGTCCAAAAATCACTCAGTTCTTATATCTCAGCTGAAATCAATTAACCATCGTGGTCTTAATTTTAGGCTTAACTATCGGAGTTTTGCTGTCGCAAGTGATGGGACTTCGTGTGTTGTTGGGTACTGCTACTGGCTGGCACTACTTATTGGCGCTGTATGGGCTACTTATAATTGTAACAGCATTTGCACTGCCCGTCCTTCCGGAGAGTCCCAAATATCTATTCGTTGTCCGCGGCTTGGAGGATAAGGCTATCAAAGGTACTTCGTCAGGTTATAAAGGAGGATCCTTTAGTAAAAATTACATACTGGTAACAACTACCTTTCAGTCGTTTAGAGAAGGTAGTTCATAAATCCGATGAGTTATGGAGTGATTCTCCGACACTCGACACTCAACTAAGTTTGGGCTTTTCCTGATAATGCCTGCTCCTATTAGATTAATCAGTTACTTATTTTTCATTTTTTTTCCGGTTGAAAAGCCTTTTATTTCTTACCGATTGTAGAGCTCGAGCGGATACGCGGACTCTCGAGTGATTTCCTAGCAGCGGAAGTAGATATGCTGAAGCAGGGGCGCCGAGGGCAACAGGAAGCTGGGCAGTGGTCCGCCATGTCGGTGTTCAAGGACCGGAAACTGCGGTTACCTATGCTGCTTGTCATCGCGCTTCAGGGTGGTCAGCAGCTTTCAGGAGTTAACGCTGTAAGTTTGGGTTACTTTTTAATCAGATATACTTTTCATGCCGTAACTAAAAGGGATCGTTAGATGACTGTTAAAGACCAATTGTCAGTGATGGGTGTACCCGTTTGCCAGGTGATATTAGGTTCTATACTCTACAGGTGTTGTTAGTGATATTTGGAATAATTCGGGTCATTTATCAACTTGACGAAGGGGGTCGGAATGTCATCAAGAGAGCGAGCTACTCTTTAGCACTGCTGTTCTGCTTTTATTCTGTGTCTTTATTGGAACTGAGAAAAGGTGGTAAAACATTTAGTTGACCAGCAACCTCAGTTTTAACCCTTCCATTTCCCAGGTGTTTTACTACTCATCGGAGATTTTCAAAAGTGCTGGTCTGCCAGAATTAGAAGCTCAGCTGGGCAGCCTCGGGGCTGGTGTCGTCAATTTGGGGGTGGCCATACTGTCTGTTTACACCATGCACAAGTTCCCACGTCGAAGACTTATTCTCATAAGTTGTTGCGGGGCTGCACTCGCTTTGTGCCTTCTCACCGTTTCTATCACATACAACGTGAGTAATTAAGATGTAATTTATGTGGACATCCACAAGCTTTACAAGCACTCCATTAGTCACTCTGAAATCAAATTTTATATTACCTTTAACTGTTTCTGGTGCAGAAATCAGCGCCTTGGTTACAATACGTGCCGATTGTGGCTGTTCTTCTCTACGTCTTCCTCTACGGATTGGGACTGGGTCCTCTTCCATATTTCGTGGGTTCCGAGCTGTTCGAGGTGGGGCCTCGTCCAGTCGCTATGGCATGGGGCTCCATGGCCAACTGGGGCGGAAACTTCCTGGTGGGCATGACTTTCCCTTCCCTAAACTACGCAATCGGACAGTTTGTCTTCATATTCTACATACTGGTTGTCGTGTGTCTCATCTATTTCCTGATGTAAGTACTTCGTTTCCGACGTTGAAAGACGTTTTATTATATGTCAGACAAAAGGATCTGAAGTTTTCTCCGAAACTTATAATAACACCTGCCCACAAAAGCACCGGCACTCTTTGGTACCGGTCGGCCCTTATCCCAACGGATCTGACTAGCTTCTGATTTGAAAACTTAAATAAAAATAATATCCAAGAATTTTCTAAAATGTAAGCAAGTACGTACTTAGTCACTTTTGAGTATTGGGAGAAGAAAATCACGGTTATTGCATACAACAAGACATTGTCCTGTTTTCAGACTTTACTTCCCCGAGACGAAAGGCCGGGAGCAGCACGAAGTGGCAGCCATGTTGCAAGATGGCTTCCACTCTTCTGTGAAATGGACTTCTCGCCCAAGCCGTACAGATCAAGACGTGGTAAGAGGAGTGAGAGGCTCCCGACCCGTCGCTTAGCTTACCTACCTATATAGTTTCACACATCTCAGGTGTGGCTGTGTACCAGGATTCATGAATCTCTTGATGTTCGCCCTAACTTACTTGTCTGAAGGTCAGAATATTTCAGTGATCTTTGAGTCTGATATTACCTACATATGATTAGGCTCTCTTGACAAATTCCGGGAAACTGTTGGTTTTGGTACCTTCAGTGCCTTACGCTTAAAAGCACGCTTTAACTTGGATAATTTAACTACGCAGGGAGGATTTTAATTGCACGTGCAAACCAATCATAACATTTAGCGCTTCCCGGACCAATAAATACTCCTACTATTTGTATGGAGTTTGGCGTTTTGAATCTCCGTCGAAGTGCGGCAGTAGCTAGGTTATACTCTCATCCTATTTTCAATTTTCGCACTTCTAAATTGCATTGCACAAAAGAATACGTGATCAAGATTATTACGATGACTTCTTAGGACTTCAGGTGCTTTTTTTCTTTAAAATATTTTATAGGATTCCTTTTACAAATAATTTAAGTGCCTTGCGAGCCGCAATAATTAAATTTATTGGAATAACGTTTCACTAATTTACTTGAATACCAAGCAACAGGAAAATATTTGAGTTAGCAGTAGCACGGATCAACATGAATACTGCAATAAGATCTATAAGGACTAGAAGGTCAAGATTCGCTAGGAATCTTAGGCGCCTCGCAGGTTTTGAAACAGATCATAAAACATGAGACAAAGAACTGTGTGAGGTCCTATCCTGAGGTAACACGGGCCCAGCCCTTTGAAAAATCCTAGAACACCCTCTGTCCTCCACATTTTGGCGAAACAATCTGGAATGCTGGAGTACAGGATACCTTTACCGTTGGCGTCAACCCCTGAAATTAAAGTGAAGTGTCAACGTCTCACGTAGGAAATCTATAGTTTTTGGGTGGGCATAATAGGTACGCGCTACAGGAAAGGTTAGTGAGCATAGCAGATTTGGAAAAGAAGCAATGTCTACGAGGTATTTTTGGTGTCATACCTACCCAAAATTTTCAAATGAAAGGGTGACTTTAAATAGAAAAAGCCTCCTCGTTACTTATTTTTGAACCTACTCTGCGAAAGAATCTGAGAGGGCTGGTTTCATATATCCACAAATTACACTAATTTTCAGCCCATTTCCATCGTTATACCTTGATTATAGAGTCGTGTTTGAACCACGTCGAATGGAGTCATAAAAATGGCCACCACCACCCCGGACATCATGCTGGCGGCTAACGTGTTCAAGAGAGATTTCTCTTTTCGAAGAACCTGAAAAGCAAATTTACGTAATAATATAATAATAGTAATACAGTAATAATTTGTGGGGGGCACTGGCAACCTCTCCAATATCGTAATCGATGCATTTTGCTTTTTTCAGTAGTCACTCGACTGCTGGCTCCTGGCTGATGATAGATTTCATAGATTTCAGAACAACGCACCCTTGCTACACCCTTACAAAGTAACGTCGGAAATATCCTGACTCACCTCATTATCCTCAAGGAATTCTTTGGCCGCACTGAAGGTGGACAGCTGAGTGGCACTGCCCACTCCTATCCTCGGTAGGGACGACACGGACCCCCGCCACAACCCACGAATGCCCTCCCTCTTGTAGATCTTGATCAGAGCTGATACCATACCAGTATGCTCGTGCTGGTAACCCACAGCTATTTGAGAAACTGCTTTGCTCTGTAAGTGGGTCTTCACCTGAGAAAAACAAAAACTGAATCTTAAAGAAAAAAGTGGATTGTTAATGTAATATAAGATTAATGTCGGGTCGACAAGAGGCCTCATTGCTACTAGCTACCTCCAAACTCTTAGCACCCTTGGAAAGTTGACTTACTTACCAGGTATAGCGGACTTCCTATGAAACTCCCAATGCAGCCTCCTGTGGCACTCACAACCACTGTTCTGACCACGCTCACACCTCCATCTGCTTTTCGCGTCAGCCCGAGGGCTTCCATCTTCCCAAAAGAGCCCAGGCGAATGCCGTTGAGAAAAACTTGAAACCAAAGCGCCGGCACCAGGCCTGAAAAAGTCACATTTTTTTTCTGAAACACATTGATTACAGGTCAAGTGAGACTACAATAATTGCTACGCTGAACACCGGAGACATGGCAAGAGGGCTCCTCGGTGAAACGAATCTTTCGCTTATTTTAAGTGAAAAAGCACAAGAAGTAAAGCCGGTTCAGTGGTAATTTCTATCACTATTGTGTTCTCACCAATACTTTGTAACCTTTAAATAAATACTCACGCAGCATAATATGTACTTTACTCAGTAGACTAGTACGACCGCTCACCTCCGTAAAGAACTTTAAGCAACTGATCCTCACCTTTTTGCAGCGCTAGGATTCCATCGTTACGAGCAATGGTGTAGGCAGCATGCAGAGTGTTTTTGTAGTGGACGACGTGCTGACCGCGGGCTTGTAGCTCTCCCTGGAGTTGTAAGCGGGTCTTGACCACGTCCAGCGGGTTTGTGAAGACACACGCTCCGACCCCGGACAGAGCTCCCTCCACGTACTCCATTGCACTGGAAAACAGCACATTACTTGGCAGGTTCTGATTTAGATCATGTAGGAGAGGTAGCAGTGAACGACTGTTGTAATGAACTTCTATCCGCGAAGGTGTTACCGGTAGAAGGAGACTTGATTTTGATCAGGTGTAAATAAGGATTGCGGTTTAGAAAATTATGGAAAACCACCATTCATTCATTGCACTGACAGCATTCTTTGGCCTTTTTAGGCTGGATTTCATCACTTCTCAAAAGTACCTATACTGTAGTCTCTCTGATCTAACAGATTAGCGAACAAATTTATCTTATCATATACTTATAGGTATACGTTAAGATGTGGTGAAATCCAGCCTTAGGGTACTAAATTTTCTTGAAAATGATAGACTCAAACTCACCAGATAACGAGTGCCGCTTCGCTACTGCTCGATGATATGAAAGCTCACTCAATGAAGATAAGGTCTAACACTGATAAGATCTAATTAACTGACGTGATGGTGGTATTTAAACTTCAGCAATTACAAGAACATCAATTTAATATTTACATCTATTACAATTTAATTAATTAGGAAGTTAATCAAGAATTAAAACACGCTTAGTTGTATCCTCAGGCCATCCATATTTCAAGGCAAACTCCCGTTTTTTATGAGCAAAGAGTAAGTCCGTGATAAGGAAGATTTGGGCTGTTGCAAAAGCTAATGTTACGCCAAAAAAGAAGTTGGCATTCGCGGATCCAGAATAGATCCAGAGGTGCCAAACAGTGGGCCCCAGAACGGAAGTGATGATTAGCATGCAGCCAACAATAAACAGCTGCTGCATGAACAGGAACAAATGGTTCCAGAGAGGGAGGAGTGCTAGGTAGAACCCGACATCACCGAGGCTGGGATAAGACTTAAACACTGCCGTTAGTGCCATCAATATAAGGGTCAGGAACACTGGCTCTTTCCTTAAATGAAGCGACAGAGGAATTAAATAAAGAATAGTGGCGTTAATTTGAAGCGCTGCAATGAAGAGAGCTCGGAAGTGTTCAAACATTTCCGTGAAGAAATACCAAAACAAGCCGATGTTGGGAGTCAAGTCATGGACGTTTAAAATGAAGTAATATATGGAATCCAGGAACAGCCAGCTTCCTGTAATCCAGTTGGAGAGCCCCAGCAGCACTCCAGTCACTATTGTAAAGCTCACTATGATTTTAACAATGCAACCTTTAGTTTGTTCTACATTGTAAAACTGAAGGCAAATAGGTACGAGCAACAAAATGGGGTAGCCCGACTGAAGGGTCGTTAGAGCAATAAGAAACACACAGAGGTACTTGTGTTTGGTAACGAGGGCGTAAAGTAGCGCAGCAAGGAGCAGGTTGGCTATTCCCGTAGTCGTCTGGGCAGCGCAGTTCAGGACAATGTACGGATTAAACAAGTAGGCGTAGGCAACCAATACGGGCGTTTCTTTCACGTCAATCTCCGAGATCTTTAGCTTGGATTCCTTGAGTATTTCTTCAACGCGTAAGCTGTCCTCCTGCTTCTTCAAAAGGTGGATATAGTTTGCCGCAGTTCGGAACAGTAAATAGGCAGTCACCAAGTCCACAAAAATGAAAAGCAGGTGTAGTGCTGGTCCCAGTAACTGAATTAACGTCCGAAATAGCACTAATGTCAGCGGTGTCTCATGAAAAAGATCCCCGGTGTATGGGTCGACTCCAGATTCAAACAAATAAATTCCCTCTCTTAGTTTCTTCCAAGAATTTAGCGGAGTAGCGATTTCCACGCGGTCCTGGATAGCACTTTGAAAGCCACTCTGCATCAACACTAGCCTTATTGAAAAGGCAAGAAAGTACTCAATAAAACTAATTTTTCGGCAATCCATTTTGATCTTTGTTTACACAACTGACAACAATAATGGCGCCGGCACCGAAGAAAATGACAATTTGAAAACGAGTGCCCCTTCAGTTTTGAATAGGTACAAGGACTTCACAGACAAATAATCCATTTTAAATATTTTCAGATAAAACGCTAAAATCTTCCAAACCTGCTCTAACCAAGAAAATAAACTACTCACAAGACGGATGCAAAAATTGACGTGGAAGCAGAAAAAAATTAAATTAACTTTTATTACTTTGTTTTAGGGTAAATATATAATGGAAAAAATATTTATTATAAATAACTATTAATTTATTTATTAATTTTATAAATATTAGCGAATATACTTTCCTTCACTATTTTTTGTGACTGTTGACGCTTGCGCATGCGCATTGGCTATCATCAACTACGTGGCCAAAATCCTTTTGTGTCCGCCATCTTCATATACGGTAAAATTTGGGTGGAGAGTTGTAAAAACCTCCGCCTTGTTGTACAAGGGCTCTGTTTATAAAGAAAGGGTGAGTAAATTCAAATAATAATTAAGTTTCTGAAGACGTAAGTCCACAATGGGCATTGCCAGAACCCGTTTTACCCGAGAAAAGCCCGTGTTATTCTGTCTTTCGGCAATGACAAATAACTTCCACTTCGCTTGTATAGAAGGAATAATTATTTTATTTTACCGTTTTGCCGTTTACCCGAGCCGTACATAATGGAAATAGATAGTTAATGTGCCAATTACCTGTTATTTCGGGGATCCGGCGAGGTCTCGGTCAATCTTGGATCAATGAAAAAGTACTGAAATATGTTCAAAATTTACGCGTGACATGTTTGACTTGTTGGCACTACGGGGTTCTCTTGGAACGATTGTATTAATTACGCAATTAATGGTGAAATCATGTCTTTTAAATTGAATATTAATAGTTTTGTTGGTTTTTTCTGTTTTAGCTACTAACAAAACATCGCCATGGGGAATATGTTTGCAAACCTTTTTAAAGGCCTTTTCGGTCGAAAGGAAATGAGAATATTGATGGTAGGATTAGATGCAGCTGGTAAAACTACGATTCTCTACAAACTTAAGTTAGGCGAAATTGTTACAACTATTCCCACCATAGGTAAGTGAAAGTTCGTCATGCCATGTATCACCACCTGAGTCATATTTTCTGACCTTCCCCACGATGAGTGATGTAAAATGTCATTATTTTTCATTCTGGTGTGACGTCATTTTCTGAAAATCATACTACGTTCTATTGGTATGTGCAAGACTCATCTTTAGTGCCTTCTCTAGATAAACCCTTTTGGGGCATATTGGTGCAACTTGTCATCCATACAGGAGCCACAAGGGTTCATGTTTATCTGCCACTGCCCAAGTGATTGAGTGTGAACCAAGAACAGTACTGTGTAGGTCTTTCAAGGCGGAAGGTGCTTCAGTTTGGTCTTGAGAGTGACAAGAGGAGGCAAACTACTCTACAGCGGTTGTCTTGAAGTGAATTATTAGCTCAAGTTTTATCCATTGATAAGAACTATGCCACTCAAATACACCGCATGCATGACACCAGCAATTATGGGTGGTAGCCGATAAAAGAATAAAGTAATAAAGCTATGCGCTTCTTTCAGGTTTCAATGTGGAGACGGTAGAATACAAGAATATAAGTTTTACGGTGTGGGATGTGGGCGGTCAGGACAAGATCCGGCCGTTGTGGCGGCATTACTTCCAGAACACGCAAGGTCTCATCTTTGTGGTTGACAGCAACGATCGGGAGCGAATAGGTGAAGCGCGCGAAGAACTCATGCGAATGCTGGCCGAAGATGAACTCAGGGATGCCGTACTCCTTATATTCGCTAACAAACAGGTATGTACTTGGGTAATGGGTAAAAAAACACCATTCAGAACGCCACCAGAATCAGGGTTTCTGCTATCTTTCAGAGTTAGAAAAACGCTGTTTGCTGTTTAGAAAAACAGCTGGGAATGAAGCTGATGATCGTGTGTCTGCAAATTAACTCTTGATAAGGAGCTGCTGCCCACTTGGCTCTGTTATCACTGTCTTCTTACAATTCATGTGGACACAGATCTCATTGTTGTAGACTTGTCGATTAAAAGTGGTACCAAGATGGTTACTGTCAGGTCATTGCATGGAAACAGGAGGGAAATTCTTGTTCTGGATTATAATAATTCAGGGTTTGCCTGTTTGCATCTGTACTTCCGATTTTTTATTCTGGAAATTCGTGCTGTGTTTTCCTAGATTTCCTAGTTTGTGATTCGTCTGTGTTATCCTGAGAGCTTCTGTTAGTGCAGGGCCCTGGTTAACACAGTGGTAGTTGCTTTATGCTGACCTGTGCTGGGTATGTTGTAGGATCTGCCAAATGCAATGAACGCGGCGGAGATAACAGACAAGTTGGGGCTGCACTCATTACGGAACCGTAACTGGTACATTCAGGCCACGTGCGCCACCAGCGGCGACGGACTCTACGAGGGACTCGACTGGCTCTCCAACCAACTCAAGAACACCAACCGCTAGGTACATGTCATACATGTGTCATTCATTGTTACTTGTAAGGGTGAATTTCGCAAGTGTCACTATAGGGTCCCCAGCGTGGCACCAACGTTTCTTTTCCGAAGGATAACGCTATAGTCAACGTGAACCAGCTTGTGAAGCCACCATAAGTCATTTTCGATCTGAGCTCTTTTTGAATGCTTAAATGTAAATCAAACTTGAGTGTATTCACACAGAGGACCCACGAAAACGGTCTAGGTGCTTTACCCGAAAGGGGCTCCCGTAGAACAAGAACTCAAGGAGTAATTGCACAACATGTCATTTGAGTTTTAGACATGGTAAGGCGCTGGTTTTCCTACCAGCTAAAGACAGCAGTTAGTTTGGGGGGGGGGGAAGGGTAATGTACAGACATCTGGGTTCAAACGAAGCTTCTGCAACTTGCAAGCCGTTTTTAATTCAAGGTACTATATATAATTCACTGCTACTGGGCATTCGGGAAAGGTCCTCTTGATACTAAAATATTGATTCATGCTCGTTGGGTGTGATCAACAGTAGTCTAGTTGGTCTAGTGATTATTACTCATCATCATGGACGTTACGTAACGACTAGAATATTATCTAGCACTATTTCCTCCATCGTCATCGTCCTCCTCCTTTTTCACCGCAGTACTTGAGTAACGTTCATCTTTTACAGGGGATACATTGGAGCGCGCACCGAACACCCGAAAGCCGATTGCTGAGAAGTGAAGAAGGAAGAAGTGGGAGTGTTGTGGACTGCTGTGCGCCCCATCGCCACGTCTTCTCATTATTTGCTCGTCAAAAAACAATTTTTAACCGCAACATATTCTTCCTTACGTATTGTGTCCAGGCCAGAAATATGATAAAAATTTTGTGAAATAGCCAACCGTTTTAAAACATTAGTAAGGGAGGGGTCTATTTGTGAGTCAGTACGACTCAGATCGCCAGGCGTTGGGGAGAAGACTTCTGATTTGTGCGCGTTTGAGATGACCCGCAGAGACGTCACGTCGGTGCGACTACGGGTCCGATTTTGTAAATACTTGGACCACTGCCTGCGTTATCTGACCGAGGGTAGTGCTCATTTGAGGCACATTGATTATTTGAATGAAGCCGTTTGTGACCATTTCCTTAATGATCAAAACAAGAGGCCCCAGATTGCATTTTTGCCTTTCCAAGGAAATTTGTGACGTTAAAGATTTCTTACGTTCAGGAAAAAGCATCCTCCATTGTCCTTGGTCAGATGACATTAAGGAATGTAAACAAATTGCTTTGATTAGTCACTTAACTAACTATAAAAATCCGTTTTCTCCTTTGGGGTGATCTGGACAAATTTCATTCATTATTTATTTTGATCCCGGCTACCTTCCAACAGACCGTTAAAGAGTTCTAACACCTTATGAAGGTCAGGTTTTTCTAGTAGGTGTGTGATCGTGTGATACCCAACTGGTTTCTAAGTGTTACAAAATCTGGAATAGTTCCATATGAAGAACGTTTAGTAAGAGTGTGCTTTAACGTAATTGCTGCGCATTGGCTGCGTTTGCTGAGCTTCTCCTTGGGTCGGAAACATTGCAGTTGGCGCTCCGAACTGATTGAAAGATATCTGAATAGCACCGGTCGTGCGGCTTCGACCTTTCCGAGATTGATAAACCGGAAACTTTGCTTGAGTTCCCAACTACGATTACTTTGTAATTTTATGCTTTCCACATTTATATAATAAAGACAAAACCAATAATCACTGAATCATTTTTTGTTACTTCGGCTGCAGATGGTTGAAACTGATTTTCGAACTCGATCTGCCTCTTGGGCGGTTAGTTCTTTATGCGCCCCCACTCCCCAAAAAAATATAAAAAAATGACTGAACAGGGATTATGAAAGGAGCGTGATGTACCTCCGGGACAAGGTATTATGAGGCTCCCATTGCGACCCACCCACACCTCCTTGCTCGGTGCTGGTGCCGTGTACGAAACATTCCGATTTGTATGTTGAGTTCGTTCCTCTTTCGGTTTCTATTTGCATGGCAATGTACCCGCTTTCAAGTTGGAGTAAAAACCTACCTAACTTATTAATATTTTTGAGTTTGTATGTCGTCGAATAAGAAGTTTTAGGGTTTCTTTATGATTAAATTAAAATAGATATTGTACAACTGAAGCTGTTTCATACCTACTATTTGAAGGTGGTGTGTGTTTATAACGGAAACTTTTCTTACGCTGTTGTAGTAGTTACCTGTCACCTGAATTGCCTATTGGCGATAGAAGGGTTTACCTAGTGAGTATAGCCACTGATACACCTATAGCGAGCGGGCATATTTCAATAAGGTGCTCACGTTGCCGGGGCAAGAGGTAGTTTGCACCCTCCCGGATAGGCTTCCACCATTTACACTTGTGACTGCCTCGTCACTAATGCCGTCATTGTAGATTGGTTATTTATGTCTTCCTAGGAATACAGGGGCCTTCTCTATACCAAGCTATCTCGTTAGTACCTTCGCATCTGATAGGTACCTACCTAAGTACCTATGCATACCTAATACAATAGGATTGACACCTAGCAGAAAGGTTGGCGGTTAAGTACCTACCTAGAGGGATAAGTGAAGTTATACCTACTTATACCTTAGGTATATACGCAGTTGCTGATCGTGAAAGGTAGGTAGGTACCTACTTGGCGTCAGCCTCAAGCACTGCATTCTCTATCATTCCCCATGCTACCGAAAACGATGGTTAGATGGACGAACCTCTTTAGAGCCTAGTTCGATGGTTTCAACCTTTCTTGGCTCGTAGGTAGGGGAGGATCAGGCAAGATTCAATAGAGAAAAAAATGTTCCACAACGTCAGGACCTGAGCCTGTGACCTGCTTATACCTACTGACCCACCTACATACTTAGCTTTAGGTACCTCCCTACCTACCTATTCCTATTGCGAAGTTGGACTTCTCAAACTTATAGGTATCTCCTACGCTCTACGCACTCGAGATCTGACCCGCCTACCGGTACTTACGATATTTAAATTCATTTTGCGGAGCTCTAGATATTTTTCCCATCTACCAACCCAGTACTTACCTACCTACCTACCCTTCGGGGTCTTCGCTATAAATGGTTATCTATGAAATGGTTCACTGGTTCAGCCCAGCACGGGGACGTCATTAAAATAGCTTATTCTTCTTTGTAAAATGTAACTAATCTGATGAAGGATCGCTACTCTAGCAGGTATAACCACGGAATCGGATATTCAAGCGAACCCCAGACGCAGGCGATCATTTCACCACCCAAAAGATGAATCAGACAAGCGCAACCTCGCAGTGGGAGGTTGGTAGGAAATAGTCATCTTGGTAGGTACCTCGCTCAGGAAAATAACTGGACATGGAATATTTCATAATATTTATCAATAATCCGATGATAAAAGAGTAGATAACCGGCTAAAAATCCGGAAATTTTGACCCAAGACCGTAAACTTAGGCAAAATGTCAAAAAGTCGTGGCAGCAGACAATAACAACTTTCACACTTGTGGATAAAATTGAGCCGGGAGTTCATTTTCAGGTAATTTTTTCTCACTTTTCTGCGTTATTAAATTTATTTGTGGTCAAATAGTTTTTTCCGACAATTCAGAAAATTTTACCAGATATAACTTACACTAAACATCAACGTCGGCTAGCCGGATGGGAGTAGGACAGCGATTTCTATGAACCCACTGGTAACACGCAAATGGAATATCTTTATATTTTAGGTTTTATCCAGTTGGTTGGGACTGCTGGGACTAAAGAAGATGGCAGGCAGGCAAAAAGTAACAGATGAGAGAATTTCAGTTGCTGTAGAGAAGTATTTAGGGAAACCAACAGCTGTCCAGATCGGGCCCGTGTCAGTGGACGACATTTACAAATTGTTAGATCCGAACACACAGAAGAGGACGCGGAAGCAAATGATATACAAGTTCTTGCAGAAGAAAGGTCTTCTTCCCGATGGAGTTTCGTCGGAGTATGACCAGCAACCCACGTCCTCACAAAGTTCATCCTCAGAAGACGTGCAAGAAGGGGGCAGTGGCTCTTCCATGGACAAGAATGAAAATCAGAACCGTCCGCCCCAGCGTATGTGCAGCTTTATCTTTTAATTATCACAAGAAAGAGGAAATATTTCTTGGGTCAAATAAAGACAATCCACTTAAAAGAATTAAAAAAAACTCATAGTCCAGTAGGTACATTTGTAGTAGGTACTTGCTCATTCTTGTTACTCGGATATTTTATAGCTGGTACTCCTGGAAAGGAAAAGGGGGACTCACGTGAGGGGAGCCGCCGAACCATCAAAAGGAGGAAAGTCTTTGATCCTTCTGACTATCCGACGAGACCGTCAAAGCTCCCAAGGAAACCTGGTAACTAATTTTCAGGCCTAGGTTTTAAAGTTTCGGTATTTTTCATTAATTTTGCCCAGCATGTTGTTTTCATTTGATTTAGAATTTTTGTACAGAAATTCGACTGGCTTCTCTGGCTCTGGCTGCGTCGAGTATTGCCAGAAATGACGATGAAAATGAAAATAATGTGTAGAAAAAAAAGTGTGAAAAGAAAACTTATTTAAACTTTCAAAATTTCCAGTTACCAGAGGCCTCTGTTTTTCTTTACGTATAAAAAATGAAGGATCTAAAATACATTATTTTTTTTTACTCTTATACTCTGTGAAAATTCCTCTCCCTCAGAAAATCAAAATGTACTTATAGGTAGGTAAGTTCTTGCCAATTTCTGGATGTTTTCAGATGAGGGGAACACTCACTTGGTGTGCAAGGTGTGCAATGAGGATCTGTCCCTGCTGCCGCCCGACACGAAGCCTCGGGAACCGCAGACATGCCAGGGATGCGGGAAGTGGAGTGTCCACGGAGCCTGCGTGTGGGAGAACCAGCCTTGGCGCTGCGATGAATGCAGGAACTCTTCCAACTGCAAAGCCTGCTCTCAAAAACTTTTGATTCGTGGAGAGGTAGCTATCGTTTTTACTTTACCTATACACCAAGGTAATGTACCTGCTCATGCAAACCAGTTTTCGACAAACCTGAATTTACAATCCACGTTGACATTTTGACAACGACCATTCTTGAAATAGCTGGAAATCAGGGAAGAGCGTACTATCCAGTTTCTTGAGGGGATCCTTCACCCGCAGTTTCCCCTGCCCTCATGAATCTCATGATCCTAAAAGGGTGAAAAAAATTTACTGTGTGGAGTAGCTAATTGGATGATCCTGTGGCTCACGATATCGACGATGTCCCCGGTCCTTGATCTTTCTGTTCTTTTTCTATTTTTTATTGCAGCCCTCTGTGGTTTGTAACCTCTGCAAGGAGAAATTTCATCAGAAGTGTGCGAATATTCCCAAGAACAAGGTCAGCGCCGACTGGTACTGCGATTTTTGCAAAGGCGCCTTTAGCCAGCCCAAAGGCGAAGGTTCGTGAAATGCCTCTTCTTATCTTTAAATAGGTAGTTATGGCTATCTCACGGCTAAAAAGTGTCTATTCCTATCTATTTGTTTGAATTTCTTACTGTCATCGTTTCAAGGTAGGTAAGAAATCACTCCTCAGCCCTTATGATGACTTAGTGGTATATTTGTTTACATGCGTACCCCATTTTTCAGAAGCCTTCAAGATCCTTTCAGGAGTGCGCGTTGATGAAGCCGAGCCAATTAGGGCGCCCCCTAAGATGAAAAATCGCAAACCTTCGACCATCAAAAAGGAAGTGGAGCCTAAAGAGGTAAAAGAAGATGATGATGATGAGGAGGAGGAGATTCCTGACTGCTCGGAGTGGACAACAGAACAGGTTCACTCCTACTTCCAGATGTTTGTCCCCTCGCAAGACGCTCAAGCTTTCTTGGATCAGGTTAGTTCATCAACAGTCACATTCGCATATTTCGGTTTCAAACGCCTTCAAGGAGCAGCCTTGGCCCGAAGCCTAGGAAAGATCGGCACCCACTGAGGGTAAAAACTGGGTATTGTATTGTATCGTTAGGTTTTACTAAAATTGAGGGAACCAATTTCCTCAAGGCGCAGAAGGGGAACCGAACTCTTTTTCTCTGTCAATGGCCTCAATCCAAATCTCTCTTCGGGAAGGGAAGGGTAGATACCTCCCCCCAATGACACTACTGGTTTCCTTATATCGGTGAGTTTTGGACTTCCTCATCTATGATAATAAATGGATATGGTTATTTCCAGGAGATTGATGGGCGTAGTCTTCAGCTCTTACAGCGTTCAGATGTCATATCCAACTTCAACTTGAAGCTCGGAGCTGCCCTGAAGGTGTACGCTCAAGTGAAGCGTCTTCAGACGCGGTCTCGTGACATACAACTTTGTTGGCCGTAAGCAACACACGAGGTATTTCTCAAAGCCTGTAAACTGGCCTAGCATTCTTTGTAAGCTTTTTTTTTTTTATTCTTACTCTTCGATTTTGGACTCATTTATTGCCATCATCTACAGTTTGTCACTGAAAGTCCCTTGTATGCTAAAATCGCGGCAGCTATATGTCGTAAAGAAAATATGTAGGGTTTTCAAAGGAGAGTATCTTTTGGGGAGTGTATTATCTATTTTGATATATTGTAGCTGTATAGGTATGAGGTACCTTTACCTACCTGATTATGCCTAATCATGTACTTGCAACATTGGTCAGATCTAACATCACCTGTAATAGTTGTGAATTTTTCGGATTGTTCCATTTTTCTTTACTCATTTGCTATTGCACGAGCTACCTTTATTCATGTATCATATGCCGTTGTCAAGTTTTTAATATCAAACTCTACCCACTTATTGAGAAGTTAGCACTGTCTTGTTCTTGTTTTTTATTACTATTAGTATCTATTATACTACCTTTTGTATGCGAAAGCAAAGGTTCACCTGTGCATTTTATGAAAGAAATGGATGTGACAATTATGATTCCGGAGCAAAGTTGAAATTCTATTTGCAAGGGGGTACTGATGCCACGTGTGCAGAACATAACCAACTTCAAATCTTTACGAAACATTTTTATTCATTTTGGGTTTGCTAGTTTCCTGTATTTTCACTATTTCACTGATGTTCAAGAGAAAGCTTTTTAATTTTTGCTTGGAAGAGTCCTGCGGAGGCTTGGAGACGCCCCCCGAGTCATATAGCATGCTATCGTGTGGATAGAGCCCTATAGGAATAGGTAGGTACCTAGTGCTTGGCTTAAATCGCACTGTTTTTTCACATCCTCTTCTTTATACTTTACGCCCCTCTATCTAATTTTCTTGAGACGAAAAACGAATCAATTTTCTTTGATTTAATTATATTGAAACATTTAACAATTATTATAATTGGATAAAGCTAAAATGACAGTTGCTTCTACACTGTTTAGTAGGTATTGCAGAATGGTCAGGTGAGACTGTTGGGTTTGGCTGAGCACAAAATTAGACGACCAGTGAAGAACAACTTCGTGGAGATGGAGAGATCTTAACATACAGTTAATACTTTTTATTAAAAACCTTAGACTGGCTTTGGCTTGGGAAAGAAGGGCACAAAATCGAACTTCCAATTATAACAGACAGCGTGGATTTTTAAGTACATTGCTCGTTCTGCTTAAGTCAGCATTGCTACTAGCCAATAGCGCCAGGTGGTAAGATGAAATGGAAGAGATGATGTTTATGTACCTAGGTACTCGTATTTTTTTTCTCACAAGTTAATAGAAACCAACCTCGTGATTGAAATGAAAACAAATTCGTATTCAGTTCTTTTAAGAGCATAAAGTAAGCAGAAGTTTGCTGATGTTTGTTAATTCAAACACTGTAAAGTGACCAAAAGTCTTTTAAATTGATTTTTGCTTGTCTAAGGATTTACAGTGTTTCTATTTCAGTAAGGAGGCTACTTTCTGTGATAACGTGCTTTGTATTGGTTCATGTGAACATGAATAAAAATCACCTCTCAATCAAGTAACTAGCAACTCTAGCATCGTCACCTTCAGTCAATTAACCAGTTGGTAATTTCCAATAGGTACTAAATTTTCATAATGCCGTCGATGTGCGCTAAAGATGATTTTTTGAGCACATGAAAAATGGGACAAAGGTTTTTGTTTACCTAAATTGGCTCAAACATCGAGTTCTGAATGGAACTTTTCAGGGAAGAGATGGTCCGCGAACTCCGGGCCATAGTTGCGCTCACCGCGGCAACCGACAATTATCACAAGAGCCATGGCAAAAATCAGTAGCATAGCACAGATGAATGTCTCTGGGGTCATCGAGATATCACACAGTCCCGGATGCGTCTTACAATCAATCGCTGGATCCCCTACCACCGGCATATTTACAAAGGAAGAAGAAGGAATCTTATTTTTCTTTGAGGACGCTCGCTCCTTGTCGTGGCTGAAAACAGGGTCCATCAACATCTGCTCGATTTCTGATCCATCTAAACAAACAACGCCTTATTTTACGAGGGAAGGTTCAAAACAGTAAGAATACCTTTCGGCTTAAAATCTCGCGTACTTCAGATTGCATTAATTATTAATTACCTACGTCTTTAAAGAATTACCAAAATGACCTCAGAACTTTAGAGGTAGGGCTAGGATAAATACTTTATACGAGCAAGTGATTGTTATTGTCAATGAAAATTTTGTCAAAAATTACTTGATCATAAAATCACATCTTAGATAAATAATTTCTGACGAACACATAGGTATTATATTTCATTAAAAAATAAATATTCAGTAGTTTCCTCAGAAAATGAGCTAAGAAAGTCAACAAACAGCATTGTTTCGACAGGCTTCACCTAACACACCCTAAGCCAGTTTTTTAATCTTACCTTCGACTTCGTCTTCGACCAGAATTGTAAGTTTGACATGAGGCAGATGGACCCAACATCCGTTGTTACATCCTTCTTGGCATACATCGAGCAGTACTGACTTCTCCGCGAACAATCCTTGGCAGGCTAGAAAATGGCGTGTTCACGGTGTTCAGGACACACATAAATCTCGTAAACGGAAGAGTCCTTGATGGATGAAAATTAAACATGATTAGAGAGCAAATATAAGTTTAGTCTGTTTAAATTTAAAAATAGATCTGCAGTAAAAATATGAAGAAAAATGTTACACCTGCATTCAAAAACTTAGTCCGGTTCTACATCTTACAGCTTCGAAAATGAGAGTGAAATTGGGGCATTTTACTTACAACTGATACAGGTGGCACCCGATGCGACCAATCCATTCTTATTGCGTGTAGCTCGAATTGGTGGGCGGTGCTTGATGTACATGTGGCATCCTAGTCTGCAAACCGCGTTCGGAGTGTCCTAAAAACATAATATAGCACCTTATCTATGAAAGGAAGGCCTGCGAACAGGAGCACAGTGGTACCAGCAGAGTCACGTTCCACAACCATAGGCTATAAAGCAGATTAGCGTACTTTCGGTAAGAACCAGAGGAATAACGGACCGTTTCCCTTTACATGTCACACCTCCAAGTCCCCGCCAATCCTTCTTATTCTCATTCAGAATTAATGCCAACTGCCGGGTGTCCTTAATTAATATATATGGCCACAGGTAGGTAAAGGGTCGTATAGAGCACGGCTAATATAAATTTGTTGACAAATCAATGAACGGAGAGTTGAAAAGCTGTGAGGTTCTGAATCTTTTCTATAAAGAAGACTTACCGGAGTTTCCTGTTCGGGAGGAGGGTGCTTCTTATCGCAGAATGCCAGGCAGTTACATTTTCCTATATCAGTTTGGAGTGCTCCTGTAGCGTACGCAATGTAAAGAAAGCCTAAAGCCAGTTGTAAAGCGCAAGAAAACATTTTGAAAAGTTTATCGATCAAAAGCTCAAAAGTTTACCACAGCCTTATAGGAGGTTTTGTTTGGCTTTCACGTGGCAGTAGACAAGTATCCCGCGCTGGCTGTTGGCGGCAAATGCTTACTTTGTTGGAGTGTCCTCTTGCCTTCTGTGCCTTTGAACGATTGGCATTGGCGATTGATCAGTCTGAATAATAAATGCAAGCAGGTACATTGACACTGAATTATATATTATCTGAATTCTTATGCTACAAATCCAGAGGAAATACAACAGAAGGGAACTGCAACAAAGACAATTCGTTTAGAAATGCTTTTAAACTGGCTTCTACATCTAGGTAGTTAAAACACCCAAGATAACGGCTGCAGATAAAATCCTAGTTTGTTGGTATTTCTGAATAACACGTTTCTGACGAAACTATTGGAAATTTATCTGTCCTTAGATGTAGCATGGTCTTTAACGCCAGAAACTACTTTAAAATACGCTGAGTAATATGTTAAGATCGAGTGATTTTTTTCCTCAAGACATATTATATTGCAGAATAAATAAATATCCAAAAGATTTCTATGAAACGTGTCTTTAAAAAAATCAACAAACCATACCATACGTACCCTTCATAATGCAGGGAATATTTCTGATCAACCTAGCACTTATTTGCTCTCAAAAACCAACAGTAGAGGTCATAGCCGTATCCACGGGGGGGTTAGGGGCTTAACCCCCCCCCCCCCCCCCCCCCCCCCCTCATGAGCGGAAAATTAACAGCGTAATGCCAACGTGAAGCAAAAAAACATAGGCGAAACCCCCCCATGACCGCTTTCTGGATACGAGCCTGGTATACTCCAAGTCAGGCTGGGAGCATACCGATTTCTCATAATTTCTTGCAAATCTAGGGCTGATCAAAACTTCTTCTTGATGAGGGAAATATCTGCTCAGGGTCGGATTGGCATTTTTAGCGTATGGTAGAATATGGAACCCAAATCCGGATCGGCGACAACTGAAAATCTTCAAGAAATTATGAGAAATCGGTATGCTCCTAGCCTGACTTGGAGTATAGAGGTTACAGTACAGTGAAGAATTCAACCCAAGCCAGGCATGATATAGGCTGTGTTTTGGAGAATCTTCGCGAGAAGTTCTGGCCCCGTTTGCATTCTCTCTACTTGCTGCGTCAGGCATAGCAGAGGTCCCATCGCGCACAGCAGGGAATCCAGAAGCACGGATAAACTTCCAGACACGGCGATCTGCCCCTCGTGTTCCTATAAGAAAGAACCGCGTTTTATTTATTTCGTTAAAAATACGGCATAATGTACCTAGGTATAATATATGATAATCCTTCTGAACTATGACGGTACACCGAGTTAAAAAGAATCCTCCATTATGATAGTAACTGGTCTAAATACTGCGGTGTGACTTCCGACAGACAGTAGGGCATAATTCCTTCGCCCGTGGGTTCCACCAATAATAGCAGGTGAGCAATGCAAACACTATACCTGTAGTCTTTCTCCAATAATGGATAGCGACTCGCCGAGCAATTTCAGGTGAGCCGCCACGTCGATTGGAGCCAATCCAGTCACTTTATAGCCCAAACTTCCGCTGGGTGGCGAAGTCTCAGATATTTTTCTTATTTTACTCTAAACAGAAAAAATATTAAGTCAATTTTTTTGTCGGTAGATGAATTATTAGTAGATGGCGGTTGCACGTGGTCGTGTTATGATGAATGACTACTCCAATTCAGATTTAAAAAAATTCCTCTCGGCAGGGCTAAAATTTCGACATTACTTCCTCCACCCAATGCAGTCGAATATACTCCTGTCATTAGCAACGGAGATAGAGTAAAAGACAAAGTTTAACCTCAAAGTACCGAGTGGTATTTGAGTGGTGTCAAATACGGCAACCAGAAAAGGGACAACTTATTAATATTACCGGTGAAGACTGCTCAGCGACAGGAGGTTTCTGAGATAGGACGACCTGTGAGTTGTGAAGTGGTGCGATAGGGCCTCCTTTTTTGTTGATAAACTTTCGTGATGGCATCAAAGGTGCTTCTGATTTGGCTAAAAAAACAAAAAAAGGTATTTTTTAAATGTGAGGCAAGGGAAATTCTTAGCCCTAGAAGTTCATTTTCAAGATTTCACAGTTAATTGATAGCTAATTTGAGATTTATTTTACAAACCTTTTGCTTTCTTGAGCCCCTCTCTCCTGGCCTTCCGTTTCCAATGCTCGCGCTCCGTATTGGGAACGGTGGCCCACATTTCACTCAACCTCCGCGCCATTGTTGAGAAATCCATCTCCGGGAACTGCTTACTAAGCGCTTGCCTGACTTCCTTCGCCCACATCATGTAAGCAGTAAACCTGAAGATATTTGATAAATTTAAGTCTGACTTTCTACCTCCGTTCTGCCACTCCGATCTATATTTCAGGATATTTTAAATACACTGCGACTACCCCATATGATGAGGATTTCCTCTTATGACGTTTACAGATAAGTACCAACCTGCTTCTGCCCTTATCTTTTCTTTGAGTTTTTGGTGTCACGACCACTTTTCCATCCTTGAAAACCATCTTTCTCTTATTTTTCTCCATCATATAGAGAGACTGCGTCGGAGCTTTTTCATCCACCACCAAATTCCCATCGTTAAAGTCGTCATCATTATCCTCTTCGTCATCATCATCAATATCATGATGCTCATATTCTTCGGGGGCTGGCCGGTACGTATCTCCTTCAGAGTCGGAATCTAAAAGCACGCTCCAAAATTACACCCTGAAGATGAATGTTGGGGCGATATCCAACTAGGAGAGTGGTAGAACACCCAAAACTGGGACCTATCGAACGAAGTTCGGCTTGTGATGTTATACCTGGCTGTGGATTATTCTGATATGGTTCCATCTGATCATACATGTCATCATCCTCGTCTTCAGGCCGCCCTCTGGCCATTTTCGGTGTTTTGCGCGGTTTCTCAGCTCTGGGGGTCATCTCTGTAATAAATGTAAATAACAAGGATTATTTAAATTTATTTTACTTCTAGCACAGGACAGCCGTTATAGTCCAATCAAATTAGACTTCACCGTATGCATGAAATCCGGTAGTTGTGATTATTTGCAGAGTTGTTTAGGTTTTCAACCTCGAGCTCCGAACGCAACCTTTTCAAAAATCGAAAAAACTTCGAAAATTTCGACATCTTTCTAGTTTTTGGTGATTTTTCCCCTGATGAACTAGTTTTTTGGCAGCAACATCTCAGCACTTTTTCTCCATGTTAGGAATTGATTTTTCGGAAAATATTGGTGGTTTTAGGAAGGACCTATCCAAGAGTCACAGGGAAGTATCAACGCCAACCTTTTCCAACCCCTAGTTCCTGAGATAATGACCAGTGAAAAGTGCGAGATTTACGGAAGTGGGTAAATCTCGCATTTTTCACAAACCTGCATGGGATTTCCTTTTGTACTTATTTTCGACCTCATCTGGCGACTCAAAATCCATCAGTTTGCTCGATTTCTTTCTGACTCTCCCAGAACGGGATACGCCAGTAACTTCTAGATTTTCACTCTTGCTTGAACGCTTTCCATCCACTGAATCCATCATCCTGTAAGCTTGAAGGTACCGGTCGAGCGATTTAAAATAATTTTTAATTTTTATTTCGTCGCTTGTTGTCAAGAGACAAATAAAAACAATACACAACAGGAGTACCAACAATACATAAAAAAGTCGTGGCATTAGCAAGAAATGGCGCGATTATTTCTTTCTTCTGCGAGAACTGTGAGACTTGTCAAACTTTCAATATTTCTTGTTATGTAGCACTCAACTCAGTTACAGGGAAAATACTTAATTCCAGTACCCTATTTTATTGGTTAGTCTACCCAAGAAACTGGTATTGGGACCTAAAATAATAATTCACAGTCACTACTTACAAGTGTCAGTATAATAGTAGGTAGGTATTTGCCATATTTTCTATGGGAGTTTAATTTGCATCATCACATTTATGCTGAGGTTACAAAAATAGACATTTAGGAAAAGGCTACCTACGTGGTCCCAAACTATCCAGTTATCAATCAGTGATGTCCTTTCCAACTTCCAAGCAACACGCTTAACTATCTGTACATAGGTTCAGAAAAAACGGTTCAGGCAAACGCAAAAAAAGAAAATAAATTCAAACCTTTTTCACCTTTTCCTGATGTAATCTCTACCTCTTCCCCAATAAACATAATTACTAAAAGTGAACGCAGCACATGCCTACTTTAATAATTGCATGTAGGTACAATAGATATACCTAAAGGGAATCTGGTTCCAGCCTGAAATGCTTGAAAACGTAAGTAGGTACGCTCTAACTAGGTTGGATTAGTACATGAACAGAGCAATACAAAATTAACGAACAAAGCGCTAAAGTTTTGAATAAATTCGTAATAAATAAGGATTTGGCAGAGGCCCGGTGTACACGGGCAAACGTTTTGTGTGCCCGCCCTTGCCTTCATGGGCGCTTTTTTTGTAAGATTGTGATACAATTTAATTCGAAAAAAAAAAAAATCTAAAATTAATCTAAAATATTTCAAAGGTGCGCTTTTGAAAATACAGGAATATTAATTTCTAGCTTCCCATAAGCCCGGCAGATGATGTGCTCCACACCATGATGGATAGGGTAGCCATTATACCATGTTAGATGAATAAGAGGTACGTAGATATGTAGATATACACGAATGACGAGAGCTGTCCATAGTCATGGTCTCTATGGCAACGGTGTGGGCATTACGAGCGGGGCTGGAGTGGGGGCAGGAGCGGGGGAAGGTTCGTCCGATGACATCGATGAAGTTATTGACACTAAAAACAAAAACAAAAACCTTAATTTTTCGCCGCCAGTTGGGGGTCCATCCCCATCCCCCACAGACCTAAGATCTATTGTTAAGATTATTCCAGAGGTTTTTCCGTTTGCAACTGACGCTACCCACACAGTGTTTGATGAAAATTCAGTGTCATCATCTTAAACCCCTGCGCCAAAGCGAAAAATGTGAAATTTAACAAATCTAGGCCAACATACAACTTGAGGACATCCATGAAGCCCTCGTTTTACCGTTTATCAGTTCTCTATTGTGGGATAGTGGGTATCATTAACAGTTAATTAGACCCACCTTGGGTGTTTGGGTTCTTGACCTCTCTGACCTACTCCGGCATTAGCTCAAAGAACAATGTTTCTCTTTGTCACGCTTCTTATTGCCAACCTAACATTACACACTCAACAAAAAAATAAACAACAACGACTTACCAATCACGATGATGAGAATGACACCAACAATGATTCCCATAATGATCATCATTTTCAAATTTTGCCACCAATATTTCCTCTTGAGCCGTGCGGCTTGCTGCTCGAACTGGGATGCCCCGATCTGCAGGTTATCTAAGTAGTTTAAAAAATAAATTTAAAATTGCAAATAAACCCATCTTGAAGTTGGCAATGGGATAGAGCGAAGAGGTTAGAAATAGGTAAAATCATAAACGGAGAAAAAAACTATCGTGGGGTAACTTCAATGGTTTCTCTAAATTACATACAAAACTACTGCAACGAAGCAATGGGTGCAGCCAAAGGAAGTATGGTTCTGAATAAAGTAATGTAAAGAAATATCCCTGATACTCTACCAGTACTACTTTTTATTCTTTTCATTAGTGTCCGCTAGAATACAACAATCGATTAACAGTCTGGTTAGAATCAGTTAATCGATGCAAATTTTAGTAAAATCAAACACAAAACTAGCGTGCGGAAAGACAAGCGACGACAGACCCGACTCCAGTGCGGGAACTTTTTAGATAGGCACAGTTGTAAAATCTTGAAACTTCAAATGAAAAATGAACGAAGGTCACTATTGAGCGCTCCACAAAAAAAACACTGGAGTCGGTTCTAGTGTTCTACGCGGGTGAACTGAGGTATTTGGGTAAGATTGTGGGCATGGGATAAGCACGTGACATTTGTACTTAGCACTTCCCCCCAGAAGAATATTTTTTTTATGCCCAACCACACTTTCAGGTTTACACAGTTGTTCCTTTCAAAGCCACGATTCCTTGAAAAGAATTTCTTTTTATCTAAAAAAGTCTGTCAATTTGTCAACTGAAATATTTATACTATCCTGAAAGTGTGCGGGTAAATATAAGGCGAAGAGACAGCAAGGGATATACAAGAGCAAGCCCCTATTCTCAACCAATACCAAACTTTTTTTTAATGTAGCCTTGACTCCACGCGTGGGGAACTGAATAGGGACTCACTGTCGTCCATCACCCTGCTTTTTGCGCCAGGTCGGGGAAGCAAGATACCCGCTTTCTACGTACTCAAATCTAAGCTGCAGCAATGGCGGGAAGGTATACCAGTGGACACGAGAGGAGAAAGCAAGTAGGTAAATACTAAACAAGGTTCACTAATTCCAGAGGTTGTGTCGTCTGGAGATGATGTGGTAGTGTCTGAGCTCTGACTGGTCGGCGAGAGCAATAAACCACTCCATCTCCAAATGAGACAACCTTCAGAACAGACAGCCCTTGGGAACCAACAAAAGAATCTACTATCTACTTTTATGTCCTATATTATACATACTGTTTTGCGTATTTGAGAGACCACAACCATAAAATTAGTGGAGTGAGTGAGAGAGATGAAAAAGTTTTCAACCATCTGAATACTGCCTCCAAAATAAAATGAGGAGGAAAGTGTACGTGTAAGGCAAATCTACCTCAAACAAAATACTTCTACACTACAAAAATAATAAATCTAGCTTGAATATACCAAGCTGATAGTGTAAATGAATAAGTACCGGAAACCCTGGATGCGAGCTGAAACTGAACAATGTTTGTAAGTAGTAGCGGTCCATTATTACGATTACTACTAAGAAAGAATTGCCTTAATAGGCTATTAGTAAGAAGAACTGATGTAAAGTGAGTTTAAGAAACAGCTCTTTGTAAAGATTCACTGGACACAAGAAACACAAAGACGATAAGAAATATGTTGATAGAAGACTGACCTGCTCTTTGGTCTAGCTCAGACAATTTTTCATCTCTCTCAAGCACCTTTGCCACGTTGTCCCGCATTATCCCAACCACCTACAACAAGAAAGGCAAGCCATTAGCGACAGGATAGTAAGGTTACTTATCACTCTATTAAGGCTCTCAAAAAATACGTTAGCTGTTGGTGAAACCGAGTTACTGCCAGGCGCAGTGGATCACTGACAATTTTGAGACTTTGACCTTATAACCCATGAAAAAAAACACAATCAAGAAAAAAACGTCGAAGAGTTCGTATAATGAAATTAGCGTTAGCGTCAAAGCAAAACCGTCTTCCTCGGTATTTCACCATTGTTCTAGGTACTACCTGCGTGTTCGGCCAAATCTGCCAATTTCTCGTCGCGCTGCAACACCTTCTCTACGTTTATGCGCATTATTCCGACTACCTATAAACAGAATGAAGACATGCACACAACACAGGACAGGTTTCTTGTCTGTCTTCTATACTATATAGAAGGCGGAGTTGGGAGATGTTAATATAAAATTTGGTTAACCGATAAAGCCTCGACGTTTGTAATGTTTGTGATCTTATGGGTCGGTCTACTCTATACGTAATAGACCTAGCCAAATATTCCGTTTATACATGTCGGTTAACAGATGCGGAGGGAGGGGCTGTAATGCATATCGGAAACGATTATTATCAGATCTGACAAGGCGATAACCCCTTAAATAACAATGCCCGTTAAGTGGTATGTCTAAGAACACTCCGCATCCATAGATATGACGGTGGCCTATCCTACAGCAAAGATACGGGACCGTTGCCCATTCCCTCGTTCGGTGACAGTCCGCATATACCAAAGGTTCGTCCTAGACCAATTAGAGCCAAGAACTCTGACTGTGTTGCTCAGTCATTCCCAATAAAACCACCTCTATAATCCAACTACCATGGGTCTACCGAAGATTCTAAACGTCCCGTGACAGCAAGCGAGTCGGGTCTACGTTTATGACAGACATTACCGTACATTAACGTACATTACCGTACCAAAATTATCTCCTGATAACAGATAACGAAGCGGACTTTTTAACATTCCATGTATAATACTCAAAGGATGTTAAAATTAGAGAAAAATAAACACTGGGGCTTACCTCATCGACTTGAGCCTGGGTTTGCTGCAGTTTTTTATTGGCAGGGTTTTGTGAATTTCCCCGGGAACTTCCATAGTCTGGGCCGCCGTCCATAGCTCGAAGGGATTATTAAATTGCGTAAAGGAACTGTGAACGGCTGTTTGCCTTCAAACTTTGATCTAATCACGTCTCACGTCAAATCTTTGAAATATAATGGCCGAACAACATTCGTCATCACACTTCCTTCCATTCCAAAACAAGATAAGTTACCTACTTTATTTCTTTGCTTTTATTTTTTTAATGCTCGGAAGGTTCCTTTACTACTAAAATCTTGTTTAAAATTTTAAGATATTATAAATAAAAAATCAACTGAAGTTTCCCTAAAAAAATCACGAATTTTTAAAAAATAAATAAATTATTTTTGTGAGTTACTTGGTTACGACCGGTACTATGGGTACTACTTCGACAGAAGACATGATGCAACAGGTCTCCCAAAATTTTAAAATTATTCTTATTTTAAGTCCATAATTAATTATAAAATATTAAAAAATATTATTATTATATTTTATATTCTTATTTTAACTTAAAAATAATATTTGAAAAGTTTATATAGTGTCTACAAAACTCACGTATTTCAAAATGTAAACAAAACTAACAAAACCTTTTTGAAAAAATATCCAAAGGCTTATTCCTATTTTTAATTTAAAGGATGGCTTCTGGAAACTCCCATCCAGCATTGCCCTCAACAAGTACTAATTATGAAATGGATCCTGCCTTTTCACCGTATAAAAGACCATCCAATTTAAGTTCAAAAACGAGCTCACGGAGGAGCCGCTTTGTTTATTCAAAAAGGAGTAAAAAAGCCAAATGCCATATTTGTGGAATTACCGTAAAGAAGACTGCTACCCTTAGAAATCACATAAAGTTTACCCATGGTGATTTTGTATTCCAATGCGGTCAGTGTGAGAAGTTATTTAGCAGACCTTCAAATGTACAAAAGCATATTCAGCTTTACCATCCTGAAATACCCGTAGTTCTGGCAAAGGACAACTACCGGACTCTGGCAAAGTCAGAAGTGCCACCGCAGGTAAGTTGAATTGCCAACCTGATTCATATTGCAAGGCCTGTTGAAATAATCAACTTTTCATTTGCGTAATTTCTTGTATTGCATTGCAGGTACTTGCAAGTATGAAGAAAAAGTCGACTTTAGGGTTGATGAGACATATACATATACCGCCGGGAACGCGGCCGCCCATCCTTCCGACTATTTCAGCATTCAACTGCTACGACTGCACAGACTCTTTTTTAAGTTTAAACGAATTATTCCAGCACTGCGAAATCCACAGATTTTCGGAAAATGGAAAAGAGTTGCCCCGTCTGGTACCGGTTATTATTAAGAAAAGATAAGATGCCACTGCTAATGAGACAGTTATCTAGGCTAGGTGAATACATGTAGAAGTGGCACGTGGCCGTTATCTAAAGATAAATGTTTCCCTGCTTCTTTTGTTACTCTTTAGGTAACTCCAGTTAAATTCTGTTTTTACCGTATAATAATTGGACTCTAACCGTTAACCGAGTAGGTATGGTGGGACACACCCTTTATCTATTATCTTAATCTGGAGATAAAGCCGAAAAATTACCCCCAGATAGCCATGTTCTGAATAAATGATTGTAGGTGATAGATGAAGGAAAGTGAAAATGAGTGAAATCACTTATTACTGGGTCAAGTCCTTGACGACTCTGGGTTCTGTATTACATAGCAGTGCTCAAGTCTTTGTGGCACTGTCTTTTTCTTTTAAACTTAGTTGCATGCAATGCCGTGCATGTTGATAGTAGTGTCAGTATTTTTGCTCCCTTTATGAAAGTATGAGAACGAGCGACTGTTTTGGTGTGAATTGTGAAACATGAAAATTGTAATAATAACCTACTTCTGCTCATTTTCAAAGTTACTAAGAACCTGTTATCAAAATTATCAAATAGGATGGAGTTTCAGAGAGGAAAGTTGCATCTGAAAGATTTAAACACTAACTAGACCGATCTTTGAAATGCTGTGTAATTACAATAAAAATGCAATGACAATTATTAAACTGAGGAAGAATACCTGCCGAAGAGTGATGTAACGGAATCCATCTTTTCAAAGGAAATTAAAAACTCCTTGAGCACACGCTGTAAGTGTTGTAGATTGACATCAACGTCAAACAGATGGAAGATCAGATTGAGTCCGAGCATTTTCTAGTGCTGCAGTAGTTCGATCAATCACACTTGAGACGAAGGGCCGTTCAGAGGGGTTTACTTGCAGCATGAATCGAATAAGACTCTCCATCTCCTAGAAAGAAAATCATTTTACCAATGGCTTTGGATTTTGCCACTGGGGAAATGATCGGGCAACACATTATGGCATTATGGTGGCTAGTCAAGCTTTGTTCCCAAATAATAGTCATTTATGTCCACGAGAGGAAAAGTACCATAGTTTTGTCAAAATTATTAGGTAACAACGTGCCTCCAAAAGTTTGACTTCTAGATGAATATGTGAATTCAGGACCCTACATACTTGACCGTACAGTTGTCCCTCGGAGAAGTAGATATTTCCGCTTAACACTGCAAGCGCTACACTGTCCCCACGTTCATAAACTGCATCAAACGGTGACTTGAAGAAACATAATGCGTACAAAATACAGCCCAAACTCTGAAACAAAATCACAGTATTTTTAAAAGAAATGTATAGCTGAAGTACAGTATAGCACAACATAAAAAAACATTATTGAGAAGTTATTAAGATTATTCTCAATCAATTGGTTGAATTATTGACTTTTCAAATAGGAATGTTTACTGATTCGTGACACGCTTAAGCTCCCTCTTAAGGTCTTACCCAAACATCAGTTCGTTCATCTACGACTGAATGAGGCTCAACGTGGAATAATTCCGGGGCTCGGTAGGGCATTGAACATCGTTCTGCCGCCAAGTCCTGCAGCGCCTGCGCTTCAGCGCCCGACAACACAGGCACTCGGGCGGGTGCGGCAGATCCTAAGGGCAGGAGCGTAAGTAGGTATTTCGCAGTTTGTTCCCCCAAAAATTTTTCACTATGCACTGACTGACCCTTGACTAAAAACTTACCAAGGTCCATAATGACAGGACAACCACCGTTATCGAGAAGGATGTTCGCTGTCTTGAGGTCCCTGTGAGCTAAAGGCGGTTCACATTCATGAAAGGCTCGAACACCTTCACAAATTTTCAGAAACATCTCGAAGATTTCAACTGGTCGATAATGCCGCAAACTTCTACCCCTCCGGTCTAGATCTTGTAGCAGCGTCCCCCGCTAGAAAAAGGAAAGCTAGATAGGTTTTACAAGGGGACATGTCTTAGTTCACATTTCCACTTCAAATGCCTTTAACTACAGCGATGAATGAGGACATATCACAATCAGCTTACTTCAAAATAAGGCAATACGAGATAGAAGTGACTTTTTGCAGGCCCAGAAACAGCAGTCGTGTCGTAGTCTATCAGCTTCACAACATATTCATGTTTCACTCTATTGTGAACTGCCACCTCGTTAAGCGCATGCTTTTCATCCTCCGTCGAATGACATATAATTTTCTTAAGTGCATATAATCTTTTGGTAACACTTTCCTCCACTAGGTACACTGTGCTGAAACCACTGTGAACAAAAAAGCAGACTGATATTAATATCAGGTAAATGTAAAACATCAGGCGCTCTTAGGTCGTTACCTTATTAGCTCAAGGATCCTGGCTTCTGGGACTTCAGTTTGCTAAATTATTGCAATTCTCCAGAGAGCACAACGACAACTGAAGCTTTATCAACGTCGCCTGCCAGTTCAAAACCTTCCAAATTGATGAACAAATTTATACGTAAGCAGGTACAGTAATAAAGTCTTCTATACCCACAGTGTGTGGTTTGTGTCTTTCTCTGGTCATTCTTACGTTAGTGTCCTCAGGGTGGAGTGGGCCTTTCATACGCTGAACTTGGCACTTGGCACTTGGCGTCTTGGGTTCAAGACGTGGGCAAGGCAGGAAACGTGTGCGATGGCCTGGATTTAATATAATGTCAGTTGACTCCACTAATCAGTAGGCACTTACCCTTCTCCAAGCATTTCCTTGACATGATACTGCCTTGATTTGACAACAAATTTTTCTTTTGAGCAAAAACAGCCCATCCTCAAAATTCTCTCTAGTGACCAATTATAGCTTATGTCCATTTCTTCTTACTAAAAATAGTAAATTTGGGAGTCATTATCCCTTTTCTACAAAACATAAACAATGGCGAGTCGTGGCAATAAAAAAGAGAAGAGTGTCATTAGAAATGATCCCGGTTTTTTTTAAAATGCTACTAGAGACCACTGGAACGAATGCGTTGATTCATGATTCATTCATTGGATGGTGAATAGGAACAGTATTAACAGAGTATGGTGGGACGCACCATAAGTGAAATGAATTATTCTGTGATCACTTTTAATCTCAATGCTATGTTTTACAAAGTTACCATAGCCGTAGATCATAAAAAGTACCAAGATGATCGCTAGTTTTAACTTCATTGTTAGTAGAATTAATTCTATTATTATTCTCACCAACTCAGCCAAAGAAATATTGCCATGTTTGCAATTTTATTTCTGTACTACCGACTTAGTTGTGGACGAAGAAATGAAAAAGAATGTTTCATCTCAATGTATTGGAAATCATTGCAAGGATACATAACTAGGTTCCTCAGAAATAATAGTACACCGTAGTGGTTGATGAGTAAAAAATTAGGCTGAGGTTCCAAGTGTCTCAACAAAGCCACAACATCTTTCAGGATTGAAGAAAAAGAAGTTTTCCAGGGGAGATTCTTTCTGCGAGACTGTTTTGATGACTTCTTGTGCTAGCACACCTCCCACGATGGCGCAAACCGGGCTCACTTCAGCGAAAACAAGTCTGAAACACAAACCAAACAAATACACAATATTACAAATTAGAGAACACAAAAAATCCTGAGCTAGATGTCACTACAAACCCCTCTAGTGCTATGCCCTCCCCCTGTCAAAGACTGCTGATTACTAACCCAAATAAGGATTCCGGAATGATGTCTTCCGGGACGGAGAGACTGGACAACAGGGGGCGAGACAGTTTCTTCAGCTTCTCGATGTCTTTCTCTCGTTCCTGACGATCAGGTACTCGATGGTACTTCTTACGGAATTCCTGAAGTACTGGAAAATTATAAGGATGTTTTCAACCATTAGACAATATGTTTATTTAAACAGTATGCCTCCAGAAATTGTTGGGAGGTTCCTACTATCTACAAGGGTGGGCAACAGGTGTAATTGTCAGGAAATGTTTTTAGTGATCCATTACTGCACTTACTTAGTACTTAGGTACTAGTCTGGCACAGTACAAAAATATTACCCAGCAAAAGGAAGTAGGAAGGATCCATTTTCTTAAGTCGGCGAGAATTCTCGGGAAGAGTCCAGTCCACACTAACTGCCTCCACCAAAGGAACGAAGTTTTTTACTTTTTCGAGCGCAGTAGTTTTCTTATCCTTCCCTACGACTGGTAGTTCCCTGAAAAAGATATATATATAATCAGTAAAAGCTGCGTATCAGTACTTATTAGTCTCTTTCCTCGTCTTGAACTCGTCTTCAATAAGTAAACAAAAAATAGATGTGACAAGGAATTTTGTAGTTTACTTCATTTTCGGCCAAGGCGAGACCAGCGGAAAGGGAAAATCTGCTAACTGCGAAATGCAAACTGGCAATAATATATATGAGAAAGAATGAGTAAAGCTATATGGCGAATTTTTTATTTTGTTTTTCGATATTGGGCTTCCATGACCCACGCCACATACCTGACCCAAACTACCCCTAGATTTCTACGCAATCGGAGCTGAACTTACTCAATGTATTCGTGAATAAGGAGATCCGCAAAGGTGTAGCCAAACATCCCGAACACGTCACCACAGAAGAATTTGACGTTCCGGAGTCGGCAGGCCGTGTTAATCCTCTTCTGCTCCTGCAGACTGCAGCATGTCACCACCACAACGTCGAACTCCGCGAAATACTCGTCTGGTTTCGAAGTTACGTCTCCTTTATCAGCAGTTACATCCACCATAGGGTTAAGAGCTTGGGCTCGTTTGACTGATGCTTCGGCTCGCTAAGGAACAGGAATTAAAATGGCTACAATTAATTGTATGGGGAAAACTTCAGGCTCTTGAACTTTAGGATCCTCTACCACTATGCTCGGAAAGTTCATGTCAATTTGAAATAATTAACGAACTTTTTGTAGGGTAAACAGGTACTCCGCAATAAGGCTCTCCAGCGTAACTAGTATTTATAGGTAGTATATCACACCCAAGCAGCAGGTTGAAGTGTTATTGCGGACTAGACAGTGGCTAACATTGCACGAGACTTACATTTTTTCCAATGGAGTCAGCAGGAACCAGGAACTGTGCGCAGGTATCGTCAATGCTAACTTTCACATGGTCCAGCAGGGTGACAGCCTTGACACCCGACAATATTATGTTTTTAGCAATCTCGGCACCAAACCCTTGTAGTCCCACGATCAGAATCTTCGCATTACGTAGCCTGAAAATACAAGATACAAATAAAACCAAATAGCAGGATCCATATTACAACCTTAGTGCGACAATGTACCTACCCCGGCAGAGCGGTCCAGCCAGTTAACGAAATATGTTTCCTCCCAATTTCCTACAAACTAATAGTGCATACCTACCACTGTTAACTAGAATAATTTTTTAAACATCACATAAAGCAAAAGCACCAAAGTTTTAGGGATGGTAATGAGTCCCAACACCGGAAGCTGAAAGAAATGAAAATAGCTTACTTTCTTTGGCTATCCACTCCCCATAGTCGGATTTGACGGTCATACAATTCAGCTTCGTCTTCCGTAAGTTCCATCATACAATCGCTAACCATCTTTACGACACGAAACGCCTGAAACTCCGAGGCAAGCTTGACACAAAATGAAAGATGGCGACTAGCAAGGGACGCCGTCAAAATAGCATTTTTTCAGGGCCCTCACATTACTTTTGGGGCCTCATAAAGTACAATAGCAGAAAAGAAATAAGTAAACAAATAACCAAAAAATATTGAATCTGAATTTTCTGATTATTCTAATATAAAAATGGCTTTATTTCTCCAGACATTATCTTCTTTTTCTAAGTCTTTAATTTCTGCTTCTTCTGCTTTGGACTCGGTAAGGTCTCACACAGCAAACGTGCACCATTAAGCAACTCTGGCACCTTGGTGAATCGTAGGTTAAGTAGTTGGTAACTAAATTAAAATTTGTTGTAGCAAATAACGCAGCAAGTGCGACATAAGTGGGCGGACTGGAGAATGTTGAAGGACCACAATAAGCGACAGACACTCAAACAATATGGAAAGGAAAGGTTGAGAATTAATGCTATAAGGAAAAATTTTATTCTGCCAACGGAGATCAGGGTAAGCCGAACAGCACGTAAGGGCGGAATTCTGTGTGGTACCTATAAATATTTTTTAACCAACACATCGTTTTAGTGAATCCTCTTCATCAGTGGTCTGTTTTCCTAAGTATTGTGTAGAACTGGGAATAAGACATTATCGACACATTATATGCGTTAATTTCTGATGCTATTTTCTAAATACCCTGAGCTAGTATGCACAAAATTGCACATCTGGGTATCCTGTACTTCAGAGTCAACAATAGTATTCTTCTTTTGTTATGACTTGTGCCAGCCTATATACCTACCTACCTATGGTTTTTCATCTACAGTTTAGTTATTGCCTGATAACGATTAATGTGCTTCCTAAAATGTACCTCATTCATTGCATATTCTTTGCATTTCAGGAAATTGCGGACGAGGAGATCGCAGCTTTACCGAGAAATGGAAGCGTAACACGTATTATTCCCCGCTGTTGCATAACATCGCGACCCCGTGGAGTAATTCATCGTTTCCGAGTTTCCAGGATAGTCTTTCGGCACCTTGCCGACTATAACAAGTTGTATGGAGTTCAACGAGCTATGTGGTAGACTGCAAGCAACAGCAAGCAGGCACATAAGATGCAGAAATGTCAGTTTTGAAGGGTTACGGATTCAACTTGTACCCAACCTCTTGGAGATATGTGAAGAAAACACTGGAATTTGTACGTTTTTCAGTGAATAATTTAGGCCGCTTACCATCCAAGTTTTATCTCTAACCTAATGTTACTATAGTCCCTCGTTACTGGCTACGATGTTGTCGGTTGGAACCTATCCAAGTTTCGTTCATGCCAAGGATGGTATACAATATACATTGTACAGATATCATTGGTTCATTCCAAAAGTGGCCTGTAGTAGCAAAAGTTGCTGTCGCGTTTGCGTAACCTTCTAATTCTTCACATACTCCTTCAACCAGCCCCTAGGGAGCTGACGAACACCTGTTCTTACCACTATTACATGGATCAAGTCAACTCTTACTATGGCGAGAAAGTATTGTTTTTTTTTTATCTACCTATCAGTCAAACGGATAATACTTTTAAAAGTTATTTTTATAATAAAAAGTACAAAAGGCGCAGATGACGTAGTCCCTTTGTCTAAATATAGGAATGGTGAGCTTAATCGAACAATCCGAATCCAAGATCGTCATCGGACTCATTCTCAGACTCTTCCTTCTTCTTCTCCTCTTTCTTCTCGGCGGCTGCAGGCGCGGCCGCTGCAGCAGCAGGAGCAGCTGCAGCGGGGGCGGCTCCCACGCCGGACCCAATATTCGTGATTAGATCCTTGATGGTAATACCCTCCAAAGCCTTGGCAAAGAGTCCGGGCCAGTACGGCTCGACGTCAACGCCTGCTGCCTTGAGGATGGTTAGGATCTTCTCACCCTGCGGAAATGATAAAATTCATAATGTTATGTATAAAATAGAAAAAGGTAGAATTGATTTCTCCACTTCAACACTGAGAATCTTCCGTGAGGTCAGCCGGAGGCAACGTCATCTGGAGACTACAATACCTACTTCTCAGCCCCTGTAAAATTCTCCTAACTCAGTGGGCGGGTAATTAGTCAGGGGAAATTGAAAATTAACTATTAAGCAATGAATTCGCATAAAAAGCAAGTACAATAGGGAAATATAGCGAAGTGCGCGTGGCGGCTAACCTAACCACGTGGCACAAAATCTATAAAATCTGTTAAAATCTTACCGTAACGGCAACATCGTCATCGGCGAGGATTAGGGAGGCGTAGACGCACGCAAGTTCGGCCTTTGAAGTCATTTTTTAAAGAAATTAAAAAGGAATTTATCGTGCAAGTCGCCGTCTGGCCTTAGCTCGTCAACACGAGAACAAGCACAAACTTAAAATGGCCGCCCGTGGCCTTTGAAGCACTGGGTGTACAATTTCCGATTTTATAAAATCTACTTTGTTTAGATTAATGCAGATTAAAGTTAATTAAAAATGCATTATAAATAAATAATTAATTTATAAATTTATAATTTGGTTAATATATACTTCAAAATAAGACATTAAAATATTCTTAATTTTAAAAAACCTTCACGACTTTAGTGGTTAGCTTCCTTCGTCTTCTGCTTCGTTGTCAACTTGTATTTGTAAACACATGCTGTTGGCTTCTAAAAAATATAAAAATGGGAAAAATCAGTAAAATTAAAGTCTCAAAAAAAGAAAAGCATGTTGCTTTAGGTGACCAAATAGAGCAGGGAAAGGTTGCCAGTCCAAGTGGCCGCGTAAAAGTAAAAGGAAACCGAGCTGAAAGTAGTCCGGTAAGTTTAGCTAACCAAACCATGTCTAGTTGAAAGCCAAGAATAGTTCATGGATTGGCGGAGAGATAGGCGCTATAACCTAGAACACCTTCAGAGAGGCAGAATAGAAGTCTCTACATGTAAGATATAGATTTCTTTGAAATGAATGTCGTAGCTGGGATTCCCAGTGAGGTCGCTGGCCATACATGTTAAAGGCTTACGGCTGAATAAGGTGTTCGTTTGTCCGGTTTGTCAGCTTGTATACTTTAATATTATTTCTCTTCCAGTACATCGACCCCAGACTCTCAAAGAAGATCCTTGAGCATGCCAGAACACAGCAACTTGAAGAAGAAGGTGAAGATGAGGGAAAAGTGGGAATTGCTAAGATAACCCAGTTGGATGACAAGTCGGATGATTCGTCTGCAGAATCGGAGGATGACATGGACGGGGATTATATTGAGGATTTTGTAAGTTACGAAATGTTATGTAGTGTCGGTGAGTGAGCCAAGCTAGGATTACTATGAGTAGCCTTAGCCTACAAACATATGTGACAGAAGTAGATATTTGCGTCGCAACACGGTATTGGCCCGACCGTTGACTGTTCGCATTTCGCCAGGACTGAGGCAATCATCGATACTTTAAGTCTTTATTGGTTTTATAGGAAGTTAATGAAGAAGATGAAAGGGCGCTAGAACGGTTCATGAACAGAAATCCAGAACCACGTCGCACGCTGGCTGATCTTATCATGGAGAAAATTACAGAAAAAGGAACTGAAATGAAGACCCAGTTTACCGAAGAAGGAACTGTCAATCACCTACCTGAAATCGAGCCTCGTGTCAAGGTGCCTTTAAGTAGATATAATATTTTAAAAATTATAATGCATTTCAAGTTTTTTGAAATGCATTTTAGAATTTTTGAAATTTATTGTTTTCAGCACTCATGTAACGGTTAGAAACCGTCTCTGCTATTTAATTTACAGGATCTGTTCAGAGGTGTTCGGGATGTCCTCACGAAGTACCGAAGTGGAAAGCTGCCAAAAGCATTCAAAATGATGCCTCGGTTGAAAAACTGGGAGGAAATCTTGTACATTACTGAACCTGACAAATGGTCGGCAGCCGCTATGTACCAGGGGACAAGAATTTTCGCAAGTAACCTCTCTGAGAAGATGGCACAAAGGTTGGTAATAGAATACTAAATAAAAGTCAGCTAAAGATGTTAATTTCGATCAGTAAAAAAGTAAGTCAACGTTTGTCACTCCCAGAAGTCAATGACAAATAATTTTGAGCTGATCTATCAATTTAGCGATTAATTTTTTTTTCCTGTGACATCTTTGTATTCATACTTTTATTACAGGTTTTTCAATCTAGTGCTGTACCCGAGGATTCGTGACGACATTGCTGAATATAAAAGACTCAACTTTCACCTCTATCAAGCCCTCAGAAAAGCTCTTTTCAAGCCCGGCGCCTTTATGAAAGGCATCATTCTCCCTCTTTGTGAGGTAAGGTAAATCATTTATTTTTTAATGATCGATAATTATAAGCAATTATTATTTCATTTAAAATACCTTACTTTATTTTTTGTTTAGAGTGGGACATGCACGCTGCGTGAAGCAATCGTTATTGGGTCCGTGATAGCAAAGAGTTCAATCCCCATTCTTCACTCGGCGAGTGCTATTCTTCTGATAGCTGAGATGGACTACAGCGGCGCCAACAGCATTTTTCTCCGAATATTTTTTGACAAAAAATACGCCCTCCCTTATCGTGTCGTTGATGCTTCAGTCGCACACTTCCTCAGGTACATGATTGTTAGATTTGTTTCAGCTTTTGTCAGTTTTTTCGTGTCCAAGAGGTTCTAAAACTAGGACGAGGGTACAATAGAAGTTGGTTGAGTGAGAGTACCAAGGCCTAGTCTCGGTGGATATCGTGTTTAGTAACAAATTATTACACGATTATATTTTCCAGGTTTGAGCGAGACAGGAGAGAGCTTCCAGTCCTGTGGCACCAAAGTCTTCTGACGTTTGTCCAAAGGTAAGATGACTGGTTGATCAAATCCGTGGCGTGTATCTACATGTCATATCACAGTCAGAAATTAGGCACTATAGGTATATGTCTCAAGCAAAAAAGATCATCAGGACCGCACAGGAGCAGTAAGCTAATACGTGAACTGTAGTGATACCTACAGGAATAGCATTGTATTCTGCTTACTCGTGTGTGTTTCACTGTTACAATCAGGTACAAGCAGGACATCAGTAGTGAGCAGAAGGACGCGTTGCTGAACTTGCTTCGTCACCAGTCCCATCATAAGATCACTCCCGAAGTGAGGCGGGAACTACAGAACGCTAAATGTCGTGACGTTGAAGATGCCACCCCTGCTCAGATGGATTATGATTAAAGAATTAAAAATAAATAAATCATACGAAATTTAATTGGTAGGTCCTGCGACCTACCTGCTCAAGGTGGGTGTATATTCGAGAAAAACCTTCCAAAATTTCTGGACAAATTTAAACTGGGAAATGGCACAATTTCTGAATTTTCCTACTGGACAAGGTAAACATTTCAATATCCACAAAGAAATTAATTTTAAATTATACCGAGATGAGCGGGAAACCCGAAAAGCGCGCCAACTTGTTAAGAAACTAGTCTTGTGCCACGTTCAGGGTGTTTTGTTTACATTTATATGTGGTAAAAATAGCTATGCCGAAGTAATTGTTTTAATTTATTTAAAACTATGGCATTTAATTCTTCGGAATTGCCAGGAGAATCTCCAGAAAACTTGCTAAAAACCTTAGCTATTGTGATAAGTGAAAATAACAAGGGTAGGTTGAATTATCATTCTGTACCAGTGACAGTACGACGACTACTGGCTTTCAATTGACAAGCAGGCGGTGTTATGATTGCTTGAATTTTTAGATGTAGCAAACAGAGTTTATGAAGTAATGCGTGGGGTACTTCTGGATAAGAAGAACGACAGAAGGCAAGCCCATCAAAACCTACTATATTTTGACCGCAACACCCGGGAGACAACCGCCGAGTTAGAAAGCTACCTGCTCGATCGGCGCCTTGTGAAGCAGTATTTAGAAACGATCAACCCTGCAACAGCCCAACAGTTTTCTGAGCTGAGCGATCGGATTCAAAATGAGGTGCGCACTTATTTCTAAATAAACAAACTAGGGTTCCAATAATATTTGTTACAAATTCATAGTAAGTCAGAGGCGAAGTCATAATTCATTTCGAAGTCAAACACTCTTTAGAATTAAAGTTAGTCCAGTCATTATAAAAATTCATATTCGTTTGGCGAGTGAGTGTGAGTAGATAAGAACAGGAACAAGTTATGACTGTGAAGTGAAGCAACTGATTTAAATCAATGAGTGTGTGCAGCATATTAATTTTTATTTCAGAAGAGTATACTTACAATGGAACGCGTATGGCCACTTAAATTTCTTATGGCTATGGGGAAAAAGAAGAACCTTGATGATACAATACTAGAGAGGGGATCGAAAAACCCACTTCCGCGAATGAAACCCCCGAAGGGAAAGGTAAATCGATTAATTTTATATTCGTTCGGGTTAAAAAAATCAAAGACCTACTGTAAAACCTACTGTAAAGGGCCATAGATAAATTTGACGTTTAGACTGTGACAATTTTTTTCAGGCTCCGAAACCTCCTGATTCTGATTCTTCTGGGAAATCAACTCATTCAACTTCTGCTTCCAACCAAGAAACGTCTTCCTCTTCAAAGTTACGAGCTCTTACCTCTTCCGTACAAGTGAATGGTAACATCTGTTAATTAAAATAATGTCGTTAGATACTTAGGTACCTACCGGCAACTTTTTTTTACACGTTTCTTTTTTCAGGTGCTTTTAAGAAACCTTCCGAATCAAGAGCGCAAGAATCAGCTCTGAAATGTTCTCGAGTCAACGACCTTAATATTAACCTGGGTATGTGTTGAAAACTCAATATTCTCACCGATTGCTTAACAGAAAATCTGCTATATGACAAAAGTGGATGTTCTTTGTCCCCAGATGTCGGGGGGGATTTATCTGAATGGGATGTTATCGAAGGCCTTCTCTTTGTATGGCAAGGCATCCAAAGTAAAATATTTAGACGCTGTGAGAAGACGCAGAATTATTTTCTACACGAGAAGGTATGTAATAAAATTAGACATTCATTCCCGGCCTTATCATACCTTTTGGTTGAAGTCCGTAACAGTGTGGTCACTGAAAAGATTGATGGGTGGTAACATTTTAAGGGACTTCGGCATAGTGTCAGTACAATCTGTACAATAGATTAGACGGACCCCCACGGTAAACATGAGTGAACACATGTGGAACGAGGTTGGGTTCGTATAGTAGTGGATGTTTTATTTTTATTCTTGTCAGTGGCACGTGTACCCTTGGATACGAGAGCAGGCAGACAATTTGGCATCGCTGGGCTACCTACACGATACGTTATTGCCTTTTGGAGAGACCCCGACTGATGGCGGACTCATTCGGAAATGCCTTGCGGGATTTGTCCGGGATCAGCTCAGCGACTACTACGCTATGGTTGCTGCGGTTCGTACAGAGGTTAGTATTGTCTGGACACTTCACTTTCAGTTTGGAACATCCCATTTAAGTGGCACCAGGGTGTTTCTTGATGACAGAATCAAAATAGTCTTACTGAATTAGTTTCCGACGTTAAAATGAAGATAAAAATATCCAGCACTTTTCTTAGAAGGATATAATTAAGAGAGACTGTGTGATGATGACCCTTAATGTAGGACTTAGAACTTTGCGGACGTGAGGGAAGAATGTGTTTGGTTGAGAGACATACTGATTTAGATCTTTATTACAGTTCCAAAAGCAAGTTGCGATGGAGGAGTCCAACACAATGCTAGGCCTGAGCTTGGAACGGCTACGGCTGCAGTCCACGGCTGTGGCTCGCACCTTCATGGACCTCATCACCATCCTGGAAATGACGAAACATGACAGGGGCGGCTACTTGGCTTCAGGAGTGTTCTGCTTTATACGTCACGGCGACCCCGATCTTCAAAACTTGGTCAAGGCTATTCTGGCTCAGGTATTGTTTCATTTATGACCATGGACCCTTGAATTTTAAAAACAATATTTTCTACTGACTTTTTTCTTTTTTAATGAAATGATTTTTTTTTTATTTTTTATTTTTAGGCAATTTTTGTTGCAATTGGCATTTTATTTGAATGCATTTCATCCACCCCTATTTGAAAGCAACAGCACCGTTCTCAAATCGTCATTTCGGTTGGATAGAAAATAGAAGTTAGACGTTATTCCAAAATATATTACCTGCAGTGTTATGATTTAATTGTTGCAGATCTGCCAACCGTTATATGGAATGCTGACCAAGTGGTTGCTGGAAGGGACTGTGTTCGATCAAAGCAAGGAATTCTTTATAGCTGCTGACAGTATTGTTTCTGGTGACCGCCTTTGGCAAGAAAAATATTCCATCCGGTAAAGTTATTGTTATCCAAGAGGGTTAAATGGGTTCGAACGTTACTGAGATGTTGAAACCACTCATTTGCCGTTCACGATCACAACCTCAGTTGCTTATTGTTTCCTAAACATTATTTTCGAACCACTGAAGAACAGCTTATCTTATGAGTATACAAATGTCACAGAGCGAATTTTCAGTTTTTGCTTTGGTATAGAGTAGAAGAGAGGTTTCCGCGTCTTGATAAATTTCGCGCCCCATTAGGTGAGTCTGAACGTGACAGTTTTGTGTGAAAATTAGACATCAGGAATTTTTGTCCATGCTATTATGGTACCATGAATTGATAAAACTAATTACTGAAAATTATTGGTAGGTATACCCCCTTTCTCATTTGGCCGTTTGACCGATTTTGTTGGAATTTGGAATGTCCTTATCTACAGCGAACAACACATTCTCTAATTTTATGTTACAGAATGTCAATGCTTCCTGAGTTCATTCCGGTTCAGCTCGCTGAGAAAGCTCTGTCAGTCGGCCGAAGTATCAACTTCTTGCGTGAGAGGTGTGATAATGAACTGCCCTTTGCTAAACGAGAGAAAATCAGGAAACTTTTTCACTCGAAATCTGGTAAGTGTAAAATTTACCTGCTTGGTGTACCTGAAATTTTCTGCAAATTTTTAAATCCCTAACGCACATTTTAGCTTATTAGTTATTATTTAACATTTTTTACCTAATGAAGAATTTACCCACCTCTTACAATTCCTATGGAGTATACGGTGAAGATAAGATAGCTGTTATAATGAAATGGGAAAGTTGTGTTTGGAAAGGTACTCAATATAGATATTTCGAAACGAAACGTATCTCCCATTTCTATGGCTGCAAAACTTGGCTGATAAGACCAAGACAAATAAAAGGTAAGGGGAAGAATCTCGTTAGCAAGTCGTTACATTTTAACCATCTCCTCCCTCTTCCAGCGGAAGTAATGTATCTAACTGAGTCGAGTTCGGAGCTGGAGAGCTTGGTAAATGAGGTTTATGAGGAGACAAACAAGCGAGTACTGGAGGTGCTGCTGACCAAGTATGCGCTGCTGGACCATTTCCAGGCACACCGCAAATTCCTACTTTTGGGTCAAGGCGAATTCGTTCACCATCTTATGGACCTACTCATGTAAGCATCGCCCTCTTTATCCCTTTTTATATGTTCTTCATTTTTTTTAGAGTTCTACTCTGTGATTTTTGGAAACTACTGTAAATTGTTCCTTTGTACTCGTCTAAGGGTCCGCTTAACCTGACGATGCATTTTTTGCCGCCCATAAGATTAACATTGCGAGCGGCGATTCATTTTCAAGGTTTACCCTTGGTTGGAAAGACACAAAATTTTGCCTATACCTAGCCCTAACAATATTGTAGGTCGTCATCGAAGCAGATTTCCCAATTTTTTTTACTGGTTTTCGAGATACAGCACTTTTCCCCTTAAAAAATTGAGGTATGCGATGCTAGCATTTGCAGAACAGTTACAATAAATGAAACCAGTGAGAAATTGGGAAATCTGCTTCGATGACGACCTACAACATTGTTAGGGCTAGGTACAAGCAAAATTTTGTGTCTTTCCAACCAAGGGTAAACCTTGAAAATGAATCGCCGCTCGCAATGTTAATCTTATGGGCGGCAAAAAATGCATCGTCAGGTTAAGCGGACCCTTAATTTTTCGTTAGTTGTGTTATTTTTGTTCTAAAATTGCTTTGGCATGTGTTAAAAGGGAGGTGCTGAAGAAGCCTGCAAGCCAACTGCACCCACACAATCTGAACAGCATCCTGGAAAGCGCTGTGAGGGCCACCACCGCTCAGTTCGAGCCTGATGATATTATCAATAGGTTGGACGCTGCGACCCTTATACACGCTGACGGCGAGACGGGCTGGGAAGTCTTCTACCTAAGATATCACGTCGAAGGACCCATTGGAACGGTATTTTTTTTCTGAGCTTTTTTAGGAGCTAAGATACACAATGACTCGGGTATTCTTGATTCAAAATTGTTTGCCCTTTTCGTTATAGAAGCTGTGTACTCATATTGCCTACCAAAATATTAGAGCAGGTACTACAGGCGAATTGTTGGTATCTACTGGTATCTGGTATCCCAGTCTGAAAACTATTTTTTCAGGTGTTTTCCCCGTCATGTCGGAATGAGTACCAAAAGTTGTTTTGCGCCCTCTGGAAAGCAAAAAGAATGGAAATGATTCTTTCTAAATCCTGGAAACATCAGATCACCTCCTCCAAAAGGCTCCGTAGGATAGGCGGTATGTATGCATTGGATCTAATACACCGGACTTATCCTCCGAATCCACTCACCATCGTCCGCTAAGGAGCATCTAGCTTTTCCTATCTGTCAGAATTTTTTGAGGTGTGATCCTATCAAAATAGTTAGGTTAAAAACAGCTTTGTGTTTTGTCAAATAAACGATGTTTCTTTCGTCATCGAGTAGGCTGAAGGGAACCAAAAACACGTCCTGTTTGTAGTTTTTTCGCAGTAATGCCTTGTATATCTTGTGTGTGAAGTATAAAGTAGTACCATGAATAGGCCTTTGTAATGCCTGTCGGAGCATAGTGTTTGATAGTCATTTCCATGTCTTAGAGCTGGGACCAACGTTGCGGCAGTGCCACGAGTTGACGGCGGAAATGCTGCATTTTGTGCGGCAGACGCAGTATTATTTCCTTTTCGAGGTTTTGGAGTGCGCGTGGAATCAGCTTATCGATGACGTCCATCAAGCAGCCAACCTGGACGCAGTCATCGACTCCCACTCCGAATTCTTGGCTAAGGTCACGGCGGGCGTTTTCAAAGATGAGGCGCACCAGGTACAAAATAATTTATGTAGCGGTTCTTTCTTGAGGATTTCCTTCGCCAAAGAAAAGGAAAGGAAAAAAGTATCTTGAAAAAGTCAGTAGACACGCTCCAGTTTATAGAAAAATGAATCAGCGTAGGTACTAGAGTTGTTTCTCATTTTTTGCTGAAGATACCTTATATTCTGATTTTATTAATTTCTTTTAAGGAACTGGCGTTGCAGCTGCGAGTCGTATACGATTTGGTGCTGTCGCTGGTCGAACAGGTAGATAAGCTTTTGGATATCGGTGAACGAGAGGCGCGAGAGCGCGCATTGGCCGGGGCAGCGGCCGCAGGGGAGCTCGAGGCCGGCGAGGGCTCCAAGGTGGACTACTTGAAACGGCGCCGTGACTTCGTTCACCGATTTCTTCCAGACGCTGCTGGCGGTCTCCGTGTTTTGGGCGAAACATATCGTGTAAGTGACGAAATCAGTGGCAGTCGTTAGGCAAAAAAAACCACTTGAGCCTAGACGGAAAGGATAACTGGCACTGTGGCACAAAACGATAGTTTTTTAAAGACCCTGTTGTGCTACTTGTAGTTTTCACCCTCAGGAAAAACAGTATTACGCAGGCTGTTTTATTAATGGTAATTTTGATCTACAGAGAAGAATAAAGACGTTTCTGCTGACGCTTAACAGCGAGGATGACCTAAATCTGCAATTGCTGAGTGTCCGTCTTGACTTTAACTCACACTACAAGCAATTAGACTCCAGACTAGAGGCACCTCTCACATTCCAGCATAGGCGGATGTCTTCTTTAGGTGGCGAACTATCTCCGATACTCACTAGGTAAGTATATAGGTACCTAGTGTACCTAAGTACCGAAAGAGTAACAAGGAGCCACAAAACTAGTTTCTGACGTTCATATTATATTCCGGAACATATCCAGCAGTTTCCTGAAAAAATGGGCACCAAAAAGGACGATGTGGTCAAGTTTAAATCGTCAAAGTAATGATGAATTATTTCTTTTCAGGAAATTTTCGACAGAAAAACGAACAATAAAAAAGGTATGAATTCATATTGTATTATGATATACGGTGTAACAGATGTGCCATGCAGTGGATATGATTTCCAGTAGTAACCCACTGATTCAACGTCTTGCCTCCACCTTCTCCGGTGTTAGTGATATTCTCTATTTTAACGTATACTCATAGATATTAACTCATTAATTATATAAAGTTGAATAGCAGTTTTCCCTTGGTTGTTTGTAGGTTTCTAGATTGTTAGTGAGTGCCGTCGGTGTACCTCCCTAGTCACTCCAAATCATGTTTAGGACGGCAGGTTGGAGTTGTGTCTGTTTCAAAATAAACAAAGAAACACAAAAGGTTCTTTGATGCTCACAAATATTTACTTTCTCCCTGAGAGAAGCGATCATTTAAAAATTGAGCTTTTTTGAAAATAGCTTTCTTTTGAGCCTCGTCAAATCGATGAACTTGCATATCTTCTTCTCGACTGAAGCGCTTCCTCTCCACCGGCTCCCCCTCTTTTTTCTTGGCTTCTTTCTGAAAATAGATAATAAATATCCGGTAGTAAACAAGTAAGGTTACTAACTGAAGAGGTTGTATCGTTTGAAGTACTAATTTAGCGTCATAGTCATCAAGTCATCCACATATCCCTATCCCTCTCACCTTTGCTTCTTTCTTTAGTTTCTTTGTGTGACTTTCAAGAAGTGACTCCTTCCTCTTTAATTTCTTCTCTGCTTTCCTCGCCATCTTCTCCATTTCCCGGTCCCTTTCAGTGATAAGTTGTTTTTTTATCATCGCCTTTTCGTCAATTTTTGGCGGGAGACTCTCCTTCCTCGCGGTATCAGCTGGAGTATCTGTCCAAACTGAACGGTCACCCATTTCAGGCGCGAGTTTCGCACGGAACTGTCGTGGGCCAAGACCGATACTGGCGGAGCGCTCGGGTGGTAGGTCCAACATCCAACTTTCTCTCTCAAACTTCGGTTTGTCCTGAAAACGATGAGAAACACTTAAAACCACTTCTTGTGGTCTCTGGCATGCATTTAATTTTAATTACCAGCCCAAACACAAACTGTACAGAGTGTAGAAATCCAGCCAAAGGCAAAATATAGATACTACCAAGTTTTCTTACCAAACCGAGCATTTTTCTCCTGGCTCGCTCTGCCCGTTCGGCTACTTCGATGTCCCTTGAACTTTCTCCGGACGCCATGAGACGAGGATCGGGACCGAAGTACCCTTCTTCCTCTTCCGAGGAAGATTCTACAGGTGGAACGAAGCCCGGCGGAAGCTGAGGACCTACAACCATGTCCTGTCTGAAAGCATGCGCCGTGAAAATTTTTTGTCCAAACTTTATAGAGACTAGCAGTATTCGCAAGATTCCCGTTGAAATATGTTAACATTTTGCAACAAAGAATAGATTTTAAAGCAATAAATCAACCGTTTCCTAGGAAACATTTCAACATCTTGCTTCCAACAAATATACATTGGCTATTACGTTCGGATTTCAAACTTTGTGAGAAAACTATTGGATATTTAAATATTCTGAAATATAATATTATGTCTTTTTAACGTCCATATTTACTCAAGAGGCTATGTTGCGATTTCACGATCGATTAATTTTGGACAATTTTTTTTGTGACAAAAATCACTCGATCGTAAAATCACAACATAGCCTCATGAATAATGACGTTGAGAAGACATATTTTATTTCAGAATATTTAAATATCCAATTTTCTCACAAAGTTTGAAGTCCGAACGTAAAAAAATAGCGAATGTTTATTCAGCCTTAAAATATTTTCTCTACAAAAAGTACCTGACAACTTGAGAAAGATGTGGTGGCAGTACTGGGTTTGTAACCTGGCCAAGTTCGTTGTTAGATGAAGCAAGAGTAGGTGATGTAGGCAGCAGATGAACTAGATGTGGCGGGAGGGCTGGACCAATAACATCAGCTGGCTGTTCTTCCAACGGTTCGTTAGAAACTGTACGCAAGTGCGGTGGAAGAATCGGTCCTACTTCATGCGACAGAGGGTCTTCTTCTTGTGATGCCTCAACGGGTGAAGATGACACTGAGGTGCGTAAGTGGGGCGGAACAATAGGTCCTATCACCTTCTGACATGTTTCCTCCTTAACGAACAGCTCACTATCGTTTTGAAGGTGCTGTGGCAAAGCTGGTCCGATAACAGCTGTCCCAGTAGAAGGCGATGTGAATTTTTCCCCCGATTTTTCTGACAAGGTGCAAAATTGAGGAGGCAGTGCCGGACCAGCTACGTTTTTCTCTTCTCTAGGGGTGTCATACCTCTTCTGGGCGTTCTCCCCTCGTTTAGTGGTTGCTTCTTGCCTTCGGCTACTCCGAGACTTCGCTCTACCGTCACCTCGGCTAGGCCCGGTTTCTTCATCACTACTACTACTTGACTCAAAATCCTTATCCCTTCCAAACTTCTCAAATCTTCTTTTTTTGTTGCACGACATTGTCTAATAACTCGTTTTACTATCTACAAGGAATTAAGCTGAAACTTGGGAACTTCGCAATGACCTGAACATTTTGCCAATTTTCTTAGCGGAATACTTGGCCGATGTGAGGAAACCTGCAGTAAGGATTCCTTTTAAACTTTGTTTAACACTTGAGTCCCACACGATACCGCTCAATACATTATTCACCACCTGCCCGCATTCAATATCGTATGCCATGGCCCGAAGCACATCTTCGGTGTCCTGTCGTTTCTTCGTGCTTTGGTTCCAGTAACGCACAACCCTCCGCTGTGGCGTCCGAGGAAGCTGCGTCAGATGATAATGCTTAGCTCCAGCGCTGAAAAAACAGTGGCCTGATTAGAAAACTTGATCTGAAAGTAAAACTAATGCAAGTAAAAACAAACTATGGACTTAGGTACCTTATATCTTGCGTGCAATTCATCTCCCCATCTTTAAATAATTTTTCCCCTTCCGTGGCAGGGACATCAACGAAATCAGACAGAGACTTCAAGACGGGGTTATAGAGATGTCTAAACTCACTCATCTGACCCCCAACGATGTTTGAAACCTTATTTTTGTCTTCCCCGAAAGTCATACGAAAGTCTCCAGTGTAAGACAAAGAAGTTATAGTCTTGTACAGCTGGTTCTCGGTAAAATACTCGGGCAGTAAAAGGAGAGCTGCATGAACAGCGCTTTGTAAGTTAAGCCTCAGAGCTGACATTAGCCTGGAGTCACTGGATGGCACAACAACTTGAACAGGCTTGTGAAGGCGACCAGCACTGTACAAAAAATTCCAATCTAGAAGGTCAGCAATCAGATCGTCGTAGGAAATCACTCCATATTTTATCACAGTGTCTTCCATGGGAACCATCGAGTTAAAATACATTTTAGATGCCAAATTTGTTTGGAGACGGGATATTACTTTAGGGCCAAAATAACACATGGCTGAATAGTGACTTCTATTTTTCTTTAGATTGAGCTCATGCCATTTGTCCGGGTTGTCCACGGTAAAAATGAAGTCGATCATATTAGATGCGGAAGACGCGTTACTTTGTTTAAATACCCCCGAACCGTATGCAAAGCAGTACACTAAATGTTCGGCGGGAAATGCAGATAAAATTTTCCCATACGTATTGGCAACAGTCAGAGCTCTGCCGGCCATAATTATTAAATGCAAAGTGATACTAGGTAATTTTTTATCAACCAGAAGAGGTTATCTTAGAGGTTATAACTTACCAAAACAAACAGCAGTAGCGTAGCAGACGACGTATGTGTCTAATGACCCGACTCTTCTCTCTCTAGTGACCCGAACAATTTACGAAACATGGCGGATGTCAACGATTGTACATTTAGAAAAAAGTTAAAAAATGTTGAAAGAGATAAATCTAAGGTAGGTAACTCATATGTGTTGCACTTAGGTATTTTGAAAGAAATTTTAATTTAATAAATGTATAGAAGAATTTCAATCGCCATGAAGAAAATCCCTTACTGACGATTTTGTGTATTTTTTCAGGTTTTAGAATGCAGGGTGTGCGACGATGTATTTTCCCTAGAAGGAGTAAAAGTTCCAAGGCTCTTGCACTGTGGTCATACGGTTTGCCATTCATGTCTGATGCGGCTGCCTTTGAGGTAAGTGCCAACCTTCCTAGACCTAAAATAGAAGTGGCAGTACCTACGTACCTCATGCACCAGAATTCAGGTAGGTTCCTAAATTTAATCTACTAACGAGAGAGCCCTTTACATTGACAGTGGGTCTGAATGGTTGAGCCACATCTTCTCGCCTGCTTGTGAACCCTGACGCTGAGGTTTGGGTTAGCAGCGCTGTGTTGTTATGTTAGTCGCTCAAGAGACTTTGGGCCAAGTGCACCTTTTTCAGGAGTTAGAGGATGTGAAATGAGATGATACTACTCTGAATACGGGTAAATACAAGTATGCCCGTATTTGCTTGACATCTTTACATTTTGTTTTATTTTAGGGACAATATTATCCAGTGCCCATTTGACAGGCAGCCCACGCCCACTGGTGAATCAGGCGTTTTAGGACTCAAGAAAAATTTCGCTCTGTTGGAATTGTTAGAGGGATTGCAGTCTAAAAATTTGCCATCGACTTCTACGGCTTATTCTACTTTCTTTCATAAGGAAGAAGAGGTACGTTCTGCTTAATTGTACCCTTGTTAAAAAACATGGATAACCAGTGAAAGCAGAGAGAAAGGAAAAGCCTCACAGTCTTTGTAATTAATTAAATTACTTTTTAGCCAACTATATGGTGTGATGAAGACGATAGACACTTGGCGGAAATATACTGTACCGTCTGCGATACGAATCTTTGCGAAGATTGTGCGGAAATGACTCACGCTACAAAAACTCTTTCGCGGCACAGGTGAGTTTATCAGAAGAGCAGCTCTGCTTACAGTAGGTCTGATTTTTTTCTTGTCAGCCTAGTTTCTACTCAAGTGCCTCTAGTCCTAGAAATTAACTTTATTCTGGTTTTTAGGCGAGTTCCAATGGCGGAGAAACCGAAAGAGAAGTTGAAATGCTCATTTCACCCTTCGCATGTGGCTGAATTCACTTGCTTGGAGGAGGACTGTAAAAGTCGGGCACCCCTCATGTGCTGCATTTGCAAAGACTATGGAAGACATAAAAACCACAAGGTAATATTCGGAATTTATGTTAGGTACAAAAAAAGCCAAAATCAGAATTATCACCATAGGTATACTTAATTTGAGAAAAAAAATAAAAATAGATCACTTATCTCTTTGTTAATTGTTTTAGCACTCCCTCGTGGAAGCAGAAGCTGAAGTGATTAAAACGACTGTCTCGGCTGCTCTGGCGGGGATTTCCGTCTTTATGGAATCAGTGCAGGACACGTCACATAAAATAGGTAGGGTCGCTACTTTTCTTCTTAATGTTTTTTTGGATTGTAATATAAAATATCTCTTTAACCCTAGTAACCGGTAATCAACTTCGGATTTATCAGTCAAGAGATTTTTGTCCCCAGTGGTGAAATCCCAACATAAGTGAACTCGTTTCTGACATTTAAAAGGCACAATATATTTCAGAAGAAATAAATCCAATATTCTCTTCAGAAAGACGTCATTATGAAACAGAAACAAATGCCATTCTTTAAAATGATATATTTTGAGACTAAAAAACCTTGCTCAGGGCACCTGAACGTTGCGCGATCTTGACCAGACTGATTATTTTCAGAGCAAGTGATCGAGAAAATGGAAGGTACGGACACGGAAACAGGAACGGGGCTGTTTGCGCAGGCGCGCGTGCATTTTCATTTCGAGAAGTTGCGGGAGACACTGACTAAGCAGGAGCATGTAGCGCGTGCTGTGGTGGACACGTACCTCAGGGAACGGTTGTGCAGCCTCAGGCAGACCAAGGAGCACCTGGCGTCCGCGCTCTCACAGGTAAATTTAATAATGAAGTTCTTAGCAAATAGTATTTTAACTGGTCGAAGCAAGAATAAAAAAAAACGATTCTACCCCTCACTGCCGAGTAAAATGTGAAAACTTGCTCTGTGATATTAGATACTACTTTTATTTTTTATTTTTTTTATTTAAATTAATTTAAATGCGCAAGACCATTGCACCAATTAACCATGTATGGTCATTGAAACCCACTCTAGACATCCATGCTCCCAACAGAAAATCGGCGGTACCGGGATTCGAACCCGGGACCCTCCGATTACGAGTCCTGTGTTTGACCACAATACCACGGACGGTATAGGCATATGAAATAGTTCGCCATTAATATGTGAGCAACTGTGGGTTGCAGGTGGAGTCTACTTGCGTACAAGTTGAGCAGGTGATGCATCAGGAGGACGCGCGCATCGTATTGGCGTCTAGGGAGCTGGAGGAGGCCCTGGCTTCTGTGCAAAAGACGCTCGCACAGTTCGCTGAGCTGGGTGGGAAAAATCTGCAGCCAGATCCCAACATCCCGGTCACTTTCACCAAGGTACCAAAGGATTTAGGAACTGAGCATTAGGTTCTTGTACAGGTGCCTACCTACCTAACATAAACCAGCACCAGCAGCGAGAATTCTTCCGGTGTGTACTGGCTGGCTCGCTGCTATGCTACACAGCAGTAGATGATATTCCCTGAGCCCTTCCTCAAGCGAAGTTGTGGGCATTATGCTGAACTGGATTGGTGACAACTGGTAACCATATATCTGTTGGCAGGATAACCGGGTGCATATTGGGCCGAAGATAGAGATGCGCGTAGTGACGCTTGGGCTGAATGGAGCCGGGAAAACTTCCATTTTGTTCAAACTAAAGCAGAATGAGTTTATGGCTATGATCCCTACTATCGGATTCAATGTGGAGACAATAGAGTACAAGAATATCAAGTTCACCATCTGGGATGTTGGAGGACAACCGAAACTCCGGCCACTGTGGAAGCACTATTACTTCAATACTCAGGTAAAAAGGTGGGGGGGAAACGAGTTTATCAGACGCCTATTCAACCATGGGATTTACATACTATGACGTTCATGAAGAACCTAAAAATCGTATCGTTTTATAGCGCCTTGACACACAAGTTGCATCGCTAGCCGACTTCAATTCGAAGCCCATACGCTCAAGTATATAATCGAACGTCCTGTATGTAAATTAACCAAGAGAGTAACCAATGTAAAATGACAGGCGGTGGTTTTCGTGGTGGACTCAACGGCTCAGGATCGGCTGCCGGAAGTTCACATTGAATTGGTGAAGCTGCTGGCGGAAAAGGAGCTTGCTGACGCCGCATTTCTCATTCTCGCCAACAAGCAGGTACGTTCTAGTTTCATCCCTACAGCCACTTTCTTGCATAGCCCGTAATACTTCTAGGCGCTTTTGAAATACCCGTATCTATGATTGGCTAAAAAAGGGTTAGTTAAAGTTACTGGGTTTAAATTCTGTGTTTTTCATTACTGTGATCAGGACGTGGACGGATGCATGTCTCTGGAGACGCTGATGGACGGGCTGTCGCTTAACAAGCTGTGCTGCGGGCGATCCTGGCACATGGAGGCCTGCAGCTCGCAGAGCGGGCAAGGCCTGGTTGAGGCTTTGGACTGGCTGGCACGGCAGCTGCTCGCATCAGGTGTCAACGAAACCCAGAGGGACGTCCCGTGAGGGAAATCAAATCTAGTCTCCAACTTGACGGTGGGTCTCATCAACGAATCTTAAGGGGAAATACACCCATTTGGTTCGCAATGCTACGTACTTCAAGCCCTACTCCGAAGTTACAGGGCGAGTGAAAAGTGTTTATAGGGGGATGTAAACCTGAGACTCTTTGTCGTGAGGTAGTGTTGTATTTTTGCATGAAATGGAGTAATAAGCCCACAGGAGCGATTTTAAACAGTCAACTACCAGTCCACATGTTTTTTTGACAGATCGCGAAAACACAACACTACCTCACGCGAAATATTTTTTTGTAACGTTTCGGATTAAAACAGTATGATTTTATCGTCACATTTAGTAGAAAAGCTTGATAAATGTTTGTAATATTTACCGCCGCCATGTTACATGTTGACAATTTTTATTTCACTTACGGAAGTTCGTAATTGCAACTCCATTTCTCTACTTTTTCTCCTGTAAAAGCTAAACATAGTGTCCTACTTTCACTCGTTATTCGTTTCGCGTTCAAATAGCACACTATGTTTAGCTTTTAGAGTAGACACAACCGATACGATATTGCAATTACCAGTCTCCGGTGATACTAAAATGTAAACATTAGTTTTGTCGAATATTTACTTTCGCACAGTGGTTTTGGCGGAGTTCGTCGAGAATGTATGGTGGCCCTTAATTGGTTGCCAGTTGGCAGATCTCAGTTCATACACTGTCGTCGTTTTTTGGACTCTTGCTTTCTTGCTTTAAAGAAAGCTAAGACTATCTGGAAGCTAGGACGGAATTCTGTAGAAGTCACTCAAGTATTCCATAAGAATTGTTAATGTCATTTTGAGTATTATCTTATTTGAAATAGACACAGCTCCTTTCTAGCTCTGCCTACTATTGATTGGAAGGAAGAAATACTGAAATATTTTAACAGCCACTTATAATATGAGATAATATTTGTTTTGTGAAACATTTGAACGTACCAACAGCATTGAATATATATTGTAATTCAACAGATTGTCTGCTTCACATGTAAAGTAGTCTCTAACGAAAACCTGTCAGGCTGACTAGTCACAGGCACCCAGACTGGTCAGAATAATTTGACGCGATCAGAAATACCTTCTTCACATTCAACCGGATCGTCTACAATTTTCAGACCTTGCTTGCGGACAAAAAAGTTGAACTGTCATGTTGTGGAATGTTCACAGTCAGTAGAACGTAGAATGTAGCTGATATGTTGTCAAATACAGTTCAGTTTGTTTCTCATGATTAGCCTTTTCCCCCTATCCCCGTGTTGTAATACATTCTACGTTCATAGCTAAAACTTACAACTAGTGTCAACAAGACTTTGGCAGAAAATAAACTTCACGACTTGTCAGTTGTCATAGCGTCAATGTTCGAAAACAGGCTTTGCCACCGCATGAAGAAACCATAACTTCACTCCTGCTAAACGCCTAGCTTGCACTTGTGCAGCCGAACTCCTAGCCTGTAGACGCCGCCAACTACTTGGCCAAGGCACTTTGCGGTTGGGCCACGCGCTCTAACTTTTCAAAGTGTTTTCGGGCTGTGCGAATGTTGATCAGAGTGGCAGCAGAAGCTGTAAAAGAAATTTCAGCAGTATAAATCAGATTTTTTTTCCTACTCTGCCAGCCAGTAAATATTAGCAGTAGGGTAGGCCAAGGGCCAGTAACGGCAGGACTTGTTTTAGGCCGACTCCCCGCAGGCCAGCATGTAAGTACATAGGGACTCTACAATAGTAACCAGGCGGAATTCACTCTCAAGTGATACCTATGTTGCCTGAACGCAGTACGAAAGTGACCGAAATAGGGAAATCAGTCTCGTGCCCACAATGATGTTGGTTGTCGTTTTTCAATGACTTTTCTCAGGAAACTGCTAGATATTTATTTGTTCAGAGATTGCCATTTTCACTTCAGAAATTTGATTATTAGCTCGAGCATTTTTTGACAATTTTTCTATGGACCAATCACTCAATCGTGAAACCATTATTTACCAAACTAGCTTCTGACGTTAGCAGACACATTATGCTTCATAACCAATAAATTTCTTGACTGGCTGGAAAGGAGTACGAGTACAATCGAGTGATTAATTATTCAAAATTTAAAATACTTACGAATGCCCGGGTCTGACATGATGACCATAATGTAGGTATTGGACGTAAACACGTCTATAAAGCAGGCGAAGTTGGAATTGCGAACTTCCATGCTGTGGAATTGCGCCGCAAGCCGACTGGAAAACAAGTAAAACAAGTTGCAAGAATTAAAAACACGATAATGCCTCTATCACTCCTTACTTCAAAAATATATTTAGAATATTGCCTAGAAGATTCACACCATGGACTCCCCCTACCACGTCTCTAGGGTCAGGGTGAGACCTTCATTGCAGAAAAATGTCTCGCCCTGGCTCTGGAGAAGCTGTGGTTACCTCAGCTCAGGGTTCGAATTTTTGGTCAGGTAAGCGTCCCGGGCACTATATCTATCTACATTTAGGGTGCGTCCCACCATACTCGGTTAGGAGAAAAACTCGGAAATTTCACATGGTAAATATGGGAGAAAGTCTGCAGTTTTCTCTTAACTGGGCATGGTGGGACGCACCCTTAATATTAGTATCTACCTGCACTTAACGTGTGATTAGGTTACCTGCAACTAAGCTTGAACTGCTTGATGATGTTGGAGACCTTCTCAAATCGGTGGGCGTCGTGGTGGCGTTTCCTTTGGCAGTACGATATGACGAGGAATGTCGCCTTCTCGAACAGAAGAACCTCATCAGCATCAATGATGTTCCCGAACTGCTGCAGGCTTTGCTCCAACTCTGTCACATTCGGGATTAGCATGTACACTATGCTAGACCATGCCTGAAACACCAAATTACCTTGGTACAGTAGGCAAAATAGACTGTAAAATACAGGTTACCAACATTTGATTAATTATTCTATGCTAGCTTTAAGCTGGTTCACACCGATTCCGATACTCAGTAGTATAACCTCCAGATCATTATTTATTTCACAGATGAAGATGAAGCGTAGAGTGCGGTATGGTTTACTTACACGATACAGTGTTTCATCCCAGATAGAAGTCCTGAAGCACATGCAATCTAGAGGCTTCGAGAGCCGCTTCAGGTCTTCTTCCCTTTCACGGAAAATCTGAAATTTATGATAACTGACTGTTACGTGTTCCGGAAATAGTTATGCAAAAGTGACAGATCAGTATCGACCTGGGGGTAAGCATTAAGCATTTTGTTTGAACGCATCCTGATGCTAATAATTTTTACATTATCGCTGCCTCTAGAGAATTAACCTTGTTCCTGGCGCCTCCTGAGTTGAAAAATTGATGCCTATAAATACCTAATAAATACCTATCTGAACAGCCGCAATTAAAGTTTTTGAAACCACTCTAGTGCTACGTACGTATCTATCCTTGCATGATTGAATTATCTTTTTGGGACTGGGGTTTCTAAGGGTGGGTTCAGCAATGCTCTGTTTAAGAGTCTGGGGAAATTCCCTACTGTCAGACCAGAATACTTCTCCACGATTCACACAAAAAGCCAGCCGCTTAGTACAGTATGTAAATTACGAAAAATATGAGGTCAAACTGACTGCCTAACGCGAGGATTCTCATATTAACTGTCAGCAATGCTCGTCTTACCGCGTCTCGTTGGTCCTCCTGGACCAGGTCCATTTTGTGAACAAGGCAGAAAATCTTGGCCTCCGGGGAATTTTGCAAGATAGCCTCAAGGCACGTCTGGTAGTAGTGCATGTCCTTGTCCAGCTCACGGCTCTCCACGTCGAAGACATAGATCAGAACTTCCACGTTCCGGAATATGTTGTCTCGCTGACTTGCAAAATAGTTCTCCATGAATGCTTCTTGCCTGAAATTTAATTCTGGTACTCAATAATGCTCGCATCTTCGTTCTTATTGGCTCCTGCTAAAAAATGAGCCTGTAAGCGACGTTTTTTCGATTTTACGAACTTATCTATTCATCTTAAAAAAGAGACAAGCGCTTAGTCGGATACTAAAATACTCACAGCGCTGCCTTTACTGCCGTAACCTTTTTACAAAGAACCCGCAAGCACTTCTATGGTCCAGAGTGTGAACAGTCATACGAAACGCATTATCGAACTACATTGAAAAGCGTGTCTGCCGAGTTCTGAGTACTAAGACAGTCCTTACCCGCCACAGTCCCAAAGGTTGAGTACGAGGTTACCCAGAAAGCGGACGTGTGAGTGTTCCACGTCTATGGTTGCCCCCAGACGGCGGGTGTCACGTGCGATATAATTCGCGAAGATGATTGACCTCATGCTGGTCTTCCCTGATCCGCTCTTCCCCATCAGCAGCACCTGTCAAACGCGCCAGTCATTAAGACTTGGCTTCTCCTCACGATGCAGTTACGCCATCCACCACATTGCAGGCAAAAATTCTATCGACCGCAACATTAGTTCAACAGCACTTACATGGACCCGCTGGGGTATTCCCATTATCTTAACACCTTACCTTACACCAAAAAATCACATTGAACCAGTAAAATACTGTGTTACTTTCCGCACCTTTTGACTTTAGCATAGGTACTCCACTGGTGTTAAGAGATCGGGAATAGACCCCCTGGGCTATTGTAAATGAACCTATAGCAGGTATAGCACGTAGAACAAATTCTGCGATCAATAAGTAACGTAAAAATACCAAGATATGACATGTCAGTCCCTCTCCTACATTTTTGTGATCTGCGTAGTCGTTTTAGTAGAACACAGCATACAACTTTTTCTCAGCAGGTCAGACTCTGTGCGAGGATAGGAACTAAGAATCACTCATTGAAAGTGGTCACACATAGGTACTAGCATACTAGTCTATATTTGGTTACTTGTACGTAGTCAAAAACCAACTGTTTATTGTGAAAAGTATGAAATAATAATTTATGAAAAACCCCGTTAGAATACCCTAGTAGTTCTCACTAGAACCCAGTAAAACAGTGTAAAATTACTGGAACAAGCAAATCCAAAATGGCACAAAACATCAGATAGTATCTAGTTCGGATGAGAAGAAAAAAAAAGGTCCATCGGCCGACTATCCAGGCCGTACAGGTTCGCTGGGGTCCACTAATTGGGACCCTGAGCTCTCTGCGACGCGATGGCGGAGTAAGAGAGGCTCCACCCTCTTCCCATCGCCGGTGAACAACTCAACGACATCAAAGACGTCTTTGCCGACAACCTTCATCACTAATAGTGATATGTCTCTCAAAAGTGCCATCGCCTTCCATCCGTCCTCCGGGTTCTTCGACAGGTTTACGTCTTTTAACAGCACTCGCCGTATTAAAAATGGGATTTGGAGAAAGGCGGGCGTCACCATCCTCAGCTCGCGATGCCCCACGGTAATGATACTTCCGTGGTCCACCAGCAGCACAGTGTACTTATCCTCGTCTACCTGCGACATGAGGCATTGCCCGCGCACCCACTTACCGTCCCAACAAACAAGCACGACCTCGCCAATAGCTGCGGGCACCTGAAGAGGCTGCAGTTTCTCCAACACAACTCTTGTGTTGAGCTTCCTCTCCATTATTCGCAAGTTGACGTAATGCTGCTCATCTTGCGAAATAATCACGTGCAGTTCCCCGTGGTCCACGGTCAAGCCCAAAATGTCGTATTCTTCGTCTTCAATGAGGGGGTCCAACTCCTCATATGCCCGCGAATACACCACTTGTGGCAAGTTGTTGAACTTGTTTGGGTCTATGTCAATATGCTCTTTACGACATGCGTCTCCCTTGAAGCAGAATCCGCGGAGGGCAAAGTGACGGCAGATTATTTCATCGTCCTGGCTTGCGCCCCCGAATAACGCAACACCTGGGTCATCCCCATCCACGTTGTACTGATTTGTCAAGGATTCAAAGTCCGCCTCGAGAGGGTTCCAGTTCTCAATCTCAGCCTCTTCCAAACTGTCGCTATCAGATTCTCCAATAGCGCCTCCATAAAAGACCATCATATTCGACAGAGATAAGGTCTCTGGCCCAGGCCAACTTAAATAGACTGGGTAAATCGGGAACATCTGTTCCTGTTGTGGAACAACACAAGGCAAAAAGTAAGCAATCCAGATGTTGTTCTTTTTAATAAAGTTTTTGAATATATATATATATTTGTCTGACCATTCCAGAGTGCCATCCGGCGGTGTTATGTCATCCAGGTAGCAGTGCACTGTGTACCAAGGATAGCATATCAGGCGGCGAGACAACGGCACGAGCTCTGTAATCATTACCCTCTTGGAGAACCCCTCATCTATCAGAAACACACCGACACCCTCAATTACAACGTTCCAGTCAGTAACCATAACGCGGTGCAGCTTGTCGCCATCGATAATAACACCATAATCTCCAAAGTATTTTTTAACAGAGCGGACAATCTCGGCCGTGTCCATTCCTTTTTCGACAGAGTCCTGGATCTCATGGAGTACTAATTCCATGTCTCTTATTTCTGGGTCTTCGCTTTCTCCACCATTCACGAACGTCATGTAAATGTCACTCATGCGGTTCTCCAATTCCAACCGCTCGGATTTGATACCAGGTGAATCGGGAATCACCCAAAAGCTGTCTGGACTCTCGGGGTTAACCACAATGGCTGCGGTCATTCGAGCCAGGTAGTCATCCATCGGCAAAGAGGGCACTTCACGAAATTCCACTTTAAAGTTCATTGTTGCTGCAATAAGCGGGAGAAAACAATGGTACACAATGGAAACGCCAAATAATCGAGGACTCCCTCTATAGTCTGTATACACAAAAACATGACTATGCGTCAGAGAAAAGTAGCTACAGCGTACAATCAATCAATAGACCACGCTCCGCTAACGAATTAACGCAATACTTGATCCTAAATAAGACCGTTTACTTACCTTTTTCTTCATTCTTTTTAAACAGCAATAATAATTAGGAACAAGTTTCTTATCCTCCCAAGAGCAGTACAAACGAAAGCAAGGGTTTGATAGATTACATTTTCCTTTCCCAAAACCGGAAGCATATATTTTTGTTGATATAACCGGAAACTGAACATTCTGCTTCCACGTCTTTCATATTCCCGCCAGTCCTATGTTCCCGCCAAACTAGGTGAAACATTTCTTAAAACAAAAATGATTTTGGATATATTCTCATTTTGAGCTATAGCGAGGTATACATGATTCTGACTTTTAACTTCTTGATATGCAACTATTGCATTCGCCAATTTGCATAATTATTTTGCTCGATCACCATGATAAACAGCTGGGAAAGTACGAGTATGATACTCTACTGATATCTTTCTGACAGGTGTTTTTGCGATGACATCATGATTGCATCAATAATTCCAATCGTATAATACAAAACGGAGTACCCAGGATTCAAAGGGGGTTAAATACCTAATAGGTATCTGTTTCTTCAGCCCTATTTCAAAAATTCCCATGTCTAGATGAGATGAGGGACTGAGTCTAAGTAGGTAGGTAGGTACACAGCTTTTTTTCATTACAAAACTCTACAAATTTCGGAAGGTGCAATGTGCTAAAGAATATTGCCACATTCTGATTACACTATGAGAACCATTTTTATTCACTCATGCAGCTGTACGGAATAGTAGACAGATTTATATGGGTAAGAGCGCGTTTATCTATAGGCTCAAATGTCCTACCTACTGTTTCGTTCCCTTGACTTCGTGGGATATATTTCCTATCGTGAAGAGCGTAAAAACAAGCGCTCCTTTTGAAAGTGGCGGCACTCTTTGAAATGTGGTTTTTATCACCTTCTTCGCTGCGGGTCACGGTTGTCACATATTTTCATGGGACACGATCGAAATCACACAGACAGGGAAGAGTGGCGTTTCTTAGGCAACTAATGTGGGTAGGTACTGCTCTTGTTCTGATATAGGCAGGTATGTATTTTAGGTATAAGTAATATTGGGTAAGGTAGGTGGGTAGGACTATTTAACATGTTTTCTTCTTGTGGGGAGAGGACCCCCTAACCCACCTGCACCCCTTAGTGATAACTCGGTAATTAAGTGCTTTGAGGAAAGGAATAACTCTCCCCTAGCTCAGGTCTCAGGTTCTCTCAGGATACTAGGTAGGTACCTACCTATATAGCCTTACGGGGTAAAACGAATAAAGCTCGGAAATAACTAAAAATGTTACTAGGTTATAGGTTATCATACATCTAATTACGATTAGGTATACAGAAAGAATAGCAATCAAAATTCTGATGTACAAAAGGTGACCTAATTGATAAAAATAACAACAGGTTGTGTGTTGTGTCAAATTATACTTATTTTATTATGCATTATCACTGTTATGAATCAGACCCATGTGTGACGATGGAACTATTCTGTATGGAAAGAGGGTCATTGATTGTTATCAATCAGACAAGAATTAGCCTTCAAACTGAGAAACCTCACCTGCAGAGATTGCGGAAGGTTTTTAATAAGTGGGCTTTGCTGCGAGAAAGTTAGTGTTCGGCGAGACAGGAAGTGCTACTGTAGGTATAGGTACCTATAGCCATATACTTAAGTGGTTCCGCCCGTGACAAATTTTTAATTGCAAAATATAGTTTGTCTACATTAACAATTAGTGCATACTTTAAGAATGGGGTTGTCAAGTTGGTCAATCCTTCTGGTAACAGCTCTTTTGTCGAGAAGAGTAGCTACCATGAATCTCATGACCGCGCTCAGTACTTTCGACATGGAAGAATTAAAGCTTGAAATTGGGAGAAATACAAGTCTCCCCTGCAGTGTCGATCTGATGGCCTACATTGGGGCCCTTGCTGGCTTCAACATCACAGGGGATAACCAATGGGCCTTCAAGAGTGAGTACCAAACATATATTTAAGTATGTACCTACCTACCTAGACGGCCTCGATAGCCGAGTGGAGTAAATGGTCGACTTTTGAGGAGCAGTGAGAGCCGGGTCACACCGGTTCGATCCCGATCCTACCAAAAAGTTTTTCTGCTAGGCATTCACCTCTGATATGTTCAGCATGTCAAGTGAAATGCATGTATATCGAGGCTGTGGTGGTTCGGAACCCACCTAAAACTGTAGGTCCCCATCGTTTACTCGATGACTGGGGAGCTGGTATGTGGTAGTGCTGCCAGCTGAGCACAATGGATAGTTCTTGAAAACGGTCTAGTTGCTGGGGTTGTCCCCCCCAACCCTCAGCTATTATTACATATTATGTACCTACCTACTTTATTGTTAGGCAGCGCTGTGGTAATGGTATTGGTATGATCATCGTTGAAATTTGCATCCCTTATCTTTAGTGTTGGATTCAACTGCGAAGATTCCAGATGGAATCCTGACTGGAACATCGGTGGACATTGGACAGTTTGATGAGTGTCTAGCAGTACAATACCCGACTGGGAAATTCAGTGGCAAACACTGTATGCTTAGCATCAACCTACCTTTATCAAGCCAGAAAACAGACACAAGTCATACTCAAAGGGTGCTGGATGTCTTCAACACACGACGACGAGTAAGTATAAATAATTCATGGTGGACGCAAAATAGAACGGGATACGGTGGAACCAATGCGATTTCAGTAGGTAGGTAGAAATGTTTAGGTACCTATGGGTGGTAGGATAGGAGATAGGAGTATGTTTTCTAGTTTTTTTTCTCGAATAAACCCCAACCTAATAAGTACCTCGTATAGGATTCTTTCGTCATAAGCCAAGGAAGGGTAAACTAATTTTTTTTTGTCACTGTGGTTCGATTTCAAAAATTAGGGCCAAAATCAAGTTGAAGTTTTTGGTTCCTGCCTTTAAGAAAGGCTCTATTCCTGGCTCTAATCTCTAATCGCGTCTCAAGTGGTTTGTGAGATATAAGTGGTCCTTCGGGTACCAATATGATCTTGAGTGTTAATACTGAGAACAAGACCGCTACTTGACTACTGCAACATTACGATTTATGGAAATATGCAGCTATAGTTTACTGAAAGGCAAACTTTGGAGTGATCCCCTGATTCACGCTCTATTTGACTGACACTTCAGTCGAGATTGACCCCCAACAACAGCCCCTATTAACGACTGGTTTCTGCTGCACTGCACCTGGCCATTTGTACAGAGGTTCGTGAGTTCAAACCCCTTTATACCCTACTTACTGAAATTCAGACAACGGTAATTCCTCAGAAGCAATACAGGTGTGCCAGTTACATTATGACAGCAAATCGATTTCCTAATTTAAGAAACTATTTTTTCTTCTAAAAAAATCGTAAATTGGGCTCAATTTTTCATAATTGCAGCTGCAACGGGATGAAGAAGCAGCCAACTTGGTTCTTTCATTTGGGGTGTGCATTCCGTCCTCATGTTCCGCTGCTGATCTGAACTGGCTGTTCAACACAAGGCTGGTGCGTACAGCCATCACAGCGTCCGCAGACGACGCCAACTGCTGGACCAGCGAGCCGAAGTCCTTCAGCTCCGGAAGTTGGGGATTCATGTATGTTCTACAATCAGTTTTCTTAAGTAACATCTGTGTCTTTGGGCCAGTGAAGGCACCAACAGGGCCCTTAACTTTAAAAAATAAAAATAAATTTTGGATGCATGAGGTATATACCTATACCCTACCTTAATATTGTACGTCAAGTGGTAAGAAGCGAGGGTTGTATCGTACTGGTACTGTTCTATTACTTAAATATTTTACAGGAGTTTCATGATTGCACTACTGGTTCTGGCAGCTTTTAGCACGTTATACGAAGTCCACGAGCTGCACGTCCAACAAAATGGTAAGTAATGGATATTATAAGTACCTATACCAGTGGAAATACTTGATGACTTTTTGCATCATAGTTGGGACGCATATAGCTAGAGGCCCTGCAATTACTTTGAAAAATCCTTTAGCTTATTAAAAACCTGGTTATTTTCCCGCCAGACAAACCATCTCGACTTGTGAGCGCTTTCTCCGTGTACAGTAACACAAAAGGGCTGTTGGAAGTGCGGGACAGTGAGGGAGAAATGGCTTGTCTTCATGGGATGCGAACATTATCGATGATGTGGGTCCTACTGTGTCACACCTATATAAAAGGCTTGAACATGCCTGCTATTAATCTCGCAGACTCTCTTGAGGTAAGTAACAAAATTCAAATGTAGACTGTCACCAACGACACCGACATCCTTACCAACGAAGCGTGATCTTGAAATGCCCTTTTCTCTTCTAAAAGCCCATCAAGTCCATGAATTCTCTTTATTACTCGCTCTCTTTTGCCAACTTGCTCCCATGGTAATTGGGGAAAAGCAAAGATGCTGACAAGTCCTCCCTTCTCCCTAGCCAAAACTGCAACGCCAAGTTGGATTAGCGCACTTGGTCGGCAACATACGAGGGGGTAACCACTCCAGAGATTCCATAAAGAGTCCCAAAGATTCCAAACGATATTCATAGAAAGATGAACCCCGAAGGGGTAACCACTCCAAAAAAATTCCAAGATTCCCTGAGATTTCATAAAGATTTCCAATGATTTCCAACGAGATTCCCAACGAGTGGTTTACCCCTCGGCAACATAATCAGTTTGTTATATTAGCTGAATTCGTCACTTTTTGTAGTTTATGAACGATTTGGATCACATCGTCATTACCAATGGGTTCTTCTCCGTGGACAGCTTTTTTTTCATGAGTGGTCTTCTCGTCGCATTTGTCTTCTTCAGAAATATTGGACGCAACGGCTACTACGATGCTCCCATTAACTACATTCACCGATATCTCAGGTCAGTGGTCAACCATCCATTTTCATTTCACTAGTATATTCTTAGGGATATTTTTAAAATGTCTTTAGGCAATGACTATGTATCGTATGTGCGTCTTGCAGATTTACTGAAAAAGAGAACGGTTTTCAGATTGACACCCTCGTTCCTCATCATGATTGTCTTCAGCATTACGTTACTTGACGACCTAAATAAAGGACCTTTATGGCACACCGTGATGGCTCCTGAGGTCGAGGGCTGCCAGCAGAACTGGTGGAGCAGTCTTATCTACCTGCAAAACTACATCAAACCGGATGGCATAGTAAGCAATCCTATTTTCTTAAGAACAGAAGAAAAATGTAAAAACTGAACAGACGGAGACGAACTAAAAATACCCCCTTGTTTATTTTAGTGCTTGGGGCAATCGTGGTACCTCTCTGCGGACATGCAAATGTTTTGGATCTCACCTCTAATCCTGTATCCACTGTACCTTTGGCCGAAGTACGGCCTAGTCCTGCTGGGCCTACTCACAGTCGCCTCAACTCTTTGGACATTCGCCCTCGCATATGTTCATGAATACAACGCTAGCATATTAATAGCGGGGTAAGTTAAAAGGACAACAAGAAAATAAGAATAGAAATTTTGTCCATAATGACACAATAAACATTTTCTTTTCTTTTTAGGACTTTCGACCAATTCAAATATGATTACATAGCCACACACGCGCGGATCATGCCGTGGCTAGTTGGTGTAGCACTAGGTTTCGCCATCTGTGCCATCAAAGCTCGAAGGGTTCAGGTCCGTCTACCAAAGGTATGCGAGAAATCACAATAATATTTCCCTCCATGGAGTCAATCCATAATACCGGAACTGGCCGAAAAAATCTGAATTTTGATTCACTTGGCTATAGGTACTCCTCAACGGCCTCGATAGCCGAGTGGACTAAATGGTCAACTTTTGAGGAGCAGTGAGAGCCGGGTCACACCAGTTCGATCCCGACCCTACCAAAAAGTTTCTTTGCTCGGCATTCACCTCTGATATTATGTTCAGCATGTGAAATGTATCTCGAGGCTGTGGTGGTTTCGGAACCCACCTAAAAATGTAGGTCCCCATCGTTTACTCGATGGCTGGGGAGCTGGTATTTGGTAGTGCTGCCAGCTGAGCACAATGGATAGTTCTTGAAAACGGTCTAGTTGCTGGGCTTGTCCCCCCCAACCCTCAGCTATTAAAGGTACTCCTCAAACATTTAATTTTTATGCTTAAAAAAACAATCATTATTCATATTTTGACCGACAGGCAGCAGTGATATTAGGGTGGATGTTTTCAACGGGGGTATGCCTGGGATGCTTGTACGGATACAACAGATTCCAAGGCGACACAGATGCGACTTTCCTGGATTCAGCTTTCTACCTCTCATTTTCACGTCCCGCCTGGGGGATAGGTCTGTCGTGGATCGTGTTTGCCTGCATTTACGGCTATGGAGGTCTGTTTTACCAAGCTAACGCATACCCTGTCATTTTGGAACAAAACAAAGGAAGCTGTTATCATCGCCAAGATGAATTTATTCTCAACTTCTATGCATCTACTCAAGAGTTAGCTAGAGCCTAGAGTTTTGGAGCCAGGAGTCTGGCGCAACTCGGCATACGAGCCAATAGAATTCTTCTGCTTATTTTGACTCTAAGAACAAGTTTCCAATTCATTACTGAATTCTTTCTTGGACACTTTCTAATCCCTGCGAAATTTGTACCTATAATTACAGGTTTAGTCAACTCGTTCCTGTCTATGGGAATCTTCCAACCTTTGGGGAAACTGTCGTACAACGTCTACCTCATTCACATGACTGTCCTCACATACCGAATTGGAGTTGCCCGCACAAATTACTACATCGATGACTGGAACACGGTGAGAACTAGATATGTTATGGTGATTATGGTATGGTGATATGTTACACTAAAGCCAAGGTAATTCACTTGGCTAAGTTAGAACCAAAATAAGTGACTACCATAGCCGTATCCAAGGGGGGGGTTTAGGGGGTTAAACCCCCCCATGAACGGAAAATAAACATGGTAATACCGACGTGAAGCAAAAAATATATAGGCAAAACCCCCCCCCCCCCCCCAATGACCCTAAACCCCCCCCCATGACCGCTTTCTGGATACGGGCCTGGTGACTACAATAAGTAGGTTTGTACCTATCCCACCTGAGCCAAAATGTTTGCTAATTTCTGTTCCCAGGTTTACGAATTTTTAGGAACGTTGATAATTTCCTATCTCTTTGCCGCCGTTCTGTACCTTCTGGTGGAAGCCCCCATAGCGGTCATCGATCGACAACTTCTCAGCAATATCAAGATCCTGCCCTACCCTCGGCCCGACAGGACTCTTACAAGCCGAAAGATGGACCGTGCCGAAAAGGGCGAAAATGATAGTGAAGGCTTGGATAGGATTTCTGATAATACGACCAGCACAAGTGCAGAAAGCAGGAGCCCGTCTTCATAACTCTGATGATGTCTCAAGTCTCACTAAAAACGAAATGGGCTTTTTTGTGTGAAAAATTAATTAGAGTAGTTTTATTTATTTTTTTGTACTATTGTATACTTTTAAAATGTTATACAAATACATATCTACACTCCAGAAACATGGATGGATTTCATCAGAATCAGAATCATTCACATGATCCCAGCCTGATCCTATGTCTGAAACTGCACCTATCCAAATAACGTAGAACTGAAAACTATTATTTTAACATGAAAAATAAATTACTGTCGATATGCGACTTAGATGGGTGACCAACCAGTCAGTCGGGACAAAGAAAACCTGACTTTTTCGAGTCATAAAAAAATGCGAAGATCCGCAGCAACAGGCGCGTAATCTCATTTTTTTTCAGGGGGGGCAAGGTTCAAGCAAGCCAGTAGTCGGTAGGGTAAGGAGTAAAGAACGTCAACTTAGGTACCTACCTACATAAAAATGTACAATATTTATGAACGTCAATATCTTACCTGGCAAAAACTCCTCTTTTAAAAAGAAGTAAATTTTTTAAAACAAGTCATTCTCTTGGAGTTTTTGCCAATAAATTGATTACACAGTTTTTTACTTTCTCGCCCGTATGTAATACATGGGCTGAGAAAGTTATGTCTTCGTGCAAAATTTCGATTTTGAGATTTTGGGTTTCCCATGATCCTGGAGGTCCCCCGAGTCCAAAAAAGTGGTTTTTAAAAAATGTCCGTCCGACGTACGTACGTCAGTCTGTCACGCAACTGGACGTCACACCGTTCGTCCGATTTTGCTCAAATTCGGTATGTAGGTACCTAATGTAAATATCTGGACATGTTTTTTGATAAATTTTGATAACTCAAAAATTGCGCCTGCTATGGTCAAAAAAAGGCAAAACATCGTGTTTTTTGACAGTTAAGAAGGGCTGGAAGCTACGTATATCAAGTTGGAACCTTGAAAATTTGCGAAAGTGTTTTTGAATAGATGCTTTTAGGTCTTTTACAATCACTTGGAGGTGGGCCAATAACTTGACCCAGTTTTGGCCCAAACGCGTTGGTCGTCACTCCGGTAGCACTATTCGATCGATTTCAATAAAAATTGGTAGGGAGGTGTACTTTAACCTAGTTTCATGTTTTACCGAACGAAATTTATCCAACATAATAATTATGGCCAATATTGGCATTATCGTAGGAAAATTTTCCAAAAATGGAAATCACGTTTTTGATTGGTTCAGACGGATTTGCAACAACCCTAATCGACAGATTTCCTTGAAAATTGGTGAAAGTGGTTTCAGATAGATGCTTCAAGGTAATTTTCAATAGATTTTCAATTACTTGAAATTTAAGGCCGTGACATGGAAAATAGAAAACACGTACTTTGCGCGTCGAACGACACTTCACCATTTGACGGATATGTTTGAAATCTGGTGAGTAGGTAGGTGCCTAAAATTATTGTCCAGTGTATGGCAAAATATTTTTTAGAAAAAGTTAAAATTTTGGTCAAAAAAAAATAAATTACGTAAAAAAAAATCAAAATTTTCGATACCGCTGGCGTAAAAATTGCGAGAAAGTCTAGTGCGACCATTGTCGGACCCTTTATTCAAGTTCACTTCATCCGAGGAGACAGATTTCAGGGGGGGCAGCGCCCCCCCTGAAATATTTCAGGGGGGGCGAGTGCCCCCTTGCCCCCCCCCCAGATTACGTCCATGCGCAGCAACCATAAGTAAGTAGGTATATAGCTTTGGTACCAACGTGTGAAAAATGAGATAACGATCTCAGGAATCCTGCGTAGGTCTACCAGTTCTCCACTGCACAAGACTGCGCAGAGTCACCTCACCTAAACATGAACCTACGTATCGTCTTTGTCGTGCTGCTGGCTACGTCAGTAAGTAGAAATTGCTGAGATATGGGTCCTTCGGTGGAACTTAGTAAGGCGCCACTTGTATGAGTGAGAGTCTGTAAATTCGGAAGGGTCGCTCGTCTGAATAGGGACTCCCGATGACATCACCCACCTGTGTTTGAGTGGGTGGAAGTGATCGGCTCTGGTTGGTCCACCGTCAGAGTAACCAACGCGATAATGTCTAGAATATACATATAAAATAGAATACAAGATCATGGCCCACACGCAGTTCGCTGTGTCTATAAGTAGTTCCCTTTCTTTCAGGTGAGAATCAATGCTTTGAAGAAACCATGCAACGGACTTGTAGGTAAGCGAAGATTGGGATCAGGCACTCCTGTTTATAGGAATAGGGATTTCGGGAGAAAACCCCCTGAAAATAGGTAGTACATTAGATACGTAGGTACACTGTTCGAAAATTCCCCTAAAGGAGAAGCACCTCTTTTAGACCTCCCTGTACGATTCAGACGTAGGTATTTACCTTTTACAGGCTATAAGAATAAAAATCAAATTTACCACTAGAGGGCCTCAAACGTGACTACCGTCACGCGTGGAGGGTTTTTCTTTGTTCACCCAACCTTCGTACCACAAATATCAACCCGAACTTAGAAGCTAATAATCGACAGGCCGAGCCTGCATTGGATTTCCGGGATGGCCCCAACTTCCGATACCTCCACAGTCAGGAAATAGTCTTGCTGATGCAGAAAATGAAGACACAGCTAGCGATGCGTCCGATGACAGCTCGGAGGAACTCCTAAAACCAAGACTGGAGGCAGAAGTTGAAACAACGGATTCTGATGCAACAACCGCATCAGAAACTACAGCTGCTACCCCTACGACTACTCCTGAAACGTCTAGTACACCTACGACTACTCCTGAAACGTCTAGTACACCTACGACTACTCCTGAAACGTCTAGTACACCTACTACTACTCCTGAAACGTCTAGCACTTCTACCACACCCGCACCACCTTCTACAACAGCTTCTACATCAACAACTACTACCACCACAACACCTGTACCACCTACCAGCACAACTCCTGAACCAACCACTACAACTCCTGAACCAACCACTACAACTCCTGAACCAACGACTACAACTCCTAAACCAACGACTACAACTCCTAAACCAACGACTACAACTCCTGAACCAACCACTACAACTCCTGAACCAACCACTACAACTCCTAAACCAACGACTACAACTACCACCACCACAACACCAGCACCATCCACAACTCCAAAACCTTTCAAGTGCACTGCTGGTGGTACTTTTCCTGAGCCTTCCAACTGCAAGATTTATTATCGCTGCACTACCTCTCTCATCCTCTACACTTATACTTGTCCCACAACATCCTATTTTGACGCAAGTACCCTAAAGTGCACAGCAACTAAACCAGCCTCGTGCCCCTAAAAACAGATATGGCTACCCTCTACAACTCCACCTCGTCAAAAGTTTTGCCACTCGATAACTTTATATCCCTCCGTACGGGGTTTCCCGATCCGAATAGCTTAATATAAGTTGAACATAAAGTGAAGGAACCTGTCCATGTAGCCGCGCCTCGCCGCGCCGCCGTTTCTGACAGCATCTACTAGAGCTGAGGAAGTTGGCCGGGCTGACGCGGCGCATGCGCCCTGCTGCACCACGTTCCCTACCCTACTGAAAAAGAATGCACGGTGCGGCTAGATGGACGAGGTCCTTAACATTCCCCTAACACAGAGGAAATTTGGTGTAAGTACTTTCAATACACGCAAAGTTGTGCTATCTCAAAAGCTAAAAATGCCTGGCATGTTTGGTGAATGTCTCCGGGCTTTTCAAGGCAAGTGATAAGAAAGAAGAAAAGCATTGATAACAGCACTTGAACAATACTGTTTGCCCTTCTTCTCACTATTGTCCTCTACAATGAAACTCGCAATTAGGCCATATGTCAACTGTAAGTATCTACCAAGGTGCAACCGTCACAACTGCATATCCGGAAAACGTAAAGCTTCCACACTTCACTACAGCTTCGTAAAATGTCGCGTTTCGGGATGTATAATACATTATATATTACTATCCAAAAGTAAACAAATTAATATAACAGAAGTTCGGTAACAGATGCAAAGATAAACACTAAGATTTGGAATATTCGTGCTACAGCGAATAAGTACATAATATTAGGTCCCTGAGGCATATAGTCTGGAAACTATAACAAACCAAGGGACGTTCACAAGTACCGTATACCTCTCCCTCGTCCATAAATGAACAAAGCAGTCAATACAAGTAAACAAAATTCTTGGACTGACTTGACTTGGAAGAGGAAGGAAGTTTTGTGTTACAATCTCCGGAATATCCCGAGAATACTATCATACGATTTGTGACAGAATACCTATAAAAGTGAACAAGTCAGGGATGAGATCTGCACTGCTTTTACTTTTGTCGAAAGTTTTATCCGTTTTATTAAAAATTCTAGATTTACCCACATCAACTATATTACGATATGTCAAAAATATCGAATATAATGTGACAGTGCTAACTTGTAAAAGCCAGTGCATTTCTTAAATACACATTAGGTACATTATAGTTATTCTGTAGGAAGGTACAGCAGTACAACATGAAAACGGAACTACCAACATTACCAATAGGATAATAGGATGGTTTGATTTTGCTTTATAAAAAATTTAAATGACTAGATAAGGTCACAGGGTAAACACGCTTGCCTCCGTAGTGGCGGATCATGTTAGTATAGGTACTCACACTTCCTGGCAGCATTCACAAAAATTTAAACCTCATCAGTCATCAATAGGATCGTTTGCCCATTACTTTCAGATTCAGACCAATTTCATCAATGAGAATCAAAGTTCGGTTGCTCAGTAAACGAAATGTAGAAGCCTCCCCAATACAACTGAACTTTGACCCCAACAGATGCAAACTAAAAATCTTATGGCAATTTCCAAACTACATACTAGTTGAAGAAGAATTCGTCTACGTTTAGGATAGGAGTTCCTCACACACTGCTGTCCAAATTTTGTAAATACAAAGTTATGAGGTGGCTACAGCTAGATCGGGAGATTCAAGTAGCCCATAGGTAACGCTACAGATGCTCCGAAGGCCATTTGTGAAAATTTTCGCTCATTGTATGAACCACCCATGATTTTCCCATTCAGTGGCCGTTCAATGTGATCCAATGACAATAATTATAAAAGCTAACATTTACCTGCTACTCGTCGTCGTCGTCACTGTCTCGGCGGCTGGAGGATGGACGGGCCAGCGGGTACTCCAGAGCGTCTTGTAACTCCAGCACGTGATCCACAGGGCACGGCTTTCCATCCTCACCCACTTTGCATGGCTGTAATACTCCTTCCCTAAACAACGAAAAAAAAAGTAGAGTATAAGGGTTTCTTTGACACTTAGCTACAAGCCAGCTCTGGGTAAAGGAAAAAAGCATTACTGGGTAAAGTAAAAAAGCATTCCTTGGCACCAGGCAATTTTTTGTGATAATTTTGAGCTCATCGCTTTTACGCCTCTTTTATCTGAGATACTGAAAGTGTCTAACGAACGAGTACGTATTTTGCTGAAGATTTCATGACTTTGCTCCTCACCATTAAACAAATATGATCAACACTACAGGTAAGTAGGTACAACCTTATATTTTGATTGGAAATTGGAAAGATAAGTACCTGGAAAGTTTATCGATCATGTTCACCAACTGCACTGCTTCGTACTCCTTCTGCTCCTCAGACATGCCTTCCGTAGGATCTTTCCTCGGCGGTTCGTAACATCCCAGCACTGGATTGATTCTAAACGAGAGTCACAAACTATATTTTTACTTTCCCACATTTGCGAGAAGAACAGGGGGAAGTACTGTAACCTTAAAAAAATTAGTGCGAAGTTTTCATTGCAAAACACCGGTTAAAGGTCCCGGGCTCCATAAGAGTGATTTTTAAGTGTTGTACGTATGAACGTAAGTGAGAGAGAATTAGTAGAACTCGTAATAATTGGTCAGAGCAGTTAGATTTTAAATCTTAACTGGGTACTTACTGATCAGCATACTTGGCGTACTCCTCGGTTTCAGAGTCAGAGTCACTGGAGTAGCTGGAAGAAGAGCTATGAGAGCGGCCTCCCATCATAAGTCCTTTACTAGCTAGCAGTCCTGCTGCATTGCCGTACCCTGTATACTTCACCATGCGTCCAACTGCAACAAAACTCTGCGGTTTGCTGTCTTGTAAGGAATAATAAGGATACGAGGATGTGAACATGTTGGAAATAGCTCCCACATATTACAGCTCAGCCAAACTTAGTGACAGCAAACACGAACTCATAGTATCGGATCCCCAAGTACTTTTTGTTAAAGACAGGGCAAAACCATGTAAAGCAGAGGTCACCTAGCTGGAAGCCACATTCTATTCTATTCAATTTCTTCAAAAAGTAGAAAAGTTGCAGGGGACTAACCGTTCAGTTTACATAAAGTAAACAAAAAGTCCGCGACGAGATCCTTGACGATGGAGGAAGGAGACGTAAGAAGGCGACAAAGCTGCGCGCGCAAACTGTCTCCCTCTTCTGGACGCGACATCACGTCCTTCAGCGGAGGAAGAATCCGAGCTTTCATGTACTTCCTTGCGGACCTCTGCTTTCGCGCTAGTTGCAGAATGACTGTCAATACTGGAGAAAGAAGCTCTTGTTTGCTTTTTGATTTCTGAAAAATAGAATTAATATGCTAGCCTGTTCGTCTGGACTGGCTGAGTGCACCATCATGAACAAAGAGGTGTTGGAAACTGGAATTGGTCCTGTGCTGCTACCTGCGATAAGTGTGTAATAGCTACCTCAGCAGGAGCAAGCCGAAGTCGAAGGAAACTCAAAAGAGCCTTGACAGCCTCCATACTACGACTTTCTGACTCGGAACTCCTGGGAAGGTCTGGCCCCGCAGGAGGCGTAAGCTCACTGTAGTAAGTCACGGGCACACTCGTCAGCAGATTCACTGTGTTACTGAAAATAAATAGATAAATATACACAACAGGTCAGTAAGCCGAAGTCCCAACTCAGCTGAGTATAGCAGGATATGAATGCAGGATACTAAGCGCATTTCCTATCTGCCTATTTATCCGTAACGAACCAAAACGAAGCAGGCAACCACAATCCTTTGATTTTTCACTCTTACTTCTATGAACCGGTGAGGAAAAACTCAAAGGCCAAACCTATTCAGCCCAGCCTATTGTCCCTTACTGGTAAGCGATTAGACCAAGGGTTCTTTCGTCCAGAACAGATCAATCATTGAAATCTTACCTTCGCAACTCTTCTTGCTTGGCTGAGGAGGCCTCCGAAATGAGAAGATCGTGCAAGATGGCTGTGAGCCTCAGCCACAGAGCTTCCTCTTCAGTGTCTTCTTCGCCGTACCCAGCACGGCGCGTCATCAGGTTGAACAAAACCTTCAGGATCTCACAACAGAGGTCGACGTCTCCTTCCTACAAATTATTGTAATGGAAATGGAACAGTCAACCGTTTTAGACACTGTCGGGTTATCCTATGGGAGATGACTCCAAGGTGCGAATTAAAGTGGTCTATTCGATTCTTGGAGTTGGGATTTTCTGTGCGTTTAAATGTCTACATGATTGAAAAAATTTAAGAATCGTAAATTCCTCGAGTGTGCCTGTTTCTGTTTTCCAGTGCCATTTATTGTGTTCATTGTGAGCTTCGAGGCCAGAAGTAGGCCCACTGGAATATTCTGAAAATAGTCACCTCCAGGCGAACGCGATGTTCACTGCCGTCACAAGGTTTGCCCTCCTTCAACACCAAATCAAGAGCCTCTGTGAGATATGTCACGCCGTGGTACTCCTCTTTTAGTTTCGGACTGAAAGTACGATAACACTTTGATCAGAAACTACTGAAGGCAACATTTTATCCCCCCCCCGTTGTGTTCACGTTACAGAAAAAACCAGTTAGGAGGCACATCTTACTGTACTTACCAATTTTTAACTAACTATTACTATGATCTGGGAAGTAGGTATTGTAGGTATATCGGTACAAAAGGTCAAAAATGTTTCAGAGACGACCGATTCCAGTGATTCTACTTACCACGTTTCTGGAGTTAGCGCAGTGATAAGAAACAATAGTTTGATATCAAACAGCTTGATGGCTGATGGTACGGAGAAATCTCGGTACATTCTCAGCCGCATTAAGATGCCTTCGGCTGCATGACTCTGGGCAACCAGTGCCGCACAGACAGGGCTGTTGTATACGAGATTGCAGAGAGGTTTCAGAGTGGCCAAGACTATTTCCGCATTCCCAACTCCTGCCATTTCGTCACAAACTTCATCTGCCTTACAAAGCTCAGCTAGACGAAGCAACAGATTTATTTTTCGCTCATCCACCAGCTCGCCCAGGCCTGCCTTATCCCGGCTAAAAGATAAAAAGGAAACAAAATGAAAGCGCTTTTCTAGGTACTGAAATAGGGGTTCTAGCCTCACAGTATGGTAATATAAGGGCAAATGAAAATTTTTAACTTTTTGGTTCCTTTTCACACCACGGAGGAAATGAAAAAGGCCTAATCTCAACCCGACAATTGGAAATTTTACATACCTATCTACCAGTGCGTGGGTATGTACGGTTCAAAAGATTCGAAAACTCCTTGGTTGGCCCGCCTATTTATCAAGAGTCAATTGCCAAAGTGCCCTGTAAGGAAGACCTCAAGACGAAGGGAATAAGCAGGTTGGCATTTCATCGAAATAAAAACAACCAAACAACCGGCAGAATAAGCCACCGCGGTAGCTACCAGCACCTATGATTCATATCTTTGTTATCTCACTACAAGGTACAACTCCCTAAATAATTCACCTTCACCTTATCTCACGACTACGGAAGTGGAATCTCACATGGTTGAATAGTAGGTACCAATAACGGAACGGTGTTGGTATAAATTATATCTTCGTAACCCTCACCTCAAAATGCGCAGACAATCCAGACATAGCGTATGACAGCTTTTCGCCTCTTCATTCTCCAGCAGTTTAAAAATAACGTTCATCAGTGTCTGTTTTTTTCCGCCTCGATTGAAATCATCAAACGAAAACGTCTGAAGATTCTGAAAGTATTAGTAGTATTAGCGGGGAACATTTGGGAGCAATGTAAAAAGGAATTCAAATCCATTCAAAGTAGGAAATCCTACTTCAAGAAAATCAATTTCAATGCTGAAGTAGGCAGAGATACGTTATATCTGTCAGCTACAGTTCAAATAAGAAAATCAGCACGGTATATTCGACTACCAGGTAAAAACAAGGATTCCTGATGTTCAATACAGTTTTAAATCAAAAGAAAACTTACCGTATCAATAAAACGCCGTAATATTTTAGAAATATCATCATAATTTTGCTCGATCTCCAAAAATCTCAAATCGGCGTCTTCCATGTTTATTATTGACATTTGACAGGTTGGCCAACACACCGGATATAATCTCAAAATTTGCGGGAAAATTTGAAACTTCTAATGGACACTGATATTGACATTGTCCAACATGCACCCACTAAATTAATTGAACTAGACTACCTATATAATAATTATTATTTATTATTATACCTCGATGATCTCCATTGATTTTACTAACTTGAAAGGATAGGTAGGTGTTCATAAGAATAGGTCGGTACCTAGTACCTAAGACTAAGGGATTGGGTGGAAAATTTAAGAAACAAAAAATGTTGGACAGGTTTTATGTATTTAGTACCTAAGTGTATTTATACTATGAAATAATCGATTTCAGCTGACCAAGAGTAAGTCCAGTTAAATCAAGACAACTTGGAATAGCTAGGTGGCGAAAATTTCTTCCGTAAAAGTTTCAAAACGTAAAGAGGGAGGCAACTCACGAGAGTAATGACAACAACTTTCCAAACAAAGCCCAAAGTCGTGATAAATTCAGCATCAAAATAGTCTTTAAAAATTAAAAGAGACAGCGCATAAATGGCGAGACTAAGCAATTCAGCCAGGACCATCCAGCGATGCCATGTGTGGATCGTTAATGCCACCATCAGCAATTCCGTCAGCACCAAAGCTGTGAAGCTAATCCCTACAATGTGGATGAAATCATCTTCAAATAGAATAAGTGCGCCGTACATGATGACACCACCTTGGTAAATGCTAATAAGAACCCACACAAAAAATGTCTTAAAGGACATGGAGCGACCTTTGGATAAGTCTTTATAAAGCTCGGGATAGGTCAATGCTATCTGCGGTGTCACATCTTGATCAAGTACCAAAGAAAACACGGGAAACATAGTGTAGAGTGTGGCGTATCCGACCACAAGAAAGCCTTGGTAAAGAGCCACGCTAGAAAAGTAAAACACAGCAGAGAAAATGGCCTGCATAGCTGATATGATGAGGCCGCGGTGAATGATGAATTGGGACAGGGCGGCAGATCGTTTGTAGGAGTTGCGCCCGTGGACCAGCAGAAGGCGAGACAGGTGACTGAACTGGGCGATGCTGAAGTCCGCAGCCAGCGATGCCTGAAGCCCCTCCCGCCCAGCAATGCCCACCCCCGCGTCAGCTGTCTGAATCATACTCACGTCGTTTCCACCATCCCCAACAGCCGCTGTCCTTTTTCCCGTATGTCGCTGAATAAGCCGCACCACCTGAAGAATAATTCCAAGTATAGGTATCTGTTGTGCTTGACATGGCACGGAAGGGAATGGTCAAGGTAGTATTTTAATCACAAGGGATACACCCAGAACACGTAGTTACAAGTAGTTACGAACCTGAGCCTTTTGTGTTGGAGAACATCGGCAACAAATGACAGCGGGGGATCGACATGCAAGTTCCATAAGTTCATCCTCATAGAACTTGAGGCACACTTCCAAGGAATCGCCAGTGATGACCAGGCAAGCATCCTGCTTTCGGCGAAAAGAGTTAAGCTCCAAGTGAGCTTCTGTGCGGCTCTGCACAGGCTTAAACACATGGAGAGTCTGCGTGCGCGAAACCAGGCAGGAACTCTTGGCAATGCACTGCGCGGTCTCCAGCTTGTCACCCGTCAACATCCACACCTACGAACACACAAAGCAGTTTTGACTTCGAAATCCAATACTTACGCTTTTATATAAAAAATTGTCCAAAAACTGTTCCATATACTCACTGTTACGTTACCTCAATCGTAATTGCTTTCCCTTTTACATAAAAAGGGCGACTACGCTTCCAGTTGCTTACAGAAATTTTTTAACTCTGACTTCGGGAAAAAAATAAGGGTAAAACTTTCGACGAATTCACCCAATAATAAACTGTTTAATTAAATTGTTCTGTTGCGTATAGTTACCTTGACACCAGCGTGGCGCAGGACCTCCAGAGTAGTGCGAACATTGTCTTGGAGGCGGTCTTCCACACCCGTCAGACAAACAAGCTCCATCTCTCTCTCCAGACTCTCCACAGCAGCGTGAACCAAACTACTTCTATCGGTGGTATTCATACGGGCGCTGTTGTACTTGCTCTCAAATTCCAGATATTGCTCCAGCGTCAGAGACTTCTTAGCCACAACTAGAGTCCTCAGTCCTAGAAGAGTGAAACGAATTTCATTTTATATGGCCTATATTTCCTTTTTTTGTGGGCGAGACGATGTAGAACAGTGAAACCAAATGGTCATAATATTATAGTCCTATATTCTAATAAAATCAGACATAATTCTTACCTTCTCTTGCAAGATTGTCGCACTTCTCCATGAGCCAGTCGTTGTACTGAACAATGTTAGTCATCACTACATCGGCTCCTTTCAGATAAAATGTGATCTCTCCTGTCCCTTCTTTCCGAACTATTATTCCCATTCTCTTAGTTTCAGAGGTGAAAGGGAACATCTGCATCAAACAATAACGGAGCGGGGTGTATTATTAAAAAAATCACTTTCCTTTGTGCTTCTAACTCAAACAAGGCAAGCGACACTATCTAGCACCTTTGGAGGTGTCTGTCACTACTGTCAGTTTTGTTATGCATAGAGATGGGCGGTAATAAAAAACCGTTCTGTTTTTTTAAAAAAAAACGGTTTTTAAAACAAAAAAAACACGAGGCCTTGTTTTTTTTGTTTTTGTTTTTTAATCGGAGTCACTAAATGATAGTTAATATTGATAAAACACTGACCTAAGACCTAACAGAATGAAAAGAACAAATTTTTTTAAATCTTTATTCATCAGACTCAGAAGAGTCTGAGTCTGATGAATAATCAACCGATACAACACTCATCGCATCTTGTTCGTGTAATCACTATTCTATTGGTAGGTACTTAGGAACTTAGGTACCTGCATTGGTTTCTGAGGAACTTTAGGCACCTGCATTAGTTTCTGACGTTAAAAAGATGCATTATACTTCAGAACAAATAAATATTCAACGGTTCCTACATGAATAAAATAAAAAACGTAAACAAACCCGAATTGTATATTATTCATCGTTGAAAATTGATTTAAAACAATAAAAAACAAAAAAAACGGTTTTTTTTGTTTAAAAAAAACGGTTTTTTATTGACTTGAATAAAAAACCGTTCTAAACCCATCTCTAGTTATGCATGACGTATTATTTGGTTTTTCACCTGGGATCGCGATCCTTATTACACTTGCCTAACCTAAACCAACACTAAAGGATATACAAAATTTAGAACAGAAAAGTAATGGGCCTCGCTGACTATCAAGTTTAATGGGACAGGATTAGAGGCCCACGTCTCGGTGTGATCTTTTTCTTTACCTGTAGAATGGTGTAGGTGTCGAGGTCATTTGACGGAGTCTTTAGCTGCATGACAGTGAGGTCACGCCGCACCAGGGTCAGCCCCATTTGTTCTGTCCACTGCACCAAAGCTATTTCATCCGGGCTAGATGCTTGGTAGCTCATCTAAACATGAAAAATATGATACATTAACACCATTTCAAACAAGAATCGGATTTAATCTAATATGCGGTTATGTAGGTATTGTATGTACTGAAAAATGGATCAGAACGAAATGTTATGAACTTGTGAACTTGTTATGAACTTATGAAAGAGGCATCAGCTAGTTGACTGGACAATTAGCCATCGAAATGTCCTAAAAGTTAAGTTAATCTTTTGTTATGAAAATGTTTCATGGTTGGAGATAACGTTTAACACCACGAATCGGTGGGTAAGTTTCCGAATGTTGCTCGGATATAAAAACAAACCTGAGCGTCACTGCCATAGAACTGATCAGCCTCAGTCTCACTGCCGTCCCCATCATCGGCGCGAGGTTCGAAGCAAGGAGTTACGTTATGGCAGAGCGCAATGGCTTCCACTGCGGTCTGAACTTGCGCCAGATCTGATTTTCGTGAAGACTCCGGCGCTGGAGCTTTGCGCGCAGAATCTACCGAGGTGGCTTTTTTGGCGTACGAGTAAGCCATTGCAAGTAACGACTTGACGTCGCCGAAAGAATCCGTTCCATAAGACATTTTCTCTAAATGCAGCTTTTTGAATACCATTTCGTTCTGGGTTAATGTTCCTGAAAGAGGAAAAACCTTTATCGCCATTTCCTTTCCGCATAGTTGTTCGGGTGTAAGAACAGAACACGGTCGAATGGGGCCGTTCGCTACTTTCTCGAGATCTTGGGATTTGGTACTCTGTATCAATACTGCAGTTGTAAATACTGATACTTTTGGGGGATACCAATTGGTGCGAGAAACAAAAGACCTACTTATTTCAACGAAAGGAAAGGACTATTTTAACAATTTCCACGATGAATTTTCAATAAATGGCAACCCTGTTGCATATGTAGTTGGTTTTCAGAAATGTTGAAGAATACTCACCCGTTTTATCAGTCAGAAGATAGGAAATGCGGCCCAGTTCTTCGGGTATAGTGGTGGAGCGAACAGTCGTACCCGGCATGTCGGGGTCCTGCTGGATGCAGTAAGAGTAGAAGCTTTTGCTCATGTCCAGGTTGACACGCAGACTCAGAGGAATGATGTAGGAGAAGAGAAGAATGAACCGGAACAGGTAGCGATACCAAGGTCCATTGAAGCCTTTCAGGCCCATCATTACCAGGGCCAGCCCGATCACGGCGCAGAATAACACTTTCGTCAAGTTATTGATTTCGATATCAAAAAGACCCACCTGAAATCAATTTCAATCTGGTTCTTATTCTGATTAAAAATATAAATTATACTTCAGAAGTATGTCGAAAAAAACTAGGTACAAAATAGTAATAATTATAAACGAACAAGAGGAGGTGAATGCAACTTTACCTTACTGCGAGGCTGGCTGTTGTTGATGACGCTCCGTGTCTCGCACCCGGTGTATACAACCACGCCCACCGCGGCGCCATTTGCGATCACTGTATTCCCCCACAGCGTATTCTCAATGTCCAGACTAACTTCAGTGGTCGCAGAGAACGTTCCAATGAACGTGTGAATATCCTGCTGAGGCTTCTCCACGTACAGCGTCGCGTTGATGTTGAGCAGATCAGCATCGTGAGGCAGCCTTTGAGTTTCTGGGACAGCAATTCGAAGTTTCCAATCAGTTTCTCCGTCTAACTGGTCAGTGCGAATAAAAACTGTACCAGAAGCTTCCGAAGTTCGCAGGAGTACAAGATCCGCAGGCACACGTTGATTTTTTTCCGCGCAAATTATATCGCCCACTTTGAGATGGCTCGAAGGTGTCGGCTCCCACTGGCCATCTTGCCGGAGTCTACGATACTCTTGCGCGTTAACCTCTTTATCCCGGCGATGACGACGCAGATCATCCACAGCTTCCCGAAATATTGTAACGCTCAGTACAAATCCGAGAGGCCCCCAATAAGTGTACAGGTACCCGATTCGAATATCAGGAATGAACTGGGTTGTCGCCATTACAAGGAAATATAAATTGAGAAAGAACTTGAATTGTTCAAATAGGACTTTAGGGAGGAATGTGAATATATTATATTTCTGGTTTCTGATGACGTTGGGTGGAAAATCACCAGCTCCTTGGCCCAGATGGATATTTCTGCTGCGCAGCTCGGGGCGCGAGCAGCAGCACTTCGCAAGACGGGAGCATAACCCACCCAACCACCAGAAACAACCCCTTCTCGGTGTTGGAGTCGTCATACTGTCGTCGTATCGCTGCAAAAGGTATTCTCTTTCATCCATCTCAAAGTCATGGTCAGACCCTCTTCGCAGTACCAAAGGCACTGCTTCTTCCATGCCCTATTCCCCTGTGTAAGTACCTGTCAAATAAACAAGAATTAACAATTTGTATCTTCAGGGTTTTCTTGGCTAGAAGTAGAATAAACAATTCTCTTGGCTCAATGCTCAATCTCACTGGAGACTGGCATGTTCAGTCCACCCACGGAGGCCTATCGGACATTTAGCTGTTGACTTGGTACCCAACTACCTACACTTCTACAGTGCAGCCATACCACCACAACAAAAACTCACATTTGCAAGATCTTACCTCATTTAGCACTAATTTTAATCATAACGTTTTATCCTCTCAGTGAAACAGGCCTTTTTCTCAGTTATGAATGAGCGAAGAAGGCAGACACAATATTTATGTACAACCGAAAAAAAAATAATGTAAACAGTTCATTCGTCTCCAAACTGACTTTGTCAAAATAATCAGAAATAGCAATACAAAGAGATTTGCAATAAAATCCAAGTTAATTTCTGTGACAGCTAAATTCGTATGATAAACAACGCAGAAGTTAAACGTGGAAACAGTCATTCTATCTCCACGACTCTTTCTGACAAGGCGGTGGAAAATCGTGTGTCATCAGTTTGTTTACCTACATTTGATTTGACCCACCCATTTAACTGATTAAACTGTTTTTTAATAAATACGCTTTTTTAAAAGACAAATTCTGGTAAAAATTGTTAAAACAAACACGGGTAAGTTTATTTTCTTTCGTGTTCTATTATTTTCCAGGAAAGTACCGTTTTCTTTTTACATTGTGTTGCCTTGTCGGTACCTGATTGTTGTTATTTGTTCACAGAAGTACGATGGACCAGTACGGCTCAATTACACTAAAATGGGACCCTAAAAATTTGGAGATTCGGACTAACTCTGTGGAAAAGACCCTGGAACCTTTGGTTCGCCAAGTAAGCATCCATCTAGTTAAGATGACTCATAGGGATGACTAACGTTTGGTTTCCCTTCTCGTAACCTTTGCCTGTACCGATGTAACCTTGTTGCACATTCCTGAAGCATTACCTCATCACCATCTATCACTGCTGTCCTGTACTGCATCGTTAAAAACTCATTTCTCATTCATACCTTCTGATCTGCCGGCGAAATCATGACAACCGTATCTAAGACCATTGATTTTAGATTATGCTTGAGGTGAATGGGCGTAGACACTGACGGCACGTTATATTTTCAGTGTATAAAATAAATCTGGTTTTAGGTGACAACGTTGGTAAATACAAAAGGTCCATCAAAGATCAAGAAAGGGAAGTCAAAACGAGCTCATATATTAGTGGCTGCTGTCGAGAGAGCAACTGAAAATTTCATAGAAAATGGGAAAATTATCGCACTGGAGAACCCGGACATCAAAGAAGAAATGCTGGCAGCCGTTGAGGAAGTTAGAAAGACTGGTTTGTAGCTATCTTGAGATAACTTATGTTAGAGAGAGGTATGAGGAGAGTGTGTAAGTACCTTACAGATTACTCGAATCAGCTCCCCACACCCCCTCCTACACTTGCCTTTATTTATTTTATTTTTATTTTTTAATGCGCAACGTTCAGTGAACATGATAGGCGCGGATAATTGGGTTGAGTTAGCCGAAGAGGAGTAGGTAGGCCGAAGCCAAATATGAGTGGGCCGAAGCCAATACATCCATGTCGTAAGCGGAAAATTTTTCCGTTACGCCGGGATTCGAACCCGGACCTCTCAGGACACAAAGCGCACCCCTTGACCGCACGGCCACTGAGAGACACTTGCCTTTATTTTTCAGGTGACTTAATGTCTGTGGCAGCTCGGGAGTTCGCCGATGACCCTTGTTCCTCAGCAAAGCGGGCAACCATGGTCCGTGCATCGAGAAACCTTCTGTCTGCAGTTACGAGACTCCTGATCCTCGCTGATATGGTCGATGTCCACTTACTTCTCAAATCTTTGAGTGTGGTAAGAAAACATTTAATATATCTTTCCATTTAACGTGATACAGTGGTGCGGGACGCACATATGGGACATATGTTCCGAAGGAACTATTTTTTGGTAAACGTTATAAGTAGTATGTCTTTTTAACGTCTAGGTCACACTGGAACAGTTCACAACTCCATACCGTCACTGATTATAATTTGCAGGTAGAGGATGATTTGGAGAAAATAAAAAATGTTTCAAACCACTCGGAGCTCATGGACAGTATCAGAGCATTGGGTGCAAGTTTGTCTGATCTGATGACTCAAGCTACAAGACGTCAGCAAGAGCTGAAAGATCCTCAGATGCGTGACGCGTTGGCTGCTGCGCGGGCTGTCCTGAAGAAGAACTCCACCATGTTGATGACTGCGAGCACTGTCTATCTACGCCACCCTGAGCTAAAGGCCGCCAAAGCTAACCGCGATTTTGTCCTTCGACAAGTGTGCGAAGCCGTTAACACCATCTCGGATGTCGCCCAGGGAAAAACTCTCTCCAAGGCTGGAACTCCGTATAACGGCGCAGGTCTCCTAGCTGCAGCGCTCAATGATTTCGATGTGAGTTTATATTCTCTGGTATCTTCAGTACTTATGGAGGGGTGGGAGTGTTTAAAGTCTGTACATAAACTCTACATCTCTTGGTTGATAACACTGTTTATTTATTTTACTGATCCAAGTTGACTGTACGGACCTCTCTCGTCCAATCGTTGACCAATAGCTCAGAGCCCTTATTCGCTTCAATTTCTTTATTTTTTTTTTATTTTTTATTTTTGTTAACAGGAGCGTATTGTAATGAATCCGCTGGAGTATAACGAGGTGCGGACACGAGCTTCTCTTGAGGAGCAGCTGGAGAGCATCATTACTGCAGCCGCCTTAATGGCGGACTCTTCCTGCACCAGGGACGAGAGGAGGGAACGTATCGTCGCCGAGTGTAACAAAGTGCGCCAGGCTTTGCAAGACCTGCTATCGGAGTATATGGACAATGTGAGTTATATTTCAGTATTACACCCATGCCTTCAGACCTATATTATTCGAGGACTGTAAAAACCTGAGTCAATTTTTAGGAAACTGTTAGCTGTTCTTTCTAAAATGCAGTGTAGTTTTGTGACGTCAGATAGTACGTTAGAATTTAAGAATTAAAGTAAAATACCCGATTTTTAAATCTTCTCAATTTTTGCACGATACCTGAGCAGTGAAGGTCGTTACAGATAGTGTCTAGGTTAGGCAGTGTAGGCATTGTTTACCTTCAGTGTGATAACATGACCGGTTGTGTTGCCTGTTGCGGTACCCATGTGACGATCAGAAAAGACAATGTTCAGTTTTATTGCGTTGATTGGTCACATTGTAATCAATGTAAGAAACAGTTTAGTTGTAAGTACCTACTGACTTGTTTTAAAAAAGGTTATTTTGTATAATAAAGTATCATACTTGAGCTACCAATGAAACGGCACTAAAAACCATTATTAGAGTGGACGAATAAGAATGGAAATGAATTTTTGTTATCAGATGGGCGGGAAGGAGCCAAGTGAGGGTCTCGTTCGCGCACTGGACAGCATGGGCCGTCAGACGCAGGATTTGCGCCGCCAACTCCGCAAGGCGGTGGTTGACCACGTCTCTGACAGGTATGAAACTGTAAATTCGATGGTTCCTTCATTTCCCTCCTCCTCTCCTTGTCTTGAAAGTTATTTGCCTGAGCTATGATTCCCTCTATCTTTTATTCCAACCTGTAAGTAAATGATTGTTATTTTGTCAGTTTCCTCGAGACAACCACGCCGCTGTTGGTGCTGATAGAGGCTGCAAAGGCTGGAGATGAGAAGGAAGTGGAGGAGTATGCTCCTGTGTTCTCTGAGCACGCGAGCAAGCTGGTGGAGGTGGCCAGCCTGGCCTGCAGTATGTCCGCTAACGAAGAGGGGGTGAAGATGGTTCGCCACGCTGCCGCACAGATCGAGAACCTCTGCCCTCAGGTATGCACGAAAAAATTCACTGATGGGTAATGGATCTCCACACAATGTTGTTTGCTCGTTGTTTATTTTTCTTCAAGAAATTTTTTGGCTATTTTTTGTTATTGACAATTTTTTTCATTAGTACTTGAACGTGAAATCGCGAAGTATTAGTTTTTAGTGTAAAATTTACATATTATATTTCAGAATTGATTTTGTTGTTGTTGTGGCTAGGTAATAAACGCAGCGCATATACTAGCGGCTCGTCCGCGGTCACAGGCAGCTCTGGACAACATGGAGGTGTTTCGTCAAGCGTGGGAAAACCAGGTCCGTGTGCTGACGGAAGCAGTTGATGACATCACCACCATCGACGACTTCCTGGCCGTTTCAGGTGATAATTTTTAAACCGCCGAATTTGTCGTTCCTGAAAATGTTAACACAGAAAATCAGGTTCACTGAATCGATGTCAAATAAAGTGATAGCCTTAAAAAAGAGTTGTTATATTTCAGAGGCGCACATCTTGGAGGACGTGAACAAGTGCGTACTGGCACTGGAGGAGGGTGACGCGGAAACGTTGGGCCGCACGTCTGACGCCATTTCCGGTCGCTCAGCGCGTGTTTGTAGCGTCGTCACGGCAGAGATGGACAACTATGACCCCTGCATCTACACTCAGCAGGTCCTTAAGGCCGTCGGAGCACTCAAGGACCAAGGTATGCTCCGATTTTCTTAAAGCCGTTAGAACCTGCTCTTTCTGTTAGTTTCGATTCATTATATGACTACGTTCAGTATGTAAGTAGGAAATGTTTCGCATGCCCCTCTTAATACTGACGACCCAGTTTATCAGAGTCTGCAGAGATAAAATAAAAAAATAAACATATTTCCATCCATTTACAGTCATGCCGAACTTTACAACGCACATCGAGATTGCGGTGAAAGCTTTCAATGATGATCCAAACAAAGAAGTTGACGGGAATGAGGTCATCCATGCATCTCGTCTCGTCTACGACGGCGTCCGTGAGATCCGTTGCGCTGTTCTTATGAATAGGGTGAGTGTATTTACTGCGATCGAATTATATATTATTTTATTTTATTTTTTTGGGGGGATAAAGTCCCTTGTGGAAATCTGAGTATTACGAGACTTGAATTTTTATGTTTTTATTTGATTTTCAGAGCGACGATGAACTGGATCCAGATGAATACGTGTGGGAAGACCATTACGGAACATGTAAGTGATGTTTTAATTTCTTATTATTTATAATTGTAATTATGTTTGTGGTCCTGTCCTTAGAGATTTTGTTCGAATCCCGACACAAGCAATGTTTTCCAACTAAATCTGTTGTGTTTATGACGTAGCCAGAAAGCTATTTATTACGTACTGTTATTAAAATTGCATTGCATTCTTTACTTTTCAGGGAGCAACCATACTGATCAGCAGAGCGTAGACGGATTCTCTACGCTTCGTGTAAGTACAGGCTGCTGCTACTTTGGAACGATTTTATGTAAAAATTTTAATACACCTTTCCGATAATTTTTAACATCTGAAGCTAGTTAAGATTGCATAATCGAGTGATTTGCTTTAAAAAAATTGACTTTTCAGGAAACAAAGAAGAACAAAAAACAATATCTAGCAGTCTCTTTGAAAAAATGTCATTAAGAACTATTCTTCTTATATTTCAATCCTAAATAGTTACTTAAATTAATCATATGTTTTCTTCTTTTATTTACAGAAAGACGCCATTCCTGAGGAGGAAAAGCAAAAGATCAAGCAGCAAATCGCCAATTTCCAAACAGAGAAACTGAAGTTCGACCAGGAAGTGGCCAAATGGGACGACACAGGCAACGACGTGGTTGTCCTCGCTAAACACATGTGCGTCATTATGATGGAGATGACGGACTTCACTCGGTAAGTTTAACTATGCTAACAAAATGGGCATTGCCGAAGAGTACATAATACAGGAAAGAGAAGTGACGTCCGGCAGGATATTTGAGTCTGACCCAACTTTGATTTTTGACCACAAGGAAAAGGAAGATAAGCTGACAAACTATCAGTATTCTAGCTGCTAGTTAGCTAGTACCTTTTACAGCAAATGATGATCATGGGCGGTAAAGAAAGAGATGCCAAATCAAAGCAGGTACAAGGCTAGTAGTCTGCTAGAACAAGAACATTTGTAAATTTGTTATAAATAAATGTGGTTTATGTTTATAGCGGACGTGGGCCGCTCAAAACAACGATGGACGTAATAAACGCGGCAAAGAAAATTTCCGAAGCTGGCACGAAACTGGACAAACTGACGCGACAGATCGCTGAGCAATGCCCTGAGAGCTCCACCAAAGAGGACCTGCTGGCCTACCTCCAGCGCATCGCTCTCTACTGCCATCAGCTCAACATAACCTCCAAAGTCAAGGCTGACGTCCAAAACATCAGTGGTGAACTCATCGTGTCAGGGGTGAGTTTCAGGTTTTGTGGATGAAAAGTAGTCAGGCTCTAAACCAAAAGCAAGTAACCTTGGTTGCCACAATTACTTTTTGGAAGACCTTTGAAGTTTTTGGTTTTATTCTACTCCCCGTTCTGTCAGACCATCCTGTATTTAACCGAGGTTTATCTTTTTTTTTTTTTTTTTTATTTGAAAGAAAAGGCCACAGCATTGCGCCATATGGCCAGAAGCACAAACACTTAGGTGACAGCTAGAGATGGGCGGTAATAAAAAACCGTTCTGTTTTTTTTAAAAAAAACGGTTTTTAAAACAAAAAAAACACGAGGCCTTGTTTTTTTTGTTTTTTTTTTTATAGTTAATATTGATAAAACACTGACCTAACAGAATGAAAAGAACAAATTTAGAACAAATTTTTTTAAATCTTTATTCAGAAGAGTCTGAGTCTGATGAATAATCAACCGATACAACACTCATCGCATCTTGTTCCTCCTCGCTTTCAGTCTTGTCCCCCTCAGTGGCTTGAACTTCTTGGATACTTATTTGTTCTGAAATAATAAACCTTTTTAACGTCCGAAGCTGAGGTGTAGAATAGCGATTTTGCGATCGAGTGATTTTGGACAATTTTTTTATTGGCAAAAATACCCGATCGTGTAATCACTATTCTATTGGTAGGTACTTAGGAACTTAGGTACCTGCATTGGTTTCTGAGGAACTTTAGGCACCTGCATTAGTTTCTGACGTTAAAAAGATGCATTATACTTCAGAACAAATAAATATTCAACGGTTCCTACATGAATAAAATAAAAAACGTAAACAAACCCGAATTGTATATTATTCATCGTTGAAAATTGATTTAAAACAATAAAAAACAAAAAAAAACGGTTTTTTTTGTTTAAATAAAACGGTTTTTTATTGACTTGAATAAAAAACCGTTCTAAACCCATCTCTAGTGACAGCAATTAGTTCAGATTTCTGTACAGAGGCCGGTGGCTTTGGTGAAGGTCAACAGAGCGCTGAGAGAGGCGGCATCTTGGAACATCTTAGGCAGAGTAGGTGGGAGGCAGCACTGTTGACGTAGAAGATGATGAAGGCTAAGAACGATGGTGCAATGGGGACATTCTGGGGGGTCACAGCGATTGAAAAGATGCTGGTGGGTCAGTCGGGAGGTTTATCTGTTAGCCGGTCATGGTGATCCTTAGGTAAATACATATTACACAACTTGACGGACAAGAAGACTGGAATAAAACATGTGGTTTTGCTTTTAGTTGGACAGTGCAACGTCTCTCATTCAAGCTGCGAAGAATTTGATGAATGCTGTTGTGCTCACTGTCAAGGCATCGTACGTGGCTTCTACGAAGTATTCCCGCCAAGGCACAATTACGGTAAAAATTAATATAAAAGTATTGACGTCGCCACACTTACTAAGTCAGTTACTAACACGATGGGGACCTACGGTTTTAAGTGGGTTCCGAGCCACATCAGCCTCGACGAACATTTCACTTGAAATGCGGTGCATATCTGAGATGAATGCCAATCAGAAAAACTTTGATGGGATCGAGATCGAACCGGTGTGACCCAGCTCTTAAAGTTCCACAACCATACAGACTATACTCCAAGTCAGGCTAGGAGCGTACCGATTATTCATAATTTCTTGAGATTTTCAGTTGACACCGATCCGGATTTGGGTTCCATATCCTACCATACGCTAAAAATGTCAATCCCACCCTGAGCAGATATTTCCCTGATCAAGAAAAAGTTTTGATCAGCCCTAGATTTGCAAGAAATTATGAGTAATCGGTACGCTCCTAGCCTGACTTTTACTATAGGTACTTGGCTATCGAGGCTGTTTCTCTCTTCTTTAATAATGAATCGGGGTTTTTTTTTTCAGTCACCCCTCGTTGTGTGGAAGATGAAGGCGCCGGAGAAGAAGCCCCTGGTGAGACCGGTCAAGCCAGAGGAGGCGCGCGCTCGTGTACGGAAGGCGTCCCAGAGGAAGAGTCAGAACCCCATCAAAGCACTCACGGAGTTTCAGAGTCCAGTCGAAACATTGTAACTTTTTAGCGTTTACTCTATTTCTAGTCCGTAACTACCTATCTATTTTTGTATACAAATTAAGTGCTTGATCAACTAGAGGCTGAATAGGTGCCTACGTAGACTCAATTGTAAGGTACGAACCGATCGCATAGAAAGGCATTCTATTTTTTCACATATTTATCTACAATAAAAATTTACTGAAAATTCCTATTTTATTTGCTTACGTCGGCCATGCTTCAGGAAAGTATATTCCAAGTTTGTAAGCGGTTGCATTTCACGAAACTATTGCTATAGGACTTGAAGGACAGATAATTTTTTATTTCGCTTTGGGAATTTCATCTCACCTATTGATGTTATAGAATGGATCAGTGATAGATCACCCGTCCTACAGGGTGATTTACTTTGAATAAAAGTAAATTTTCTAAAGCGGAAGTCAGATGGTTAGTTGGCTGACAATGTATCATCATGAATTGCTGGACACACCCTAACCTCCCACAATGCCCCTTTGCTGACGACTGGTGCTTGTGACCGGCCTCGTCTACCAAAAATAAATTATGGTTTGGCACGCGCTCAAAATTTAGCGTCACCATGCCGTGACTTACATCCCATATGCTGACAGTGATGGTTTGAGAAAATTTTTAGTTACTGACTACACAGTCTTACTTCTTCTGACCATTAAAGAAATTAAGGGCTCGCCAATGGTCGCACTTGACTTTCTCGTACAGTAATGAAACGAATTAATTTTAGGAAGGTTCCACCATACCGAGTTTCACTGATATAAGTTTAGTGGTGTAGGCGATGGCGATCAGTTATCATTGACTGAATTTTAATTTTTTGACGCATTCAGTTTCCTGAGATTATGTTTGCCCTTTGCCACGGGTGAACATTCTGATGTAGGTTTCACATGAGTATCAAGGAATGAGGTATCAGAATGAGAAATACTGAAGGGCTAAACACAGGATTTGGCTTGTACTGACGCATTGCACATGGGGACTCAAAACAGGTACACTACAACGAACAGGGAAGGAGTTTTATGAGGAAAGAACAACAGGTAAAAAGGTGGCTCCGACCCTGGGCGGAAAGTCCTGCCAAGTGGAAAACTTGCGAGATAAGCCAGCCGCGGTTCCGAGCGCTCAGTCGTGTGTCCCGAAGGTGATCGGCTCATTTCTTCTCCCCACGTTTCTAACGTCTTCACCAGATCGATCTTTTGTTGTGTGTTGTGCAAATTTACGTAAGTGACGATACGAAAGTATACCAACATCTCTACAAGGTCAGATCACTTTCTCGAGTCACAAGACCTTATAGTTACGAAAGTGTGGTCACCATCCTTCCTATATGTATATAGTACACCAGTTATGAGAAAATTCCTGCAGCAGGTAGCCAGGAACTAGGGGAAATAACACCCTAAAATTCCGTTCTGCAGTTTTATAATTTATTGCCTGCTTTGAAGATCTACTGAGGTCGGTGAATGATAATGAGTACGACATGGTGGTTATTTAGCACAATAATGGCAACAGTATGGTGTTCCAACGTTCACATTCATTTCTGATTAGTTTCTCTGTAGTCTCTCGTCATCTTTTCAAATAAAAGTGGAGTAGCGGACTGGAGAATACATAATCCTCAGCCGGCATCTTCGTCTTCTGGAGCCAAGTGTTCTTCTCTCTTATATCCAAAAAAAAACCTGTAGATATCAAATCCATGTATCCAATGGGTCCCCATTCAAGCCTTCAGTAAAAGGTAAGCTAAGTTGTCCGTGAGGGAAACAGGTGACACTACGTAACCAGGTTGTCTATTCTCCTGTGACTCCAAATCACGGGAGTGAAAGTGATGTCACCTATTTTGCTCTTTTCGACAGCTTTTCGCGACTCTCACTGGAGACTTAAATAACTACCCAGCCTACTCAGATGACTGAGACAATGAAGTGATCCGGAACAAACGAAAAACTTGAACTCAGCAATAAGTGTTTGACAATAAAATGTGCGTTGGAGTGAGATGATGTGGGGGTGTGGAGTTTTGGGACTTATCCTGGTGAGCCTGGCAGTCAGGGCCTCAGGTACCGTGGTTCATGAAGTTGCCCTGGGAAGCATCGCCGTCTTGCCGTGTCCTAGCAACGAGGACCCGCAACACAGATTCCAGTACTGGCAAGTCGGCGAAGACCAAGTCATCGGACCCGGGAACCCTTTCAATAAGAGGAAGTACCACTACGAAGTTTGGTCAGGCCGCCTCTTCATCAAGGTTTGTATCACTAGTAACAGGCGAGTCAGGGGTCAGCCCACCTCCAGCAGCAGCCAGTATCCTCGGAAATGGCATGCCAGGAACGTGGTCGCAACTGCAGTTTGGAGAATACTGAGTTGGGGAGGGCCAGGTAAAAGCGGCTTGATAGAGAAGTCATTTGAACTCTCCATTAGAGGTGACGTACCAAATCTAGAACTGGTAGAAATATAGCCTCCGGAGGAAGCCCTTTGGGAGTGAGTTGATTCCACTATAGTTCGAGCAGTCGGCAAAGGTTGTTAAACTGTTTCGTGACTTCGGAAGATGAGGTATGAATAGACGCCCAATCTTGTGTGTTCACATTACTGTTCGGCATTTCTCAACCAGAACAATTCAGAATCAAAGATAAGAAAATGAATCAAACCTATCAATTTGATGAGTCAACGAGATTAACAATAGGCACCTCTATACAATAATGTACCTATACGAGGGTTGATCTCCATACTACCCTTGGCCTAAATATTTTTCAGAGTGTGTCGACGCAAGAGGCTGGACTGTACAAATGCATTTCAAAGCACGTCGCCAACGCTGGATTGAACATTCAAGCTGTGGAGCTCGTTGTCAAACGGGATTGGGAAGAGACGTTTGAAGAAGATCCTCAGGTACAGTCCCAGCTTGATATCTAGTCATTTAGTAAAACACTTAACTTAGTTACCTGTGTATCGACATTGGGGCGGATTGGTACAGACAATCAGGGTGTCCTATTCAGGCCTCCGAGCTTGGTTGCAACTTTAACCGGAGACAAAATCTTCCAAGTGACGAGAAAGGGCGGATCAAGTATTTAACTAGCGTTTATCCAGTTAAATTGAACTGAGGATGTAACAATGAACACCCTATAAATGAACAAGACTCATGTTCAGTTCGTTTTCAGGCCAATGCGTACCGTGCGGTGATCTCAATTCTTGTGCTCCTGATCCTCCTGTTGATCGGGGCTTTCGTTTACTTTATCAAGACGCGACGGACACGAAACTTCACTGGTGAGTTTCTAGCATGAGACTCAAGACAGAAAGTAATAGGAAAAAATCTCCAACTTTCCCTTTCTATTACTCTGGATTTCTTTCATTTCTTCAGTATGCCCCTTATCGAATCCTTTTAAATAGGTCCGACAGAAGGAGACGTCAGACAGAGTTAAAGAATTATTCTCTGCCAAGCATAAAATATGTGCCTGTGTCTCAGGGCGCAAATGTCACTTTAGGTCAATGCCTCCGCTATAGGCAAAATATAGCTCCATTAATAATGGGATAACGTCATCACAGGGTTAGTTTTGGCTTACGAAAATAGTAACTCAAACCGTTTCTTAACCTACCTAGATATGGCGCGTGAGGAGTCCCCAGATGAAGGGCCATCCCCGAGAGGGCGGCAAAGGGCTTACAATCCTACTACGACCGACAAACCCTCCAACAGCCGAGCCAAGCCGAGCGCACTCGAGAACGCCATTGTCGAGACCGATATCAAGACATCGTTTTCTCTAGCAGAATATCCTTGATGTTGGGAAGTGATGTAACTATCTCTTTTGTCCCCAGTGTATACTGGCCCAACCAGGACAACAAGGGGGAACATATACGTGTTGGCAGACAAGGTTGTTATCTAAAGATGGCATGTATCTAAAGATCGATAGTTAATTTGTAATTTCATCAAGACAAGCAGGCCGGGCTAGTACGTACTGGTGGCTACGGTAGATGAGGAAAACTAAGGGAAGTATTTTTAAGTCTTCATACGGTAAAAAAAACATGAAATATATTATTTTAACTGTCTTCGCTAATTCTTATAAACCTGAGCGTTAAAAAGTAACCAAGCTGTTTGAAAATAGGAAGAATATAACTTTTCCGTAAGTCATGAAGTAAGTCAATGAAATTGTCAGTTTACTGAGTCAAGTATACAAAGATACACATAAAAGCCATGATTCAAGAGTCACCAAAATTCTGCTTCCTGGAATAATCACGAGGGAACCTACTGAATGAATGAATGAATGAAAGTGTAAACTGACTGATTACTGACCAGCTGCGTAGGGAATAAGTCAATCCATTTCTGAGGTGGGCTCAATGATACTCAAGCGCCCTACCCAAGCTAAACGATCAAGTCCATAGGTAAAGACGGAGGATCACCGAACCCACACACACACAACGTTTCGAATATAAGTCATGACGACTCATGACTATTTAAAACAATCTACATATTTACACTTTTTTGCTGTCAAAATTCCGAGGAAACTTTTAAAATTGCAACTTATGTTAAAAATACATATTTCAGAATAAATAAAAAACAGTCAACAGTTTCCTCGGAAAAGATGTCGGCGAAAACCATTCTGGTGCCACTTTGCCAGGAACAAGGCGACCATACATCCCAGTACCTTATATATCCTCGAAGAACATATCAGTTGGTGAGCACGGATTTGGTAGAGAACGTCTTCATGAGCTTGTAACATTCCTCTAGCTTCTTTTTGTCACCAATGCGCTCCAGGGTCTTGGCGGCTTCTGCCAGCATGCCAGCCCGCTCACCGGGAGAGGAGAGAAGAGGAGTCGGAAGGTGACGACACGCCATGTATAGGGCAGTGGCATGCTCGCGCTCCCCTGCATTCTGTTCAGTCCATTTCTCTGCAAGATGAACGGCATCCAACGCTCAGTACAAGTAGGTAACTAAAGTCTTGTCTAAGTTCCTGTCGTACAAGCCACAATATCCAGCCACAGCTAAATGTCACTGCAGGGAGGGTCAAATTAACATGCAGAACTTATAAAAGAAGATTATTCCGAATTCCGAATAAAAGGCAAAATCTAGCATTGCCTACTCCGTTTTATTTGTCAAATATTGACATTTCGACTCCCTCTTACCACTCGGAAGTCACTAACTCGTAAGAAGCTGCCAGGCTCCCCGAAAATAATACTGACCTTTTCCGCATATGACGGAGGGCTTGTAGTGACGGTGCCTGAGACTGCGGTCGAGTAGCTGCTGAGTTCGGCCAGGGGAGGCGCCTGCCATCAGTCGCGCTGTCGCCTCGTACAGGAACACGCGAGGCAACGCATGCTGTAACACAGAAACCATTTATGTTTACTATGACTTAGGGATTCAGAGTAGTGCATGGCCAGCCTTTTTTCAGAAATTTCGAAAAAACCGTTGGGACGGTTGGGATTAAACTAACTACTTCAAACAGTTTTTTTTTGGCGCATTCACTAATAAATACAACTAAATTTTATTTAGAAAAAAATTATACGAAGTCTGACCGGAAGTAACTGTGTGAGTCTGCGAAGGGAGGAGACGTCACGCAGGAAGGCAGAAAGCACGGGGCCGGGCACAGAAGGTACGTTAGCCACGTCCAGGCATTCTTCCTCCCAAACCTGCGTCCGCGTGCCCAGCAACCAGTCCGCCACTAGCAGTTGCACAACCTGAACAAACCCAGTTATTTCAGATTCTTATTTTTAATTTATGCGCCTGTCACGGGGCAGTTTAAAATTGCCGGCAGACCATGTCACATATACGAAGTTATCTTGGTGCCGTTGCTTCTGAGGAATACGTGCAGGAGCAGGAGTAGAAGGAGGAGGTGGTTGATATTGAAGATGGTGCGGGGTTTTTATAGGAGCATCTGCATGGTCAGCGATTATCAAGAGGATGATGAAGTTCAGTACGTGACCGGTTTCAGGTACTTTAAACATGTTTAACAGTCGTTAATGTGAAACTGAAGATTAAATAACCTGAAAATATTTGCTGATTTTGGGTCACAATCATCTTTGATTAGGTATCTTCCGACTTCCGAGGTGGAAAGGAGAAGGAGTTTGCCGTTTGCAAGTTTCTCTTCGGAATTAGGAGAAACACTCCCCCAGTTTCTCAATTAATATTAATTTCTACGTGACATCTGGAAGTGCGTGGATATAAAATTATCTTGGAGAAATGAAGAAAGCAACAAGTTAATGAGGCCTATGGAATCTCATTCAGAAATTATTCTAAGCCTCCCTTCCGTTTCAAATTTCATAATATTGTGCAGGAGTAGAAGAGAGATGCAGTCTGGAAGTTACACCCCCCGAGAGGAGTGCACTGCAGAAGAATTGTAGATGTTGAAATACTCTACAATGCAACCACAATGCATCCCCTAGGGGGACAAAAAGACGCCAGCAGCCAAGCAGTCGTCTCATATACGCGTAAGTACCTCCGACTGAGTTTAAAGTACTGTGATTGATTACTCTTTACTTTCTCTCTTGTCACATATAGCGGGAAGGTATTGTTTTCAAGGAAATATTTTCAATTAGACTTACCAAAGTTTTGTTGGTAGGGGCCTTGCACGTGTTGTAAGTAAGGCTTTCGTCCAGCAACTGCCCTGCAATGTTGCACTGCCGCAGCACCGCCTCACTGTCAGCACCACTGCCCAACTCACCACCCCCACCACTCAATAGCATCCGACATCTAAACACAGAAAACTGGCTCAAAGTAAACTTGTCTAACCTCCCAGGAGGTCGAGGTTTCACTCCATTCGATTCCTTTGGTCAAGAAGTATCCACACAAAAGCCAAAATAAATAGGTTCCCCGTCAGTTGAAAGGCTGACAGGTGTCGTCAACCACCACATTAAATTTTGATACGTCACCTAATTGTTGTTTACATCTTGACCGGAATTTGCAGTTCACCGTATTAGTACAGGCCAGTGGCTAGTATTGCATACCAGCATGATTTGAGACTCAGTTATCTACCTAAAGGCTGCAAGAACAGCGCGAGGCAGCGGATCCTGCAGCGTCTGCAGGAAATGCGGCATAGCCTTGACGCGCGGGTACAGCTCCTGCGCATGCACGTCATCACCCAACAACCAGTACGCAGCCACACCCACTACAGATGCCCACCAATGACTCATCTCATCTTCGTAACCTGCAACAACCATACAACATATATTTTCCGTGGCGTCCCTTGTAAGCCGCAGAAGTCAGACTGAAATCCCGGTCCCTGGAAAATTCCCAGACCTCAAACAGTCAAAGTCTTATCAAATAAGTATAACTTACGGAGCATGGTTAGCGACGTCTCCTTTTCTCCCATAACGCTGTGAGCATTATCAAGCAGCAGCTGCACATAGACGAGAACATCAACGGTCTGCGCTCGCTTCTCTTCCCGCTCATCGTTCTCCAGTCTCCCGCCAGGCGCCACTAGCGTTTGCAAGGCCTGCTCCAAGACACGTTCACGATATGCCTGTCCCAAAACAATCCGAATAACTGAAGGATACTTATTTCTTTAAGTATCACAACCTGTCGACTACCATGCAATAGCCTTTTTATTAAAAAAAGAAACTGGCCAGCACCAAAACTCAAACCACAAAACGTACCCGCATAACGTGACTGAGAGGATCCGTGGGTGCATGCATGGAGCTGAAGAGGGAAGGCTCTATCGCGGAGTACGTCCACGAATGGCTCGTGAAGAACCGATGTCCATAGGGGGTGAGGAGCCACTGCAGACGAGAGGGCACTTGGGAGCATCCCCGCACAAGCACAGACCGAGCCAAACTCAGGTAGTACCTGAAAAACCAAATTAACACCCAATATAACTGAGTGGTTTGATTACTGGTTGAAGTCGTGTTTTTTTCTCCCTGAAATACATCCTAACACGGTTAACACCCCTCAATAACGATTTCACGTATCGCTACAAATTCATTTCATAGTGAACTTACCGGGTCAATGGCTGAAGGAAAGAGTAGGATTGCTTGAGCCTGAGCGCCATTGCGATGTATACGTCTGCAAGAAGCTGAGGCTCGACGTGGCCCGCGCCCGCCTCAGCCATGTTCGTGGCACTCAAAGCAAGCATCAGACCACCGGGTTGACCTTTACCGTGTACGAGGTGAAGCTGGTGTAAACGGTGGTACACTACTGCCAACTCCTTCGCACATCCTTTAGCGAGTCGTTTTTGTTCCCTGTTAATAAAAATAAATTAGAGTGTTCAGTTGCACTAATCAGTCGCCTTTATGACATGCTTCTGAGGAAACTGTTATCAACAAACGAAAATCACAAAAAAACTTTGATTATTACATAACATTAATTTTAAAACACAGTGAAAAGGAACTTACAAGTCGGCGAAGAAGCCGGCAGAGCGGGTGGCCAGACAGCGGCCCACCCAGGCACGGTGAAGCAGCTGCCTCGTCATCTGCCATAGCGTGCCCGTCCACATCTCCATCCGCGAGGTGGGAAACGGACGCCCGAACGCTTGAAGGCAGCGACGAAGCTCAGTCCCAGCAGCCACCACTCTTCCCTAAAATATAAGTAAGCAAAACTTACATTTTTGCAATAAACAGAGGACACAGTTCTATCGGATAAAGCGCAAGCTAAGTTTTTTATTTTTCCAGAATTTTAAAAGCCAGATTTAAAAAAATTAAAATTAATTTCGAAAATCTGAAGAGACTCGGTGTTATCTCAGTTTCGGAGTAGAAGGGAAAATACGAGGCATCTGTCAAACTAACCACTCTAAAAGAGAAATTCGTCGGAAAAATTGTGAACTGAGAGATTTTAAGCCACAATAAACGAACTTTATACAGTGCCACTCCACGTTATAGTCCGACAACAGTATAATCAGCCTTAATTTTAGTCCGATGTGAAATCACCGATGCTTTGAAACATGGTACAGCAATCAGTCTTACGTTGGTCAAATCAAAGTCGGCTTGACTGCGATGGCGCCAGTAGGATTTGAAGGCCTGAGATTTGGCATGGATAATTGGATCCCCGTGCACAAACATCCACATCATACACCCGCCCAACACCAACATATTGACGAACCACAACAACAGAGCTGAAGTAAGCCACGACCACAGCCCTCCGACTCCGTCTGTGAACACCAGAACATCCGTAAGTTCTGACCACAAATTACCTTTTTCAGTGTGGATCTCTCTCATTAACCATCATAGTTTGGAAGTGGAAGTGGAAGTGGAAAAATGCTTTCTTAAAATATTTTAAAACAATTTTATATGAGTACCTAAATGGAACATACGGCATACACAGTAGAAGGACCTAATTCTGTCTAATTTTTGGCATTACCTTCAACCCCTAGTATCGTCCTCGACCCATCACTGGAGGAGGTGTAGTCGGTTCTATCGGGCGTCATTTTGTCCACTACGAGACCAATGGGGTTAAAGGAGACGAGAGCGAGCATGAATGTGAACAAGGTGAGGCGAGAGTGGTCAGCCAGACCACGCACGTTCAGCACTTCCTCTTCGTCTGTCGTCTTAACAGGAGTAACAATTCAAAACTAGATTAGTCCCGTGAACGAACTGTGGCACGACGGCGACTCTTTCAAAATAAAATTAAACCGTTTTGCAAACGCTAAAATGGCTAACTGAATCTTGTAGAAGGCATTCTTAACGAATTAATAATTAGAAACACGCAGGGAAGTTTACGGAAAGAAAACAACTTGTGGAGACTGTAACTCACCACAGCATAGCGTGGGTCTTCAGGAGATGAGGGCGTGTCACTCTGAGGCGACATGGAGCCTGCGTCCGAGTGCGGCGGTGTAATGTCTCCCTGAATCAGCAGATCCTTTAGGCTTTGCTTGCGCGCCGCCATTTTGAGTGCCATATTTTCTTGCTTTAATCGGCTGTTCACGTTTTGTAGGTATTTTATATAGTCGATAGCTTTCTTCAATATAAGAGACTTGTTTATCTGTAAACAGCAGCAAGCTCACTAAATTAGTCCATAAATCAGATGAAACTGTCGCTGGGAACCATCCAGCCTGGTTTACAGGTTAAAATTTACCGCAAATCCGGACATTATAAATCTTTTAGTGGAAATGAAGAGGTTGGGGGTTCAGAAGGTGGTGGACAGTGAGTACTCACCTTGGCATCCTCTCCAGCGATGATATTCTTGAGTTCGATAATTTTATCGTTGATGCTGGTTCGATAGCGGCGCTCGATGGCGTTGTGGGCGCTACGCTTAGCCGGAGGTTTGAATTCCATTCTTTGCTGGCTCACCGAAGTGATGCGATTTATCTGAATCTTGTCTGTGTCCAATACGAGAGGAAACCCTAGAAAAGAGATTATATGAACTTCTGGGATCTTTCCGAGGGAACGGTACATTTCTTTATTTGAAATATCAGTTGGTGGTGGACTATGGAACATAGTGACAGCTACCACTTACCAGTCGCGAGTATAGCGCCAGTGTTGGTGACGAGGTGTGGCGGACTACTTGTATACACGACGGGTCCCGAGGTAGGCAGCACTACGTTTTGCACTTTCTTCAAATTCTGTATCACAGGCGACTCCTGCACAAGCTGCGTCTGAACCACCATCTGCAATTATTTTAGGTCATGGGTTCCACATTCTTGCGATCTAATAGATAAGAGCCTCCACACAGTATTTTTGTCTAAGTATCTTATTCTTTGTTATTTTTAACAGAAAAGCTCAGCCAGACGATTTAAATGATGGTTTACGACTCTGTGTACCTGAGACACTTTCTCGTTGGTTACATGATTATGAACAGTTAGGACTTGCGGCTGCGGCTGCCTCCCATCATTTGAGCTTTGAGTGTTGATGACAAACGTCTGCCCAGCATTAGACGTCGTCAGCAATGTCTGCGGTGGAGCTGCTGCCAAACGTGGCTGAACTGGGGACTGGGTCAGCGGCTGTTTAGGCGCTTGTTTAGACTGTTGAACTGGAAAGTATTTTGAGTTACTTGCAGTAAATTTCAAATGTAGTCTACTCCGTCTACTGGTGGATAGGTAAAGGTTAATGCAAATATACTAATTGCACAACTATTACTACTATAGTCCAAGTCAGGCTGAGAGCATACCGATTATTCATAATTTCTTGAAGATTTTCAGTTGACCCCGATCCGGATTTGGGTTCCATATCCTACCATACACTAAAAATGCCAATCCGACCCTGAGCAGATATTTCCCTGCTTAAGAAAAAGTTTTCATCAGCCCTAGATTTGCAAAAAATTATGAGTAATCGGTACGCTCCTAGCCTGACTTGGACTATACTAATTGACTACAAGTACACGACCTGGAGCGCGATAGACCGAAGTAGGACTTTTTATTTGCGCAGAGGTGCAACAACTAATATGGTTAATGTTCTCCACAGTCACTTTGTGATATTTTGACATAATAACTAAGTTATGCAACAACTAAACGAAAAGTGGACATTCTGAAAGTTTTCATCTCTGGTCAATAATCAAACTTGCAAGGACATCAAGTACTTACAGCGACGTTCACAAAAACTTTTCCAAAAAAAGAAGTCTCAGGTAATTTGCCACATACATTCATCTAATGAGTAAGTGCATTAATTACGTTGTAACGCTTACGAAGTGATGAAAGAAATAATACATGTCTTACCTGTTTGTCGCCTGACTGGCACTTCTCTGGTATTCGCTTCAGGAGAATACTGCGTACCCGTCACCGATGTCAGGCATTCCAGGGTATTGGGAAGACTGAGATAGTCGAACCCGACGTCTTCTTCCATTTTCAGAGGACCTTCCGTCCACTGGCTCAACAGGTTCTCGTCCGACAGGAAATCTAGGTTGTTCTGCGAAAGAATCTCGTTCTTTATGAAATCTGTAACAAATACATTAGCAGTATTAGCACTTCGGAAAATGTGCTGACGAACCACTCATGAAGGTTATAGCATGGCAAGGCCTCTAGTGGGGCCTATCCCCCTAACATGACGATCTACCTTAATACTTAATCCCCAATACTTGGGAGAAGCTTGATTAAACCGAGAGCAAACACGGTACACAATAGCTTGCCCAATTTAGTACATATTATGGCTAAAAGTCTCTAAAAACAACTTAAAATTTAAAATTGTTGACATACTGAAAACATAACACGCAGAAGTTTCGTCAGCCTTTTGCAAGGTTACTAATGAAAGGAGAAGGTTACTTTAGTGTTACTTACCATCCAGACCTTCAAGATCTTCAGAGGAAAACCCATTGGGCTCCAAACTGGGGACAGCACTATTTAAATTTGTCATTTTGGTTTTCTTGATAGCGCCAGGACTACGAGCAGCCATCGTCCTGGCAGTTGATCACGATACTTTTTCGACCAATGAGAGCACATCGGATGATCCTCGGCTAAGCCAATCAGAAGTAAGCAAGGCGTTTACACGAGTCAAAGCTCCCGCCAAATTTGTTTTCAAAAGTTTTGTGTTCCGGCTTCAAAAATATTTCAAGCAAATAAAAAAATCAAAAAAATTACATGACACAACTTATGGGTACTTATTTTGTTAAATTGAATACATTATTCAGACTAGGAAGAAAAGAATCTTACTCAACAATAATCCAGGACGGTAAAAGCCATCCATTTACGGCTCAATATGGGCTACGTACCCGTCTGGTTAGCAGACCCCTAAGTGAAGAAGAAGAATAAGAAGCTATCCATTTAATATTTAATGGCTTTGATGTTGGATATCATAAGGATTAATAACTTATTATTCTGCATATTTCTGGGTATTGCTCTGCTCCCTATCTGTTCACCTTTATAGTCCTCCTGTCGTTCACCATATTATCTATTTGGTACCTACAACCTACAACTGATGGTTAGGAATCTAATCAATTAAATCGCAATTATTGATATTACTTATAACATGTATTTTTATAATTTATTAAGGCCTCCATAGCATGAATTGAACAAGTCAGTTCGCGCTGAGTAGGAACCTTTTTGTTTTTCAGTACATTTGCAATGTGAAACTGAACATATAATGATGAGTGTCATGTGAATCTAAAGGGATAGATGACTTCTTAAAAACTCAACTAAGTTGTAAGATGTAACTTTAAGGTTCCATAAAGAAATGTGCACACATGCAATGCATCTAACAAATTCAATGACAGGTAGGTAACGAAATATAGAACCGTCTCTCCCATCTAAATGCTGTTCACCCCGTTTCAGGGAACCTTTAGCTACACCGTATGAGACAAAGTGAAATCATAACAGAAATATCACTAATAAATGTAACTTAAAATTAACAGTCCGATTTAATCAGTCTTTAGTATTGAAGCAGTTAAGATATTGTACCGTAGTATTTCTACGAGAAAGATTACTATTCAACATAGTTGTGTGGTCCATTCCTCTTATTGTTACGTTCCATCGAAATATAATAAGTGAAATGCACGTATCAATTTACACAAATTTTGCCCCAACACGACTGTTTTACAAAAAAGGAGCGAACGGACATTTTTTAGAGTGCAAGTCAAATGGCAAAAATACGCAGCTAACATTACACAAGGCACAATTACAAATTACAGTGAGTTTTCTAACATTTCGTTTTTTTCTAGGTAGGAATCTATCTAAGTTGGCATAGAAAAATATTCCATTGACCACATAAAATGCAAGTAAATTTTTGGTGCCACGGCGTTATCGTTAAGAGGTTCCCTAGACAAAAGAATGGGTTTCACCTCGTTTTCGTGATTTAAAAAAATGACACAAATAAGGCAGAAACTGTAGACACTGAAGAAGCTATACTTGTAACGTACAGTAGGTTTTCTCTCAAGCTGCAGCTCAGTCTTCGATTACCGTTCGCTAAAACTACATAGGTATAACATAAAAATATAACATTCGATCAGACTAATCCTACAACGTAGGTATTTATCGAATGCAGAAATGTCAACTGCTGACGAAAAACTTCATAAATTTTTTAATTTATTACAATCATGCTATGCCAGCGACATCCCATGCCAATGCCACTGTGTAAACGACCACTTGGACATTTCTGCAGACGATAACACATGTTAATGCCCTAACCCAGTGAAGGGTTTTTACTTATTAGTAGATATTTTAAATATGAAAGTAATAACGTGCGATTTGTACAATGAATAAAGCTATTAATGTGAGGACGAAAGAAACATGAATATATGTGTAAAGCCAAGAAAGCTAATATCTTTCTAGCTACTAGAAGAGGTAGGCATTTACAGACAGGGAAAAACAATGAACAGGCAGTAAGTAATGCACGAAAGTGCTAAGCAGGTAGTGAAGATATTCACCTAAAATACCGTAAAAGTACTATCATGTTGTGCAAGGCGCTTCCTCATCTACTAGACCACTGAGGTAGTAACCACGTTTGATTCATGAAAGAAAAATTAGAAAGACTGCCAAGACTGGAGACTCAGAACTAGAACAAGTTAACTGCAGAAATAATTATGAAGAAAAAATTATTGGGGTTAAATTTTACATGGTTAGTAGGTTTTCATCTTAAAATTGAAAACAAAAAGATTGCATATTTGCCAGCCTACTATCGAGCTCATTCAACTTAGGCATAGTTTAGCCACTAGCAACAACTGGCTCCGCAGTAAGCAAAAACTACCCTATAATGCCCTTAACATCCACAATCTAATACGCGAAAACCACAATTCAGCTTCAACTCAATTGAAAATGCAGTTAGGTACAAAGAAATAGGTGTCGGTACGTGTATGTAGGTAGGTACCACCCGCCTACTTAAATAGAATTTGTTTTTTGTACCACCTATTTTCCTATTAAAAATAGAATAACCTCTTGTTATGATGTATCATTTAGTAAAACAAAAAATTAAAATTATTTAAAAAAACAAAAAATAATTAACAATAACATTGCATCACAAGATTAAAAACAGCAAGTTTACTATGTTACAAGAAATCAAATTGCATACCAGATTACCGTATGAATTAGTGTGCTAATTTTTAGTCCGAAATGATCCATTTATCTACAATGATTAAACCAAATCCCAAAATGTTTCCTTTACCAAAAAAAAAATTTGCCCTTCATGCGAAGTTATATGATATTCTTATCTAAGGCTTACCAAAAAACTACACTATTTACACATGCAGACGGACAAAAGGCTCACTCAGTCCTTCATGTTAACTCCGCAATAATAAGCAAACCAGATTCATTTTTTTACAATTTTGAAATGTCTCGCTAAATTTCATTTTTGAATAAGCACAGGAGCAGGTTGTATCTCCTTCACCAGTATAGGTATGGCAAGTCTCGCTACTTTTCCTCTTCTCTGTTACGGCCCAGTCGAAATATTCTAGAAAATGAAACATCTCAAACCTCAACATAATATTTAGCAAAGCCTATCTTGACTTGGACTGGTAGCAGAGGAGTACTCATAGCTTTGAGTTGGTCAGCAATGCAAACTAAAGGCATCCAATTTCTCAGTCTCTTGGTTTGCAACAAATTATGTTACCTCGCACTTGGTACATAACAGCAAATACCCACTCGTACAAGTTAACCTTAATATTATAAATATTATTCTACCATGAACAAAATATCTTAGGTCAACTTGAAGATCAGTCTCAATGGTGTGACTAAAATGTATTGTTTGCTACTTAGACTACGTAAAACACTTAAGGCGACAACAGAGAGGATGGACCCAGGGAATGTACTGTAGTAAGGAAACCCATCCGTCCCTGATTTCGTCAAGCGGTGAGCAAGTTACAAAGTAATGTGATTTATAATATAGTTTGAGGTAGTGAGTTCTCTAAGTAAATATCACGGAAACAGCGGTTTGAACCTTTAAGAACGCTACTGATAGTGAGCAGGGTTGCCAGTCCCTGTTGTGCTGACAACAAAAAATTTCGGACTTAGTTCCTGGGCTACAGTATTCTTTACTTCTTTACGAACAACTGAATACAGTACAATGAGCACTTAGCTGGCGTAGAATTTTCTATAAACTAAGCAATCTCCTAATCCGTAAGCCTGGCAACCCTGTTAGTGAGCAAGCAGTGCAGCACACACAGCAACTAAAATGTAATTAACGCACCGACTAGTAACAACAATCATCTGCTGCAGGGATTACTCATTCACCATGTAGCTAAAAAATTAATATGAGGCACATAAGAGTAGCACTCGATCAGCTAAATTTGAGTAAATTTTAAAAGGTTGACGCAAGTGGTTCCCCTCATGGTATTTTGCCAAAAATATTCAACACTTCCGCAGAAGCAAATCCCTGAGAGGTCCCACCACTGCGTCCCTTTCAAAACGTCAGTTCCAGTTTATGGTTGCACCTCCTCTTCCAAGCAAGGGTCCCTTCAAAAAACTCTTTCAAAAAATGAGGTCAATTTTTTCTTAAATATCATTAGGCAAGAGCCTCCAAATTCGAACTTGAGATCAGCTGGAAGAGGCAACAATCAGGCTCAGTGGCTGCTTCAATCTGACGGCAAGAACAGTCTTTCGAAGAAATGAAAAAAATAGGGGGGCAATCTCGCCAGTCTTAGTGAGAGTGCGGCACACATGTGAATGAAATTTCAATTTTCAACTACTCAAAATTGAATTATGAACATCAGTTTATGCTGTCAGGCAATAGTCTAAGAGTAAGTAACATTTTTTGTTGTCTATATTGTGAATACGATATAAATATTAAAAGAGTCATTTTCCGTCAATCTTTAGAGGGACTGCCGGAACAAAACAACGCACAGCACTTTCAACTTCCACGTGATGTTAAATTAAAAACATCCAGAGAGTGAGGCAGATTTCATGAGCTACTGCAACTTAGGTACTATCAGCGGCTGTGCAGTTATCCCAGAGAAAGTGGGATAAAGTTCAGTTCACTTGTATCAAAATCGGTCACCGAAGTCTGTCTCACTCGCTGGACATAATTGAGAACCCAATGAAAAATGGCAAAGTCTATGGTCTCTATTTGAAGCAAGTTCTAATAAAAACAATAATTGTCTAATGCCCCAAAAATGTTGATAATAACACTACCCACCGAGCTAAGCATCGTTACCATAACCAAAGGTTTAAAAAAAAATAGATTTTCTGTTTTTTATCTCATTGCAAAATTTTCTACTGCAAAAAGTGTCAAAATCGCGCCCAACGAGGTGATGTACCTAACGATCATGCCAGTGTTTCTGGCGAATCCAAAGATAACACAACTAAGCCCAGAAAAAACGTGAGTCGTGGTAACGATACTGGGCACGGCAGAAGAAATCAACGTTACCTAGCCTTGGGATGTTGCATCCATGAGCGGCTAATACGCCTGCTGTAGCCGTCAGTCCCGGCGTCCGCTGTCTAGCGGCGAGGAGCGATCAGTCTTAATGGGTCGCTCGTCCCTCTCATCGTCTTCATCTGGTTTCAGTCTGGCTCTCTCCCTCTCTCTGTCTTCTTCCAGCAGTCTCCCCCTCTCTCGCTCACGCTCTTCGTCCCGCAGTCTCCCTCTCTCCTCTTCTCGCATCCGTGCTCGGTCTTCCTCACTCTTCATACTCAGGTGACTCATGGGCGGCACGATGACACTACCTGTTGGATGCACCAGTGGTTCTTTGCGGCTTACCGATAAGTCTTCCACCTGAAATGTCAACAAAAAAAATTATAAAATCTTTTCCGTGCAAGGAGACGAGAATATTTGTAGCTGCCAGATCACAAACATACCGCTTCGCATGCAGAACGGCTAATATAAAGACCCTGCTATTCAGTTAATTATTTGGACTTCTCGACGGTGACATGGAACTGCATCATGTTAAAATGATTTTGATTCCTTCCGCTATGATGATGCCAATAAAACAAACCTGATCTTCTTCATCCATGGGCTCATCGTTGGGAGAGGGGGTCATGCTGCCAGGCCACTTGTACTCAGGGGACGAGTTGTGGGTACTACCGGAGCCAGCTGAGGCTTGGGCATGGGCTGAGGCCAGTGCCATCAACGCCTCCCGCTCAGGGTATTCGCCAGGCTTCCCGCGCTCCAGAGCATGCTGCAGGAACATGGGCTCCAGCAGGGGTGCGCTCTGATGCGACGGCATCTAATATCAGTAAATGTATAAACTTACTTTTTTCTGAACTATAATATTGTATACATGCTCACAACAAAAAGAGACTATCTAAATACGTTACCTATACTCAATATTGGGGTTACGTAACGTTCTCTCGAAATTATGCAATAGAAATTATGAAGTTTCTTACGGAATCCTCATTTTCGTTCTTGCAGCCAAACACGCCCATGGAGTAGGGGAAGGAAGGTGCCGTTCCACCATTGGACCCACGTTTGAAGGGTCGGCTTGTCGTAATGCCCAGTTTCTTGACTTTGTCATAGAGGGTTCTGGACGGAACGCCGTATTTGCGGGCGGCTTGCAGAGCGCTCATACCCGAGCGCACAGCTTCGATAGCGCTGAGAATGTCATTGCGAGTGTACTGCTTGTAGCGCTTCCACTCAGGCTTCTGCTGCGGGACGTAGGTTGCTATGCCAGACGATACACCTCTCACATCGGCCGACTGGGGGGATGAAGTCGGAATGGATTTGTTTCCCTGCGAAAATCAGTTTGGATTAGAGAACCTCTGGATACTGAAAATTTAATGTAGCTAATCTAAGCTACGAATAAAATAATATGGGGGGGGGGGGGGGGGGTAAAAATAAATCTGACCTTTCGCAAGCCTTTCAGTAGTTTGTATCTTTAAATAAAATCATGTTTTGATTAAGATAGACACGACCTACAACCTTACACAATAGTAATATTGGTAGTACCTGGTAAAAAGCCAGTCCATGCAAAGACAATAAGGCCAAACAGAGCTGGTGTATATGTGCAAGATAGAGGACTATGGAGCCTAAGAACAAATAGTGCGAGATAGGGCTGATTACGTTATCTGAGTCACCCTCCCTCTGGCGCGGCCAGATAAAGTGGCCTTGGATTCTAGAACATGCGGCGCACATATTATATGCGCGGCTTACATTGAAGGTAGAAATAACATATTTTACAAGCAGATGCCTTAATTACCAAGGTCTAAAGATTCAACAGGTTGTCCCCCACGACTCCCATCATTGGGAGCTGGAGGGCGCCATGTTTCTAGTGACACTGACGAACTGACCGATTTCGTTAATGACCTATAGGTACCTACGTTCTACATCCGAAAGTACCTATAGGTACATACCTACCTGGTATGTTTTTCTAATGATTTTTTACGCGAGTACCTACGTGTGATAATGTTCCTACTCAGGCAGAACCGGATGTTCGAGAGGGGCCGTTTATGTAATGTACTACAAACTATAGAGCTGGTACAGTTCGAATTTAAGCTTCCTCCTTCTTGGTCCTATCTACCCGAGGTTGTAAGGTTGACAAGGGTAAAGTATAAGAAGCACAAATTTGATAGATAGATACAATAAATTTGACTCACTTTCTCGTTTGGACTAGTCTCTTCGTCCATCATAGAAACGTCTGTGTAAGGGCTGGGAGCATCTTCCGACGGTTCAGCCTTCACGCTCTGCAAACCACACAAACAAAACACGTTTAGTTCAATACGGGCAATAAAGGAGCCCTTTACAAAACTTGCCAAAACAAGGGGTATGTCCGAAACCCCCGAAATCTTGTCCCCAAAGTTTCTGAAATGGATTTCATAACGCTTATATACGCAGATGAAGAAACCAACAGCAGGCCCTACCACCCTTGCCGAAAACTCACCCCTTGGGTTCTTTGTTCTTGCACTACCAAGATTTTGGCAGTTGAATACCTCGCTTTAAAATATGCATCCCTAATTCGGCATTTCTTTTGAATTTTTTTAATCACCCTCCGATAAATATGCAAACTGAAAAGTGGATCTTGAATTTCCACCCTTTAGCGCGCAGCTGGCGGCTGTTCAGCTCTCATGGTCATTTCCTCCGCTTTTCTGCAGAATGAGGTCTTTGAAACCAACCCCCTTTACCTCTGTCTGGCTGCTCAGACGGGATACTTATGGATTATTTTCTTGAAGTAGCAGGGTGGGCATGTTTTTGAGTCATGAGTTTTTTTACACTTTCAATATACAAACTGAAAATTTTTGGTTGTATATAAACTGACTAGTAGGTCTAATGTATACCTTCATCTACTGGTACTGGTATCACTGGTTGCAGCACCTATGTAAACCTGATAGAAGTATACCTGCGTATACCTATCAGAAGCCACTCCGAAATTCAGATACACAGTCCCCTTCCAGTAGGTAGGTACATGTATGATACCTCCTCCACTTACGATAAAATCAAAAAGGTCAACTTCAGACTGTGGGAAAACATTTCAAAGACGCTTTCACGAGTTTCATATGGTGTTACTTACTTGGGTATGCACAAGACGATATGTAAATCAAAATGATACACCCAATCTACCTACTAAAAAATAATATCTGAAAAATAGATACACCAAAAATAATAGATCACAATATGTAGCAAGGGAGATGAGGGTGAGATCATGAGCAGGTCCCTGTCTCGTGTTACCTTCCATACCGGGAAGCAGCAGGTGGGGTTGAAATTCGCACACGAGGTTCGCACGTGGGGACATGCGAATTTACATATTGTACGAAGGGTTTACTACAAACGACACGCGACTCCAATCTTTTTGTTGAGACAATTTCTCTATTACTGCTTTGCTGTCTCGGTAACCAAGTGGTCGAGAGCTAGGTCACTGCGGTTCTATCCCTTATATCCAAAACAAACAAAAATTTCTATTTCCTGATCCCTCAGAATTTCAAATGTACACTGATGTGATGATTCGGAATTTACATTATAGGCCTCAACCACAGACTAACCGAGCAATGACTATAGGAGATGGTACTGGTATAGTATAGCCACTCTGACCTGCCTGGCCCGAGGGCATTCTGTGTACAGTGAACAGTGCAAAATGCCCTCGGGCCAGGCAGGTCAGAGTGGCTATACCATAACGGTAACTGGTAACGAAGCCCCCTCACTACTCCTGCCCAGAGCACCATGTCACACGACAAGGGTTGTTATCGCCTTATACAATTAACCCTCGTAGAGCTATTAACCAAGAAAAACACAAATCATGGGGGTGTATAGCTGAGACCCTACTCCACAAGTTTTACAATAAAACGGACCCTTTGAAAGTTACTTCCTTTTTCAGAATAGAAGGTACACAAGCGGGGGTGACGCTCTCTCGCCCTTACTCTCAAAGCTACCACACCCCGGGACCTCCTGCCCTCTTCAGCGGCACACGTACCCGTAGGTAAGTATGCGGGGGTGCGAACAACCCCTATACTACGGCTAGACGTGTTCCAGACATAAAGAACACCCTCACATTATGAATGAGAGGCACGAGTACGGGGGTGAAGCACCCCTATCCTGCTTACATGGGCTAGCCCTCATCTAATCGAACCGGACTAACTCAAGTCCCCGCACCCCGTATGAGAGAGGAGACGGCTCATTCCGCTCATTGGTGGCAGCGCCGCGTGCCGGTGGAAGCTTTATCATGCCCAAACTTCTATTGATGTCCAAGGTCGTCTGTTAAATTGAAACCTCCGAGACGCATTGACTTTTGCACCAACTGTCTTTAAAACATTGGAGGTTCCAGTTTAAGGTCAATTGGTGTAGTTAGCCACTCCGACATTCCAGACGCCTGCGATCTCCCCCCCTCCCCCCCCCCCCCCCCCCCCCTACATCCTTCTTCCGAAGCTAGACTATTATTTCTACTTCCTACGCTAGATTTTAACTCACCCTGTCGATATCCGGGATGGAACCATTGAAGTGGATGCGCTCCTGGGTGTCAGGGTGACACAGAAGGGGGACGGGCTGTGAGGAGTCGACTTGCCCTTGACCCTGCCCCAGCACTGTGCGTAGTATGGGAGTGTCACGTGACATGAGCAAACTCTGTAGCTTTTTTCGGCGAAGAGGCGACATATCAGGGCCGGCCACGTCGTAGCACGAGGAGAGCATCGCAGCGGCCGTGGCGGCAGCATGAGGGTGGCTGGGTGGAGGAGGTTGCGGCAAAGGCACTGCCCACATAGGCATGCTCATTCTACGCTCGGACGTCTTGCCATACATGTAGGGCTTGCTATAGCTTTGCGAGTGCGTATCACCATTGCCGTGGGTCGAATGTGGTGGACTCACGCTCGAGTGGGGTACAGATGCGATGGATGTCGAGGAAGTTCCGATCCTGGGTGGTGAGCTGGAGTCCAGCCGATCTGGCTGATCCGGCTCAGGTTTCCCCACAGAACCATTCTCCTCGACGAGACCCTTGACGCGCAGCGCTTCGGCAACTTTAAGCAATGCCGCCAGTTGGTCGTGCGCAACATTGACCTCACCCCTATACATGTACTCCAGAATGGCTTTCATGTCTGCGTATTTGACATCTTTGAGTACGACAACAGGATGGCGGCATGGCAGGTCGGTAAACAGATATTGGAAGTACGGGCTGCAGGCTGCGAGCACCATCTTGTGGCACTTGACGGGGGCGCCTCCGTCACAAGCCAGCGTTACGTCCGTGAAGGCCTCATTCTGCAAGAGCTGATCGAAAACCGTGAGCAGGTTCGTGCGGTGGTTGTTCCACCGCAAGCAATATTGTTGCGAGCTCCCCATCTTCATTTCCGACCGCGTCCTCGCCTCAACGCAGCCTCACTATCACTTGCAATCGCAGCGCCTAATGTCTCTGCAACACAGGAGATAAACCAACAATAAGACAAGGAAATTCATTCTTTCAGCCTATCACAAGCTAAACCAGATCCAAAATTTCTGGGAAGGAAAAAAATTAGCATTACATGCAAATTTAATAAAACAGATTGTGGGAACAGAATTACTTCAACCTGCATGCTGCTGTTGAATCTCTGGTTGGGCCCAGGGTTAAAGATAAAAATGATAAAATATACTACCCACCGGGCTGCAGCGAGTTGCCTACCTACATATGCAAATGTGCATGGGACTCGACACAGGCAAGCCACGCAGTAAGGGGCCCTCGCGCAATATGTATAACGAATACGTCATTAATGAAACATGAGCCAAAAATATGCAAAAGAGGTCGTCGTGGGAACACAGGAGCTGGTGGACAATTTAGGGGGAAACTTATCAAAATTTCAGGAGTTGCAAGAAATAGCTAAACTGTTTCACGTGCAACTAGGTACAAAGTGCAGTATAATTCTTATGAATTGCGTGCCAAACGTCACTACGAAAATCCACTTTTTAATGCAACGTGTTACATATCCCTTTTTTAATACATGCAGGAATGTGTAGTATCCACGTGACATTATAAGGAAATGTCACTGCATGTACAAGTACGAGCTGAACAAATTTCAATCACTGAAAAATTCAATCGCAAAGGCAAACAGATTTTCAAGCAGTTCCGAATTCGGGAGAACTCATCAAATTTTCACATTTTGTTGGCTGTGGTCTGGTTAACTTGCTAAGTCACGCAAGACAGATTTGGTACTTGAATACCTATTTTATTATATTGAGAGCAGCTAGAAATCAGCAATCTGTCGGTAGGGATACCGTTTTGGGTCCTTATTAAATACCTACACAAGCTCTATGCCCAAGCACAAGCACATAATATGAATTTCACAAGTCAAGTTTAATGGATAGATAAGATCTAGTATCGATAAATGACGCACATGTTTAGCTTATGATAAGTGCTTTTAAGTCTTACTGTGACAAGACGGTTTAGCAACTGCCATGAGATGCAGCTATATACATACAGGCGTAATAAAATAATGTGTGTATCTGAGCGTTAAACTGAACTTTTAAGATCAATCGTGGGGAAGGGGAAGGGGGGGGGGGGGGTCGAACAATGCTGAATTAACTTTAACGGAGGGTTAGTGCAATTTTTTGCTTACTGTCTAAACTACATTTAGGACTCCGTCTGCACACTACAATGGCAGATTACCACAGATTTTATTAAGCTTCACCTGGAACACCAGAACACTTGAAGAAGTTGGCTAACCCTTGGGTAGGGCACAATAAGCCTATAGGTTTCAGTGCACTTATCCCCCCCCTAATAAAAAAAACCTTGGGTACTTATGACACAGAATTCAAGGAAAAAGTATCCCAAAACTCGAAGGAATATTAGCATGCACACTGGACAAAATCAGGGGTGAACTGTGGGAAAGACTGACAGTCCATTAGCTAGACAAACCACTTCCCCGAATGAGGCCATCAAAATTGCACGATCTGCCGAGGTTTGCTGCTTTGTTCAAACTTCAACATCAACTTCAACACGCGAAGCGAAAACTTCAATACCAAAGATAAATGATAAATGCTTCAACTCTTTCAGCATATACACAGGTTCGAAACCACCAAGGCTGAGTCCCACCATGCGTCCGATTTTCTTGGGAATTTAACACAATCTTTGTCAGGCCCGAAGGGTTAACCACTCCAGGAATCTCGTTGGGAATCATTGGAAATCATTATGAAATCTCAGGGAATCTTGGAATTTTTTGGAGTGGTTACCCCTTCGGGGTTTATCTTTCTATGAACATCTTTGGAAATCATTATGGAATCTCAGGGAATCTCAAGGAATCTCTAAGTGGTTACCCCCTTGGTCACGGCCTCGATAGCCGAGTGGACTAAATGGTCGACTTTTGAGAAGCAGTGAGAGCCGGGTCACACCGCGGTTCGATCCCGATCCTATACCAAAAAGTTTTTTTGCTCGGCATTCACCTCTGATATGTTCGGCATGTCAAGTGAAATGTAAATCGAGGCTGTGGTGTTTCGGAACCCACCTAAAACTGTAGGTCCCCATCGTTTACTCGATGGCTGGGGAGCTGGTATTTGGTAGTGCTGCCAGCTGAGCACAATGGATAGTTCTTGAAAACGGTCTAGTTACTGGGCTTGCCCCCCCAACCCTCCGCTACCCCTTGGTCAGGCCCTAAACATTCAGATATGAAGGGGTCCAGTAGTATATAACCGCAAAATACTCGGAGTTTCTGAGCAGACGGAAAATCCATATCTCCCGAAAACCCTATAAGACCCTATGAGGCAGAACATAACCATATCCGGAATTAGCAAAGCCACAGAGATAGCTAGTATGGCTAGTGCTGTGTGAAAGCAGCCACATTTTCCCGCTACTTGTGCGTCACGTCCGAATGTGGCATAGCACGCACCCACTGGGCAGGCCACATGCAAATCCAAACGGGTTCTACCACTGGTAAAGTATAAACGCATAATATCGTAGCTATTTCGCATGCCTGAGGTTTCACCATCCAGCAGCCGCACCTCTTTCGTCTCTCTTTCGCCTCGAGTTGCCATCCTGGGCCAAACCAGTGCAAAGACCTCGCCAGGGTCCTCAAATCATCACACATCCACATTTTTTACACATTGGCAAGATGGAGGAGGTGAACAACACTTACTCGAGTAGTATAGCTGTTTCTCTTACGCAACATCATGTAAGCAAATAACTAGGATTAATTGACGAAGACTCGCGGAAAAACTCAGTTAACAATGGAGTAACGGAGTGGTGGAAAAGTGAGGATGATTGGAGCTTATATGGGTTCAACGAGGGGATAACCACTCCAGAGATTTCCAGAGATTCTATAAAGATTTCCAGAGACATCCAACGATATTCCTGGAAAGATTAACCCCGAGGAGATATTTCCAAGATTTCCTGCGATTTCATAAAGATTTCCAACGATTTCCAGAGATTCCCAACAAGATTCCTATAGAGTGAACCTCCAATGAAAACAGTGAAGTCGCCGTTCATAGAAAACTGGGCCCCTTTGACCATAAAACTCTCCTAAACAATGCTCAAAAAGAGTGCAAAAAAGGTTTGTAAAACGAGGTGATAAAATACAAAAGCACTATATAAAGAAGAAAAAGCTAGGAATGGGGCGGGTTGCTGGAGACCTTGAGGAAAGTGCAAAGAATGGGGATAGGTAGCGGTTCTTATTTATGAGCTCAAGGTACGAAGAGGCAATTCTCAATGTGACGCAATGTCGAACTATTGAATTTTGCGCTGATTTATGGGACGACCATTTGGAAACGCGGTTCAAGCGACCTCTAGGTTTCCACTGGAGGCCTCAGCCTGAAAGTGGTAGACGCGTTCTCGTTCAAGGTCTCGTTGGCCGTTGCGGCTTTCGGCTTAAAACAAGGTGCGTACCTAGCGACAAAGATCAAGCGACTTTTGTTCATCACTGGCATACAGAATGACCATAACCGAAATAATCTGACACTATGGAACTAAAATCTAAATAGTAGGTACACTTGTTTACCTTTTTATGACGGCCTCGATAGCCGAGTGGACTAAATGGTCGACTTTTGAGGAGCAGTGAGAGCCGGGTCACACCGGTTCGATCCCGATCCTACCAAAAAGTTTTTCTGCTCGGCATTCACCTCTGATATGTTCAGCATGTCAAGTGAAATGTATATCGAGGCTGTGGTGGTTCGGAACCCACCTAAAACTGTAGGTCCCCATCGTTTACTCGGTGGCTGGGGAGCTGGTATTTGGTAGAGCTGCCAGCTGAGACAATGGATGGTTCTTGAAAACGGTCTAGTTGCTGGGCTTGTCTCCCCCCCCCCCCCAACCCTCAGCTATTATTATTATTATTACCTTTTTATCACAGTTGTGAACAAACCTCAGTGACCAATACTGATTACAGTGATTACACTCTTTCAGGCGTTTTACACTTTAGCCCAACCTTTAGGAGGGACAAGGTCAACGAAAAATAAAACAAAATTGGGCGCGAAGGGAGCCGCATCGAATGCCTAAAATTAGACCCCGAAAGCACTAACAACTATTTTTTTTAAACTACTCCTTCCGCTGCAGTTAATATAAGCAGTGCCAAAATTCTTAACGTTTCCCTTTTCTCCAGACTACAACAAATTAAATTATGGGTTCCAAATTTAGATTTCCGTCGCTCACCCCGCAAGACATTGCCCTCGGCCCCTCACCACGGTAAACAGCTCGCTACACATTGCCAACATTTTCAACAATTTCACGTCCTGATGGAATTTTATGCTGCATCCAAATCACTCACATTGAAAGAAGCTGGCGTTACCTCTCATATCTACAGAGAACCGAGTCGAATGGAGATCGACAGATCGACGACGGCGAACATTAGGATTGTCCACGACTGCCTCTGCCTCACCAGAAATGCATGGGACAATAGTAATTTTTCGTGGGGTTAACCACTCGTTGGGAATCTCGTCGGGAATCATTGGAAATCTTTATGAAATCTCAGGGAATCTTGGAATTTTTTTGGAGTGGTTACCCCTTTGGGGTTCATCTTTCCATGAATATCGTTGGAAATCTTTATGGAATCTCAGTGGAATCTCTGGAAAGGTTACCCCCTCGTAATTTTTCAACCATGCTCAGGGTCCCTTGGGGGGTCGTGGACCACACCAGAAAAAAATGAAATGGAAGCTAACTAGGTCGAACTGACCCTAAATACATATTCGAAGGCTAGATTTAATTAGTACCTGAAATAATTCGGAGGCAGCTTATTCTTCAAGGATAAAAGAGTAGATACTGACGCAGCACAAGTTTGATGGCCATCATTAGCAACGTGTTAATCGCAGAGGAAGGAGGCCTAGTCGGCCTTGTGCCAGCTCCTTAGGGGTTGCAAAGAAGTCGTCACACCTATTCCATTAGCTATATCTAAATACCATAAAAACGCAAAACACAACTACTTATCGGGCTATTTGCACCGGTAGAAGGTCCGAAGACGACAACTTTTGGTAGGTATACCAAGGGGGAGGGCTTCCCAGGAAAGTGCAAGTACTACGACAGGGAGACACAGATATTTTAAATATTAATTAATTTCTAAGGCACGCAAATGCCGCCGCCCTGCTTAAAACTAGAGGGGTCGACCACTTGGGTCATTAACAGCAGTAGGTGCGGAAGGGGGTGAAGCAAATTATGCAGTCGGATTTGCATGTGCATTTGCATAGGGGCACTATTCCCGTGAGATCCTACGTCTTTACCTGGCAGTAAAACTAAAAAAAGAACCGTGAATTCCATGAATATGGCTCTGAATATCCCACAAAACTGGGGGTGTTTACCGTATACGGAGAAAATTAATAATTTGGTTATAAGCTGTATATTTAAAGGGTTTTAATGGTGACCAACCATACCGACCGAAAGTATAACAGCCACTTTTAGGTACACTTGTTCAACGAAATGTATATGGAAGACAAAAATGTCATTGTGAGTAGACACCTACGCAACATTCGGGTCTGCGGTGCTACCATACAAGTACCTATGGGTTGCCCCTAAACAGAAGTAAATGAATGGGAAAATGAGAGGTTACAGAGGAGCGAATGAAACGGAAGGAAAATCAAAGGGACAGCGATGCCTCTGACTAGTTGGAGCCGAAGCGAGCAAGGCAATTTCACGTTAATGTCTGGTTTTTTTCCCAGATTCGACGGGTCGGGCCTGGTGCCTGGAAAACCAGGCAGCTCGCAAACCACGACCGGACGCAGTGTGGCAATCTAGCGTGCCTGCGGCTCCGCAGCCCTAATGGCCGCGAATACTTGTGCCAACACAGGCAACACACGTGCAAGGCGGTTCCAGCACCGCAGCCAGGCAAGGGAGAAATCCACGTGTGAGAGCTGGAGGAGCCGCAGTTCTGACCATGCCAACCCACACACGTACATTTTCCAGTTCTTGTCTCCGGGAATAGCGCCTCAGATACAGCCTGCAGACAAGAAGCCTTATCCTTTCCCCAAAATTTAGTGAGCGCTATGCACACATAAGTCATTGTTTGTAATACTGCACTTCAGTATTTTCGAACATCTCGTACTACCTATTGGGCACAGTGGAATACGAAGCTGTAGCTTATATATGACCTGTCGTTCACTGAACTAGACAACTACCCCCCAGAAAACCTTACTAAGATGGGTTTTTACATACATAAACAGACCTTAAATATACCTTCTTGTTACACTTTAGGAAACCAACAGCCAATGTGTTGTCCCTAAATTGGCAAGAGTAGGTGTCTAAGAAGATTTTCATGGAATATTTTTCTTTTATATCCCTTTATGACCCTGCAGGGGTGCGGGACGTCATACGAAACTGAGCCCTCCTGATACCAACCAGGCAAATATTACGTCAGAATCTCTATAACATGACTTACCGGCTACCCTGGGCTACCAGTTCGCAGTTTAGAGAAGAACAACGTAAAACTTTTCGTTGAAAGAAGGGATATCACGCGTTTTGACGCCAGAGCGAGCGCCAGCACCCAAACGAGATACGCGGGCATGAGGCGTAAACACGTGGGCGCATCCTGCGATCTAACCTTGACTTTCGCAGAGGCGAATCGTCCGCCAGCTTACACGTGGAGCGCACCCGAGCAGTGGCGACTCGTGGCCTTCACCAGCCCTCCTAATTCTATAGCTGAGCCAGCGAGCCGTGGTATTTTTGGGCTTTACAAGGCTCTAGACTTCAGTAATTCTTAGTACTTAGTCATAGTAGTAATAACCGTCGCCACTGGCGAAATCAAAAAGGGCACTGGATTTGAAGTGAAATGCTAAGCAGTGCTGTCGATCACTATTACAAAGGAAGGAATCAGGCTCGGTCATTATTTTTGCTAACTGAATAGGTACTGATGCGAAACAAGGTTAAGGTTACGTGGTGAAAGCCACGAGACCTGTATCAGAAGGTTTTGAAAGAAGGCATCAAGCGAACATGCATCAGCAACTTAAGGGTCCGCTTAACCTGACGATGCATTTTTTTGCCGTCCATAAAATTAACATTGCGAGCGGCGATTCATTTTCAAAGTTTATCTTTGGTTGGAAAGACACAAAATTTTGTCTATAGGTACCTAGCCCTAACAATGTTGTAGGTCGTCATCGAAGCAGATTTCCCAGTTTTTTACTGGTTTTCGAGATACAGCACTTTTCCCCTTAAAAAATTGAGGTATGCGATGCTAGCATTTGCAAAACAGTTGCAATAAAAGAAACCAGTGAGAAATTGGGAAATCTGCTTCGATGACGACCTACAACATTGTTAGGGCTAGGTACAGGCAAAATTTTGTGTCTTTCCAACCAAGGGTAAACCTTAAAAATGTATCGCCGCTCGCAATGTTAATCTTATGGGCGGCAAAAAATGCATCGTCAGGTTATGCGGACCCTTAAAAGAAAGCAGAAAAAAATAGACGACAAGAATTCTTTATTCCCTTTCCTCAGAACCCAACTGATCGTAGCAAAGCTAAGGTCGCTATATATAGCCAGTGTTTCTCCATTAATAATTTGTCCTTGAACTTCGCCGCAGCGTAGATCTGCGATAGACGCGCCATAGCACAAGCACGTGCAACGTGGCGACTCAACGATACAGCCGCAGCAGTGGCGGATCGCAACTTGTTTATTTTATTCGAAATTCGAACTCGACCCATCTCTCCCCCAAATATGAAGAAACAGTCGCAAATACCGCGGAACACCCTAAAATGGAGAAGTCATAATATTTTTCTATGGGTATGGCTATCTAAGTACATTTCACTTGTTGCCCATGAGATATTTTTCTTCATTCAGGGGACTCTCCATTTTTTACTTCGAAATAAATGCAAGATCCCATCACATCACTCGCTAACTGCACTGGGGTGACTGGTCATGGTACTTATCACAAAAAATAAGCAGTGTAGGTATAAGGTATTAAGGGCCTCACCATAGCCGTATCCACGGGGGGGGGGGGGGGGGGGGGGTTAGGGGGTTAAACCCCCCCCCATGAGCGGAAAATTAACATGGTAATGCCAACGTGAAGCAAAAAATATAGGCGAAACTCCCCCCCCCCATGACCCCAAACCCACCCCCCCCCCCCCATGACCGCTTTCTGGATACGGGCCTGGGCCTCACCATGGCTTCCTGACTCAGTTATTTGGGTCGAAAAGTTTTTCCTGCTGGTCCCCCGCCCCAAATTCATTTCTTCCATTGCACTGGGGTTATTTCTTATGTACCTATACCTATATAATCAGCAAGTGAATGTGGTTTGAAAGACCTCAATATGTTTAGAATTGTTTCCCTGAGTCTCCCGCCTTTTCCCCCCATGAATTTTACCGTATTGCGAAATAAGGAGGGAAGGGTATACATCAAAGCCTTCTACATTGCTTTCTGAGTCATTTCATTGCTCAAACATATTTTCTTAGACCCCTTCCCCATAATTTCCTCCCATTGCGCATTATGGCAAGATCGCATAATAAAGCGTTTTCTATGCATCAACGGGGCATATATCACCTGAGGATTCGTAAACAGGTAAGGTTAAATGTGCCGCACCCCTATAGTCCGAGTCGACAATACAGGAAAAAGAGTATTTAACTAAAAAATGATGCCTACAAGTCCAGAAAACTCAAGTGAAAAAGCGCATGCTGGAACCCTCGAGCTAACTGGAAAGAAAGTACACACCCAAAAATCCATGAACCAAGTTATTCATGCACGCAAAACCCTGTGGAGCAATAAAAAATGGCCACTGGACAGCGAAAGCTCCATTGGCGGCAAGGAGCCACCAAAGCACTCCGGCCTAATCAAAATGGCTGACTGATCACTCCACAAAACACAAGGTCCTCGGGTCCGGTTCGGAATATGGCTGGAAACTACAGTCACCAAAATTTAAACGTTGTTGCATACTTATAAGTAGGTATTACTTGATAGTTTCGCTCGACTTCTACAACCCGCGAAAGTGATTAGAAATGTAAACAAAAAAGCTCCGGCAGACTTTGACAGGGAAAAGTTTAAAAAAAAAGCCTGTAAACAAACCAAAATAACAAGAATAACTTTGTAAGCATGCCTATACAGATAACGCTGTATTATTTCAAATGGGAAACTGAAAGACTGATAAATACCTGGTGGCGAAAGTGGTTGGTAGAAATCATAGAGAGCGCACATAGTTCAAAGCTCTGAGGCCTACTGGTCGCGGCCGGCTCCCTTCAACTATTCACATCACCCCTCCGAATATACACCCCTGGCGGACAACTTTCAAACTAACGCCACCCTCCTACACATTCCACTGACTCCCAAAAGCTCGCGCCCAAACTTTTTTTCGCACGAAAAAAGTTTAGAAAGTTTCAGGTTCGTTACATTTCTCTACGTTTATCAAACTTACCTCCCGGTTTGACTGGAACTCTCAAAGCTCCCAAATTTCCATTCCCTATCTAACAGAATTAATTTTTAGGTAATAGGTACGTACCTGCATTGTAAATGTACGCTTCTGTACACACTGCAAAAACTGCCGACGTGACCCGAAGTGAGATTTAAAATACAAAAGCTGCCGAAAACTTAGAAAAAAAACTGCTACAACTGCTTAAAAAGCTATATCCTCATCGGAATCTACCCAAGAGGAAAAACTCTCCTTTGCTTACTAAATACAGATTACATGAATCACACACAACAGTAACGGCGGTGTCGCAATAATGACAAAATTAAGACCATTCGAGCTGATTTTCATCGTAAACAGACTAAGTTAAGGTTAGGTAAGAGGTTTAAAATTGCTCACCACTCTCAATGAGGTTACAGAGGGTAGATCAGCCCTTCTACACAGGGTCAATACGTAGTTCATTGCTTGCAAGACACAGCAAAACTAACCTTCGGTTTGAAGGCGAGGCGTACTTTCGCGGCCTACCAGTGGCTGACGGGACTACGCACCAACAACGCAACTTTGATCCACAGGATGACTCGAAACACGGGTTACTTTCTCCCGGCTACACGATCTTTTATTTTCATTTAAAACAAGAGTTTGAATGAAAATATCCCTAAATTCACACATCTTTTAATACACGGGGGTAAATAAGACAGGTCTGATTTGGGGTTTTACAAAAAATGCAGCAAACAAAAAAAAAATCTACGGGCGAAATTTCGCGCTTTAAAAAATTAAAGAAAAAATAAAGACATCTACGTCTCTTCTGGCATATTATAATGCCAGAAGAAGAGAGGCAGTTAGGTAGGTAGATACTGTCAGATAGCAAAAGCCCTTGCCCTCTGACAGAGGACTGCAAACATATTGGCGAAACACTTCAACTCAAAGGTCAAAATATTAACACGAATTAAAATGACTTTCAGGAAATAGGGAAGGTTCTAATGCCACGAAAAGCCTAACAACTCGAATATCCGTGTAACATCTGAGGCCCAACTTTTCGAACCGTCCTATACTTCCCGAAGTATTTGGCCCAGCGCAATGCCAGTGTCCCGAAGAGAAAACAGTGAAAGAATGATTCAGACTTATCCGGTTTTGAATTTCAACCCCTTTCTAATGCACTATGCAACCTAAAAATGCATGCTTGGTGTCGAGACGGCTGATGTAATGTTTCGTTCATCAGCTAGGGCCAATCTAAAACTCCTAGTCGGTATTTCATAGTTAGCTACTCGCATCGCAGTCGCAGTACATTTCAAATACATACATTTAGATACTTTATTTTCATTGGTGGGACTCGCTATCATCTCAGGGCCATAAAGGAGGAAAAAAGCTGCTCAATGTACAAAATTTACATTACATCGGAATTTTTTAAACTTTCCGCCTTGATAAACAATTTGAAAGTCAATTGTACTTATTTACCATTGAGCGTCAAGTGTACCCAGCTACTACGTAAGAAATATCATACCAGCTGAATGGAAAAAAAATTACGGCAGAGATTCATACTCAAAGAAAGATTGCGTAACGGCACCATAGCCACTGAAATGCCATATGGAGTGTTGTGAATATTTGTAACTAAGAAGAAGACAACGAGGATTAACAGTTGAAGTGCATGTGGCTGCTACAAAATGAATTCCGAAATGGATCTCAAAAAATAAGACAGGTACACAGTACTAAAATTAACAACACCTAACCGTACCGACTACGCAAACGTAGACAAAAATGTTTCTCGGATTCCATTACCCCAGACAAAAGAGAAGAGTGAAAAAGAGTTCCTCCCCCGGTTTTTGAAATCTGCTGATCCATAATTGCAGGTGCCGTAAAAAAATCTGAACCTTGAAGCTGTTAAATTTTTCCTTTGCGAGTTTCATACCATTCTTCAACAAACTAACACCTTCCGTCAAACGTTATACCTACCACGGATTATTTTCAAATTTTCACTGGTAGACAACGGTTCTTTAGTGTGTTAAAAAGGGCAACCCTAGTGATATAAATAACAAAACAAACCAAAATCGGGAAAGTCCTTTAAGTCCCTAGCTGGACACTACAAGCAATAAGCTATCGCTACATGGAAAGGAAAAACTGAAAGTTCTGAAAATTCTATGGAAAATGACAGCTAACAAAGTTACGAAAAGAGTACGCACCCGAAAGGCAGCACCCGGTGAAGAAGGCATAGGATGGGGTTGACAGTACCAGAATTCACGAAACACTAAAAACAGCGACGGGGTAGTTAGGGGTTGTCCATGCCACAAGGGGTTAACTGCTCACCACCCCTAGAATAGCGAAAAGAGCATCCAAAAGTTATCACTCCTGTGGTAAGTGAAGAGTGCCCTATAAGCTCAGTATCGGCGTCACCATCGATGGAATCTATCACAATGTTCGATAATTCTTGTGTGTTCTTATAGAACACCCTCCAGTCCAACCACCACGGCCACTACCACCATACCACCTCTACAATTAGAATGAGTCATTGTTCCTGGTGCTAAGTGACGATTATGTGGGTGATCTCCGAGGGGGTAACCACTCCAGAGATTCCTTGAGATTCCACAGAGATTCCATAAAGATTTCCAAATATTCCCAACGATATTCATAGACAGATGAACCCCGAAGGGGTAACCACTCCAGAGATTCCTTGAGATTTCACTGAGATGCCAAAAAGATTTCCAAAGATTCCCAACAATATTCATAGAAAGATGAACCCCGAAGGGGTAACCACTCCAAAAAAAATTCCAAGGTTCCCAGAGATTTCATAAAGATTTCCGATGATTCCCAACGAGTGGTTAACCCCTCGGTGATCTCAGGGTCACAGTCTCGGAAGCTGTGGGAGAGTCAGGTTCAGCAAATGGTGCATTTCCATACTACCCAAAATACTCGGAGAATCATTTTTCTTATTTTCTCTATACGTTGAAAATATTCAAAATTTGCCCGAAGCCATGCTTGTGAAGCATGCTAGTAAAGGGCTATAGGGAATGACGGAGAGAGAATCCCAATTTACCAGTGATATTTGAGTTCTCCCACTTTTTCCCTTAAATAATTAAGTTATGCTATGTAGGCGTTACGAAAACGGATGCATTTAAAAAGTCTAAAGTTGCAGACTTAGAATTTTGAATTTTTTTTGGCAACTTTTCTGACCACAACAATTGTACTTTTCAAATAATCAGAAAATATTCAAGCAATGTCCTTACCGCTCCACAGCGACAAATGTTTACGGAATATTTTCAAAAACTGTTATTTTTATTCAGAAAATGTGTTTTTATTTTTCAAAATTCGAAGGTTTCTCAAACACACTTTTAAGCCCAAGTTCCTTTTAAGCTGACTTCAGCCAACTCACCTTCTGACGATGTCTCCATACTGAGGCTTTGAAGAAAGGCCCCTTCAACTCATGGGCAACTCTGAAAACAAAATATGAAAACCTTAAAATCAACACTTTGCGGACTCTACCGAGAAAAGAAAGCTCCCTCACCTTTGAAATAATTTCAGCTCTATTCTGCTTTAAAAAGGCACATTTCCTTCGACAACAACTCTAAATTCTCCCAAAAAAAACAGTCTACTGGTTATCGGTTTTAATTAGGTGCCAGTTGTTTTAGTGATTGGCAACGGTACGACCGTCTGTCCAGGGTAATTTTGGTTTCCTTCGTAAGCTAAACATATAGCATCACTAAGATATAAAGGTAACAAAGTGCAAATCGAAAGCACCCGGTGTTGGCGCGGGCACTGAGCCGCTGCCCGAACCCCTAGCCATAAGGGATGAAATTAACATCCCCTATAAAACAATGAATTTTTTAGCCAGGACAACCCCTGTACAGAATGTTCCACGCATAAAACTAATTCAACGTCTTCAAGAAAACGCAATGATATACCTGTTTTCTTTTATGACACCATAATATCAGCACTATATTTTTCCGTTCATGCACCAAAGCTGGTAAATCATAACCTCTTAAGACAGGTGCATGCAATAGGTGCCTAGGAGACAAAAAACAGTCTCCAAGCTATAGCACTAGAGGGCCTAGTATAGTTTAACAACAACACCAGAATTTATTTGAAAGAATCATTCCAATAATAATTATTTTTCAATCGGCAATCACTCGCCATGCACTCCAGGTAACCACTCCAGAGATTCCTTGAGATTCCACTGAGATTCGATAAAGATTTCCAAAGACTCCCAACGATATTCATAGAAAGATGAACCCCGATGGGGTAACCACTCCAAAAATTTCAAGATTCCCTGAGATTAGTGAGATTTTATAAAGATTTCCAATGATTCCCAACGAGATTCCCAACGAGTGGTTAACTTCTCGACTCGCCATGACTAAAAGCAAACAGAGATACCTGAGTTTTCCCAACTCTAGCTGACATAGCTATGGCTATACTGAAAATAAACAAGGCCGAGGTCAAAAGGAATATAAAAGCACACCCTGTATAGAATAGCTGGGTAAAAAGTGAACATGCACTGCAGTCCTAGGCAGTGCTAGGCCCGGGGAGTTGCAAACAGGGGTGGCTGACTAGGGTGCCAGCACGATAGCTGGCCAACCTACCCCCTCGGCCTAGGCGGAACTTCTCTCCATGCGAACCTTCCCATATTTTTCCACTGTATAAAGGCAACAGATTATTAGGAAAACGCTATAACAGTTCAGGTGCACCAGAGTGTACACTGTCATTCTCATTTTCCTTTTACACACCGAAGCAAACTAAGATTTTTGTTTAGTAGAAGTCGAGGGGTTAACCCTTCCAGGAATCTCGTTGGGAATCTCGTTAGGAATCATTGGAAATCTTTATGAAACTCAGGGAATCTTGGATTTTTTTTTGGAGTGCTTACCCCTTCGGGGTTCATCTTTCTATGAATATCGTTGGGAATCTTTGGAAATCTTAATGGAATCTCAGGGAATCTCAAGAAATCTCTGGAGTGGTTACCCCCTCGGTAGGAGTACACAAAAGTGAGCACTGGAATTGTGTTGGATTTCTTATTTTCGAAAAGTTTCCCGCAACCTCCACAATGAATTACCTAGATTATACCACTCAATGGATAGACAGTTCTTATTAGTTAAAATCTATTTACATTTAAAACCTGCGCAGGTTCTCTTTCAGTGGTACAACAGTACTTTTGGAGAGAACACCACGCCATTATAATCCAATGGGATGACTTTCCCCAGACACCAAAACGGCAGCCTTTCAAAACTGAATAGCTAAACCCCAGAGACTGAAACCTCCCGCTACGACCCCACAGCCAAATAAATAAGTATAGGTATACGCAAGCAGAAAAGTTTAAAATAACCTGGACAGCCCGCCCCCACATCATGGCATGCACCTGTATCTTGCGATCCCTCCAAAGAGGTTCCTTGAAAAAAGGCAAAATATTCAGTCTGGGAGCTCCGCCGACCCATTGTCTGGTCTGGTGCGTCACCGGGGGAGAGTTAATCATCGGGTGAAGAGGCCGAAGAGGCTGTGAGAGAGCTGGTGTATACCCCAACCCCGTCTAGACGAGGGTGCGCGCCAAAACTACCAAAACTGCTCTTGTGCTAAGCTAATCATGGAAAACTCAGCCTGGATCTGCATTTCCAGGTTTAGTAGGAAATACTTAGGGGTTCCTCCTACAACAAGGGTGCAAGTGGACGAATCTACTTTCGCTTTTTATAATTCGAAACGAAGTGGAGGTAGAAAAAGCTACCTGAGGACTTGAAGAGGCACCAAATTTAGGACACACAATGGTTTCCTAGGAAACGGCACTCAATGTCTGAAATACCTTTTTAACCTGAAAAACAATGTTCTAATATAACAATCGAATATTTTATATCGATTGATATACTGAGTATATTTAAAAATCGGAACGAAAAAAACGAGGGGTTAACCACTCGTTGGGAATCTCGTTGGGTATCTTTGGAAATCTTAATGAAATCTCAGGGAATCTTGGAATTTTTTTTTTTTTAGTGGTTGCCCCTTTGGGGTTCATCTTTCTATGAATATCGTTGGGAATCTTTGGAAATCTTTATGGAATCTCAAGGAATATCTGGAGTGGTTACCCCCTTTTGAAAAATATCAGCGAAAACGACTCTGGTGGCAGTTGTGATGTTTCCCTTGAAGTTCCTCCAAAGTGGGTATAATCCACGTATTAGTATTATGGTCGCTTTAGGGATAAAAATCATCCGGTCTTCGTACAGGTTTGAATTCAAGTCTCAAGTCTGAACCAAACAAGAACTTTCTCCTGGTTTGTACTTATAGGAACCGACCATCTCATCGAACCTATTCATGTAAATTACGCTTACCGACCTATTTCTCAAACGTGTATACTTTTCCCTTATACCCACTTATAATAGTAGCAAGAGTCACACCGCGTACCTACTTCTTGCAGGTCACTTTTTCAGAAATTCTTTAAGGTCCCTGCTCCTTACGTTTTCATTTATCAGGTATTATTATTTGTTGGCGAACACCCAGAGCACTTCCCTCTTAATTCAAACTTTCACTCTTACAAAACTCGGTCGTGTTCAAATATAAATGTAGGCAAATTTGCTACCTCCCTTCGTTTGAACAGTCCTCCGATTTTAGGTGTTCGTCTATATAACGCTCTCCCGGTTGAAATTAAATCTGAAGAAAGTTTAACGATATTTAAAAAATTGCTAAAATCATATTTACTTGAAAATGTTTTTTATAGTTTAGAGGAATTTCTAAATTTGTAATTTAACTGGACAACCAGGCGGGTCGGACAAGGTCAACAAAACGTAAAAAAAAAAAAAAATATATAAAAAAATCACTCACCACGGTCTTTAGCCAGCAAGCTCCATAGGTGGTAACGCACCACAACAGCGAGGTTGTTTTTCTGATGTAAAAAGCATTACAGTGTTAAGGCTGTTGAATGGATTTATAACGTAAAATCCGGTCATATCGCATAAATTCAAGGTGGTACGAGTATTTATTAATTGTGAACAACAATGTCAAAGTGCTTCATTACAGCACTATGTTACGGTTTCAGAAACTTAGGAACTCCATTGGGACTTGAAAAACTCATATTATCACATTATGTGGCAGAAATGTCATTTCTGCATGGAAATAGGGGACATGAGGGTGCTGGCAAGTGTCGTGTGACTTTTCGTGTTGCGACCTAATACGACCTTACCTTGAAATTCAACACCTGTGAAGAATCCATCCTGAAATTTTGGGTAGCGTCAATACAGCGATTATTTAGCCACTGAATTATTTGTATGACTGCAGGCTGCAGGTACTTAATTTTAAATTTTTGTAATGAGTATAGTACAGATCGGAAAACTATGGAAACTACAGAGAAAGGATAGAGAGGGTGGTTAACCACTCGTTGGGAATCTCGTTGGGAATCATTGGAAATCTTTATGAAATCTCAGGGAATCTTGGAATTTTTTGGAGTGGTTACCCCATCGGGGTTCATCTTTCTATTATGAATATCGTTGGGAAACTATGGAAATCTTTATGGAATCTCAAGGAATCTCTGGAGTGACTACCCCCTCGGTGGTATAGCCATATTGTATCTCGTCTATGAAAAGTTTTCAAGCCTGGAGTTCGCATATAGCTTGATCACTCCTTTGCGGGTTTTGGCCTTGAAAAATCTCGAAAAAACCAACCCCAGACAAAGCTAACTCCAAAACAATTCCCAAATTTTATTCACATATTATAATGAACAAGTAAAAAAATCTCGACGTTGTCACGCAGCATGAAAAAAAAACGTTCCACACCTCGAATTTTCTATGCAGAGAATTCTAAAAAATGGACCCTACAACAGTAACCAAGTTTAAGGTCAAGTCTTCTCTCCTTGAACCTAGTACCTGGAACCAAATCCTAAAGAGACTAAGCTCACGATTTGAATTATTTTTGGGGGGCGGGACTTTTTAAAGGGCAGCCAAGGTACATGCAACCCCATCGTCGAAGGCCAAGGTCACAGAGTGAGGCGAGCTTTTTAACTGACTCTGGTTTAGTTCCATGGGGAACGTGCACGAAGGTTTTCTAAGGTTTGCCTCGCTGCAGTTGGTTTTCGACCGAGTATCTAGGCGCGGTCCTAACTTTTTCCATGGTAGCGGTGCTAAGGCCCGCAGACACGGTGCCTGGGTACCTATGTGGCTAGGGCTCAGGGTCAGCGTCAGGACCGGCATAAGGTCCCTACCTTCATCCTGATCCAACCAAGGGAACACCTGCCCCACTCCCAATTTGGAAACTCATCAGCTGACTTGGGTGTCCTCCTCACTTGAGTAATCCAAGTAAGCGGTCCGCTACTTAACTACTGTGAAACTAATCCACTCACTAGAATGCACAAGGAGTATAGGTATAGATAAGTAATGGAAGCTGGGTAGGTATAGGGTAGGTAGCGGTCAGTCTGGAGCCTGGAACCATATGGAGTTCACTGATTCATGTAGTGCACAGATCAGTGAGTCCGAAGAAGGAGTTATAACAAAGAAGAGAATTATAATTTACACCTCGCAATTCATTCGGCACAACCTGCTCTCTCGCAAAAAAAAAAGAACGAACTTCTACAACAGTTCGTATACCTACACACTAGGTTAAGTTTAAAATTTCAAAAAACAACCCTTTCCTGCAGGCTGAGGAAAACTACAAAACAATGAGAGCTGCGGGTGGAAGAGAACAGGAGGGACCGGTTAAGGCGCCCCGTATCGAAAAACCATTGCTCACAATTGAAATCCCATTTTCAATTATCGATGAACAGATAGATGAAGGAAGGAGTGTTGAACCCATCGTGGGTTTGTCACTGAATCAACGTAGGAGTCGCAAGGGTCGAAGCGCTCACCCAGTAGGGGCACCAGGCTGGACACAGCTGATAAAAATGTAATGAACTAGAACTGTATTTTAACATCCCTTGTTTCCGCTTCCCTGCTTTCTATTGTTTTAGCAGTTTCAGGACTGGCTATACATGAATGATTTCGAGGATATATAGACATGGGTCAGAAAAACAGAGCATCAACAGAACATTGTTTGAAGATGTTTGAAGAAAAAAACTTTTATTATGTGTTAGAGGCCTCTTCAGCGTCCTTCACCAATTGAAATCTCAAAATCGATTTTCTGCAAATCACAATCACTTCCTTTATACTTCGCATATAAATGGGAAAATAATTAACAGGTACAGGGAAAATTTTCTCCAGCGCCAACGCTGCGCCGTCTGAACAATTTAAATAAGATCTGATTTACAATACAAAAACCACTGTTTGATCGGGTGATGGCTGATGATGACAGTGATATTGTTTGCAAGTTTACTTCATGCAGGACTTCAAACCATCAACAGTGGACCCAAAGTTTAAAAGTTACGATATAAGCGTAGTGGTGCACGAAAATTTCTTGTTTTGCTTTTGTTCTTGCATTTCTTGCATGCAAGAACAAGAACAAGAAATGATTTTGGCTGCAAGAACAAGAAGTGACTTGCAAGAACAAGTTCTCGCAAGAGTCTTGCATAAACCCAGGCAGTTTTTTTCCAAAGCTTCATTCATGGATTACAGTCCATATTTTGTACGAAAAACTCTGCAGACTATACGCGACGATAGATTGCACTAGAAATGGCCGCTCGGTAGGCAAAAAATCACATTTTGACAGCAGAAAATTCCATGTGTATGAAAGAAATTGCAAGAGTCTCGCAGCAAGAACAAGAACAAGAGCAAGAAATGATTTCTACAGCAAGAACAAGAACAAGATAGGATTTTTATTGCAAGAACAAGAGCAAGAGTCGCTTTGTGAGAACAAGAACAAGATTTGTTCTTGTTCTCGCATTGTGCATCACTATAAGAGTATAGGCTTGGCGTGTTTAAGGGCAGCCGCGCCCTGTACAGATGCGGGTGAGTCATCCCGTTGCTGATACTCGTATAGGGCACGGCAACCAAATAGGATAAACACTGAAAACATTCTAACATCAGACCCAGTCTTCCTCTCTGTAAACTTCCAGTATTGTCCTTTTTTATCGTGCAGGTCATGACTCCGTGTTATCAGTTAGTCAATACAACCCTCTGATGTTGAGAATCTTGTGCGTTTTATCTTGCTTTTTTACGATATAATATGCCACAACAACTTTTAGGAGTGCCGTTTGATACAGAGATGTTTGGTTATGATACAGTTTAGTATACAACAGTTCCATGACATATTTTCTATGGCACGTCAAACAACCCTTGAAACTGGGAATGAATCAAATTATAAAGAAAAATGTAGAAGAATAAATGAATCAGCTGGAGCAGCAGTCCAGCATTTCCAGTGCCCGCAGGGGGTTGTATTTACGATAAATCTCTGAAATTTAACCCTGATTTCATGAAAGAAATCTTACTGATCAAAAGCGGATCACATTCTTTATACGGGTGCATAATTTTGTGGGTTGTCGTCGTAAGACAGCACCCTACTAAGAATCTGCAAGGGTCGTATATAGAGGTGTTGTAACAGTCAGAGGGGGCCAAACTTGTTTTTCCTTAAGAACATTCATAGTTGGCTCCTTCATGGTAATTTCAACGTGAAACAGGAGAGCTAATGTTTATTTATGTCAGCGTCCAACCAAAACAAACAACTTCTTGTAATATCGAAGAAACTAACCTTCTGAATGAAATGAAACCCCCGAGGGGGTAACCACTCCAGAGATTCCCTGAGATTCCATAAAGATTTCCAAAGATTCCCAACGATATTCATAGAAAGATGAACCCCGAAGGCGTAACCACTCCAAAAAAATTCCAAGATTCCCTGAGATTTCATTAAGATTTCCAATGATTCCCAAAGAGATTCCCAACGAGTAGTTTACCCCTCGGAAAACCCCGTCGAGCCTCAGTAACAATTTTTAGTTAAAAAAATTATTTTTTTGTTTATAAAAGACTAGGGAAATTGTTTTGCTAGGTATTTATTTTTCACTTTGTTAGGAAAGACTTAGAATTTCATACAGACGCAGTAATTTCCTAGCAGAATACCCACGTACCTACTACCTTAATAAATTAACAACTTACTATTAAAGAAATGACGACAGTTGGTATGATCCTCTTCAATCGGCAGATCACCTCCAGCATTTCTTCCAGTAATTCACGAAGGATAACGGATTTTTGGAGACATCGCGGAACACCAGATCACTCATTTTGGGCCTCTATCGTTTCTAAAAGGCACACACTGCACACAGGCTTAAGCGAAGGGTGTGGAGTTAGAAAAACAAATTGCACAAGCACTTCTATATTTTAGGAATCACATAATTTTTAAAGAAACTAAGAAAGAAACATTTTTTACAGATAAAACTCACATTAAAAAAAAACCTTAAAAACTCCGAAACCTTTAAAAAAACACGGTGAGCAACGGGAGAAACTGCGATGTCGGGAAATGTGCAAAACCCAGCACAGGAAAGCACACTCCGGCGCGTAGTGCGCAACTGCGAAGTCAGGGCCTGGCACAGTATGGTGGGGGGATTCGCAATGTGTGCTGACCTACCGCAATGTTAGGGCTTACGATAGCATAGGGCCAGTCCGCGGAAACTTGTCTAAGTGGCTCTCAATGGGAACTACTGTTCAAAGCTCAAGGTCTGCCATTTCAGGCCCTCGCCCATGTTTGCCGCGTCTGTGTCCAGCGCAGTGGTCAGGGTTCAGGTTAAGGTCACTTACCTGTCTTCAAAAAATTGTTAGCCCTCTTGATCCACGAGGGAAATTTTTCGAATACCACTACTGCTGTCCACTGTCCAGCCCCATCACGCCATCTGGAGGGAGGAAATACATTTTTAAAACAACCTATAATATACCTACTAGGTACTCAAGTCTTAGGTAGAGATATGCACTTGTACACTATATATCGAATACTAAGCAATAATCTTTTATTCGTTTAGGCTGAATTTCACCACTTTCCGATAGTGTATTTTAACGAGAGGATTTAACGAACGGATTTAAGTTATCGTACGTTTAGCTTAAGACAAATGCCTTGCGCTTGCACTTGTTTCTCTGCGATCGCACTTGTCGTAAGCTAAACATACGATAACGTAAATCCGTTCGTTAAATGGTGAAATTCAGCCTTTACTTTCGAAGGATTTCTCACTACAATTTAGTACTTTCTATTTTTTTACCGGTTGCCCAGGCGTTATAATTTTGAGTTTTACAAGGTCAAAGAAACCCAAGGCGGCTGATGCTATGATGGTACTTGCGTGAGCAGGTACACGACTGACCTTGGAAAAAATTATACGTAAATTTAAAAATCGAGTAAGGTACTGAGCTAATCGATGTCGTAACCTTCTTCAACAGTTCCGATTTTTTGCCCATTCCCTGGAAAAGGTCAGTTACTGTCTCCGGTGGAATTTCGCACAGTTGTCGCACGCGGATTGACTCAATGAAAAATGGAAACAAACATGCACGACCTTGGTTGGAATTTCGCACAACCTTGAGGCAGGTCAAGATTCGCATCCGCACAAGCGATTTGCGACCCTGCCGTGCAGTCCTGGGGATTCTTCTACTTTTTTGTTGTTTTTTCTTTCTTTCACTACCTTCAAAATTTGAACATTTTGTAACGAAAAGACGACTGAAGTTATAGGATATCAGTCTATTCAGAACTGGGAATTAATAATTATAAAAAAAAAAAAAAAATTGTCCGGTGCCTATACCCTCAGGTGAATCAGGTTCAGTATAGAATTTAACTGGAAAATCAGACGGTTAAATATACTTCAGCTCCACCATTGCTAGAAGGGAAAGGGTCAACTAAACGAAAAAAAATTTAATTTACTTCGGTAGATTCTGTTGGGCTTCACCAGCGTCAAAGCGATTCTCACTATTTCAGCCATATCTCAATCAGCAGAAAAAGTTGTTTATTTAGGGGGGCTCCTCACTGACGAGACAAACAGATGCAAGTGGCAGCAGAGGGCAGGGCAGTGACCCCGCACTGCAGTAGGCATTAGGCAGTAAGGGAGTAGGGGGCCCGCAGAGAGGAGGAGGTAATAATTCACAGTTGCAGACGGATTGGCACAGGGAGCCGCGGTCCCCGGAACAGAGGGTTAAAAATACCACATGCTGTACCAGCCAGCCAACCATATTGCCCTTGGGGTCCCTAAGAAGCTCAGTCCCCTCATAAACAAGCCAAGCCCAGCTAGAGTTCTTACTTTACATCAGATATTTGGCTAAGGCCTATACCATGATGTAAGAAGTTTGATGATAGGGCTAAAAGATGATTTAGGTACCGACTTCTTGTACAAGTTTAACTGTTCTGTGAAGCACAATCTAAGAGAGGTTCAGTCAGGGCGATGACCCCTTTTCACAAGTCGTTTCAAAGTCAGACGCACTATACGAACCCGCTTAGGCGAAGACCGCGGATATAACGATGGGAAAACAGTAAGTAACCCTGTGGCTAAGGACAAAAAAAAACCTTTTTGTACTTGGAACACTAACCAGACCAAAAATTCCAACGCTGGGCCCCCCCACCACGTTTCTACAGCCAAGATGAGACATTTTACTGCTCCCACAGCCAAAGAGAGACATATTTTTACTCTGGAGGGCAGTAACAGATCTCGCCCTGGCTTTGGGGAAGTGGTAGGGGGAGCCCAGGGTTACCGTTCCAGGCTCTTAATTTATATTTTCTGGATAAGATTCGAAGCCGACTCCTCAACCTTTTTTAATTTAACACTGTTTTTAACAGTGACAAATGGGAGATCTCAAAAACTATAGGGGAATCTCCATCGCAGTATTTTGTGTAAGGACATAACCAATAAATCACAACTATGACTTGGTATATACAGAGGAGAGCGGCGAAAGAGTATAGCTATCTCGGTGACTTTCCAGCCCTCAACAACCGAAGTTCCAACCTCGAATCACTGTAGTGAATCAAAATCAAGTCGAAAACAGCTTGTATAGGTATAGTGTAGATAGAAAATAATATTTTTTGATGTTCTTTTCTCTCAAAAGAGAAGTAATGATAAGAAAGAACAGTTGAGTGATATCTAAAATCCGTTCATTATGCTTCTATGTCTGCTCAGCTTCCCAGAGGCGAAATCATCCCCTTCCACGCCGGATCAAGGCTTTTTGAAGCGACCAGGAAAATGAAAAATTTACGCCTTAAATCCGCACCCAAGACGAATCACTATGCACTAACCATGCACTTCCTACCAACAACAACGCCTGCATCAATTTCTAACTCGGAGGAATGCATGGTAGGACCGAAAGAAGACCCAGAGCCTCCTCTAAATCCTCCTCTGTCGGCCACCTTGTTCCATACAGACGACAGATAAGTCCTAAAGCATATTATACCATTGACCGTTCTCAATGTTTTTGTGCGTTGGCCGCCTCACGGCTCCAGTGGCCTGGCGCTGGAAAGCGGCGGGAAGGGGAGGGGGAAAGGCACACTTGAGAGCAGTGAGATTGTCCATGGCCCCAGGACCCGGCCACCAATGCAATGAGAATGCAACGGTGATGAGCGCCCGTGGGAATCATTTCAATGGTTTTAATAAAGCCCGAAGCCGAAAAGTACAGTGCAACCTTAATATAACGTACCTCAATTTAACGACTTCCTCGATTTAACAAATTCTTCGTAATCCCCTTGAATTGTCCATAAGAGTCAATATAAAATATACCTTTACATTGCGAACATTCTTTGCGTACAACCTCTTTATAACGAATTTTCAACTATCAAGAAAAAGTATTCATACCTCTAATTAACGAATTTTGCCAACCCAAAACCTTTATATAAAGTTTCCACCAATAATATAACTCTTAATCTTATAATGTGATTCATGACTCGACATGTTTCGACACGCTTTTGTTTGTACAGTAATCATTGTTGTTTTGATGGAAAGTAATGTAAACACCTCTGCTCGTCACTATTGTTAAAGATTTAAGTTAAAATGGCTCAGAAACGTAGGTTGTTTTTGATTATTAATGTAAGAAAAAAAATTTATTATCTACCTAATTGTTTTTAAATACATAGCAAATACATATAGTAATTTGATAAAAATGTGTTATCATTTATTAGTAGAAGTTGTTCGCTATAACAAGATAGGTACGTAATATTGAGGTGAATAAAACTATTCTTTTACCTCTTTATAACGAATTTTAGACCAATCTAATCTCAACATAACAAACCTCAGTTCAACGAATTACTTGATATTACGAATATTTTCTTGTTCCCCTCCGATTTGTTATATCGAGGTTGCACTGTATAAGTCCGCGACACCAAATGAAAATTCCCAATACTGGGGTAGGCTATCGCGTGTTGCTGCTTATTGTCACTTTGCGAATTCATAAACGACTTTTTTAAATAATAGAAGATTTTGGTGACCTACTTTGCTGCCTGATTGATAACTAGTGGTGATTGCTGATAGGGCTATTTACTTATTCATTAGCATTACCCAAAGTTATCGAGGTCCTCCCCACTTTTTATTCAAATCTAGAAGTTTTTTTACCGCAAACAAAACATGTCATCATGCAATCTACGAATACACGGTACGGTATTTGTCCTGTCATACATGCAACCTACCTCAATCAGTTATGGTATATGTTTAGGATTGACGTATAATGCAGGTGCTCTGCTAATTTTAATATTTCAGTTCCGGGGGTATTAGGTACACTCAAAAACTTCCCGTTCCTACTAGAACTAAAGTAGTTCCTGATATTGTAGGTAACGTAAAAACTATTGATGAGGTATTTTACCTACCTATAGGTATAATTCCTTTTTTGTGCTTGCCAAAGGCTTATTTATGAATTATGAACCTGACTGTAACTACTATAGAGTTGCTTCGCTGGAGGTTGCGATAGTTCACTCATACATCATATACCTACAAAACCTGAATGGGGTGCCCTCTGGTGCTTTCTCCAGCATTAGATATTTACTGTATTCAGATATGTAATTACTAAATGAGATATCATGGTTTTGGAAAACACGTGATCAAGCGTGTTCTTGGAAACTGAAATTACGTATGCTGTGTCTGAAGTCTAAATAAAGTTAGATGAGGGTAAAGTAGGGTTTAAAAATGTTGGTTGTGACGGGTGGCCGTGCCAAAGTACAGCAGTCTCTCTCTATAGCGACCGTCAAGGGACGATATAAATAGGCTCGCTATAGAGAGGATTTCAAGGTCAGGGGTTGTCAAGGGACAGTGTAAATAGGCTCGCTATAGAGAGGGTACACAGGTACAAAAATCGTACCTCGCTTCCTTTGGCTTATTTCGCCATCGCGCAAACTGCCGGATCCGATGTCGATCCAGCACTTGACGTTGTCAGTCCGATATTTCCAGCAACCTATCATTTCGCACACAAAGCCCGTGGCCAGCACTTATTTCGCCATTAGGTCGGGTCTATATAAAACATTCATCACCGCTGCAAATGTCACTAGCTCGCCATTACCATCGTCTGCGTGCTAAAGTTGAAAATACCACACAAAAGCGTATAGAGGATGCGGTACTAACGTAATGCTTAAGTATGCACACCCTAAATCCGGTCATTAGTGTACGATAAATTGATGGTATGCGCGAAACTGGAACGCGGTTATTGGTTTTTAATTCGATGTTTGTGAGCGATAGTCGTTGGTCTCATTTTCCAATGCAGTGACGTAGTAATGCTCCACACAGGAGCAAGAAACACAACCAATTTTTTCTTAGACCACTGTTATTTTAAAAATTAGCTTTTTGTAAAATCGGATCCTTCAGTATATATAGGAGACACAATAGTTACTAGAAGAAATGGTGAAATCCATGCAGCCTTAGTATCGAGGGGTTAACCACTCCAGGAATCTTGTTGGGAATCTCATTGGAAATCTCACGAAATCGTTTGAAATCTTTAAGGAATCTGAGGAAATCTCTGCGGTGGTTCACCCCTCATCGGGGTTAATCTCTCCAAAAATCTAGTAGGGAATCTCAGGAAATTTTTGGAAATCTTCATGGAATCTCAGGAAATCTCTGGAGTGGTTACTCCCTCGTTTAGTATTATAAGGCTGCGGTGTAGGGTTCACTTTATGTTCCCTAAAAGTTATTCTTCCGGAAGTACTCGTAAACATTGGTGTGAACTACAGTCAACTTTTAGGGAACACTATAGAACCTAGGGAACTTCTGAACCTTCTGAAAGCCACGACTTAAGGGGAAATACACCCATTTGGTTCGCAATGCTACGTACTTCAAGCCCTACTCCGAAGTTACAGGGCGAGTGAAAAGTGTCTATAGGGGGATGTAAACCTGAGACTCTTTGTCGTGAGGTAGTGTTGTTTTTTTGCATGAAATGGAGTTATAAGCCCACAGGAGCGATTTTAAACAGTCAACTACCAGTCCACATGTTTTTTTGACAGATCGCGAAAACACAACACTACCTCACGCGAAATATTTTTTTGTAACGTTTCGGATTAAAACAGTATGATTTTATCGTCACATTTAGTAGAAAAGCTTGATAAATGTTTGTAATATTTACCGCCGCCATGTTACATGTTGACAATTTTTATTTCACTTACGGAAGTTCGTAATTGTAACACCATTTCTCTACTTTTTCTCCTGTAAAAGCTAAACATAGTGTCCTACTGTCACTCGTTCGTTTCGCGTTCAAATAGCACACTATGTTTAGCTTTTAGAGTAGACATAACCGATACGATATTGCAATTACCAGTCTCCGGTGGTACTAAAATGTAAACATTACTTTTGTCGAATATTTACTTTCGCACAGTGGTTTTGGCGGAGTTCGTCGAGAATGTATGGTGGCCCTTAAATCGCGGTAGTGCATAGGCACAATTTCTCGAAATAAGAGTGACTCCGTCCCTCGATCATGAGTGCAGCCTTGTTTGTTTGTTTCGTCTGTTTTTGACCTATCGTTTATACAATACTATAGTACATCAGTTTGGAAGGAATGCAGAAGAGCCGCTCACTTGACGTGAATGCTGATGTATTGGGCATTAGCTGACGGCCACGCTGAATTTCAAAACAGATCATGTTCCTCACTTCGAACAACCCTCCGTTCCCTTCTTCCCCGTGCAACTGTCCGTTTATACAGAAGCAAAATCTAAAATTAGTAATGTTTACGTACAGTCTTCGAGTACACTGCTCTGTATTCCTCACAGTGATCTCGTTAGTTTACGTTTGTTGGGGTGGACCAAAATAAAGTTTTGGCTGCAATTTCTCAAAGGGTAAAGAAAAGACAGAAGCACTTTTTGGATGGCCGGCGAGGGGTTAAACACTCCTTGGGAATAATTGGAAATCTTAATGAAATCTCAGGGAATCTTGGAATTTTTTGGAGTGGTTACCCCTTCGGGGTTCATCTTTCTATGAATATCGTTGGGAATCTTTGGAAATCTTTATGGAATCTCAGTGGAAACTCAATGAATCTCTGGAGTGGTTACCCCCTCAATGGCCGGTGAGCATTGTTGCCACTACTTGGTGCTCGTCTACCTTTATTCTGGCGATAACTAAGGTTTAAAGCCGGCAATATGTTAACGAATCTTATGCTCGCTTTCATTAGCATTTGTTCGTTCCGCTACCGAAAACTTTCGATCCTAACTAAAGCCATAACATTGCAACAGATAGACGGATTTATGGAAAATATTACCGATGCTTTTTCCTGCAAGTTTTAGGTAATATCACGATCACCATGCAAGTATTCATTTCACCGTAAACCGAGTTAATCTGTTTTAAGGTATCATAACCTAATTTATACAAAAAACACTTTTAAATACCTGAAGGTTGACGAACTTTTCTGTCAATACAAATAAAGGAAGACAAGACAAGAGATTTACAATATGAGGTACAACTGACGCAATTCAACGCATAAGCTAAGTGTAGGAATTGATGTAAATTTGCAATTGAAAGGGTTAAAACCTTGAATTGTTGATGCTACAATAAAGTGCAATGGTTACGCTAAGGTTGGATTATTGTCAAAGGGTTGTTTACTACACAAAGGAGAATTTTAAGTTTTACAACAGAACATGTGGCCTTATACACGAATGTCTTGAAATTCCAAGGTCAAGTCCAGCAGGTCTATTCTGGATCTGTTAACGCATAGTTAACGACGAGGTAACTACGAAGTGGTGGAATAAAGAAAATTCAGAGCTGGAGTTTTAGTTTAATTTGTTTTCAGGTATTCAAGTCAAGATATTTTTTTACACATCTATATATAACTACTCCAATAAACCTGTCACTTCTTCCAACCTGTACTTTCCGACCTTTGTGCAGTTTAGTGCTGAAGAGTGCCCCTTCCCTTCATGGAGTCTACGGAATAAAATACTGGAACGGCCAAGCAGGGGGTAACCACTCCAGAGATTCCCTGAGATTCAATAAAGATTTCTAAAGATTCCCAACGATATTCATAGAAAGATGAACCCCGAAGGGGTAACCACTCCAAAAAATTCCCAGATTCCCTGAGATTTCATAAAGATTTCCAATGATTCCCAACGAGAACGGGAACTGGAACGGGAACGGCGCTCATAGGCATAGGACAGATGGAGTTAAAAATAACTGACCAAAAACCAACAGAGCTAAGGTATAATTTAGAAACCGGACGGATGGAGGAAGGTTTCGAGCCAGGGGTCCATGGTCTGGAATAAGCCATGACAATGAGAGAAATCGCTAATGGTCTCCTCTGACGAAAGGTTTGAAAGATTCTGCCAAAAAGAACGAAAAGGGCGCAACAACTTATTTTGAACACAAAAGAACTGCACCTGTAAAAGACAATCTTCAGGCCCTTTTATTGTCACTGTTATTGTGCAAGAAATCCAACAAAGGGGTAAGAAGGGTGCTCGATGGCACAAAGGAAGCTAAACGGGGTAAACCTGGAAAAGGCTCTTCATGGTGCAACAATTCAAATGAAACCATTCCAAAAATGGACAAAAAAGTTGCAGGCACAGGGTCAAACTGGCGGAGGACCAGAACCGTCCAAAACAACGCAATAGGTTTTGTAAAAGCAAAGTACTGTATACCTACTCGTATTTCTAAAGTGGATACGCAAATGATGATGAGTTGTAACGACGGACAATGGACGAGGTTGTACCTAAAAAAAATCTTTTCGTACCTATTTAAAATAATTATTGTTCGTTAATACACTGTTCGTTATACATGAAGTACACCCACCTACCCTTAGCAAAGAATGCCGAGAAATCCGAAATGTTTAGTGTTGATGCTATCTCGGAAGGGTTGGGCCGGGGCCAAAAGGGTTTTCATGTGTGGGTTCGTGAACTTTTTTTGTACCTTAAGATCTCCAAAAACCTTGAAAATTAATATTATGTTTTGGGATGTTTAGCCTTTATTGGCAGACCTAACGGTATCTAGCCCGCGGACCTTTTTCTACCGGGACTCAAAGGGTTTCTTTTTTGTCCAACCCTTTTACCCCTAATTTTTTTTACATAATTTGGTATTCTGTGCATTTCTTTCAGAATGGAACTGGGTCATTTCGATGGTTTCGGAGTTTCGCGGCTCCTTGAATATTTTCCAAATAACCTCGTGCAAAAAAATAATTTTACGATTAACTCAGAACAAATAAATATCCAACAAAACAAAACAAAACAAAAACTTGCATGAAGAAAGAGCGGGAGCAGGAGGTTCTGTGACGAAGGAATCCATTACATTCTTGGCAGCTCTCATTTTTCTTAAATAAAATTGAAAACTAACTGAACTTCATCATCCTCTTGATAATCGCCTCGTGCAAGGTGGATATTTCTTCGTCATAAAGGTCTAGGAAGGGAAAGGTCAGGTCATCACAATTTGACATAAAATTATTTTTAATACGTCTACAGTATAATGATGCAGCAGGTATCTGCACAAATCCAACAGAAGTTTGAGGTGGATACCAAAAAAGAGATAAAGATAAAGGTTCATTCTATACTAAAAATATCTTGCCAGTTTTAAAGTCAAAGGCGCAGTTTATATGAAATTAAATTTTTAAAGAGAGAAATAGGCGTAAGCCCTAGCTTCTATACATCAGACTGACAAGTGTAGGTTGCCGCCCATGTAGTATGCATGCAGCCGGACGCACCCTTATATATAATACCTCATATACGCATTGTATATTAAAATATGACTATCCACCCTCGATAATGGGCTTTTTCCGCTGCAGCTCATCCCCGTCTCCCGTCTGGGTGTGACTATTTCCCTCAATGATCTTTTACTTTGGCTGATTGGTTCACACACCTCCTAACCCCAAGATCCTTAGTATATCAGTCATCACCGAGGGGGTAACCACTCCAGAGATTCCTTGAGATTCCATAAAGATTTCAAAGGATTCCCAACGATATTCATAGAAAGATGAACCCCGAAGGGGTAACCACTACAAAAAATTCCAAAATTCCCTGTGATTTCATAAAGATTTCCAATGATTCCCAACGAGATACCCAACGAGTGGTTAACCCCTCGGTCATCGCATAAATTTCGATCAAACAACTCAACTTTTTAGTTGAAACCAAGAGTGCATGGCCTACGATATTTCTCTCTATAGCGACACTCTCTATAACGAAAACTTCTAAAAATAAGAAAACCCTCTCTTTTTATAGCGAGCAAATTTACGTGGCCTCTTGACGGTCGCTAGAGAGCCTTATATCCTTCATGGGGAACCTCAAACCTCAGTTTTCCAGGTCAGGTCTTGGCCCTTTATATTGGTAGGGATCAACGCACATTGCATCTTGGAAATGACTATGCACTTTGCCCAGACATTTTACATAGCAGCCTGCCTAAGGAAGGTTTTTTGTGTGGCTCCATGAAAACATTTTGAATTTCAGACAGTATGAATTGAGGGAGTTAGTGCTAGAACGATCTAACTGAATCCAGCAAGATGCATGACACGCACGCTCGCATCATAGCCTCATGGGCGATTTTGGATGTATTTTAGCTGGGAAAGGTGGGGGAGAGGGGGAGTAGTTTTTAATTAGACCTCTGTATAACGCACAGGATTGGCCACCCATTCATTCAAACTGGCAAACAAGTGGTTTTTTGAACCATGATCACAGGTTTTAGATAACATTGATAATTCCCACTGGCGTTACAGAAGAAGGTAAATTGTTTCTACATTTTGTTTCTTGCTACGGCCTCGATAGCCGAGTGGACTAAATGGTCGACTTTTGAGGAGCAGTGAGAGCCGGGTCACACCGGTTCGATCCCGATCCTACCAAAAAGTTTTTCTGCTCGGCATTCACCTCTGATATGTTCTACATGTCAAGTGAAATGTATATCGAGGCTGTGGTGGTTTGGAACCCACCTAAAACTGTAGGTCCCCATCGTTTACTTGATGGCTGGGGAGCTGGTATTTGGTAGTGCTGCCAGCTGAGCACAATGGATAGTTCTTGAAAACGGTTGCTGGGCTTGTCCCCCCCAACCCTCAGCTATATTCTTACGAGTGCATTACTTGTACTGTTTTCCGTGCTGTCTTTAGTCCAATATAGTCCAATATACAAACACAAACAAGACGGATAATTAATACGATAATACTCTAGAAAGAAATCCTCATGGAGCAGTACCATAGTCCGGTCACCTGCCAGTAGTTTATAATTATTCAAAACAAAGCATTTTTTTGTCAATAAAAAACACTAAGTACACAGATAATTTAAAAAAATTAACAGGTTGTATTTATACTTGACTTTAGGAAATCTGCAGAAACTCAATCCAGGAGGCTAATATAAAGGAAACCCATACCACAGCCCATACAAAGGAATTATTTGAGTAGATATAACTCTGTTGCACTGAGGCTAACCCTACCCCAATGCGTGGGCCGCAGACCGTGACCGCCTGCTCGCTGTCCGTAAGATAATATTTTTTACCCATTCAACCCAAGTACAATACCTAGCAAAAGATACAAAACGACCCTCGCTGGGACCTACATGCATGTAGTTATGCAAATGGATATAAAATCTATAAAAGATATTAATAATGTCACAATGAAAAGAAACCGGAAATACCTAAACACCCAAAGCCAAAACGAAATAAAAACGGTTTTCATAACAAGTACAGGTTACAGGTTCATCCCATATAAGCGTTTGTTTTTTGAGTGAGAAGAAGACTAGTTCTCAAGACTAATGTGCATGGTCTCATTTTTACTTTCTCGCCCGTATGTAATACATGGGCTGAGAAAGTTATGTTATCGTGCGAAATTTCGATTTTGAGATTTTCATTGCAAAAGGCGTTTCAGAGGTCCTAGATACCAAAAAAATGGTTTTTAGGTCATGTCCGTCCGACGTACGTACGTACGTCCGTCCGTCCGTCCGTCCGTTTGTCTGTAGCGCGGCTACAGGTCACACCAGTCAACCGATTTGGCTCAAATTTGGAATATAGATGTCTAAAATCAGTTCCGAGACACATTTTTAATATAATTTTGATTACTCAAAAATTGCGCCCACTATTGTCAAAAAAGTGTGAAAAAAAATTCAAAATCGTGTTTTTGTCTACTCAAGATGCATTTCACGGTACGGTAATAAAGTTAGAACATTCAAATTTTGCAGTCGTGTTCCCAGATAGATGCTTCAGGATCATTTTTATTTTTTTGGAGATGGGCCGAAAATTTGGGCCAAAATTGGCCCATACGTGAAAACCTTGGCCCCATGAACAGTATTAGCCCGAATTTCTCAAAAATCGATAATCTTGTGCTAAATTACATAACTTAAAGATGTGTTGAAGAAATATTCAATCGATTCAAAATTGCGGCCAATATAGGCAAAATAAAGTCAAAAATAGGAAAAAAAACTAGAATCTCGTTTTTGATTGGTCAAGACGGATTTGGCACTACAGTTATTAAGTTAGATCCATGTAATTTCGCAATAGTGTTCCCAAATAGATGCTACAGGATCATTTTTATTCTTTTTGAGATGGGCCAAAAATTTGGGCCAATATTGGCATTATCGTAGGAAAAATTTTCCAAAATTGGAAATCACGTTTTTGATTGGTTAAACCACATTTGCAACAACACTAATCGACGGATTTTCTTGAAAATTGGTGAAAGTGGTCTCAGATAGATGCTTCAAGGGCATTTTAAATAGATTTTCATTTACTTAAAATTTAAGACGGTGATATGCAAAATAGAAAACATATACTTTGCGCGTCGAACGACACTTCACTGTTTGACGGATATGTTGGAAATTCGGTATGCAGGTGCCTAAAAGTATCACCCATTGTGAGGCAAAATACTTTTTAGAAAAAGTTAAAATTTTGACAATTATTTACGTAAAAAAAAAAATCAAATTTTCGATAAAAATGGCGAGAAAGTCAAGTGCGACCATTGTCGAACCCTTTATTTTCATCGAAGCTACGCCTCTGATGGACGCAGGTGATGCAGTGATGCCCCCGTCAATGTGTCCGGTCTTGGGGCGGGATGGCGGTCCACAGTCCAGCCTGCAGCCTTTGTGTGCTTTTTATTTGGTCTGCACCAGGTGAGAAGGAAATGGCTGAACAAACAACCCAAAAAAATCAACATCAATGCACAAGGACGAAGGAAAAGAAATGCCCACCTAACTTACCACCCTGTCCTGTCATTGTCATTAGCCAGATATCAGATGCCCCCGCTACACAATCGCACAATGGGCCAATCAACGTTAGTGTACTCACATTATTTGGACATGTTCAAGGACCCTACATACCACACTGGAGTACCTATACCGGAAAAAATTAAGAGCATGAAGAGCATATGATGGGCAAATAATAATTTGCACGTATGTTGATCGAGACTTGTGGAAGCCATCATCATACCCTATAATATGAGTATGTTGGGCAAGATTGGGCTAGACTGGCCCAACGTCGTTCTAGCCGAGGATGAACCAATGGAACGATAATTCCTTTCCCACTACCTATGGACTTCTAAACTGACGCCAAGATATCCAAAAGTGATGTGGGGTATCCCTGAAAGGTTTAGGTAAAGCTACGATCGGTAGTTGACGAGAATAAGTTATGGCTGGGGGACCTGTTTTTGCTATTTTATGCCCCCAAAATTTATGTCCTCGACTTTGATTTTAAATTAGACAGAAAAAGGGTTCGCTTGTATTCCTCAGCCCGGCGGCTCCTTTGATATCGCCGTTTGCGTTGCCATGGTTACGTTGGGTATCTCTAGTGCCTATACCTGCCAACACCACAGTTCCCCGTACACCGAGGGGGTAACCACTCCAGAGATTCCTTGAGATTCCACTGAGATTCCGTAAGGATTTCCAAATATTCCCAACGATATTCATAGAAAGATGAACCCCGAAGGGGTAACCACTCCAAAAAAATTCCAAGATTCCCTGAGATTCATTAAGATTTCCAATGATTCCCCACGAGATTCCCGACGAGTGGTTAACCCCTCGCCGTACACTGTCTTGAGTTCAGTATAAAATATGTAAGTTGGTGGAAAAATCTCAAAATTTCCCCAAAACGTAGGCCCTACGGATGTGTCTACTGATGCGTAATTTTACAGTGGAGAATTTCCCTATTCCCCTTCAGAAATTGAGTTATACAATTTTAGCACTCTCACTATCGTTGGCAACTAATGTAGAAAATTAGACAGTTCTTTTTCTGTACCACTGTCCATACCACATACCTACTACATAGGTACTGTATTCGCTGTTCAGGACAGACATCTCACACTGTGAGTAGGTACACGAGAATGTGCTTAGCTAATAATAGTAAGTAATAATAATAGTAATAATTATTTACGTTCGAAGAAACAGAACCTTACGTCCAACCTTCATCAGTCTGCACAAAACGAAAAGGCTCTCAATAATTGCATCACTATGGTGGGAAAATAACCCAAGTGACCAGTGAAAAGGCGAAGTCCACCTGGGCCAGGCATAGAAACCTGCATCATAGACCCGACATGCACATTATAAAGGCCGATAGCAAAAAACCAAAAGGGTTGAGTCTAAAAAAACAAAACAGGTTGAACCTAAAGAAGGCGAAGGCAGGGAGGGGGTATGGAATTTCTTCGCTATTTTATGAGACTCTCATTAAAATGTCAGGGTGGTAAAGATGGAACCCTAAAGCAGGTACGCCTTGTCTCGGGGTTGTTTCTTACAAGAAAAGGGTTGCAATAGTTGAAAACGTTAGAAGACGGGGGTGGCCGTAAGGTATAGGGTCTTGGGGTCGGTCGGCGCAAAGCTGCCCTTAGGGGCTGAAACCAGACGAGGGGTGTGAATGACCTTGGCGCATCCACTGCGAGCTCCCTTCCTCCCTTCAGCGACCTAGACGGTGGACCTAGACTCCTGGAGTCTCCCTCACCCTCTCAGACAATGCCCACTGGTCTATTTACCTCCATCCGACATTTTATGTCTGCAATTATATTATTTGGCAATGTGCTTCGAGTAAGTAGCACTAAGTAAAGGGGCTCAGCCTGGAAGTTGGAAGTCTTTGTTGCAAGGGGGTGAGATTTTGTAAGAATGCAGGAAAAAAAAACAAAATACGGAGTTTGCCTTCCAAATATTAAGACTGAATTTTACCACTTTCTTATAGTATCCGATAGTGTCTCCTAACGAGAGGATTTAACGAACGTATTTACGATATCTTATGTTTAGCTTACGATAAGTGCCTTGCGCTTGCACTTGATTCTCTGAGATCGCACTTGCCGTAAGCTAAACATACGATAACGTAAATCCATTCGTTAAATCCTCTCGTTATGAGACACTATCGAATACTATAAGACAGTGGTGAAATTCAGCCTAAGTAGGCCTCAAATTACCTAATACAATACACATATTTCATCTTATTATAAACCTACTTTTTTATATCCTAGCTGAAGAAGCTTCCTGCATGAGACAGGACAACCCCGAAATAGAAAGTAAAGCTATCATAAAGCTAAAAACCAACTGACCGGCAACCATACGTAAGATTCCGGGCTAAAAGACGTTGCGAAGGGCCGGAAGTGGCAGGTGCAGGTGCTTTAGTCCGCCATTGTGAACGTTGCGTATATTTTCTGCAGGTGCAGCAGGTAGGCAAGGGTGCATGCTCCTCTACAGGTGCACTAAGGACCTGCTTATACACATTCTGCTTCTGGACATCTATTTTCAAGTCCAAGGTAGATACGTTCAACTTTGACCCAACCCAAGAGCATTTTTGTTTGTTTTATTTGCAGCGAAGATTCCGTTGAGGAAGTGTGTTTTAGATTCTTTGTTAGAAATTAACGGCCACCATACATTCTCGACGAACTCCGCCAAAACCACTGTGCGAAAGTAAATATTCGACAAAACTAATGTTTACATAATAGTACAACCGGAGACTGGTAATTGCAACATCGTATTGATTGTGTCTACTCTAAAAGCTAAACATAGTGTGCTATTTGAACGCGAAACGAACGAGTAAAAGTAGGACACTATGTTTAGCTTTTACAGGAGAAAAGTAGAGAAATGCTGTTGAAATTACCCACTTCCGTAAGTGAAATAAAAATTGCCAAAATGCAACATGGCTACGGTAAATAGTACAAACATTTATCAAGCTTTTCTACTAAATGTGACGATAAAATCATACATTTTTTAGTCCGAAAATTTTCAAAAAAATATTCCGCATGAGGTAGTGTTGTGTTTTCGCGATCTGTCAAAAAAACATGTGGACTGGTAGTTGACTGTTTAAAATCGCTCCTGTGGGCTTATTACTCCATTTCATGCAAAAATACAACACTACCTCACGACAAAGAGTCTCAGGTTTACATCCCCCAATAAACACTTTTCACTCGCCCTGTAACTTCGGAGTAGGGCTTGAAGTACTTAGCATTGCGAACCAAGTACGTGTAGTCGAAAATAGCGAATGTATATTCAGCCTTAACTTTATAGGCTATATTCTTTTCCCGAGGGGTTAACCGCTCGTTGGGAATCTCGTTGGGAATCATTGGAAATCTTTATGAAATCTCAGGGAATCTTGGAATTTTTTTGGAGTGGTTACCCCTTCGGGGTTCATCTTTCTATAAATATCGTTTGGAATCTTTGGAAATCTTTATGGAATCTCAGTGGAATCTCTGGAGTGGTTACCCCCTCGTCTTTTCGCACTCACCACACTATAACAGACATTCCTTGATAGGCAGGCAATGGAGGTACAGACCACCAGTGTATGTTTACAAGGGGCATCATAGTAGGATTGCTGTTCCCAAAAAAATAAAAAAAAAATAAAAAACCTGTTAATAACCTATGGGCAAAAGGGACACCGATGAACCTCCGATGGTAACCCGAGACCATGCAGGGACCTAGAGTCCGGTCTTCACTGGTTTTACAAGGTCACAACTTCCGCAGCATCTGCGGGGGTTATAGATACCCCCTAGTCTAGACCAGTAGGTACAGGGACAGGTACACAGTTTCATCCCTAATTCGTTATTTCCCTGTCATCGGCCACCTCCTGCCTGCGTACCCCTGAATTGTACCAAATTTCAGGTTCCTTCCAAAAAGAGACGGCACGCCAACTAAAACGCTGCCGTTTTTCTGGAAACAGGAGCAGGTAGTTGGTAGTTGTCCAAGTTCCTCAGGCTCGCATATAGACCATTATTGCTATTTTAAGTGACTACTGCGGGGAGGGACTCGACTTCTAAACCAAAGTTCGTATACAGTGTCATCATAAAATAAACAATGACATGCACTAGGTTAGTCGTTGGACAGAAAGAATTAATGGCTATTTACACAGATCAGATTGGAGCTCACATACGAAGCAAGGTCAATGACGGATAACGTCCGGCTGCATGGGCCAGCCGTACAGCTGGTAGGTACCAACCCTAAGTACATTAGGGGCCCGGCTGTCCCCAAGATCTGGTGACGGGGGGTGAGACACCATTCACACATCCCGCAATGTCACATGGTGTCCAGACCCGCGCACCTCCCATCTGTATACGGGATGCAAGGTGTTCCATTATTTGTCCACTAAGGGTAGTTAGTCGTCAGTCGTCACATCCCTTTTTGTCCTTATGAGAAACTGACACCGAGCGAGGATATTAATACTTATAGATGACAGAAGGAAAATCAAGTGACCATCGCGTTACTAACAAGTCAGCATACAGTCGACATATAAGTAAATAACAACAAGAAGCAAAGACAAATAAGGAAATTTTCACTAATCTCCGTAAAATCTCCATATTTCCTAATTGTTTATTACGTTGGGGCCTATACATTTTGTAGGCCCCTTCAAAGCGTAGGCCCTAAGCTATAGCTTATTTAGCTTAAGGGTCCGCTATACCTGACGGTGCATTTTTTGCCGCCCATAAGATTAACATTGCGAGCGGCGATTCATTTTCAAGGTTTACCCTTGGTTGGAAAGACACAAAATTTTGCTTGTACCTAGCCCTAACAATGTTCTAGGTCGTGTTCGAAGCAGATTTCCCATTTTTTTTTTACTGGTTTTCGAGATACAGCACTTTTCTTGAGGTATGCGATGCTAGCATTTGCAAAACAGTTGCAATAAAAGAAACCAGTTAGAAATTGGGAAATCTGCTTCGAACACGACCTAGAACATTGTTAGGGCTAGGTACAGGCAAAATTTTGTGTCTTTCCAACCAAGGGTAAACCTTGAAAATGAATCGCCGCTCGCAATGTTAATCTTATGGGCGGCAAAAAATGCATCGTCAGGTATAGCGTCCTCTTAATCCAGCACTGCGTATACCTTTCCCTATTATTTGAAAACCTTAAAATCATGCCAATAACTATCAAATAATATCTCATCTGTCTCAATCTAAAGTGTCACCTCTGACTAGGAAGAAGGAGAATAACACCTTTTTGTTGGCTATGACCGAAACAAAAAATTATCTTCCGCAGAGATTCAAAATCATTTGATATCCGAATAAGTGACCAAGAAATGCCAGTAACACCTTCCCAATTTTTCATCACCGACTGTTCTACACAGAATATATAAACTGTCATGCGCATAAAAATCGTTTGTTAATTTGTTCCAGGCAAGCCCGCCTGCATCTCGGCGTGATTTCACATAATAGAGCTAAAAAACCAGTTTCAACCCTTTGGTTCCATATAAAAAACCACGTCCTGTGTTGCCCATACTGGGAGTACCTGTCCCTAGGTATCTTCAGGTACCTACTTTAGTCGAGAAGGCGATGGGCCCGCGTATCTCCGCAGGTTCCACTGTGTTTTCAATCTAGGGTTGGGCAAAAAAACCAACGGCTGCGTTGAAAGAGAGGTTATGGCCAAACATCGTCTCAATATGCGTACAAGAAGCATGATACCGTTTTGCCGTAACCGTAAAGCTCTTTTCTCAATGGTTACCTATATTTTGCGGCTTCTAAGCAAAGAGTAGAAGGGGCTGGGTATGGTAATTGAATCAGTTCTGGACGGTTCTGGGCGAGGGGTTAACCACTCGTTGGGAATCATTGGAAATATTTATGAAATCTCAGGGAATCTTGGAATTTTTTGGAGTGGTTATCCCTTCGGGGTTCTTCTTTCTATGAATATCGTTGGGAATCTTTGGAAATCCTTATGGAATCTCAGGGAATCTCTGGAGTGGTTACCCCCTCGGTTCTGGGGTATATGGGGGGGGGGGGGGGGATGGGGGAGTCGTTCCTTATTTCCTTTCTTCCATATCTTCAAATTTCTTTTGGTCAAGTGAGTTATTTTGTAAGAGGAACCGAGAAAACGAAAACTGGAACGGCTATATAGAGAAACATTACCTCTGGTCCTATAACTAGTACCTATTTTAGGTATACAGACGCTGAGAAGTGGTTCTGGACTTGACCCGCAGCATTCCCGTTGCCTGTCACATAGGCTGACGTGCCGGACCTAGCCACACCAGCTAAACATGGGTTTAATTACAAAAAAAAAATACCCGAAAAAAAAAACCAACGCAGAGTGAACGACCTCCTTTGCTAGGTCTTTGCCCCGGATAAAAACTGAAATGAGGATGCGGGCTAGCGGGGGCCCATGCCCCCCACGTGCATCTTAGAATGAGGGGCTATTGGTGGTTTGGGCCCCAAAGGAGGGCGTCGGCAGGACCCCCACAAGTTAAACACGGAGCTCGGGAACTGCATGGCAGCGTGGCCTAGCCTAATGCGTATTATTTGTGCGTCTGCATTAGACTGTAGCGTTTCCCATGCACCGCAGTTGCCAGCACTCGTTCCACAGTGCATACTACAGGGTGGCCCCAAGATTGAGGCATCCTCAAACCCTCAGCACCCCTAAAAAATGATTTACGGACAAAATCCTAGAGGAAAATTCGAAGAAACACTGATAAAGCGGTAACTGACAAAAAAGCAAACAAAAATATACTCTTTTTCAGACAAGCACGATTCCTGTCCCGGTGCAGTAATACATGTATACCTATAATAAGACAGAGCTGACTGATCTTACTAGGAGCATATTACATGCACTTTGTTGTGGTTCGGTTCTAAGCGAGCGAAAAGTTTTGACATTTTCAAATACTGACACTTTTTCTAAAAAAAATTAGGGCAGGGCCGCTGCGTACTCCTAGGTACCCTCGAATTGTAAAAAAATTTACTATGAACTAGCGTAGATTCAGAGTGGTTCTAAGTTCTCGAACAAACCATGGATGATGACCTGGTGGGTACCCACCCTGTCCAAAGTGACCATGATGGTAATATACGCATGGCGGTAAAAAAAATCCAAATAAAACCAATTTACTCATGTTAGGCTTACGCTCTGCCTCTTCAATTACACGGGGCACTGGCGATTTGTGGTCCAGGGCTAATAAAGGCCCTCTGTGAAGTATTGGGTACATCCACAGGTTTTTTACTTTCTCGCCCGTATGTAATACATGGGCTGAGAAAGTTATGTCTTCGTGCAAAATTTCGATTTTGAGATTTTGGGTTTCCCATGATCCTGGAGGTCCCCCGAGTCCAAAAAAGTGGTTTTTAAAAAATGTCCGTCCGACGTACGTACGTACGTACGTACGTACGTCACTCTGTCGCGCAACTGGACGTCACACCGTTCGTCCGATTTTGCTCAAATTCGGTATGTAGGTACCTAATGTAAATATCTGGACCCGTTTTTTGATAAATTTTGATAACTCTAAAATTGCGCCTGCTATGGTCAAAAAAAGGCAAAAAATCGTGTTTTTTGACAGTTAAGAAGGACTGGAAGCTACGTATATCAAGTTGGAACCTTGAAAATTTGCGAAAGTGTTTCTGAATAGATGCTTTTAGGTCATTTACAATCATTTGGAGGTGGGCCAATAACTTGGCCCAGTTTTGGCCCAAACGCGTTGGTCGTCACTCCGGTAGCACTATTCGACCGATTTCAATAAAAATTGGTAGGGAGGTGTACTTTAACCTAGTTTCATGTTTTACCGAACGAAATTTATCCAACATAATAATTATGGCCAATATTGGCATTATCATAGGAAAATTTTCCAAAAATGGAAATCACGTTTTTGATTGGTTCAGACGGATTTGCAACAACTCTAATCGACAGATTTCCTTGAAAATTGGTGAAAGTGGTCTCAGATAGATGCTTCAAGGTCATTTTTAATAGATTTTCAATTACTTGAAAATTAAGGCCGTGACATGGAAAATAGAAAACACGTACTTTGCGCGTAGAACGACACTTCACCATTTGACGGATATGTTTGAAATCCGGTGAGTAGGTGCCTAAAATTATTGTCCAGTGTATGGCAAAATATTTTTTAGAAAAAGTTAAAATTTTGGTCCCAAAAAAAATAAATAATGTAAAAAAAATCAAAATTTTCGATACCGCTGGCGTAAAAATTGCGAGAAAGTCAAGTGCGACCATTGTCGGACCCTTTATTTCTCTTTTTCTTAAAACCTGAAGGCAGATTTGTTCCCTGCAATCATGTGCTATTATATTCACCCCACTCTCAGGCACAGTGCGTCTCCGATCCAGGTTTACCTATTCTACACGGTTTATTATGAATATCCCTGTTTTAGGAGTGTGGGTAGCGCACCCACCTTTGGCGCCGTGAGTGGGTAGTAGGTGACTAGGTGCGAGAGCTCCGAGCTCACAGCTCTTGCCTAATTTGGAAATTTAGAACATGGAAGAAGAATTGAGTACAACTCACAGCAAGATTACAGTTTTAGATATACGAGCAAGGTTTTTTAGAAAAAATTGATGGACGTTTCCAATACAGAAAGCCGGTACTTATATAGGTATCTACCGAGGGGTTAACCACTCCAAGGGATTGCTTGAGATTGCCTGAGATTACATGAAGATTTCCTGAAATTTTCAACGAAATTCGTGGAAAGATGCATTCCGAAGGGTTAATTACTCCAGAAATTGCCAAGATTCCCTAAAGATTTCCAATGATTGCCTGAGATTCCCAACAAGATTCCTGGAGTGGTTAACCCCTCGGTATCTACTGAAGTCACGCAGTCGCAGCTATATGACACTCGTTGTCATTACTCGTAACAGTGGTTCTAAAATTTAGGTATAAGACAATGTAAGGGCATCAACAGCTATACGATGCCATGTGCGAAAATTTCGGAAATACGTATAACAAGAACTTCGTACAAGGTTTGGAACAAAGTGCGAGAGAAAAAAGCTGCTTCTGTTTTGTAGCTTTGGGAAGACAAGAAGACAAATGACCTGTGGAAACATGACCGAATACCTAATGAGCAATGGAATAATAACCATCGTTAATCAGCAGGTATACACATCCAGGTTGCCAACATCTGCATAAAAGGCTTAGAAATCTTGAAATAAAGGAAAGGTTTTTTCGGGTTCATTAGTCTGTGGGAAGATCAGAAGGTTGCGGCAACCTGTTTTGTACTGAGATAGGACAAAGGCCTGAAAGGCACAGCAGCCCGGCAGCCGGCAGGTATATTCAAAATAATTCAAATGCCGCGGGGGTTGTGCGATGCAAAGAGCCTACAACAAAGAGCCTCGCGAGCTACAGCGAATCCTGTACAGACCGCAGGTACGTTACCTCTTTCAGGGGTCTTCCAAAACTCACGCTCGTACAAAAAGGAAAAAATATTATTGATACTGAAGCATCAGAAAAAGTTCAGCACAGTAAAACAGTCACAGTTACTGCGATGAGCGATGTGAGACGCAAAATTAAAGAAAGGTCATCGGGAAACACGACTTAAGAAAATTCGAAATTTTCCTCTGGTTAATTTTCTCTTCCCAAATCCAATCTTCTCTTTCAAATTAAACCGAAAACCTGCAAGGAACTGGTACAGAACACCGGAGGTTTGGATGAGTGCCTGAATCCTATCCTATCCTGAATCCAGACGTAGTTTAGAGACCCTGAGTGGTTCCATGTTCCATGCATGGAAGTGATTGACAAGAAGCTGAAACTAAGGCTGGATTTAGCTATTTCTGAATTAATTTACCCGTAGTGTTTAACTGCTCTGTTGCTATGAGCTTCAAAAATGCAAATACATTTTTTTTAATACATATATATTTTTTTTTCGATGTTTCAACTGGAGGGTAGATCAATGAGTTGTTTCCGCTATACGGCCCACGACAATTTTCATTACTGGAAGTCCCGAGTTCGAACTCTTACGAATGTAATGGGGCCGCATGTTTTGGAAAGGACTGAGCACAGCATGGCGAAATGAAATAATCAACTTGATTTCAACCCTTTCCTTTTTTGTCAGTCTGTGCCAGGTTCAACCATTTTTCAAAAGACTCGTCTCTGTCTGCATTAACATTATTGCACTGAAGGTCTTCTTAGGAGCAGGGTTTTTTTTCCAAATGTAAAAAATGGTGATTGATATTGAGATTGTGATGGGGGTTGTGGAGACAGGCCGGGGGTGGACCTGTGGGAAATGCAAAGTGTGATTAATGCAACGTCAATCACCCTTTCAGGGCCCAGGTACGCTTTCAGGTACAGGGGATGTTGAACGGCAACCCCTTCCTGTCTGTGGGGCTGTTGAACTTTCAACAATGACGCTACGAGGGTTTCCACCAAAACTGCAATGGCCCGTTAATGCGACCACTGCAGTAATACCAAAAAGCAACGGCCTCGATAGCCGAGTGGACTAAATGGTCGACTTTTGAGGAGCAGTGAGAGCCGGGTCACACCGGTTCGATCCCGATCCTACCAAAAAGTGTTTCTGCTCGGCATTCACCTCTGATATGTTCAGCATGTCAAGTCAAATATGTATATCGAGGCTGTGGTGGTTCGGAACCCACCTAAAACTGTATAGGTCCCCATCGTTTACTCGATGGCTGGGGAGCTGGTATTTGGTAGTGCTGCCAGCTGAGCACAATGGATAGTTCTTGAAAACGGTCTAGTTGCTGGGCTTGTCCCTCCCAACCCTCCGCTATTATTATTAATACCAACAAGCAATGTCCCTCCCTAGTATAGGGCTAGCACGGGCGGACTTGTCCCTCCCTAGTATCGGGCTAGCACAGGCGGACCTGTCCCTCCCGAAACTCGGTATTAAAAAAATGTCCGAAAATAGTGGCACTTGACTATCTCATTTTTTTAAAATACATTTTTGACAAATTTTTTCTAATGAGATTTAGGCTTTTCATGCTCACAGTAAACGCAACATTTCAAAATCGAAATCCCGCATGAATTAGTACTAGAAAAGTCAGCGGGACGGTGAGTTATTGGGGTGGTTGTAAGTTGTAAGGGGGGTGAGGGGCGGGAGTGGAGGTGCATTGACCGTGGGACCCGCATGCAGGCTGAGCAGTCTGCACTTAATCATCCTAGCTCCTATAATGTAGCTTTAGCCTTCATCGAATCCTGCCGAGGCCATGCATGGGGAGCTGGCGGCCCTACGCCACACAACCGCTCCCTTGTTGTTAGCTAGCACGGGGGTCGGTCTGACTCCAGCTCAGCAGTGCCGGCCCAGGCAATTTTATAGCCTTTTATTTTCACCCTTTCTTTTTTGGACTCCCAACAGGGATCAGCCCGCTAGAGAGATAATATTTTGAACAGGGCTAGGAGTATACATATCATCTGGAATGGATCTAACTTTGGATATTTTTTTAGCGACTTCTATGCATACAATACCTTCTGGAGAGAACAACGTGATGGAATCAGAAGGCTTTTAGTTTTGAAGAATTTTAGCTTGATCAGGAACAATGTTTAGAGTAGTGAGGGGAAGCCTTCCAGGACAACCGTCTCTCCATAAAAAGTGTAGCGCGCATCCATCTGACTTGACGACCATACCATAGTAATTCAGGAAGCAGGCGCAGTGAATTAGGATGCGGAGCCTATCCCATGATCGCGCAGGTTGGCCCGTCTAACGGTACCTTGGTGCAGTAGAGGTGCATGAGATGCACATTGGGTGGGCGGACGACTGACGGTGATGGTGACTGCACTCGGTAGTCCATGCTGACCTACTTTAAACATCCGCTCATCAAAACAACCCTTTCGAACCCCAAAACTAATCGGAAATTGCTATGCCACCACCTGGGACCTTCCGTCCGTACGTTACCCCATCGAATGAGGCCAAATTTAAGGGAATAGGCAAAAGGGGACCTCTTCTCTGTATGAAACTTCGGTGAGTCCGGTGCATTGTGCAACAAGGCTCAGATACTGCACAAAAATAACTACTACCCCTGTGGTGTTACGGACTGCTTGCCAGTTAGAAATCCAAAATGGACATTACGTCTCAGAACTTCTTTATTCTATGTCAAAAACAGAGTTCTTCTAGGGTTATTGGTGCAAGATGTAAGAAAGAGAACTAAAAGTGGCGCTTCTTTTATTTATCCTCCAATTCCAGAAACAGGAAATTGGGGTAACCTTGCCACACTAAGGGTCGAAGCTTCGACCCCTTCGAGCTGCTTGTTTCTTGGACAAACATATAATGCAGAGATTCAGAGACAGGTAGTGGTACAGCCGGCCCAGGCACGTTAACAGACAGAAAACGCCAAAGGGCAAAGGATGACAGGGTGTATTTGTTAAAAGATGATTCGCCCGTGATTTGGTTTGATGAGCCGATTCGCCATCTGGCGCCGCAACCCTTCCATGGGAAGCAGGAAGTCAATCTCAGCCGTAACGGGACTCATACCTATACCAACCTACCACCTACTGGCCTTCACCTTCCCAACCTTTTCAAAGGTCTTTGCCCTGGCCTTGAAGATCAAATAATAGTTAGACCGACCAAAAAATAATCGTAATGGAATGGTCCCACAATAACAACACTCCAAAAAGAAGTTTTTGACATGGCTTTCGAGGACTACGTTCAGAAAGGCTTGTCGAATTTCAACCCAGAAGTATACAATACTTTATCTTACAAGTGCCCTGGAAAAATATAAACGGTTAGTAGGATGTTACTGTGCAGGTGGGGTCAATATAAAAAGTGGCTATATTTTAAGGTCAACATTTGAAGAAGCGGGGATAGGTTACACACAGTAACACATCAGTGCTAACAGATGCGACATTATTTCCATCACGTCATGTCGCTACATCCAAAATGTTATGTGGGAAAATCAAACGAATTGGTATGTAGGTGCTATGTCCTTATTAAGTAGGTACCTATACCTACTTACCGTCTGTTAACGAAGACCGACTACTTTGTAGGGTATTTAGGTAGGTCACATCAAACATAGAAAGAGGAAGTTCATTGATATGGACTATTCATATATGCTTACAGAAACAGAAACTTAATTGTGGAAAAGAGCACGTTCAAGCTTGAGCATATACCTACTTCGGAGTTAAAGAGATATAGGTGTGTACCTACCTATAATAGTGATCTCAACTACGGGTAACGCCTGCAAAAGTATGATTAGATACACACGCCAACAACAAATTCCTAGAGCTATCAGAGCCTTAAATAAGCTAATGTAATAAGTACGAAATTATTTTGTCTAGAATAGGAAAGAATATTTGCAAAAATTTTATTACTTTTAAAGCAAAATATTTTGCATTAGGTACCTACCTACTTATTTATGAAATAAAAACGGAAATGGAGCAAAATCTGCGTTAATACTGAAACTAAATCGAATCCATCAGTGGATATTTTGGGGTAATCCCATAAAACCAATAAAATCAAGATTATATTTTTTTTCCTTTAGAACTAAGGATTGTGTGGAAAGTTTTTTTTGGCGCGAATTCACCGTTTCACTCGCGTAAACGCCGCCGCAACTCTGCGCCACATGGTGGCCACATGTAAACGCCTTGCTCTTGATTCTTGCCGCCATATTTGTTTACGTGCAAAATAACAACATCGGGGAAAGGTTCGTAACTTTAAAAATTATCGCTCTTTGCTTTAGCAATCAGTCATTTCTTCGACTGGTTTACGTTGGAAAAATATTCTCAAAGCCTTAAAATGTATAGTAATTTAAGAGTTTACTTGTCTGGACGTTAAGCCAAGGTAGTTTTGTTTTTACAATTTTAGGTTAGACGTGTCAGGTTTTAAACCTGTCTTGACGATTTAAATGAAACCATTTAAAAGGAATTTATGCATTAATTCAGTGTTGGTTTTTAGATGGCGAAATTGAAAGGAGAGAAGAAGGGGAAGTCGGCTATCAATGAAGTGGTGACCCGCGAGTACACCATCAACATTCACAAGCGGCTGCACAGCGTTGGGTTCAAGAAGCGTTCTCCACGCGCTATCAAAGAAATCCGTAAATTTGCCGTAAAGCAGATGGGAACCCAGGACGTGCGAATTGACACCCGTCTCAACAAGCATATTTGGTCCAAGGGTATTAGGTACGTATCACTGACATTTTTTCGTTCAACAAATTGATCATGTTTACTTTGGGGGTTCCACTACTGTACCTACTAAAATGCGCCTGTAATCAAAGGCAGAATACATGTAAGTAGGACGAAGTTGAACCTCTATATTACTACTGTGGGGAGTTCATCGCAGTTGTGCGATTATTTTTGACGTTTAAAAATAATGCGCTGTTACCCTCTCGGGATGAGCTGATAAATAATTATTCCTTAGCTAGTGGGTCCGTTCCTGCGGGAATACTATAGAATAGGTCTACCTATTTCCTCCCCCTCCTTTTTATTTACTAGCTGTGTAGGTACAAAGCTGTTACAGTTTATTTTTATTTTCAGAAATGTGCCCTTCAGAATTCGAGTCCGTTTGAGCAGAAGGAGGAATGACGATGAAGACTCCCCTAACAAACTGTACACTTTGGTCACGCACGTTCCCGTTGCATCATTCAAGAAGCTCCAAACCGAAAACGTTGACCCAAGCCAGGAGTAAATTAAACTACTTTTAAACAAATTACTGTTTTGACTTGCTTAGGCTATGTGGTGATGTGTAGATAATGGCTAAATAAGCAATTTAAGCAGAACCACTTTCGGGGAAGGTATGGATAGAATTGAACAAAAAGTACCCCACCACGAGGTGAGGATCACTCTCGTTTCGGTTTTGATTTAGGAACACAGCAATTTGAAAATTAGTTACCCCAAAACCCCGAGACCAAAGAATCAGTGTATCGATACGCATGGCCGAATATACTTGTTCCGTTCGACTGCTATATAGCGCTATACATACCAGTAAGCTCTGTATTTATACATACCAATACCAATACATACAACAACAACAGGGATTTTTTTGGCGAAATATTTCTCCTGGCATCTAGACCTTCAGCATTAAATTTTTACGGCTATTCCGATAATGGGGGTGGTGGGCATTAGCGACAAATAGCCGTGAGCGCCTTCCGGTAGTGATGCTTCTGTTGTGTTGTGCCAGCTGGCCCGGGGAAGTATAGACAGAAAGGATACAGCGGGCACAGCAAGCAGTCTCTCACTAACTACCAGCCAAGAAGGTTTTCCTGCTTATCCCCTTGATAACGTAACAGTTTCATTGTACAGTAGAAACACGTCCTTACTGTCACGGTTGAAACTACTGAATTATAGTTAGGTAAGTACACTGTAGGAATAGTTACTCGGAACTATTGCAGGTTTTAGTCCAAGGGGGATGCATTCATACTAACAAGTTCGACCTTGCCGAATAGTTAATTACCCAAACCTATAGGTTTGAATTCGACGCCTGAGGTTTTCTAATAAGATCGCATAGGTTATTTATGACGATTGACAGACGGAGAAAATAAGCTTATGAGCTTACCTCTGCCGCCAAGAAAGAGTGGGTACGTATCCGAAGACTCGTGAGACATCCACCGGCAATGAGTAGCTGCGTGATTTGCCATTTTATCGTCCTCGATCTCCATATGAGAGGGGAAACACGAATGAAGGCTCGTGAAAAGCAGGTCAAAAACTAGTCAACCCAAACCCGAAAATTACGCTTTTCACTAAAAGAGATGTATTCACACTCTTCACAGTTGAGCATTTCAAACTTTCATGTAAACAAAAATTCTAAAACCACGTTTGAAACCCAGAAAGTCAAATTCTTCATTATTTTTCTTACATAACATACTGACTACATTTTAATTACAACTTTTTAAAGTTTATTTAAATTTTTTTTTTAACAATTTCAAATTATTTTTCTAGTTTATTATTATTTTAGTTTGCAGATCCGTTTAGTAGCACTAGAAGGCTCTGACCGCGGCAAAACAATATGGCGAATGTGTAGCTGACCGATTCTGACGTGTCTATGTTTAAATAAAACTTAAATTATTGTTATTCAGCCTTTTAGTAATTAAAATGCATACAGTACTGACAAGGGGAAATGCCATAGTGGCTTACACGCTGAGCGTTCTGGCGGCGCTTACTTTCTGCTGCTTTCTGTCCACCGTGTTCCTGGACTATCGGAAACCAGCAACCATAAACACGGTCAAAGTTTTGGTGTAAGTACTTAGCTTGAGTGAAGTATAACTGGACCATAGTGTTAGGATGGGTCAGATCTAGATGATGACGAGGGCAATTTATCGTGGCTGCTATAGGTACAATCGTGAGGCTGACTTCGTTCAGCAGCATCCCAGTAAGTATGCCAAGATGTATGTTGGGATTCGTCACAGACACCCATCAAGGCCAGCTAGGCAGGCAGGCTCACTGGCAGCCTCATAAAGCTCAACGTTTTTCCTGGTCAGCAAAGCCCACTATAACAATATCTGAAAAGTCAAGTCTTGGTTCCCCCGCTTCGGATTCTCAAACGCCACGACATTCTTCTGCCTAAGGAGTGATTAAAACCTTTTCTCAGTTCTATTCATATTTTCTATTCTAAGCCCTTTGAACTGGTATCTTTGCCCTAATTACTTCCGAAATAGCCCCACTGGTGGCCCGCTCATGTTTTTTTTTTTTACTGGTTTTAGGAAAAACGTGCCAGACTACAGTGCCGCGAGGGAAAAGAATGATCTTGGTTTCCTCACATTCGATCTCCAGACTGATCTGACGGACCTTTTCAACTGGAACGTCAAGCAACTGTTCCTGTACCTATCTGCTGAATATCAGACCGCTAAGAATAAACTCAATCAAGTTGTATTGTGGGACAAAATAATACTTCGTGGGGAAAATGCAGTTCTGGACTTCAAAAACATGAACACAAAGTATTACTTTTGGGACGACGGAAACGGACTCAGGTACGATCACTGCTCTGCTTTGATAGCTAACGATCATAGTGAGGTAATGCACTTAGGTACTGTGGCTGCAAAGCTCAGATGAAATACTAAATGCAGACTGCGGCAAAACTGGCATTGAACCGTTTTCGCCTTTGGATACCGAGTTCTTCACGTTATGACTATAGGATTGTACCGTTATAGTCTCAAGTAACTTTCTTTTGAACGGTCATGTTAGATTGCGCAATCTTTTCCTGGAGGTTGAGACCCTCAGGGAAGGTGGTCCATGGACGAGTTAATTCTTAGCCTAGTTAGAGAGGTTGTTCCGCTGCACGTCTCAACAAAATTATTACCTAATTGAAACATACACGATTGTTTGATTTTTGTCCAGGGGGAATAAAAATGTGACGTTGACCCTGTCTTGGAATATTATCCCTAACGCCGGACTCCTGCCCAACATCTTTGCACACGGACAGCATTCTTTCAAGTTCCCAGACGAGTACACCGTTGCCAGGGTTGAGCGTGGAGTTTAATACATTTTTCTTTCGTCATCAGCGGTTCTTCTTTCCTGCTTAGTTGGTATAACTCCATTTGTAAGGGATGATCCCTTCATACGATTTTCAGTTGGAACTGCAAATAAGTTCGTATTTTATCATGGCAAATTTCGTCAAAAACGAATGTTAGTTTGGAATGAAATCTACCGTGAATTGAAAGTAACTATATTTAGGGAAGTAAAAATATGGTTTATTTATACACAATTGACCGCTGCAACGATCTTACATGGGTAAAATTTACGTGTACTTATCAAAGTGGCCAAAAGTAACCTAACTGCGCTAAATTATGGCTTGCCAATTTTGTAGGTAACATTGTGTTCCCAAGCAGGTAGTTATTTGCCCTGGAAGGGTGGCATAATAGTACGTATAAACACCGCTTTAGTGATGGTTCTTCATAGCACAGCTGCCATATTGAGAAGACGACACGCGAAAATAGCTCGAAATAAGTACGTTCCAAAACTTGTAGCTAAAAATAAAGTAGATAAGGGAACAGACTACAGGTACCTACGTGATTAGTAATATTAGGTCAGGTATAGGCGATTAATGATTATTCTTTATGAATGTGTCAATTTTTTCTAACGGAAAATTGGGCCCTGGAACGGCAGAATTGGGATTTTACAATTTAGAACTAGTGCCTCAGCCTAATCTTTTTGTACAGACTGATGTATAGACCTGACCTTACAAATGCTTCCGTAGACAAGTCCAGATGTTCTGGATTAACCAGTAGGTCATGCTAAAACACTGCATCCTCTTCTATTCCATTATTTTATATAAATCATCCTTTTTTTTTACCATACTTTAGGATACTTGAGCTGAAACTAATAATTAAATAATATAAATAATGGGATGTGACGGTGACGGTGACTTCATGGACTAGTATGTTACATCGAACAGTATCCACCCTCCTCTTCATTCACGGAGTTCTCTCATCGTCCGGTTCCTTCACTTCCGTTTCCGTGGCAGGAGTTTCTTCAACTGAAGCTGTTGGCGGCGGCGGCGGTGGTGGTGGTGATGCTTCCCCCGGAGCTACTTCCTCTGATTGACTAGGGAGCTCAGGATTCTGCCTCCCATACTTCTTATAAATATTGAACATTTCTCTGAGACCCTGAAAGAAGACAAACGTGAAGAAGCTGGGAATATACGTGTAAGGTATAGGTTATAGGTGTAGGAACGTGGCAGTTAGCTCCCCACAGAAATTATCCATATATCTATGAATATTGTAACATAAATTTTTCCGTCCACCCTATGCAGTTCAAAATCGTTCAGAAATAAGTTCAAGAAGATTTTATTTGACACTGGAGTTTTTTTAAATTTATTTTTAATGACTTTTAAAGTCGCAAGTTTTTCGCGATCCAAATATTAGGGACATCCACTACAACCAAGAATCTATAAGACACTACCTTAAAATATCTTTCCTTACTTTGTTTTCGGTAGCCAGCTGAGTGATGATTTCCCTGTCTTTTATCGCTTCTTCTTCATCCGCCGCAACAGCTCTCCTCATTACGTCTTTCATTTCCTTTATCTGGTTGCACTGTTCTAAAATTATCTGAAAGGAGGAAAATGTAATTAAACTGAGACTGTAGCAGCGTATTATAAAAAATGCCAAGATAAATAAATTTTTCACAAGCACAGCCCCCCCCCCCCTTAAATTTTTGCCAAATAATGCCAAAACTTGAGACTATGCCATATTTGTTTGCGGTTGCAGCTCTAGAATAGACTTATCTTGAATGAAAACGTCAAGGGAACGGGCCTCACCTGAGTGTATGCTGATTGATAATAACTGGAAACATCCGAATGTGATTCCGTGGTAAGTTTCGCGACTTGCTGCCGGTACTTGGACATAATAAGCTCCAGTGCATTTTGATAATCATCCAGAGCAGCTCGAAGTTCTCTGTTTTCGGCCTGCAGCTCCCTCAGGTGTTGACTTTCCCTCTGTAGCCCAGCTACAAGCACAGACTGCGAACGCTGCGATGCCGCTTCATTCAAAATCTCTACATCTTCCGAATACTGAAAATAATAAAACCATATTTTATGAGAACGCAGACATGCAAGAGAAATTTAATGCCAGACTGCCTATATTGACGAACTTCCCTATGCTTCAAAAAATTACCCGGCAGATGTACGGCTTTTGGGTTTGGCGCGCTATCTCGCACATAGACCGTTTATGCACGACGTGGAGCAGTGCATTTTCGCTGGCAACAGAAATAATAATATTTCTCTTCACTATTATTTCTTTTTCGTCGAATATTTAATACATGTCCCCTGTAAAATGTTTTAATACTATTTTCACTATTTTAAGGTGTTTCTACAGGGCGGCAAGAGAAAAATAAGCGAATTATTCAGGAAAACGATAAAATAATCCAGTAAGTACCTAATGGAGATTAATAAATTTTGTAAATTCCTCACAGGCAGGCTATTGACTCTATTACGTTGGGATCTTTTTAGGACTACTACGTGACACCCCGAGAACCGATTGTAAGTGATTTTTAGCCAATCCGGCACCGGTCCCAAAATCCGGACATGGAGCTAAAAAAACTGAATAAATTCCTCACGGGCAGGCTATTGACTCTATTACGTTGGGTTCTTTTTAGAACCACTATGTGACACCCCGAGAACCGATTGTGACTGATTTTTGGCCAATCCGGCACCGGACCCAAAATCCGGACATGCTGCTGAAAATTTTTCATAAATTCCTCACGGGCAGGCTATTGACTCTATTACGTTGGGATTTTTTTACAACTACTATGTGACACCCCGAGAACCGATTTGGACTGATATTTTGCCAATCCGGCACCGGACCCAAAATCCGGACATGGAGCTAAAAAAAACTGAATAAATTCCTCACGGGCAGGCTTTTGACTCAATTACGTTGGGATCTTTCTAGGACTACTATGTCACACCCTGAGAACCGATTGTGACTGATTTTTGGCCAATCCGGCACCGGACCCAAAATCCGGACATGGAGCTAAAAAAAACTGAATAAATTCCTCACGGGCAGGCTTTTGACTCAATTACGTTGGGATCTTTTTAGGACTACTATGTGACACCCCGAGAACCGATTGTGACTGATTTTTGGCCAATCCGGCACCGGACCCAAAATCCGGACATGGAGCTAAAAAAAACTGAATAAATTCCTCACGGGCAGGCTTTTGACTCAATTACGTTGGGATCTTTTTAGGACTACTATGTGACACCCCGAGAACCGATTGTGACTGATTTTTGGCCAATCCGGCACCGGACCCAAAATCCGGACATGGAGCTAAAAAAAACTGAATAAATTCCTCACGGGCAGGCTTTTGACTCAATTACGTTGGGATCTTTTTAGGACTACTATGTGACACCCCGAGAACCGATTGTGACTGATTTTTGGCCAATCCGGCACCGGACCCAAAATCCGGACATGGAGCTAAAAAAAACTGAATAAATTCCTCACGGGCAGGCTTTTGACTCAATTACGTTGGGATCTTTTTAGGACTACTATGTGACACCCCGAGAACCGATTGTGACTGATTTTTGGCCAATCCGGCACCGGACCCAAAATCCGGACATGGAGCTAAAAAAATTAAATAAATTCCTCACGGGCAGGCTATTGACTCTATTACGTTGGGTTCTTTTTAGAACTACTATGTGACACCCCGAGTACCGATTGTGACTGATTTTTGCCCAATCTGGCACCGGACCCAAAATCCGGACATGGAGCTAAAAAAAACTGAATAAATTCCTCACGGGCAGGCTATTGACTCTATTACGTTGGGTTCTTTTTAGAACCACTATGTGACACCCCGAGAACCGATTGTGACTGATTTTTGGCCAATCCGGCACCGGACCCAAAATCCGGACATGGAGCTGAAAATTCTTCATAAATTCCTCACGGGCAGGCTATTGACTCAATTACGTTGGGATCTTTTTACAACTACTATGTGACACCCCGAGAACCGATTGGGACTGATTTTTGCCCAATCTGGCACCGGACCCAAAATCCGGACATGGAGCTAAAAAAAACTGAATAAATTCCTCATGGCAGGCTTTTGACTCAATTACGTTGGGATCTTTTTAGGACTACTATTTGACACCCCGAGAACCGATTGTGACTGATTTTTGGCCAATCCGGCACCGGACCCAAAATCCGGACATGGAGCTAAAAAAATTAAATAAATTCCTCACGGGCAGGCTATTGACTCTATTACGTTGGGTTCTTTTTAGAACCACTATGTGACACCCCGAGAACCGATTGTGACTGATTTTTGGCCAATCCGGCACCGGACCCAAAATCCGGACATGCTGCTGAAAATTCTTCATAAATTCCTCACGGGCAGGCTATTGACTCAATTACGTTGGGATCTTTTTACAACTACTATGTGACACCCCGAGAACCGATTGGGACTGATTTTTGCCCAATCTGGCACCGGACCCAAAATCCGGACATGGAGCTAAAAAAAACTGAATAAATTCCTCATGGCAGGCTTTTGACTCAATTACGTTGGGATCTTTTTAGGACTACTATTTGACACCCCGAGAACCGATTGTGACTGATTTTTGGCCAATCCGGCACCGGACCCAAAATCCGGACATGGAGCTAAAAAAATTAAATAAATTCCTCACGGGCAGGCTATTGACTCTATTACGTTGGGTTCTTTTTAGAACCACTATGTGACACCCCGAGAACCGATTGTGACTGATTTTTGGCCAATCCGGCACCGGACCCAAAATCCGGACATGCTGCTGAAAATTCTTCATAAATTCCTCACGGGCAGGCTATTGACTCAATTACGTTGGGATCTTTTTACAACTACTATGTGACACCCCGAGAACCGATTGGGACTGATTTTTGCCCAATCTGGCACCGGACCCAAAATCCGGACATGGAGCTAAAAAAAACTGAATAAATTCCTCACGGGCAGGCTATTGACCCTATTACGTTGGGATCTTTTTAGAACTACTATGTGACAACCCGAGAACCGATTGTGACTGATTTTTGGCCAATCTGGCACCGGACCCAAAATCCGGACATGGAGCAAAAAAAAAAATTGAGTAAATTCCTCACGGGCAGGCTATTGACTCTATTACGTTGGAATCTTATTACGACTACTATGTGACACACCGACAACCGATTGTGACTAATTTTTGGCCAATCTGGCACCGGACCCAAAATCCGGACATTGAGCTAAAAAAACTGAATAAATTCCTCACGGGCAGGCTATTGACCCTATTACGTTGGGATCTTTTTAGAACTACTATTTGACACCCCGAGAACTGATTGTGACTGATTTTTGGCCAATCCGGCACTTAACTTAACTTAATGTTGTTGCACTACTGCTTATATAGCTTAAGAGAAATAATGTTGTTCCTCCATTCTGTATCTGGGTATCTGGGTGGGACACAACATCGGTATCTTGCAGAATAGTCAAACATCGAACTTTCAAGACATGGGGGTGGAAAGCAGAAGGAAGTTGAGATTTGATCCCCATTCCAACCACCTTTCCTGTTCCTCCAGAGGATCCTCATACACCTCGTCAGCTGTCTCCCTGACAGTCTAGTTGCTAGTCTTGTCCCCCACCCCTCTACTAGCCAACCTACATAGTTTGAATACTCAGCAATATAAGAAAAATGGGAAAATGACAGGTGACGATGTGCTTATTATTAGTCAAAGGGGTAAGTTCTCTCGTACGTCATCACTACGGACCTAACTTGAAATCGTGATCTGAGTAGCAGTGTACATATATTGTTTATTTGTTTGATCAGTAGGTAATGCTTCTTTTATGAGTGTTATGAAGTTTTGAAGTAATTAACCATCATATTATCTCTTCATTCTTCAGAAAAAGTCAGGTAATAAACAAATTCTTGTAACATAAAAGTAATATCGGCGGTAAAACTTTATTGGCGGGAATCTAGTACCACGCCATTTGACGCCATGTTTCAGAAGTGACCACGTGACTGAATTCCGCGCAATTCCCAATCACTTTAAAAATGTTATTACACACATTATAATTCGATATTTATCCATAGAATGAAGAGGCATGGTTAATATTGTCTCAAAGAATTCATGACATTGATAAAAGAGGCAACATTGACAATAACTTTAAAAAAACACTGCTGTTCAATTCGAGATTTGAACTTGGGTCGGTAGTAAACTCGTACGAAGGTACCCCCATACCTGACTACAACAACGTTGTCAGCCGTCATATTTCAGGGTAGGCTATATTCTTTCACTACAAGGGGAGTCATTTCAGCCCCAAAATTAAAATAATTGAGAAATAGGGGTGGAAAAGAAGGTAGAAAACGCAGAGTAGGCTAAAGTATAGTCACTGCAGCATACCAAAATTACCAGCTACACATTTTTTTCTCGCAACCCCCTCACTCAAATACTGATAGCCGTTGCAACGCCATAAAACGGCTGTCGTTCCATCAGCTCTTCTGCTTCTGCTTCAGGATCTCAAATATTTCTTTTCAAAATTCTAAAGGCGATTAGGTCGTCTATCGCAATGTCAGGATTTTTGGCTTTTATTTCGGCATAATTTAATTTTTTGGTAGCAGTGCCTGTTGCTAGGCAACCCGGAAACGCCTGGCCGTTGTGTTTTTACTTTCTCGCTAGCCATATATGGTGAGAAAGTATTGTTTTCGTGCAAAATTTCGAAATTCAGATTTTGGGTCTCCCATGATCCTGGGGGTCCCCTGAGTCCAAAAAAGTGGTTTCTGGAAAAATTCTGTCCGTCCGTCAGATAGTCAGTCCGTCAGTCCGTCCGTCCGTGCAGTTCTCTAGAGCCTATACCGTTCACCCGATTTTGATGAAATTTGGCATGGACCTGTCTAATATCACTGCCGAGGGGCATTTCTAAGGAATCCTTCATTGGTCAAAAATTGCGGCCACTATTGTCCGGCACCGGACCCAAAATCCGGACATGGAGCTAAAAAAACTGAATAAATTCCTCACGGGCAGGCTATTGACTCTATTTCGTTGGGATCTTTTTACAACTACTATGTGACACCCCGACAACCGATTGTGACTAATTTTTCGCCAATCCGGCTCCGGACCCAAAATCCGGACATGGAGCTAAAAAAAACTGAATAAATTCCTCACGGGCAGGCTATTGACTCTATTTCGTTGGGATCTTTTTAGAACTACTATGTGACACCCCGACAACGGATTGTGAGTGATTTTTGGCCAATCCGGCACCGGACCCAAAATCCGGACATGGAGCTAAAAAAACTGAATAAATTCCTCACGGGCAGGCTATTGACTCTATTACGTTGGAATCTTTTTAGAACTACTATGTGACACACCGACAACCGACCTACCGATGGTAGTGTAAGCAGAAAGCATACCCGGGAAAATGACACGTGACGATTTGCTTATTATTAGTCAAAGGGGTAAGTGCGTACGTCATCACTACGGACCTAACATGAAATCGTGATCTGAGTACCCCCCCCCCCCCCCCCCGAATGATTTCAAAAACCCCCATGACCACTTTTTGGATACCTACGGGCCTGGTATTAAGGTACCTAATGTAGTAGTAGTAGTTGTAGGGGCCAGATGAAGCTGGAAGACTTAGACCCTTTGGTTGGGTCCGTAGAGCATCCCCTTCCCGTCGCTAGCTACTGAAAGTTTATGGCCGTGCAGAACCGGTGTACTGCACGGGGACGAAAGTCCCCTTACTAATGTAAGTATCTGGAGACGCTTTTTGAGCAATTTTGGATAACTCAAAAAATATTTTACCTATGGTTACAAAAAATAAAAAAATCGCTTTTCTCGGCTGCAGTACCTATAGGTAGGTATAGTGAGGGACCGGAGGCTCATTTGTAGGTGAGGCAAAAACTTATAGGTATCTTGGCACTGTTCCAATGAGGGTGAATTCCGCCTAGAGAAGCACTGTAGCTATGTAACCTGACCGCTGACTACCTCATGATGTTCGATATGTGGTAGGTCTACTTGTTGAACGGGTCAAGTCCATTATCAATAATTCATTTTCACTCATTCATTCTATAATACTCTTTACTCTTTCAATTAAATTTATTTCAACTGAAACTGTGGCCTCGCAGTGGTCAAACTAAGATCACTAGAGTAGCATACGTGAGGTCTTAAGTTCGAATTCCGGCACTAGCAATTTTCTGCTGCAGAAGCATGGACCAAACATTCATTCGGCTCCGGCCACCACAAACGTGATTTAAGTAACATCTGTATGTTTGGGTCAACGGTATGGGCTGTGTGGACCATACAACAGGTTCGTGGGCTATTAACTTTGTTTTATATTATTCAAATTAAATAAATACCTATATATATTTTTTGTTTTAAATGTGTAATTGCTGTAATCTCGCCTAAAAAGATCCCAACGTAATTGAGTCAATACCCTGCCCGTGAAGAATTTATTTAATTTTTTTAGCTCCATGTCCGGATTTTGGGTCCGGTGCCGGATTGGCCAAAAATCAGTCACAATCGGTTTTCAGGGTGTGACATAGTAGTCCTAAAAAGATCCCAACGTAATTGAGTCAAAAGCCTGCCCGTGAGGAATTTATTCTTTTTTTTTTAGCTCCATGTCCGGATTTTGGGTCCGGTGCCGGATTGGCCAAAAATCAGTCACAATCGGTTCTCAGGGTGTGACATAGTAGTCCTAGAAAGATCCCAACGTAATTGAGTCAAAAGCCTGCCCGTGAGGAATTTATTCAGTTTTTTTTAGCTCCATGTCCGGATTTTGGGTCCGGTGCCGAATTGGCCAAAAATCAGTCACAATCGGTTTTCAGGGTGTGACATAGGAGTCCTAAAAACATCCCAACGTAATTGAGTCAATAGGCTGCGCGTGAGGAATTTATTCAGTTTTTTTAGCTCCATGTCCGGATTTTGGGTCCGGTGCCGGATTGGCCAAAAATCAGTCACAATCGGTTTTCAGGGTGTGACATAGTAGTCCTAAAAAGATCCCAACGTAATTGAGTCAAAAGCCTGCCCGTGAGGAATTTATTCAGTTTTTTTTAGCTCCATGTCCGGATTTTGGGTCCGGTGCCGGATTGGCCAAAAATCAGTCACAATCGGTTCTCGGGGTGTCACATAGTAGTTGTAAGAAGATCCCAACGTAATTGAGTCAAAAGCCTGCCCGTGAGGAATTTATTCAGTTTTTTTTAGCTCCATGTCCGGATTTTGGGTCCGGTGCCGGATTGGCTAAAAATCAGTCCCAATCGGTTCTCAGGGTGTGACATAGGAGTCCTAAAAATATCCCAACGTAATTGAGTCAATAGGCTGCGCGTGAGGAATTTATTCAGTTTTTTTAGCTCCATGTCCGGATTTTGGGTCCGGTGCCGGATTGGCCAAAAATCAGTCACAATCGGTTTTCAGGGTGTGACATAGTAGTCCTAAAAAGATCCCAACGTAATTGAGTCAAAAGCCTGCCCGTGAGGACTTTATTCAGTTTTTTTTAGCTCCATGTCCGGATTTTGGGTCCGGTGCCGGATTGGCCAAAAATCAGTCACAATCGGTTCTCGGGGTGTCACATAGTAGTTGTAAGAAGATCCCAACGTAATTGAGTCAAAAGCCTGCCCGTGAGGAATTTATTCAGTTTTTTTTAGCTCCATGTCCGGATTTTGGGTCCGGTGCCGGATTGGCCAAAAATCAGTCACAATCGGTTCTCGGGGTGTCACATAGTAGTTGTAAGAAGATCCCAACGTAATTGAGTCAAAAGCCTGCCCGTGAGGAATTTATTCAGTTTTTTTTAGCTCCATGTCCGGATTTTGGGTCCGGTGCCGGATTGGCTAAAAATCAGTCCCAATCGGTTCTCAGGGTGTGACATAGGAGTCCTAAAAATATCCCAACGTAATTGAGTCAATAGGCTGCGCGTGAGGAATTTATTCAGTTTTTTTAGCTCCATGTCCGGATTTTGGGTCCGGTGCCGGATTGGCTAAAAATCAGTCCCAATCGGTTCTCAGGGTGTGACATAGGAGTCCTAAAAACATCCCAACGTAATTGAGTCAATAGGCTGCGCGTGAGGAATTTATTCAGTTTTTTTAGCTCCATGTCCGGATTTTGGGTCCGGTGCCGGATTGGCCAAAAATCAGTCACAATCGGTTTTCAGGGTGTGACATAGTAGTCCTAAAAAGATCCCAACGTAATTGAGTCAAAAGCCTGCCCGTGAGGACTTTATTCAGTTTTTTTTAGCTCCATGTCCGGATTTTGGGTCCGGTGCCGGATTGGCCAAAAATCAGTCACAATCGGTTCTCGGGGTGTCACATAGTAGTTGTAAGAAGATCCCAACGTAATTGAGTCAAAAGCCTGCCCGTGAGGAATTTATTCAGTTTTTTTTAGCTCCATGTCCGGATTTTGGGTCCGGTGCCGGATTGGCTAAAAATCAGTCCCAATCGGTTCTCAGGGTGTGACATAGGAGTCCTAAAAACATCCCAACGTAATTGAGTCAATAGGCTGCGCGTGAGGAATTTATTCAGTTTTTTTTAGCTCCATGTCCGGATTTTGGGTCCGGTGCCGGATTGGCCAAAAATCAGTCACAATCGGTTCTCGGGGTGTCACATAGTAGTTGTAAGAAGATCCCAACGTAATTGAGTCAAAAGCCTGCCCGTGAGGAATTTATTCAGTTTTTTTTAGCTCCATGTCCGGATTTTGGGTCCGGTGCCGGATTGGCTAAAAATCAGTCCCAATCGGTTCTCAGGGTGTGACATAGGAGTCCTAAAAACATCCCAACGTAATTGAGTCAATAGGCTGCGCGTGAGGAATTTATTCAGTTTTTTTTAGCTCCATGTCCGGATTTTGGGTCCGGTGCCGGATTGGCCAAAAATCAGTCACAATCGGTTCTCGGGGTGTCACATAGTAGTTGTAAGAAGATCCCAACGTAATTGAGTCAAAAGCCTGCCCGTGAGGAATTTATTCGGTTTTTTTTAGCTCCATGTCCGGATTTTGGGTCCGGTGCCGGATTGGCTAAAAATCAGTCCCAATCGGTTCTCAGGGTGTGACATAGGAGTCCTAAAAACATCCCAACGTAATTGAGTCAATAGGCTGCGCGTGAGGAATTTATTCAGTTTTTTTAGCTCCATGTCCGGATTTTGGGTCCGGTGCCGGATTGGCCAAAAATCAGTCACAATCGGTTTTCAGGGTGTGACATAGTAGTCCTAAAAAGATCCCAACGTAATTGAGTCAAAAGCCTGCCCGAGAGGAATTTATTCATTTTTTTTTAGCTCCATGTCCGGATTTTGGGTCCGGTGCCGGATTGGCCAAAAATCAGTCACAATCGGTTCTCGGGGTGTCACATAGTAGTTGTAAGAAGATCTTAACGTAATTGAGTCAATAGGCTGCGCGTGAGGAATTTATTCAGTTTTTTTTTAGCTCCATGTCCGGATTTTGGGTCCGGTGCCGGATTGGCAAAATATCAGTCCAAATCGGTTCTCGGGGTGTCACATAGTAGTTGTAAAAAAATCCCAACGTAATAGAGTCAATAGCCTGCCCGTGAGGAATTTATGAAGAATTTTCAGCAGCATGTCCGGATTTTGGGTCCGGTGCCGGATTGGCCAAAAATCAGTCACAATCGGTTCTCGGGGTGTCACATAGTGGTTCTAAAAAGAACCCAACGTAATAGAGTCAATACCCTGCCCGTGAGGAATTTATTAAGAATTTTAAGCTCCATGTCCGGATTTTGGGTCCGGTGCCGGATTGGGCAAAAATCAGTCCCAATCGGTTCTCGGGGTGTCGCATACTAGTCCTAAAAAGATCTCAACGTAATAGAGTCAATACCCTGCCCGTGAGGAATTTATTAAGAATTTTAAGCTCCATGTCCGGATTTTGGGTCCGGTGCCGGATTGGGCAAAAATTAGTCACAATCGGTTCTCGGGGTGTCACATAGTAGTCCTAAAAAGATCCCAACGTAATTGAGTCAATAGCCTGCCCGTGAGGAATTTATTCAGTTTTTTTAGCTCCATGTCCGGATGTTGGGTCCGGTGCCGGATTGGCCAAAAATCAGTCCCAATCGGTTCTCGGGGTGTCACATAGTGGTTCTAAAAAGAACCCAACGTAATAGAGTCAATAGCCTGCCCGTGAGGAATTTATTCAGTTTTTTTAGCTCCATGTCCGGATTTTGGGTCCGGTGCCGGATTGGCCAAAAATCAGTCACAATCGGTTCTCGGGGTGTCACGTAGTAGTCCTAAAAAGATCCCAACGTAATAGAGTCAATAGCCTGCCTGTGAGGAATTTACAAAATTTATTAACCTCCATTACTGGATTATTTTATTGTTTTCCTGAATAATTCGCTTATTTTTCTCTTGCCGCCCTGTAGAAACACCTTAAAATAGTGAAAATAATATTAAAACATTTTACAGGGGACATGTATTAAATATTCGACGAAAAAGAAATAATAGTGAAGAGAAATATTATTATTTCTGTTGCCAGCGAAAATGCACTGCTCCACGTCGTGCATAAACGGTCTATGTGCGAGATAGCGCGCCAAACCCAAAAGCCGTACATCTGCCCCGATAGCAACTGAAAACCTATTGGTATTGAAATCTCAACACGAGACATCTGAGGTGAGGTGTTATCCTCACCGCTGCTCCAAAGAAGTCATAGTATGTCAATGTCATGTCTCAACCACTTCCCTATATACCCACCTGTTTAATATGTTGAATTTGATTCTGGGTGCATTTCGCCTGCGTAATAAGAGCATCAGATTTGAGCTCATCGTCTTTTAATCTGTTGGACAACTTTCTCGCATCATTGATAACTTGCTGAAGGTTTATGGACATCTGAAACAGATAAGAAAGGATCAGTTAAAGACTACAAGATAACGTGCTGTCACGGCTACACTCCCTTGTGTGTCTGTCAAAGCCTAACATGCAGTATATTAGTATACCTACAACTTTCTATTTGACTTCCTCGTCTTCTTTTCTACGTATGTAATCTAAAATGAGTTTGACTAGCAAAGTTATAGTCCCTCACCCTTAAAACTTCATTACTTCTTCAGACACACATTCAGAATTTTATCCGACTCCCGAAATCGACCAGCCGCACCAGAAACTTTTTGGTGTGATCCATTTATTTTCTTAGTCAGCTGTTTGTTTATATTTGAGTACAAGGCGGTGTAAATTACAGAATACTTTTAGATGTTTTATTATGGTTTTATTGACGTACCTACTTTACTAAAATTTGAACTTTGAATATACCTCCAAACGCAAAGTGTCATGGCGGCCGAATGCAAAACATAAACAGAAATTAGTCCACTTTATTTGCTCAAAAAAAGGGTAGAGTAAAGTTTTTAGTTATTTAGTAGGGACTCAAACCGTAGCAGGTATGTTCCTACTATAGTACCTAGCTTTCTGTAAGGCTCTAAATAGCATGAACGTGGTTAAGGATGTGCCCCACATTCCATCTGTTACGCGTTAGTTATCAGTGCTTACATGCGAAATGTCAATATGCTCAATAAGCTCAATAACGTGAAGTAAGCGAGATTGTTAGTCTTGTGTTGGATGAATATAGACAAACCTTGGTGCGCCCCTCGGGTCACAACATAATTTTTTTGGTGGAGATTAGCCTGTTGAATGATTTCTCCGAGGCGGGGCAAGGTAACAACCAACCAGGGACTAAAAGTTTCAGTTCACCTCCACCAAGTCATCAGGTTTGGTTGGGTTGGTTAATCTATAATATTCTTTTAGGGTCAAGATGGGAGACAAACCAGGTGTTAACGCTGAAGATCTCAAAGAGCTAAAAGAGAGGATGGAACTGATAGTTGCTGCGGACCCAGTCCAGTATCACAATGAGTTCTCTTTAAAACGTTACCTGCGTGCATTCAAAACCGTTGATGCGGCATTTCAGGTAAGCAAGTGTCATTAGTTTAACCGCTTTACTTCGTACCTCACGCACACGTACTTTTCCTAGCACCCACCTAGGCAATCACCCCAGTAAGTGTATTGTATCTGCGGAAAGGAATACAGTTGGAAAGGCTGCTAGTAGGAAGAGAAACATCTCTCTTACTACTCCCTTTGCTAAGCCATTCAGTAGCTGCCATACTTACACCGGTAATTGTTCTCTGGTCCAACCTGTGGTCTCATTTTGACGCAGGCAATCCTGAAAACGAACAAATGGCGCGCAGAGTACGGCGCGGCTGGCCTCAGCCTCGATGATCCGGCAGTGAAAAGCCATTATGACGCTAAGCGAGGCCGCGTCCTGAGGCACCGTGATATGAGCGGCCGGCCCGTCATCTACATTCCCGCTCGCAACCACAACGCTAACGATCGCGACGTCGATGAGCTCACCAAGTTCATCGTCTACTGTTTAGTAAGTTTACCATTTCCGAGTGAGCGTAGTGGCATTTTTTCTGCCTGCCCTGGTTCTACCTAGTCCTGGGTACATGTTCTTTCTCAGCTGGGGGAAAAACCTGGCTGTCGGGTATGACTCTAACTAGGAGTTAGAGCACAGTAACGGCTAGGCAAGAGTTACTCTCTTATTGAGTGTCGATCCATGTTCAGTTGCTAACTAGTGAAGGTGTAATTTTTGGCTAAGAACTAACAGAAGAAACACATATCTTTTTTATAGGAAGAAGCATGTAAAAAATGTTTTGAAGAAGTCGAAGACAATTTGTGCATCGTATTTGACCTGCAGGACTTCGGTCTGAGCTGTATGGACTATCAAATTGTAAAAAATCTCATCTGGCTGCTTAGCAAACATTATCCAGAGCGACTAGGCATTTGCCTCATCATTAACTCCCCTCCACTTTTCAACACCTGCTGGGCTGTCATCAAAGGATGGTGAGTTGATTTTCAGTGGCCAAAAGTTTTTACCACTCTACCTCTGCCTTTAGGTGACTGGAAATCGCCCATTTAGCGGAGTGGTTTGAAACGCACACGAAAAAATTATAGCCACTACCAGAGTTCTATACCTCACTGCGATGTCCAGTTGCTAAATCTAATCCCATTTATGTTTTACTCAGGTTAAACGAAACGACAGCGAGCAAGGTGACTTTCGTCAATTCAGACGAAGATCTTTGCAAGTACCTCATCCCCGACATTCTTCCCGATAACATGTAATAATCATTCTGTAAGCTCATGTGTATTTTATCGCTCCTATAGTATTTTTACGGGATGCAGTCTCAAACAATCTCCTTCATTCCAATGAAAATCATTCCATGAATCCTTGCGTGGGTTCTGTCTTCAGTTTCATTTTTTTCAGACCAATTAAGCCTAAAAGAGATCGTTCTGTAGAGTGTGTTCAAATTTTAGTAGGTGATGTAGTCCAGGACGTGAATGGAGAAAATCCTCGACATTCTCCTACGTGTTCGATAGACCGGAATTGCCCCTTTTATTCTGCACGTCTATTCCAGCCCAGTTTTGTCTGTGAAGTTTTTTAAACGTTTTTTCTAAATAGGTACCTTACTCACTTAAATAACGGAAGTGCCATTGAAACAGTACTACTTAACAGAAACCGGGTAAATCGTAATTCTTTCAATTTTAATACCAACCTAGGGAGTGTGCAATGCACCTGGTTAGGTGATTATATTATGAAAAGAAAAGTAGGTAGGTACTGTGCCTACCTATTATTTAAATTGGTATCGGTGAATTTAAAAAATCTAGTCTGTAACGTTTTATCTAGTTTTGCTAACTTCTGTCTTTGCCAGCAACGCTTAATTATTTCCATGTCTTTTTGGTGAACCTTTGAATCTTTTGATTAGTAGTTTTTGGTATTTAGAATTCTTTTGCCGTATTTCACTTGAGTGCGTAGTTATTATGACGGTAGAAAAGTATTTACCATATTATCCCTTGTAGGTAGGTACTTACCTATAAGAATGTAAAGATTGTGAAGGCGCTGCATTGAAAGTCAATTCCGCTTGAGAGGTCTTTGATTATCCCTAGCCTTTAAAAGAGATGTAACTTGGAGCTTCTTTTTCATTTTGAGACCAGCAACCTATCGTATGTAAGTCTAATGTGAAAAGACAGCGTTCTTAAAACATTCATAGAATATAATATGTTGGAATCTGTAGTGCGGAAAGCACCTATTCCATTTTTATTTTAATATTTTCATTTTCTATTTACCAAAAATTTAAGGTCTCACGGAGGTTATATTTATTCTCTTACAAAATATAGACCAAATAATCAACTATCAGTCTTGTACTTCCTTGGTTCGAGAAACTACTTAGTTAGAAAATGTTTTGATTAAAAACATAAGATAATTACTACTGAAGGGACAGGTTGTTGGAAGGTTTCTATGTAGGCATATCTACTTTAAAATACTAAGTACCTACTTCTCAAAATACTGACGAGTGCGGAGACGGCAGAGTTGTGATTAATAATATCTAATCTTGCAAACGGAAAAAACTTTTGGAATATTTCCCGCCAAAATGTGTCGTGGTTGTAGAATGTCAACGCTCCCCCATTTTCAATATGGCGAAAATTGTAAACAAAACTTCAAAAAATATTACTTTTTAGGCATTCTACATTGAAATTATAATGTAAAAAGCAAGAAGGAAACAATATATTTACTGAAATGGGCCAGCCAGAGCAAAGAACAGTGTTTGGAGCTACCTCTTTCTTTGCTAAAAAGCACCCGGGAGAATTATGCGGTAGTAATGGCCTGCCTCTTACTCCAAATTCCATTACAATTTATGGAGAATCTCAGATACTAAAATGCATCACGCACCCAAACCTCTGTGAATATCTGGACATTATACGAGGAAAGCATGGTAAGTCCCATAATCATAATCTACTTACCTGCATTACCGATATCAAACCTCTACCTTACTTTTAGCAAATACTTAGGTACTACTTACTGTGTGTCGCTGATTAGTGATTACTCATAGCAGCGTTTCTTATTTCAGAAAGGATCGTTGTCTTTTCCGAGTATTATTTTGAATCTCTGGTATCAGCCAAACCAGAGGTTTCTCAAGTTAAGAAAATAGCGCATTCCGCTTTGTCGGGACTTGTGCACCTCAATGACATAGGGATCACCCACCGCGCTCTGTCTCCTGACAATATTCTGATTACCAGGCAAGGGGACATCAAGCTTTTTAATTATGGCCTTTACCATATGACCAATCACGGCGCTTGTGTATCATTTCCCATTGGATGTCCAAAATACATGGCGCCAGAGGTTTTATTAAGTGCAAAAAATGGCCCTTCGGGATCGAAAGTGGATGTTTGGTCGCTGGGGTTTATACTCGCCGAGATATCATTAGGCAAAACGTTTTGGAGTGATATTAAGCTAGGACATGTTGTCCGAAGAGTTTTAAGTTTGGTGAATTGCACAGGAACAATATTTGAACGTCTTGCCAACGAGCATAACTGTGGAGATGTCTACAGAGAGCTAGATTCGGACTTGAAATCATTTATAAACCAGTGTCTGAGCGTCGATGTGAAAAATCGCCCAACCCCCCGACAGTGTTTAAACCACTCTTACCTTGACGGAGTTGAAGAGTTTTATCAGTGGAGCAATGATGACATTGGCTATCATGTTGGCTTTCTTCAGCGTGTGTCGCGAGATAATGTAGCATTACTAAAAAAGTTGCAAAACGCCCGAAATGGTGAAGCAAAAAGTTATAAATCCGATGAATGGTCAGCGAGAGAATTATCGAAGAGGAGTTTGAACGAGAGATACTTTTTATGGCAACTCGCCGGAGGAGACGTTTACTCCGAATTGAAAAAACAAGGGATGATTAAAAGTAAACCGCCCATACTGACACTACCGAAGTAAGTTTTTCAGTTGAAAATAATTTCGCATCCCTAACCTTCCTAAGTACTCTGGTTTTAGTTGACTTGAGTCACAGAGAAAACTGAAATAACCTGTTATTGCAGAAAGTTCCTGAAAACTTCCTCTGCCTTCCGTGTCTCACATTTAATAATCCTAATTGTATTCTCCAGTTTAGTCCTCCTAGAAGGAACAGCATTTGGAGAGAAAAGAGATCTTGCATTTTTGCTTGATCTCCGTGTAGTGAGCCTCCCGATGCAGAGTCTACAGCAGCGCATAGCTCAGCTGCCGTTCAGTGCTTTTCATCCTCTGCTGGAACCGTCTTCTTTCACTTTAGCCACGGATGAATCCCCGGAGGCTGCCTCTCTACCTCTAATTATTCGGGAAAAGGACATCGAGTACCAGTTTCACCGGGTTATTCTCTTCCAGAGACTTCTTCTGGTACGAGTATGCCTAGTATGATTATTTATGTCAGTGGAACGAGTCTGTTCCACAATAATTCAAATAAATTGGAAATTGGGATTCTGAATGAATAGAAAGAGTTGGACGGAAAAAAATAAGTCAAACCCTCACCCTATGTTGCAGGTGGGTTAGAAAAGCAATTCAGGGAGCTAAAAAAATTTAAAAAAATTACATTGTACCTACCTGACATTATATTTTTGCTTACCTGTGATATAATGCAAGGACTCACTTCTACTTTCCTGTTTTCAGGGTTATCCTTCAAACAGAGCGGAAATTTTAAAAGAAGCAAACAAAGATGTAACTCCTTTCTTTCGCGGTGACATTTGGGCGGCTTTGCTCGGCATCAAGGGTGACCTGCACGGTCTCTATGAAGCTATTGATAAGGAGACTCCTTCTCATACAGATCGACAAGTATGTGAGACTTCTCATCATTTATAGCATGATTAGTGGTAAAAACACCAGTAATAGCAGCATGTTTTTAAATGTCATTTTTCTTTTTGTTTTGAAATCTTATAAATCTTATAAAGATCCCGACTAATTAAACTAGTTTCTGGTATGAAAAAGATGCATCATGTTCCGGGACCAATCTAAAAATGTAGAACAAGAACAATACAAGCAAAAGGACTATTTGTTTACAGATTGATGTGGATATTCCTCGTTGTCATCAATACAACGAGCTGCTGGCGTCCGGCGCTGGCCATAGGAAACTAAAACGAGTGCTCAAAGCGTGGGTGGTGTCCCACCCTCACTACGTGTATTGGCAGGGATTGGATTCTCTCTGCGCTCCATTTCTCTATCTCAACTTTAATAACGAGGGTGAATACAGCGACTTACTAGTGACGAAATTGTCTATGACTTTTTTATCCAGTTTTGAAAATGCGGCTAAAAGGCTGTAACCATTATTTTACTTTTTTGATTATTCTGTTGCAGCTCAAGCATATGCGTGCCTGTCCACGTTCATCCCTAAGTACCTGCATGACTTTTTCCTTAAGGATAATTCGGCTGTGATCCAGGAATACTTGGCGAAGTTTCGGCATCTGGTAGCGTTCCATGATCCCGAGCTTGCCTGCCATTTGGACGCCATTCACTTCATTCCGGAGTTATTTGCAATCCCATGGTTCCTTACCGTATTCTCCCGTAAGTATACCTTATGTTAATCATCAATTTCCAAGGCCATGAAACAGCCGTAGACTACAGCCTTGAGTGGGTACTTTTCTTTATCGCTGTTTGAAATGTTTTAGATGTGTTTCCCCTTCACAAAATTCTCTACCTATGGGACCAGCTGCTCCTGGGAGATGCCTCATTTCCATTCCATGTAGGTCTGGCTGTACTGCATCAACTGCGAGACACATTACTTTCGTCTGGGTTCAACGAGTGTATTCTCCTCTTCTCAGACTTGCCAGGTACCTACATATACGCAAGCCATTTGGTGTCAGTAATAGGCGAAAAATTTTATCTTCCAAAATATCAAGACAACCCGTAATTTTGGTGGAAAATATTCTGCCTGAGAGATTTTAAAATAATAATAATAATGTCAGTTTTTTAGTCACATTATCAATGAAAAGGTTTCTGTTTTAATTTGTATTGATAAGATATTTTCTATTTCAGAAATACAAATATTATTGAGTCTTTTACTCCATTGTAACTGTGTTAACAAAATTTTCAGAAGTGGACATTGAACGGTGCGTTAAAGATTCTACCACCTTCTACGAGCAGACACCTCGCAGTATCACTTTCCGTACGCACGAACGGCAGTCAGCGGTCAGAGATCCCTTGCTCGACATGACGCCCGTACCGCTTACACAGCTTCAGGGGGAGTTTTGCCCCCGGATCAGCGCCGCCGATTTGCTTCTCCTGCTTCAAACTCCAGACCGCGTGGCTGTGGTAGATATCCGAAACGTTGACGAGGCCTGCGCTCAGACTATCCCTGACAGCATCAGCCTTCCGTTTAACCTCATTGCATTGTCGGAACATCAGGTTGGTAGTTACTCTTATTGCTATCATTCCCACCTTACACTTTTTAGGTTAAGGCTGGATTTCACCACTTTAACGTGAAGACTATCGTATACACGATAGCGCTATCGTATCGGTAAAAAATGTTAACGGCTTTCACCATGCACCGTTACCGTTTCGTTAGCTTTCGAGTGGATTTTCCGTGCGTTAGCGAAAACGATAATTTACATACCTGCGACTCATTTGGTGTAGCCTAATGTAGTCTAATCAACATTTTAACTTCTTTCTCTGAAAAAATAGGGGTTTTTTCACGTTTATTTCCACTTTTAGATTGAAATTGTTGAAATAAATTTAACTTAAACAAAGCAGGCGAATTCTATTGACACAACAAACCTAACGAGAGGATGTCTGCTTTTTCGAATCGATAGCTATTCGAACGTTAAAAGGCACTATCGTGAGGTGGTGAAATTCAGCCTAAATTGGCTATTCTGAGAAAGTTATTCAGTGTTTATTTGTTCTGACATATAATATGGCTTTTTAACAATAGGAGTGAAAGTTATTGAGGTATTTTCTCAGCATCGACAGTTCCCTGCGCGAAAAATTAAATAAAAGTAGTTAGTAATCCTTTTTTGTTCTCCAGGTGCCTTCCAGTCGTGAAGGGCGACAGCTGGAAATGGCGAGAGGGAAAGTATTGGTAGTGGTGGGATCCGGAGGGGAAAATCTAATCGAGTTCTGCCACTGGCTCATTCAGTGTGGATTCCCTTACGTTTGCAGTCTGCATGGAGGTATTCAAGTTCTCAAAACCGCCAATGTCCTTCAATAGGAAGTGGACCAGTCGAAGGGGACAATAGGTACCACCAAATTTCATTTTTGGACTTTTACACATAAGTAGGTGTTGAGTTTCTGAAGGTACTCTTACTATATTTTTATTACAGGTTATTTTAGTCAGCTCTGCAACTGTTATCATTTTAGTATTTAAAATAAGTTATGTGATTATACCATTGTACCTATCTATCCACTGATATACTTATACAAATATATTATACACATAAATATAACTGAATTTACTCTCAACCAAGAGTGAGGTGGATTGTAGTACCTACATAATATAATAATACCTTGTTTAGTGTGTAAAATTACACAGTGGCGTCAATTTTTTGATAAGGAGACGACTTCATAACAGCTTTCAGAAGATTCCTAACAAGCTAGTTGCAATTCATTTCTGCCGCGTGTATTTTACATATGGAACTGTCATTCCTAAATCACAAGTAGGTACGTATTTAGTTTCGTTAGATATAAACATGAATTCAACAGAGCGTATATATTTGCGAAAAGTCTGGGTTGATCAACAGGAGTTTGCAACATGAACAGAACGTGTGGAATGACTATTAAGTACGTGCTGAAGGACGCAGGGCTAAGCGGAAAACAGGTTCTGCTGACTCGTGTCGCTCTCGAAATCAGACCAAGCGTTGTTCAGCTCGACAAAGATCAACTTCGCGATATTTTCGTTCTCCGTCCCAACTTGCTGAAAGTCAAAGATCGACATTTAAGAAATACTGCACGCCTCTCTAGTGACGGACGACTTGATGCTTCATATACCTGCTCCATTATTTCCAATAACCCTGCGAACTCGTAAAAATATGAGAAATAGGGTCTCCCTATGACGTCAAATCTCAATAACACATCAGAGGCATTCGCTCGACAGGAATTGAGGACATTGGAGGACTTTATCTCATATTGAAACTAGTCAACTTCTAAAAATGCACAAATTATGGATAACATGGAAACCACGAAATGTCGCAGGGTACGAAGAATCCGTTATTTTGTTAGAAGAGGTGGTAATGGCATTTCACCTAGAACCTGCGCACCTTATCAGGATGAACAGCCAGACAGGCCTTGCGGTATGCTTTCTTGACGTCAGCAGCAGTGACCAACTGAGCCATATCGACTCCTCGCCAGCGGCAATCCTCCCAGATCACAGTGTGGATGGAACACAGTAACGCTCGAATATTTCCTTTCTTTCCTTCAGTCCATTCTAATATCTGGAAGAGGAAAAAATGTCGCTAAGAAAATATACGTATAGGTACTCAAAAAATGAAAAAGGAGTAGCTATTTCGCGCAGGTACGTGAGGAGCAAACTAAACTGCAATTCCTTATTTCGATATCTCTGATAATAATTGTTTGTATATTATATGAACCTTCATTCGCTCTGGATCCATCTCCTTGACCATGTCCTCCTTCCTCAGCTGATTCATGGTTCGCGGTCCCGACTCTTTCTTTGCTGCAAATCCATATCCCTGGGAACCAAGCAAGTCGCCGAAGACGTCACCTGTTTTCGGCTGTTCTGGCTGCTTTTTCCCACCAAAAGCATCGAAATGAGTCCTACTATAGTCTGGGTTCACAGGCGACCGCGCTTGACCAATAAGAGGTTCTGTGGAAAAAACGACTGAAATAATTACCGTGATTATACCGTGTTTTTTAATTCATTTTGAGAGTAGACTAGAATTGGTGCATTGGTGCTGCCATGGTTACCTACTTCATCTAGTACTAAATCTATTTTTTTTTTACAAATTGGCAGCTAAGTACTTTTTTCCATACAGTGAGTCAGTACAATAATATTTATTCTGTGTATATTTTCACTTTTTCAACTAACTAAAAATTACCATTGGGCGTTCGAGCGGGCCGATGAACAGGAGACTGGACGTTGGGACTGCCGGCAGGTGTTCCGTTCATAGGTGAGCCTGGTTTTGACGCCGATGCAGTCATTGACGGAATATTAAGGTTAGCGCCAAGATTTCCTGGAAAAATAAAAGATTACTAAAAAATTATTTTATTCTTGACAAACAATTATTAATACTCGTATACTACATAGTATGAGTATAATATATAAGTAAATTGTATAGATTTCTGCGGCCACAAGCACGTATGTGCAGTTACATCGCGTCGGTTGTAAAAACAAAGGAGGACATACCTAAATCAGCAAAAGGATCGCGACTGCGTTGTTCTAAATTAGGAGTGCTAGAGTTGCGTGGAAAACCAGGTTGCTGAGGCTGAAACAAAAATTCCCTTAATTCAGGTATGGAGTCTGCGCAGGTTTCACGATCTCCTTGAGCGACTTCTGAACTCAACAAACTCGGATGCAGTGAACCGAAAGAGTTCAAGTTCCCATACCTGAGGAGTCGGCCGTGTAGCACCGAAGGGATCAAAGAGAAGATCTCCCAGCTGTGGACCCGCAGCAGCGGAAGGAACTATTTTCGGGGCCGCACTGCCAGCATGCGGTGGAGGGAAAGAAGGAATGGATGCTGCTGCTGTTGGGGCAAAGTTGGGGGAGGGGGCCGAGCTGCTAGCCGGCGAGTAACCTGAACTTCCAGTCATCAAGAGAGAATCCAAGTCTGACAGCTGCCGAGCCGGAGCTACGTTATTGCTAATGGGTTGAGATCCAACGTCGTCATCTATTCCTAGTCCAAGTAAATCTACACTTTCTTGCCTGTAATTACAATACAGTAATGTTTACTTACAATTTTTCAACCATACAATAACCACTGCCACTGGGCTTGGCCCATGTGTCTCTAAAATAGAATTATGCATTAATCATTTTGATATTCCTGACACTGAAGTATCTAGTGGCTCCTCCATATTTAGGAAATAAAATCAGTACTAGATGCTGACCTGCTTCGTTGAGGAACGGTTTGTGGGGAATGAATATTGAGGAGATCGGCGTCAGTGGCTTTAGGAGGAGCAACTACAGTTTCCTGCGGCGGTGGAGCCGAAACTGGTGGCCGTGTAGGTCGTGGAGGAGCTGGGGACGGTTTGGCGTTCTTAGGAGGTGGAACTGGCTTGGCCACTAAAAAATAAAAGAATCACTTAGAGTCACCAAGTTTGCGCGCACTCTCCGTGATCTGGCATTTCAACGCAACAGATTCAAAATACACATCAACCATGCTCTTCCAGAATAAGATATGAGATAGTACCGAAATTGTCAATGGTTTCCTCCATTTCAAGTGTGTTCGCGAAGAGATGTTGAGGGTCGGAGCGTCGCGGCGTCTCCCAAGGCATGGGCCGCACTTCCGCAAGCTGGTCACCAACCTGCACGCTCAGCTCCACTCGGAAACCGTCCAGGTAATGACCTGCTTCCGCTGGCTCGTCCAAGTCAGCCCTACGCCACGGGAAAAGTAACAATTAATAATTTACAGTCTGCCAAGCTGAAAGAAAAGGGTTGGAATCTGCATGCGCAGAAAAAAATACCTGGGAAATTGAAGGATCGTTTGCTGCGGTGACAGGAAGCCTGTATGGAGCTGGAAGAGGGCAATACGGTGACCAGTTGGCTTGCCAGATGACATCACTCCACCCAGATTCTGGCGCGCATGGTACAGGGCCACAGTCACGTCACCCACCACCGTCATATTCACTGGTATTGTAACCTACAAAATTACATTCTATAGTGCAACAACCTTGGTGCGGCCCTCATCTTAGATGACCCTCCAAATGGAACCATTTTTTCCTAATTTCTCTCGCTCTGTTATGGAGCCTTATGGAGGTTTTGCTAGCCGTGACAAGTTAACAAAACACAACATTAGACTTGAGCACTGACAGTTGATCATTAGCAGAGCTCCGAACAAAGCAAATGGGAAAAAGTTCTGTGCATATTCAATTTCTTACCTTGCCTTCCGAGACATGGTAGATCCTCATCCGCTCATAGTCTCCCAGCGTAGACTTCACCTTCTCGTCTCCTTGATAAACTTCAATGTAAGGGCGACATCCATCCCTGGTTGCAATAAAGAATTTAATCTTGGATGAACGTGGGAAAAGACACCCGCACAAGGATACATCAGATTCTACTCTAAGAAAGAATCTAGGTGTGTTAGGAGACGAGGGAAAGTATTAAAACTGACAATGCTTAGTGACATTTTAGAGAACATTTTACCAACCTGAGTTTGGTGAACAGCGGGACAGGAGACATCGTGATAGTGCCCAAAGTAACTGGAAAGCTGTGTGGAAGTTGTGGAGAAGAGCCCAGAATACTGCACATGTACTCGATGTACCTGAAAAAGGCATCACAACGTCATCATCACAGATCATCTTCGGTAAATGAATTTTCCAACTTAATTCGAAACAGTTTAATTTTAATTCAGCAGCCCTTCTGCTCATGAAGGTCTTGCACGCATGGAAGTAAGTATATTCTATCTGTAGTTTCGAATATACACGTCTCACCCACCTCGTGTCCGATGGCTGCAAATCAGGCGGCATTCTCTTGACAGCAAACATTTGCACCGAATCCTCCCAGCGCTCCGTCACCCTGGCATACATAAGCAAACAGCTCACAAGCACAGCGGGGCTGGCTTTTCCGTCCTAAGAATCAAAATATGGAATTTAGTAATTTTTTCTTTTAACTAAAATAACGGAGACATTGAGATTTACATTTTATGTTTCGTCCCATCCACATAAAACGCTAGACTTCGATCGTGTGGAATGAAAAAGTTGGCTCACCGTGCCATGAACTATAACAGCGTTTTTGGAGTCTCTCTCGAGGAACGCCATTATATCCGCACATGCGCGGTAAAGGACGTGGAGCGGCGGAACGCGGCGAAACCCTCCAAATGGGCAATCAACCACCTGTAGTACACAGATAACAAGTTCAACAACATTTAGGAAAAATTTGAAACTTGAACAATTTTTAGTGCAAAATGATCTTACCAAAAAATTGCTAACCATTCAGTCGAATTACTTTTTCCGCAGTAATCCTACCGCAGCGAAGTTGAGAACAAACTCCTGCCTGAGGGTGCCTCAGGGAGAGACTTTCGGGGACAAGCACTATTTCTTAATTGACAACACTGTCTCGATTTGTTAGGCTTGAGCACTGACGTCAATTTAAGAAGTTTACGCATAGGCAAGATCTGATTACTTCATCAACAGCAAATGAAGACGAACCTACCCTCCCATGGCCAAGACGTGTAGGGGGGTAGCTCCGGCCCGACAGGTTATAAATGCAGTAGCGGCCGCCTGGGTAACGTGTGTCCAAAAATTCGCGTACGTCATCAACATGATTAACTCGATAGCCAGTGGCAACCTCCAGCCCGTCAGCAGGGAAAGGCATCACCAGAATACGAGACGTCACGTACGAGATGTCCAGCTCAGACCTAGCGATGCTCCTGAAAAGTAGAAAAATGTGTTAAGGGGAGTAGGAGAAACATGCATTAAGACAGTGTAATGCAATGAGATTGATACTATTCCTTTAAAAATGTTCTGGCTGTTTAGTTGAAGCTAGTCCAACCTTTGGTAGTCAGAATGTAAGATGGACGATAAAGGTTATTCAAAACAATATGGAATGTTGTCACACCTTTTCTAAATAAGAATTACCCTGGTCAGTAGGTCTCTAGAAAATATTTCATTCACTCAAAATTTAATCCACGGTGTCAAAATTAGTGGCTAGTTAGAGCTTTCGTTTAATTGTTGTACTTACTGTTGAACAGTGGCCATGACTTTACTGCTTGTGGTTTTTAAGTTTTTGAGGAAGCTTCCAGCGCCTCCTTTGATGGAAGAAAATAGACCAGCCTGCTGTTCTTCAGGCCTTCGCACCTGCGGCGTCTGCTCCCTGCATTCAGATTACAAAGAAATAACGTCCCTGGTTGTTTCTCAAAACAGACACATACAGTTTTGTCACAAATTAGAAATTTGAGCTTGTGAGACATTCGAAGAAATATGACTATCTGCGAAGATTATTCTAAGTATAGTCAGTTTCTTACTCTCCTGCCAAAGTTCAAAACCAAATTCATAATAACAAAATACCTGGGTGGAGCAGGCCTAGCGGGGGTAGGTGGCGGCGGGCGGTGAGGAGCGGGCGAAGATGCGGGAACAGGTGAGGGAGGGGGCGGCCGCGCGGGAGCCGCCTCCGGGACACTGGGCTTGGCGGACAGGGTGAGAGGCGCTCGCATGTCAAATCCCATAGACTCGTTCACAGCTGACAGCCGATCCAGCACCTCATTCACCGTCAGTCGGCGCAGGGGGTCCGCAACGAGACATCCGCCTGACAATTTACAGAAATTCACGGCGTTAACAGTGACTATTTTCACAGGAGTTTCTTTTAGAATTCTTAATAAGACACCTGTCGGAGGAAACTGCTGGGAGTGTCAAAAACCAGTATACTGGGCTGAAAGATCTGTTCCCTGGGAAACACATAAACAAGAATGTAAACTTACGAATAATATCATGAAAAGGCGCAAATCTAGAATCTCCGGCTGGTATGGAATAGTTGGCGTTGAGTATCTTGAGCTTGGAGGCATCACCAAATGGATGATTAGCAAAGCAGAGGGTGTACAACAGGCATCCAAGAGCCCAAACGTCCGCCGGTCGCCCCACGGGGTGGTTGCTCCATGTGTCCACCATTTCCGGAGCCCGGTACATGGGTGTTGTACACTGGGCCATCTAAAAAAAATCTATACTAGTAAAACAAATTGTAACTGACCATAAGAGCGTTCTGCTTGCAGTTTTTGTTGATCACAGAACGCTTTCATAGTCTAGGGGTTATGTTATCCAATGTAACCCTTTGGTATAGGGTACCCTACCCCCTACAGTCTGTCTTCTGCAAAGGCTGTACAATTATGCAAACTATACGCACGGCATCTTCCAAAGCGGCCCGTTGGGCAGCGTTCCAAGACTCGTCTGGCTGGACAGTGTCGAGGGTACAGCTCCCAAAGTCGCAGAGCTTTATCACCCCATCGTTGCTGATCAAGAGATTCTCCAACTGAAAAGGAAAAAAACTACTTTTGAATCCTTTTAACCATAACGATACCATACCACAATACGAATTCATACTTAACACCATAACTGGTTTTTCTGTTCCTTCCGACCACTACAAGGTACAGAACTCCCGGTTTATCAGTATTACTTCCACATTAATGTGCCTCTCAGTGGCCGAGTGGTCAAGGGGTCCGCTTTGTGTCCTGAGAGGTCCGGGTTCGAATCCCGGCGGAACGGAAAAATTTTCTGCTTCCGACATGGATGTATTGGCTTCGGCCCACTACTAAACTGGCTTGGGCCCACTCATATTCGGCTTCGGCCACTTCAACTTCGGCTTCGGCCAAAAAATGTAACAACCAACTCATCGGCGCATATGTTCTCTGAACGTCGCGCGTTATAAAAATAAAAAAAGAAACTTCCACATAATGATGCTGAAGACGTACCTTGAGATCCCTGTGTATTACAGGAGGAACTTGCGAATGCATATGATGCACGGCTTTGCAGGCTTGCCAGAAAATTCGGGCAACAACGTCGGGGGGTAACGCTGTTGTTCCGAGGCATTCCACCAGACTGCGCGGACAGAGCTCGGTTAAAAGAAGATATTCCGTGCCCCCGCCACCCCTGGTCTCCACTGCCGCAGCAGCCAGATACTGCAGAATATGCGCATGCCCTGACAGCTGCTTCAGAATATTGATTTCTTTTAAAACTAACGCGTTTGTCTCCTTGTCTGTCGCTATCAGTCGCTGAAAAAAAAATTAATTGCTTTGGCGTAGATAGTGACTCTATAAATAACAAAATCTATATCAAACCCCTGCAAGCACAAACACAAATTTTGAAATTCGGGCGGTGGAGCACACTTTCTTACTTTAAAGGTTATGTAGGAAGCGGAAATAGGGCCAAACCATTTGCAGAGGCTCAAACCAACCCATTTATTTTTGGAGATTTTCAATCCAGAACTTGAAGTTTTCACTCGCCTCTGTTAGGACTAATAATAGGACTGCAACGCTTACAGGCGTACCTGACGGTGACAGTCGCTTCTAATGTGGTGACGATAAACTACCGTATCAACAAAAACATGAGTCTGGCAATCAGCGCTATCAGAGCCATGCTGAACTTCAGTCAAAATGGATATTGAGTACAAACCTTTAGTGCATATTCCTTGCTCGAATTTGGATCTTGTACAGCATAGACAAAGGCAAATCCCCCTGAAAATAATTAGAGAGACATAATGAGGCAAAAGGTAACTGACAGAAACAAGATGTAATAAAAACAAAGAGTTACCATCTTACCTTCGGCAATTATTCGCTTGACACACAGTTTGACATTTCCAATTTCAACCACTTGACCCACAAAATCATTTTCAACTCCTTGAGTACCGTTTGGATTGAAATATCCAAAAGCAGATTTAAATAAGTCTGACATTTCCGCGTTTGAATGAAATTAGCTCATCGAACAGCTATGAATAACGCCATTTTTACGTTGGTGTTGCAGACATGCGTTGTAAAATAGAGGACTAGCAGGATTGCCGCAGTGAACCAATATAGTTAAAAAGGAAAATTACAATGTTACTCATTAAAATTCCACATGAAATATTGAAAAATCATATAAATGCCCCAAAATCACAGAAAATCGCGAATGAAGAAAAATTAACTTTTGTTTACACTTGCTCGAATGCTCGAATCATTCGATGTATCGGACAAATGGCGTCGATATATCGTAATCGTTTGCAAGATGGACTCGTCTCGCCATTCAATGCGAGGAATTAAATTGAAAAATCTAGCCTTATTTCGTAACTCTTCCAGTTAAACTTCCGTTTTTTACAAAGAAGAAAAAGGTGAGAAGTAAACTAATGTAGTTTTGCGTATGGTAGATGTAATTAGGGAAGCTTTTTAGCAAAGTTTTATGGACGCAATGGCGCACTCACGCTTTGTACAAACCTTACCTCTCGAGCATGTTTCATAATGGCCTCCTAGCCTCCTAGTAAAAATTGCACAACTGTAATTTATAATATGAAAGCTCCATCGTATTTTTTCTTGTTTAGCGGCGTTTTCATGAGGTAATCAATATTAGTTGAACTAACGCTGTAGAAATGGATTGTTTAGGGAGGGTATATGATATGGATGAGACAAATGGGTGCGTGCTTTTGGAATGCTAGTTATAAAGATGGTTGTTAGAAGGGAAGCTGCACTGGTGTGGCCTGTGCATAGTAAGAATAGGAGTTCAATCAAAGCGGAGTGGCAGGAGCCTTGTGACACCTTGGGGTGCACAAGTTCCTAAACAAACCATGAGTTAACAGATTTACCTTCGAATTACTGAGAATAGAGGATGCGGTAGACTCTAGTCTGGGTAGCGGAGACGTAGTGTACGTATACACACAGTAGGCATGCCAGGAACGAGCGCCGTGGTGGGTTTTTCGTCGGTTTAAGAAATAAATTGTGAATCAATCTATCCTGTAAGGGAAATGTCGTTTTGGTAGAGGTACCTATGGAAGTGTGCAGGAATGCTATTAAAAAAAATAAAGGGTCCGACAACAGTCGCACTAAACTTTCTCGCCCCATGTGATTTTTTTTTTTTTTTTTTTTTTTATTTCTTTGAGATTTTTTTGCAGGCGTAATTTTTAAGCAATCCAAAATCGGTTGAAAATGACCCAAGAGCATCTATCTGAGATCACTCCCACCAAGTTTCATGGCTGTCATTTTATTACTGTAGTCTCAAATGCGTTCCGACCATTCAAAAACGTGGTTTCTCATTCTCAACTCATTTTCGACACTTTTTTGACAAAAACGGCCGTAATTTTGAAGATAACAAAATTATGTTCGACAGATGTTTAAGTTACATGGTTCTACACAAATGTACCAAATTTCATGACAATCGGTCAATAAATGTGAATGGCGCCGAAACGATCGAACTTTGGTCCAGAACGGCCGTAATTTTCAACCAATTCAATTTTAGTTGAAAATGACCTCGAAGCATCTATTTGTCAACACACATGCCAATTTTCAGTGTTATAGATTGAAAAGTGTACTGTCGGCGCTTGTCTAAGTAACCAAAAACACGATTTTTGAATTATTTTGGCGTTTTTTTGACAATAGCGGCCGCAATTTTTGACCAATCAAAAAATCCTTGAAAATGCCCCTCGGCAGTAATTTTAGACAGGTCCATGCCAAATTTCATCAAAATCGGATGAACGGTATAGGCGCTAGAGCACTGCACGGACTGACGGACGGACTGACGGACTGACGGACGGACTGACGGACTGACGGACGGACTGACGGACGGACAGACTTTTTCCAGAAACCACTTTTTTGGACTCAGGGGACCCCCAGGATCATGGGAAACCCAAAATCTCAATTTCGAAATTTTGCACGAAAACAATACTTTCTCGCCATATATGGCTAGCGAGAAAGTAAAAAATGTGTAACGTTGTCTGACATGTTGCCTGCATTTTCAGACAAACTATAGAAGTCAGTTGACGAGTCAGAGCGAGGATGGAAAGCGAAAGTGTTGTTGCTATGGGTGGCCAAGGGAGGAAAGGTGTCAAAAGAAGAAGAAAAGGAGAAAGAGGTTTGTATAGCAGGCAAATTTAAAAACGGATTAAATTACAATATGTTGAAAATGCCGTATCTACCTATCTACCTACATTAGGTTGGGATGCCGACAGCATCTGTAGTGCTATAAGTTCTTACACATTTTCTCTCTATGTTACAGCAAAGTTTACAAGAATAAAGAAGCACAGAAATTTGGAATTAGAGTCAGAGTTTGAAATCAAATTGGAAAAAGACATCAAAATAGAACCCACATCCGATATGCTTATTGAACCAGTTTGTGAAACCCCAGATCCTGTTTTGGAGAGCAAGGAAATATTTCCCATTGAAATCAAACAAGAAATTCCGGAGGAATGTCCACTGATTAAGAGTGAACCCATGGACGAAGAAGATCTCATGTCTTGTTTGGACGTTGAGGGTAGCTTGGAGGCAGCGAACGAGCGAAACACAAATTTTGATTGCAGTGATAGCAACTGCACTAAATGTAAGGAGCAGCAAGTCGCCTACTGCTTCCTACATTTCCATGAGTGTTGGTTTGAAGACAGTCGCTGCATTGTATGCTGCGACCTGTCTCTGCATTTGGTTGGTGAAAATAGCCACCATTGTAGCGACACCACCATTAAATGCGTTTTTTGCGGTCGCACCTTTGACGAACTGCGAGGACTTCAGGAGCATGATTGCAACACAATGATTTCTAAAGAATACAGATGTTCAATATGCCCGGCCAAGAGCACGAAAATAGGAGCTTACTACCAGCATATTCTTTTCACCCATTGCGGAGTGAATCGGCTTAAATGCCAGCAATGCTTGGCAAGGTTTCACAATGCTCGGGCCCTCAAACGTCATATGAAAATGTGCCACTCTGTAGCATCTAGAAACAGGGTAAGTGAACCAAGTCTGCCTTTATCTGGCCCACGAGGGATATTTTTGTGCTTTATTAATAACTGTAAACTTTTGGTTTTAGAAGAGGAAACCAGCAGCTCCAAGAAAAAAGAAGAACCCAGACCCAAAGAAAGCGACTAAACGTGCAAAGAATAGTGAAAAATCTGGGGAGAAAGCTGACGTTCAGACTGAGAAACCTTCGTGTAGTAGAGTAACTGAAGTTCAGCCTCCAGAAATCCAACAAAATCAAGTTAACGCTGATGAAATTCAACAGAATGAAGCGAATGCCCATCAAGTTAAACAAGACGAAGTGGAGGCTAATGAAATTCAAAAAAACGAATTAAAGGCTGAAGAAGAGGAAATAAAGCTTCCTTCTAAGGAAGAAGCAAATTCAGACCCGAGTAGTAATGAACCTGTGGCATGTAAGTGAAGCATCTTTTCAGCCTTTAATATTGTATAACCGTAGGATACAGGATTCCACATTTTGAAGGGGGAAATCGGTCCAAATTACTTACGCCCGATAGTTTTCCGTGGCCGCTTGTATTTAGATTTCGATCTGGGCTGAGCAAGATTTGTGAGGAAATTTTGAATACATTTTTTGTAAGACTTGCCATTTAGAGACAACATTATGGAAAAGAAATACATGGTCGGCCTAAATTCTCAGCATTCCAGATTGTCAGTCTTGGTAGAAATTTTTCATTTTTTATTTTCGATTTCGAATCCGTTCTACAATCATTATAGTGAGTAATTCAGGTGACTGTTTGATATTGCAGTGTGTGAAAGAACAATGTGTACAAAGTGTTACGATCGGGCAGCGACCATGTGTTTGCTGGAGTATCACAACTGTCCCGTCCCTTCAGAATTCGGCAGTGGAGACTGCGAAGTCTGCCTTCAGGTGGCCAACCACTTCCAGCTTGAGGAGAAAGAGCGAAGCGTCCTCCACATTGGGTGCTCTGCTGTGCGCTGCGCCTTCTGCATCACGGATTTCCCTGACATCGCGGCACTCAAAGCGTATGAAAAAATTTATTGACTTGGAGTATGGTCACTCGTAAGAGCTTTCTTTTTGACTTTAAGGTGCAACTTGTCGTCGTATTAGTCTTTTTCCACCTACACTGTGCCAGTACACGACAGTTTGTGCGGGTACATTTTTCAGTGACGTGGAGTCCTTGTTTTTGAGACTACAAGCATGGACTCTGAGTCACCCTAGGTCTTTCTAGACAAGCAGAAATGTAGGTACCTACAACGCATTTATTTTGCTTTCTTATACCCGCAGGCACAAGTGTGGAGCCATGTCAGATAATAAGTGCCTGCACTGTGGCGTGATAGCGAGAACGTTCCTGAAGCTCTGCTTCCACCTGTTCTATCATTTTAAAATAATGGCTTTCAAATGTCATATTTGCGGCAAGAGTTTCGTCGCGAAACAACGTTTCCTGAGTCACTTGCGGGACCACACTCTACCTGCCAAGTTCAAATGCGCGGAGTGCGGAATAGGCTTTCACAAAATGCGAGAGTACAAAGTAAGCCTCTATTTGTTATCTATATTTCAGTTTTCAGGGTACACATGGAAGACAGGTTTGAGTCGAAGTCTCGTAAACCCAAAAACCTCCTTAAATTACTGTCACAAAACAAATACCAGAGCGTAGTAAGGTTCCACGCACCGCTGTACACAAGAGGGTTATCTGCTCAAAATCACTCCCATTTCAAAAAATAGAACAAATTTAAATTTGGCCCATTTATTCTTGCATTCGTTATTCAGTCCATTTTGGTATTTTATTTCAGAATCATATGAGTAAACACGGAAGTGAAAAGCCGCACAAATGTACGAAATGTCCAAAAAGCTTCAACGCAGGTTACCAGCTGGTGCTTCATATGGAAACTCATGCGGAGAAAAAGCCATATCCCTGCACCCAATGTGACCGATCATTCGTCAAACCTCGCAACTTGGAACATCACGAGTATACTTTTCACGGAACTGGCGGCTTACAGTGCAAGTTGTGCAACAGGAGAGTCTCCTGTCCTATTCGTTATCGTAATCACATGAAATATCACGACAACGCCACCCGTTATACTTGCTCTGATTGTGGCAGAGGTAAGTGAAGCATCGACCGCAAATGTTTAGCTCTAGGCGTCGATTTATAAACACACTGGATAAGCATCCTGGTCCACTGTTATACAAGCTTAGACCATATATCTATAATATATGGTCGAAGATACAATTGGTCAGCTTTGTTTGACGTCATCTTGAGAACTTACTTGTGTATTGTGTTAATTGAATGCATTACTGTTGGGCCGTTTTTCGTTGATCCAGTGAAGTTTAAGACAGGTGGTATTAAGTAATTGGAGTTTTGTAGTATTTTTTTATTGACGGATTTTACTTTCATTTTCGCAGGTTACGCATCCAAGAGTACGTTAAATCGCCATGTTCGAATCCATACAACCGAAGTCATTACATGTGACGTAGAGGGATGTCCTTACACCACCCATTACGAGTGGCTTCTTCGCTCCCACAAAATCAGTCATTCGGGTATTAAACCTCAGGTGTGTAAACTGTGTCCGCGTGGCTTCTACACCAAAAGGTCTTTGGTGAAGCATGTGGCTAAGTGGCATACAGAGAGAGAGAGCCTGGCAGCTTCTCCTACTGGAACAACTGCGTCAAATTCCCGTCCAGAAAATAGAACCAAAGAAGGTGGAACTGTAGACACAACTCCAACTTTACAAACTAGAAGACTTCTGGTGAAGACTGCGACTGAAGTCATCGAACGCGCTAAAAAGAAATTGAATGGAGAGATTGTGTCATCTGAAGCAACTTATTCAGAGGGTCAGCCAGAGGGAAGCAAAATAGATGGAACTGTCAAAAGACCGAGCATTGACAAAATTCTTGGAGGTTTGCAAACTACAAGATGCCTGATGAACTTAACGTTTAATGAAGGCACTGGGACAGAAGCCAAGGGTGGGGCAGTGTCGGAAACTGCACAGGGAGTTAGTGGTAATGGTGTGGATAAGGGTGAGAGCAGTAGTGAAAGGAATGAAAAGGCACCTCTGTCAGACGATTCTGCGAAAGCCATTGCAGAACTTGCCGTGAAAGTTGCCTCTCTTCAAAAAAGTTTGGGAGCGAATGGTGCCCCAGTTGAATCTGTTGGCAAAAAACCGTATAATTATTTAGAAAAACCCGGGTTGCCGACCCGTTCAAAATTACTCAAGACCGTTTTAAAGACAAGGGTTGTGTCTACTCAAGCTGGGGTGATTACTGAAAGATCATATCCGAAAAACATAATTTATTCTAATAACGCTGTAGTATCTACATTTCCAGGGTTTATTAGAGGTCACACCTTCTCAAAATTGGAGCTCCCAAGCGGCTTCTTTCCTTTTAAAGGTGTTATGAAACGTACGAATACTTCTACAAAACCTACTAGAACCCCAATCACACTAAAATCAGTGCCTAATGAGTTTGAGGAGCTTGAGATGGATATTGAAGAGTCTCTCCCTGCTACAAAGTTTGTTGTCAGTTCAGCGGCTCTAAACCCTACTGATAATACCGAAGATGTCTCCTCTTCCACTGAGATAACTCCTAAAAAAAATTTTATCTTTACGTCATTAGCCTCCGGTGAGTCTGCATCAGAGAAACCTGGGTCCTGGACGACTATTTTAAAAAGGTCCTCTCCTTCGCCTATCACTTTCCCATTGAAGATGCGAAATGGTGCAAGTGTTGTGAAGGTGTTGAGAAAGAGTACCCCAACTACGCCTGCTGAGAGGGTCCTGTTATCCCCGCTCGGGCATCAAATTTCTGGGAATACTACTCTGACCATGCGCCCTGGTTCATCGCCTGGGCCAAATAAAACCTTCACAATTTCTTCTAAGTTAAAGGTAGTGGCGCACCCTTCCCTGGCTTCGGGGAGAATTAGAGCGGTCACTGGTTCGAGCCAGACGGGCCCGAATACTTTATACAAAATTGTGACTCCTTCCGGTTTCAACAAAACAAGCCCAGTTACTTCTATAACAACTTCGTCACCCGTCATCGAGACACATGCAGCTACTTCTGCTGGCACTGTTCTTACTTCTCCACCTGTAGTAACGGGGGAATGCGAAGTACCCGCAAACACTACCAAAGGTCAATCTTCCGTCTCGCGCCCACTTCAGAACAGGGCCTCTGCAAGTGACTCGAAGTTAACTGAACCTAAGCCTCTAGTGCGTGTTATTGAGAAGAGAAAGTTTAAACCAAGTATACTGAGGAGAAGGCCATAAGAATACCAAGGTACCTACTTGACAGTAAATCAGCATACACCCATCTTTTGATTAAAACAGAAAGCATCTACCTAGTAGGTAGTAGGTACCTGTGGAAATTATGTTTACATTATTTTATCATTGTTCATTCTCAGCAGTTTATACGAATCTTTTGAGTCTTGGTTAGGTATCAGATTCATTTCTATACATATATTATTATGTGCTTTCACTATCGTATATTAGTTATATGCTTGAAGCTAAGCTTAACATTATTTTATTGCTTTTCAGAACGCCTGTTGGCTCTTTAGTTGTTAGTTATTTATATATGGTAGAAATTAAACTGTGGAACCATTATCCTGCCTATGTTTTACCCTCCATTCACTTCGTATTTTTGTAGGGCCTGAGCTTCAGATAGGTAGAGTAGACCGACTCATCTGTTTGTGACAACATCAAAAACGGATAACATTCCCTGTGTGGGATTTGAACTCAGACTTCTCAGCATCTATACGACACACGGAGATGCCTAAGACGTATCCGCATATTCCGCTTTTCGTCCATTGGAATTTTCCATTTCGATCTTTGATTAGGGCAAGTTATCATGTTATCAAATTAATTTTATCATGCAAATTTGAATCTGGCGGCTTTTTTCTAATGACACGAAAATCTAGACTTTTGTTGATGTTGTGCTTCTAGGTTATTTTGACGTGTCTTTTTTAGATCTTTTCACAACTAACCGCTAATAATTAATTATAACTGTGTTGCCGACTACCAGATAGCTTTAAAGATGGATTTTATCAATTCCATTCCGACTCATATGGTAGGTATAAGCTAAGTATATGTACCTAGGTATAGGTTGGTCGAATTTTCCGAAGCCAATATCTGAATCCAGTTGTTAGCGTGGAATAGGAAAAGGGACTGGCTGGTAGGGCGTTGGGAGATAATATGCTGGAAACCGGTGTTTGCCGAATAAAGGGAGAAATAACTGAAACGAAGTACATCAGTACTTTTATAAGGTTATTCCTTCTGAAAGTTACTTACAGACCTATTTATTTTTGCTTTCCAGGACTTTGATGGACAAGGTCGTGCAGAAAAGTATTCTCGTCTTATCGTATCCCTGTTTGGCGTAGTGGGATTAGTATGGGGCTTCATCATCCAACAGTTCTCTCAAACCGTCTACATTCTCGGTGCTGGATTCCTTCTCGCATCGGTTGTAAGCTTAATTTTTACCTTAAACGTAAATGCAGAGCCTTAGTTGCGTTTGATACTTCGATGGTAGTTACTGGGGCTGAATGATGGTTCGAACTGTGTACCTACTTATCTGAAGTATAGGTACTAAAAATATTTCTACTGCTAAAAACTATTCTGTGGTACATAATAAGTAACCTATATACGGAGTAAAACCTTAATTTTTACGCAGTGTAATGAGAATTCTCTTTTTGCAGGTAACCGTTCCTCCTTGGCCGATGTATCGCCGGAAGCCCCTTGCATGGCAAAAACCGAGACCTGATTTGGATGGGGGTCATTCGGAACCTATTAAATCTAAGAAAAAGAAGTAAAAGCGTAAAAAACCATTATACTTATTATTAAGAAAATAACGATGTTATTTATATTTGGAAAGATCTGATATAAAATATTAGGTATTTGAAAAGTAGCGCCAAACTCGTGGAACTAGACAAGACGCCATGTCACTAAACTCATCGAATTTTTTTTTGTCAGTCGGCGAGAGACATCGGGAGCGTGTGGGTTGTGTCTTTGTCGCCGTGTTGTCAACATTCCCTGAGAACCTTCCGATCCTTTTTGTGGAACTGTCATTATATAGATTAGTATTATGCTCACTGCTCAACGAATTTCTCACGACTTCTGAGGGATACTACATTTTTCTTCGAAATTCTACAAGGTAAGGTTAATTTTGATTTGTCTCATATTATGAACTTTGCGCCATACAGGTAATGTTAGGGTTAACATACGATGGCAACGAAAGAGCGGACTATCTAAGCTAGTATTGTTCTGATAGCAGAGTGTATACGGATTCCAGAGGTTAATGCCATGCCTCTGATCAGTGGTGTTGTGACTCCCAAGTAGGAAATTTATTCTCCTTAGGCCCGTACGTACTGATCCACCTGCCTGTCTAATCCACATTGTAACGCCTAAAATGCTCTGTGACAGTGATCCTATGTTAGCTGCCTAGTTGCGAGGCATTATTTTTCAGCCAAGGCACCACACTTTCATTGGGCCAAATCGGAATGTCATCCCCGAGATGGTTGGATAATGGCTGATGATGTAAATACCGAATGTCCCCATTGCCAAACCGGAAAGGACGACACAACGGTTGGTGTCAACTTCCCAAAGATGGGCCAACCAAAGAGCAGCCCCTAAACCCCTAATGTAGTTAAGTGACTACCCCCCGCGTCGTCCCAAGAACGCTTCAAAATTCCCTCTGAATTGAAATATTCGTTTTCGTGAAGCTAGGTAAAGCTGGAAGCTGAGCCGATTTACAACTGGCGAGCTAAAAGAAATTACGTAGCGACCTCCGACCATTGACTGCCAACAAGTATCCTCACGTTTGGACCAGTGGCAGGTCCATTTACAATAATTCCCGCTACCAAACCCGAACTACTTCCCATCTCTGACCCAACAAAGTGAGCTACCTGGATTACCTACTTACAACTTTCATCCAACCTTACACTAGTTCGACATATCAGCCGCCACATGGTTATCCCAGAAGATTAACGATTAGTAGACTCTTTCCCTTCCATATAAGTAGGTACATAAGAATGGTTAGATGGTGGAGGGGCTACGCTAAAGACGGCAAAATCAAGCCATAGAGCTCTTGATGGTAGTTTTAAAATTTACCGATTTATCGACGGGTCATCCGTTCATAGAATATGTATTTTTGGTTGAATGGAGAGGTATACAAGTCACATACATATCCAAGTATTCCCAAATCACGGGAGTTGCATGACGGGTAATTGAAATTTATTTCGGTCTTCGGGATTGCGTGCTTACTAAAATGGAGGAAACACTCCGGGACTATTCATAAAATTCAAAACCTACGAGGAAGTATTCCCCTCCTACCCTTCTATATCCCCGGTTGAATAATGTGAAAGTACTTACTTGCTGAGAGACGAAGAGGGTTGTATTTGTCAGCTATCCTTCCCGATTTCTTCACAGTTACTAATTGTACTTGTTTTGATGCCTACAGAATAGTACTCGCAATCCGAACCGGATGTGGAACTGAAAGAGCTTCTGTCCACATTGGGATCATACAAAATTTTAAATTGAATTAATGTTATGTAAATGTTAAACACGATACGAGTACGATGTCCACTATATGAAAATGGTACACGTATAATAATAATTAATAAAAAGGACATCGCTACGGGGCTGATCCGGGTCGTTGTTTCACTAATTTCTCTTGGTCACTCATTCTGGTCTATGATGGATAGTTCGAAGGTGAAGTCTTTGGTTTAGACTAGAGGACCAAGGATGCGTAATCGGTGTTTAATGTGATAATGCGAATCTTGAAGTCTTAAATGGTCCGTCGAGGTCTCATCAGTCAGGACTATGTCCACTTCTCATCATCCGTTCCTTCTGGATTCTGGACCCTGCTGCAGTGCCTACCTCTCAGCTCCAGTGCTACCACTCTGCCTTGGCAGGCACCTTCCTTTCCCTGTTCTCTGCGGTAAGAGGGAGAACGGACTGGAGGTGCTCGACTTGTTGGACAGATTTGTAACAATGTATTCATCCTGACTCGGGCAAGCGTTGATTGGCCAACCAGGTACTCGTTGTAATTAATAATTGTGTCTTCTTGAAGCGTCACAATGACTATCAAGGTGCCCTTATACCTACACCCAAATTTAGAAAGCATACTGGTGATTCTAGTATGGGCAAGCTGGTTAAAATAATAGCAGAGGGTTGGGGGGGACAAGCCAAGCAACTAGACCGTTTTCAAGAACTATCTATTGTGCTCAGCTGGCAGCACTACCAAATACCAGCTCCCCAGCCATCGAGTAAACGATGGGGACCTACAGTTTTAGGTTGGTTCCGAAGCACCACAGCCTCGATATACATTTCACTTGACATGCTGAACATATCAGAGGTGAATGCCGAGCAGAAAAACTTTTTGGTAGGATCGGAATCGAACCGGTGTGACCCGGCTCTCACTGCTCCTCAAAAGTCGACCATTTAGTCCACTCGGCTATCGAGGATTCTTTCCCATACTAGCCAAGCTGGTTAGGTGTCAGCTTGCCAGCTTTAGGAGACAGGTTCAAATCCTGGTTGAGAAACATTTCTTGCTACTGAATAGGTATGAAAAAACGCTTGCCCTATGTGGCTTGGCGTCGGAGTGTCTTAACATCCTGTTTGCGAACAATTCTTCGCGATGTTTGGTTCAAGTCTATTAAAAGTTACAGCATCCTCGTCCTTTGCACCTTGGTTGACATTTGGCTCGCACGTGTGGGTACACACTCCTCCATCGTGGCTCCGCCCCTGCCGACCTCCCATGTGTCTCCGTCTTTAGATCCTAGTTACATCTTCCTGCCTGCGACCCGACACGACCTTTAGTCCCAGACCAGACTTTCTCCGCCCGCAAGGCCGTCTTGTGGTTTCTCCAGGAGTCTGTCTATTCATTCCTCTTCGTGAATGCTGGAGAAATGAAACGAGCTCAGCCTCGATCGAAGATGATCATGGGTGCATGTCCCTTGTTACGGCCATTGTCGTCTAGTTGATTTAATTCTCTAGAAATTGGGAGTGTTTCTCAAAATTAATAAGTCAGGCTTCGGAATAATCCAACTTGAATTTTAGGTAGGCCATCTAGGCTGCTATTTGCTGGTAACGGAACTCGAATCCGTAGTGTGAGTCCAGGGCTCTTACCAGTGCTGATTTTCACAATTTAGATGGAGAATTCGAGTTATAAGAAAAACAGGCTCCCATGGAAGCACACAGAGGCCTGCTGCAATATGCATCTTAACTCCCTGCTGCATTAATTAAGGTTATAATTTTGATGGAATATTCTCGCTATGGCTTCACCTTCCGATGTGATCTGAAAGATAAGTGAGAAATGTTCAGGTCGTGGAGTTCGTTAAGCATGCGTGGAATATGTCCTCAGGATGGTTTATGGTTGCGAAATGCTCATTTCGTACTGCGGTTGTGGACAACGCGCGATTTGTCGGTGAACTTGGGACTACAAATTGACTTATTGAATACTCGTAAAAGCAGAATGCAGCTTACGTCTGGCATGACAAGAGATTAGATTAGATTCTGTTAAGCCCTTGCACAACATTATCATGTTTCTAATTTCTAGTGCCTGTCAGTGGCTGAGCTGTCATTCTCTTGTTCCTATATCGGAAAACACCGAGGGGTTAACTGCTCGTTGGGAATCATTTGAAATCTTTATGAAATCTCAGGGAATCTTGGAATTTTTTTGGAGTGGTTACCCCTTCGGGGTTCATCTTTCTATAAATATCGTTGGGAATCTTTGGAAATCTTTATGGAATCTCAAGGAATCTCTGGAGTGGTTACCCCCTCGGAAAATACGTTGTTGAATAACTATTGTTTTCTCGGCTTGTTACGGATCAGTTTGAGATAAAATCACAAGCTTGTAATGCAATAATTATGTGCATGTGAACCGCGTTGAAGGATGGTAATTTAACAACTCCTGCCTTCTTTACATGTCGGTCAGATGCTTTTATGCTCGTGAGGAACAGGCATACTGTGGTGACCGTCTCGAAGAGCCTCTCATTAGTATAGCTGTACTTACACTGGAGTTATTATTGCACTGTGAAGTAAATGTCCATTGATCATCAAAATGTAACCCCTCTGACTTAAGTCCCCCCCCCCCCATTGTTCTAAAAAAAAAACAGGGTTTCCAAAATTATTTTTTGTTGGGATCAAGAAGTAGCCTCAAGAAGGTATTCCAGTGATCTAAAGGAGTTTAGCCACGATAATTCACATTTCTATTGTCTGTCCACCCCTGGATGATAGTGAATTTACGTGAAGTAGATAGTACAGATTTTTGTGGGCACCCTGGCACCCATTGGTACCTCTGAGTCTGAGAAAGGAAGTGTATTACTAGACTAGTGATTCTTCCGAACTCATTGCCCTTTTGATTAGTATAAACCGAGGGGTTAACCACTCGTTGGGAATCATTGGGAATCTTTATGAAATCTAAGGGAATCTTGGAATTTTTTTGAGTGGTTACCCCTTCGGGGTTCATCTATCTATATGAATATCGTTGGGAATATTTGGAAATTATTATGGAATCTCAGGGAATCTCAAAGAATCTCTGGAGTGGTGAACCCCCCGGTATAAACGATTGAAGTAGGAGAAAGATGAACTTGAAACAAGCGTCAGTTCACTCAGGTCCAGTTGTCTTGAGTTCCTACTTAATTATGGGCAGATTGAAGCCGGCCCTGACTGGAATTGTCGGTCAGCTGGGTACCTAGATGAACGGGTACTTAGTAACAGGTACTGAGCCTGGCCCTGACCCGTAGGTGAAGAGGCTCCCGGCCTCAAGGCTCCCAGTTATTCCTGCTTACCTTTAGGTACATCTGTAATTCTGGAAGAAACGTACTCCGGCGCTTCCCTAGGCTAAACATATTGTCTTGTGGGAACCTGGCCATCCGGGTGATGGAAGTCATTATACCTAACCCAGCCAGGTATTGAGTAGCGATTGGTAACTGCCATTATTGTATCCCATGCTTTAGTGTTTAGCCACGTTGTGACGTCCATGGCAGCATTCCTAAGTACTGAGTCTGCGTCGAGAGGGCCAGGTATTGTGTTACTTCTTCCTGAGTGGGTTTCGGCGCAAAGGCGTTAGAAAGTGACGCATCACTCACTTCTTTGAAGAAGAGAATAATTACTTACAGTAGATTTGAAGTAGGCGAAGATGAATTTGGTTATTTTCCCTGTCGCTCAACCTCAAGAACCACCCCGACGAAAAAAAATAATTAAGCAATAATTTACTTCTCAGTGTGTGAACAGTTTCCACGCTCTTTGACGGTCTGTGATAATCATCGACTGTCATGTTGAAAGTCACAGACTCTAGACTCTTTTTCGAATTCTTATGTCCGTCGCTGACTGCTTGAATCTGAGAAATAGTACACAGAGCTCATCTCACAGTTAGGTACATTGTCACTAGATGGGCGGAGTTACTTACACACCGTATTTGGTAGATCTTGTTTCCAAAGGGTCAGGCTATTCACCGGAGTTCCAGCTGCTTTGTTTACTTCCCGGTATGAACGGTACTTCGGTATTTACCTAACATGCGTTAAACCCGTGCCCCGGAAGCGAAATTTTTCTTCCAGAAGCGTGAATGCGCAGAATTTCGTGTCTTATACACGACCACACCCTCCACTCCTGATTCTAATCTACCTATTGATTATTTATATTACAGAGTTTGATCAGATAAAATTTTAATACGCAGAAAGCTTTCATTGTTGAAGCATCTTCTTATAGTAAAACTGCCAATAGACAGGTGATGGGGTAAACACTCCGGAGATTCCTTGAGATTCCATAAAGATTTCCAATGATTCCCGACGAAATTCCTGGAGTAGTTAACCCGTAGACAGGTGAAGCTAACTGGCAAGTAAGTGGCCTGCTAATGCTTCTGTCCTTCGAGGTTTCCTCGCAGACTGAGACTCGAATTTCCTGCATTGTACTTTTGGCAGAAGACTCTATAATAAATGATGGAAATTTGGGGTTGCCCAAGAACCAGACCGTCCTATAGAGAGGTCCCTATGACGGCTTGACACTTGCTAACCTTAACTTTTAACTTGATCCAATCCGTTTAACTGAAATTATGAAAGATGGATGCAGCTGGGGTAAAATGTTGCTGAATTGAGTAATAGTCGACTGCTACATCTATTATCACAGACCCTAACCTCAAAACATGACGTAATCAGACTTCTTCCAGTTTACAAGTTGAAGGTCACTTTCGAGGGGGTAACCACTCCAGAGATACCTTGAGATTCCACTGAGATTTCATAAAGATTTCCAAAGATTCCCAACGAAATTCATAGAAACCCGAAGGGGTAACAACTCCAAAAAATTCCAAGATTCCCTGAGATTTCATAAAGATTTCCAATGATTCCCAGCGAGTGGTTAACCCCTCGGTCACTTATGTCAAGACTCCACGTTGCTACGGTAGGCCTGAAAATGGGCCTTGTAGCACTGTAGGTGCATGGGGGTGGCCAACCGGCCGTTACTGTCCGGGCCACAGACGGACGGCCTGTCCTGGTTAAATATGGCTGCCATTACCACCCCATTACACTAGCCCTGCTGAACTTGGCTCAGCCTCCGAGCGAGCACGTCAGCTGTACATGGCCACCGATTTATATGGCTGCGACCTGCGCAAAAAGTTAATTCTGTGGGTTGGAACCGAAGCTTCGTTCTCTTTGAACATGCTTTTGGTGTATATTGCTTCTACTTAGCATATTGGTTTCGTTCAGTTGGAAAGGATCGAAAGTGGTGGCAAGTTTGTATGTATAGGTGCTGTGTATTGTGCCGTATGCTAGCTGCAAATCGAATCCTCCATGTTTTAGAATACTGCACATCCGAGGGGTTAACCACTCGTTGGGAATCATTGGAAATCTTTATGAAATCTCAGGGAAGCTTTGAATTTTTTGGAGTGGTTACCCCATCGGGGTTCATCTTTCTATGAATATTGTTGGGAATCTTTGGAAATCTTTATGGAATCTCAAGGAATCTCTGGAGTGGTTACCCCATCGCTTGTATCATTAGTGGAACATCCAGTAAGTAATCCAACTGTAATAATTTTGGTTTGCAAAAAAAGGGGTAAGTGTGAGACCGTACCTTCGTCATACCAAATAAACGTTATAGACCTACGAGGTGTTTCTATTCGGCTTTTATTCGAATCTACATCTTGATGAGACCGTATAATTATACAGCGATATATATCACCCTTTCCATCCGAACCTTTTCTCAGCTCACATGCATGCTTGCAACTCCAGGACAACTGACCTGTGGGGCCAGGATTACGGAAAACACACTGATGTATGACCCCGGTGAAGCCCTCACACGCCACTAGACACATAGGCCCAGGAGGTAACATAATTCTCCCTGACATTCAGTCCATATGAATCCTTCCTCTATAGGGATGATTCAGTCCTGGAAGACTTGACCCAGAAAATGGGGAGAGGTAAAGGTCGAACCTCACTTTGGGGTTATTCTTTCCGGGATATTTTGTGGGAAAATTGTCCCTTACGAATCAGTATAGTAGTATAGTACTTCGACAGAGCTTTGCGATTAACCAGGATTTCTGTACTACAAATATTGTACATACAGCAGGTCTATTACGGAACTGTTAACGAAGTTAACGACTTTGATAACGACGAAGTGGTGTGGGTAGCTATGTTTTAGCACCAGGAGCTTAGCGCCCGAGATAGCGACCAAGATCCATAATAGAGCTGCAGGTTAGTTCTGTTGAGCAACTTTTTTTAGTTCCGACATTAGGTAGTTCGCGAAAACCGGATGCCTTCATCTTTTTAGATTTTTTCCATTTTGACTGGTACATATGCCGAACAGAAAAATGTCGATATTTTGTGCGATTGTACCTGAAACACAAACAGGCTTTTTGTCAATGTGATTCGTAGGACTACTAATTGGTAAAGGTATGCTTTTGCCGTCTCTTGCGATGAATTAGTGCGCAGAGTACTTGACCCGTAACCTGCGGATGCAAAAAGGTCACATTGTAAAAACATGGTGCTCTTCCCCCCGGGTGCTTCCCTCACTTCCTGCATTTATTTTTCTTTATTTCTATCTTGAACCCTCCAAGTGGAAGATTCTGATTTGGACTGGTCTATAAAATTAAGGGTATATATGATTTTAGGTGGGATGGCGATGAAAATCACATTTTACGTATTTTCCCAAGGGGTTAACCACTCATTGGGAATCTCGTTGGTAATCATTGGAAAACTCAGGGAATCTTGGAATTTTTTTGGAGTGGTTACCCCTTTGGGGTTCATCTTTCTATGAATATCGTTTGGAAACTCTGGAAATCTTTATGGAATCTCAAGGAATCTCTGGAGTGGTTACCCCCTCGTTAAAGGAGATCACTTATTCAAGCATTCCCCTAACCGCCGTTCCTTGAAACCACATACCCCCTCGTATTTTCCCGTACCAACAGAAGGGTTTTGGAAGGAAGCTTGTGTTCGAACCAGGCACCTCTGTTGTGCAACGCCTAGATGATGGCGTTTACGGCTGTGTGCCCCGCTGCATGCTGCCGCTTGGATTTCTGCATCTGTGACGCGCTCCAGCCGATGATTTAGATTTAGTTAGATGTGCGGAAATGTAGAGAAGGAAGACCTTGGATAATGAAATAACGTTTTATTTGATTTGGATTAGGATCGATGCCCGTGATTCCTCCATCCTGACTTTTCCCTGATCCTCCCTTGAATCCTTAATCCCCTGATATGGTGATCCCTACAATCCCTATCCCGTGATCCATGTCACGGGTTAGAGGTTATGTGTAGATCACTAACACTGGGACATTTTGCGAAGCCCCAAATGGAAATCCTTCAAGGCTAAGCTACGAGGGTTTAACCACTCCAGGAATCTCGTTAGGAATCTCGTTGAAAATCATTGGTAATCTTTATGGAATCTTGGAATTTTTTTTGGAGTAGTTACCCATTCGGGGTTCATCTTTCTATGAATATCGTTGAGAATCTTTGGAAATCTTTATGGAATCTCAGGGAATCTCAAGGAATCTCTGGAGTGGTTACCCCCTCGGCTAGCTAGCTTTTCCTATCCGGTATAGTAGAAAGTGGCTCTGAATGGAGGAAATGTGTTGTTCGAAAGTTCTCCCAAATATAGTATTATTCGTATTTTGGCTACTTTTGGATTGTGAAGAACATTTTTATTCAATTTTTTGTCTGTAGGTGAAGGGGGTCGGGGGTAGCATTGTCGCCTGAAATTCTTCCTATAAAAGACCTCTTAGCAAAGGCTTGCGCTAGCCCGATTTGAGGAAATAAATGGAAAAGTATTGGGAATTGAAAAATCAGTTTTTGACGATGGTTGCTACGTTGCTATGTAATCGATATATAGCTGAAAGACGAGAAATACCTTTCCTGAGGGGAAACAGGAAGCAAGGAGTGCCTCACTCGGAAATTTTGAATTTCCTTTATTAGGTATATCGTCCTTTTAGAAATGGCGCTTATTAGATAATATTATGCTGACCGTCCCATAGCGTTCCTTTATGTTCAATATCTTCCAGTCTGTATACAGATCTAGGATTTAATTTGAGACCAGCTTTAACCGAGGGGTTAACTACTCGTTGGGAATCATTGGAAATTTTTATGAAATCTCAGGGAATCTTGGAATTTTTTTGGAGTGGTTACCCCTTCGGGATTCATCTTTCTGTGAATATCATTGGGAATCTTTGGAAATCTTTATGGAATCTCAAGGAATCTCTGGAGTGGTTACCCCCTCGGCTGGAACAGTTTCTCTCCCTTGTGATTGCTGCAAATTGGCACTTCGGGGTGTATGAATGGGATGCACGCTTACGGCTCCTACTATATTATAGAAATTAACCCAGAATAAGCTCCCAAATAAATTTTCAAGTTATACGAGAGATTCATGTACCTATATCGACTGTAGTAGGGCAGTATATTCTACCATTACTTGAGTGGAATCATTAACGTCGAGGAGTGGAAAGTTGTTGGTAATGGATAGAAGCGTTATAGTTAGGTTAAAAGTCGCGTTTCCTTGATGAAGAGGAAGTGCTGTCGTCTTCCATACTTCCGATATATATAATCTTTACAAGTACCTGCGTTTGATGTCTTGATGGGATCGATGTCAAAACTTGGGGAACGGGAAAGTTGTGACTGTGTATAGGTGTACCCCGTCAAATGTGTCGTATCCTTCCATATTAGCAGCACATCCTGCGAGGGGTTAACCTCTCGTTGGGAATCTCTTTGGGAATCATTGGAAATCTTTATGGAATCTCAGAGGAATCTTAAGAAATCTCTGGAGTGGTTACCCCCTCAACATCCTGTAATTTCCTACTCCTACCAACCTAGTTTCCCATTCACCCATACGAGAACTTTCTGATTACTGGTTTCTGTTGGACGATCTGCGATTTTTTGACTTCCTACATTGGCTGTTGCTTGTTGATCGATCCGGTACTACGAAAAATTGCTCCTTGGCTGTTTCGAGTATAGTAAGTGTTTATTTCTTCACGCTGATGATTCCATATTTTGTAGTAAATATTTGCACGCGGCCATGGATTGCTACTCTTGCTACGAGATGTATATATAGATCACTTGTTTGATGAGTCAAATCGCTCGTGAACTTCACGGTTTGATGCGAACATCCCAGATTTTAAATGAATTTTATTCCCGCTTTTCCGTGCGATGTTTGGTCTTCTCCTCATTCCCTGGGTGACGTCGATCTGATGGATGTGTTGTGATCTTCTCATCAGCGACTGCTTGATTGATCTCTGCGTTGTAGCAAAACGTTTTTGAGATATTGGGTCGACGAAAGTCGATTTGCCACCCGTCCAGTCTTTTCATTTATCTTTTATCTCATTCTTGAGGAAGTCCTGGAGGTGTATTCCCTTTCTCGAACGCCAGCAAACCCACCCAACTAACGCCTTCAAAATTTAATGTAAGAAGATAAGGTACGCCATCATGCAATATACGGAGAACAGTTCTTCTTACAATAAATTTTGAAGGTGTTAGTTGGGTGGGTTTTCTGGCGTTCGAGAAAGGGAATACACCAGCTGGTGGCACCATTGGGACTATCCCGCTCTGGGTCATAAGACCATTCCGCAGTTCTATACTTTCCGAGGGGGTAACCACTCCTGAGATTCCCTGAGATTCCATAAAGATTTTCAAAGATTTCCAACGATATTCATAGAAAGATGAACCTCAAAGGATTAACCACTCCAAAAAATTCGAAGGTTCCCTATAAGATTTCAGAAAGATTTCCAATGATTCCCAACGAGTGGTTAACCCCTCGATACTTTCTTTACTAAGGTATAGCATGTTTCCATTTCGTGCGAAGTTTATGTTGCATTTTTATGCTTTTCATTTTAATGTGTAAAAGGTAAAAAACGCCTGGGTTTTTTTTATAAAAAATTTTAAATTGAGAAATTTTTCGAATAAAGAGGATTTTACATTTTTTCCCCTTATAAATTTCAACTGGGAAAAACGACGTCTGTGTTGTGCACTTCGGGTGTTCAAAACTATACGAGTGTATCCTGATTCATTACAGGTTGTTGTGTAGGTCCATTACGTCACAATAGATTCTAGATTCCGCTCATTTAACTGGTTGAGGCTACCTCTGTTAAGGTATTCAAAGAACTGCTTTGTGGAACAGTGAAAATACAGCTCTTGCTAGATCGTTATTTAAGAAAATCCCGAGGGGTTAACCACTACCGAAATCTCGTTGGGAATCTCAGGCAATCATTGGAAATCTTTATGAAATCTCAGGGAATCTTGGAAATTTCTGGAGTCGTTAACCCTTTGGGGTGCATCTTTCCACAAATCTCGTTGAGAATCTCAGGAAATGTTTGGAAATCTTCATGAAATCTCATGCAGACTGGTTAACCCCTCGCCGTTCTCGGTGCGTACAATCCTATAGTTAAACTTCTTTTCCACGTTAACTATTTTATCTTTAAACTGCAGCTCACGCTGATTGTATTGTAGCTATATTTCGGTCTGGGTTATTCACCTTTAAAGAGAAATAAAGCAAAAGATGAGCTGGGTGCTATGCTGGATGGTTTAGCCGTAATCTCTGGAGTAAGCTCTCTAAATGGATATACATGGAAGCTGAGTTAAGCAGCAGGTTAGGTACATGTTGGAGATGGGACGGGGGTGGTTAATTTCCCATAGGGCTCGTAACGAAATCTCAGCAACCTTCTCTCCACACATCATGACTCTCACTTTATGAGCTATAATAAGTTATCACATGGGTTGGAAAACTTCGCGCGTAAAACACCCAAAAAAAAAAAATAAATAAATAAAAAATAAGTTATCACGTACTGGTTATTGCGCTTATCCAACGTTTTTAGATTAGGTGGAAACTTCTGTGACCTCTATTGTGTTTTTTCAGTTTTGCTTTCCAGAGAAACCTAATACTAACTCATCGTTGTTGAGTTCCCACTTTACCTGTCTTTGTTCATCCATTTTCCTCTGCGTCGATATTCCGCTGAACACATTTTCCAAATCGTTGCCGTTGTGTTGAGTGTTGGAGCACCAATCGCGTGAAATAAATATTAAAGTGCAGCCCCGATGAGACCCATCGTTATGATTCTTGTCGGATGTTTACCCTGCTACGTACAAATTGATGAGTCCAAGCAATTTTTGATAGTTTTTTTTTTTTTCATGAATAATAAGACATAGGTAGTTTTACTTTCTGGCTATACATCACGGAAGAAGCGCTAAAGTAGCGTTAGCCTTACCTATCCACTTAAGGTCTGCGTTATCGTCATCGATAATTAATATCGCAAAAAAATTTAAAATCGAGTCGTGTCAATAGAAACGAGTTGTAGCCGTCATAACAACATAAGACAAATGACACATATCACGAAGGTGACACATTCAATCCGAGTCGTAACATCAAATAAAAATATCAGGCCTTGTCACGAGATGAATGTGGTGTCGTGTCACCAGATGGATGGCACGTCGTGTCAGCAGGGGATGTTCCAATGGCGGGTGATAAATCAGCAGCAGATGTGCCTCCCTGCTCCGATTCGCTCCCGAAGAATGCTGGAATTCGTGACCCTCTCCACCGTTTGATTTTTCATTTCCTTCCATTTCATTTGAACCTGACTCCTGTTCCAATCCAAGTATGATTGAGTGGGCTCGGGGCCTCGGGGCGTTGGGATGGGACGATTGGGAAATCTCCTCAGCCCGGCGAAATACAGTTACTGTTGATTTTACGTAACGTTTATTGTTTGATGAAAAATTGGATTGTAATTGGATAATTGGGAGTCTGTTCGGCTTGTGGGCTACTGGTTATGGGAGGATCGGAAAACCGGTGATCGTAACCGATTACTCGGCTCTCTCATAATCCTCTTTTCAAATTTATTTGATGGTCATTGTATGAGACGAAATCCCTGATTTTCAGCAATTCGAACGACCTGGTTTGGATAACCTCTGCCTTGTTTCAGCTGAACAATTAAATAGTATATTGCGTTGTTGCTTTCTACAATACATTGAAATAATTTCTCAGCATCTGAAAGAACCTCGCTTTTCATATGTCTTGCTAAGGAGTTTTCTTGCTGTGATAGTCGCAAAAACGGAATGAAAGTACCCATGAATCATTCCATGATACCCGGATTCCCGATCGCACGTGCCTGCTGACCGAGCTGCTGACAGACTTTTCTGTTATTGGCATGGATATTTTCTAATTTCCCAGGGAGCCACCTGCCACATTTGAACTGGTTCTCTAGAGAAATGCAAATTCAAATACTCGAAAAGTGAAAACTTTTCCTTGGTGGATACATCATGGGGTTTGGTGTGGAACTCCCAGTTACATTCTTCTTGTATTTGAGGAAGGATAAAGAAGTAGGAATTTTCTCTCCAATAGACGACTTTGTCTGAGATCAAAGGCCAGGGGAACCTTTGTAGTAACAATTGGGCTCCCCAGCCGAAGTAGAAATTACGATGTGGTTTCTTTGATAAAGTTATCTGGAAGGTACGGAGCCTATGGCGCCGATAGTGGATGGAATGGGCTTGCATATTGGTGTATTGACACTGCATGTGTGCTGAGTGCGGACTGGCTGGAGAGCCTGGAGTGAGGACCAGGCCAGGAGGCTGTTGAACTCTCAGGTCGCGCCGCACCGGGAGTGTAGGTTTGCGGTTCCTTCAAGTCTAATGTTCCTTCTTTGCACAGTCACATCTCTGCATGAGGCAAATACAATTTAGGCTCTAGTAGCATGCGAGTTTCGGTCAACTTCGGGCTGTAACTTTTTAAGTAACCCAAAAACAGTTGAAGGTCCTTCGAGCACCACTCTGCGGAGTCTTAACGAGAGAAAACTGTGCTCTCCATGTAGTTTTTTTTTCTACTCACGGGGCGTCATGGGAAACACAAAATCTCGAAACTTAATTTCTCCACAAAAATAAATAGTGAAACTCAGTGTCATTTCATACTCTGTGATATAGTATGTTGTATAGCAAATTAACTAACTGCCAGTTAGCGTAACCGGAGGTGGAAGAACTTAAGCTAAGCATTGTAAAAACCTCCAGTTAAGATTTAGACGAGTTTTCCTTTTACATACATGGAAACCGATAGCTGTTTGAAGTAAATGCTGTGCTTCTCACCGTAACTTGTGGGATTTTCTGGGAAAGCCACAAAACCGCTAAAACGGCTTATCCTTTTCACACCAATCGGTATTTTATCTGACTGCACATGGGAAACTTCTGGAACATAAATTGAAATGTAATGCATGATCCTTTTATGTGCATGTGAAATATTGTTATTTAAAGGTAGATAACGTTTCCTTCTATTCTTGTCCCAAAGAAATATGGTGGAAGTGACCCTTTCTCTACATTCAGAAGTATTTCAAGTGGATAACTGTATACATATCTAACCAGGGCCTCCCTGCTGGAGAAAATATAGATAGGGGTCCCCACTAGCTAGGCGCAATGCGCCAACCCCCGTGCGTGCGGTCCTGGCGCATAAATAAAATAAATAACTGTAGGTGAATTATTGGGATCTCAGCCGAATCACCTTACTTGTCTGTGGATCAGCGGCTCTTCCCCCTTTGATGATAAATTCCCGAAAGACTCAAAGCATGAAAATTTAACCTCCTTTGCAAGGAACTTCCGACTCCAGTCAATTTTGCCTATCATTGCGTGCCGTCACTTGGCAGATGTGCGCGAAATCTCACACATCATAGTGCTACGGTACAATGCATAATGCATGTGCAATTTGCATCATCTCTCAACAATTTCCCTGGATTGGTCCTCTTTTTTGTTGGTCACGTCAAGACTTCTTCATTGTCAGTCTTCTCTCAAGTTAAGATTGCTTACTTTCTCTTCTGAGCTGGGTAAGAGCAGTTTTCGCGCTTTGCTGAGGTAGGTATAGAAGGTAAAGGTATGTTTTTACTCCCCCTAACACCCTGAATAGGGTAGACTAGGGAAGAAGAAGCTTATGATTTATTGTCAGCGTCAAAGTGTATAACTGTTGGCCTCCATATTTTACCTTCTTATATTGACGCAGACATTGGCGGCGGAAGGGGGGTGCAATTCACCCCCCAGGAGTTGACTGTGCACCCCCCAGAAAGTTTAAAAAAAAAGTAACTATAAAAAAAAGCCTTCATAACGATATAGGAGTAAATTAGGAAAAAATATTCAGCCCTCTCCCGAAAAAATCTAAAGGGCACATGCACCCCCCAGGAAAGTGGTCTTCCGCCGCCAATGGACACAGAGAATCCTAGGGGAAAAATTGGCGTAGCAAATTCTTTCAATCGGGTGAAGAACACCTCAAAACTTGGAAATAAACCGGTTTCGTTATCGGAAGGGACAGCAGCAGGTGTATTCCCTTTCTCGAACGCCAGAAAACCCACTCAACTAACACCTTCAAAATTTATTGTATAAGAAGAACTGTTCTCCATATATTGCATTATGGCGTGCCTTATCTTCTTACAATAAATTTTGAAGGTGTTAGTTGAGTGGATTTGCTGGCGTTCGAGAAATGGAATGCACCTGCTGGATTCTGGCCGGAAGGTTTAGGACTATAGTGGGCTTTGTGCTGTGAGTTAGCAAGCTATTTCATCGCCGGTAACTTAATTAGCAGTCTGCCGCGCGATGCCTTCGGCCTCACTCACTTTGCGTATACCAAAGACAAGCTTGGGGGCAAAACATCCTGATTTTCTGAAACAGCAATCAGCTGATACGAGTGCTTATTCAAGTCTCTCCTAGAGGCAGAAACAAAACCTAAAAATTTCACAGACATTTTCAGTATGTTCGATTGTGGATGCAAGGAAGTGGAGTGAAAAAATAAAATCACGTAGTATCTACATTTTCTTTCTAAGAATAATGTCGTGGTTTTTGATAAATTATGATCTATATTTTTCTTCTTTTACCGTTTTCTTTTCGTATGTAAATATCATTTAAATAAAGTTATACAAAGTTTACTCAATATCTAATAAAAATGTCTAGTGCCCTGGGAAGGAAATCAATAGCAATCCCGGTAATTACTCCTCTGTAGTCATCTTCTTGAAACTCAGCAAAAAGAGGTTCCTCTATAATTGCTCTGCCAATATTATAAGGTCCAATGGTCCTTACCTTCTCTTCCAGTAAATTAAACTCGCGGGGTAGGTACAGGGTTTACGTACGCTCTCCCTCAGACCCCTTTTGTTAGCTAAATTATCAGATTTTCTATTTATCAACCCCCCCCCCCCCCCCCCCCAATATGTATCTGTAAATTCCAGCCGAGGGGTTAACCACTCGTTGGGAATCATTGGAAGTCTTTATGAAATCTCAGGGAATCTTGGAATTTTCTTGGGGTGGTTACCCTTCGGGGTTCATCTTTCTATATGAATATCGTTGGGAATCTTTGGATATCTTTATGGAATCTCAAGGAATCTCTGGAGTGGTTACCCCCTCGTCCATTCACGAAAATTAGCGCCTGCACGGCAGGTTATCTTCCTAATCAGCCATCTCGCTATCTTAGATAAAAGTGTGTCAGCCTTTGTGTGCTTCTATTATGACAGAGGTGCCAAATGTGGTTATCACTTGGTGTAAGGAGTGTATCCTATTGTGAGCACCTATGTTGTTCGTGAAGAATAGAAAGATCGGTTTGGACCGTTTGTGTACCCAGTGATGTCATGTACAAACGAGGGGGTAACCACTCCAGAGGTTCCTTGAGATTCCATAGAGATTTCCAAAGATTCCCAACGATATTCATAGAAAGATGAACCCCAAAGGAATAACCACTCCAAAAAAAAACTCCAAGATTCCCTGAGATTTCATAAAGATTTCCAATGATTCCCAACGAGCGGTTAACCCCTCGGTATCAAGGAACAATATGTTGTTAACACAGTAATTCTCGTTCTACTGAGCATAGTCAAGAAGATACAAAATATTGAAGCTCTCAGCCTCATCTTACCATAGCAACACACATCACAAAATGCTAGCATTTCCTCGTTTACCAGCAGGTATATTCCCTTTCTCGAACGCCAGAAAACCAACTCAACTAACACCTTCAAAAATTATTGTAAGAAGATAAGGCACACCATGATGCAATATATGGAGAACGGTTCTTCTTACAATAAATTTTGAAGGTGCTAGTTGAGTGTGTTTTCTGGTGTTCGAGAAAGGGAATACACCTGCAGGTGTATTTTACTCTGTGATCCAGAGGTGGCAATTGTTGACTTGTTACTCTGTGGTTATATTACTGTGTTATTTGGATGCGAAGAGTTAGTGTTCCATAGGAAATAAACCCGCTGACCGCCCTGTCAGTTGAGTTGTATGCTGAGGTCCTTCGTCTTAATCGTCTTATTATATCCTGAATGTGACGTATATCATCTACTTTGATGTTTCCTCCATTACGTTGTGTCAGAATTGTCAGATGTTCCATGGCGGTGGCCTTGTACTTCGTGAGGTGATGTATGACATTCTTTTTATTTCATTTCAGCTCTCCATTCTCTATTCAGAACATAATTAGGTTTTCTTTGCTCTTTGTTTAGGGTATGTAGGTACGCTATTGCATCATTCGCTTGGGTATACCAACTCCGAACTAGTGATGCACGAAAATTTCTTGTCTTGCTTTTGTTCTCGCATTTCTTGCATGCAAGAACAAGAAGTGGCTTGCAAGAACAAGAACTTTTGCAAGAGTTCTCGCAAAAGTCTTGCATAAACACATGCACATTTTTTTTCCAAATCTTCATTCAAGGATTGCAGTCCATATTTCGTACAAAAAACTCTACAGACTATGCGACGATAGATTGCACTTGAAATGGCCGCTCAGTAGGCAAAAAACCACATTTTAACAGCAGAAAATTCCATGTATATGCAAGAAATTGCAAGAGTCTTGCAGCAAGAACAAGAGCAAGAAATGATTTCTACTGCAAGAACAAGAGCAAGAGTCGCTTTGCGAGAACAAGAAATGCCGTTTCTTGTTCTTGTTCTTGCATCGTGCATCACTCCGAACGCGTCATACTGTTTTACTCTTCTTCCATGGAAGCAGTATTCTTAGCAAACATACAAAAGTTGAAAATTTGATAAAAATATCGGGTTCAATAATTCTTTTCAGTATTCCTTTTTATTGGGTGAGCTCAGAGTGGAAAGGGGATAAAAACGGGTTGTAGTGGGAAAGGTATACGGAGGTAAGTGCCGCCTGGGGAGCTCTTGCCCGCCCTGCCGGCTCTTCTCCCCACCACCGCCGCGCCACTCCTCCCGTGTCCCCGGCCGCACTCTGCAGATTTTTGCCTAGTTTCTTCCTTGCGGATAGTCGCGTATGAGCCCATTCTTACGGAAAAAGGTACCTCCTTTTGTAATTTTCACCCTTCCTCTGCGTCAAGTTGTGATGTAAAATAGGCACTTTTCACCGTGGTTACAGTTACCTGTACTTTAGGGTAGTTGAAATATTCTTTATCGCCCATGTCATTGTCATACTATCTTGCGAGGGGGTAACCACTCCAGAGATTCCTTGAGATTCCGTAAAGATTCCCAAAAATATTCATAGACAGATGAACCCCAAAGGGGTAACCACTCCAAAAAAATTCCAAGATTCTCTGAGATTTAATAAAGATTTCCAATGATTCCCAACGAGTGGTTAACCACTCACTATCTTGCTTCCCTCCTATAAACTGTTTTGCCCCTCTGATGTACCTATAGTATACCGTATACCCTTATTCAGATATTGTTAATTTGCTTTCTTGCTCTTAGACTTTCACTTCAAGTAGGGCTTTGCTCGCCTGCAACATTTATAATCCATAAACCTGTGGAGTCTGAAGTCCGTATGATATCACTTATCGGCCTTGAAAGTTAGTATACCTTGTATACCTACTAGCAATCTTGGTGTTGGACTGCTGTAATGACAGATGTTGGCATATAAACCTTAATCTCAAAATGTAGCTACTATTGATAACGAGATACATACAACTCCACCGTCCATCTCTTTAAGCGTGTTCATAAGTTTCGTCAGAAAATGGATATTAAAAACCATTCTGTTGCCACTTGTGTATTTACTTTAAACCGTTATAAGTAGAAGCCGGGTTCGAATGGCGACCACTAGAAAATTTTCCCTAACCCTTTGGTACTAGCTAGGTATACGAAAACCAGTACCTTGGCTTGACGTACAAAAGTATTTGGCCATAGTTAAAGGGAAGGGGTGTGACGGCTATCATCAACCCTCCCGGTTTCATCTCCAAACAATTTATGGATCCGAGAGTGTTATAGAACGTGAAATGCAAGGCAGAAACGAAGAAACGAGACGTGTTTACAAATGTACGCTTTTACCTTCTACCTTCCGTATTCTCTCTCGAGACTCTTCATCCTCTTCCTGCAGTGCTCATCCTTCGGGCTTCCAATATAGCACCATCATCTTTATAAACCTTGGACTGCTTTTCTGGTATTCCTTTTCCTTTTGTTTTTCCTATATGGGGCGCAGTCACACTATTTGCTTCCATCTTTAACTGTAAAAGGGATAAAAAAATCTTAGCTTACAATAATCGCTAATAAGGATATATAAATTTTTTTTCCGGAAAATATATCTGTTTTTGGTTTGTTTATCTTGTACTTGAGAAGAAACAGTGTTGTGATTTTTACTACTAGTTATCGAGTTCCTAAGGAGAGAGACCTTCCATGTAATTCAAAGTATACGCCCACCCCTCACCATAGGAAGAGTTGTTAACAATAGTATTTTGCCAACACACTTGGTGTTCCGTGGAATATCCCATCTAATCACTGCACATTATACCAAATTGTAGTAATTTAAATTTGGCGAACCCGTAAATACCTCTGTCAGTATTCTCTGCCGTGCAGGGGAGATATCCATCAAAACCTGGTTGGGATTGAAAATTCCAAATTACATAGTTTTGGTTTTATATTTAACTGTCTGTTTACCTTTTTCAGGTTCACCAGTACGCCTAGGATATTCGAAACCATAGGTAAGTTTTCCTCCATTAGCCTTGGTAGTGATGCACGATGCAAGAACAAGAACAAGAAACGGCATTTCTTGTTGTTATTCTTGTTCTCGCAAAGCGACTCTTGGTCTTGTTCTTGCAGTAAAAATCCTATCTTGTTCCAATTTCTTGCATACGCATGAAATTTTCTGCGGTTATAATGTGGTTTGTTGCCTAACAAACGGCCATTTCAAGTTCTACTTATCGTCGCATAGTCTGCAGAGGTTTTTGTACAAAATATGGACTGGAATCCATGAATGAAGCTTTGGAAATAAACTGCCTGGGTTTATCCAAGACTCTTGCGAGAGTTCTTGCTCTTGCAAGTCATTTCTTGTTCTTGTTCCTGCAGCCAAAATCAACTCTTGTTCTTGTTTTGCATGCAAGAAATGCAAGAACAAAACCAAGACAAGAATTTTTCGTGCATCACTAAGCCTTGGTGACATGTATAGATCCAGGGGCGTGCTATCAAATCGCGTGGGCGATATTTTATGAAGTCATAGGCACAGCCGCATAGCAGTCGTTGAGAGAGTGGTTATCGGTCTTACAAAGGACTGCCGAGGACTGCTGTGAGATTATAATAGTCATTTCATTTTAGGACGCAATTTCTTGGGAAATGAATATTTTATTGGCCATCAAACGAGTAGCAGTTGTTGAATGGCTAATGCCAACGACCTGTATATAGATATACCTTCATGCTTTGTATAGTGGGCATATTTCTTTACCCAAACTAGGTGTAATCTATACCTGGTTTATTCCTTATAGGCTCTTCCAGATTCAGCCGTTTTACAGCATTTCCCTGTACTGTGGTTCCTTGGACGCTTGGAGGTTAGAGGGGCTTTCATGCATGAAAGGTTCCCCAGGTTTGAATAGTGCTCGGAATAGTGTATATAGTTTCCCCGAAATGTCCAGCAATTTGAGTTTCATGGGACGTTGAAGCAAAGCAGTGGAAAAAGGAAGAAAACTGAAATTGGGCTGAGAATAAATATTGTATTTACTCCTCCAAGAAATAAATTCAAATTAATTTGTTGCTCTTGCTAGTATTTTGGGAAAATTATTTATCAGCAGGTTGCATATCTTACGTTCTTCAATACAATGCGTTTAGGGAAATAGAGGGTCGTTTAGCAACCGCTTCATGGCGTGGATTGATATAGCTTAAATGAATAGAACGATAGCTTAAAGCTGTCAGGGCAAATAAACAATTCAGTGCTTGCAGAATTGTGGAATCATTGTAAACCACCATATTGTTGTGTTACACTACTCGGTTCATGGCAATAATAACAATAACTCACTAATTAGCCCCAGGTTTGATTACCACATGGCCAAAGTGCTCATTCGTGTTAAAGTCAGACTCCTCAGCACTTGCCATTGTTATAGCAGCAGGGTGAGTGCGTCAGTGCTTACATTGTGAGCTCAGCAGTCGTCACTTGGCTGATTTCCAAAATCCTTTTCTCCCCTTTCCTCTCCAGTGCCCCAAGTGTGACAAGTCCGACACCATGTTCCACCCCTTTCTTCACACCATAGATTTTTCAATTGGAGGAAGAGACAAGGTCATTCTTGGTTGGCAACATTATTTGTGATCTATTTCTCAAACCATGCATACATTTCTACAAGAAAGAAAACGAGGGGGTAACCACTCCGGAGATTTTGTAAAGATTTCCTGAGATTTTCGACGAGATTCCCGTTGTGGCTACCCCCTCGAAAGAAAATTAAACCAGTGTGGAAAAAAGTTCTGTTTTGAGAACTCAAACCCATGGACCTCAGTTTGTATTTGATGACTTTTTCGAACAGATAGAGATCTTTCCTTTGATTCTAGTGTACCATTGCCTCATTTATACCTGTGTCCATTGAAACTTCGTTGTTTGCAAAATTAGCTATTCCCGCGGTAACTTCCACTAAAGGCATCGTCGGACCCGCCCCTTGATCATCTGTTTGACTGATAGCATTTCCTGCCAATTATAAGGTTACGATTTCCCTCGACTAGGCAGCCTTGCTTTGTAACAGCTCCAGATTTCTTTCGGTAGTTGCGGGTGTTGGTCGTGATGACGGATGAATGGTGCTGCAGACAGCCAGACAGATAGCTAGCCTGCGTGGGAGACCAGGACAGTCAGGACAGAGACAGGAAGCGTTTCACCGTGGTACACGCAGCGCCAAATGTCTCGGTGGCATTTTGCGACCGTGGTAAAATTATCCAATTAAAGTTATTATATAAATGGTGCATGTTTCAATTCAGTGCCGCCTTCTAAATTAGGGCATCCCGCTATCGTAACCATATCAGAATATCTCTTTCTTTTACGCTAAAACTTTCCTTCTGGAACCACTGAGTTACGTTTTTTAGGGAAGGAGTATGGAAGACTGCCCTAAATCTTCGCAGGAATGAGGTATAGGTATAGAAGTCTAAAGGCAAACTTTTTATTTTGCTTAGAGGTTAAACGTGAGGGTTCATCCCGAGGGGGTAACCACTTCAGAGATTGCTTGAGATTGCCTCAGATTGCATGAAGATTTCCAAAGATTTCCTGAGATTCTCAACGAGATTCGTGGAAAGATGCACCCCGAAGGGTTAACTGCTCCTGAAATTTCCAAGATTCCCTGAGATTTCATAAAGATTTCCAATGATTGCCTGAGATTCTCAACGAGATTCCTGGAGTGGTTAACCCCTCGGTTCATTGTGTAGAAATCGCTTTCTGATGTGAAAGAGTATAGGTACTCACAGTGCAACCTGCGTACGCGCTTCTACACTTGCATGCACGTTGTTTATGGAAAATGGCTTACACTCCTAGAGAATTTCTATTCTTGGCCTATGACCCACACCTGTCTTAGACATAAACATAAAGAATAAGTTGCGTAGCCTTCACGTTCTACTGAAGGAAACCAGCGGAATTGTACGTGTTGGTTTTTATCTATGCTGAACTCTTACTAAGTTACACCACCATGAGTTGACTTTATCTGACATCCGCCCTCTTCATACCGTACCGTGGCTGATGTGTTTTTATCTCTCGCGGCCCGGGAAAAGAGCTGGATGACATTTCAACGCTGATATCTCAAATCTGGCCTTACTGTCTGTGCGTCTCTCTTCTTACAACCCCATGTGAGAGTTAAGGCTGGATTTAGCTAATTTCGGAATGGAATTTGCTATAGGTAAATAATGTCGGAATTTTATTTCCCTATCAACTCATGACAACCTTGTTTAACTTACAGAAAAAAAATTCGGGTAAATTCCATTCCGAAATTAGTTAAATCCAGCCTTAGGACAGCTATTTCAGTTACCTCTGGTGCATCTGCTTCGAAAAATTGTGCAACCACCCTACACATTATATCCCTTATAATTTGGGGGGGGGGGGGGGGGGGGGTAATTTGGTGGAAAATTCTCATCTCCGAATGAAGTTCGGGGCGCTGTGTAAACAGTTTGTCTACTAATAGTTGGTGTCGTCGGGAGTTTCAAAAATAAAAAGGCTAATTTTCTATTGCAAAACCCCCAACTTGTAGCGCATATTACGGTATACGTATAGCATAGCTACATGGTGAGCATATTTTGGAAGGGACGTGTAACCCCCGGGGATGTGGGGCATAGCGGGATTATATACCGGGGAGGGGGGGAAGTATTGTGCCCTATGTCACACCCCTGTCTGCATGTCTGTTGGGATCAACGCATGCCGGAGGACATGGCTACACAATTACCGACTGGAGAGAGAGAGAGAAAAACATTTTGAATTTCCTTTACTTTCACTCTGCTTAGTTAGTCAATTTTCCTGCGTACTTTTTGAGATGCCATTAATTTAAAATTCTTTGCCTTTGTAGTATATCTTGGATACTTCATTCAAACACGTCCCTTTTTGTAAGTTATTTGAGAACTTTATGTTCTAAAGTTATTTACGATTATGTTCGAAGTACCTACGCTTGAATAAAATATGGATAAAGACTGCTTTAAAATTCTTCCATTGGATCCGAGGATTCTGTGTAACATGTAAAATTTGTAAGGTAAATCCTGATACTTGGATTTAACTCTACTGAATAATTTAGGACCTTTTCCGTAAATGTTCCTATAAAGTTACGCCCAAGCCAACCTTCTTTTACCTTTTTATGTTGCTGGTCAGAAACGCTACCTCCTTACTTACCTACTCCTTCGTAGACATCCTTGATAACTCAAACAGAAAGAAAGCGACTGAAAAAATGTTAGAAGAAACGGGCCTACGTAACAGACTTTGTGTAAAATTTGACAGTTACCTAGCTATGATAATCTATCCAGATTAGTTCCTCAACTCGATTTTTCTTTACTTACTTAATTAGTGTGGCAACTGTGTTAACTATTTAACTTGAGGAAGTTGGTTCATCTGTCAGGATTGTGGGAGGCCGAGCTAACGTCTTCTTTGACAAATGACTCGGCACCGTTGCTATTTCCGGGATATGATCCGGTACGCAGAGTTTCATGGAACTTCCAGAAGTTGGCCATTTTGCCATTTATCTTGAACCCTGACCTGTTTTACGGACGGTGCACATCTCAGTCTGTCTGCTGGACAAATAACAGACCGCACGGTTCAAGAGATGGTGTACCAAGGTAATAGCATGATGACACGACTCGTTGCGTCGCCAAGTGTCCGTGCCGTAGCGCTCGCTACCGTAGCTCCATTACATGTAATCTTTGTATCACAGTTTTGAATCATGGTGTGCGAAGTCAGTCATCATTTAGGTGGCAAATAATTATGCATGATGGATCTGAGTGTGTTTCATTCTCACCCATGTCCATATGGGAGATAATTTGAATTCGCCTACCTCGTTGGTTTTTTCGGTACCTGACCCACTGTCATTTTAATCACAACTACTGCAGTGAAAGGCGTACGGCCCTGGGCTTACAAAAAACGTTGATTATTGCTAAACTTATAACATTACAGTAAACTGTGTATCTTTCGCCCACGGACCTTCTCCCAGTGATTATTTGTGATGAAAACTCTTGTATTGGCATTTTTGCATGTACTTCCATCAAATTATTAAGCCATACAGGACCCCTTGAGCCCCCCCCCCTAGTTTCATTTTTGAGTGCTAGCTGGAGGGGTGAACGCACGCACGCATTACTCACTGTCTTTGAATGTCTCGGTACCTACCATTTTAGGTTGGACAGCATCCGTTTTTGCGAATCTATACAATATATAATTTGCGTGGAGGTTATGAGTTTGACGTCACGGCCATGTCAATAGCTTGTAGAGGGCAAAGGGAGAGACCTGCGACCGTATTTCCTTGCAAATTGCGGGAGAAACCTTTCAGCCCGAGAAGGTTGTTTCAGGCATCCCTCAGGCCCTGCGATGATTAATAAATGGAGCGAAACCGCCGGGAAGGCTCTCTTTCTCATTACAAAACCTTTTCATTAATCCAATTCCGTGGGGAGGCGCGCGGGCGGCAGGGCGAGGAGCGCAGAGGAGCTAAGAGGCGGCTCCATTTTAACTTAAAATGGGTACCCATCCCCCAATCCCACGTCTTTTTGTATGGTGGTGGACAAGAAAGGAGAAAAATTGAATCTGGCCTTGATATGCAGGAGTATTTTTGAGGGATGGTACAGCTGGGGTAATCAAATTTTTCCGTTCTCGAATGGAACGTTGTTCTTGTTCTTGTTCTTGTTCTTGTTCTTGTTCTTGTTCTTGCTGCCTAAAACCTTTTTTCTTATTCTTGAGCACAAAAACTGATAAACGAGGGGTAACGACAGTAGTGGCAAAAACTTCCCCATTAACCCTGGTTTTGGAGTTGGACAGTTGGTTTGAGGCGAGGGGTTAACCACTCGTTGGGAATCATTGGAAATCTTTATGAAATCTCAGGGAATCTTGGAATTTCTTGGAGTGGTTACCTCTTCGGGGTTCATTTTTCTATGAATGTAGTTTGGAATCTTTGGAAATATTTATGGAATCTCAGTGGAATCTCAAGGAATCTCTGGAGTGGTTACCCCCTCGGTTTGAGGTATTATACCATAGTTATGCTGTTTTTAAGTTGTCTTCCATCCGCACAGACGAAATTGGTTGGTACCATATTTAAATTCCCTGACAGTATTGACAATTTCCATTTGAATTAACATTTGAATTGCATCAGAGATTCTTTTTCTTTATCATGACCAATACCCTGAACGGTTTAAAGAGTGTATTAAAACTATTCCAGTTCAAACTTTTCCTAACTCTAATATCGGAGGAACGAGGAGAAGGAAATGTCAGACGCAGGCTCTGTGGATGGAGTCGTTTACTCATTTGATTTAGAAATTAGAGCGAGTGGATAAAAAAAACATTTGGCACCTTGTACATCAGTTGGTTTTTTTTTTTTTTTTTTTTTTTTGAAGGTTGTCTCTTTTGTAAATAAGTAGGGTTTCTCGGCCAGAGGCGATTCGAGTTTCAGGATTCCAATTAATCTGTATCATCAGTTGGAGACACTGTTTTAAATTCGAACGGAAAATTGTCTATAATAATGTTCGTACCTTGCATGCCAGCTGCTTAGAGTGGGGTTTTGTTTTCATAAATCCAAATCTCATCCAAAAACTATTTTACATAAATTTTCAGGTTCACAAAGCCCATAAAAAACAATAAGGCGCCCCATATCCTCACTGTTTCCCATTGCGGCACGCTCAAATGAAAAGAGAGGCTGGAGCTGTTTTTATTCTTTTGAAAATTACCATACGCTCGCTCCCTTCAAAAATAATCTAGATTCATTCTCGTAGGTTCTTCCTCTCAGCATTTTTTTTACAGCATTTCTATATGAGTTTCGGTTCATAACTTTTATTTTTTTCTGGTTTATACGGTATAATCATTTGATATTCGTTTTCCGCCACGTCGCCCAGGTATGAAATATTTTGAAACGGGTTTCGCTTTGTTTTGGATTTTGGATTTGATTCTTCCAAAATGTCAAATAAACAGCGGGAAGTTAGGAGTCTAGAGTATGATAATAAGGACCCCTCCCATGGAAACGCAAAATATGTTTTGATTTTTTGTACCAGATACTTACTTATTTTGGCAATGATGGCTAGTGAGAGAGTAAATTTCCTATGCCGAAGCACTTCCATACTCAGCCGATTTTAAGGAAATTGGATTAGAGAATGACCTCGCGCATTGCTTTGGGCGGAAGCTCAGTGCATGCAATTCACCTTGCCACTCAGCAAGAGGGTTTTTTACTTCCCGAAGTACATGTGTTTGTCTACCTCTGGTGTAAGGTGTAAACTGTAGACTATATATATATGCTATATATATGCCTTACAGTGCGAAGATTCCTTAGGGTATTGCCGCTGATCAGATCCAGGTTTGGAGGCCACAGCTCCAAGACATTTTTTGCCTAAAAACTAATTTGATGGTGGGTAATAATTTACCCGTTGGTGGTTTGTCTGGGAAAATAGTTTGTTTGATATTGGATATTTCATTTCGAATAAAAATTGGACTTTCCATTGATTGAGAACTGTTTGAAATAAAATCATGCTTATAGGCGGGCCATTTCGCTTGTAATTGTTTAGTATTGTTCGCTAGATTAGTGATACTGATAAGCCGCTCCAAAATAGAAAGAGCCATTTACAAAGCAATAAAAGCAGCTAATCGATAAGTAGGTACGCGTGTATAGTAATAGGTAGAAAAATAAGTGACGTGCGTTAATGTGCCTTTACGTCTATATCTGTTAGTCAGCACAATGTGTGTTTACTTTCGGGCTTGATGGCCAGTTTTTGATTAGTTTAATGTTCCGCCTTCTGCCTTTGACCGTTGAGCAATACCCGTTATTCGTTAATGACTGCTTAGGGAAATGGTGCGGAAACTGAAAAGCTTTTCCGACCAGCAGCCGCGCTGGAAAAAATGTCGGGATGAGCAGTGGGGTGTGAGTGCTAGGCGGTTGAACGGTCAGATGGGTCAGCTGATCGTACCTGCTTCAATTCTCTGCATAAGCCTTCTGCTTCCATTCCTACCCCGTGCTTCGCGTATAAATTTTGCCTTTAACTGCCTTACTGGAGTTTCCTCTTGCACATGATTATTTTTTAACATTTGTCCCGTAACAAAGAGTCATGTAAGTAATAGTTGTGTAGTCGTTTGAGGAGCCCTTGGTTGAACAGTTATCTTTTTTAGAACGTCCAATAGAGACCCAACAACTCGATCATTTTGAGTTGTTGGAGCCTTTGAGGCTGGTATACATAATATCTGAATACGGCACTCTTACCTCTTACATTATTTAGCACTTTTACAATCAAAGCCTCCCTTAAAACCCCTTGAACGCGGAGACCCGCGAATTCTCCCTTTTCATGTTTTATTTATCTGAAATACCGCCATGATTTTTCGTTTTAAAAAACACTCCGAGCATTTTACGAAAGAAAAGAACCTCCGCAAAAAATGAATAAAAGCCCTACTTACCTACAGGGCGAGGATTGCACGCTTTTCCTTTCTTTTTCACATTGTGGCCCGTTTACGAGTTAAGGGTCCGCGTAACCTGACGATGCATTTTTTGCCGCCCATAAGATTAACATTGCGAGTGGCGATTTATTTTCAAGGTTTACCCTTGGTTGGAAAGACACAAAATTTTGCCTGTACCTAGCCCTAACAATGTTGTAGGTCGTCATCGAAGCAGATTTCCCAATTTCTCACTGGTTTCTTTTATTGCAACTGTTTTGCAAATGCTATAGCATCGCATACCTCAATTTTTTAAGGGGAAAAGTGCTGTATCTCGAAAACCAGTAAAAAATTGGGAAATCTGCTTCGATGACGACCTACAACATTGTTAGGGCTAGGTACAGGCAAAATTTTGTGTCTTTCCAACCAAGGGTAAACCTTGAAAATAAATCGCCGCTCGCAATGTTAATCTTATGGGCCGCAAAAAAATGCATCGTCAGGTTAAGCGGACCCTTAATGTGACCACTGACCCCTGCTCTTCAACGTTTCAGACAGATCGATAGCATTGATTGATGACAAACTACATTGTGCAGCCCAGCAAGGATCAGAAGTTTTTTTGTAGCACAATACTATAGGTAGGTTCTATAGACTGCAAGCACAAGACAACCCTTTTGTTCAAGCGATTGGCACGGGATTTGTTCTATCAAAAGCTTTATTGCACTCTCCAACCTTGAAAGTAATTCTCATTTTTCTTATCGTGCTTAATCAACATAACTGTACCCACATCGATAGGGCAGGACTTTAGTGATGTCTTTATCAGTCCTCGAAATAGATTTTCGAGTCGAATGGGTGAAGATGGAAAACTCGACGAAATTAGGAAAGAGCGTTCTGTGCAGCATTTCTCACAAACAAATTACAACTCCGTGTCACGTCTGAATTTTAATGTTGTCATTAATAGCGTAAAAGCTTATAGAGCAAACTACCCCCACTCCCCTCCTCCCAGGGGGCGCCGAACCAGGGAAGTTTCCCAAACACGGCGACGCGGCATGTGCGTTTCTATATTGTGCTCATTTCCCTTTCACCCGGTTTTGTATTTATCCGCCATTCTACCTGGGGAGCATACATGATGAGGTGAGGTAGGGCCTGGCGTCCTTGAAGTGGAGACAAGTGTCACATCTGAGGTGACAACCGTCTCAGTCTTCTACCTCACCGAGCATCCCCGCTTCTTAGCTGTCGTTTTCATTTACATAATGACAATGACTTTCAGAAAGAGTTCTGTCTGCACAGATGTACGTGTTTCATCCGTCATTCACAAAAGAGTGCACTAAAGATAGAGCCTATATTCCGAAATAGCAGATCATCCGTTGCGCTCAGCTCGAACAAACTACACACTACCGGACACCCCACCTGAAAATATTAGGGTCAGTATTCTATAATCTATTTTCTTGTTTTCGTTTTGCTGAATTACGTAAGTATTGCCGAAGGAACCCGAGGGGTTACCCACTCGTTGGGAATAATTAGAAATCTTTATGAAATCTCAGGGAATCTTGGAATTTTTTGGAGTGGTTACCCCTTCGGGGTTAATCTTTCGTGGGGAATCTTTGGAAATCTTCATGGAATCTCAGTGGAATCTCAAGGAATCTCTGGAGTGGTTACCCCCTCGAAGGAACCGATTAAGGGTCCGCTATACCAGACGGTGCATTTTTTGCCGCCCATAAGATTAACATTGCGAGCGGCGATTTGTTTTCAAGGTTTACCCTTGGTTGGAAAGACACAAAATGTTCTAGGGAGTGTTCGAAGCAGATTTCCCATTTTTTTTTACTGGTTTTCGAGATACAACACTTTTCTTGAGGTATGCGATGCTAGCATTTGCAAAACAGTTGCAATAAAAGAAACCAGTGAGAAATTGGGAAATCTGCTTCGAACACTCCCTAGAACATTGTTAGGGCTAGGTACAGGCAAAATTTTGTGTCTTTCCAACCAAGGGTAAACCTTGAAAATGAATCGCCGCTCGCAATGTTAATCTTATGGGCGGCAAAAAATGCACCGTCAGGTATAGCGTCCTCTTAATGGCCACTAGGGAGGCATTCAGAGGAAAGTTCCCCTTCCAGGTAGCAGTTCCCCTTCGTGCTGCAGTGGACAGTGGAGTGTAGCCACCCCAAGCTCTTCCGAAGGTCTTGACGGTGGTGGTAACCAGCCATTGTGACCATTAATTCGTTCCTTCGACAATACTTCATTTGATACATGTAACAGAGGTTGGTCTGACAGTGCCCCTATGTAGTCCAGTTATTGGGTCATCTCAACATGGTTGTTTTGGGTGGTATAAGCAGCTTAGCAGTATTGTGCGCAAGTCTTTGTGTGGCTTGAACCCAGTCAGCTTTCATTTGCTTCCTAATAATTGCTAATTAGGAGTTGTAGTTGATTTTGTGAGGCGGAGTCTGCAAAACTTTGCTATGACTTTCTTCAGTTAACTTTCTTATTCTTATTCGTTTTTGTACGCGGATTTAAAACTTGAAAAGAGAAAACTTCGGACAATAAGGGCAAGTTATAGTTTCTTGACTTGTCTTGTTTATTAAACTGTCACTGGAAGATTATCATTATTTCCACAAAACAATGAAGCTGAAAGTATGGAAGCAGAATCGAAGGTTGCATTTGGCAATTGCCATGCAATGTTAGTATTGATGTCTTGCTGGGGTGGTTTTGCGAGAGAACGTCTAATTCCTGATCGATTCCTTTAGCTTAATGTCGACGAGTGATGGAGTGGCTTAACGAAGTGAAGTAGTTGGAGCTTGGCTAATGAGCAAAAAAGAAACTATACTGAAATAGCTTCTATTCCTTCAAGATATATCTTAAAGGCTCCGTCTTTCTCCCATTGAAAAATAACTATTTATACGTGTATTCTAAAGACAGTTACTGCAGGACTTTGCCGCAACCGCAACGAATGAAAGATTCAAATTTCTATTTTTTTCATAATTTTAGGTAGATTTCGAAGAAAAATCTACCTATTGTAGTCGTACCAGTAGTCTCACTTTTGAAAAATTTCTTCACAGTTCTTCTTTTTATGACCCCTGGATCCCAAAACCACCATCAGTTCAAAAGTTTATATATATATATCATTTTCACTTCCTTGTGAACACGCTAGCAGCCGTATTTTTGAAAAATAATTGGTTTTGACTATTTAATAAAATATAAGGGACTAAAATCTCGGTCGAGTTCGTTAATGGGGGAAATCGGACCAAGGGGGGGGGGGGGGGGGAAATGGGGGGACTTTTTCTAAATCTGGCTTTTTGGCCATAACTCCCTTAATATTGCAACTAATGAAACGTAGTTTTCTCTGAGGGTCGTCTAACAGTACTGCCTACAACTTTTCTTAGTAACGTTTTTTGATCCCACCCTTAATGGTTGAATAGGGGTGGAAAAAGAGGGTTTTGCGCACAAAAAAATTCATAACTTGTGTCCTAGGGGTGTTATCGAGTTCTTTTGTTTTGTAATGTATTTGCCTCAATATTACCTACAACTTTTGTCTGAACAAGTTTTTCGTCCGACGCACCGTTTAGGCAGGGGGTGGGGGGTTGAATTTTCGAAACGTCATAACTCATTTATTTGGTGAGATATTGAGTTTATTCTTTTTGCTATGAGTTTCTATTAATAATATCTACAACTTTTGTCTGAAAAAGTTTTTTGTAAAATCACTTTCATTTTCTTGTTAAGGGGGGGGGGGGGTGAAATTTCAAAACTCAATTCCTCCGTTTGTTATTGTAGATAATGCAATTGGATCAACTGAAAATCTTCTTATCCGTCTTTCTAAATGATTTTAGACTGCTTTTAGTTGATGGAAGTAATCTTCGAAATCTACCTACGCCTTTCGGGGCTGCCGAAAGGGATTTTTTATAAATTTTTTGGACTCAGGTGGCTCCAAGATCATCGGAAACCCAAAACCTCCTCAGGCCGAGAGGACGAAAACACTTTTGGAAGAAAAGTGGGTTTTTGGTAGCTTTTACTGTTATCTGTTTCGGCAGTGACCCTGTCCTTGTGTTTATGTGTCATGTATGTCAATTATCACGTGCAGGTGCATAATAGGTTGAGGTCAGGTACTCGTCGGTCGGTGTAGGTACTGTAGGTTACCCAAATGCGGGTGGAGTAGTGAATACATTCTTCAGATTTCTTCTAATTCTAAGTGTCCCCCTGTAGGTACTCAACTTTTATTAACTTTCTTGTTATTTTCGTTAAAAATGGAAAAGAGGGAAATGGCTGTTTAAAGGCGCCTCCTCACTTTGCAGACTCCCGAATCACTAACATTGGGAGATACGTTATGGAGTGTGAACGGAGAGCCAAGATGCCATCATACAGTTGCATTATGTCCGAATTTTGGTGATTCAACACATGCCAGTAGTGGCTGAAGTATACGCCTGCATTTTTTCAAAAATAAGCAGCTTACCCGGGGAACTAGCGGTCCAAACGAACCGCTGGGCAGGATCGTCGGACTAGGCCGGAATAACTTAAGGAAACCCCTCGTAATTTAAGGCTTATCCTTCTGTATATAGGATTACTCTTCTATCTGTTCCCACCTTTGCTTCCAACTCACTCTATACTGGGATTCCTGATCTTGCGAAAGTGGGCGTTATTTTTAAGGTTCTGAGTGCCCGTAGGTGTGTTTTTGGCCGAAGCCGAGTAGTCTGTTGAAGCCACACATGACTGGGCCGAAGCGAGTGAGGAGTGAGGATACTGGGAGTTGAACCCAGGCGTCTCAAGAAGTGTATAGTCTATAGTGGAGGGTTGGGGGGGACAAGCCCAGCAACTAGACCGTTTTCAAGAACTATCCATTGTCCTCAGCTGGCAGCACTACCAAATACCAGCTCCCCAGCCATCGAGTAAACGATGGGGACCTGCAGTTTTAGGTGGGTTCCGAACCACCACAGCCTCGATATACATTTCACTTGACATGCTGAACATGTCAGAGGTGAATGCCGAGCAGAAAAACTTTTTGGTAGGATCGGGATCGAACCGGTGTGACCCGGCTCTCACTGCTCCTCAAAAGTCGACCATTTAGTCCACTCGGCTATCGAGGCCGTTGACCTCAAGAAGTGTAATTTTCTGCACTTAATGAATCCATATGGAGATTACTTCCTTCTTTGACAGACAGGGGTAGATGGCAGTGCGATTAGTACCGAGATATTTTTCCTTAGTCTAATAATTTAAGCTCTCTAGAACTCTTATGTGGATGGGGCTACCTACAGGTTGTTGTCGAACCAGACACGTTGTAACTTACGCCCGCTCAGCTAGGTAGAGTAGCTAATAGGGTTAAGCCTGTTTTGGGGGGATGCAGAGGGAAGTGTTTCTGAAGATGTCCATTTCGATGTGGATACAGCGTTGGTTGTCTCTCAACCTTCATCATCGGATGTCAGATGTCACTGACAGGGGGGAGCACAGGAATCTTCTGCTGCTGGTTCTGAGTAGTGACGATTGTTCAATAGAATAAAAATAACATAACTTTCTCAGCCCATGTATTACATACGGGCGAGAAAATAAAAAAAACATGGCGCAGAAATCGCAGGCGATCGGTTACCATATTCTATACAAAGAACTGTCAGAGAAGAAGATGCTACAACATGTAGTATGTACCTTCTTGCAGATGGTTTGGCACACTTCAGTAATAGGTTTTGAAGGGATAATGAAATGAGCATTCAAGGGCAATACGAGTTGCTTTTCGCGGCCACGCAGCCTGTGTACAGTGTAGAATGTCACGACGGAAATCAAAATCCCATGTTCGAATCTTGCTTAACCACTCCAGAGATGTCTTGAGATTACATAAGGATTTCCTAAGATTTCCTGAGAGTCTCAACGAGATTCGGGGAAAGATGAACCCCGAAGGAGATAACCACTCCATAAATTTCCAAGATTCCCTGAGATTTCATAAAGATTTCCCGAAATTCCCAACGAGATTGATGGAGTGGTTAACCACTCGAAATTTTCTGTACCTTACATGGGCTAACCCCAAAATTTTTTTGTTTTTAAAAGCGAAGTGCCGGTGGGAGATGTCACAAATTCATATTGTTAACCAGCCAGCAGTCAGGCTTTCAAAACACTGCTTGTTTAGTTAATTTACGAACTATTAGCTGTTAGACAGTGAACTGTGAATGCTTTGAGTTAGGTATAAAGCTGGTAGCCGGTGCTGGTGTAGAGTTGTGAATCGTACTTGACTGAAGTTGGCCTTTCTAACATGGTTTTAAAGTCTGCTCGCTATCAGCTCCCCACCTCACTTCTCCTGTCTGAATCCCCAGTTTTATCTTATTTCTCCCCCGAAGCCCTGCTACAGCACAGCTTTTCCTCATTGTGTTTTCTCAACTTTCCCAACGGGTGGCCAGTTCTATCTCTGCTCCCATCTCCCTCGCTGTACTGTTTCTTAGAGCAAAAGCTCTTTTGTTCTATTTATTATATTCTCTTATTATTATTTGTTTTCTGTATGTAATCCAACTCTCCAGGGATTTTGAAACCGTTAAATTGAACTTTGAGTAAGTTTTTAACGATTTTGCTCTTTGTGCGGAAGTATAAAGGGACGTCGTGCTGGCTTTGGAATTGTATTTGTGTTTGTCAGCACGTGAAAATCTATATCCAATGTTAATTGCATGGAAACTGATAAACTTATTTAAACTGAAGCCGAGATGATCTCTGAGGAAGAGAAAATTTGCTGAAGTTTATTAAAATAGCTGTAGCTACTTCAGAATTCCTGAACATAATATGTTTAAAAATACCGAGGGGGTAACCACTCCAGAGGTTGCTTGAAATTGCCTGATTGAAGATTTCCAAAGATTTCCTGAGATTCTCAACGAGATTGGTTGAAAGATGCACCACGAAGAGTTAACTACTCCAGAAATTTCCAAGATTCTCTGAGATTTAACGAAGATTTCCAATGATTGCCTGAGATTCCCAACGAGATTCCTGGAGTGGTTAACCCCTTGATAAACATTACCGAAGATACGATCGAAGAAAATCCGACGTGTAATTGATGGAGCTAACAGAGGAGACTGAAGTATTAAGAGACCTGATTTTCCAGTAAAAACCAGTAATTGAAACTAAAATAAATAGGATTTCAGAAATTTTAGTAAAAATCTGAAACAGTATAACAGAAAATAAATGGGGGTGGGAGGGGCACGTCGTGCTCAATCAGATCGGATTAAAGTATAAGCGCAACTTTTCAATTCCGACAAGATTTATTGCCATAAGAAACAACGGCTGGCGAGGATTTCACAGCTAAAACATTCTTTTTCTCCCTTTTTTCTGTACAAATGAGAGACAGTTTTGTGATTAAGATGAACATTTTTAGCTCTGAAATATGGAGGATTTAGTTGGTTTAGTTTCGGAGCTGACTTGGTGAAGGGTGTGAAATTTATGGGCATGTTTTTGCGTTATTACGTACCTCCGTATATTCCCGTAAGCCTCGGCGCATGACGCATACTGTATTATGTACAAAATGAATAATCGCAAGGCGTGGATTTACCGTCACAAGTTCCGAATCGTATTTATATCACACGAAAATGGAAGTGACGACACTTCCGATCATATTAAGCTCTGGGCCTATTAAATGGTTGGTGGTTCGACATTGCCAATAGTGGGGTTCACCTTAGGCAAGACATATGCGAGGGGGTAACCACTCTAGAGATTCTTTGAGATTCCATAAAGATTTCCAAAAATTCCCAACGATATTCATGGAAAGATGAACCCCGAAGGGGTAACCACTCCGAAAAATTCCAAGATTCCCTGAGATTTCATTAAGATTTCCAATGATTCCCAACGAGTGGTTAACCCCTCGGAGATATGCTTGGTAGATGAAGATGACAGGTACAGGCTATTGATCAAATTATGTAGTTTGAGATGAAGGCGGGTGGAATGTGAATAGAATATTGATAAAGTACGCTTGATGCAGGGGTTGTTTTACTTGTTTTGGTGTACGCTACTACTGATTCCCATAAACCGGCATATACGAGTATTCCATCCCATCAGCATTCCCCCCGCGGCGGTGGATATTGCAACCCCCAGCAGCGGGCGCTGAGACACTTCGCTCCCCGTAAGAAAACTACCGCAGCTGTAGGAATAAGGTGTGTGGGACCGTCATATTAGATTTCCTACTACTCTATCTGACGAACATTTTTTGTATTGTACAAAGATTGGTTGAGGGCTCGAAATGGGTTCTAGCGGCCATCATGTTACGAGACTCACCAACCCTGACAAATCCGCTCTTTGCTTGACAGGCTGCCGTCCGCCGCTGCGACCTGCGACCTGTGACCTCGGCGGCTCAGCCTACTATAAATATATTTACAGTATACCTATACCTGAAGTTTTTTCGTCACGGTGAAATTGGTAAATTTTGGGGCAGTTGCTTGGTAGCAAGCTCTGTTAGCCGTTAGCCGTTAGCAGAGGGTTGGGGGGGACAATCCCAGCAACGAGACCGTTTTCAAGAACTATCCATTGTGCTCAGCTGGCAGCACTACCAAATACCAGCTCCCCAGCCATCGGGTAAACGATGGCGACCTACAGTTTTAGGTGGGTTCCGAACCACCACAGCCTCGATATACATTTCACTTGACATGCTGAACATATCAGAGGTGAATGCCGAGCAGAAAAACTTTTTGGTAGGATTGGGATCGAACCGGTGTGACCCGGCTCTCTCTGCTCCTCAAAAGTCGACCAGTTAGTTCACTCGGCTATCGAGGCCGTAGCAAGCTCTGTATATACCCCCTCTCCTCCGCGATGCTGCCACTAGGGTGGTCTGTGCTAATATTACGTGTAAACACTAGCCCGTGGAAATGGAATAGGTGCCTGGTAACACTCGGAACAGTCGGAACGGTAACCCGTTCAAAAATTCCATCGCTCGGTTTTCCCTAAGCAATTTCTTCATAGGTCTCCAAGGCAATAACAGATGTCCCCCTTGGCTCTGGAGAGTAGTCCCAAATGGTCTCACCGCAGCTGTGGGGAAGTGGTAGAGAGCCCAGGGTTCGAATTTTTGGTCAGGTTGGCATTCCTGACGTCACCTTGTGGTCTGGTGACCATGTGGACAATTTTGAACAGAAAGAGTGGTTTATTTCTACATGTATTGTTACGGAGAAGGCTCGTGCTCGTGATATCGTAGATTCTATCAAAAGTGGTGTAATATGAGACTGCCTATTCTTCTTTTATTTATTTTTATTGGGAAGTACCAATGTTAATTTGTAGTTTTAAAATCTCTAAAGAGTGGTATATTTCTCTACCCGGTTTATCTCGATGTACAATAATTCAAAAAATATTTTTCCGAAATGAACATGGTCTGTTCAGCTGCGAAGTTTTAGAAACATCGATTCGTTAGGCTGGATGCTGCTAATGGATGGTGACTCAGGAGCTATGTACTGGATGCAAACATGGTGTACTACATTCCGCTTTGAGTTTTGATGAAGCTAATTTCTCCAACCCCGGATATGAAAACGTTTATCACCTCGCATCACCCAGTCCGAGTCCGGTCGGACCTCATAGAGGTGTCCAACAAGCGCTGATAGCTAATGCCACGACTCAACGTTGTCCCTTAAGAGCAGTGTTAAACTGATACTTATTGGCTCACTTAAACTAACCCATGATAGTGTTCCCCATCAGAACTTCAAGAAATAATGAAACTATATATTCTTCTTCGGCTGTTGTTCCCTTGAAACCTCTAAAAAGGATGGATAACGGTCTGATACACTAAGGGTGCGTCCCACCATGCCCAGTTAAAATTAAACTGGAGATTTTCTCGAGAAAAAGTTAAATTTAACATGGTAAATCTCCAGTTTAATCTTAACTTTTAAATTCCAGATATTGCACGGTAAAAGTCGAATTTAACTGGAGTGTAACTGTTAACCGAGTACGGTGGGACGCACCCTAAGTGTAGATAATAAATAAATAACAACAGGGTATGTGCTGCTAAATTTCCAGGAAGTCGTATTTACAAAATCTGCTCTAACACTGCTCGTTTGTGCTTGGGGAAACGTTGGCGCCAAGGGGGTAACTAGTCCAGAGATTCCTTGAGATTTCGTAAAGATTTCCAAAGATTCCCATCGATATTCATAGAAAGATGAACCTTAAAGGGGTAACCACTAAAAAAAAAAAAAAAAATCCAAGATTCCCTGAGATTTTATAGAGATTTCCAATGATTCCCAACGAGATTCCTGGAGTGGTTATAGCTGAGGGTTAGGGGGGACAAGCCCAGCAACTAGACCGTTTCAAGAACTATCCGTTGTGCTCAGCTGGTAGCACTACCAAATACCAGCTCCCCAGCCATCGAGTAAACGATGGGGACCTACAGTTTTAGGTGGGTTCCGAAGCACCACAGCCTCGATATACATTTCACTTGACATGTTGAACATATCAGAGGTGAATGCCGAGCAGAAAAACTTTTTGGTAGGATCGGGATCGAACCGGTGTGACCCGGCTCTCACTGCTCCTCAAAAGTCGACCATTTAGTCCACTCGGCTATCGAGGCTATATCCAGTCTCTGACTTTTATACTCCAGCACCTTCACACTTCACTTCACTTCGACACCACGAGAGTTTTGGGCAATGTTAAAAATAAAATTTTGTAAACACAAAAACTGGTAGTTCCTTCTCCTTCTCTGTTGGGTTAAGTGTGTCCTTCTCCAGGAGCATGGACGGAATGCAGAAGGGAAGTAGAACAGAGGGAAATAAAAAGATGTCGTCTGGAAATAACTCATGAAAATTGTGTTATCCTGCTCTGTTCACTTCCATTCAATAATCAAATCCCCCTCTCCATCCCCATAGCATCCCCTCTTGGGGAGCTCATCCCTTATCCACAGGCCATTTTTTCTCCCCCTCTGATAGACCTGCGTATGGTAAAATCGCGATGCATCATTTCCCTGGAGACTGGAGGTCTCTATCCTCTATCAGCCTCTCTCGCTTCCTCTTTCCATTTGTACTTTGTGGTGGAGATAAACCCAATATCTAGGGATATCTAGAACGTAGAGCTGGCGCAGGCTACACGCATCCCTCACAATTCAATCTTCTTAAATTTTCTGTCTCTCTTATTGTATAGCGACTAAAAAACGTAAAACTGCTGAATATTCTTATTCTTACACAGACATCAGGGGCGAGACCAGTGGTATGTTACGGCATTAAGAAAATATACCTACTTTCTTTTTTTGGTGGTCTTTCCTGCTGCGTCTTCCTCTCGTCTTGCGATTTTCGGTTACTCAATTTCTTTTTTGCTTCCATTTCAATGTGCTTGAAAAAGGGGTAGCGGAAAAGGTAGTGCAAAACCCGTTCGTGGGAAAATATGTACAACTACGTTAAAAATAACTCATACAAACATAAGCTTATTATCCATTCCATTTTCCTTTCACGGAAAAGTCGTGCAAAATACCTGAACTTGATTTTAATTTTATTTCCTCTGGTTTCAAAATGAAAGTAATTTTGCTCGCCAGATTGAATTCCGACGAAGTTGACACTGCAGGAACTTGATTTAGTAATTTAACTACTTAATTTACTGCAGGAGTTCCACAGAGCTGTGTTCAGCGATGTGTTGCTTAGCGTCTATGATGCGGCAATGCTATCTCAGCGCTAGGTCGACCCAAAATTTCCACGCAATTTCAACCTGACTTTATAGTGTAGGATTGTAGAGGTTCGTGATGTAGCTGACCTAGAGGAGGGGTTCGCTTCCACGTACTCAGACGTTTTGAGTCAACGTAGGCAACGAACCTGGGTCATGGTGATCCCCTCTGGGGATGGTCATCACCTCTGGGGTGAATACTAAACGAAATACATCAACTGTTGGGAATGCATTATTTCATGTAAATTGACGCTAACGACAATATTTTTTTGTTGCAGGTCATGCGAAAACTTCCCCGAGGCAAAATCCGGCACTGACAGAGTCAGCAATTGTGACTGCAACGGGGAAACCTGACTGCTGACGGTGTCACTGTATAGGCGCCACCTGCTGGGCTGTGCGTTAGCTCAACGCACTGCTTATGTGAGTACCTTATGTCATAGTTTCACTATGCATGTCTATTGTAGTGGCGCCCCTGTTCTCTATCTCTCGGTAAAGTGGGGGCTGTGGTTTCAAAATATTTCGGGGATTTATTGGGTCGGCCCTCCTGGGCTTGCCTTGGCATCAATGTACATAAGTACCGGCTTTTTAAGAACCAAAAAAATGTTGGGTCAGAACTTCTGAAACGTCCCTGCGTAACATATTCTATCTGCGTACTTACGCACCATGGTTGTTTACACACCTACCCGCATTACCGTGCAGAAGCTGCTGTTGCTGTTTGCGATTTTGCCTTATCTCTAATTCTTGAGGCTTAATATGCAAATGTCAATATAGATGCCAGATGCGTGATGCCGGGAAGATAAAGAGAGCCACCGCCGCCTGTGCCCTCAGCTACCTCTGCTGCCGCCGCCATGGGTCTTCTGCGTCGCCGCTCACACCTCGCCAAGCTCCTTCTTAAGACTGCTCTTCTGGTCGCCGTCGTCTGGGTCACCATTTTGTTCTTGCTCTATAGGTGACTATATAGTAGTAGTAGTACTCTCTCCTCCATGCCATAGCCGATGTATGCCGAGTCTATGAGGTTCCAGTGCTTTCTGAGAAATGGCGATGAGAATCAGTAGGTGAGAATAGGGATTAAAGTTCTTGTGGTATTGATCGCCAAGTTTTAAAGCCTATTTCTTGTGTAAATTGTATCTACTGCCTGATTGGTTTTGACTGTGAGAGCTTTCTCGTGTGCTTTAAAACCTGGAGTGATCTGTTGCATGAGAAACGAAGCTTGGCTCTTTCCATCAGCTAAAATCTGTGTCAGATTTTGTGAAAAGCTCCTATGAAAACTTCATCATAGCTGTTCCCGCTGTCTCATTCTTGAGCCTTGAACTCTAAATGGCAGGCATTTACATAGTGGTAATGGCAAAAACTTAGATAAGATTTAAGTGCAGAAAAAGTGGCACTAGAGTGGTTTGGTCTGACATATTTTCAGTGAAAACTGTAAGATTTTATTCATTTCATTTATTTTTTGTTCAGTAGTGTAGGTACCTTTTATCTCCTTGTCTTTTAAAATTGAACCTCATTTCTTTTTCCAGCGAACCGCGCTCAGACGGAGATGTCGTGGACAATTTACATCACTTTTTCACGGTTCAGCTGCCGTTGGAGGCACGGACGCGGGAGAACAAGCTACGGAGTAAGATAGAGAACAGCGGGCTGGAGTTGGGGGCAGGTGTTCTAGCTCCACCACGTGACCTTCTAGCAGAAGACATGGCGGCCAAGGGCCAGCACGGGGAGCTGGGGCGGCCCGTCACCCTCCCACCTAACATGACTGCTGACGTCAAGAAACTGGTGGACGAGGGGTGGTCCAAGAATGCCTTCAACCAGTACGTCAGCGACTTGATATCCGTTCACAGGACACTGCCGGACCCTCGAGATCAGTGGTGAGTCAGCACTTTTTGCTCAAGCAGAAGTACAGAAATCATCCCATTTTCTGATGTTGATGAAACGCAATAATGTTTTTAGGTTAGTGACTTTGGAGTCAGTTATGGATGAATGAAGGTTATAAATTTTCTCGTGCGAGTTATTTCAAATCAGCTCACCTCTAGCGACTTGAATCATCCAACTACTGCGACTGAAATTGAAAACGTTACTGCAAATCAGAAATTTATAATAATCTTATAAAAGGTAAAAAGAACGAGAGCAGCAGTCTCTAGAAATCAGGGAGCTTTACTGTGCTAATATGGCTCTTGAACTTGAACCTTTTCACACTTTTCGTTTCTTCTTGCCGCCAAGTGTTTTCCTTTTTCCTCGATTTGTCGCTTTTACCTTAAGAATTTTTGTATGTAAGACTAGAATGTCTGAACATACACTGACGTTTGTTGACAGTTTCCTCAGAAAAATGCCGTTAAGAAACGCTAATTTTTAATTAAAATACACACGAAAATGTTAAATAAGTTCATATACTGATTGCGCCTCCTTGGAAGTGCAAATGCTCCGGGGGATAAAAATGATAAACAGTCTTTTATGAAAAAATTAAAAAATCGAACCTAAGTAATATGGCCGAGAAATACAGAAAAAGTCAACACCCGATACCTGTGTCTAATGTAACTTGAATTTAAATAGGAGAGCAACTGTAAGTGTAGTTTTTGTGACGAACGGTAGAAGGGTGGGGTAGCGAGGCTGAGGCTGAGGCGGGGTTTTATGGGTCGGCGGGGTGCGAGCCCGTGGCTGAGAGTCGCTAAGAGTCCTTCATGCCTGGGAGGATGTTCCGGTCGTGCATCCGCCATCACTCATTACCGTGCCTTTCACAGGCAGCCTTTCCAGACTTTTGTACCCCCCATATATTCACATTCACGGAATTCACTCTGCGTCATCCTCGCTTATTACCCGCTCCTTTATACCTCCATTAACAGATATCACGCTCAAAGTTGCCATTTTCCATTTGAGTTAACTCGAACTTTACAGATATACATAATATATGAGGTTGTTTCTGCAAGACTACCAATAGAAATACTTCAGACTCAGAGCAAGAAAGTTCCCAAGTCGATGAAGTTCGGTGAGAAATGTTTTGGTGGAAAACAGGTGATGTTACGATTTACAAGTTTCCACGTTTCCCCAGCCGTCAGCAAAAAAGTAAACGTTAATCTTGCTATTTTTTAAAAATTTATCTTGCCAGGTTGTGGGGAGAAGTTTCGAGAATGAAAAACAAGCGGGGAAATGATTTGGCGCGCTGCGGGCGACGTGAAATATCTGCCTTCAAATATCGTTTAGCTGTAGCGAGCTGACGTGATGAATGGTAAAACTTGTCCAACAAAAAAACCCCGAACAGTTGGCTGGCCTTACTATGGAGGTACCTTGCCACCTTCCTGACAGCTTCCACCATTGTTATCTTTAATACGGAAGATTTACTTTTCTTTTCGGAACTTGAGCTCGAAACTTGGTGACTGGTTGTTAGCGTAAGATTGTAAACTGATTTAAACTTGGATACTCACCCCGTCAGGTCTGGAAAGTTACGGTAGATCTTGTGCATTTTTGCCCACAGCTATCAACCGTGCTCTGATAGCGCCCTAGGACTTTGTTTTCGCTATGTGTGCTTACGGCGAGATTTTCCTTTACTTTCATCTTCCCTCACAATCGCTGTTGATTGTGGAGTTTCTGAAGTTCATCGCGATTATTCCTTAAATCAAATAAGAGATAAAAACGATTCGCACGGATCTTTGTGTTTTAAGGGTTCCTTGTCTCTTTTTAATTTTTCTTGACGCCTCACCTAAGAAACAGTTTGATATTTTTGTAGTGAAAATACTAATTAATGTTACTTTTTTGTAGTGGAAATACTAATGAATGTCTGTGCCTCTCAGTGGCCAAGTGGTCAAGGGGTCCGCTTTGTGTGCTGAGAGGGAGGTCCGGGTTCGAATCCCGGCGGAACGGAAAAATTTTCCGCTTCCGACATGGATGTATTGGCTTCGGCCCACTCATATTCGGCTTCGGTCACTTAGTCTTCGGCCAAAAACATCTAACAAATCAACTCATCGGCGCATATACAATTCTCTAAACGTCGCGCTTAAAAAAAAAAAAAAAAAAAAACTAATGAATGTTTTTCCTGCTTTCACAATTTAATGGTGGTTTTGTGTCCTTTCAGGTGCAAGGAGCCTGGCAGGTACAAGACTGACCTTCCATCTTCCTCCGTGGTGATCTGCTTCCACAACGAGGCCTGGAGTGTTCTCCTGCGCACGGTCCACTCCGTGCTGGACCGCTCCCCCGCCCACCTCCTCAAGGAAATCATCCTCGTCGACGATTTCTCCGACATGCGTGAGTTCTTGTTATTTTTCTGTTTTTTGCTTGTGACAGTTGTCTTATAAGCCACACTACAGGACTTATCAAAATCTGAATACATGAATAATTTGTTGATGAAATATGTAACCGTTAAAGTGGCGTTGTGCAAGCCACCCTTAATGAGTTAGCAGTTAATTCTCTCAAATCCCAAACCGTCTGAATTCCGAATGAAGCGCGGTCAAGCACTGTGGAAGCTGATTGGATTTAGTTAGAACTGAGTGAATATTGAGTGGCCCCTTGTACCGTGGGTGTTAATGAGCGATTGAGGTGAATAAAAGAGGGTGGTGTGAAAAGGTTGGGATGATTGACAGATGGCACCGGTTCCTCCGCCCACTCCCGGGGTTGATGCGCTGTGATATATTGTGTTGAGTGGTACCCTCCAGTATTGTAATGTGATTTGGAAATCGATCTACCGCAGCGTGCGGCACCGTGTCTCCGCTTGCGGTGCCATTTCCCTCTGCTACCCCCTCATCCATTATTCCTATACATGGTCCTCGCCAGATACAATACATATTCTATCCCATCCCATCCGCACTCTCGCCCGATCTATCCATAAGCGTGGAGGAGGGGAAGGGGGACTAAAATGCATATTGCATGTGGTCCACTCCCTTCGGTGGCGTAGGTACACAGTGGGATGAGAAGCTCTTAAGGGTCCGCTTAACCTGACGATGCATTTTTTGCCGCCCATAAGATAAACATTGTGAGTGGCGATTCATTTTCAAGGTTTACCCTTGGTTGGAAAGACACAAAATTTTGCCTGTACCTAGCCCTAACAATGTTGTAGGTCGTCATCGAAGCAGATTTCCAAATTTCTCACTGGTTTCTTTTATCGCAACTGTTTTGCAAATGCTAGCATCCCATACCTCTATTTTTTAAGGGGAAAAGTGCTGTATCTCGAAAACCAGTAAAACAAATTGGAAAATCTGCTTCAAAGTTCCTTTTCACCTGCTTATTGTTTCCTTACAGCGTTTTTGTACGCCATTGTTGAAATCAGGCAAGATTTACAACTGACCCGTCGATGTCCCAGTTACTCCCTGTGCCCCCTCTAGTACGATTAGGACTTTTACGAAATTGTAAAGGGATGCCAGTGAACTTATAGTATCGCCACCCTGACCTGCCTGGCCCGAGGGCATTCTGCACTGTTCATTGTTCACAGAATGCCCTCGGGCCAGGCAGGTCAGGGTGGCGATACTATATTACCAAATGGAAATCATACAGCATGTTCACAGAATTGTATACCATAAGCCCTTCAGCCCCTCTCGTTGGGAACTTTAAACCCCAGTTTCAGTTTACGACGAATTCATGTAGGTATTTTCGAGAAAATTGTTTTTTCCACTAATGGCATTTGTCCATTCAACAGAAGAAATCGCTTTCAGTGAGTTTTCAAAAGCCACTCACTTCCTGAATATACATGAATCGCCGCCCTGTTATCGAGAAGTTGTTTTTTTAATTTTGCATAACGACATAAAGAGGAAAATCCGATTTATATTTGATTCGTGGAAATGTGTAATTTTGTTGCTTCAGCTGACGACTTCCGCTTCAGCAACTTTGTTCATTTTTGACGAAACTTGCATACCTATACATTTCGGAAACGCCCATTCCTTCGGAATATGAAAATCATCTCACTTTTTTCCTCCGACGAAAAGTTTGCCCCCAGGAATTTTTAGAAGAGGTCAGGTACTCCGAAGATCAGGGTCAAATACGGTATAATAAAAGCGTTGTGCTAATAAAACCCTGCAATATACTGGTCAGCACAGCTTTCTAATTGTTTTCATTGGCAATCACTCTTAATTTTTTTTCTGATTCAGCGCACCTAAAGAAGCAGTTGGAGGAATACATGCTGCATTACCCGAAAGTGAAAATTGTGCGAGCCCCAAAGCGTGAAGGACTGATCCGCGCTCGACTGCTGGGCGCTGCTCACGCTAAGGCTCCTGTCATCACATTCCTCGACTCTCACTGTGAATGCACTCAAGGTTTGAAAACAACTTCTATCAGATGTTCCGTATTTCATATTAGCCAACCAGAACTTTCGTGAAGACCTCTACACGGTTTGGGGCCTTTGAAATCTCTTTGACGAAAGTTTTATCAAGAAGTCTTTGACCAGCCCTGTGGGGGGAAAAATCAAAACTTTTCCGGAGGGTTTTGGAGAGTCCCCACAGCCCCTCCCCCTTGTCCATTTTGGGATAGGTTTTATTTTTCGGTTTTGCTTCGAACTTGTTGAACAAAGTAATTTGACGGGCGTTTTCCAATAACCACTTTTTTCACCCTTGGGACCTTCAAGGTCATGGGAAATCTCGATTCTCGAAATGAGTTTTATTCGCACAATCACAATGATTTCCCTATAGTATTTGTGGAGAAGTAAAAAATAAATTCAGCTAAATTTTTTACGTTTCGCATGGCCCAGCTAATACGTAATACACTTAATATCGGTAAATTCGGTATGAAGCTAACATACCTAGTTCACCATCAAAACTACGATAGAGCGTTGCTTTTTAGAACTCCTTGAAGCGCTCCCCGGCGACTAGGTACTCTATGAAAATTCTCATAATTATTTCCTCCATCTCCTTGGCATGTGATGTAAAATGGAAAATTAACTTTTTAACAAACCCCGTTAACAGGCGAAGTCATAATGAAATTAGGAAGATGAAATATTATCATTTAACTTAGTAGGGAAAGTTGTAGGAGGCTTGGATCCAGTTCCCGCCGCCACATTTACACTCCGCATGCTGAGTTCCATGCTAACAAAATATAATATGTACAACTTTCCCAAGTTATGAGATTTACTCCATAATGGAATATGTATGTCGTTTATTCAGGAAGGGAAGTTTACTTTTTCCTGAGCTTTTTCTGGCTTTTTATTTTAAAATAAAAGTTGTGGCTGGTCGGAATCGGAATTTCCTAACAAGATATATAATTATTTACTTCTCGAACCCGTGTGAAATTGTAGGATGAAGCGCGTCGTATAGGCTGTGTCTCAAAAGTCTCCACTCTAGCGTGGCTTTGATTGTCTCCTTGAAATGAACTCTAATTTGATGTAAATGTTTAGGGTGGCTAGAGCCCCTGCTGGACCGCATCGCGAGGGACCCCACCACAGTGGTCTGCCCAGTCATTGATGTTATCGACGACACTACGTTGGAATACAACTGGCGCGACTCGGGTGGTGTCAACGTGGGCGGCTTTGACTGGAACCTTCAGGTGAAAATGCTATGTTCTCATAGTAGTAAGTGATTCAACTGTTCCGCACTGAAAAAACCGTATCATCGAGGTCAAGTCTAAGTACTTTTTCAAGGGCCTCATTAACTTACAGCCATATTGTTAACCTCCGTTACATTTTTATTGAAGTACTTGCTTCTGGTTGAAATGGCGACCAATGATAGGATGTACAATAGTCTACGTATGTAGACAGGTTCTAGGCCCACTCGTCAGTGGGCGTAATCGTAGCTTTAGGAGGTGTAAAGGAAAACAACAAATTTGTGAGCCGCCACTGGAAGGCTTTTATCAGTTGATGGGAGAAAGGAAGGAGCGTCTCGTGCCGCGTATCATTGACAGAGGATTTGAGGCTCGGGCACGTCAATCTGATAGGATATTCATGCATCCCCGCAGCCCCCGTTTGCATTCGAATCAGTTCACCAAATCAATGTCCTAATCTGAAGCCGAAATCGCGTGCGTGGCGTCCTTCCTCTGCGAGGATCGCTGCTTTCCTTGTTGTTGAATTGAACATGATCTAATGGCCAGGTCACTCTTATCCTCTTTAACCAGTCGTGCCTTGCAAATATTACACTGAGTTTTTAGGTAGATTTCGAAGAAAAATCTACCTATTGTAGTCGTACCAGTAGTCTCACTTTTGAAAAATTTCTTCACAGTTCTTCTTTTTATGACCCCTGGATCCCAAAACCACCATCAGTTCAAAAGTTTATATATATATCTATCTATCTATCATTTTCACTTCCTTGTGAACACGCTAGCAGCCGTATTTTTGAAAAATAATTGGTTTTGACTATTTAATAAAATATAAGGGACTAAAATCTCGGTCGAGTTCGTTAATGGGGGAAATCGGACCAAGGGGGGGGGGGGGGGGGGGGGGGGGAAATGGGGGGACTTTTTCTAAATCTGGCTTTTTGGCCATAACTCCCTTAATATTGCAACTAATGAAACGTAGTTTTCTCTGAGGGTCGTCTAACAGTACTGCCTACAACTTTTCTTAGTAACGTTTTTTGATCCCACTCTTAATGGTTGAATAGGGGTGGAAAAAGAGGGTTTTGCGCACAAAAAAATTCATAACTTGTGTCCTAGGGGTGTTATCGAGTTCTTTTGTTTTGTAATGCATTTGCCTCAATATTACCTACAACTTTTGTCTGAAAAAGTTTTTCGTCCGACGCACCGTTTAGGCAGGGGGTGGGGGGTTGAATTTTCAAAACGTCATAACTCACTTATTTGGTGAGATATTGAGTTTTATCTTTTTGCTATGAGTTTCTATTAATAATATCTACAACTTTTATCTGAAAAAGTTTTTTGTAAAATCACTTTCATTTTCTTGTTAAGGGGGGGGGGGGTTGAATTTTCAAAACGTCATAACTCACTTATTTGGTGAGATATTGAGTTTATTCTTTTTGCTATGAGTTTCTATTAATAATATCTACAACTTTTGTCTGAAAAAGTTTTTTGTAAAATCACTTTCATTTTCTCGTTAAGGGGGGGGGGGGGTGAAATTTCAAAACTCAATTCCTCCGTTGTTATTGTTGAGAATGCATTTGGGTCAACTGGAAATCTTCTTAACCGTCTTCCTCAATGATTTTAGACTGCTTTTAGTGGATGGAAGTAATCTTCGAAATCTACCTACGCCTTTCGGGGCTGCCGAAAGGGATTTTTTATTTACGTTTTTGTGATTATATCTTTTGCTGGAAACTCCATTATAAGCTTTATTTTTGTTAATTTATTTCTAATATACCGGCTTATTGACCATAGCTAGCTTTTTCTCACTATCTTTTGGCCGACATTGATGTTCCATTATTGACTGTATTCTTATATTCTGTTTTCACTTTTCAGTTCAACTGGCATGCCATCCCTGAGAGGGAGAAACGAAAGCACACCAACTCAGCCGAGCCAGTATGGTCGCCCACGATGGCAGGGGGTCTCTTTGCCATTGATAAACACTTCTTCGAGAAGCTCGGTACATATGACTCCGGCTTCGACATTTGGGGTGGAGAGAACCTCGAGCTGTCCTTCAAGACGTGGATGTGCGGCGGAACACTGGAGATTGTCCCGTGCTCCCATGTTGGACACATCTTCCGTAGAAGGTACTTCACTCTACCTACGGCCTGAGAAGTTGTTGTAGCTTACCGGCGAAAGCTCATGTGGTACCAGAATAGGTTTCTCATATCATTCTAAGGCTACTGTGGAATATTTTCATTAAATGAATATTTCATGATCGGCGGTGAAAATGTTGTCGTTTGTTGAACTACTTAGTTCAAATTTTGCAAACATTTTCAGTCGTCCCATTTAATTAGAGTGAAGTGACTTACGGCAAAAATTAAAGTAGTATAATAATGAACGAGATTGGTTGGTTCTTTGCAGATCTCCTTACAAGTGGCGGTCCGGGGTGAATGTTCTAAGAAGGAACTCTGTTCGGCTCGCTGAAGTCTGGCTGGATGAATACGCTCAGTATTACTACCAGCGAATTGGCAATGACAAGGTAAAGTATTCTGTTTCACTGCTTTAAACTAAGTGGCCACACTGTGGCGTGATCCCCCGTCATTATCCATGTTTTTGCTGACATAAAAAAAGAAAAAAGAGAAAATCAAAGTTTCCTAAAAAAATCTGTGCAAGTTGTTTTCAATAGTCCCTCGCAAAATGTTTCTAGTGTTTGTTGCTGATTATGCTTTGTACATATCTCAAGGGAGACTTCGGAGACGTAACCGGGAGGAAAACCTTGCGAGAGAAGCTGGGCTGCAAGAACTTCAAGTGGTACCTCGACAATATATACCCCGAACTCTTCATACCTGGCGAAGCGGTCGCGGGTGGTGAGGTAAGTCTTTTTCTAAAACCACCGACAAATCATATTTTCAATACTTAGTGGGTACTAGAATAAAAACAGAAACATTTTTCTTTTGATCAAAATATAAGAACTTTGTGAGTGATACCAAAGGAAAGATGGGAGAATGAAACCGTTTTAGACTGTTCTGGGTTAAAATATTTCTTAAGCTTTTTTACAGCGTCAAAACCCGCCATCTCTCCGTGGCCTCATCGAGATACTATTTCTGCTCTGCCTTGAACGCCATTGTAATAAGCCTCTGTTAATAGGTCCGGAACAAGGGCCTGATGGGTCTCACATGTTTGGATAGTCCTGCCCGGAAGGCAGACTTGCACAAGGCAGTGGGGCTGTACCCCTGCCACGGACAGGGAGGCAACCAGGTGCTCCAAACCTACCTACAGCTGTTGTCGTTTGTGTTTATGTTGCTACTGTCGTTCTGTGTTCGCCTCAGTCCACCTTTCTCTTTTACTGTTTTAACTAAAAACACTACGAAATTCTCTGTCTTAGTCGCTTCTATTGTGTGTGTGTCAGGCCCGTATCCAGAAAGCGGTCATGGGGGGGGGGGTTTAGTGTCAAGGGGGGGGGGGTTTAGCCTATATTTTTTTTTGCTTCACGTTGGTATTACCATGTTAATTTTCCGCTCATGGGGGGGGGGGGGGGGTTTAACCCCCTAAACCCCCCCCCCCCGTGGATACGGCTGTGGTGTGTGTATTCTGAAAATAAAATTTGAAACTTCATTATTTTAGAGACAAGGGACAAAGAATTGAAGCTAAAAGAGAAAGGTGTATTAGGCTGCTTGCCCTGATTCTGTCTTTAGTTGACGATAATTCAAATTGCCCAGGATGATGGGGCCTGTAACTCATATTAGAATTAAATCTCGCATTTTCGGATTGTCTCAAGAGATTTGGATGATTTAGAAGTAGTCGACTAAAGCCAGGATGAGTGTTGTCGCCTGCCGCTTCCCGTAGCTTGTTGTATGTAGTCAGCTTGTTTAGCGGAGGGAGCGTTGTGTCTGCAGGTGGCTAACTCGTGGTCGGGTCAGTGTCTGGACAGTGCGTGCAAGTCTGAAGATATGCACAAGCCCGTTGGCCTCTGGCCATGCCACAAGCAAGGAGGCAATCAGGTGAGTTCATCAAATAAACCTGAGCCGTTTACACTCATCTTGAAAAAGATATTAGGGAAGCCTTTGTGGTGCAACCCAGGAAAACAATTATTTTGTAAATGCAAGAAGGAAACGAACCTTCCTGCTTAGACAAGTCAGTTAAATGTCCATCGTGCAGAAATCTGTGCGTAATTTAGTTTTTGAACGATTCTTCACTGGATATCTCACCTTAAAATAGTTTAGCCAAGCAAGGTTGTAAATAAAAACGTCGAAAGGTAAGTTGTGTTGTGCGTTCGTAATAGAGTGGAGTTAGCGGTTACGTGGGTCATTGTTGGTGCCTGCTCTTGTTTTTGTATGTGTCGGTCCCGTGTCTCTGCTATCGATATGAATATAGCATATCCACTTAGAAATCTGCAATAGAAAGAAGAATGTGAAATAGAAGAAAATCACAAATTCATTAAGTTCTGTGAAACTTATGCCTGGTGCCCTTTCCACCATTCGACGAATGACCACATAATTCTAGGTTGCCCTCCTGTTTATCGCAATGAACTAAGTAATCTGATTTGGGGGTTTTCAGTACTGGATGCTGAGTAAGGCTGGGGAGATACGCCGGGACGAAGCCTGCCTCGACTACGCAGGCCAAGATGTCATTCTCTACCCGTGCCACGGATCGAAGGGCAACCAATACTGGCGCTACGATCAATATGTGAGTCCACAGAGCGTTTACATTAGTTATTTACTCTATGGCAATGCTACGCCATACACGAGTGCTCTATGTAGAAACAATATCGACGATATGATTCCTCATTTCCACCGAAATCTGGCTCTACGGACGTAAACTTTGTGTAATTAAATTCGAAATAATTCAACGTGCTTACTTTTTTAGATTCCGTCATCAGTACCTACCTACCTATCTATAGAACTGTATTGTCGTCTTTCGTTCCAGACTAAACTCATTCGCCACGGAAGCAGTAAAAAGTGCTTGACAATGGCCACTAATAAGCAGAAACTTCTGATGGAGGACTGTCGGCCAGGGGAAGCGCGACAGATGTGGATCTTCGAGGGCTTCGACCCCAGTAAACTGTGATGGAGCGCCCCTGGTGGCCGTCTGTGATACTAGATTCCAAGCCCAGCAGCAACTTAATACTCTATTCCCTGTTGAGTTGAAAACTCATACTGTCATGTGTCGTTGGGGGCCAAGAGCTTGTTGTGCTGTGAAGTCCTATACCCCCTAGGGCTTAGGTTACGATCGTCAAGCCAATTTTTACGGGGGAATGAAATGGCTCCAGCATGGCTTTTGTTCTTACCTTTCCAGGAAACTGTTTGTTCTGGATGAAATTGACCTTTTCAGAAAAAGAAACTAGTTCAGTGGGTTGATTTAAATGGATTGATTTTTTTTCCATTAAAGTTTTCGAAACTCACTCTGTTGCTAAACATTTTGAAGTAAAATCTAATTTAAAAAAATGCATTATTTTTTTCAGGCAGATGTCACAAAAAAATTAAGATAGTTTTGATTAGTTAATTTTTAATTACCTATGCTATGGCGTCTGGCCAAAAATTTGCTTAACGATCGTATTACCTGTGAACCTGAGTTTTTATGTTGGTTTTAGTTAGTTGGGATGTTAATCGTCGGAATGATGGCGCCCCAATTTTATCATGGGGTTTTTAAATCCCCAGGACATTGACTAAAATCTGCGCTTGCTCTGCCTTGCGCCGTCCCCTGATCCATTGTGATTGGGAATATAATCTACAGTATTTAACTACCTACTGCATACGGCCTAATTTCATTGGGGTAGTGGATCATACACATGTAACCTCTACTGTTTCCTTGTAAGATGAAGAAATTGGGCTCTGCAATAATGTAGCACCTAAATAAAGTTACGGAGGAGTTATTTCTTTATAAAAAAAGGTTATTATTTTTTGGGTTTCTAGTCATGATTTTTATGACTGTTGAAAAAAATATTGCGAAGGTAATAGCGAACAAATTCCTTCCTCAGCACAAGCCACATTGTTATCGGCCATCTTAGCTCGTCTACAAACCTACCAGTAGGTGCGACTGTTCTTGTACATTCGAGTGGTAGATAACCACCCAATCTTTTGATACAATCTAATATAGCTGTCAATTTCAAAGTTTGAATATTGTTGTGATAAATGATGAGTTTCTATGTCGCCATTTAAGTATGGCTACCATGAGAGTATGGGTACCTATACAGCATTTTCTAAGTTCGGTGCTAAGTTAAGAGAAATCCTTTATTCGTCAATCATTGTTGTGTGTTTTCTCTGCATATCTCTCTCCACAATATCATTCCCTGTACATTCCAAATATAGCATTTAGTATTTACCTACTATTTACTATCTATAGGTATTTGTGACCAATGCATTCCTTGTTGTTTTTGTACCTTTTTGGACGCTGTATTTGTTGCAGCAAAGAATAGGGTTGATCTGTATCAACCAGCGTGGCACTGTTGTCAGTGACAAGTGACACCACGTGCATCTCTCTCACCCTATTCTTTGCCTTTCTGAACCTTCCGTCTTATTGCGCCTCCACATGCAAGCCACATCGCACGTCCTATGTTAAACTTGCTTGTCGTCAGGATCGTCTTGGTTTTGACCTTGCCCCTTCTGACAACTGTTGCAACCAAAATAAAAAAGTCTGGTTTTCCTGTAAAAGTCACAATTTATCAATCACTGAATAGCTAAATAAGAATAATCTGCAGTGCGGTTGGTGATGCGGCTTGGTATGAGGAGGCGCCCTTAGAGTAAGCCTACCTTAACAATAGTAGACGGTAAAAAAAACCCTTTTACCGTGACATCTATCATTACCTTTATGTACTTAACTCTTGGTCTGAAATATTCCTTTTATGGGTATGTGTCTGGTCTGTTTCCGCGAATGTTATTGTTACGTGAAAGTAAAGTAGGTAAGGGCTGAGTGTGTGGTTCGTTTGGGTATTCTTATATCCTGTACTATTACGATGACGTTCTACTCAGACGAAAAACAACGACATATCTATCTAGCTAATCATATCGAGTTGGAATTTTGTTATGAGAACGTCGACAAAAGGGCGCTAATTATGGTTCTTACTGTTTGTAAAGTCTTGAATTGAATATATGAGTTGAAAATTTAATCAACGCTAGATTTAGTTGTTCATAATGTCTTGGAAAGACAAACTATGTAGGTATATGGTATATACCTAGTTACTTCCGGTAGAAGAACTCAAAAGATGTTGCATAAGGTAAGAGGTTCAAGGAAGGAATGAAATCGAAATTTGCCCGCCAAAATTTATGTTGGCAAACTTGATTAAGAAGTTGGCCAACCTGTTCACTTTTTGTTGTGTTGATATTTTTGTAGCGATGTGGTGACGGCACATTTCCTTAGGTTTTATTTCCAATTATTTTAGTTTAATTAAAGTAGGCTGCCGTTTTTTTCCTTAGCATTAATCTTAAAACAATGGACTCATCATTTGATATCCGGATACTTACCTTAAATTGCTGGTAAGTTGGAAACATATACCCAAATGCTGTGAAACCATACCTTTCAAGATCTAGAGAGAGCTACAGAGCCAGCGAAACAGACCCGTACCAGCCAAGAGCGATAATGATTTATGATCTCTCACTGTTTACTTCTAGGGGCATAATTTTCATATCGAAGGACCGGCGAGCACGTATGCAAGCAATCGCCAAGCACTTGTCAAGCAGTAATTTAGACTTCGTTTGCCTGCAAGAAGTTTGGACTGTCAAGGACTTCCTATACATTTGCAAGAAGACCAAGTCCTCTCTGCCGTATTCTCATTATTTTAATAGGTAAAGAATATATTTGTTTCAACGTAGGAGTAGTAATAGGGCTGACGGATGTCCATTGTTACTTTTGAACCAAAAATATCAAGGGACATCTAGATTTTAGAAGAAAGGACATCCGTTCAGCGCGTAGACTACGTTGCTTTGCTTTATTTTAGCGGCGTGAATGGACCTGGTCTCTGCGTACTATCCAAGCACCCTATCGTTGACGTATACTTTCACCAGTGGCCTATCAATGGTTATGCTCACAAAATTCACCAAGGCGACTGGTTTGGCGGAAAGGGAGTTGGACTTTGTCGTATTCAAATGGATGGTCGCACTGTCAACTTGTATACAACTCACGTGAGTAGCTGAAATCACTACAGCTCAAAACAATATTGAATGATAATGATATTTCTTTCATCTAGGGTGATGAGGTTGTGCAGTCCTGTCTGTCTTGAAAAGAGTTCTGGGACGTACAGCTATACACCCACAACTGGTTACTTCACGTTCTAGTTACATGCCGAATATGACACGAAGAGTTTGGAGTACCTGAACCATCGCATCCTTCAGTCCTTCGATACGTCGCAATTTATAAAGCTTACTTCACGAGATTGCGATCTCGCTATTTTGGCAGGAGATTTAAATAGTGAGCCTGACGATCCTGCGATTTCCTTACTTTTGCTCAACGCTCAGCTCCAAGACACCTTCGTAATGGCGCAAAAGGTAAGCGAGCAACGAAACGTTTGTCGATTTACTTTGTACAGCTTCGAAGGGTAGACTACCCAGCATATGGTCAAGGTGACTTCCTCACTCCGGATCGAGGTGATTTCTGACATGGTTCTTGGAAACAGTTGTATGTTAGAACAAATGTCTCTGTTTTTAGAAAAATTCTGATTGTGTGGGGACTAATGAAAGCATTCGGAACAGTTACGCTCCCGCAAAGGAGCTGAAGCGGCAACCGGAGGGCAAGAGGATTGACTATATAATGTTCAAGTGTGACCCAAAAATTCAGGTAAACCTGGCTATTTAAAATTTTGTTGTTTCTTTGTTACTGTGCCATCCTCAGTCTAATTTTGAATGTAGTGAGATAAAACAACCAGCGTAGGCAGTAATACAATAGAGGGGAAATTATTAAATATCGTTACTTAAAATTGGATAGATGTAGTTTAGTTTGTCGAACTTAGTGTCATGTCAGTCGTTGTCTGCAGGTAAACGTACTGGAATATTTGTTTCCCCTGCCTGAACGTGTCCCTGGCTGTTCGTTTAGTTACTCTGATCATGAAGCTGTGGAAGTTGTCATGGAGTGCTCTACTCGGAAGAATAAACCAGGTTAGTTATTCATAAAAACCAAGTTTACAGGATTGTCGTTTAGTCGTTCTCGAATTTTTCTCGTATATTTGCAATTTGCAATCGATATTTTGATAAGTATATTTTGGAGTCTTGGTGGGTCTCTTGAATAGTTCTCGCACAAGTCATCCACCAGTATGATAAAGTTAGTTGAGACCAATCTTGCTTTTCTTGTAGATGGCGGTGGAGATGCTACAGCAGAATTCGACACTGTGGATTCAGCGGGGCAGCTTTCGGTCGCGCTGTCTGCAGCAATAGATATCTGTGAAGATGCCTTACGCCGTCTTCGAGTGAGCAAGATCAAATACTGGACAGGAGCTGCACTGTTTGCTACTCTGCTCATCGTTACGCTTTTGCTGGAGTTGATGGTGACCATTGGTCACCCTGCTGGCGTCGTCTTCTTCAATCTACTGAAGGTGGGATCACTAGAATATGTACCTATGGATGGCTATGATTATTGTAGGGAGTACTTATCTTAAACAACAAGTGGCACCAGTGTTGTATTTTTCTGACACATTTCCAAGGCAACTGTTCGATTTTTTTTGGGTCTTTTTACCATCGGAAACGAAAGTTAAAAAAAGTGAAACCTGTCATGGATGCTTTGCTTCAGAATTGTATCGTTAAAATTTCAGGTTCTGCTTACGACCTTGCTGCTTTTCACTGTCCTCATGGCGATGCTGTGGAACAGAATCGAGGAGGCAGCGATCCTTACTGGCAAATATTCCATGCGATTACTCCAAAGGCAGCTTCCTGAGTCGGCACGATCTTAGCACAATTTCATAGGGATTATGAGTATCTGTTGTATGAATGCTGTGATTCCTCATTTTATAGTATTGAATTATTTTCTAAGCTTGGGCTACCTTGCCAAGATCGATAAGTTGTAGGGCGTTACCTTCCTACATTTATACTCGAGACATTCCGTATATTTCTTCTCGGGAATGTAAGAAAAAGAATGTATGTCCTGTACCACTTTTTGGTCTCAATTTTGAAACTGAAATTTTTGGCGATATTATTTTCCTTAAAAGTGGCGTTTGAAAATAATTCATTGGAGATGTCTGCGAGTTGCGAATGAGCTTTAAACAATAATCATTCCGAGTTATACGAGTCGTGACTCTTCACAAAATCTTAGGCTATCTAGCACTAAATGGATTTCTTATAAAAGTTTCCGCTCAATTTTCTGCCCCTGTGGCTTGAGGCTCACTTTCTTGTGTTGTGATCTTCTGCGTAATATGATGTAGATATTGTGTATTTTTGTGTAATTTACAACGTGGGTGCCAACTACCTTTCGTACATTTTTTTCCATTTGGAAGAATGCACCTTGATAAGCTCAGTAGCTGATTCCTTGATGGGGAACTTTTGCGGCTTTATGATGAAACACAGCGTACGCTGTATTTAGCTGAGGACATTTGTTTATATTCCCTTCTTCCACTTGTCCATTCTTCACTTTTAGGGCTTTAGAAGGCGGGCTTTAGATACGGTGAATTTTAAAATTGAGAAAAACAGCTCCTTACCGATGTTCTGCGACTGAAATCGTGCAAACTCTCGTAGCCCCTTAATGGAAACAGATAGTATGTGCTGTCTATTTGTACCACCATCCCACAGTCGCAGTTAATTTGTCACTATTGAAATTCCCTTCGGTATTAAGAATATGTCCACAGTTTGGAAATTAAATTGTATTTATATTGTAATGAAACGCTACCTACTCCTACATTTATGAAAATATATTCTTTATTCAGAACTTGTTCTGCATCTTTTGGATGTTTTACTTGCATCCTATGTAGTTTATTCCTAAGTATAATACATATGGATAAATTCTGTTTTTATAGCTTAGGTAGGTACTTATTCAGCTTTGGTAATGAATAATATTACTTTAAACTTTAAACCAAGTATCAGCTCTTTAGGAGCCATTCGTGTGCACTCAAATCCAACTCCCTTCCAGAGCTAGACACAAATTAATGTGGAACTCTCGACTAGTTTACCGGGTGGAACGTCTGGACTTTAGGTCTTTAGGACCCTGATTAGGCACAGCACAAACAATCCTATTTTAGTATTGCTTCGTTGTTAGTATTTGGCCCTGAATGGATGCAATTATTTGGCAACTTACAATTACATAAATAAATAAAATAAAAACTTATAAATAGTAGATAAATAAGTAACGCGCAGAATAATTTGAAACGTCAGCTGAGTTACTTTAGTATGCTAGACAAGATATCACAGAAGTAGGCTTGAGGCCAAGCACAAGTTTACGCGAACAACCTCCAAGGCATAGTTTCAAACTTTTAACTTTTATTCGAGTGACCGAATTAATTAAACAAATAATTCATAAAACTATGTCTCAAAATTTTCAAATATGCCCAAACCAGACCTAAGCAATGGGAGTTCCCGATTTTTGTGACCTGAAATCCACTTCGGGTGCTAAATCGATGAGCCGCTCGTCGGGAGAATCAACGAGGATCCCCCGCCCCGAAGCCGTTGTTGCCTCTTGCTGCAGCTCCCCCTCTGTGGCTACGAATTTGTCTGCCTCTGTCGCTGTCTGATCAATACTTCTTCGTCTGGTCCAGTCACTTTGGTCAGCCCCTCCACCTACAATTAATAATTATTTTCTGTTTATTTCCAAATGCCAGGTAGCAAGACGCATCAAAAAAAAAAAATTTAATGACTGTTCTTTTGTGCAAACTACAAATATTCCACCTACATCTGAGCGAAATTATTATTAATAATAATAATAATAAAATAACTTATAAAAAGATTAGCAAAATATCAAATAATAATAACCTTTTATTTTTAAATTAAAAAAATCTGGGCCGTTTTTATTCCATTCTCGGTAGACAAAAGTGTTGACAGGCTACTGGCTACCTGTTTCCTACATAGCGTCCACTTGCTCATGTCAGCCACGCTTGTTTGTTTGACTTACTGGTGGACGGGACACTTTGCGTGAGGGCAGCATAGCTCCGTCCGCCGTCCTGTTCCTCGGTAACCAACAGTCCTGAATTCTCCGTTGGAAGAGCTTTGTACCCTTGTTGTCCTCGAATGGAACGACTTAGTGAACTCCCTTAAACAAGACATTGCACAGGTTAGCCGTTAAATGCCAGTTGTAGTGAAGTGTAATATAAATGGCACTGTCTATCAGGCTTAGATTCTTAGCTCAAATAGGGTCCAAAAAACTTACCTATTATAATCCTAACTAGAAATTATACCAAGACACTAACCTACAACGCCAATATGTTCTCGCAGATCACGATGAACGTCGGAAACGTCCCACATGGCGGCAAAAGCGTCCCAGCAGCCGAGAACGTCCGCTATCTCCCGGTCCTCCTTATGCGGCACGAATGGTTTGTAGGAGAAACTATAGTGATGCGCGACGGCTGCGAGGAACATCTCTATGCAGATGAGAAAATCCTGCAGCTTGGACGCAACCAGACGTGGGTCTGCTTCTGTTCCGAATATTGATGATATCACTCCAGTATAAACTAAAATGGAGATGATCACACCTTGGCTGCAAGAAAAATGATGAGCTACATTAAAAATCATAAAAGGAAAATCTTCCACGTTTTTCCACAAGTTATCATCATCACGTCAGCTTCTCACAAGGTTTAATTAGTTCCTTTTGCATCCGAGTGCCAGTACCTTTATAACAGAACTGTTGATTTTCAAGAATGAGCTAATACTAGCGAAATCAAATTTTTTAAGCTTCACACCAAGCACACGTAAACGGAATACTTACAAAAAGGAAAAGAAGACTACAGCCTTTATGCAGAAAAACTTTCCGACCGGCTTCATGGGACGAAGCTCTTCGCGGTTCGCGCGATAGAAGAGGACTAGGCAGTACATGGCGACGAACTGCGAGAGGTTGTTGATGACAATCATGTAGGGAAACGCAACTCCCGCCGTGAACTCACCCTCACCATACACACCATTCAACTCGCACATGCTGAAACCAGAAACAAAATAGTCATACATGCAGGCTCATTTACGGGATGGCCAGAAGTTCAGAAAGTCGCCAAGGGTTCGGTCATAATGTCGACGGTGGTCTGAAGGTTTTACCTAGGACCCATGGAGTAATAAAGGAGATAAATGAATATACAGTATAAGTAATACAATGCGACAGCCTCCAGGGACTACAAAACACTCAGGTGTTAAAAGTCTTTCCCAAGAGAGGAGGGGCTTGAGGCTGCAGGAGGAATCACAGGCTGTGACAGCAAAATTTCATTCTTACAAAGAAATAGCTGAGGTGAGGGGGCGAATAACGGTGTACTGGAGAATGCCGTGCTTGCACATGTGGACGAAATCTCGTCCCATTTCCCACGGTGGTAGGAAACAGAGCGGGAAGAAATGTTTGACTTGCGGCTTCAGCTCTAGACTCGCGATGAGGTTCGCCTCGGAGTTGAGGTAATTGAGAAGGTACACCATGAAATTGTAAATAACGTACGCCTCATAGCACTCGCGTAGTGAATCCATGTAAATACTCTGGGAAGGAAAAACCAGCCCAAGCCACTGCAATAAAAAGGAGAGTTGACACATGACACTTATTGTCCTACCTCCCTCTTAGAGCAACGAGTTAATACCAGCTTCCTTAGTTTTTCCCCCAGAACTTATACTAACTCCGACTAGGCAAAAAACCTAAGTCATACCCAAATGGGGGAACAGTAACACGTAAGAGATCTTACCGCGTTTAGTGCGTAAATAGGCACCATCCAAAGGATCCGAATAATATGTTTCTGTAGAAAGGGTCGGTGGTAGTGGACCATATGCTGGACAATTTCCCAAAGGGAAATTGGGAGGGCCATCATAACAAAGAGACCCCCAATGAGGGAGCCTTGGTCTGACTTGGTGAATCCCTTGTTGTAGGCATTGATGACTAGTACAGGCAGAAGAATGGTTAAAGCCAGGACATAGACGACAATGACAAGCGGCCGAATCCATAGTCTCCATCTTCGCATGAAATCAAGGTATGACATCCGGCACATTGCAAGAAAATTGACCTTCAAACTTTCGCAGGGGGATTAGTCACTTCGCCAACCGAGATTACATAATTAAGCTGTAACCTGAGCTTTTCATTGTTTGCTCACATTTATATTGTTACTTTCGTCAGTCACATTTCTGGTCAGTAGTAATTTTTTCAAGAAACTGTGCCGTATTTTTTAATGAAATTGTACTTTCCTACGTATCGTCAAAAGTAAGTTTTCAAAATATAAACACAGCATGAGCAAGTTCACAACGTTGCCACTCGAAAATCCCGAAGCGGAAGTCTATTTCTCTATGGCGCCGGCGCGGCGCGGCCTTTTCCGAATGGGCTTCTTACACCTTTCACATACTTTTGCCGTCTCCGTTCTCCAGACAGGCTTTCTAAACTCCTGTTGGAAGCCCTTTATTTATTAAATTTTTAATAGTTTATTTACGATAATTATTTATAGAAAGATTAGTAAAAATAATAAGTAGTAAACTTTTAAACTGAAATAAAATATTGGGCGGGAACTCCAGAATTTTGTTGGCAACACTGGACGTTTCCGAACCTCCATCTTTTCGGACAACTCGCGGGAGGTAAGGCTGTCACTGATTTTTATTTCGATTTATTTTCCTTATTATGAGATGATAATAGATGTTATTTCTCTCATCAGAAAACTGCAAGTTTTTAGCTTGTTAGCAGGATCATTTTCAGTGTTATATCAATCTCCCAGCCATTAATTATTAGCCTGAACATGGCGCCATGTGGTTTTTACAAGAATTCTTTTGTGACAAAAGATTTATGTCAAAACATGTTTTCAGCAGCTTTCGCTTTCTCTGTCGGATATTTTTAAATCAATGCTGAGATCTTCCAGTGCTTTTACAATCGAGAAATGACCAGTAGATACGGTAGGTACTGCGCAGATAGAGCAGATACATACGTCGTAGGCTGATAGCGTCGGCGCGGCGCTAAAGGTCGGGTCGCCGCTTAAGTACATCTGCACAAGGCTGTACCTTGTGAAGGATTCTCCATATGTGACCAGTCTCGATGATGGAGTGGTCTAGATGCCTACTTTTGGAGGACTACTGAGCGCCGGAGGACACCGGTTCGATCCTGAACCTATCAATGTCTCCACCCCCGCTCCTCTACTCGATAATAATACCTCATTACTGTGTGAAGTAGGTTTCCTTTGACTTCAGTACATACTCACCAGTTGCTCCGAGTCCATAGGCTGCGAATGGTCAGTGTGGTTCAATAACAAGCCCACTTATTCCAGAGGGTGCCCGATTGGAGATGTCGTAGGGTCCTTGCCTACCTGCCGATGCCGTAGCGTCTGTTGAAGGTAAACTGCCCTATTCGTTTTCGCCGGCTGTATCGTCACTGAACGGTTTATCTCATTATTCTAGGATCCTTATGACAATGTCTGCCGCTCCCGATAAGAAGAATAACAGCATGTCTGAAGACCACGAAGATGTGGAGTCGGACGAGAACAATGCTCCGCGGCACATCTTCAAGTCCGGACTGATGACTCTTCAGGATCCAGTGGTAATTACCACATTTACTTAGTTGCTTTTTGAAAGGCACCTACGTATCTGTTACTGGCGCCTTTACTGCAATCATTTTGACAGCATTATGGAGTAAAATTTCTTAGGAATTGCCAGCCAGAAGCTGCTGAAATGGCATTGCATTCTGTGAGGTGAGCATAGCATAGCCGTATCCACGGGGGGAGGGGGGGGGGGATTAGGGGGTTACCCCCCCATGAACGGAAAATTAACATGGTAATGCCAATGTGAAAATGTGAAACAAAAAAATATAACCCCCCTCCCCCCATGACCCTAACTCCCCGCCCCCCCCATAGTATCAGTTAATAAAGGAAAAAAACAAAACCGTTCCAGTAGATACTCTTCTATCGGCTTCTCGCTCTAATCTGAAAATTCTCGCGCAGGAGTTACCACCAGCCATCAAACGGAGAGTGAAGGCCTTGAAGAAGCTCCAGGTAGAATCTGTAAAGATCGAAGCCAAGTTTTTTGAGGAAATTCACGCCTTAGAAATGAAGTACCACGAGCTTTACAAGCCTCAGTATGCCAAACGCACGGATATTGTCACGGGAGCGCACGAACCAACCGAAGAGGAGTGTGACTACGAGTCTGACAATGATGAAGACGACGATGCGCTGCCAAAAGAGGTTGATAAGAAGCTCAATATCAAGGAAATTCAGGCCCAAGAAGAAGCAAAGTAAGTACATACACAAAATTGTGATCGAATCAATCATTCGAGTCCAAGAACTCACTAACTAGATTCTGACGTGACGTGAGAAGAAATTATTATATTTCAGACCAAATAAGTTTCAAAGAAACGTCAGCAAACATTATTGCGTGTGGGTTCCAATAAATGCTACTTTTAGGTGGTGAACTCTGCGCTAGATAGTTCTTTCATAAAAATAATAGCTGAGGGTTGGGGGGGGGGGGGGGGGGGGCTAGCCCAGCAACGAGACCGTTTTCAAGAACTATCCATTGTGCTCAGCTGGCTGCACTACCAAATACCAGCTCCCCAGCCATCGAGTAAACGATAGGGACCTACAGTTTTAGGTGGGTTCCAAACCACTACAGCCTCGATATACATTTCACTTGACATGCTGAATATATCAGAGGTGAATGCCGAGCAGAAAAACTTTTTGGTAGGATCGGGATCGAACCGGTGTGACCCGGCTCTCACTGCTCCTCAAAAGTCGACCATTTAGTCCACTCGGCTATCGAGGCCGTTAGGTTCTTTCATAACATAGCCGTCTTTTAAATGTTCCTATTTTTGTGTCTGCAGTGGTGCTAAAGGCATTCCAGACTTCTGGCTGACCATCTTCCGCAACGTATCACTGTTGCAAGAGATGGTAGAGGAACACGATGTCCCCATCCTGAAGCACCTGACAGATATCACTGTCGACTTCGCTAACAATCCTATGGGATTCGTCCTTCATTTCCACTTCTCGCCCAATGAATATTTCTCCAACACCGTGCTGACCAAGCAGTACGAGATGAAGTGCATCCCAGAAGACAATGATCCTTTCTCATTTGAAGGCCCAGAAATTATCAAGTGCAAGGTAAGTAATACACGCATACCGTTAACAATTTTCACAAGTTACTGAAGTACATTGCAGCATTCCCAAAAGTACACTATTGGGTTATCTTTCCGAAAATAAACGTTGGCGGTCGACTTTTATGGGGGCACTAGGACGTTATGGAGAAGTGTTGAACCATAGGTACTTTTGAGTTGTCTCTTACCATGTCTACTGGTTTCAGGGCTGCCCCATTGAGTGGAGCAAAGGAAAGAACGTGACGATTAAGACTACGAAGAAGAAGCAAAAGCACAAGGGCCGTGGGGAGGTGAGAACAGTAACAAAGACTGTGCGCCGCGACTCCTTCTTCAACTTCTTTGCTCCTCCCGCTGTGTCGGAGGACCCGGACGCAGAGGTCGACGACGATGTTCAGACTCTTCTTACTGCTGACTTTGAAATCGGGCACTACATTCGTGAAAGGATTGTACCCCGGGCAGTCCTCTACTTCACAGGTGAGACTATAGATTTTTTTTGGGCAAACGTCAGAATCTTATTTCATTTGTTAGAGTTTGCCTGGTTCTTAAGATAGTTTCTGATGGTTTAAAACTACATTTTAGGTAAAAAAAAAAAAAAAACTATGTCTCGTTGAAAAGATAATATGTTTCAGAAGAAAATAAAGGGTCCGACAACAGTCGCACTAAACTTTCTCGCCCCATGTGATTTTTTTTTTTTTTTTTTTTTTTTGAATTTCTTTGAGATTTTTTTGCGGGCGTAATTTTTAAGCAATCCAAAATCGGTTGAAAATGACCCAAGAGCATCTATCTGAGATCACTCCCACCAAGTTTCATGGCTGTCATTCTATTACTGTAGTCCCAAATGCGTTCCGACCATTCAAAAACGTGGTTTCTCATTCTCAACTCATTTTCGACACTTTTTTGACTACAACGGCCGTAATTTTGAAGATAACAAAATTCTGTTCGACAAATGTTTAAGTTACATGGTTTTACACAAATTTACCAAATTTCATGACAATCGGTCAATAAATGTGAATGGCGCCGAAACGATCGAACTTTGGTTCAGAACGGCCGTAATTTTCAACCAATTCAATTTTAGTTGAAAATGACCTCGAAGCATCTATTTGTCAACACACTTACCAATTTTCAGTGTTATAGATTGAAAAGTGTACCGTCGGCGCTTGTCCGACTAACCAAAAACACGATTTTTGAATTATTTTGGCGGTTTTTTGACAATAGCGGCCGCAATTTTTGACCAATCAAAAAATCCTTAAAAATGCCCCTCGGCAGTAAATTTAGACAGGTCCATACCAAATTTCATCAAAATCGGATGAACGGTATAGGCGCTAGAGCACTGCACGGACTGACGGACGGACTGACGGACTGACGGACGGACTGACGGACTGACGGACGGACTGACGGACGGACAGACTTTTTCCAGAAACCACTTTTTTGGACTCAGGGGACCCCCAGGATCATGGGAAACCCAAAATCTCAATTTCGAAATTTCACACGAAAACAATACTTTCTCGCCATATATGGCTAGCGAGAAAGTAAAAAAACCAACAGAAACTAGAAATAAGTCACTTTGTTCATATTTTGTGGTTGCGTATGTGGAGCGAAGGCCATATCGCCTGTTTTTGGTTTTGTATTCGATTACATCAAATCAATGCGGTTTGTTTAGGGGAAGCTCTTGATGAGGAAGATGATGAAGAGGACGACGAGGAGGATGAAGAAGATGAAGACGACGACGAGGGTGAGGATGACGATGACGATGACGAGTTGGTCACGAAGAAAAATAGGACGAACGCAGGGCAAGCCGGCAACCAGAACCCCGCCGATTGTAAGCAGCAGTAAAGTTGCTAGCCGCTTACTTTGCAGCAGCTCGAGCCAGCAAAAAATTGGCCATTCTGAGAAAAGTGAACTGAGTTAAGGCTGTGGCTGCCATTGAGGTTTCTTTTAATAGGAATTTGAGTTCTTGTTCCTTGTCTGTTCGCTTTGGAAGAGTGGTTGAGAGTGGTTTTTCGGAGCTTCAAATTTACCACGATGCCAGAAGGGTTTTTACAGAAATAGTTTGTAGGACCTACGAAGAGTGTTTCGTAGTGTTGTATGTATGTAGTTCTGTTCGTAGTTATGTAAAACCCTTCATCCTATCATGAAAGGGTGTAATACTAGATACTCTAACATTGGATACCCATTTTTCGTAAACTTTTCATGACAGTTAGAAACCTAGATGGAATCATTGCCCCATTTCAACACATACTTATGGTTCGACCTGTTGCTTTCAAGTGGCCATGTTATTGCTTGTTTAAAAGATATCTTCGTATTTTTTTATAGAACATTGTTTAGGAAAGCAGCTTTGCTGTGCTCTGTCATCTCGCTTGTTTCCGGTTTAAGGTTCACTGTAGACTAAGGCTGGCCTCACAAAATTGTCTTATAACAATTCGAGTGAAGGGAAAGAATCTCCCACAAAAGAAGGCTCGTCACCAAAATGTCACCGCCGCCGCTTAGGTTTTGCTTGGTTTTTGTGTATCAAATCGACTATTTTCAGCCCAGTTATTATCTGGAGTTAGATTCTTCTTTCATTCTCAATTATTAGTTATTGTTTAATTCAACTTTAGACTAAATTTGCCATGAATCTTTTGAAAACAACCATGAAGAGCCTCTGTGATGTTCTACATACCTACCTACTATTAGAAATTTCTTTTTTAAAACAAAATGTATGTATTTTGATTTCACCGGTTTTTCGACCTACCATAGATATAGCATGTGACACTAAAGCGAATCCGTCTAGAGAGTTATTGATTAGATTGAGTTGAAGGAGTACTAAGTATGCTATTTGTTAAGTTCCTAGTTTTTGAAAATTAAGTACACTTCTGTAGTTGGTACCGTGCCATTTTCATAGAGAAATAAAAAATATTATGTAGTCAGACCTTATGGATTTTTTTGGCTCTGGCTGTCGTTTTGAAAATCGTAAGTTTGGGCGGGAAAAACCAGCAAAATATATGTTCGATACATCTGCTCTTTATCCATAAAATTATAAAAATTATTATAAATATTAGTTTATTTTATTTATATATTCCACTTATTTATATTGTTTAAGAATATAAAATAAAAATATTATTAACGTGGCTCTAGAATTTATAGCTTTGTTATGTTTAGCAACCTGGCGATTGCCGATGGTAACCTTGAAGAGCTGGAATTTAGCTCGAGCAGAATTTCATTTTATTTTCCGCTTAGTTTTTATCCTTGACCGTAAATGTTGTGTTTTAAAACTTGATCGTTACCCTTTTGACTGTGTGCGTGATGCAGTTATACCTTACGACCCTTGTTAGTGTGTGTTGCCGACCGAGGGTTTCTAAGGACGGACCTAAGTGATACCATGTTGATAGTAATGCGTTGGGTCGTTCTGCACGTCGTTCTGACGGCAGTATACGGAGATTTGAGCTCGGAAGTGGCCAAGTCGCATAAGCCAGAGTATTCTTCTGGCGGGGTTGGCTCATATTCACGGGGAGGGCTATACGCCCAGTCTGCTGTCACCGCGCACCATGGTCATGAAGCAGGTAACCTACCTATCTATGTGCGGGCAAGGCCAAACTTCTGACACTCCTTCCGCTTTCTCGAATTTCCGCACCTGTAATCTAGTTGCGGTTCCCGGGCTAAAATTATTTTTGACCTTAGCATGTATAGAATAGAATGGATTCGACATTGCAAGGCAGTGTATTCTTAATCCTAGACAGCGGTAAATCCAAGCAGTTTCAGCGATATCTTGTCTCTTTTCCGTATGATTGGACCTAATTACGCTTCTGATTCTTGTTGGAGTCTCTATTGGTCTTTGTTTCGTATGGTTCTTACTTATACCATGGAAAAATAATATCACGTCAGACCGGAAACGATTTGGCTGATTTTAGATAATATCCTTTCAACGTTATATATATCCACTCGTAAATATAAAAATCAGTGGTAGATCTGGATGAAACTGGTTTTCATCTAAATTTGTTTTTGTCTCGGGCCATAGTCCGTTCCGACACCGCTGTAGGAGTGTCAAGACGTGTTCCTGTTTTACCAGATCGCAAGGTTCATGCTTCGACACATGTTGGGGGTTCAAACACGTGCCCACCGTGTGCGCCAATTGTATCAAATTTTTGTTTGCATGGAACCCCTTGCATACTCACCACCAGTACCTATTGCGGCCCTAGCCCAGCGCGGCATAGGGACATGCATGCTTACAAGATATTCCCGAACTTTGGCGCAGACTTGGCCCCTCTGCTCCAAAAATAATGAGGACTTGCCATAATTGGCTACCTAGTGGACCATGAGTGATATAATATACTTGATTTTGTGTGTAGGGGCGGAGGGATGCAATATGGACGAGTTGTTGTGCCTCTCCATGGTGGCACAGGACCGACACGGGCTAGAGGCCATCAAAGCCCTGCACAAGCAGTTGGACGACGATGCCGACGGAAATGTTGACTTCTCCGAATCTGATGAGGTGAGTTATAGCATTTTAGGAGACCATGACGACAGTCAACACCATCCAACTCCAGTCATCCTGAACTGATTTATAAGTCTTTCTGTATTTCTGTCAGCTCTCTTTGCTCTCCCTCTTCAGGTGCCCAAGCATCTTGCTTCGCTTTATTCTTTTTCTAGTAAATATTGATAGAAGGCAGTATCTGACTAAACAGGTGATGGTACATTTCTGCCGCCCGTATGACTCTAATAAAAGACTCGAAATTACCCCTAGTAGCTTAGTAATGCTCATCTAAGCACCTAAACAGATCTGAAAACCATTTAGGAAATTCTGCTTAGTTCTTTACTTCGCAGTGCTTCGGTCGTTAAGAAATGAGGTTTTTTGACTAGAAAGGAACCAGAAAGTACGTTCGTCACCATCAGTAATCAACATAGAAGATTAAGGAAATAATAGAGACCCAGTATTCGGCTGCGACCGAGCCGGCGTTATCGTGGCGTCATAAACTACAGTAATCCTTAGTTTCGTGCCTGTGTTTTGTTTGTTACGTAGGCTCTTTTTATTATCATTGCTAGTAACAATGATAATCCTCATGTGACGTCCTGACTAGGCTTGGTGTATTCACACCTTGCTGCCTTGGAATCATACTGAACTCTATGTACCTACTTGAAAGAAGCTACGACTCATTAGGCTCAGATTGCTAGCGTAATGATATGCCTGCTTTAGAATAAGATACGTTGACGAGTAGGGTTCCTAACGCAACTGATTTTGCCGATTTGCCCACCACATGTAACTAAGATGCAGAAGGTGGTGATCCAGTCTTTCAGTACATGTGGCTGTACAAAGTAAGCGAACGATTTTGATAATACGACGGCTGTGCTGTACCAAGCGAAGGACGGCATGCCGATTCCTTCGGCAATAGGCGGCCTTCTAGAGGCGACTCTAGTACTGTGGGAATGGATGATGTTTCCGTTCGGCCTTGGTTTTGTTCCGCCCCGTCCCCGGTCAGGCTGGCACGTAATTCACTGTATTCTGTCTCCAACGATTTTTTATGGGAGACCATTTGTTGACTAGAGGCTCAAGTGCTTCCGAAATCCTGTTCCTTGAAGCCTTAGAAATCTCAAAAAGAGAAATGATCGCTTCTTGAAGCAAAAATGAGCTAGTGTGGTACATAAGATGAAACTGGTTCCTTGGTCACTTTTTCCGGTTTCACATACAGTCGCAGAACTATTCCTACGTCATCTATACCTAAGGGCTGTCGGCAACGTAGGCTCCCTTTTCTGACGTACCTATAGTCAGAGTCAGGCTAGGAGCGTACCGACTATTCATAATTTCTTTCAAATCTAGGGCTGATCAAAGCTTCTTCTTGAGCAGGGAAATATCTGCTCAGGGTCGGATTGGCATTTTTAGCGTATGGTAGGATATGGAACCCAAATCCGGATCGGCGTCAACTGAAAATCTTCAAGAAATTATGAATAATCGGTACGCTCCCAGCCTGACTTGGACTATAGAAGTATCGAAGTGTCCTAGTATATTTAGAAGTAAGAAGAACAAGTAAGAACATTCTGTTGTTACTTGAAGCCTCATTGTTATTTTCTTGGGTCTTTAGTTCTATTTTTGCCTGCATGTTCTTTATCATACAAATAAAATAGTTATATCTTCTGGTAACTAGACGCAGAAAGTTGTTACTGACGCACTCTTCTGTGTAGGGACAGATGGGAGTTACCTAATTCTTTTTATTTAATTGAAGCCCCTTTAAACCCAGCTTGTTTTGGGGTCGCAGCACCAGCATCGTGATAAAAAGTGATTCATGTGACGCTCTGGTGATTCTGATATTTTCTTATCTGAAGAGTCACTCAGTAGTTTCGTGTCTGTATGCTTAATGTTTACAACTTGCGAAGGTTCTTGTTACGAGCTGGAGTACTTTCCCATTGACAGGATGTTGCCCTCGGATTTCAAGGTGCCCCACGCTTGACGTAAGCTCCATCCAAGCCTCTTTATTCCACTCCGTAGTGCCGGACAGTACAGTGTACTGAACGCTTACCCAAATTCTTTCCCACCTGGAAAGCGCCGCGTCGGGAGTACCCGAGGGGGTAACCACTCCAGAGATTCCACTGAGATTCCATAAGGATTTCCAAAGATTCCCAACGATATTCATAGAAAGATGAACCCCGAAGGGGGAACCACTCCAAAAACTTCCAAGATTCCCTGAGATTTCATAAGGATTTCCAATGATTCCCAACGAGATTCTCAACGAGTGGTTAACCCCTCGGGAGTACCTACCTTCCATAGTAAGCCATACTGCTCCCGTGTGAAAGCACGAACTAGAAGCGACATTAGATGGAGAATTTTCCATCTTGCGAAAGTCTGATATTGTTATAGGAAGCAAGACAAAAAGAGGCTGATAGGCTCTACTTGCCTTCAATATGGCGATATTTGGCTACAGTATTGGACATCCGGGAGCAGTTTCGCTGTTTGTATGGCAATAATTCTTGTGTAATAGCTGTCGACATAGAATTAACTAGCTTAATCAAAGACGGGTGTGTGTAGTATGGATAACAAGTGTAACATGCCGCAAACAGTGGACCAATCAAGTCCTTCGAGCAACGCATATCAATTAATTGTTGCCGATTCTATTAGAACTACCGTTGATCGAAGTGACCTTCTGGAATTCTAGACGATGAGAAACTATCATAGTGCATATGGGGGACTATTGGTCGTCTAGAAGTCCTCAAAAGACGGTTGAGTAATCTTCATACATCGACAAAGAAGGAACTACTTGTGCCTTTTCTTTTGCCTTATCGCGACCAATTTTTGTATGAGCCGGAAGGTTGAGACTGATGAGTTGGCAGATCAGTGTCGATGGCTGTAGAAGAAAACAACGTTCATTTCAGAAATTCAAAAAGGTTGTCAGTTTTCTAGTCGTTATGTCAAAATCTATAAAATTTGGGACAGTAATTGTTTTCTTGACTTTACGAGATTAGTCGACCAGTGTTGTCGTATATTGAAACTTCGATTTCCCAAGTTAAAGGTGTTTCTCTTTTATTTTCAGTTCCTCCGTGAAGACCTGAAGTATGAGGATGGTTACCAGCGCCGACAGCAGGCGTTCCACCGCAATGATGACAAGCATATCTCCGTGCGAGAGCTGTGGGATGCCTGGGTGCGGTCAGAGGTAAAAGCAGACAAACACTTCTTAGTTACAATAGTTTCTGTAAATGCAATTCCAAACTTTGCCTGCTTGCTGAGGGCCTAGAATGTTTTTCAAAGTAGGACCCACAAAAGTTCGGAAGAAAAGTTATTTAAACCCGGTCTTCGAAGTAGCAGATTAGGTAGTGTGGATAAAGTATTAGTTATCTACCTATACTAACGCACAATGTCCCTGAATCGAAGTTCAGTAGTGCTGCCTCAGTAGTTTTTGTTTTGTTCCTTCTCAACTTATGCAGCTTTTTTTTTGTAATTTAGGTACACAACTGGACGGTGGAGCAAACGACGGACTGGCTGGCGTCATCGGTGGAATTGCCGCAGTATGTTCCCACGTTCAGGGAGCACCTGGTCACAGGGGCAACGCTGCCCCGTCTTGCGGTCACCAACTCGCAGTACCTCAGCGTCGTGCTGGGTATCAAGGACCCCATTCACAAGCAGAAGATTACTCTCAAAGCCATGGATGTCGTGCTTTTTGGCCCGCCTAAAGGTATGCTCATATCTAGTCGCAGCAACTGTTGGGTATGTCACTGGATGTGGGCTGGCCTGGCAATAAATAACTCAAAGCTGTCGATAGATGGAATCTATCTCAGCGCTCTCTTTAGATAACAGAAATAACATGAAATTTGCAAATGTGGTTGTTTCCATTATCTAAAAAAAAGTGAAAGATTAATATTCAAATCCCAAGGTATATTATAGTGATGTGTTTGGGTCAGTAAGGATTAACCTTGATTCCCACCTGGGAGAGTAAAATTTTCTACAGTTGCGAATGACATGAGGTTGACATAACTTGACGTTAGTGAGATATCGTGGTACAAACAGAGTGATTGTGGTTGGAGTAAACACTGGGTCAACACCTCTGCTGGTTAGTAGATACTGATAAGATATAGTATTTATTGTGCCAATCGCAACTCTCAAAATTTAAAATACATGGTTATCAAGAATAGGTAAGTGTAGGTATGAATTATCTGGACGCGGTTTGTTCGAAAATGGCCCTTGCGAAAGATCAGTTATCCCCAAATTTATTTATTATTGAAGTTATGCCTGAAGGATTCTTTGAAAAGAATGCTGAATTTTTCTGATTTTAAAATTAGTTCTGATATTTCAGAAGAAAAAAGTATCGAACTTGCTGCCTACACTGAAAGTTGTCAAAGACCATTCTGGTACCACCGGCGCTGTCACCCTTTCGGTATCAAATCTTTTCTTGGGTCATATAAAACGTTTAGGGTGCGTCCCACCATACTCGGTTACTGGTTAATCTCCAGTTAAATTCGGTTTTTACTGTGCAATAATTGAAATTTAACTGGCGATTAACCGGTGACCGAGTATGGTGGGACGCACCCTTGGTCTAACAAACACGCATTCACACTGTATCTCGTACCCACAACCTGGCACTATTTTTGGTTCTTTTTTCAGATTATCATCACCATACGAAAGATGTTATGCTGGTGCTGCTAGTGCTGGTAGTTCTGTTCGGGTTCTACTACGTCTATCAGCAGCAGAAGTCCTCTTCTCGTGACATGCGTCGAATGATGAAAGACCTGGAGTCATTACACAAAGCGGAGCTGACTCTGGAGGACCTGCAGCGGGAACTGGAGGTCGCGAAGAAGGAGCAGGAGAGCGTCGCCACCGAAAAACTCAACCTGGAGCGGAGACTGCTGGAACAGTCCGGAGACGGGGAAGGAATGCGCCTTTCTTACTCTGACCTTGAGGTACTCAACAACATTTATTTTCTCATCCCATAAATGGACAGTAAAAAGTTGTTAGAGACTTCTTTACGGTTTAGGCTGAATTTCACCACTTTAACGTGAAGACTATCGTGTACACGATAGCGCTATCCTATCGCAAAAAAAAAGTTAATGGCTTTCACCATCCTGACGATAGCACCCTGATCTTATCGTTAGTGAATCCGTACGTTAGCAATAACAATAACTTTCATACCTTATTCGACTCGTTTGGGTGCGAAACGGGCAGGGATTGTTGTCTACCCAACAATTTAACTCCTTTCTCCGAAAAATTAGTGTGTTTTTCCCCGTTTATTTTCCATTTTTAACATGAAATTATTGAAACGTACAATGAACGTACACTTAAACAAAGTTGACGTAAACAAAGCAAACGAATTCTAGTGGCATGACAAAACCTAATGATAGGATAAGTTTAACGGCTGGTTTACCGATTCGATAGCTATTCGATCGTTAGGAGGCACTATTGTGAGGTGGTGAAATTCAGCCTTAGACTAGAAAAATCTAACCGAGAATACAGTTTTATGGGTTTTTTGGTTAAACAAAACCGAAAGGAAAAAAGCTTCGCCAAAACATATTTTCTCACAGCCAGCCTGTGCTTTGGTTCGCTATTTTTAGTGCGGTCTTCTGTAAACACACCATACTTGGTTCCGTTCCCAATGTTTTCATATCAGTTCTGGTTGCGTACTAGTAGGGATTCGTTTCCTCATCCTTATGTGCCAACTGAGCACAGCGGATCTGATCTATGATTCCTCGTATTCCCTCTTAGTTCCTTTCATAACAGTACAGCTAAGCAACTGTGTTGCTGTTTGTAGGTGAGTCAGCTGAAGGCGGAGGTGGAGATGCTCCGCAGCGAACTGCAGCGGGCTGAGGGTGAGCTACAGGACCGCTGCTGGTCGCCACCTGTTGGTCTGCAGCACTGGTTGCAGATTACACATGAAATCGAGAACAAGTCTTATATGAAGAAACGACTGTCTGCTGAGAAGCAGCTGCAGCAAGCAAGGGAAGCGGTAAGCAGTACTCATAGTGCCTAAAGATTCCCTACGGAAAATGAAAATTTAAATATGTTGAGCTCAGTTGGCTATACAGTAAATGTTGTCTATGCCATAGAGACCTTACGGTATGGCTATTTGCCATTGCTCCCCCACAAGCCGAACCTATATGGAATGGAGGGCTGAAGCCCACTATAGAATTTGGAAATGGCGACCGGTCTATTTCGGTTTATTAGCTCCCGGAAATCAATTCATTTACCTACCTGCAAACTTATTCTTAGTGCACCTACTAAACGTATTTTCTTTGCAGTGTGAAAAGTTGAGGAAGAAGCGTTCAAGCTTAGTAGGTGCCTTCGTGTCGACACATGGGAAATCTATCGATGACGTGGATCGCAGCATCGTGGAAGCGCGCACGTCCCTCAACGAGATCACTGCTGAACTGCAGGAGCGCGTGTACCGGTGGAAGCAGATGGAGCTGCTCTGCGGCTTCAACATCATCAACAACAGCGGTCTCCCCTACCTTGAGTCTGTCATGTACCGCAACGCTCCCAACGGCAGAGGCCTCCGGGGTGAGTTCCTATTCATATTATTAAGCTGGTCACGTACAATGCGTGCTGGAATGGTGGGTTTGCAATGGCAACTCAGGTATGGATATTCAACAGCTGCCTTCCCTCCCCACCAACCATACATCCGGGAATGCCAAGTCGCCAGGACGGCCGTCCAAGACGCATCGTATGTAACCACTATCGCGTAGTATTGGTGGAGTTGGTTAAGTAGTCATGCTCATAAGGGCTCTTTTTATAGAACTTTAAGCATTAATCGCAGACCCAATGCTGTTTGTTGATATTTGTTGACACTTATCTCAGGAAACTTTTAGAAGCTAATTTGTTATATTCTAGAACAAATACCTAAATATTTAAAAGTTTCTTCAGAAACGTGGCAGCAGTGTGGTTCTTAAAAACGTTCTTGTATACATGGATGTACCATCGTACCTGTAGGGAATACTGTCAAGGCCTAATGAGAGGAAAGGTTGTTATGGCCTATCATAGCAGAGACAAGGCCAAGGTCCTCTGGTACTGGTACACAATTATATTTATAAGCATATTTAAAAGGACTGACAAAAAAAACTATCACTGGACACACTCAACAGTTTCGACAAATCCAGCTAGCTACTGAGGATGCCCCCATGGGGGGGGGGGGGGGGGGGGGGGGAGGAAGTGAGGGGAGTGAAAAAGGCGCTCCAGACACGGTGAAGGGTACGCGCCGCCAACAGAGCGATGGGGTAGGTGCAGGTACCGTTGCGGCCTGGGGACGGCCCTGGTGGTGCAGCGGAACGCCCTGGAGTGCATAGGCCGGGATGCTACCACCTGGAGACCTGGAGGATGAGGGAGGGGGGCGTCCTGGAGTGCCTAGTTAGCCGGTATGCTCCCACCTGGGGACCTGGGAGAGGAGGGGGGCGCTCTGGAGTGCCTAGTTAGCCGGTATGCTCCCACCTGGGGACCTGGGAGAGGAGGGGGGCGCTCTGGAGTGCCTAGTTAGCCGGTATGCTCGCACCTGGGGACCTGGGAGAGGAGGGGGGCGCTCTGGAGTGCCTAGTTGGCCGGTATGCTCGCACCTGGAGACCTGGGAGAGGAGGGGGGCGCTCTGGAGTGCCTAGTTGGCCGGTATGCTCGCACCTGGAGACCTGGGAGAGGAGGGGGGCGCTCTTGAGTGCCTAGTTGGCCGGTATGCTCGCACCTGGAGACCTGGGAGAGGAGGGGGGCGCTCTGGAGTGCCTAGTTGGCCGGTATGCTCGCACCTGAAGATCTGGGAGAGGAGGGGGGCGCTCTGGAGTGCCTAGTTGGCCGGTATGCTCGCACCTGGGGAGGAGGGGGGCGCTCTGGAGTGCCTAGTTGGCCGGTATGCTCGCACCTGGGGAGGAGGGGGGCGCTCTGGAGTGCCTAGTTGGCCGGTATGCTCGCACCTGGAGACCTGGGAGAGAAGGGGGCGCCGGGGCTTACCTGGAGTGCCTAGTTGGCCGGTATGCTCGCACCTGGAGACCTGGAGAGGAGGGGGGCGCTCTGGAGTGCCTAGTTGGCCGGTATGCTCGCACCTGGAGACCTGGGAGAGAAGGGGGCGCCGGGGCTTACCTGGAGTGCCTAGTTGGCCGGTATGCTCGCACCTGGAGACCTGGAGAGGAGGGGGGCGCTCTGGAGTGCCTAGTTGGCCGGTATGCTCGCACCTGGAGACCTGGGAGAGAAGGGGGCGCCGGGGCTTACCTGGAGTGCATGGTTGTCAGGTATGCTCCCACCTGGAGACCTGAGAGAGGAAAGGGAGGGGAGCTACCTGGAGTGCATGGTTGCCCGGTATGCTCCCACCTGGTGACCTGCAGGATGAGGGTGGGCGCCCTGGAGTGCAAACTTCACCGGTATGGTCGCACCCGGGGACCTGAGGGAGGGGGAGGGTGCACTGGAGTCCGTAGTTGGCCGGTATGCTCCCACCTGGAGACCTGGGAGAGAAGGGGGCGCCGTGGCTTACCTAGAATGCATAGTTGGGCGGGCATGCTCGGACCTGGGGACCTGGAGGAAGAGGGGGGCGCTCTGGAGTGCATAGTTGACCGGTATGCTCCCACTTGGGGGTAGAGGAGAGCGTCGAGCAAGGACGCTACGTATGCGGTGGGGGATGAAGGATTGAGTGGGTGAGAAATATCACGGGACGCAAGGGTCGAGAGGCTGGATGGGGTGGTAGGAGTAATCGGGGGAAGGGTGGTGGAGTTTGCTATCAGAGGGATGGAAAACGAGAAGATGGGATGGAATTCCAGGAGAAGTCTACAAGGAGCTAATTATGAGTATTTGGCTTTTTCTCGTATACCATTGAATGCTTTACAAACCTGTTGTGTTGTTGGGTGGTCGGGCTTCATCTTCCCTATCTGTCTCGCAGGTCGAGTGAGTTCGAGCCAAGATGATCTGGATGAGGAGTCGCTGTACTCTCCCAGCGCAGGTAAGCAAACTACCTCCGTCACGGACGACGAGAGTGACGCTGGAACAATATCAGAGCGATGAGCATCTCACCACACTGCTATACAGTACACCTCTACACGCTATGTAACATTATGGGCTAAACAAGACGCCAATTTTGAAGAGGCGGGGTAGCACGTCAGAATTTTTGCTAGTTGAAATGTGGTGCTATGGGCCCGCCATTTACTCAAATACCAGGCCTGATCCCATTCGATCCTTCTAGAGAGGATGATCTGAGGTAGATTAAGAATAGCTATAATAGCTATCGTAGCTCTCGATCTTGCTAGGGTGCTTATATCGTGAAATTTCCCGGTGTATTGCACACTTATACAATCGCAGGCAGTAAAATTTAATGCCTGTTATATCACCAAATTAATGCTAAATTTTTAAAGTCATGGGAATTGCGGGACACTTTTTTACGTATGTTCCTTACGTGTGGCGCTTCACTTAAATTTTTTTTTATTATTATTTTGTTCAAGATACCCTTATTTATGCTGATTTACGAAAAGTAAACCACCCGCCTTGGTTCCTTCCTTATGGCATTACTTACTATTTTTTTTCTGACTAGATGTCCTTCGCTAGGCCTTTTTGTTTCGTGTACTTGAGCTTTCTGAAAGTCATTTTTCACTGACTGCAGAGACCATGTCTTGCGACATAATCGCAACGATTTGACAAAGAAATGGTTGGTAATAGTGCCATAACAATGGTAGTACACATGGGTCAAAATGATTGTTGGCTGTAGGCAGCAGTAAGCAAGATCATTTCTGCATTTGTTAGTTTAGACTGATTTGGTATAAAATGTTATTGCATGGTGATTTTGTTGACTTCGTTAAGTGGCACTAAATGTTGCAGATTTGGACGATTTCAAGCATGCTTTTGAGATCTGTTTTACTTAATCTTAACTAACCTAGGATGTAATTATTTATTAATTTATTGTCATAATGATCAGCGAAGATTGTAAATTCTTCATTGATATTAAGAAACGCAGGTACTACTAAAAATAAAGACTATCGTAGATTTATATTACACTTATCGAAGTACCAATAATTAAGGGTTACGTACGTCGTACGACTAATTTTGATGGTCCTTCTTTTGAAACTGTCTTTATTCTTGTGGTAAAATAGCCTTGTTACTTAATTTATCAGGTTTACTAAGTGCCTTCGCTCTACTATAGAAAGTCTGTAGTTTCTTTCTTGATTTTTTTTTGGAGTGCTGAGAAAGAAACTATCTGGTGATACTACTTAAGTTAATAGCTTTAATTACCTACTCTCTATAAATAAAGTCTTCCTTTCGCTTGCACTGAATATTTAAGATGCTGGAACGGTACTGCTTCTACGTAGCGCAGTAATAACCTCCTCAATTTATTCGATTCTACCGTTTTTTCTCATCATAGAACCTGTGGTGAGATAAATCGTTTCTCTATGGACTGTCGCCTGATAGTCTCGAAGCTAGAGCCACATCTATTACTACTAGCGACCTGTATTATACTACATAGGTCGTTGATCACTACAAGAATCATTATTTATTTATAAGAATATTTCATACGCACGTCTATATATGACTCTGACGTCAGCTGTTCGACCGCCTTCTTAGCTTTTGACGCCTGATTTGTTTTTAAATTATTGTTGCTATAGCAACAACGGCATCAACCAATACGGCGGTCGAATCGGTCGAACAGCTGACGTCATGCGCCAACCGGACCTATTCCAAACCCCAAATGAAATATCCTTATAAATAAATGATTCTTGGATCACTGCTGTACCTATGATATTTTGCTTCGGCTGGGACTTTTTCCTCTATCCTCTTTTTGAGTCATAGTGTACCTAACGAAAGTAGGGATCTTTGCGGTACTTTACCAGAAACCATGGCTTGAACAAGTATTATTCTCGTGTTATTCCCAATGGGTGAGCAAGTTGTTGAAATGGTGAAAAGTTTGTAGGGTTCTGCTGCTTTGTTCGCCTTTTGGACGGGACAGCACCATTACTGTTTCCCTTGTCAACTGCCTGCGTCTTGCTTTTCTCTGTAGTTGCGGCAACATCCTTTCAAAACACCTTTCCAATTATTCGTTTAATTTAACAGGTCTGTGATGCATTTAAATAACTCAATATTGTGTCATCGTGCATTTTTACGAGTACGTTTGAAAGCATTTTGCCGCCGACACGGCCTGGTAAGTCGTTTTCGTTTGTTTTTGCACTGTGTTCTAACTTGGGTACTGTGTACTAACTGGCTGGAGTGAATTTGGGGAAAACTTAGGTGTCTCAATTTATTTTCCTTATAATTCACCTCCATTGGAATTATTTTCTTCTTTCCACTATCCCTTAAGAGGACGCTATACCTGACGATGCATTTTTTGCCGCCCATAAGATTAACATTGCGAGCGGCGATTCATTTTCAAGGTTTACTCTTGGTTGGAAAGACACAAAATTTTGCCGGTACCTAGCCCTAACTATGTTCTAGGTCGTGTTCGAAGCAGATTTCCCAATTTCTCACTGGTTTCTTTTATTGCAACTGTTTTGCAAATGCTAGCATCGCATACCTCAAGAAAAGTGCTGTATCTCGAAAACCAGTAAAAAAAAATGGGAAATCTGCTTCGAACACTCCCTAGAACATTGTTAGGGTTAGGTCCAGGCAAAATTTTGTGTCTTTCCAACCAAGGGTAAACCTTGAAAATGAATCGCCGCTCGCAATGTTAATCTTATGGGCGGCAAAAATGCACCGTCAGGTATAGCGGACCCTTAAATTTATCTTGTTAAAATCCTAAATTAGTTCCAGCTAGCCTTGTTACCTCCATTTTTTAACGCAGTGGACACCCATCCGTTATCAGAACTGGATAAACAGAAGCTGCGGGTGATTCAAAATCTTAAAGGGTCGTAAAATCGGGAACGCCCGGTGGTATTGAAAATGAATAATTACTTACTCGGTGGCTGCAGGTCTGGAGGGCTGGAAGGAGGACTCAAGCGGGAGCGAGCAAGGCAAGACAGAGCTGGAGGATGACTTCCAGACTGAGACTCGCAGTCTGGCTGGCGGTGTCCACTTCACCCTGGGGGGCGAGTAAGTACAGAGTATTTTAATTCCAGGAAAAACGGGGTGGCTATCTTAGCGAGGTTCGAAATGTATAAAACCGGAGAAGGTAGTTGTCGAAAACCAAGAGTCCGAAATGCCTGTCAGAGAAGGCAAATCTCTAAGTTTGAGTAAGTAGCCATTCTATAAGTTAGTAGAGTATGGTGGAAATATATATATATATTTTTTTTTTAATTTTTTTTATTTTTATTTTTTTTAACGCGCGACGTCTAGAGAACATATGCGCCGATGAGTTGGTTTATTAGATATTTTTGGCCGAAGCCGAAGATGAAGTGGCCGAAGCCAGTTTAGTAGTGGGCCGAAGCCAATACATCCATGTCGGAAGCGGAAAATTTTTCCGTTCCGCCGGGATTCGAACCCGGACCTCTCAGGACACAAAGCGGACCCCTTGACCACTCGGCCACTGAGAGGCACTGGTGGAAATATATGAGGCCTTCCTGGAGCCTACATACAATGACACCAGTCCAACTTAACGATGAGATAGTAAATCATATAAATATCCTAAGCATAGATTTAGCTAGGTAAGTAAACTGACCTAATTTCTCGTCAAGCGCCACCCCGCTAAATAAACCTGCCTAGTCTCTTTAACAGTGCGGTAAATGAGGAGATTATTACCTGATTATTACCTGATTTTCAGCAACTGGGTAGATGACATCCCGCCGATGCCCGTGGTGCCGAAAAGAGTTCACAAGTCATCCATGGTGCGGTCCTTCAGCCAGGATACGAACGCCTTCTTGGTCGATCGCGACAGGGACCGAGAGAAAGAACGCGACCGAGATGTGCCTGTAAGTTCAGATTAGAGAAAGTAAATGATATTACCTATAATACAGCTGCAGAACGAATTGAATTACAGTTTGTATTAATTCACCTCCACAAGTATGGTGAATTTTGTCAGATTTGTTAGGTTCGACCAGTGGCCCAAGTGTTTATTGTTATTTTTGTTAGGAGACTAATTCAACTTGTTAATACGCTACAAATAATTTGCCTCATGATTAAAGTAAGAGGCTCGAGCGAAACGATTAAAAAACAAGTAAAAATTGTTTCTAGTCTACCCAACCAAAGCTCTCACAGTCAGAGACCAACCTTGAAGTCCGGTCGGTGCGGGGGACAAAAGAGGCCACCCAAGACACCGAAGACCCTCCTCGGCCTGGGCGGCGATCGATGGCGGTAGGGGCGCGAGAGGAGGACGAAGCGCCGCAGAGTGCGGGCTCTGCGACGGGTATCCGCCGGGTGGCGCCTCCCCCACCAACACCACCGAGAGCTGAAGACGAAGTCTCCGCCTTCCGCAGGGCCGTCCGTGATTGGGAGGCACCTGACGATGATCGCGTCGCCGCCTTCCGAAAAATGGTCCCGGATGATTTGAAGTAAGTTCTTTAAATCTGTAATAGAACAAAAGACAAGCTGTTAATAAATAATAAACTGGTGGATAATTGAGAATTAGATGAGAAGGGAACCGAGTAGCATGCCACTTGACTTGCGATGGTATTACATGCAGTGTTACAGGGGAAGAGAAGGGACATTTAGCCGGAAAAGCTGATAGCTACCAATTTTTTCCCCTCTCTGACATCACCTCTGCAGCGTTATCCCCCTCCACCTAAAGTCCAATTGGTTGAGAGAACCAAGTAAGGTGTGAATTATATAGAAAGTATGGAGTTGGGTATGTTCCCAACTGAGTTTCCTTTTTGATTGCTGGTGTTTAATACATTTTTTTATTATTTTTAGCAGGAGAGCCGGCCGAGAGCCCGCATTAGATGAGTTAAGGAGGTCACGCGATGAAATTCGCAAGATCTCTCGCGAGGCATCGGAAGACAGCGTGAGGCGGCTGACGCGACTCAAAGAGGCGGCGCCGACCCCCGATGACGACACTCACTCTACGGACTCAAACAGCGCTACCACCGAAGATGCCGAAGGCCGCCGGCGGAAGCGGAAGCTGTTCGGCCACTTTCGCAAGGACCGGTCGAAACCTTCGTGATGGCGCATGTTGTCTGGCTCCTAGGTACTATTAACAACTACATACTAACAGGTGATTTCGTAATTGCGGCACTATAAGTAAAGTTCTGCGTGTGCGCCAAAAAAACCTAGTTACCATGGCAACTTTGCTTAGTTTGAGAGGAACGTTTATAATCACCTGTATATAGTTTGTTTTCGGTACAGTAATAATCAGGTACCTGTTCGCGCCATTTTGGTGGACGTTTGAGTAATAGAGTAGTATGGAGCAAAAATGGCGGGAGCAGGTAGGTGTTTTTTAGCGGAATTAGTTTCTAGTGAGCCTGAGCTGTGTGTTGTGGACCGTTGGGGGTGAGCCAGAAGTAAGTGAGGTATCTCACCGAGATGTTCGCTGACAGTCCGGAATAGCGCCATCTCGCCAGTGAAATGTCTCACTTTCAGGACTGCCTTTCAACACCTTTGGTATATTTCAGTACCTGACTCGAATGTTGCGTTGCAAAATCAGGCCTTATTATTTGCCTTCATACCATTCACAGACTGAAATAAATCAGAGGCAAGTCTGACTATTGAAATTTTTATAACGGAATTTTAAAAATCTTTTTCTTTCTATGAAAAAAGGGAGTTGGTTCCAAAAAGTGTAGTTAATTTTTTAGTAGTCAAATTTATTTTGTTATTAGTTCCTAAGGTTTTTTATTGACTTGATGTATCGTCCTTTTGTATACAGTAGTACTTAGTTATCATCCGCAAAAGACACACAGCGAAAGGTAGAGCTAGAAACCATTGATTCATGCAATAACTCGGTTATTGCGCTCGCCAAAGTGACTCCTGGTTACCCATGTTACCCGTCTTACAAACTTAACGTTAGATTTTTTTAACGTGCAACGTTCATTGCGATTGTTTAATTGGATGATTGGGTTGTGAGATTTGTTTTGGCTGAAGCCGAAGAAGAGTAGGCCGAAGCCAAATAGGAAAATTTTCCTGTTACGCAGGGATTCGAACCCGGACCTATCAGGACACAAAGCGGACCCCTTGACCGCTCGGCCACTGAGATGCACACGTAAGAAATACTCTGGAATGACAAATCCTTGTCGTTCTGGTTAGTGTGTGGGGCAGTGTATTGCCTGGTCTGGACTATTGACAATCACTTTGGCGTACGCAAAAACTTTGTTTTTCCGTTTCCACTAGGACTTAGTTTCGTAAGCTTTGTACTTATATTCCGCGTTTTCCTTATCAGGCTTGGCTCCTGCTGGCCAGGAACCTTCCTAATTTCCTATTTTCTTTCATCTCATTAGTTTTTCCTTATCATTCTTTCGTTGGAAACGCTTCATCAGTATTCGTATCCTAAATTTAAACTAGTGTAAATTTCCAACGTAAGATGTACTTCCAACGTGTTGCTCGTCACAAATTTTCTTACTTTATATTCTTATACTATTGGCTAAGTGGATGCAACTAAGGAGCTAAAAATTCCGGTTATAGGATTCAGATGTTTTTAGCTCCTTTGAGTTCAAGAGAGCTTCTCCATATGACTTAAAAATAATACAAATTCGGTACTGGTTCTCACGAAAAATGCTGAGGTCAAGTGGTAAGACTAGGAGTGTCATTTTGACATTTCCTGGAGATAATAAACAACGGATATTGATCTAAAACCGGTCACATCTTTTTTTTGTACCGTCAGAAGCTATCTGACGTACTTCGCCACATCAAATGCAATACGTAGGACAAAAGGATCGGAGAACCTGTTCGAAATGTGTTCGGACTTGGCAGTGTTAAAAGCGACTGATTAGATTTCCAAATCCGTGTTCCCTTATAGGGGTGTGGAACACGCGTCTTCCACTCTGTACAAATGTAATCGTTACGGTAGAAATAATAAACTTTGTCCTTCCCCACCCAAAGGAAAGGTGTCCCATACGACTGATTGTGAGGTAAACGGCTCGATGGTGAAACACAGGAAGATACCCCTGACAATACTTAAGGGCCACTATACATTCGCTATTTTTTACTTTCTCGCTAGCCATATATGGCGAGAAAGTATTGTTTTCGTGCAAAATTTCGAAATTGAGATTTTGGGTTTCCCATGATCCTGGGGGTCCCCTGAGTCCAAAAAAGTGGTTTCTGGAAAAAGTCTGTCCGTCCGTCAGTCCGTGCAGTGCTTTAGCGCCTATACCGTTCATCCGATTTTGATGAAATTTGGTATGGACCTGTCTAAAATTACTGCCGAGACACATTTTCAAGGATTTTTTGATTGGTCAAAAATTGCGGCCGCTATTGTCAAAAAACCGCCAAAATAATTCAAAAATCGTGTTTTTGGTTAGTCGGACAAGCGCCGACGGTACACTTTTCAATCTATAACACTGAAAATTGGTAAGTGTGTTGAGAAATAGATGCTTCGAGGTCATTTGCAACTAAAATTGAGTTGGTTGAAAATTACGGCCGTTCTGGACCAAAGTTCGATCGTTTCGGCGCCATTCACATTTATTGACCGATTGTCATGAAATTCGGTAAATTTGTGTAGAACCATGTAACTTAAACATTTGTCCAACAGAATTTTGTTATCTTCAAAATTACGGCCGTTGTAGTCAAAAAAGTGTCGAAAATGAGTTGAGAATGAGAAACCACGTTTTTGAATGGTCGGAACGCATTTGGGACTACAGTGATAGAATGACAGCCATGAAACTTGGTGGGAGTGATCTCAGATAGATGCTCTTGGGTCATTTTCAACCGATTTTGGATTGCTTAAAAATTACGCCCGCAAAAAAATCTCAAAGAAATAAAAAAAAAAAAAATCACATGGGGCGAGAAAGTTTAGTGCGACTGTTGTCGGACCCTTTATTTACGTTTGGACTTCAAACTTTGTGAGAAAAATATTGGATATTTAAATATTCTGAAATATATATAATATGTCTTTTTAACGTCATTACCCATGAGGCTAGTTGTGATTTCACGATCGGTTCATTTGGGACAATTTTTTGTGTGACAAAAATCACTCGATCGTAAAATCACAACATAGCCTCATGAGTAATGACGTTAAATAGACATATTATATTTCAGAATATTTAAATATATTTAAAGTCCAAACGTAAAAAATAGCGAATGTATTATGGCCCTTAAGGGTCCGCTATACCTGACGATGCATTTTTTGCCGCCCATAAGATTAACATTGCGAGTGGCGATTCATTTTCAAGGTTTACCCTTGGTTGGAAAGACACAAAATTTTGCCTGTACCTAGCCCTAAAAATGTTCTAGGGCGTATTCGAAGCAGATTTCCCATTTTTTTTTACTGGTTTTCGAGATACAGCACTTTTCTTGAGGTATGCGATGCTAGCATTTGCAAAACAGTTGCAATAAAAGAAACCAGTGAGGAATTGAGAAATCTGCTTCGAACACTCCCTAGAACATTGTTAGGGCTAGGTACAGGCAAAATTTTGTGTCTTTCCAACCAAGGGTAAACCTTGAAAATGAATCGCCGCTCGCAATGTTATTCTTATGGGCGGCAAAAAATGCATCGTCAGGTATAGCGGACCCTTAAGGGCCATAATACATTCGCTATTTTTTACGTTTGGACTTTAAATATATTTAAATATTCTGAAATATAATATGTCTATTTAACGTCATTACTCATGAGGCTATGTTGTGATTTTACGATCGAGTGATTTTTGTCACACAAAAAATTGTCCTAAATGAACCGTCAGGTATAGCGTCCTCTTAGTACCGGGAAATATTAGGTGCCCATCTCTCGCTACACGAGGGAATACTATCATGAATACAAAAAGGCTCTGTGCCTTATTATGAAATCAAACCTCAGCGCCAGTGCAACACAAGTGTTGCACTGGGAACAGTAAATAAAATACACCATAAAAGAAGCAGCCATCGAGCCGAAGGGGAATACCATCCGTGGGTTTTGTGATATCTTGAGTGAACAATGTGTCAAATAGTGACTTGTCTACACCGTCCCGTTCATGTACTTTCTGTTCTATTTACCTCAAGCTTTTCTTTAGGTTTGTGCGTAATTATTATGTTGTGTAAAAGTTGCTGGACCCATGTTATGGTCTGTATAGTGGGAAACCTGCTACCTAGAGCAAGTTTCTTATTATCTAGCCAACTGTTTTGGGGATTAGTGCATCGGTGCACGGGCGCCATTCACTACCTAATTTCTGTTTTATTGTTTTGTCAAACCCTCATCTATTCTAGCATCTATGCACGGTAAGGGACGATTATGTACTGTAAGCATACCTTACCCTGATTTTGATGCATATTTATATTGTAAAACAATATATTTTTATTGTTCATCTTTATTTATTTTCTGGAAAATCCTTTAGTCCGGAGATAGGGAACACTGTTTTCTGAACCATGATAGATGACGTGATAGGGGTCTGCAGCGACCTGATAAGGATATGGAAACTTTCACGATTATTTTTTCCGCATGCATAGTGCAGTTCGTGCACACAGACTTTCGAATTACATAATCATGATTCTGCAGGCGTAGTGAAATAGTGTACACCGACTTTAAAATTACATAATCATGGTTTCTGCAGGCGTTGTGCCATTCCACCAGCTTTTCAGTTACAGATTATAGGTACTCGTGCATATCGTGGGGTTTTCATGCAGTGCAAATAATGACCACCGCTGGTTCCCAACGTAGATCCCCAGGGGACCCCAAAGAGTACTTTGGGTGTCTTATCCCCCCCCCCCCCCGCGCAGTGAAAAAATGTCAGCGTCCCTGTTAGCATCACCGGAAATGTCAGCGTCCCTGTTAGCATCACCGGAAATGTCAGCGTCCCTGTTAGCATCACCGGAAAACAACGATCCGTAAATTGTCATAATCCCGAGAAATTTTCACGCTGTAGAACAAGAATTAGGGCCGTAATATGAAAATTCTTATCAACCCGAGATGGCCCATGCAGCCTAAATGTCACTAATGTCTACCTGTTTTCTCCAATTTTCCTGTCTGCAACTCTCTACAGTGAACACTGAACAGGTTCTGGGGAAGACAGGGGATTTTCCCTTCTCCCCCACTGGCGAATAAGGAGGCTAATCTCAAATTTTTACTGTCTCTCTAGTTTTTCGTGTTATCGAGCAAATCTGTCAGTTCCACCCTCAAAAAACCCTCATTGTAGCGCCAAGTGCGGGAAAGATCATTAAAAGCAGTCGTTTCTCTTTACGTGACTCGACCAATAAATATAAGTTACGAAAGTAACAGACGATCAAGCATAACGACTGCAGAACAAAGCAGAGGTAGCACACCTGCTCCTGCTTCAGATCATAAAGCTCGAGCAAAGTAATTATTATTGCAAAGCCGTCATTTGTCAACCTGTGCGAGATATCCATGTCGCTAGAATATTCAAAAGCTCCTTGTCTGACTTCAGTACCCATATAGATACCAACCACACCTGCTTACTCGTGAGCTGCTGTCGATAGTCATTGATTGGTTTCGATTAGATCCAGCTGACACCGCTGCCCCCCCCCCCCTTTGATGACCCCTCATTTTTCTCTGCATTGCTTTAGGCGGGGCATGTGTCTGGACGCTTCTGCACAGACAAATAGTGTAGAACAAGGTGCAGCCCAAACAGAATAAAGGGTCCGACAATGGTCGCACTTGACTTTCTCGCAATTTTTACGCCAGCGGTATCGAAAATTTTGATTTTTTTTTTACGTAATTTATTTTTTTTGGACCAAAATTTAAACTTTTTCTAAAAAATATTTTGCCATACACTGGACAATAATTTTAGGCACCTACTCACCGGATTTCAAACATATCCGTCAAATGGTGAAGCGTCGTTTGACGCGCAAAGTACGTGTTTTCTATTTTCCATGTCACGGCCTTAATTTTCAAGTAATTGAAAATCTATTGAAAATGACCTTGAAGCATCTATCTGAGACCATTTTCACCAATTTTCAAGGAAATCTGTCGGTTAGGGTTGTTGCAAATCCGTCTGAACCAATCAAAAACGTGATTTCCATTTATGGAAAATTTTCCTACGATAATGCCAATATTGGCCATAATTATTATGTTGGATAAATTTCGTTCGGTAAAACATCAAACTAGGTTAAAGTACACCTCCCTACCAATTTTTACTGAAATCGATCGAATAGTGCTACCGGAGACATGACCAACGCGTTTGGGGCCAAAACTGGGCCAAGTTATTGGCCCACCTCCAAATGATTGTAAATGACCTTAAAGCATCTATTCAAAAACACTTTCGCAAATTTTCAAGGTTCCAACTTGATATACGTAGCTTCCAGCCCTTCTTAACTGTCAAAAAACACGATTTTTTGCCTTTTTTTGACCATAGCAGGCGCAATTTTTGAGTTATCAAAATTTATCAAAAAACGGGTCCAGATATTTACATTAGGTACCTACATACCGAATTTGAGCAAAATCGGACGAACGGCGTGACGTCCAGTTGCGCGACAGAGTGACGTACGTACGTACGTACGTCGGACGGACATTTTTTAAAAACCACTTTTTTGGACTCGGGGGACCTCCAGGATCATGGGAAACCCAAAATCTCAAAATCGAAATTTTGCACGAAGACATAACTTTCTCAGCCCATGTATTTCATACGGGCGAGAAAGTAAAAAAGTACACGACAGCAAAAAAGTAAAAGTGACTGTCAGCACACCCGACGCAGTCAACACCCTCTTTGGTCACAAACTAGGATCCAGCCATAGGTACTCAGCCTTTTATACAGATAAATACCCGTAACCCAAAGAAGCCCACACAAACACGATGAAAAATAATTTAAATAATAGAGGACTCACCCTGCGAAGGAGAGGAGCTCAGAAAAACACACACAAAATGGCTAGCGAGCGCAGAGCGCCGGTTGCGCGACCGAACTCCGCGCCAGTCGACCCCTAACTGAGCTTTCGGGCAGCCGCACTCTGCAGCCGCGCGCCCGCCAGTCTGTCCCGTCACTCCGACTCGAGCGCTCGACTCTCCCCAGACTCTCGTTCTCCCTCTCTCCACCCCAACCCAATATCTCTACAGACTACAGTTTTCCTCCCCAAAAAATTCCAATTAAAGCAAATGTGCACGTGCAATTTTTAAAAAGTTACACGTGCAATTTTAAAAATGTACACGTGCAATTTTAAAAAATGTGCACGTGCAATTTTAAAAAATTTTATGTGAAATTTTAAAGAAAATGTCCAAGTGAATTTTTTAAAAATTTACACGTGCAATACAATTAAGAAAATGCACGTGTGAATCAGACAAAAATGACTGGTACATTGGGATGTATGGGTAGTAGAAATTACTGTTTCGGAGCAGTGTCAGTCGGTGTCTGAGAGGCTGATTCGTGTCTTGAGAGGTCTGTGTTCGAATGCCAGTATAAGGAAAATTGTCGCTGTCAATGGCACGGATGTAGGGCTCATTTTATCGAGCTTCAGCCAACGACTCCTATTCAGTTTCAGCCAAAAAATACACATGTAGGTATGTCCCACTGGGTTTGGTTATCTACTCTAATATTATAAAACTTTATTCGAACCAGGAACCCTCAGCATTTAATCCAGTTCTAAAGAAAAATAAAGTAGATACAGAATCTGACATTGAAAACAAATGGAAGTGGCGAGTGAAGCTGAGACATTGCTAATTACATTTTTTACTTAAATATCCATTAGAGTCATCTTGACGCTGAAAGATATTTTTCATTACAATTTATCTGTCACTGTTTAACGAAGGGATTTTATTTTATATTAGTTTTGTAAAGAAAGTCATTTATAAACGAGATTACTGTGGTCTCTCTGTTTTGTCACTTGTATTTCTTAAAGGCTTGAGGCCTCGAAATTGCCTGTTGAAATTTGACGAAAACACAAGCTTCGAGACAGAAGACAGAAGTATAGGGAAATGCCACTAGTACTTACCAGAAAACTTTCTGCTGTAGGATTGGTATTTTGGTCACCTATAGCACCTTCAGGCCGCTGAATGAGCTGTGAGAGCTGAATTACTAACAGGTGCTTGGAACCTGTAACATAAAAAAAAAGCTCATCACCTTCCTTACAAATCTATTGAAATATCAGAGTTCATTCTTTCCGGTCTATTCGAAGAAATGCGTTATAAATGAAGGAGATCAAGCGGGACAGAAGTCGTTTATAACGGCATTTCCTCAGCCCGCCAGGTCTTACGTGGGGTAATATGGGACATTTATCCCTGTCTGTGTCCGCAAGTCCCAACTGTGGGAATCTTGAGCTTCAGCCATACCTAGTCATCATCACCTTGCAACTGTGGAGGGAGAGAACGTATTTAAACATCTAGAGGCCAAAATCACATAGGCTTGCCATTCGTAGACGAGGGGGTAACCACTCCAGAGATTCCTTGAGTTTCCACTGAGATTCCATAAAAATTTCCAAAGATTCCAAACGATATTCATAGAAAGATGAACCCAGAAGGGGTAACTACTCCAAAAAATTCCAAGATTCCCTGAGATTTCATAAAGATTTCCAGTGATTCCCAACGAGTGGTTAACCCCTCGTTCGTAGACATGCAGCAATTTTCCAGCTCCGAGAATACCTTTATTACCTACTCTTTTTATTTGATTTACTTTTTTTTTTCCTAGGGGGGGGGGGGATAAGTGCACTGAAACCTATAGGCTTATTTTGCCCCTTGATTTACTTTACTCTGACAATTTTTTATTATTTTTAATTTTTTTCTACCTTCTATGAATTTTTAACCTCAACGAATTTCATTTTTTAATCCATCTTTTAAATTGTAGAGTGGGGGGGGGGGGGGGCTAGAAATATGGTAAACAGGGCCCTTTTTACTTTCTCGCTAGCCATATATGGCGAGAAAGTATTGTTTTCGTGCAAAATTTCGAAATTGAGATTTTGGGTTTCCCATGATCCTGGGGGTCCCCTGAGTCCAAAAAAGTGGTTTCTGGAAAAAGTCTGTCCGTCCGTCCGTCCGTCAGTCCGTCAGTCCGTCAGTCCGTCAGTCCGTGCAGTGCTCTAGCGCCTATACCGTTCATCCGATTTTGATGAAATTTGGTATCGACCTGTCTAAAATCACTGCCGAGGGGCATTTTCAAGGATTTTTTTATTGGTCAAAAATTGCGGCCGCTATTGTCAAAAAACCGCCAAAATAATTCAAAAATCGTGTTTTTGGTTACTTAGACAAGCGCCGACGGTACACTTTTCAATCTATAACACTGAAAATTGGTATGTGTGTTGACAAATAGATGCTTCGAGGTCATTTTCAACTAAAATTGAATTGGTTGAAAATTACGGCCGTTCTGGACCAATGTTCGATCGTTTCGGCGCCATTCACATTTATTGACCGATTGTCATGAAATTTGGTAAATTTGTGTAGAACCATATAACTTAAACATCTGTCGAACAGAATTTTGTTATCTTCAAAATTACGGCCGTTTTTGTCAAAAAAGTGTCGAAAATGAGTTGAGAATGAGAAACCACGTTTTTGAATGGTTAGAACGCATTTGGGACTACAGTAATAGAATGACAGCCATGAAACATGGTAGGAGTGATCTCAGATAGATGCTCTTGGGTCATTTTCAACCGATTTTGGATTGCTTAAAAATTACGCCCGCAAAAAAATCTCCAAAAAATAAAAAAAAAATAAAAAATCACATGGGGCGAGAAAGTTAAGTGCGACTGTTGTCGGACCCTTTATTTGACTGAAAATGTTGGCGCACTGTCCTTGTATATACGGTGCCTGAAATTAAATACCTATATTTATTTATTTATTTAAGGTTTTACAGGTTCTACAATTCCCGAGGGGGTAACCACTCCAGAGATTCCTTGAGATTCCCTGAGATTCCATAAAGATTTCCAAAGATTCCCAACGATATTAATAGAAAGATGAACCCAGAAGGGGTAACCACTCCAAAAAATTCCAAAATTCCCTGAGATTTCCAATAATGATTCCTAACGAGATTCCCAACGAGTGGTTAACCCCTCGACAATTCCCTTTGACTATCTCCTTCAACTGATCGCAGAAGACATCCTCACGTGTAGTCGCAACTTTGCTGAAGTTTTCGTATTCGCCTTCCTTTAAAACTGGCAGGGCTTGACTTGAAGTAACGCAGTTTGAGCTGTAGCCGTAACGCCGCGACGTCACACCGGCTGCGCTCGGTCTCGGGGGGGCTGTAGCCATGTCGCCGTACGACCCTCTGTCTTCACGGGGCGCAGCGCCGTTTACATGTCCCCTCCGAGGCCCCATCAGTCGTCCACGCTCTGAGTCCCCCACCGCCATCCTCCACCTTGTTCTAACAGTCTATCTCGTCGCTGAGGAACTAAGGCCTCTGTTTGCCTAAGGAAAATAATGACGACCACCATAGCCGTATCCACGGGGGGGGGGGGGGGGGGGGGAGGGTTCAGGGGGTTAAACCCCCTCCCCCCATGAACGAAAATTAACATGGTATTGCCAACGTGAAGCAAAAAAATATAGGCGAACCCCCTCCCCCCCCCCCCATGACCGCTTTCTGGATACGGGCCTGATGACCACATCATCTTCTGAGAGCTGGTAGGCTTGGTCCAGCTCGTCCAGCACGGCTTCCTTGATTCATCACGTGTCAAAACTGAAATAACCCCGAAAAAAATAGCCGCTGTTTTTATACGTTTTTATAGCCGATGGGGGAGCAGGGGGGGGGGCGTTATCATTTTGATAAAACAATATTGAATGGCTAAAGTCAAAATACATTGGCAGAGGTACTGACTTATGACTCACGCGTCACGCTATCGCACGGCTCAAAGGAGGAAAAGAATGGAAAAGTGGAAGTTAGAGAAAATTTCAAAGCCAGAACATTGTAATTTTACTGAGTTGAAGTTTGAAAATTAACAAGTCAGACATTTTGATTGATTTTCTTTCATCTCGTAAATCAGTAAATCACGCATTTCCGTGTAACTTGTGCCGACAGCTTGCGGGAGCGAGGTGTTCATGATAGCAAATACCCTCTACAGTTTGCATATTCCGACCTGCAGGTGTATTCCCTTTCTTTACCGCCAGCAAACCCACTCAACTAACACCTTCAAAATTTACTGTAAGAAGATAAGGCACGCCATGATGCAATATATGGAGAACAGTTCTTCTTACAAGAAATTTTGAAGGTGTTAGTTGAGTGGGTTTGCTGGCGTTCGAGAAAGGGAATACACCTGCTGGAATAATAGCGAGAAATCTTCATTCTGTTCAATTTATCCATTGGCGTTTCCCTCAGTTCAAAGTGCCTCCGCAACAAGGCCGTACCCAGGAAAATATTTCGGGGGGGGGTTTAGGTACCTAAGTAGCACGAAACTATATTTTCTCCTTCAAAACTTAATTCTCTCTAGTGTAAAGCCGAATAGTTTCGGGGGGGTTTGAACCCCCCTAACCCCCCCCCCCCCTGGGTACGGCCTTGCTCCGCAATATGTCCATTATTTCGACTAAATACCTGGGACATAAACAAAGATACATCTAAGGTCTAGGGACATCATTGCTTAAAGTTTCTACAGGTAAAACTGTAGGGCTTCATCCGATTTATAGATAAGTATTATATGTTGCGGCACAATCGTTACCGCCACAGCTCAACTCAAACTCCTGGAGCCTCTCCAGGAGTTTGAATGTGCTATACTCCATTGACAAGTATTCTGGAAGTTAGTTTGGCACATGTCCGCGTACGCTCTGACATTAATTCATCTAATGAGTCATTAAACACGCCCGAGATATTCATCCGATCAATCAACTATGTATGTGCCTTTGAATCTCGGCCATAGTCTGCAGGGTTGTCACTTGTCTCCAACTTTAGCTTATCCCAGAAGCTATAAGGCCCAGCCAACCCACGACCTAGCTGAGGGTTGGGGAGGACAAGCCCAGCAACTAGACCGTTTCAAGAACTATCCATTGTGCTCAGCTGGTAGCACTACCAAATACCAGCTCCCCACCCATCGAGTAAACGATGGGGACCTACAGTTTTAGGTGGGTTCCGAACCACCACAGCCTCGATATACATTTCACTTGACATGTTGAACAAATCAGAGGTGAATGCCGAGCAGAAAAACTTTTTGGTAGAATCGGGATCGAACCGGTGTGACCCGGCTCTCACTGCTCCTCAAAAGTCGAACATTTAGTCCACTCGGCTATCGAGGCCTTAACCCACGACCTACATATGTGGCAGTGATTCGACCGAACTTCCCGAAAGTTCTCATTCCCTGCTATTTACCCTCGGGATTCTCCATCATCGGGTTTGAAAATAATTTTCAGGAAGCACTGGACAGTTTTTCCCTATTTCACACGACTTGGACGCAAGTGAAGGAAAGGTGAATAATAAATAAGAAGTGTTTCAGAAATTCGATTTTAGTTTAGTGAGAAACAGCGAAACAGCAGCTTAAGCTGTGGTTAGGTAACAGTGGTTATCCCTATCCTATTCCCTATTCCTATCCCTACGCCACTCGTATCATATCACGGTGAATCCCGAATTGACTGCGGTTTAACATAAATACGTATGATGGGAATCCTCGCAATCTAACTGATTTGAATAGACTTCTCTAACAATAGGCCTAGCATTCCGAAATGTTTGTTTTAGCTGAAAGTATTGCAGAGTGAGGGAAAGTAGCTGATCCCCCACCCCTCACAAGCATATTTCAGCAGCGGCGCCTTGTTGCAGCCCATTGCCAAAAGACAATGCTCCACTGGCTTCGTCTGACCCCAAATTCAATGCCCCGTATCATGCCTATACATCCGACATTCCTCCCCTACACCAGAAGTATAAATCTCTTCAAAAGGGCAACTTCTTCAACAACTTTTCTCATCCCCAACAACGACAATGTTTCGTTTGTTTTATTTTCTTATACTTAAAAGGGGTTCAAGTCCCAGCATAATAAATTGTCTGCTTGTAGGCTGGTTATTACTTATAGTCGCCGGCCGAAAAGGAGACCAAAATGGCAGATGGCAGCGGAGGGGTGGGTACCCCCTCTACGTGGCACCAGTACCTATGAGGCTGAGCTGCGACCCACACTATTGGCTATGTCACACGATAAAAAATCTATTTATAGCCGATGCTTAGCTTATCCTACTGTGGCTCGCAACTCAGCCTCATAGGTACTGGTGCCACGTAGAGGGGGTACCCACCCCTCCGCTGCCATCTGCCATTTTGGTCTCCTTTTCGGCCGGCGACTATACTATATATGATTTTAAGCTAGAGGGAAATTCCAAATTAAATTAAATGACATTCAGTCTATGCGCAAAGACTCCAGTGGAATCTAATGTAAATAGAGTGGTGGTGCTGAAGTAGGTACGAGTATTTCAGCACGCAGGGTGTCCCCAAAGACTCCCCGATCTCTGCCCTCTCAGGAGCAGACCTCTCAGGAGCAGCCCTCTCAGGAGCAGCCCTATTCGGAGCAAAGAACAACTGCTGGTATTTATCACCCAAAAGTTAACACGGTAATTTAAACAGAGGCAAAGTTTTATCCTTGGAGTTCTTAATAAAGTATGGAGGAGGTGGAGGCGGAGGAGTTATCTCGAGTATTAATTCATTCGTGACGGGCCAGCTGGAATCAGAGACGCGATTCGCGACTCGCAGATAGAACGTCCCGATTCCCAAGTGTTCGCGGAATTTCCCCCAAAGCTAGATCTACTTTACCTCCGAACGTACAATTTGCACAATCCATCTATTCTCGTAAATTTGAATTGTCTAGTACCACTTACGTTCTCCAACAAAGTCTTCTCCCACGACTAACTAGGTATAAGAGAAGAATTCATTCAAAAGATACTCAATTTAGTTTACCTACTCATAACAGTATAGGATGAGGATGGTATAAGGATAAGGTCAAGGTCCAAGCGGTTCCGGTATCGTAAGCTTAAAAGCCATTTTCCAGTCTCTCCTAAATAACTGCCTTTTGCGAGGGGTTAACCACTCGTTGGGAATCTCGTTGGGAATCATTGGAAATCTTTATGAAATCTCAGGGAATCTTGGAATTTTTTTTGGAGTGGTTACCCCTTCGGGGTTCATCTTTCTATGAATATCGTTGGGAATCTTTGGAAATCTTTATGGCATTTCAGTGGAATCTCAAGGAATCTCTGGAGTGGTTACCCCCTCGGCCTTTTGGTAAAGGGTATAGGAATAGTAAAATCAGTAAGCTTGGTATAAAGTTACCAAAAACGTGACCGGTAATGAAAATATGTCAAGAACGTGACAGAATAAGTTATACTGAATAATAAGAGAGCAAGTGCGAGCAGCGGAGTTCTTCCCGATGAACACTTCCTACCCTATTCTTCTTCACGTATTCTCTCACCAAATAAATCACTAGCGAGTCATGTTAAAAGTAGATGATAACATGGTTCGCCAAGACGAAGAAACACTCCATCCTCCTTGTGGTTTGAAGATGGCATAGGCATTAATCACAGCTGGAACGCAAGACATAGACGCACGAGGAGGGGTAGGGAAATTAAAGACGCAGCGGCGCCGTACATTCGCGAGATTCTCAGCAAAAACTGACACTCCGAGCCAAGGAATGGTTAATGCAACTTTGTTAGCGACGCTTAAAGACGGCTCGGAAGTGCTTAGTTTCATTAGTCGAACAAGGGTGATTGCGCCTGGCAGAGGTTCAACCGTCTCAGCACTGCTGAATCCCCCAAGCTCTACGGCCCACCCCTAGCCCAAAGGGATTTCAGCCAAGTGTCACAGTTAAAAATATTGCTATTGCTCTAAAAACATTGAAAACCAATGTTTGAATTTTCTCTCTAAAAGTTTTCTGGTAAAAACCAATACTGAAAATTTAGCGACGTTTCTTTGTAACTAGCTCTTAAGAAATTTGGGGGAGGGAGCTCATATTCAAAACGTTACAAGTCACCCAATTCAACTCTTTTCAACTTAACATTCTACCGTGGGGTTAACCACTCGTTGGGAATCTCGTTGGGAATCATTGGAAATCTTCATGAAATCTCAGGGAATCTTGGAATATTTTGGAGTGGTTACGCCTTCGGGGTTAATCTTTCTATCTTTCTATGAATACCGTTGGGAAGCTTTGGAAATCTTTATGGAATCTCAAGGAATCTCTGGAGTGGTTACCCCCTCGCATTCGACCATGGTACTTAAGGTGCGGTGTCTTTCGTCAAGAAATATTTTGGATAATAACTAAAAGGTCAGTCTATTTAGCATGTACCCACCAATACCATAAAAATTGGGTACTTACATTCCTACGTATTTCACTGCGCCTGCGGAAATCATGATTATGTAATTTAAAAGTCGGTGTACACGCATTCCATTGCGCCTGCAAAATCGTGATTATTTAATTTTATAGCGGGTGTACACGCTTTTAGCCTACTTTCGAAAACCATATTTACTTAGGTACCTACGTAAATCGTAAATTAAAAGTGGATGTACAGGTGCAAATATTTCAATGAGTTGACACAACCCATAAGTACCTACCCAGAATTTTATATTTAACATGGTAGCCGAGAGGGACTTTCGAGCTGGAAATTTTTGTTCTTTGTTATTCTACATTTTCCTTTCTTACGAGTATTAAATAGAAATTAAATTATTACAGGTAAAATATCAATCGAAAATGAAATTTTGATTTTGATGGTTGTGTTTGTAATATTTTTAGTGACGGGTCGCAACCAAGGCTTCAGCTTTTGATCCGTTTTAGTTCTAAGCCTTGACGTATGGTGCAAGGGCCGTATACATCGGCCTTTGCTTATTTATGGCTTGAGATATTGAGACGAAAAATGAGATATCGCTGAAATAAACAAGAACAGCAGGCAACTTGGCTGGCTCTATAAATCGTCCGCTTTCTATTCAAATGGTATTCACTGCCTTCAATAGGTAGGTTAGCTTGTAAGATAGAAAATTAAGTCACTTCCACGGCATGTTCATATTTACCTACAACGGTGAGAACGTGCAAAGCTATGAAATATTCGATTTTGTTAGGGGATGAGAGCACTCGAGGGGTGGCCGATGAGTAGGGGGAGTGCCAGGAAGAGTAGGTAGGCCCTAAACAATACAGCACTGTTCACGTTTGATATGACTCATCGCGCTCGCACGTAGGTACAAACAACTGGCAGAAAAAAAATGAGTCAGCTGAGTACTTTTTGTTTGACTCTTGTTTTGACGTCTTTGATGGTTCAAAAGGCACGAAGGAAATGACAGAGGGTGAAGGGCGAAAAGATGAAGGCGACGACAGAGGCATTCTTCCGAGAGGAGGCTTCGCAAAGTCAGCTATAAGAAGGACAGAATATTAAAGTTAATCCCTTGATCCCTCCTAAGCGCTATATTTCAACTTTAAAAAATGTTGAAGCTTAGAATGACGGCCATCTTTTATCCGGGCCTATATTTTTTGTGTACCCTTTTGGGATTAGTAGTGAGAACTGGGAGAGCTGAAAGCTAAGTGCTAAATGTGAAGACTGAGAGGGAGGTGAGCTGCGCTGGAGCTGAACCTGGTGAGCTGGCTCAGCTGCTCAAGAGATTTACAGACGTGCAAAAAACTAAAATCAACATGGCAATGGAATCCTATAAACTATAAGTACCAAACTAACATTATACATCTCATCCATTTCCATTTTTTTCTACAAAGTAAAAAAGGAACAAGAAATGTAAGGGGGAGAATGCAAAGCTGGGTACTCCCACAGTTTTTTCTTTTTTCTTTTCAAAGCGTTTTGTTGCCCACCCAAGATATTTCGGTATACAGTGTACAATTTGAAAGTAGGTAGTCCCACGTTGCGTTGTAAGGAACGTGTGACCTCCAAATGACAAAATCTAACCCTTATTCGTTATTTAAAACAACACAAAACCCTTTGTGAAGTATTTCAAAGCGAAAATTTGATTTTGTCATTAAAACAAAGGAGCAAAATTTGGGGTTGGAAGCTCATTAAGTTGGGCGTATGGATATGTGGGGAGTTAGAGCAAGAAACGGGGACTGAGGCGAGAGAAACACTCGTGTGTGCGAGGACACGGGACTCTGCAAATTATAGCCCCCGCCCCTAGCCATACACGGTTCAAGAACAAGGACAAGTAATCGCGTTTTCTGTTCTTTCTCCTTTTCTTGTACGCTATCAGTCTTGTTCTGCTTCCCGTATAGTGATCAACTCATTCGTCACCTAAGGGCCCTATAGATCCTTCAAAAGCTGTTTGTATGAAGAGAAAATTCATGGCCGCAGGAACTTCTTTAATGAGATAAGACTGATATATAAATATCTACGAGAATGGCAGACTCCTGCAAGAGTTCTTCTGCTTATTATCTTCACGTCTTGCAGTCAAAGACCTCGTCTCGTTCCCGGTATTGTTCACTCCCTTAGGTGTGAGAACCAGAACGAGAAGGAGACATCGGGAAATGGTGGTGCTTCACTTCATCTCCCCATCCACCCTTCTTTGCTCCTCTGGCGCTGCTGGTGGCAAAAAGCGGCGCGGACGGTCGACACGTCTTAGCCATTATTGGCAACTCGTGCTCTGCTCTAGCGCTTACATCACCGTGCCCTAGATTAACACCCCTACCAAATTTACTTACCTAACTTAGTGAATTAATCTCCTTTACGAACGTGGAATTCTCATTTGTCATTGGTGTACCTGATCCTGAACCTTCCTGAATATCGCTCATCTTTTTAGACCCAAGGGAGCATGCATCCTCAGATCAGGCTAAAGTTGGCTAAATGCACAAACAACAAGACCTCTAAGGTACCCCAAGCTCAGATGGAAACCCCGACCCGCCACAGACGTTACAAAAGGTACCTAGGTATAATACCTTATCATTAGAAAAACCACAACAGAGCTGCACTGGAAATGCAGTAGAACTTCAAGTAGAATATGAATATAGATTATGAACTTTCAAAGAAATAACACTTAAAATAATCGGTTAAAGACGGAAACCGTTTGCTTAGATTCAGTTATTGAGGCAGACGGAAAGTTTGAGTGGGGACAGGACCTTTGATATAAAGGCTACGAAGCCCTTGAAAGCACAGCAAAAGCGAGTTCGTTGGGTGATTTGCCGACAACGAGAAGTCGACAAGTCGGACAAGGCCTCTAACAAGCAGCTCATTCTCTCCATCCCCAAGCAAAGCTTCGTCATCTAACGACATTTCTTCATTCCAATCACTGTAAGCCGGGACTCAAAACTCCACTTCCTTTTTCTTTTCTTCCTATTAATTACTAACTTGAAAGAAATCACAACCGACTGTTTCGAAAGTTTGCGATTTTTCATTAGCGTCACAAAGTTGGGGAATATGAATTTTAAAAATGAGTAAAGAGTCAGGTTGGATCGCAGAATAAATCATTTCTTCGGCTTTGGGTCTTTGAAAATTAACGCTAACTTTGTTTTCCCGAAATTTACCATTCGGATTTATTGGAGATTACAGGTTTTTTTTCTTCACTTACTTTCGGTGCTACTAAGCTAACACGAAGGTTTCTCAAGACATAGAACAAACTTTAAAGAAATTTATGTCCTCCAATTTATTCAAGGATCTGAAAAAAATTTCTATTCCTTTCTTGTGCCACTTTAATTTTTTCTGTGCCAGTAGTGACTCCTGCCCACCGTGATGCTTACTTAGCGGGACCGGCGTCAAAGAAACCACTCGTTGGGAATCATTGGATATCTTTAAGAAATCTCAGGGAATCTTGGAATTTTTTTGGAGTGGTTACTCCTTCGGGGTTCATCTTTCTACGAATATCGTTGGAAATCTTTGAAAATCTTTATAGACTCTCAGGGAATCTCAAGGAATCTCTGGACACAACGATCTCCGTTAATGGCACAAAGGCGCCAATCTTTCGGCCCACTCTTAGTTTGGCTTCGGCCACCCTTCTTCCGAATTCAGCCAAACACCATTAATAATCAATTTCTTATTCGTGATAACCAACTTCACAACTACATAATCATGAATCTGCAGGTGAAGCTCATTCGCAGGCCACCACTAGAGTCTATCAATCCTGTTATGAAGTTTATACGTGGATGAATTAGGTGGGACATGTGAAAATGAAACAGACAGTCTGTGAAGACATGTCCTGAGCCATGCGCTGTGTCTTGACGCTAGAGTCATTCGATCAGAACTCTGAGCTGCAAAAGCCCAGAAGAGTTATTTCAACGGTAAATAATGGCACCATAACATTCCCCACGCGGTTAAACGACCATAAAAATTAAATGAAGCGACATCAACTCTCTCTGGCAAATAATAAACGAAATGCTTAGTCAGTGTATAAAACCCACAAGCCAACGAATAAAAGATAACAATGAAGATGATAAAAACAAACCCGTACACAAAAACTAGAAACGATTCAATAAAATTAAAAACTGTTGACGAAAACATAATTCAAGTGAGTAGCTCTCACTGAAAGACGATGGAAATAAATAATTTTACAGCGGTGATAAATTGGGCAGTAGTAGGGGGTTTGAAACACCGCGAGAGACGCTGTTATGAGTTTTATGTGACATGAAATGCGAGGGGCGCGCGTGCGCTGGGGCTGGAGGAGCAGGGGGTCGGGGGGCCGGGGCCGGAGCGCGCGGCAGAGGTGCTCAACTGGCCGGCAGAACCCCCGCGACCACCCGTCAATCCGCGCGCCTCGCTCCGCACACCTCCAGACCCGCGAACCTCTCCGACCACGTGCGCTCCTTGTACGAATTCTCCTCAGGTTAGTTTTATCACGATACTTTTTTGAATTTTTCTCACTAGCACAGTATTAGGGTCGATTTTCTTTATCAGTACCTGAGTCACTGGTTGGGCCAATATAGGTACTTTCATTTCCAACCTACTCGTAGTATTTTACCAATACAACTAGACCACTACTTGCAAGGGCCGTTTATGTTTGTACGGATATCAACGATCAACCCCCTGTCCTTAACCTTAATAGGAATTCTTATAGGTATAATTATGTTTGCTACAAATGATAATTCTCCAGCGAGGAAGATCTTGAAGGACGTAAGGAGATTTAGATCTACTTCTCTTATGTCCGAAACAATCTGCAGATGGGTCCCCAATAGGAGGTTCAAAAAAGTGATCAAATTAACTTAGTAACCAAAACTATTTTGCCAAAACCCAAAAAATTGCCATCAGGCACCAGTCACAAATTTATTTAATTTTTGACGAACGACTATCCCTCTTGATAGCCAATTATCTGGGAATGGGTTAAGGCCCTAGCTCCAGTAAATTTGAAGGATGGAGGGGACAAGCCCAGAAAGCAGATACTTCCAAAAAATATCCAATGTCCCTATTGCTGGCATATACCCAGCCATCAGGGATGAGATGTACCTACAGTTTTTGGTAGGTTCCGATGGTTGAAACCTTTCCATTGATTGCACTTCACCAGAGTGACGTTTAAGGGGTGAACGCCAATCGGAAAAATTTCGTTGGTGAGTGGGATAGAACCGGACCCTAAAATCAAGCACTTAGGTTGTACGTGAGCATGCAGTTTTCCACAGTATTTTCCACAGCAGCTACCCGGTTGTTGAAACGCCCCTGTAAGCAACGATCTAATTAAGAGTCTGTATGCACAGCGGTGCTTATCTCTTTCTCATTTTCAAAACCTCGTAAGTTTACCGCATAATCTTCGTTGTTAGCGGTGGAAAGTCCTGAGCAAGTGTTTTATCATTTGTACAATGGGGTACCTACCACCTACCACTCTTGTTCTGCTTTATGAATCGTATCTTTTTTTTCTGAAAAAATATTCTAGGTATTTTATTTCAAGACTTGGTATACAAAGGATTATTATCACACTCGGTTAAATTTGCATACCAAAAAGAAAGGAATTAATTTTATTTCTGTTTTCGACGCTTTTTCTAAATTAAATCGTTGAGCTAATGAGACACATGCTGAACGACGACACTGTCTTGTGGAATATTTGCTTTCCCAGACATAATGCCGTCGGCAGAAAGGACATTTCACTCAAAAATACAATAAAACGAATTCTCCGAACATACAATATATCCGTATTTCGTGACAACCACATTATTGGTGTCTGAGACCTCTGGCGTTTTGGAATGAAAAACTCAGAACCGAATGTTTGCGCGATTGCAATATTTTCCTTCATAGGTACCTACTACTTACATATTAAGTATGTATAGGTACATACGTGAAAGTAATAAAAATGAAAAATCTACCAGTGAATTTCAAATCAAAAGAAATTGCCAGGGGCAGGGACGAAAAAGTGACCTATAGAGACAAATCTCGAAAAGGAAACTCTCGGGTCCCACCGATACCTGAAAAAGACCCTCAGTATACCTACTCGGCAACTCCGCTCACGTACTCAATTTCACTTTTCGGGGGCCTATATAGTGTCCCAGTAGGAGTTAAAAACAATTCAAGAGCCTATCGAATACAAACAATATAGACGATCTGGGAAGCAGTCAATTTTGAGGAATACATACCTGTTTTATTGCTCTCAGTTGGTGCAACCCGACAAAGTATCTTATTGGATCGCTGACTGTTTATGAGATAAGGGATACTGAGGGGGAAGGGGGTGTCAATTTTTGATGCGGGCTTTTATTCCGTAGCAACAAAGTCAGTAGAGCTCGGATTTAAGGGGAAATATACGTACTTGGTTTCCAATGCTACGTACTTCAAGTCCTTCTACGAAGTAACAGGGCGAGTCAAATGTGTGTATTGGGGGATATAAACCTTAGACTCTTTGCCGTGAGGCAGCGTTGTATTTTTTCATGAAATGGAGTAATAAGCCCACAGGAGCGGTTTTAAACAGTCAACTACCAGTCCACATGTTTTTTTGACAGATCGCGAAACCCCCACGCTACCTCACGAGGAATATTTTTTTTTTAACATTCGGACTAAAACATGTAGATTTTATTGTCACATTTAGTAAAAGCGCTTGATATGTGGTTGTACTATTTTACGACGCCATTATGCTGTTGACAAATTTTTAGTTCACTTACGAAAGTGGGTATAATTGCAACACCATTTCTCTACTTTTTCTCCTGTAAAAGCTAAACATAGTGTCCTACTATCACTCGTTCGTTTCGGGTTCGAATAGCACACTATGTTTTTGCTTTTAGAGCAGACACAACCAATGGCGATATTGCAATTACCAGTCTCCGGCAGTACTAATACGTACATTAGTTTTGTCGAATATTTACTTTCGCACAGTGGTTTTGGTGGAGTTCGTCGAGACTATATAGTCCCCCTTAAGAGGACGCTATACCTGACGGTGCATTTTTTGCCGCCCATAAGATTAACATTGCGAGCGGCGATTCATTTTCAAGGTTTACCCTTGGTTGGAAAGACACAAAATTTTGCCTGTACCTAGCCCTAACAATGGTCTAGGGAGTGTTCGAAGCAGATTTCCCAATTTCTCACTGGTTTCTTTTATTGCAACTGTTTTGCAAATGCTAGCATCGCATACCTCAAGAAAAGTGCTGTATCTCGAAAACCAGTAAAAAAAAAATGGGAAATCTGCCTCGAACACTCCCTAGAACATTGTTAGGGCTAGGTACAGGCAAAATTTTGTGTCTTTCCAACCAAGGGTAAACCTTGAAAAGGAATCGCCGCTCGCAATGTTAATCTTATGGGCGGCAAAAAATGCACCGTCAGGTATAGCGGACCCTTAACAAATGATCCAATCGGGATCCGTTTTCTACTTTCCCCTTTACTTTTCGCTAATGAGGTCGTTGCTAGAGAAATTGCCGGAGAAACGCAACCCCATAATAAGCTAACTCTAAAAAATACTGCGACGTAGCTGACGGATAAAACTCAACAGATCCGTGCGGAAAAAACATTCCATTTGGATTCTGTCAGCGATAACCACAAAAGCGCGGTCATAGGATTGTCCGGATATGTGGCAGCCACAGGAAATGCGACAATTAAAACTAGTTTAGGGGATACACTGAGCCGGACAGTTCTGTAGGCTACAATAAAATAGCAATAGCAATAAAATGAGTCACTAGTCCTGTTATCGGCTCTAAAATACAAATTACTGGCTCTCCTATCCTATATATCGATTTCCCATTCCCAGGATGCAGGTCGTACTACAGCCTGTGCCCCCTGGGACCAACCTATGACATAACTATCTGTTTACTACAGAGGTACCAGGAAAGAACCTTAAAGTACCTCACCCAAAATGTGTTGGCCCATGCAAGTTTACTGAGTCCTTGTACTGACGGACAAGCTCGTTACTTGAGACTTCGAGACCACTGGCAACCTTTAAATACTCTGAAATATAATATGTCTTTTTCACATGTTGTGATTTTACGAACAAGTTTTTTTGTCCCCAAAAACAATTTCCGAAAATAACCAATAGTAAAATCACAACATAGCCTGTTAATTTCGGCCGTTAAAAATACATATACTAATAGGTATTTCAGAACAAATATCCACTATACTCAATGCGAATCTTGGATGAGAGTAACTTCACACTTTGTTTAAAAAAAAAAAACACAGGGTTCCCAAAATTATTTTAAGTTCAGAACCAGAAGTAGACTTGAGAAGAAGGGTCACAATGATCTAAAAGAGTTTAGCAACAACAATTCACATATCTGTAGCCTATCCACCCTTCGATAAGTCTGAATTTACTATCATCCAAGATGCGTGTGGAGTATAGTTTCCTCATATAGTGTGCAGAAAAAACGGAAACAAATAGCGAATGTACGTTCGGTCTTAAGGTCGACTACACGTACTTGGTTCGCAATGCTACGTACTTCAAGCCCTACTCCGAAGTTATTACAGGGCGAGTGAAAAGTGTTTATAGGAGGATGTAAACCTGAGACTCTTTGTCGTGAGGTAGTGTTGTATTTTTGCATGAAATGGAGTAATAAGCCCACAAGAGCGGTTTTAAACAGTCAACTACCAGTCCACGTGTTTTTTTGATCGCAAAAACACAACACTACCTCACGCGGAATATTTTTACTTTCTCGCTAGCCATATATGGCGAGAAAGTATTGTTTTCGTGCAAAATTTCGAAATTGAGATTTTGGGTTTCCCATGATCCTGGGGGTCCCCTGAGTCCAAAAAAGTGGTTTCTGGAAAAAGTCTGTCCGTCCGTCAGTCCGTCCGTCAGTCCGTCCGTCAGTCCGTCAGTCCGTCCGTCAGTCCGTGCAGTGCTCTAGCGCCTATACCGTTCATCCGATTTTGATGAAATTTGGTATGGACCTGTCTAAAATTACTGCCGAGACACATTTTCAAGGATTTTTTGATTGGTCAAAAATTGCGGCCGCTATTGTCCAAAAACCACCAAAATAATTCAAAAATCGTGTTTTTGGTTAGTCGGACAAGCGCCGACGGTACACTTTTCAATCTATAACACTGAAAATTGGTAAGTGTGTTGACAAATAGATGCTTCGAGGTCATTTTCAACTAAAATTTAATTGGTTGAAAATTACGGCCGTTCAGGACCAAAGTTCGATCGTTTCGGCGCCATTCACATTTATTGACCGATTGTCATGAAATTTGGTAAATTTGTGTAGAACCATGTAACTTAAACATTTGTCGAACAGAATTTTGTTATCTTCAAAATTACGGCCGTTGTAGTCAAAAAAGTGTCGAAAATGAGTTGAGAATGAGAAACCACGTTTTTGAATGGTCGGAACGCATTTGGGACTACAGTAATAGAATGACAGCCATGAAACTTGGTGGGAGTGATCTCAGATAGATGCTCTTGGGTCATTTTCGACCGATTTTGGATTGCTTAAAAATTACGCCCGCAAAAAAATCTCAAAGAAATCAAAAAAAAAAAAAAAAAAAAAAAATCACATGGGGCGAGAAAGTTTAGTGCGACTGTTGTCGGACCCTTTATTTTGTAACGTTTCGGACTAAAACATGTAGATTTTATCGTCACATTTAGTAGAAAAGCTTGATAAATGTTTGTACTATTTACCGTAGCCATGTTACATTTTGACAATTTTTATTTTACTTACGGAAGTGGGTAATTTCATCAGCATTTCTCTACTTTTTCTCCTGTAAAAGCTAAACATAGTGTCCTACTTTCACTCGTTCGTTTCGCGTTCAAATAACACACTATGTTTAGCTTTTAGAGTAGACACAACCAATACGATATTGCAATAATACCTGTCTCCGGCAGTACTAATATGTAAACATTAGTTTTGTCGAATATTTTTTACTTTCGCACAGTGGTTTTGGTGGAGTTCGTCGAGAATGTATATACAGCGCCTTAAAGAAGCAGGTCAAACAATACAGTAAATATTATTGCGATTTTACACGTTTGTTTGCATGGAAACCTGAAGCTGTTTGCCAAATTTCCCGCACCAGCTGAGTAAACTCAGCACTTTGTAGAATAGACAATAGCCCCCATACATATGGGAAAAACCCACACAAACCCAACAATTGCTATTTCAGAGAAAGGTATACGCGAAAATTTAAAATTAGAAATGTAAAATAAAAGGGGGGAGTACACAAGGACCGGATGCAAAGAAAGGAAACTAGAAATATAGAGGAAATGTATAGTCCAACTCTAACACAATCATTGCCTTGTCCATAATTAAAATCCTTTACTGGTTCGGAAGTGTAGGTACAGGTACTGCAAATACCTTCTCTATTGTGTGCACTGAATTGATGCGTTCTGGTATGCAGCCACTTCACTTTTGCCGAGGTAGAATTAGCGCATTTCGACGTCTACACTATGCAGAATACATATATGTATACCTGAATGTACCTATAAGCTGTATAATGCGGGTGATTCTCACAATAGTCACAATCGGTTGTTTTCATTCGATCAAAACTCAGTGCTATAGGTATGGTACCTAATCGAAATATAGGTACGAACTTCAATATTTATTGAAACCCCTTTATCCACACAGTAAGACAAGATAAGAGTGATAAGACAAAATATTAAGATATTTGCTGGAAATATAACTTGGAGAAGTTAGAAGCGGCAGTTAATCGTGATGACACTGATGACTGATCTAACCTGTTTCCCAACTCTATACAAGGACGGGACCCCCCCCCCCCCCCCCCCCCGAGTACGCCGCCATCCAAGGAAAATCAATTAATTAAAAAGAAAGAAAGACAAAAAGTTCAAGAAAAAATATCTGAATTCCAAAAAACGTATTGTTCATACCTATGAACATATTAGGTATAGGTAGGACTCGCCTTATGGGCCGATGAATAGGACTCGCCTTATGGGCCGATGAATAGCTATGTAAAATATATTTTATCTACCATTAGGTATAGGTAGGAATATCTCTAGCACTAAGGGCCTTTAGTGAAGTGTATATACCAGTATTTTTGGTGGGTCACTGCACCCTTAGTGCTTATAGCTTACGACAATACACTCCCATGCCTAGCTTGTGGGTAAAAACCCACCCCTGTCCGAGCCAATGATTGGCCGGCAGCTCGAACCTGGGAGGATCGCTTCCAGGTATAGCACCCTATACCCTATACCCTATTTGTGTGTAATAAAATCAGTTCGTACATGGGACGCCTACGTGAAACATCGTCTTATTCTTCTCCCGAACCTCCACCTGCCAGATCAACCCTCTGAACACGTATCATTTGTTTAATGATTACCTATTTTTTTCAACCATCTCCTGGATCCGCCCTTGGCTCTATACGAACTGTACTGATATTCAAGGGGGATTCACAAACTGTAAGTCCAAAAAATGCTACTCCATAAGCCGCATGTGATGAATGGAATTTTTTAATAGCGCTAAGGTCCTGGCCACGACGTTCGCTTGTTCGTGATGAATTTTCGTTCACTAAAAGAAATGACTTTCTGAAACGAAGTTATCCATCTGAGGTAATTGACCAATCTCTAGATTTTCTCGTGAGTAGGTAAACAGAAAATACCGCGGTTGAGACGAAATGGGAACACGTTTTGCTGGTTCAGGTGATGACATTAGCGAGCTGTGAGCAGCGAGCGCTACACCCTCCGGTTCCAATGGAAACAGTCTCATTCCTTTTTGTCTCCCTACACGAGTACATATCCTCAGTAATGTATCGTCTTACAAATGCGTCTGTAACTGAAGGAGTCAAGGGACTTCCCCAAGGATGTCTGAAGACCCAACAACAGAATTCCTCGCTATTTTGCTACTTGTACGATGTGCATGTTTATAGTCTGGTTTATTTGGGAGCGAGGGGTTAACCACTCGTTGGGAATCATTGGAAATCTTTATGAAATCTCAGGGAATCTTGGAATTTTTTGGAGTGGTTACCCCTTCAGGGTTCATCTTTCTATAAATATCGTTGGGAATCTTTGGAAATCTTTATGGAATCTCAGTGGAATCTCAAGGAATCTCTGGAGTGGTTACCCCCTCGGAGTATATCCACCCCATAAAAAAGACAATACTGCGAACCTGGAATACTGGTAATCTCGACACCATAATATACACTGCATTCTTTAAGTGGCGCAGTTTTTACAAAGTCGATAAACAAATCGATCGAAGGGCCACGTGCGGGTAAATATTCCTTCGATTATCGATAGTTAGGGGACCAATGCGTGGATACCATAGAGAAACACAACGGTTACCATGGAAACCATAGAGTAAACCATCAGTAAACTTTCGTGTGGTGTGGCGACTATATGGTGTTGAAATTTCCGTATATATTTAGCCCCATAGACATTACAGCTACAGCATAGGATAACAATCATGTCAACTCTCAGGAAAAATTAAATCTATGATAAAAAGGGGGAATTATTTTTCTGCCTTTCACATCTGCGCAAACCTGATTTGGATAGGTACAGGTATTGGCAGATGATTAACAAGGAGAGATATCGGTTTAGCCTTTAGCCGTCTGTTTCAATGCCAATATGGAGAATTAAGCCCCGAGGTGGCTGCGATAGGAATCGTCATAAACCACAAGACACATTGTATTGGCTGATTAGACTGCGGTTATGACAGTATATCCTCGCTAAGACAGCCGTGATAATTGACTTAGCATGTTCCGATAATGCCAAGTGAGCCCCAGTGGGCCTTCTGGTCCCGTGTGATTTTGGTAAGCCCTTACCTAGTCGCAAGGGGCGCAAAACGAAAATGGGCACCTATAGGTGTCTCTGTATCAATAGCCACGACTAAAGGTGTAATGTACTATACAGTGTACGTATAGTAACAGACCAGCAGCAAGACCATCTCAAGTACAATTCAGCAGGCAAGCATTATGCTGAATCTATCAGAGGTGAATACCTATTCTAGGCCTCTTGGCTACCGAGGTTGTGTAAGGAGATATAGTACCTTCACATGGTAGCAAACTACAATTTTTTATCTAATCAGGTAACGGTGACAACAAACACACAAATTATATTTCGGAACAAACATCCAACAGTTTCCTCAGAAACATCTACAAAGAGAATTATCCACAAAGGAAATTTTACTTGGGAAGCATCAAAGAGTTCACCTGTAAATTAAGAGGACGCCTGACGATGCATTTTTTGCCGCCCATAAGATTAACATTGCGAGCGGCGATTCATTTTCAAGGTTTACCCTTGGTTGGAAAGACACAAAATTTTGCCTGTACCTAGCCCTAACAATGTTCTAGGTCGTGTTCGAAGCAGATTTCCCAATTTCTCACTGGTTTCTTTTATTGCAACTGTTTTTGCAAATGCTATCATTGCATACCTCAAGAAAAGTGCTGTATCTCGAAAACCAGTAAAAAAATGGGAAATCTGCTTCGAACACTCCCTAGAACATTGTTAGGGCTAGGTACAGGCAAAATTTCGTGTCTTTCCAACCAAGGGTAAACCTTGAAAATGAATCGCCGCTCGCAATGTTAATCTTATGGGCGGCAAAAAATGCACCGTCAGGTAGAGCGTCCTCTTAAGAGACAGTGGAAATTTTACTTGGGAAGCATCAAAGAGTTCACCTGTAAATTAAGGAAATAAGTAGCTTTTTCGTGATATACGGAATGTCATCGCGCACGATGAATCCGGATCAGCGTGACACACCGCACTTTCAGCTTGTCACTAAATCCTCATATATGTACGTAAATCCAACCATTATAAAAAAAAATTTCAGTGACCACGAACGCGAACCCCATTTGCATAAACTCAAGTACGGTATTCAGTACGTTAGGTAAACAGTAACGGCCTCGACAGCCGAGGGGACTAAATGGTCGACTTTTGAGGAGCAGTGAGAGCCGGGTCACACCGGTTCGATCCCGATCCTACCAAAAAGTTTTTCTGCTTTGGCATTCACCTCTGATATGTTCACCATGTATTTCGAGGCTGTGGTGGTTCGGAACCCACCTAAAACTGTAAGTCCCCATCGTTTACTCGATGGCTGGGGAGCTGGTATTTGGTAGTGCTGCCAGCTAAGCACAATGGATAGTTCTTGAAAACGGTCTAGTTGCTGGGCTTGTCCCCCCCAACCGCTGCTATTATTATATAGTTTAGTATAGTAGGTGAACAGTAGCCGGAGAGAGATGTCGTCGAAGGCTAAGCCGAATAGTGCAGCCTGTTTTACAAATTTGATTCAGTAATTGCGGGTTTTTTCCGCGCTACATTAAGTATATACACTCCGCTACGCAGGACCTGGAACCTGGATAACACAGAACTGACGAATTCCAGGAGCGGCAAACTTGGGGAATAGAGCTCCGATAGAGGCATTCGTGATTTGCTGGAAAGGAATGTTGGAGGATAGAATAATGTGCCTCTCGTGTTGTCCCCACACCCCGTCAGTGCCATAGTCAGGGAAGGCACTACCAAAGGAAAATCCCACCAGGTGATCACGTGCCGGTAAACTTACAAGTAGCCCTTGATACTATAACTCTGACTGAATGCCAAATACATCCTTATGAATATAGGTATCGCAGTAGCAGCTCAAACCAACCTTTAAAAACTTCCTTTATAAAGAATTCAAAAAATATAAAGTGAAAATAAATATAGTAAGTGTAGGAATAAATCAAATTCCAGTTTAATGAATGATGTAGAAAACCCGCAAGATGACGAGGAAAATTTTCCGCATGCTTAAAACGGTACCAACAAGAATTCTCTATAGATTTTGTGCCTACACTCATACATATCTTTGAAAAAGTTACCCTGAAAGTGAAAAATCACGTGACCAGAGTGATAAAAGCCTAGCAAGTGGTGGAAAACGGATTCACGGAAAATAAAAGAATGAATGGAAGGTAATAACTGGTATCGAAACAACCTGAAGTAAAAGTATGTGAAGCTGAAGAGAGGAACACAAAAAATAATTTTCGGAAGTGAAAAGATGTGGCCTAGTTCGTGACTGAATGTAGCACGATTCCAGCCAATTTCCAGCGGGCCAGGCTTCCGTAGGGCTGTTGGGCTGGTGGGTTAGCAGGGCTGGTAGCTTGCGCGCCACCTGGTCTGACATCCCATCTGCTTCTCTGCATTATTTCCCAATTCTCTTCTTCCCGATTTCCTTCGCATCATCTGGCAGCTCACAATATCCCGAGCCGCGTATGGAGAACGTGTTGAAACTTTCCAGACATATCACAGCCATATTGGTCTTGTTCAGACATCCAGAATAAGAGTGAGCTTTTGTGGGAATCAGTTACAATCGCTATGTTGATCCATGTCTATTTTATTTTACTTTGTGGCAAATCTTCTTAACTCTATTCTTCCTTGCACTTTCCGTGAACGAGTGTACCATACAGTCCTGCACGGTGCGCCACAATGTACCTACCTTCGGTCAATCTCACCAATGTCGACCCGTATCAATGCAAATTAAAATAATAGTGCAATGAAGGAAGAAGATCTATAGGTTCTAGCCCCGAAGCTATTACTTTTTCCTAGTGAATCTTGCCAGCCCGCAGCCCTATTCTCACCTTCACCGAGGGGAGAGAGGTCAGCAGTCTGACAAGGTTTTGATCAAATCATGCAGTCATGCACAGAGTACAGAGGTTACAAAAGGTGGAGGAATCCTGAATGCCACTACGCTCTGGTTTTTCTAGTTCTACCTATCTTGCGCCAGCGCTTTTTTAGTCCAGAGAATTTCTCTATGTGCTACAGGTGTTCACGCGCAAGAATTTCTAGGATACCTGTAATCCTGAAAGTCAGAGGAGGCCGTAAGACGTCCCAAGAGGATTAGAGAACAACTGTAGATGTGCATTAGTCTGCGAGACGCACCTGCTCCCGAGCCATTGGGGGGCATTTGGAGAGCATTGGACGGCACGGATTGCATGGAACCGTAATCCAGCAGGATCAGCTAATGGCAGTTTAACTAGAGCTGGCTCAGCTGTGAGCTGTAAACAAAAGCTACGCAGGTAGGCAGCCGCAGATGCTTTCAGTGCGGCAGCAGATATAGGTTAAGGTGGCTTGATACTCACCTTGCGGTTTTTTTCACAGTGAAACAAGTAAATTTTTAAAAAAATCGTAAATTATTTGTTGGGGACTTGAAATTAATTTGCAACGAATAATTTTCTAGGTAGTGATAGGTAATAGATACTGATTTGTTCCTTTAGAGAAGTAATACACTTTTTAATATGGAACGAAGAACGAACACACACAGTATAAAGGTATAAGGATAAAGTTGATTTAATCTTGGCATCTACGTCAAGCAGCATGGAATTGTTTACGTTCTGTAGCATAATAATACAAGATTGGAAAATACTTCGAGGTAAATGCAAAGAAGTAGGTATTTACCTCCTAACAATGTAAACAGTAACTAATAAATTAGCGCTGTACAATTAATAGATTAGAGTCTGTTCTCCCGGGACAAAGGAACAAGAATTGATTTATTGTTGCAATCTTTTTTTGAGTCAGGGCGGATGCGGATGCTTTGTCTGCAACTCTGGGGGGAGATAAGAGAAAAAGCAAAATGTCTTTAAACGGCTCTTGAAGAAAAGATCAGTGTAATAAAAAGCTTGCATTAGGAAATAAAACAATGAAGGAGTTTTCCGTTTTCATTAGAAGCTCAATCGGTTTGACCGAAATCGCTAATGTACCGGATCCGGTCTCAGCTCAGTCGAATCTAATCGAAGATGCTGAGCTGCTCAGCCGAGTTTTCTCTCTCTCTGAGTAAGACTCTCTCTATTAAGTATACTGAGAGTATGAACCTTTAGGTTAGGTTAGGCTAGGTACTTTTACCCTACACGTTTCCCGCCCACTTTTCTGTTACTTCTCCAATATTCCAGTAGTTTTACTCACTGAAAGTGTTAAAGTGACCAAATCATAGAAGTCTTTTTACTGCAGATTAATAAAGCAGGGTCTCTAGATGACGTCATTCAGGTTAATTACTCAATGTGGGCTATATAGAGTTCTTTATTACCTACTTCTCTGCATTGCAACTTGCCACTATAGGTACATTACTAGCCAAACCTCGCTAAGAATGTCTCCTTGTGGATTCGACAACTGAAAAGGTATATAAATATATAGGTAGGGCCTCAATAGCCGAGTGGACTAAATGGTCCACTTTTGAGGAGCAGTGAGAGCCGGGTCACACCGGTTCGATCCCGATCCTACCAAAAAGTTTTTCTGCTTTGGCATTCACCTCTGATATGTTCAGCATGTATATATCGAGGCTGTGGTGGTTCGGAACCCAGCTAAAACTGTAGGTCCCCATCGTTTACACGATGGCTGGGGAGCTGGTATTTGGTAGTGCTGCCAGCTGAGCACAATGGATAGTTCTTGAAAACGGTCTAGTTGCTGGGCTTGTCCCCCCGAACCCTCAGCTATTATTACATATAGGTATAGGGCTCTTATAGGTACACATTGGCAAATTTCATGCTGTACGAAGTTGAGGTTGTGATTTCGATAGCCGACGATAACGAATGATAAAGAGGCGCACATTGCCAGAGTTTTGTTAAAATAACTGAAAGGCTAGATACAATAACAACACTGAAAGGCTAGATACAATAACAACACTGAAAGGCTAGATACAATAACAACACTGAAAGGCTAGATACAATAACAACACTGAAAGGCTAGATACAATAACAACACTGAAAGGCTAGATACAATAACAACACTGAAAGGCTAGATACAATAACAACACTGAAAGGCTAGATACAATAACAACATCTAGCTCGTGCTTGAATCGATTTTTGGAGAGGTTCTCAACTTACGCGGCGTTTAATTTGCCCGCGGGTTTGAAACACACAGGTGTCTTAAATGTCTCGTAAATATTAACTTGTTCAGTCTCGCACTCACCGCTTTACTGTAAACTAAAGCGGCAACCACTATTCGTCTTCAGCCAACAGCTAACTCATATTTTCTTATCGCTTTCCCCTTAAATTATAAACTCATCATTTTACGATGAAAATTAAGTAGGGTATTTTATTACTGTTCCTTCACTTCGAAACTAAACGAAGGTTTAATTATTTAATGTGCACAATATGGGAAATACCTACCACTTAACGACAGACCGTTCACCGAGGGGGTAACCACTCCACTGAGATTCCATAAATATTTCCAAAGATTCCCAACGATATTCACAGAAAGACGAACCCCGAAGGGGTTCCAAAAAATTCCAAGATTCCCTGAGATTTCATAAAGATTTCCAATGATTCCCAACAAGATTCCCAACGAGATTCCTGGAGTGGTTAACCCCTCGCCGTTCACCCTGGTCATATACTGGTATAAACGAACTGCTAAAGGGGAGTCTAAACCTCATGCCAAGGAAAAACAGCTGTGTAAGAACCCAGAATGTGACACTCCGGGGGTACCCCAACTAAGGGGACCCCTTGATTTCGAAAATTTGCACGGAAACAATACTTAATCGCCATATTGGCTGGCGAGAAAGTAAAAACACTTACCTACCTGAAAAAAACAGCAGTCAGCAAGAGAAGCTTCCGCTTGGCAATGTACGTATAGTTGGTTAGGCAAAGGTTAACCCGTAGTTTTGCAACCAACAAGTGTCAGACACACAGTGCAAGGCATGCTTTTGAAACTTCACATCAGACGCCCGAGTTGTATGTATACACTCAGACACATTAAGTAATAGCTACAATATGTTACTTTATTATTCTCGTATCAAAACCAAGTAAGCGAGGAACAGATGAAACGAATTATGTCACGGAAAACTTATTACTCCAGCTCATGTGTTTTTATGGAACGAAATGCAATTTAAAATGTATAAAAGGTTCATTTAACGCTGTAGGCAGTGTAGATGGTTACCTACACACAACTTTATTGTATTTTGTACAGGAAAGGTTTTTCTCGTATATCTGGTGGAAATTCAGGTAGATGATTTCGAATTCTGTAAAAAAGAAAGGGGTATAACCACCTTGAGGGGTGGGGTGCAATACAATTTTCCTCCCCTTGGCCTTTTTGGCTTTTTACAGGAAGACGTAAGTATAGGTATAGATGCCATCACTGACCATGGTGAAGATTTATGTAACGGAATGTAGCTATGTAGGTACGCATTTTGTGGGTGGATAATTGATATTGGATACAGCCAGTGAAAGGGTGGAACAAAGCCGAGTTCTGGGCCGTGGGCGTAACAGGACCAAAACCCGGGGGGGGGGGGGGGGGGGGGGGCTCAGCCCCAGGCCTTCTCTTCGTGCATGGCTTTATATGACGTTATGTGCAGGTCAGAAAAGTCCTGGGGCTAATCCCCACAGCCCCCCCCCCCCTTGCTACGCCTATGTTCTAGGCAGGAATGCATAGGAGGAAATGCAGAGGTCAGCAACTGAAGTGCGTTTCCTTCATGCAATTATCAAGTTTGCTCGTTACGGGCGATTTCTCCGTCCAAACATATCGTTGAAGTGGTTAGAAGGATGTGACCCGGGGGTTTGAAGTAGACTTTTCGTTGTTGGTAAGTGTTAGTGTCGTAATGCTCTAAAAGCCGAAGCGCAGACGAACACTTGACACAGACCCCACTTCTGCGAAACTCCCTCTCGCCTCTCTCGGTCCCTTTTTATCACCAATTCTCCATCTTGTGGGTGAGAGCGGGTTTGGTAAAACATGGTCTCAGTTCGTGCCTTTCACACGCTAAAAAATACATTGGAAGCATACCTAGTTGTTTTTCATTTGGTACTCAAAGAATCGCTTGGGAACACAGAAAAGTTCCAGCTGGAAATAACTCGTTATGTGTTCTCAATTTCATCTAAAGTGATCGTTTTTTGATATTATCCATACAACATCTCTATTATATGTTATTCATCAAGACGCCAAGCGTTATAGCTTAATCCAGAGTTATCTAACAGTAAACGGTGATATCTACAATTTTTTATTTTTTAAAAATAGTCGTCACATTAACGCATTAATTCGGGATTACAGAGTAGCACGGCAGGGCTTTCGCAGCTGTGGATTAAGAGGACCCAGTCCTGATGAGTACTTAGCCATCATCGACTGGAAGAAAACTTGACTGTTAGAAAAGTTGGGACCCTGCATCCGACAATATAGGCCCTAGCCCAACTATAGGGCCAAAGAGCAAAGGGATTTTATGCAATTTCAACTCAAGAATGTAAGGGTAAAACATAGTAAGCTCAAGGCAAGGCTGGCAAAGGCGTGAGAGGAATCATTTGAAAACAAAGAACTCAATTCAGCGAATGGCAAATAAATAGAACTGACCCACAAACTGGTAAGAATGGGAAAAGCCAAGGAAAATCAGGATTTTCTTGAAAGGTTACGAATGGTATAGGTAACATTACGACATAGATAGGAATCCTAAAAATACTGGGAAATACCGGGTTTAATCGAAGTCGGAATAGATGGCGGGTGTAAGGGAGCCGCCCTGGTTGGCCTGAGGCATGGAATCCACGAGAAATTGAGGTTTTTTCGATAAAACCAAGAATAGCCATTTCCGAAGGCATTAGCGGGAAATATACGAGACGGGCCGCGGCCCCAGGGAGGGCTGGACCCCACATTATTCAAATTCAGGCGCCCCACAAGGAGCCGCTTTGGTTCCCTCTAGTCCCAGTTCTACTCCTAGTCCTAGCATTCGTCAAGGGTCCCATCACCCACTCCTGAGAGGCAAGCCTAGTCGAGAAAGAGGACCCTCACAAACTGATCAATTTTTCAGCTTCTCTTTCTTCGACTTTGAATCCTGTGAATTTATAAGAGATTTTTTATTCCGGTTGTGGTAGGTACCATTCCGAGGGGTTACCACTCCCGAGATTGCTTGAGATTGCATGAAGATTTCCAAAGATTTTCTGAGATTCTCAACGAGATTCGTGGAAAGATACACCCCAGAGGGTTAATTACTCCAGAAATTTCCAAGACTCCCTGAGATTTCATGAAAATTTCCACTGATTGTCTGAGATTCCCAACGAGACTCCCAACGAGATTCCTTGAGTGGTTAACCCCTCGGTCCATCCAAAATTTACGACTAGGTACATAATACCTAATAGTGTTATTGATTGATTAGAACTGGTAGATGCCTCGTCAATACTTTGTCACAAATCTACAGGACTTACCATAATTTGAAATAAAATCCTAGCACTTTCCTCAGATTCGTAAATGAAAAGATCTGTCTTGGGCCTTACGAGAAAAACTTTGAAACATTACGCTTTGCTCTTTTGCGTCTGCTGGATGAAGCTGGGAAGACTTTAAAGTTGTATTACAACCCTTGTGAAACAGTACATCAAACTTAACTTGAAACTCTGAACCAGGAGGAAAAGGAGAAGTCACCTGGAAGTCATTAAAATTAAATAATTAACAATATTACAAATAGCCAATTTTTGCCTGTGAATTTTCTCTGTAGAATAGCAGCCTGCTCTTCTTCCGGAGGTTTAACTTCCTCCACGGGATAACCAGGAGGAATAAATAGGAAAATTTGACTTCATTTTTGACAGATTTATAGTTTTTGGAGAACGAAAACGTAGCTCGTGGCTGAGATCCTTTCCCCATTTTTACTCTAATATTCATCATTTATTCACCCTTTTGGAGATTTTTTCTCACCCAGTCAACAAAGCTGTATCAGGTACCAATGAATAAATAAAATGCCTGAGGTAATCCTGAAAATCCTTAAAATCCTTAAAAAAATGTCACCAAAGCAACATACTTCCGAACTTCAAACAAATATAGGTACCAATAAAAGAATAAAAGACTCTTACAATTCCACCATTTTTAAATTATCCTTCCAATTAAATGAAAAAAAGCCTAGCCGGAAGCTCTTAACATGCAAACAATAAAACAAAGCGCTCACGCATATACATGGTTAAGGGGAAGCACTTAGAACCCAACAAGTGGGACGGGGTTTCAAAGGCGGCGCCCCAGGCCTCTCGGGGCGCGAAAAGGACGATAATGGATCATAAAGACAATATTTCCTCAAGTGAAAAATTGAGATTATTACCAGCGACTGGCAGAGGGCGTTTATTGTTTTCTGGGGAGATTTCTAAACTGGCTCCCCTTGAAAACCATTCCAAATTTTTCCCTATTCACTGCACGCCTCTTTTTACTGACATCGTGCCGATTTTTAAAAAAGTTCAAAATCTTTTTCTTCTGTTTCTTTACAGAGCAGCTTGCGCCGTGCACGGCAATTCTTTCTTTCTGGTGCTCACATTCCACAATTTGACCATTTCTCTGCATGTGGTATATGTTGGCTCTGAGTACCATCACAATTAGAGAAATCCGAGGGGTTAACCACTCCAGGAATCTCGTTGGGAATCATTGGAAATCTTTATGAAATCTCAGGGAATCTTGGAATTTTTTTTTTTTGGAGTGTTTACCCCTTCGGGGTTCATCCTTCTATGAATATCGTTGGGAATCTTTGGAAATCTTTATGGAATCTCAAAGAATCTGTGGAGTGGTTACCCCTTCGGAGAAATCTTAGGGTGCGGAGTGATCTACTTCAATACGTCCACGTTTTGAACCATAACCAAATAGTTAGAAGAGGCTTTTCCAGGTGCAGGTCTCCAAAAGTGAAGAAATTTTATCCACTGCCGTTTGGAAGTAAAAACTATACTAACAATACTAACCAATGGAAACAATACAATCAAAATAAATAAATAAATAAATAAAATAAATGTAATTCCCCATTATCCAGCTCCGCACAGCGAGCCATGCGGAAGCTCAGAGGGTCCGTCAGTTACATATTAAAAACTAAAACTAAACAAGATATACTACATATACATACATATAAAAACAACATATCAAACAAGGTACAAATATATCACCAGGACATTATCTCCTCAAGTGTATAGTGCACCTTCTCTTCCAGCAAGTCGCGAACTCTCCTTCGAAAACAAGTACGAGAAGTTTCGTCCCTAAGAGCTTGAGGTAAAGAATTAAATAGAGTAATTGCCCGATACTGCGGAGATTTTTTAAAAAATTCAAATGTATGACGGGGGGTAATAAGTCTTGTCCGAGAGCTTCTCTCTTTGTTCACCCCTTGCTGGAATAGATTGCGTCGATTAAAAACAAAAGTCAACATGTTGTACACATAAAGGCAAGGAACCGTTAAAACATTCAACTTCTTAAAGTACTCCCTGCAATGAGTTTGGGGGTGCAACTGAAAAATACATCGAATAGCCCGCTTCTGTAGTTTAAACACACGCTCATCCAGCCTAGCCGAAGTATTGTACCACATTATGATACCGTAGGACACAAGAGATTCAAAACATGCGTGATACACCAGTTTTAAAACATTAACAGGTAAAACTTTTGAAAGGTGCCGAAGAAGGAATATGGCTGAGTTTAACCTTTGGCACAGCCGGTTCACGTGATTTTCCCATGAAAGCCGGTCACTAATATACATACCAAGGAACTTGGTTGATTCGTCAAGGACTAGATCATCGTCATCATGACGAGCGACCAAGCCTACTTTATTGGAGTGCGTAAAATCCATTATCTTTGTCTTTTCCGTATTTAGACTCAGCCCGCTAGCATCAAACCATTTTTTGGCCTCTTCCAGTAGTTGAGAACATAGAGAGCTGAAGTCACTACCACAAGGGCCCCGAAACAAGAGGCTGGTGTCATCTGCGAAAAGAGTGCACTCAGCCACACGAGGTGCAATACATTCTGGCAGGTCATTTACGTAGATGATAAAAAGAACTGGACCTAAAATTGATCCAGCTGGAACGCCCTTATTTACGGGGACCCACTTTGAATAATAGTTTGAGGCTTCTGCCTGTAAGCGAACTCTCTGGGTACGCCCCTGTAAGTAAGAAGAGAACCACTCAAGGGCTGCTCCCCGAATTCCATAAAACTCCAACTTATCTAAAAGTATTTCATGGGAGACAGTCTCAAAAGCACGGCTTAAGTCTCAACTGCAGTCTATCTGAAGCATGGCAGTAATAGCGTGGCACCTGTAGTGGCCGGTGGCCGGAAAGGAGCTGCCGCTGTAAAGCAGGTCGAAGGGCAGCTCAAGGGTTGATTTACGGCGTTTTAAGTTTGGCAAGACGTGTTTCTACCACCTCTGTTCTCCACTTCCTGAACCCCTAGCCCCAACCACGACCTCTTCCCATTTGCTTTCAGCGGGGATGAGCTGTTTCCGTGTATCCTATCCCTCAGCTTTCCTGTTTTCCTCCCATTCTCCCGAATTTGCCAGCTTTACGCGTGAGTTCGCCATTTCAATCAGGACAACTAGTTTAAACAAGTATCTCAACTGTGAATTCGAGGAATATCGCATTCTCCCATTTAACGGCTTGTTTCCTTCTAACCTCTCATCTAGATCAAAAACCGAATGGTGGGAAAACAGTTTCCAGGGCGCGGAGGCCAAAATTTTGTTTCCCCAGCAAACGATGCTGATGCTTCATAAAAAGTCACCCAAATTGGTAGGACGCTGTACCAATATGCTACCCACATGAACATGTACTTAGACAAGGGAGATATAAGTCTTATGCAACCACAAAGGAAATGGTAGTCCTAGAACCGAGAACAGTACCCGCATACCACTCCAGGAATCTAGTTGGGAATCTCAGGCAATCATTGGAAACCTTTGTGAAATCTCAGGGAATCTTGGAATTTTCTGGTGTAGTTAACCCTTCGGGGTGCATCTTTCCACGAATCTTGTTGAGAATCTCAGGAAATCTTTGGAAATCTTCATGCAATCTCAGATAATCTCAATCTGGAGTGGTTACCCCCTTGGAAATGCAGCTATCTAGTGCCTGGACAATATTCGTACTTCACCTTGTCCCATTTACCAAACCAAGAAAAATAGAACATAAAAATATTTCTGCTTGTGAGATAACTTCCATTACTTATGTTAACAAAAAAAAGGCACCCCCGAAAATGATAACACGAAGTAGCCATCCCTTTTAGGAGGCCGGCGTATTAATGGAACACACTTCTTCTCCTTTTCAATGTTTCTCCCATAAGAAGAGCTGCGGAGAGCGATATCTCTTCGAAAGGTTACGCCTTAAATACCGCAAAGTCAGATTTACCGCCCCTGAGGCGCTGTTAGTGCTGCTGGCGGTTAAGCTCCACACTGACGTTCTGCATTGAGATAGCTCATATCCACTGCTGATTTCCCCGTTATTCACAAAATGAAATGCGAGCATTTTCAGCAATTTAAATAAAAGTGTTGATTTGCAGATGCAACAAATTCTAATTTAATGGTATTTGAAATGGGTCAGGCAAAGCTTGTCTGTGATGAAAATTTGTACACGTCAATGATGTTTTGATTTCGTGCTCATGGTTGTGATTGAAAACTGCTGATGAAGCAATGTTAATTAACGTTGAAGGTGCCTCATGCAGTTTTCGAACTGTAATTGAATTACTTTGATTGAGGCTGTAGGTATGTAGATACAGGACACACTAAGGGTGCGTCCCACCATGCCCAGTTAAAATTTAACTGGAGATTTACCATGTTAAATTTAACAGTTAAATTTAACATGGTAAATCTCCAGTTAAATTTTAACTGGGCATGGTGGGACGCACCCTAAGGCTATGTATTCACCTGATTGATAGTCATTACAAAACATTTCAATTGAAGAATCTGCAATCATGCGAATTATTTACACATCGAGATTTTTGTGGTTCGGAACCCACGGACCTAATATGATGAACAAGAAAATGTCAACATGCAAAACCCACCATAGAAACATATATCTACGATTGAGTCAGCAACAGGGTTCTTCCAAACGTGGAGGAAATCTCGCAGATAATATTTACAGAGGGCTCGCTGTCCCTGCACGATACGTTCGTGCTTCGGATCAGCCCGGAAGGAAGGGCAACCCTCCCATCAAATCGTTAGATTCTTTTGTCCAAATATAGTTCCATCTTCCCCTAAATAATAATACTATAAGACCTAAACATATATTTTTCCAGGAAAGGAGAGAAAAATAATAAAAGACAAGGGCATAAAGTTAAAGATGGAAGAGTGGGATGTTTTTGAGAAAAGTAAGGAAGAGGCTTCTTATATTTCCAGCTAAGACTGCCTCTCCTTTCATTTCCGGTGTACCCCGGCGATCCGCTTATCCGGTCCGCTGTTTGCTCTTGAGTTCCGAGGAGTTGGTTTGATAAACTGCCGCACTGTCCCGACGACACGCGCTAAGATCCCGTCGGGGACGGAGACGTGTCTCTCTGCCATGTGGGGCCATCCCATACCACCCGACTATACCTCACATTCATTTTGGGAGGGTAAAGAATAGGTTTTTGAGACCATTCTATTTCAGGGGTGTTGTCCAGGCATTTCTCTAATTAAGTAACATCATATTTCTGTTTCAGTAAAACTCCAGCAATGAGAAATTTGTCTACTTACCAAAGGTGCGAATGGCGAATTGCTGGAATGAACCAGCCCGTAGCGCAGCGGGAGTCAAAGTTTCGCGACACGGACCTGTGAACAGTGAAGGGTTGTTTTAAAGACAGTGCAGCAGAAGAAGTAGTCAAACTGTGACCATGGCTGGAAGAACCAGTGCAATCGTAGCTGTTCTAGTATGCCAGTATGCCACCTGCTTCCAAGGTACGTAAAAACTATATTTTACTAGCCAAAAATTTACTAGTAAATAGTAGATACCTTGATTAGTACAATATAGAAATCTAGCCTATAGCCACCAATGACATGATTCTCCTTGATTTTTTTTTTAAACGCGCGACGTTTGGAGCACATATGCGCCGATGAGTTGGTTTGTTAGGTGTTTTCGGCCGAAGCCGAAGACGAAGTGGCCGAAGCCAATACATCCATGTCGGAAGCGGAAAATTTTTCCTTTCCGCCGGGATTCGAACCCGGACCTCTCAGGACACAAAGCGGACCCCTTGACCACTCGGCCACTGAGAGGCAAGCTCCTCAGTCCTCCTTGCTAATTAAACAGGATATAAATAAAAATTTAAATGAGAAACGAGGAGGAGAAAAGGAAAAAGTGATTATGAGTGCCATGTGGGGGCGGCGGTCACTCCAGCGGTTTCTTAGCTGGTTGAGCACCCCCTCCCTTCCCCCTCCTTTCCCCCACCCCATTCCCCCACTCATTCATTTATCAGCAGCCCGCCAATTTCATAATTAACTCCATTAATTACCACCCGAATCTCGAGTGTTTTTAAAATGTTTTCCTGCCGAAACACATGTATTGAGCAGCCCTGATTTATCCCCTTTCGAAGTAAGGTTTCTGAATTTTTTAGGTTACCTCTCCCAAATATAAATTAAAATACATAAAAGTCAAAGCACGCTGACCAACCACAGTGCTTAAAGGTTCGAGGGCCAACGGCAAAAACTCGTAAAGGCAAATGGGACGCGATTCACATCGGATTAACTATTACCTTAAGAATTTATAGATCTTGCTCTCTGAAGCCCTTTACAATAATCAATAGCTGTTTCATTAGAATTGCAACTACGTCTTTGTTTTCTGGGGACCGTTTATTCTTGTTTGTTCCTCTTTACTTTCTTTGTCACTTTCTTCCATCGTCTTGAGCTCTTCATAGAGCAAATAAAATGTTACAAAATTGTCATTTTTTGTTATTTGCGAGATTTTGATTTCTTTTCACTTGACTGCAAGAACAGCTTTGCTCCCCGTAATCAGGTAGGTACTGAAGTATCCAGGAAGGAAAGGGCTCTACAACCCCCCTCCCCAAATTATGCCAACTTTCTGGGTCATACACCATGATCTGTAAAAAAAACCTTCAGGCCTTTCAGTCAATTCTTGGTAAGGCCCTGAGCCCTGAACCAATTTCCCTTATTCCCGTATTTCATTAGTTCATTATTGAACTCGGTTATTACGTAATTTACCCAGAATTCACTGTATGCTGTATTCAACTATACAAACTAACACTCAACCAACCAGATAACCAATATGAGACTGTAGCTACACAGCGAAGTAGCAAAAACTGACCAGATAATAATATGTTGTATAGTAGGCCGGTAGGCAGAACCCCGTATAACCACGGAACATCCGGGTACGCTATTTGGAAGCTTCCCTGGACATTAAAAATACCATCCTAGTACCGTTAAATGTCTGTTTACAAATCGCGTCCATAAAGCTTCCCGTGTACCTTCCATGGACGGTTCAAGAACTGGGTACGGTACCGGATTAACCTTCAATGAGGCCCCCAGCTAGACTCGATTTCTAGGCCCTTTTATTTTATTATTTTTGTAATTTAGTGCCAAGCAAAGCAGAATGTGGGGGGAAAAGACAAAAAAGGAACCTGTTTTCCAGCGAGCAGAAAATTTCACTAACCTCCGTAAAATCTCCATATTTCCTAATTGTTTATTACGTTGGGGGCCCCTTCAGAGCGTAGGCCCCAAGCTATAAGTAGCTTATTTAGCTTAATGGTTAATCCAGCACTGCAGGTAGGTCGCGTACGTGTTGTGTATAGATAGGCAGGGGCGCCAGATTTTGAAAATCCGGGGGGGGCAAGAAGTTGTAAACATTAGATATTCAATTTACTTATCACTCTTATCAGTACACTACAGTGCCCCCCTCGGAATATTCCGGGGGGGGGGGGCAAACTGGACCCTGCCCCCCCCCCTCCCCCCAAGATGGCGCCCCTGTAGATAGGACGAATCAGTTAAGGAATGAGTAATACCTGAGCATCCCCAAATGTGCTGAAGAAGTTGAATTACCCAACCAAAATTCCAAATACCCAAGAAAAAATGCGCAACATTTTTATTTTTCTACAAAGTTGTTTTCTTCCTACCCAATTTCAGCCTAGCATTAACGTCCGTAGTCCGGCAGACCGTAGCAAACGGCCGTAACAAAGCTGAATCGGGAAGGCTGAACGACGTTTCGGCCGCCATTCCCACAGCAATAAGAAGGCGCCATCTGGGAACGAAGTTGTGCGTTGAAACGGCGTGTGTTTTAGCCCCATAAAAGATCCATTTGCTCACAATAGTTGGTTCCAAGCAGGCGATGTTCAAGTATCCTCGGCTTGAATTAACTGGAAAATCACTAACTGCTTATCTCCTGAGGTTTCTCTATCGTTTCAGATTGGAATTTCCGCCAGTTTTCTCTGATTGCGGAAAATCATGCTCTTGAGAAAAGTTTTTCAGTTTATAAATAGCTGCATTGATATTGACGAAAAGTCAAACTGGAAGTTTTCTGGGTCACATATAACGGAGTTCATGAACTTTTCTCGGTGCATCAACTGCAGAGACCGACGACCGACTCATACAGATCTGAGGTGCTGAGGTCAGGGCACATATACCTATACCTAGGTATTCTTAATAATGCACAGATTCGGCCCAGCTTCGGCCAATTTCATATTTATGCCGCATCCGAATTTCAGGTTGAATATTTCGAAAGGTACAACTCCACTCAGCTGAACTTCAAAAAGCTGGGAGCAAGTCCATGCATGAGGACAATATTGTACTTAATTACCTAAATAAAGTGAAAAACCTGAGCATAAAATTTTGTATAGTAAAGGGAAAATATAGGTACATTCGCTATTTTTTTACGTCTGGACTTCAAACTTTGTGAGAAAAATATTGGATAGTTAAATATTCTGAAATATAATATGTCTTTTTAACGTCATTACTCATGAGGCTATGTTGTGATTTCACGATTGGTTAATTTTGGACAATTTTTTTGGTGGCAAAAATCACTCGATCGTTAAATTACAACATAGCCTCATGAGTAATGACGTTAAAAAGACATATTATATTTCAGAGTATTTAAATATCCAATAGTTTTCTCACAAAGTTTGAAGTAAGTTAGTCCCTAGGAAAATTATATAAAAATTGTCGAACATTTACGGGAATCAATAGAGAGGAGGTAATGAAAGGGGGCCTGTGAGAATGCTCACTGCTCACGAGACAGTGAATCCAGTCATAAGCCAATAGCCCGGAAAAACTGATTTATGAGGGACGCGTGTTATGAAAAGGTCTTAGAACGGAATAAACTGGCTTTGGAAGCCAGGACGTTAGCGGGTAAATCGCCGGATTACGAACCCAAATGGCCCACAGTCACCCTCAGTCCTCAAACCTTTATACGGGCTTTAACTAGTGTGCCCTATGTGATAATTCCACCAGTAACTGAGGTAATATGCACGGAACAAAATTCCTATTTTTTGGTACACAATTTCCAAGGGGTTAACCACTCGTTGGAAATCTCCGTTGGGAATCATTGGAAATCTTTATGGAATCTCAGGGAATCTTGGAATTTTTTGCAGTGGTTACCCCTTCGGGGTTCACCTTTCTATGAATATTGTAGGGAATCTTTGGAAATCTTTATGGAGTCTCAGGGAATCTCAAGGAATCTCTGGAGTGGTTACCCCCTCGATAATTTCATTTCCGTTTAGCCAAAACACAAGCGGAACTAGAAGGGTGTTTTCCAACACCAACATGAGGAAACTATTGGAGATTTTTTCTTATGGAGAAGAATAAATCATTTTTACATCTGTTCCAGAACAAAAAATACTTAGAATTGTTTCCCGACTTAGAACGAACCCCAACACTCTTGGTCAGTAGAAAATTACGATTTTCTCCGGAATTTCACATGGTTTCCCAACCACATTTCACAATCACGGTTTTTAGGTAATCAATCCAGCCTTATTTCCCGTTGATTTGCCGACAGACAAGAAAATCTGATTTCCGAAAGAAAAAGACACCAAAGGTGTCTACGATCATACGGTTACAGTTGAGGGGTTAACGACTCGTTGGGAATCTCGTTGGGAATCATTGGAAATCTTTATGAAATCTCAGGGAATCTTGAAATTTTTTGGAATGGTTACCCCTTCGGGGTTCAACTTTCTATGAATATCGATGGGAATAATCTTTGGAAATTTTTATGGAATCTCAGTGGAATCTCAAGGAATCTCTGGAGTGGTTACCCCCTCAGTTACAGTTTTGGAGGGGTTCCTGTTTGAGGTTAAAATCTGTGCAGCCCCTTAGGAACCTTTTTTTAACGCGGATGATTGGGTTGTGAGATTTGTTTCAGCCGAAGCCGAATATGAGTGGGCCGAAGGCAGTTTAGGATTGGGCTGAAGCCAATACATCCATGTCGTAAGCGGAAAATTTCTCCGTTAACCGGGATTCGAAACCGGACCTTTCAGGACACAAAGCGGACCCTTTGACCGCTCGGTCACTGAGAGACCTTTTGTGCAAAGTCAAATTACTAATAAGCCGAAAAGGGGAGTACATACTTAAGCCATGGAGTAGTTACTTATACGTGTGAATTTACGTTAATCTTGTACCTCAAGGTTCGTGCTTGGTTAAATATTTACGGGGTTAAATAAGTGGAATTATAATTTAAAATAACACGCGGTTTCATGTAAATTCATAACAAGGCACTCGAGTTCACGTTTGCTACAAATTCTCGAGTCTCAGGTTCCCTCAGCCCCAATACCTTTCACTATCATCTGCGTCATTTTCCTTCTCTTTTATGTTATACGAAAATACCTTCTTAACCAAAAGTAAATTTAGAGTTGCGGCAAAATGGTAAACTCTTCCAGCTTTCTACTTTTGCACTAGCTATACCTATACCTATAGGTGTTGTAAGAAAATGGGAAAGGTGGGGAAAGGTTAAAAATGAAATGCGTCTAGGGTTTAAATTTTAACCTTCATTAATACGTTTCTCCAGGCTTGACCTTTCTAAAATTATTTTATGATGAATTTTTAGACTGCTGAGCAAGTGACATAAACAGCCGCAGGCATTTTGTAAATACAATACCTCTGTTAGATTCACTAAGCATTCAGGACCATGCATGGAAAATCTAAAACCTCAAATTCGAAATTTACGAGGGTAAACAACAAAGTCTCAATTTCGATAAAGTGACCCTTGGATAGTGATGCACGAAAATTTCTGGTCTTGCTTTCGGTCTTGCATTTCTTGCATGCAAGAACAAGAACAAGAACAACAACATTCATGGATTGCAGTCCATGTTACGAAAAACTCTGCAGACTATGCGACGATAGATTGCACTTGAAATGGCCTTTCGGTAGGAAACAAACTACGCATTATAGCAGCAGAAAATTCCACGTGTGTGCAAGAAATTGCAAGAGTCTCGCAGCAAGAACAAGAACAAGAGCAAGAAATTATTTCTACTGCAAGAACAAGAACAAGAAATGGCATTACCACCCTTGGAGCTGGTGTGTAGTGTGTAGGTGCCCCTTCGCAACGCCCGTGTGAAAAAAACTTCTGGACACAATAATAATTATTATCGTTGAATGTAGGGTGGATGAAGCAGAATACGGAGTGGAATGTTAAGTTGTAAATTGTGTTGCGCTGTCACTTCTGTCGCTAGTGTCGCTGCGTTTCAAACCATCAATTCACACGCGGCCAAACATGCAATTATGCAAACGGGTTGTGCAAGAATCCCAACCATGCTGCATTCCGACATTACTCATGATTACTGCTGCTATTTAAATCGGTATAAATAGGGGTGGTAGGGACCTCACGATGAGGTAGAGTCCGCGGTGGTGAGCACTAATTGCTAGATTTTTGTGTGAATGTGGGAAGGAGGGGGAGGGGGAGGTCAAGAGGTCGAGACAGACCTCATGACTCATGAGTATGGGGCGGCAACGTTGGAAAGTGTTAGGTACTTCTGATACATGGTCTGAGAATGTAAAGTCACGAGAAAACAGTTTTTGACAACATTGTGGCAGAAAAAAATCATCTAAAATTCGCTTTTTTTATGTTATAAAAATTCCTGCTATATAGACAAATACCACTGACTTAACGCCGACTTCTGGTTTCCCATTATTTTCTCTCTCAAGAAAAGAGGAACGATTTGCAATTGATACCTATATATACAAATATTTCATCAGTGGATAGTTCTAATCAAACTCCTGTGACCGAACACCCATCCTACATCGAGAAATAAACAAAAAGGAAGAACTACAAACAGCTCTTCAAAATTACAACTTCCCCTGCCATTAGTTCGTTACTAACCGAGGCCATTTCTCATAAGAACATTTCATGATTCAAATAAAGTTAACCCGAAGGACAAGGAGGCCATCAATAATAGTATACGATGACCCATTAGTGAGATTAAAGAAATCAGCGATTACTGAGGGAGCCGTAGCACCATTTATCAATAATGGCCGCCGCCGGCGAAGCTTCTCCTTGGCACGTTATGATCGCGGCTGTCACGCCGCCTTTTTGTTCCCAGTCAAAGGAAAAACTGAACCTATTCATTAGTCGTGATTGCGTGGCATCATCAATACATGTTTACTTCATATTAAGGGGAAATGGAGCTGATTCACGGCGAAGGATCAAAATAAGCAGGTTTCCTTTTCATTACTTCACCTGCTGGGGAAAATCCTAGGCGAATATCAGAAATACGTGTACCTACTACTTATACTCCGCGCGACTCTTGGATGATAGTAAATTTAGACTTATCGAAGGGTCGAGAGGCTACAGATATGTGAATTGTCGTTTCTAAACTATTTTAGATCATTGCGACCCTTCTTCTCAAGTCTACTTCTGGTTCTGAACAAAAAATAATTTTGGGAACCCTGTGTTTTTTTTAAAACAATGTGTGAAGTTACTCTCATCCTAGAGACGCGTGGAGTTTAGGTATGCAGATTTTTCGAAAGGTCATTCATTCAAAAAATAAAATACACACAATGAATGATTTTTATCCCGCGTTCAGTTGAAATAGCAACTGCTTGGCAGTCGTTTTGCAACGGGTGCGGGCGTTTACAGTCGGCAGTTGAATCACACGACAGGCTGCATTAGCTATTTACAGAGATTAATAGATTGATTGCCCGTTTGAGCGACTAGTGCATGCCTGATATTATATAATTAATCGTGAATGTTCGCCGGGTGCCGTTTAAATATGAATGAGTTTAAGCTTTAGATCTGTTGTCAGTGGATATTGTATGATCTAGCTAATTGTCGAGTCTCCACTTTTGAACCCCTGACTCCCCGATAGTACCTACCCCATTTCCTATCCAGAAAAATATGGTAGAAATTGTTTTTGAACAAAAAAAAAGGTGGACCAAAACAGTTGATAGGTAACCTATCGTAAAAATATTTTCCTGCACTACCTGCAAACAAAACAATGAACTATAAACCACTACTGACAATATTCAAAACCTAAATACTATAAAGGCCTGGAGCAGATGACAACATAAGAAGTCAAAGAGTACTGAAGTTGGATATCAAGCCAAATAGAAAATCAGCAACAAGAACGGGTACACATAAAAGCAGGACTAGGGAATGGTGGAAGCATTTCTTGTAAAGAAGCCGTCGATACAGAAATGAATACGTAGCACTAGCCATTCATCCATCATGCCCCGCCAAAGCTTCCCGCGCCGCCATTCACGTGTCTTGGTCCCCAGCCATTCAAAGGACTTCGTCAATGTCAGCGCGACTTGACGTGTCAGCAGAAGACAGTGATAAACAGCCCAGCCTGCCAACATCTTACGCCGATCAAAATTTTTGGAGCTAACTCTCTCCAAATAAAACGCAGATTTTCATAGCTATTCTCCATAAGATCTGCTAGTGCTTACTCGCGATTATTCCTCCAAACTCTTCTTATTCTCTGGTAGCTGTAGTTAATATTTACTAGTAGCTTCATATAAGGTTTTCAGCTCGGTTTTCAGTTTGGTCAGTAAGTAGGTAGGTACACGAACTTTTTATTTATTTATTTTATAAAATATAAATACGCTGAAATAAAATGCGGCATAATTAATGAAAGCACAAATATCGCAACTACAAAACGAGTAAATTCAGATCAATTATGGGAAGGCTTTGATAAAGGCTTTTAGGTCACTGCAGTTTGCAGCTGCTGATTTTGATTCTTTGCCAATGGCCGTCAATAGAGCATTGGTGCTGGGGGCCGGGGCTGGTTGTACATTGTCCAAAAACCGCCCTCTGAGGACGTCCGTCAAACGTTCAATATCGACCATGCAAACACTGGTATTAGCCCCCTACCCCTCCCAAGTTCTGCTACAACAACGTATTAAAACGGAACAAATGAACTCACGGTCGGCCATTATGTTGTATTTTGGCCTAACTAAATTATAACATGCATTCAGCCCTCTGTACAATACCACACCGGGTTGAAGTTGGGTAGGGAAAGCTTCCTCACAAATAAAGTGGCATGGACAGAGTGGAAGGGGCACGAAAATGCTTACAGAAGTCGTAAAGAAACCTAGTTTAAAAAAATCTTCTAAACCTACTGAATATATACCTATCAGAGGTTAGTGCCGATCACAAAAACTTCCTTTGATTTGGGTTTGAACCGTCCTGACCCGGCTCTCAGATTTCCCAGCTATCAAGGATTATGTACAGCCTCACCTGCACACCTAATAAGTCTAGGAAAATAATGCCCTTAGGGTGCGTCCCACCATGTCCAGTTAAAATTAAACTGGAGATTCACCATGTTAAATTTAACTTAAAAGTTAAATTTAACATGGTAAACATAGGACAAAATCTCCAGTTAAATTTTAACTGGGCATGGTGGGACGCATCCTTAGAAATGTTTCCACATGATTTAACTATTGAGAACAGTTATTTTTACGTATTTTGAAAGGGGGTGTGTTCCACCCAGAAACTACCATTTTGACTTCATCCCTTCTCTCCCCTTGAATGATAAAACAGGCACGGGAAAGAGGAGAAAACCTCAAAAGTCTTGGGGCCATATACCTATAACAGCCACGATGAAAGCTATATCTCTCATCCGCAAAGCTCAAAACCTCATCTCTTTTTCGGGGAGACTGTAGTTTGAAACCTTTCTGGTCAGCTGCGGTTGTGGAAACGACCGAGAAGAACCCTGGGAATCATTATTACTGCTGAAACTTTTCTTCTGCTGTCGAATAAGCGCGCTATTTACAAATGCTACCTCTCTTCTCTATTATTTCACTACCATTTGATGTAGGTACCATTTGTATACGAAACAAGGGTAGGTACCTATTTAAAAACAAAAATTCATCTATTAATAATTGTATTGCTTTTGTTACTTTCCAGACTTTTTAGGGTGCGTCCCACCATGCCCAGTTAAAATTAAACTGGAGATTTACCATGTTAAATTTAACTTCAAAGTTAAATTTAACATGGTAAACATAGGACAAAATCTCCAGTTAAATTTTAACTGGGCATGGTGGGACGCACCCTTAGACCTTTATTTTAACTCTTCGCTAGTCAGTACCTATGTCAGAAGAATTTTGATAGTGAGTTTTATTATTTCCCCTGATCCTGGGGAACCCGGAGTCGAAAAAGTGGTATCAGGAAAATGTCTGTCCGTCCGACGCTCTAGCTCCTACACTGAATGATTTTCATGAAATATGGCAAGAACCCCAACTAGGAAAAGACAGAAGTTTTAGTCAAAGCAAAAATCCCGTCCAGTCAGGATTCGAACCTTACAAAAAAATCCAGAGTTGGTAATGATTTAGGAACATTTTCTACTATAACCTTATCTCACTGCATCTGCGCAAAGCATTGTTATGTACCTAATAAAAATATTGGGTGCACATATGTATTATAGTGCGCCTGCGAAATCATGATTATGTAATTTAAAAGTGGGTGTACATGATCTAGTTTCTAGTTTCTAGTTTCTAGTTTCTCCGTGCCTGCCCCTGCGAAAACCATGATTATGTAATCTCAGAGAGGGTATAAACGTATTTAGTGCATCATGAAAACGAACGTGGCCCCCGTATGCAATAATTTTCTCCGTTATTTAATAACTGTAGTTTCAAGGAAAATTGAACCCCCTCCCTTTTAAATTCTGATCAGCTACTTCAGCTGCTCACCCACCCAGTTGTATAAGTTTCAGTCAGATTTTTTTAATCAGATCATGCGGTCACTTATCAGCTTCCTTAAAACTGAGTTTCATTTTATTTTATTATAGTTAGAGTTTTAGTATTAAATAAAATACGACGGCACCTGAAAATTCTCATCAATATGGTTTTATTTGCCTCGTTTAGTTTCCTCTACATTTCGGGCTAGTGTTACGGAAAAATTTGCATAGCTATCTACATTGAATTTACCACATGGAATAAATTTGCTACCCAAAATAAATTTTGGTCCGTAAAATGGTTTCCATAAAGCACGCATGATAACTACTTTTATTGCCTGCAGTAGGTATCGCACCTACACAACAGTGCAATCAAGGATCCCATTTCAATTGACCTGCACTGGCCTTATTCGATCGATAAACAATGGAATGGGGTCTGTAATGACTGAAACCTGGACATAAATTGCTGAAATATCTGCCAATTTCATAGTCTGCTTTCGATTCCCAATATCAGTTCCATAAAAACCATCAATATTCAAAACCTGCATGGTTGTTTTGTTACTTTATATGTGTGTACCCATATACCTTTGTGTATTGATGTGTACCTTTACCCTTCTACAGCAATCTTGTTTGTGGTAATTCAAAGGTTGATATTCCTGCCGCAGATAAAATGCTGACAGTAAGATGAATTACATTTTTTGAATAAACAGTTCACCCCAATAGAGACTGCCCAAGATAGGTTAATAGCTGAGGGTTGGGGGGGGGGGACAAGCCCAGCAACTAGACCGTTTTCAAGAACTATCCCTTGTGCTCAGCTGGCAGCACTACCAAATACCAGCTCCCCAGCCATCGAGTAAACGATGGGGACCTACAGTTTTAGGTGGGTTCCGAACCACCACAGCCTCGATATACATTTCACTTGACATGCTGAACATATCAGAGGTGAATGCCGAGCAGAAAAACTTTTTGGTAGGACCGGGATCGAACCGGTGTGACCCGGCTCTCACTGCTCCTCAAAAGTCGACCATTTAGTCCACTCGGCTATCGAGGCCGTTCCCAAAATAGGTTATAATTGCCTAAAGGCAAATAAAAAATTAATAAATAGCTTTGAGAGGCTGGAACGGGGCTCACAGGACGTTGAGTGTCCAGAAGATGAAAATGACAATAAATAAGGACTAATCTCAAGTCGCAAATAAAATTTCAAAATTGAATTTCTACAGAATGGATTAGTGCACAAGTTATGTTTTTTCATTACTCGCAGTCTTCCCAAGTTGAAGATGGTAATTGCGTTTGCTTTTGATTAATCTTGTGCTATTTCCGTCAAGAGCTGTTGTTGTCTCGCGCTGACAACGCCTCTTTACCCTCTTCCTGCAGTTCTGCTCTACCTCCCTATCCCTCCTCTAGTGGCGCCTCCGCCCTCCCCCTGCAGTTCTGCTCTACCTCCCTATCCCTCCTCTAGTGGCGCCTCCCCCTCCTCCAGCAGTTCTGCTCTACCTCCCTATCCCTCCTCTAGTGGCGACTCCGCCCTCCGCCTGCAGTTCTGCTCTAACTCCCTATCCCTCCTCTAGTGGCGCCTCCGCCCTCCTCCAGCAGTTCTGCTCTACCTCCCTATCCCTCCTCTAGTGGCGCCTCCACCCTCCTCCAGCAGTTCTGCTCTACCTCCCTACCTCTCCTCTAGTGGCGCCTCCACCCTCCTCCTGCAGTTCTGCTGTATCTTCATGAAATGGCATCTCGTACCCATCCTTTGAAGGTTCCCCTCTACCTCAAAAGACATTCTCCAAGAGATCTGTTTAAGTACTTTGAACCCAATGACCCCTGTTCTCTCATAATCTAAGTCTAAGTTTGGGCTGCAGAAAGAGGTAGGAAACCGCTATTACGCTCCAAATTTCTGAGTTCAGTTGAACTCAACGAGGGAATGATAAGTCAAACGAGAAAACGCGTGAAAAGCTGCGCACCTGTCAGAACCCATAGGCCTTGGCTTGGCAGCCTCCCCAGGGCTGACACACGACATGATGGGCCAACTCCAAGTTTCAAAGTTTTTCTGCCTGCGGCCCATCTCTCCTGCATCTCACTGAATTTGCCGAAAAGGAAGTGAACAGCTTAAGACAACTTTTACTTTTATCCCCTCTCTCTCTGCCTAAATTGTTGGATCTTATCATTGATCAGGTCTAGCGTATTCCACCAGGGGTAGTGCGTATACCAAACAAGGGGAGGATTTTACACTTGTTGAAAAATAATGACATTAGTGCAAAGTCCTCCATATAAGCGTCAGAGTCAGAGACCTGAAACCTTTATAGTCACAGGAATTAATAAAATTATACATAACTTTCAGGAAAAGTCCTCTTGTCCTGTTGATTCTATTTAATAAAATTTTGTTCCGAAATAAAAGAGAAATAAGGGTGTTCTGTTACCCTGTTGGCCAAATGTAATTTTACTTTACTCCCAGTATCCAGCTCTACGCTACTCAATACAAGTCAAGCGGGTACAAATTTCTCAAGAACAGCTTATTCAGGATTGAAATTTCTATTTTTCTAAAATTCCTTAAAATCTTCTAATTTTCCAATGGGTCAATCAGAGAGAAGCGCTGATTTCGCTTTATTAGAAGCAACAACACAATAAAGAAACGCTTCATCCCTTCTTCTCTCCTTTCTTACTCCATGAAAAACGAGCCTCGGCCGTTGTGTTGAATTTTTAATCAGCCAAGAGATAAAAAAGACTCACGACTCGGTGTGAAGGGTGGAGGCGTAATCCAAGCTGCGAATCTTGTTAAATGAAAACACAAATTAATTAATTATTTCTGAAAGGGTTACGAGGAGACACCATTTTACGGAACCTCTGCTTTTTACACTTCCACCGCCATCAGTACCATTTAAGGTGACGTTTTTATGAGTGGGACATTTTGCTGTGTTAAGGTTCGGGAGACTGGAAGCGCTGCGTTTCACTTCCATAATTAAGTCCCAAAGGAAAGCTTTCCTGCTTTGTCCCACATGTTTTATTTAAGTATCTACATCACCATCAACCTCCGTACACCTTTATCACACGTGACAATGAATACAATAGTCCAATGCAGCGTGACAGAATTTTGAGACTGGTGTTCTGCTCACTCGTTGGGAATCTCGTTGGGAATCATTGGAAATCTTTATGAAATCTCAGGGAATCTTGGAATTTTTTGGAGTAATTACCCCTTCGGGGTTCATCTTTCTATGAATATCGTTGGGAATCTTTGGAAATCTTTATGGAATCTCAGGGAATATCAAGGAATCTCTGGAGTGGTTACCCCCTCGTTCACAGTTGTCAAAGAGATTATCCAGTACCACGCGCCATCATACATACTCAATGCTTTTCTGTCAAACCATAAGCAATAAAAAGAGGGTTTAAATTTTTTCCATAGAATTATAATAATAAAATGATTGAGACATCATTTTTTAACACCTTTTTAATGTGAGCTATAGCGAAGGAATTTGAAACGAAATTTCAAGGAAAAGTAATTCAGTTATTGCCAAAGAGAAAAGAGAAGACCACAACAAAGTTGGAGGGAAAGACAAGCAATGGAGTACCTGGAAAAGGTATTTGTCGACGGGAGATGTCCCGGTCCCGTGATTGCGGAAGCGGTATGGCTGGTAAATACTAGTAGACTCTGTTTACATTGTGAGCAGAAGACAAATATCCACAAACTGTACCCACAACATAACGGTAACGTTTCTCTATGAATCATCACAGTCTCTTAATTAGACAATTTGGCTCCTGGCTGTGTCACCCAATTCAGCAGATCCCTCTTCACTTTTCGGGTATGTACGTATAAACGTATACTCGTACCTATTTTGCACCTGAAAATTGGATGTAGGTTCAAGGGTTGACCCGAGGGGGTAACCACTCCAGAGATTCCATAAAGATTTCCAAAGATTCCCAACGATATTCATAGAAATATGAACCCCGAAGGGGTAACCACTCCAAAAATTCCGAGATTCCCTGAGATTTCATAAAGATTTCAAATGATTCCCAACGAGTGGTTAACCCCTCGGGTTGAGCCAGTGACATCTGTTTCCTCTGAAGCCTTTTTCACCGAAAAGTATTGAAGTTGGATTACCTACATGGCTAATGACCGAGAAAACTCAAGATTCATAACCACTAGTTCCATCCCATTAACCATCAAAATTTTCGAAGAATTTCTACAAGGAATAGATAATATAATGTCGGTAATGTGTGACGGCTGGACGGATTTTTTTTTTATTATTATTATTATTATTATTATTTTTTTTTTATATAACGCGCGACGTTCAGAGAACATATGCGCCGATGAGTTGGTTTGTTAAAATTTTTGGCCGAAGCCGAAGAAGAATTGGCCGAAGCCGAATATGAGTGGGCCGAAACCAATTTAGAAGTGGGCCGAAGCCAATACATCCATGTCGGAAGCGGAAAAATTTTCCGTTCCGCCGGGATTCGAACCCGGGCCTCTCAGGACACAAAGCGAACCCCTTGACCACTCGGCCACTGAGAGGCACACGGAAAATTATTATTGACACTCAGCTGTCGGGCTTATCCCTTCTCATATACATCAGATGCGAAACATGAATGTTTTGAATTCTATGCATATAGTTCAGTGTGGAACGAAGGTATACAGCCCTAAAACCACAACTCTATATTCTTTCAAGTGATCAACAACGTCCGCAATGCTAAAAGGCGAAGTGAACAGAAGAACAGAAGGTTGTATACACATAATTCAACGCAACGAAACGCAACGCAACGCATAACTCCCCGTCTCCCATTAGAGCTTCTCTAATTGATCAATGATACATCAGCACGTAATGGACCGCAGCTACCGCTTCCCCATTACCCACGTTCTCTAATTATAAAATTTTCAGCAGAGTTTGATGGCTTTCTAACAAGACATTCAGGTATATTGAAATTCTATTAATGTTCAACGGTGTGGGATCTCTGGCTTCAAAGTAGGTAAGGAACTTGCACGTCAATTTTTTTGGTCCAAAAATTAGTTGATCGTGTCGTTAACAGTCGTGTGTGTTTACGTTTTTTGTGTGCACATTTTATTAGGATAATATTGAATATTTTAATGTTCTGAAATATAATATGCCTTTTTAACGGCCGAGATTAATAGACTATATGGTAGTTTTACGATCGAGTGATTTTTGTCAACAATAAAGGGCCACCATACATTTGCTATTTTTTTACGTTCCGATTTCAAACTTTGCGAGACAAACTATTGGATATTTAAATATTCTGAAATATAATATGGCTTCTTAACGTCATTATTTCATTACTCATGATGAGGCTATGTTGCGATGATCGAGTGATTTTTGTCACCAAAATTTTTTTTCGAAATTAACCGATCGTGAAATCACAACATAGCCTCATGAGTAATGACGTTAAAAAGACATATTATATTTCAGAATATTTAAATATCTAATAGTTTCCTCATAAAGTGTGCACACAAAAAATAGCGGTCTTAAAACACAAATTAGTGAAGTTTCTGACGCCGGACGGAATCAAAGTCTTTTATTAAGTTTCAAATTTATTTTAACGGGCTGCACCTTGACGAGGACGAACAAAGGATCCAAAATCTTGCATTTCCTTTTCAGTCGCTACGCTCGCTCAAGACGCAGGTACCCTCCGTTTTATTTTTCCAGGGCACCTGGAACACCCATATTCCAGGACAGCCCAAGCGGAGCTTTAAGGAACTTCTATTAAAACGGTTCACCTAAACAGGAAGAACTTCCCTTTGGGTAGCTTGGCTCCCTGCTTCTTCACTAAGGGATGAAGACTTCATTGGAGTACTATTCTAGGGATAGCTGGTACGTAGGTATATGCATGGCAATATGTACCAGCAGTATTGCGTAGGTACGTAGGTAGTACCTAAAAAAAAAAGCTCAACAACAGAATGCTAACCAAGACCCCAGCCCAGCATAAGTAAGATTTATATCGACAAAACAGACGTGCGAACCACCTATAAAAAGTGACCTATGGGTCACTTGTGGTAAGTACCTACAGGTACCTACCAACATACCTACGTACCCTTTTTCCAACCAATCAGCCTGGTCACAATCAAAATAAAGTTATCAATTAGTAAGTAAGTAAGTGATGAGTTCAGCAAACAAGGCCTAAACAAAACTGTACAACCATTTTGCTACCTCCTTTTTATGTGCATCTTTATTTCAGAATAGAGTACCTAAGTAAGTACAATGTTTGGAATATTCACATATTTTGCCTACCATGAACCATGGGCGAAGTCGAACCTAATGTCCGTAGCGAATCGAAAGATAACATTGTAAATTGTTGTAAAGCTTGGCTGCTGTGGTCCACGAGTCTGGCAGTAAGAACTAATCTTATCGTACCGTAGCGACTCGGGAGTAATAATCCATGGTCTTTAAAATTACCAAAGTAGGTACAAGGTTTGGAATATTCACATACTTCGCCTACCATGGGCGAAGTCGAACCTATAATGTCCGCAGCGAATCTTAAGATAACATTCGATAATAAAAATACCTCTAGTGGAGCCTATATAGTATTATGATTTGAGCCTGTAAATCGTACTACCTGACCGTCAGTTGCAGTGCAAACCTCTACAGTGACAACAGCGAAATCAAGACTACAGCCAAAAGATGAAAATTCTTCTGTTTCCAGTTTTGCTGTTTGCAGCTGCTTGCTTCTATGGTAAGTACCTGTATATCGCTACGAAATCTATAGACGTCTGTTGTGAAAGTGGTTAAGTGTTGGAACGCTAACCTGCATGACCAAAAATTCCAACTCTGGGTCATTGCCAGGGGCTAGCTGAGACTTGTTACTGCTGTCCAGAGCATGCAGAAACAGATCTCCCTCTATCCTGGCATCAACGTTTTTTTTTTTTTTTTTTTTTTTTTTTTTTTCGGAAGAAAAACACTATAGCGTACTTTTCGGGAACAATACAATGGCCCCACCATCGTCGATTTTCTCCCATGCTTACCATATTAAATTTCGAATAAAATCAACAGTTTTCTTTTAACCCAGTAGGTCGTAGGCTAACTTATTTTTTACTTTACCTGCTTTCTTCTGATTCTCTATTAATTTCCGCAGTTAAAACCGCCTGTAAGTCTTGTACACGTTGAGCAGATAGCGTGACTTCCGCGCGAGCCGCCGACACCGCCGCCTCTGCTGCTTCCAGTCTCTTCTCCAAATCCCTTCGTTTCAACACAGCATCTTGTTCCCGTGCTACTTGCACTGCAAGTTCTTCCTTACACTCTCGCAAAGAAACTTGCAGCTTCCGTACCTAGAATGATTAATTAAAATAGTAAAATGTAGTTAAAAGGTAGGTTAAATAGGTAGGTAAAAGGTAGAAGATAAGAAAGTAGGTAGGTAAAAGGTAGAAGATAAAAAAACTAGTTAAAAGTAGGTTAATATGGAATATTTGAGAATTTGGTCAATACTTCTCTTAGGTAGGTTCCGGTTGCAGCTCTCAGCTAGCCCCTGGCAATGACCCAGAGTAGGAATTTTTGGTCATGCAGGTTAGCGTTCCAACACAGAACCACTTTCACAACAGACGTCTATAGATTTCGTAGCGATATACAGGTACTTACCATAGAAGCAGGTAGCTGCAAAAAGCAAAACTGGAAACAGAAGAATTTTCATCTTTTGGCTGTAGTCTTGATTTCGCTGTTGTCACTGAAGAGGTTTGCACTGCAACTGACGATCAGGTAGTACGATTTACAGTAATTGTTTATACCTATGAACATATTAGGTATAGGTAGGATTCTCGCTTGCCCTATGAATAGCCATGTAAAATATATTTTATCTACCATTAGGTATAGGTAGGCAAATCTCCAGCCCTAAGGGCATTTCACTACATTGTACACAACGGTACCTACTCCAGGTCATTGCACCTACTGTACTTAGCTTAGGGCCCTTTACTCCCATACTTAGCTTGCCTGACCGAGCCCACTCGGTCTCAAGTACTGTACTTAGCTTAGGGCCCATTACTCCCCTATTTACCATATGGGTAAGAACCTTCCCCTAACCGAGCCCGCTCGGTTCCAAGTACTGTACCTAGCATAAATGCACCCTAAGTTTCTATAATAAAGTTCAGTCAGTTCGTACATGGGACGCCTACGTGCAACATCGTCTTGTTTTTCTCCCGAACCTCCACCTGCCAGATCAACCCTCTGAACAGTAATACATGGGCTGAGAAAGTTATGTTATCGTGCGAAATTTCGATTTTGAGATTTTCAGCAATGAAGTTTTGGAGCACATAGTCCGCGTGGACCAAAAAGAGGTTAAAGCCGTAGAAGCCAAGGAGAAGACTAAAAGAAAGCTGTAGCGGTGGAGCAGTGGCCCGCAGAGACGTAGGTTTTACATACAAATGAGTCATAGGGCAACATATCCTCAGCAGGGCTCCCAAAGGGGCTATTTTCCCACACAACTCTTTACCCGCCCTTTATCACGGCCAAATGGAACCCATCTCGGAAAATGGTAAACGGGGACCCAGCTATTTCACTGCGATCTCCATCAGGGTGCGATGAGCACCTCGCTTGCTTTAAATGCAAATTTTTAGAAGATATTTTGTACTTATACAGTTGAGATTTTGTCATTTTAGTTATTTCGTACTTGGATAATTGGTTTGATTCTTTTGCAGAACCTATTGAAATTTCAACTTTTTCTCTAATAATAACGTATTAAAAAATAAAAAAAAACGTGAGATTTTTCCGGCCCGTTCGCTGCCTTATAGTTGGTAAAACAGGGACCTTCAAATCCATGTCATAGAAAAGCCCTAGATTCTTAGTATAAAAATCAATCGTTCGAAGGCTTGATTGGCCTTCTCCCTACCTTCCTGTCCACTGTTTTCTGATTATCCTGTCCACAACCTAACCTATCCTAGCCTATCGATTTATCGATATACCTATAAGTACGAGGAAACATTATGTAAACCTTATATAACGGTACAAATATTATAACACTACCCAATTAGTTTCATTCGCTTTTGCTTTGAAAATTATAATAACTTAACTCCCCGATATTACAATAATCGTATTTCAATAATGCCCGATTGGTCATCAATCTAATGCCAGTTAGTCACTGTATGGAGTTATGGGTCATTTCATGCATATTGCATGCGACATCTAAATATAAGTTCATGTTAGCCAATACGGGACACGTCACTATAATAATTGGTCTCGTTTCTACATTGTAGGAATCTGGTATTCATTATGTAGGACGCATTGATTCTAATAAACTAAATTCATGGTTGTAAAATTCATGATCGTGTCGTAGGTATTACCTAATGCATAATCACGGGTCATGAGTCATGTCATGCGGTAGGCAATAAACAAAAGACATTTAATCTCGTTTACCAGAGCCAGCCGGTAAATGTAATTTTTAGCAATAAAAGCTAACACTAGCTTAACTCACGGTATTTTATGGTAGGCGTATAACCCTGCGGAATGCAAAAACTACCACCCTGCATCATCCTGCGGGGAGGTTGTTAAGACTGCACGAAACCAAACTAGCCTTCGTACCTTCTATTTTATTCTGCTTAAGAGACTTACGTGGCTAGCCAAGAAGTACCTATTATAAGGGAAAACAGTGGTGTTTTCGCTTTTATACTTTAAATAATTTTCACTTTCCCATATATACGAAGTATATTGGAAATTATTGTGATCTTGGAGGTCCCAGACCCCAAAAAAAGCGTTATTTCCGGTTTTTATGTGTGTGTGTGTGTACGTACGGAGAGCCAGGGCCCGAACAGTCCGGCCGATTTTGATCAAATTTGGTACACGGGTGTAAAAAAATAATGCGCAGACTCACTTTTTTCCGATTTTCCATTGGTGAACATTAGGGGGCGCAGCCCCCCAAAAACCTCAAAAAAACAGGTTTTTAATTTTTTTCTCAAAATTGGCTCACACGATTTCGTTTATTTTCTCAGGGGTAATACTAAATATTATGGGATAAAATACCCTATTAGCGGCATATTTGGGATAACTCGAATTTGCGAGATACGACCCTTCAAATTATATATTTGTGTGTGTGTGTGTATGTACGGAGAGCCAGGGCCCAAACCGTCCGGCCGATTTGGTTCAAATTTGGTACACGGAAGTAGAAAGATAATGCACAGGCTCTCTTTTTTTCGATTTGCCACTGGTAAAAATTGGGGGGTGCAGCCCCAAAAAACCTCAAAAAATCATGATTTTAATTTTTTTCTCAAAATCGGTGCCAACGATTTTGTTTGTTTTCTCAGGGGTAATAGTGCATATTATGGGTAAAAACACCCTATTAGCGGTATATTTGGGAAAACTCGAAAATGGGAGATACGATCCCTCAAAGGGTCAGTTTTTTGAAGTTCACACAATATGACATGTGGGTATTAAAAATACTTGGGGAGACTTCCTCATGCGAGTTATGTATGATTTCCGGCCCTCCCCACCCCCACCGGGTTGAGTTTTTGAAGGTTTGCAAAATATGTCATGTGGGTACTCGAAATATTTGGGGAGACTTCCTCATGCTAGTTATCTCTCCTAAAAGTTTTTCCGAGGACCCAGAAACATATAAGATGGGAAAGTTTCTGCGACCATTGTCGTACCCCTTGTTTTGCACATTGGTTTAATTCGTTCAATCAACTAATGATTCAAGATTGCCCTTTAGCTTTCATAAATTCTCATTCACCTATATCTATGTAAAGATAACTGATAGGAAACAAGTAACAATACAACCTGAGTCTTGACTGAGTTGTCACTATTTCCTAAACCATCTTAAAAGACGATGACAAAAGACATAGATAAAATTGAAATTAGTTCCATATTTACACTACACGTATTTACAATACACGTTTATTATTATTATTATTATTATTATTATTTTATTTTTTACTTTATAGCAAGTGAAACAACAAAACAGTGAAGAGTGGTTTTGGGTTTCGTGCAGCCTTAAAAGGAAGCCGTGAGTGCGCAACATGCTTGCTCTGGTAGGCTCTCTTCTCACTCACTCCGGGAACGGCAAACCGCCGCAAAAACTCCGCTTCCTGTGCTCAAAACTACTTTTGCAATTTTATTATTTTCTACTCGGTAATGTGGGGCATTCTCGTGGGAACTGCCCTGCCGGCGCCTGCTGATTTTCTGCGGAAGGGTCTGAAAAAAGACCCTTTCTGGAATTGGAACTTCAGTGTTTTTTGTGGGGCTTGCGGAGAACACCACAACTTTTAGGTCTGGAAAAATAATGTTTGATATTGGAATAATGCAAGGGTCCGTTCGTATTTTCAGTTGTGCAGTGGCAATTCAAAGACTTTAACTCATTAATCGAGATGTCAAAACGAAGCTAAATTATGGAGTTTTGTATTCATCTACTGAAGGGCGTCTACGCAGTCGTGTTTGCTTGCGTTTTTTTCTGTACAATTTACGAGGAAACCATTGGATATTTAAATGTTCTGAAATATAAAACCTCTCTTTAACGTCATAAATTATGAGGCTATGTTATGATTTCACGATCGGTTAATTTCGCACATTTTTTTTCTGACAAAAAACACTCAATCGTAAAATCACAGGATAGCCTCTTAATTTTGGCCGTTAAATAAGACATATTATATTTCAGAACATATAAATATCCAATAGTTTCCTTGTGTGAAAAAACGTAAAACAAACACGATATGTGACAGAGAAAAGTGCGTGTGGACTCTCTCCCATTTCACCTTAATGTGGAATCCGTCGACTAAAGTATAGAATTTAGTATAAAGCTCCAATTTGTCATTATATTACTCAAAATAGCTACCCCCGCGCTGGACTACCCCGCCTGAGTGATGTTGGAAAGGGGGACATGTTAATTTCCGTGAAGCATGTTACATATACTGAGTTCCAGTGTGACACGAGCCGTGCTCAGAGAAGGGTGTTTCTGCGTTTCGTCCTTCGAGTCCTTTCATTATTTTCATGCGCGACCATTTCAACCAGCTATTCACGCAGTTTATTGTATTCATTTTTTGTCAAAGTGTTAAAGTTGGTGTTCTGACCCCCTCTAAGTAGATACTATCAAGTTTTCGTGTCACAGTGTGAACACTGTGGAATTCTCCATGGAGGACTCTCCTGGTGTCGTCCAGGATAGTCACCTGCAGACTGGAGCCTCTCCAACCCCTATGGATGAGGACCCGCACAGAACGGGTAAGAGAGCCCGCACTGAGGATGCCCCAGAAGTGAGTGCTACAGCATCACGGACTGAGGAATGGCCGGAGACGTCTCCGTCGGGGGCAGCCAGGGGGCTGGCACAGCTGCCCACCCGCTACCCTCTCACAGCGCAGGGCCCATTTTACGTGCTTGTTGAAAGCACTAAAGGTGCTCTGCACCCCATGAACCTAGCTGAGCACCTATTGAAGGTAAGATTCCAGTTTTCTGAGCTGGCCAAGAAGGGAGCTAACAGGGTTAGAGTGTCCTGTGCTTCAGCGACTGAAGCAAATCGTTTGCTGGACTGCCCTCGCCTCGACTCCTTCTCACTGAAGGCTTACCCACCTACGTCAGCCTTATCCCGTAAGGGCACCATACATGGTCTTGCCCCAGACACATCCGCTGACCAGCTGGTCCAAACTATAGTGAGCCCCTGTCCTGTGGCAAAGATCAGGACGTTCAGTAGACCGAATGATAAGGAATTAAGCGCCGAAATAACATTTGTGGGAGTCGAATTACCGGAGTTTGTTCGAATCTATGGCTTATCTTGTCCAGTCCGAGCCAGTATTCCTCGGCCACTAGTCTGTTATCACTGTGGGTTTTATGGGCACACTGCGGCCCAGTGTGGCAGTAAGAACAAACCTGGCTGTGTAAAATGCGCCGAAAATCACCCAATGATCGAATGCAAACAGACTGTTCGAAAGTGTCTTCATTGCCGAGGCCCTCATGCGGCTAATGATCCTAGCTGTTCTAAGTTTAAAGAGCAGCTAGCCCGGAAACGAGCTGCCTTTCAGCAAGAAGTGTTGGGCAAAGAAAACTCTATACCAATTGGTAGGCTTGACGAACGGAAAAAACCTAGAAGAGTTAGCAGCAGCCAACCAGAAAAGAACAAGACCGTGTACAGCCGGGAGTTCTCTCAGCTTCCCCCAGATGTTTTGCCTGAAGAAGGTGGAGAGGCCTCTCCTCAAGTGGATCAAGCTGTCAAGAAAAAACAAGTTGGAAGCCCGGGTCCGTCAGGGATATTTCTGACTCCAAAAAAGAATAACAAGACACCTGAATCCCTGAGAAAGTCCAGCCCGGACAAGAAGCAGAAGAAAACTTTCGCGGAAGTGGTAGGAGAGTCGTTCAGGGAGATCCCAACCCGGAGTCTTAACCAAAGTAAGAATGTTCAAAAACCAGAGATGTCGTCCTTGGACAGTCTTGATGAGAAGGTCCGTACTAACCGCGAGCGTACAAGAGGAAAGCAACCCCCAGCCGCCCCAGCTAACAACTCATGGGAAGATATTTTTAGGTCTCTAGCAAGGTTTACCTGCATCAATGTCATGGGAGTCGCAGAAGAAGTTTTTTCAGCTCTGATAGCAGGCGCGATTGAATTATTCATTGCAAGTCCCCTATTTGGGCAGTTGAAGAGTTACCTGGTTGGACAAATTACATCAGCATGGATTGCTTAACTGTTGTCCAATGGAATGCCCGGTCAGTTAGCAAGAACCAAGCGGACTTGTATTTCCTTGCCGACCATCATAAGGCTGATATCATCCTGTTGTCAGAAACATGGCTGTGGGATGGACAGTATTTTCAAATTCCTGGATATAACATTTTTCGATGTGATCGTCACGGGGTACGTGGCGGAGGTGTCGCAATTGCGGTAAAGACAAAGTTCGTAGTTCACCAATTGCCAACGTGGATGCACCTGATGGAATGTGTTGCCGTTAAAGTTACCTGCTGGAATAGAGAACTGAACTTCATTTCAGCCTACATCCCACCTCACCTGCCTGTGGTTACATCTCCCCTTGTCGAATTATTTCGCCAGTTTCCGGGATGGACTTTTGTAGGGGGGGATTTCAACGCCCATCACTGCCTATGGAGCTCACGCTCATCTCCTCGTGGGGAACGTTTATTGGATGCTTTTGAGGATACAGACCTGGTAGTTCTGAACACAGGGAGTCCCACAAGAATAACTAGACCTAATCAACGGCTTTCCGCAGTTGATGTTACTGCAACGACCGCCTCTATGGCATGGTGCTGTGTTTGGGAAACGGACTCTTCTCCATATGGAAGTGACCACTTCCCAGTGATCACTACAGTGCACCCGCCTGCAGGAGCACAATCAGCTACCAAAGGACAATCGTGCAGTCGATCACCACTTAAGAGATGGATGATTTTTCCGGGACTCTGGGATAGCTACCTGAAGGCCTGCAAAAAAGAGCTAGATAATATTGGTTCTCCGACAACTCCTGAGGAGCGTATTGCGCAATGTATCAAGACTGCCGCGGACGAAACCTTCCCACCCAGATCCAAGGAATTTAAAGGTAGAAGAAATCCAAGACCTGTATGGTGGAATGCTGAGTGTCAGCGTGTGGTGGACGACAGGACAAAAGCCTTCCGGGCGTTCCGGGAGGAGGCGTCAATGGACAAGTATGTTGAGTATAAGAGGGTAGCAGCTCTAACGAAAAAAACTCTTGCTAGCTGCAAAAGAGAAGGTTGGTCCCAATTCTGCTCAAAAATAACCCCTGACGTTTCAGTGGCTGAAGCATGGCGGCAAATTCGGCATTTTAAACAAAGGAAGTGTTCCCCCTATGCACGCTTCACTGGGGGCGATGAGTTGTTATCGGAACTCCTCCGTCAGTATACACCAGAAATTGTTCAAGTGAGCCCCCCTTCCAGTTTGTCCTCGACGGCAGAGAATCCCGGCACGCTCGATGAACCAATTACTGCACAAGAGCTGCAAATGATACTTGATTCTCCTCGAAAAGATACTGCACCTGGAATGGATGGGAAACCGTACTCCTTCTATGCACATTTACCACAGGAGCTCAAAAATGACTTGTTGACACACTTCAATGACGTGTTTACCAATGGAGTCGTACCGAAAGAGTGGAATCAGGTTATGATTCAGCCAATCCTAAAACCGGGAAAGCCAGCTAACCTTCCAAGTTCATATCGCCCGATCAGCCTGCTAAATTGTGCGAGAAAGATTTTTGTGCGGGTCTTACAACGGCGTCTAGATCGTTTCGTAGAAAGAACAAGTATTCTATCTCCACATCAGTTTGCTTTTCGCCGCGGTCGCGGTACGCAGGACGCCCTGGCCTTCTTTTATAATGAACTTTTAAGCAATGCTGCTTCAAATGGATATGGGGTCGCATGTGGCATTGATGTACAAGGGGCGTATGACCACGTACCCATCGATATTCTCGTTCAAGGCCTCGCTGAGATTGGGATCCCTCCAAGAATGCTTCGTATGGTCTGGAATTTATTCAGTGAACGGGAAACCTATGTCCGCATGGGCGGGCTCTTATGTGGCCCTCGTGTCGCCAGAAAAGGTTTGCCCCAAGGAGATGGTCTAAGCCCACTATTGTTTAACCTGTATGTAAGAAGCCTTGGAAGATCTGCGTGGCAGATGACTACTGTGATTCAGTATGCCGATGACGTATTAATTTTTGGGTCTCGTCGGACACTTCAGGAAGCGTCTGATGTGGTCCAGTGTACAGTCAACTTCGTGAATTCGGAACTGAAGAAGTTAGGGCTCTCAGTTTCACCTGAAAAGTGCCAACTGCAAATCTTTTCACGCCACAGAGTTGTGGAGGACCCGCCAGATCTTGACGTTTATGTTGACAACAAACGCTTGAAGAGGTCTACGCACTTCAAATTTCTTGGAATGTTCTTTGACACAAAACTGCTATGGCGATCGCACGTACTTCACGTAGAAAATCGTGTTGGGCCACGAGTGAGTTTGCTCCGGGCCCTCTGTGGTGTGTGGTGGGGTGCTTCCCCCTCTACCCTCCTCTGCTTCTACAGAGGATTGATCCGCCCCATTCTCGACTATGGCTCCCACATCTTTGGTGGCGCAGCGAAAACGCACCTCTCCCGATTGGACCGTTTACAGTACCGGTGCATACGCATTTGCCTCGGGGCAATGAAATCGTCACCTGTTGATGCCTTGCTGGTTGAAGCGGGAGAGCTTCCCCTCTCTCAGCGAAGGTCATTACTGTCTTCCAGGATTGTTATTAAAGCTGCGACCGTCACTACGCACCCACTGCTGCCACAGCTATTGCGTCTTGAGTCAGTTTTGAAGATTACTCCCTTACTAAAGGATAAGCCACAACCTCTCAACGTAGCCGCGGCCTCAAAATATGGCAGTAGTGTTTATCAAAGCGAAGTCCCGGTGGGGCTGATCTTATCTCCGAAGGAAGCAGGGACTTTTCTCAAGTTTACTGAAATTGATACAGACCACTTTCAGTGCTTGCCTCGTGTTGCACCGCACAATGCTAACGAGATAGTCTTCCAGTGCGAAGCATTCAGTCGTTGGCCTGACTATGATTGGTTATTCGTGGACGGCTCTCGTAAGGACAGCGGAGAAGTAGGATCGGCTGTCTATCATCTGGAAGGCAAAACCTTCAAGCTGTACCAGTTGTCTCCTGCCCACTCATCCTACAGTGCGGAAGTCGTAGCCCTTCTTCAGGCGCTCTGTTACATCGAAACATTGACACCTGGAAATTTTTGTGTGTTTTCTGACTCTCTGAGTTGCCTCACAGCCCTTCAACACTTAATGGGTGGCAAACCTCTCCATCCACTACTTCCCGAGATTGTTCAGCAAGCAAATCTTCTACACAGTGAAGGCTTCACAATCTCCCTCGTCTGGGTTCCCGGTCATGCCGGCGTGGCTGGAAATGACATAGCTGACACGTGCGCCCGGCAAGCAGCGCTAACTGGAATTCCCCTGGATATCCCTCCATCAGCGGATGACCTGATGGCATCTGCTCGAGCAGAAGCAAAAGCCCAGTGGCAGCAGCTGTGGGCGGACCGATCTACAGTCACAACCCTTTCCCGGCTGCAAAGTCAGGTGAGCACTCGGGCGTGGTTCCAAGGGGTCAAGGCCCCTCGAAGCATGGTGTCAACCATTGTTCGGCTCAGACTTGGACACAACTCATCACCCGCTCATCTGGCCAGAATAGGAGTCCGGGATTCGCCAACGTGTCCCTGCGGTCAGGCGGAGGGAACGGCAGACCACGTCGTCATGGCCTGTCCTAGGACGCAGGCGGAACGCGGGACCTTAAGCCAACTACTCAGAGAAGCAGATCTCCCAGAGACACTAGAGGCAGCGCTGAAGTCGGGAGACTTGGAAATTTATCGGTCTATTTACAGTACACTTGCAAAATCAAAAATTGATATGTAGGAAAAAAAAAAAAACTATGTACTGGCAATATGTAAAAATGTTTTTTCGTGCCAATATAAACAATATAAAAAAAAAAAATATACTGAGTTCCGGAACGCCCTCTAATGCCCTCTGTATTGTCATTGAGGAGTCAGGTGACATTATTATTTGCTCTTTAATTCATCGCTAATGGGAGCGAAAGAGAATACCGGCACGCCGAGTTAAAAGCTTTGAAAATGTAGCTTCTGGCCAAGTCCGTTCCTCCATGGCTAAATTAAAATATCCGAAAATGCTGAATTGAATTCGGGGGTTTTAAAAAGCACAGCTCCAACTGCGATCTTGCCCCCTACGCTAATTCTATTTTCTGATTGTTTTAGGGTGCGTCCCACCATGCCCAGTTAAAATTAAACTGGAGATTTTGTTCTATGTTTACCATGTTAAATTTTAACTTTTCCAGTCAGTATATACTTCCAGTGTCACTGTCAACAGAATACTTCGACACCTATTTTTTGAGGTACCCACCCCGTTGAACCGATGCAAAACAGAGGCTGGATCTATCAATATTTTAATACTTTTAGGGTGCGTCCCACCATGCCCAGTTAAAATTAAACTGGGGATTTACCATGTTAAATTTAAGAGGACGCTATACCTGACGGTGCATTTTTTGCCACCCATAAGATTAACATTGCGAGCGGCGATTCATTTTCAAGGTTTACCCTTGGTTGGAAAGACACAAAATTTTGCCTGTACCTAGCCCTAACAATGTTCTAGGGAGTGTTCGAAGCAGATTTCCCATTTTTATACTGGTTTTCGAGATACAGCACTTTTCTTGAGGTATGCGATGCTAGCATTCGCAAAACAGTTGCAAGAAAAGAAACCAGGAGAAATTGGGAACTCTGCTTCGAACACTCCCTAGAACATTGTTAGGGCTAGGTACAGGCAAAATTTTGTGTCTTTCCAACCAAGGGTAAACCTTGAAAATGAATCGCCGCTCGCAATGTTAATCTTATGGCCGGCAAAAAATGCATCGTCAGGTATAGCGTCCTCTTAAATTTAACATGGTAAATCCCCAGTTTAATTTTAACTGGGCATGGTGGGACGCACCCTAAAAGTATTAAAATATTGATACATCCAGCCTCTGTTTTGCATCGGTTCAACGGGGTAGGTACCTCAAAAAATAGGTGTCGGAGTATTCTGATTACAGTGACACTGGAAGAAAGTGGTATAAGTATATAGTGACTGGAATGCTAACTTGACCAACAATTCCAACCCTGTGCCTGCCCTAGCACTTCCCCAGAGCCAGGCTGAGACCTATTACTACTTCCTAAAGCTGAAACATGTCTCCCTGGCTCTGAGAGCAGTATAGGTATTGGAATTTATCAGAGAAGTTTCATAATTGGGGGGTGTTACAGAAAACAACGAATTGGTTGGTCGTGATTGAAGCTACTGAAGGTGTTACCTACACGTTTGGTACACTTCCTATACTTGCAAGGAAAATGCAAGTAACAACATAAGGTACTTATGTAGGTATACAGCCTCGATAGCCGAGTGGACTAAATGGTCGACTTTTGAGGAGCAGTGAGAGCCGGGTCACACCGGTTCGATCCCGATCCTACCAAAAAGTTTTTTTGCTCGGCATTCACCTCTGGTATGTTCAGCATGTCAAGTGAAATGTATAACGAGGCTGTGGTGGTTCGGAACCCACCTAAAACTGTAGGTCCCCATCGTTTACTCGATGGCTGAGGAGCTGGTATTTGGTAGTGCTGCCAGCTGAACACAATGGATAGTTCTTGAAACGGTCTAGTTGCTGAGCTTGTCCCCCCCAACCCTCAGCTAGCTATATGCAGGTATCCTTTTCTAAAATTGATCATCTTCAGAAATCACAATAAAAATCTCCTAAAAAGAAAACGTGCAGGAGCTGTAGGTGGTTTACAGTAACAACGACATGACAAGCAGAAGCTCCCAGCTTGGAGATTCTTCTCTTCCATCTCTTATTTTCTCCCCTTCACCAGAAAGTTTTGCTGATGACGGGAGCCCTGCTAACCGTCACAGAGTGGGATTGTGCGGAAATCCCGGAGACAAAAGGAAAGGGGTTGATTATAAAAACCAGCTAAACGCAACTGTCAACATGGAAACGAATGGAGCATGTGAAAAATTGCAGTCTCCGAAGGGGAAGAAAAATTCCGAGAGCAATTCCACTTTTTAAATGGAGCATGGATGGCAGGCTAGACCCACATCTTTACCAGTCGTTTCCGACAGTAGATTTTTTTAAAACAGACGTCTTGCTAACTCTCTCTTTCATCACAAGTGCCTGAAAATTCAAAATTGAGAGCTGTGCGTCAAGTTTTGTACGGGAGTAGGCATACTTATTACATTTATAATTTTTAGTTCGCAGTTTATGGCTATATACCTATGAAGTTTCTTACCCTTATATAGGCGTAGCAAAGGGGGGGGCTGGGGGGGGGGGGCTTAGCCACCCCCAGGAACCGTATAGCCACCTCCAGAATTTCCTGACCTACATATAACGTCACATAAAGCTATGCATAAGGAGAAGGCCTGGGGGGCTGAGCCCCCCCCCCCCCCCCCCCAGGGTTTTGGTCCTGCTACGCCCATGCTTACTACTGAAGGGAAGTAACTAGAATCTTTGATAATCTACCTATATTTTGAAATTTTTAGACTCGAACCAAGACAAGTCATATGACACCAGTTTTTCTATGAACGGTATAGTAAGACACAACGGTATATTATTTGTGGTAAATTTCTCCAAGTAGGTTTCAATTCCTTACCATTGGAACACTGTCACAATATTATTCATTTTGTCTACCCAATACGGGTATAGGTACGGGTGGTAGAATATACCTACTATGAAAAATATGACAAGAACACAATATCAAACGAGATATAAAATAGAAATAAAACACAATTTGGTAGGAAAAAATAGTCCGCTGGAGAGAAAATATGGAAAAGTTTGTCCAGAAGTGGCGGCTTGGGAGCACAGGGTTGCCAATTTTGACAGTTAACAGTGAAAAATGGGTCAACGATTGGTGCGAGGGCAGAGGAGGATTAAGCCGGCTACACGGAGTGAATAAGTGAAATTGATGGCGGAGTCCGTGCCACAGTAATGAAGAAAACAAATCGTGTGATATGGCCTCACTTCACTTTCTCACATTTGCGATCAAACGACTCTCTCTGCCTATTGCCCCGATGTACGATATCACTTAGCAGACTGTTATTATTATCTCAGGCGATCATTGGATATCTTTATGAAATCTCAGGGAATCTTGGAAATTTCTGGAGTAATTCATCCTTCGGGGTGCTTCTTTCCACGAATCTTGATGAGAATCTCAGGAAATCTTTGGAAATCTTCATGTAATCTCAAGCAATCTCTGGAGTGGTTTCCCCCTCGGAATAGGATGGTACCTGACATGTGGAAAATGTAGAATAATGACATATTTTACGTCGACATACTTATGTCGTATGTTCCGTATGCAGGAAGAAAGTAAAAAACACTAAAACTGAGAACGTAAGATTACAGTAGGTACATTTTCACCATAGAATGTTAGGAAGAAAGTACTGGGCACTCCCACAAGCATGGTTCATTGCGAACCTCCATGTGAGGCGATCATACCTTACTCCCCCCAAGGATTTATTTTCATTTCCCTCGGCAAGCAAAAGACTCAGCATCGCCTGTCAGCTCAATTTAGAAAGATGAGTCCCCAAACGCTCGGTCGTGACACATGGGGAATCATTTTAAAAGCCCGACAGGTCAAGCGATTGTTGCATACCTACTTTTCTTTTTTCGAGCAAATATTTTTTGCAGGGGCTACAGGAGTTCATAAGTACAACATAGCCCCTATTTTATCACTTGAATGGACACCAGTTTGTTATGGGTTACTGGAAGGAAGTACTAGCTGGAGGGTGATGGAAGTGAATTGTTAACAAAGAGGACAAATACGAGACATAATACAAGCGCTGTATTAGCGGGCGTGTTTAATACTAATAGCTGAGGGGTGGGGGGACAAGCCCAGCAACTAGACCGTTCTCACGAACTATCCATTGTGCTCAGCTGGCAGCACTACCAAATACCAGCTCCCCAGCCATCGAGTAAACGATGAGGACCTACAGTTTTAGGTGGGTTCCGAACCACCACAGCCTCGATATACATTTCACTTGACATGCTGAACATATCAGAGGTGAAAGCGGGCGTGTTTACTTTTAATTGTGAAGTGTAGCTATACCTTAGGTGCAATATTTGCTTGCCACCAGGAATGCCTCCCCTTAACAGCCTTAACTCTCATAACACTGAAAGTCACTGATAAGTCTGTTTATAAAGTGAAGAGTCGCCATTTTGGAACCACAGCCCTGCTACAGTAATGAGCTTAGTCTACACGCAGATACGCAGCTCACCAGCAGAAGGCAAAGTTACAAGTTTTGGCACAAACCACGAGAAAAACTCCCTCCATCTCATCAACTTTATCAACAACTTCCCTAAGTTTTCCGCTTTTTTAATAATGTCAAAATTAATGTCTCGAAAATTGTAATACGTTTTTCTCGTTTCCTCTCTACCAAAAGAATTACATTAACCGTGGCAGTTGGCGGATAAAATACGGCGTAAGTTGTTAGAATTTGCTCCATTCGGACTGAGTTTCGAATTTGTTGTTTGGATAAGACCCGACCCTTCATTTTTCCACTACACACATGGCTGCTCCCAACCCCCAGACTCCCAAATTCTTTTTCCCACTCTTATATTTATCCTGCTTACTGATCCCAACATTGACGCCTTTAAGCCGTGTAAGGAATCCAAATAAATGGCTATATAACAGCCCTAGCACCTCCGTCATTTCGGATTACTATCAGGTATCAGGTATCAGCGAGGGGCTAACCACTCGTTGGGAATCATTGGAAATCTTTATGAAATCTCAGGGAATCTTGGAATTTTTTGGAGTGGTTCATCGGGGTTCATCTTTCAATGAATATCGTTGGGAATCTTTTGAAATCCATATGGAATCTCAGGGAATCTCAAGGAATCAATGGAGTGGTTACCCCCTCGGGTATCAATCAGGTATATTCGGCATATCAAGCATAGGTATTTTAGTATCCAGCCGGAGGGTTATTAATTAGTATAGAAATAGGTCCTTAACCTCTGGTTACGGCATTTGAAGTGAGTAAGTTGGGCATGAACTAAAAGGCCATCACGTAGGGCCCCCAGTAGTAAGGTCCTCCATTAGACAAGGGCTACGCAGGGCCCTCATAGCCCCACCATACAGAGCAAATTGATTGCTGCTTCAATGATGCTTATCGATGCTTAGGCACACATAGGGCTTGAGTGCTGGTCACCCCCCCCCCCCCCCCCCCCCCCACATCACTCAGTGCTATCCTTACGCTATGCACTCTCTTCCAAGGCATAGTGATGGTGCAGTCTCAAAACAGGTATCTATGCACTGTAATGGATACAACACGTCATAAAAGTCACGCTGGCTCGAATGCGAACAATTTCCCCGTACGGTTTTTGCTACGTTATGCGCCAAGGGCCCACTGCCTCGGCTTTCTTAAGTTTTGAGGATAAACCTTATAAACCGCCACTAGGCTTTGCTCAAGTCGGAAGAGACATGGAATCTATATTCGGTAAGTGGTTGGTGATATTTTTGAGAATCAGGTCCTATCTAATCAAGAAGGTGGTTAGTTTGCGATGTCGTATATTCCAATAATTACATAAAATGCCGTTCATACTCATCAAGATCATGATCTAAAAGGATTTATAGTCAACTCAATAAGTATTGCTAAACTGTATCTACGTTCAATGGTTGTTCATATAAAAGACGATTTACACTTTGATAACAGCCTACCTATTTGTTGGACGCCACCAAATTCCTTTTATTATGATAATGGACATATGATTAATTCGTCGAACTTGGAAAACGTATAATCTAGACAAGTCCTTATTTGCACTATGAGATCGTTGAAACTTAGATTATTGAGGTTGGCACTTTACTTATAAGAAGCATAAACAGGATGATTCCATGACGAAGTTTCTCAGTAGGTTTTCCCAAATATTAGTTTCCCCACAGACTTACTTTCTTCTGCATTTTCTACCAACGTTTTGATTGAGGACGTTGCGATGTGGAGGAGGCTCTAGAAGTTGCCCGCCCCTGGGCAAAGTAGTGGAACTACTCCATGATTGGCACCCCTCGACAGATGATCAAGGTGACCTTCCCCCTCATGCAGAAAAGTCGCACAGGATCTGCAGATACTTCTATGCGTGCGATATAGGACTGAGTTGGAACTGGTTCCTTCGCCTCTTCTAGTAGGTGTTTCCGGGAGCCTAGGAAAATATTCAATCCTCTACTTAGACAATGCTTTCTATTTAGTCTCCTAACCATTTCCTTCAAGACAAAATTGGAGATGAACTTACCAGCTGTTAGCTGGGAACACGGAAAAAGACAGCAGTGGAGATCCGAACAAGCGAACGTCTGGGTGCAGAGTGTTCAATATTTTCAGAACAGAACTGTTCACGAACGACCTAACCGATTCCCGCCGCCGCGCGCTGTCACTTTAATTATTATTTTTCCTGCTCTGCTTCCACGACTATTTGCTCAAAATGGAGGACAAAAATATAAACAAATAATTTTAGCCTTGCTACAATTTTAATAACCAGCCAATGATTTTGAATATTGGCACAGTTAGCAGCAGGGGTGAAGGGCCCAGCGTATAGTGAGTTCCGGACCACCACAGTCTCGATACCAGTACGTTTCACTTAAGATGCTGAACCGAGGGGGTAACCACTCCAGGATTCCTCGAGATTCCATAAAGATATCCAAAGATTCCCAACGATATTCATAGAAAGATGAACCCCCGAAGGAATAAGTAACCACTATACAAAAAATTCCAATATTCCCTGAGATTCCATAAAGATTTCCAAAGATTCCCAACGATATTCATAGAAAGATGAACCACGTAGGGGTAACCACTCCAGAGATTCCTTGAGATTTAATAAAGATTTCCAAAGATTCCCAACGATATTCATAGAAAGACGAACCCCGAAGGGGTAACCACTCCAAAAAATTCCATGATTCCCTGAGATTTCATAAATATTTCCAATGATTCCCAACGAGATTCCCAACGAGTGGTTAACCCCTCGTGCGGAACATATCAGAGGTGAATGCCGATCAGAAAAGCTTTGACAGGATAGGGATCGAACTGGCTATCACGGCTGTTTTGGGCGCCAAGAGTTGCCGTCACAATTTATTGTCAACGCCTGGTGATAACGGAGCCTTAACAGGAGGTGTATTCCCTTTCTCGAACGCCAGCAAACCCACCCAACTAACACCTTCAAAATTTATTGTAAGAAGATAAGGCACGCCATCATGCAATATGCGGAGAACAGTTCTTCTTACAATAAATTTTGAAGGTGTTAGTTGGGTGGGTTTGCTGGCGTTCGAGAAAGGGAATAGACCTGCAGGTCGCTTAGGGAACGGAAATAGACCTACAGGAATGGTAAAATGATATTTTCTGCAGCGAGTTGTCGGAAGTAGGCAAATAGGTGGAAATCTCTAGACTCGAGGTGACGCTCCCTAAGAGACCCCAGATGGAGTAAGCACCAGAGGGAGAATTGCATTTCAAACAGCACCGCTTCCCCACTGCACATGTACCTATACCCACAGCTCCCACTACAGATAAATATGGAAATTTTTCGCTTTTTTCCAGACAGTATTTTTCTAAATTAAAACGTGTAAAGATATGACAGAGTATCATTCCTTTTTTGAATTATGATTTAGCCTCTGCTTCACATGCAGTTTTTAATTCAATTTCTTATGTAACACTACCGCAAGGAAACATTCATTTCTTGGCTTATTTTTTGCCTCTAAACTGAAATTAATCAGGCAAACAAAAACTCGGCAAGTATTTCAGTATTTCTCTTAAAAAGGGAATTCTGGGACGCATTCCACGGGAAGGCGTATCTCATAATAAATTGATTCTTCACATAAAAACCTGCCGGAAGTGGAGTCTATATCCCTTGCAGATCAAATGATTCTAATAAGTTCTTCTACGCAGTTCATCCCCTCATCGTACACAATTCATTTGCAATAATAAGGTTTGCTTACCATGAGACCGTCAAAATGAATAAATTTCGCTTATTTTTTGAAACAGTATTAATAACGTCGAAGCTTCTTGAAAATTGCTTTTCTGCGCCTCTTACTAAAGACGCCACCGCGGCATCCGTATATTGACTGGTATAGCTCTCTAATTACCTTTGATGCTGGTACACGGTGGTTGCCTTGAGAATTTCGTATTGACATGCCGTAGAGAAAACTCTAAATCCCACTCTAAAAGGGTCACGAGGCAGGGAAGAAAAAGATGGGTGAATTATTTTCGAAGAGAAGCCAAACAAGTAGCCAGTTGGAATTAAGATGTAGAGAAACCTTAAGGAAAGGCCAAGAGCTGACACCGATATTGTTTGGACGCGCAGGGCTTCTCGGGTTAAAGGGTTAACGGGGATTAGTCGTGCCTAAGCCTGACTTACTTCCAAAAGTAAATAAAGGAAACAGTATTTATGTACATACCTTGCTCTCAGCAACCTGTACCTATACTTGAAGGCAACAGGTCTGCGAAGTGTCATAGCACTGGTGGAGGGGTTTTTCCCCGTATGTTTTAAGCAGGAACGAATTTGATTTGATTTGATATATAAAAATTATCTTAAAAACCCTTCTTTTTGTTTAGGGTCGGAACCAGGGCCATTGGTGTCAACGAGAACAATTTCGGAGGAGCCTGAATTTGTGGGACCGATTGGAAACCTCACCACCCCCGCAGGAAGGGAAGCTGTGCTCAACTGCCGAGTCAAGCAGCTGGGCAACTATAAGGTACAGTCATTACTTTATTAAAAATCTGCAACCATGCACAGCCATTAACGGTCTTGATAGAGAAAAATACTAAATCCCTTCGGTCACAATGTACCTACAGCCTTTATAAAATAAAGTCAGCAATCCTTGAGGTACCGAGTACTATCTTGATCACCACCCTGTAATCCTGCTCTGTCAGACTCTTTGGAGACTGAACTTTTAGTATAGAGAGTACGGAAGGGCTTCCCTGGAAATGCTTTCGAAAGAAGTCGGAAGCAAAAGTATAATACTCCGACGCGTTGGAAGCAACGTGAATAATATAATATGACATTGAAAAAGTTGAATATGACCACTGGCTCTTTAGGAGAGCAATCCGAAAAGTAATAAAAGCAGAAGGGTTTCACAGTAAAGAGGGTGGGTACCCCCCCCCCCCCCCCCCCCCCCCCCCCCCCCCCCCCCCCCCCTATGTTCCCTCGGCCATCTCCCCCCACTCATTCCGCCTGTCGCGGCTATGGTCCTGGTCAGTGACACAATGTGTATGAAATTGCATTCCTGGTTTGCATTACGCGTCCGGCTGTGGGGGACATATATACGCAAAGCCCAGCAGAGAACAGGGGGTAGGTGTTCCATGATGGGGAAAATAAAAATAAAACATGCCCTGGGGTAAAGCAAATGATCATAAAAATCATAAGCGTGAAGAATGGAAACAACTCAAAAACCCAACGGATATGAGTGCTTGGGAAAAGGTTCAGTGACTTCAGCACACAAAAGTCTTAAGGCGCCACTTCGCACTATACGAAAATGTCGGATCACAAACCTTTGGACAAATTTTACGGCTACGTACCTATACGTCTGGGAGGTAGTGTATTATAGGTACTTATAAGTCCGTGTATAGGAAGTATAGAAGACATACATACGAGGAAGAAGGAGGTAAACAAATAAATCAACGAACGATAAAAGACGGAACTCCAAAATTTCGGAGGTACCTGGTTGGAATATTATGAAGTCATCTTCTCGTGGCAGTTTGGTGCAAGCTTTGTGCTTCCTCTGTAAACACGAGGGGAAAGGACAGCATTGTCCTGGACAAGAGCCTCCCCCTCTTCCTCTTCTGTCAGCATTGTTGATGATAGCCCCATTACTTACCTCCACACCAGGGGGCGAATTAAGTCTTTACCTGCTTCATCTCCACGTCGCCTTGGTCTATATACATCTTCTTATATAAATAGCTATCCCCAGAAAAGGGCGCTTTGAACCCCTTGTGTGTGATTAGGGAGTAAATATAAAACATAAGACAAAAAATACAACTATAGCTTCCAGGTGAGGGGGGGGGGGGGGGGGGAGCCTATGAGTTCTTTTGGGGGCTCCGGGCAAAACCAACAAATTAAAAAGGAAACGGAGAAAATTCAGAAAAGAATTGCAATGCCTACCTGAGTAAGCAAAGCTAGAAGGAAGGGTAACCGTTAGTAAGTCAGCAGCAGTAGGGCAGTCAGATGTGCGACACTGAGAGACATTAACAGCAAAATTAGGGGAGTCGTGGGTCCCCCGGCGCGCGCTAACAAGATCTTGCCCGGGGGGCTCTAGTAATTGGGCCGGGCGAGCCAGCACTAGCGGTCAGCGCCTAAGCTCCCTCAAACTTGGGAGGTAACCCACTTAGTGAGATGAACGCAGATTCGTCAGGAAACAGCAACTTCAAACCTCTTGTCCGTCATGTTTTGACTTAAGACCCTATTTGTTGAATAGAAAGCCGTCAGCACTCCAGCAAGTAAGGTACAACTAGCGAACTGCATTAGTTTACAGGCGCAACAGCACTTACGGAATCAGAACATTTGGGTAAAACGTTTACACTTCCCATGTTAATTGACTTCAGGAAGTTAGGATCCACGTCAAAATTATGCTGAGTAAGCAAATAGATTCAGAAGACAAGAACAGCCATAAAATATGAATCACCATTCGACAGTTATCTACCACAATTGCGGTTGCACCTTTATACGAGGTGAGGTTGCCGCTGGCAATGTTAATGTTATGGGTGTTAGAAATACACCATCAGCAAAACCCCAACCATAACACTGAGTGATGATAACATTTGTAGATTCGGCTGGCGGATTATAGGGGGAAATAACCGTGCTGGTTGTTTGGCCCTTTATGAATAACAAAGTAACAAAGTCCATAAGCAAAATTAGGTCCTACCCACTAATTAAAAAGAAAGAAGGGAAAGCCATCCGAAATACCTATTGTTGTTGGGGGGGGGGGGGGGGGGGGGCACCAAAACCAAAATCGAGGAAACGCCAATCTGCTCCCCTCTCCCTTCGCCTCCATCGTCCATCCCTTATCCCCTCCCCTACATCCCACGGGATGTACCGAAAGAAAAGCTGCAGTAATGGTTTTCTTGAACAAAACACGACGCAGCCCGGTTTCAGATGGTTGCTTTTATTTTTCCTGCTCGGAGCTTTGTCAACTCCCTCTGCTGGGAAATCGTCGCTTTAAAGGATATTTTCTTGAAATTGTCGGTCCCCATGTATTTTGACTTTTCAATCCAGATCGTCTGTAAAATGCAAGACAATGAATAGCTGCATAAAACATATTTTAGGACTGTCACTATGTGTGTATGGATCCGAACATAATATGACTTTACCGGTGAAATATGTAGTAACTTACGCAAAGTAAGCTGTTAATTTTAAGGTTAACTATAGCGCTTTTTATGTGTCGTCACCCGGTAGACACAGTATTAAAGTTATTCCGTATTTTGGAGGAGTAGGAAGCCTGGTATGGAGCGTTAACATCCATGCTCCAAGAACCCATACATCTAAGGACACGGGTCAACTCGTCAGATTGCTTGGACACTGCGAGATGCAAATCTCAAAATAAAGAAGAAAAAAATAGCACTGACGCAGTAATAAGGAAAGCAAAAGAAAACAGATCCCACTGGTAAATCACAAAAGAAAGGGGAGCAAGTAAGGAATGCTGAATAACCACGGATGAAGGGCTCCGGAAAAGTAACAGGAAAATTTTCAGACAATTGAGGTGAAGAGCTAGGTATAAGTAGTTCAGTCAGACGGACGTTTATTTGCTTTGCCTTCCTCCACAGCCCGGGTCAGGCTACCCCAGTGATCAACAGCTTCAAACAAAATACGAGTAAGCCGCGCTTCCGCTGTGCTGAATTTCGAAAATATTTTTTTTTTGCACCAAAATAGCAGTTGCCGATATTTGCTCTTCAACTCAAGTTTTTACCATTCCCTCTGGCCGACGATCATTTTATACGAAATTTGTTTGTCGGGAAATTTGACTTGCTAAAAATAAGTTTCGAAATTACCTAAGTTGAAGCCCCAGTACGACTCTAAAGCTTGAAATCCCCAAACTTTTAACATGATTTCGACATTTTCCGCAATTTTTCATGTTTCTTATTTTAAAGTTATTTCCCTTGGAGACGGTTAACTTGTTTTTGTCGCCGGCTTGGGTGTTCGTTGAGGGACTGACCGACTTCGGGGATTTAACACCACTGTTCGGACTTTGCACCCTTTCTTCTACCTATGGATGGAAACGAAATTCAGATATTAGACTTGTCAGATTGACGTTCAGTGAACATAATTGGCGCGTATGTTCTTGGCCGAAGCCGACGAGGAGTAGGCGGAAGCCGAAATACAAGTGGGCCGAAGCCAGTTTAGGAGTGGGCCGAAGCCAATACAGCCATGTCGTAAGCGGAAAATTTTTCCGTTCGATTCCTTTCGAACCCGGATCTCTCAGGACACAAAGCGGACCCCTTGACCACTCGGCCACTGAGAGGCACAACTTGTCGTTCGTAAATTTCGCACTGTCAGTAATTTGAACTGAAGTCTGAACGAAGTAAACTAAGGTATAACCGTACAGTGAGGTACAGTTAAAGCAACAACTAGTTAACCAACTTATTGGTAAAAGCTATCCCTACTTCATTTTAAATTAAATTAAAAACAATGCAGTCTCCAGCAGCCTTCTCCGTTTCTTCATAATAATATTTTGGGTAAGTAATATTATACTGGCTTTTTTCAAGGGCTCTTAACTGTTTATCAAATTTTCAGCGTCTCCCCGAGCCCCATCCACGTGCTTATCCTGTGACTCCTTTAGAATAATAAACTAAATTAAATTAGTTGCTTTAAATTCAGGTGGGGTGGCTGAAAGCAGAGGACCAGACAATCCTGACACTGGACAGCAGAGCCATCACCCACAATTCACGCATCAGCGTCACGCATGATCACCAGCGGCAAGTGTGGCAGCTTCACATACGTCAAGTCAAGGAGAGCGACGCGGGCTGCTACATGTGTCAGATTAACACCAGCCCTATGATCAAACATGTCGGCTGTGTTGACGTACACGGTAAGTCAACTGTACTTTGCGAACTCTGGAAAATGGGAAAATAGGATGTTTCCATTTACTTTAAGTTTACCGTCTCCTTGGGAGCTTTCTGAGGAGCTTGTCGTAATGGGTATTCAAGTCAACAGCTTGTCACGTTTAAGGGTCCGCTTAAACTGACGATGAATTTTTTGCCGCCCATATGCATAAGATTAACATTGCGAGCGGCGATTCATTATCAAGGTTTACCCTTGGTTGGAAAGCAATGTTGTAGGTCATCATCGAAGCAGATCTCCCATTTTTTAACTGGTTTTCGAGATACAGCACTTTTCCCCTTAAAAAATTGAGGTATGCGATGCTAGCATTTGCAAAACAGTTGCAATAAAAGAAACCAGTGAGAAATTGGGAATTCTGCTTCGATGACGACCTATACAACATAGTTAGGGCTAGGTACAGGCAAAATTTTGTGTCTTTCCACCCAAGGGTAAACCTTGAAAATGAATCGCCGCTCGCAATGTTAATCTTATGGGCGGCAAAAAATGCATCGTCAGGTTAAGCGGACCCTTAACCTGCCACTGGAAGAACAGGAACCTATGTGGAACCATTTTTGGAAGTCGGGTAAGAGTGATCTCGTCCACACATATCACATTCGATCCAATATGCTCTTCGTAAAATGTCATCTATTATTCTGTTTATAAAAGGGCACTAGAGCTGATGCCTTCCATTTGGCGAATATGAATAAATAAAGCAAAGGGTTAAAAAAGAGACTGGGTGCAGCTCACTTCTCCTTCACGACTGAATTCACCGATTTATTGAAATTCGGTAAAAGCCTCTTCTCATTACATCGGAGAGCAGAGGGTGCCGTCACATCTCTACCTATATATCCCTCTGCACTTGACCAATGAGGTACCGCAGTGTACCCTATTCCACACTGTTAGGTCCAACAAAGATTGCCGAAATTGTACCGCAAGCCTTTGAGTTGAAATAAATTTCCCTCAGCACTGCGCTTGATGGGAAACTTCTAAAACGGTGACTGACGAATGAAGCCACACTTTTTTGCGTCAGCATTAACTTTCTAGAATTTTGTAAGGTTTACCAAAAAACTTGCAATTTTTTGTCAGCTCAGTTATACCCCATACTGATTCTACTGAAATCAAGTATGAAAATTTTTCAGGTACCTATACAGTGAACAACATATACCATCACAATCATGAGTGTCCAGGCCAACAACGGACAGAACTGTACAACTACCCGTATAACCACTAACTCTATAATTAAATATTAATGAACTTGCTGACCAACAACTGTCAAATTTCTTTTTTGTGCACACTAATTCTGCAATAATTACTTAATCATGAATCTACAGGCAACAGACAAACAACTGTCAGTCTATTTTTACTCTATTTGACGTGTACACCGACTCTTTAGTTGCAAAACCATGAATCTGCAGTCGAGTTTTTTTTACGGATACCTCGAATCCCATATTTCTACTATTATAAAATAGAAATTATAGAGGTTTCAGACTTGACTCCAGCCCATCACTTAACACGAAAAGCCCCTCTGGAGAAATAGATGAGCAGGTCAGCTGCTGAGAGATAATTAACTATTATTATCACGGACAGAGGCAAATCAATCTGTTTACGTCAGTTGGCGCAGGCTGCCCCTTGCAGCATTGCTCGATAAATATTTCCTACTGCCTCCCAATAATAACCGTCTCTATTGCGTTTAAAATGAAATATCAGCAAAGCGAAATTCCAGGCGTTGGATACCAATACAATCATGAGATAAAATTAAGCTAGGCCATATTTATAGTAAACTTCACTGTCCCATCACGGCGTGTGATGTAACCAATCACTTATTCAACGTATCACCACAGAGTATCACACATTGGGGTTTTTTCCTCTGATTCCGAAGGAAAGAAGCCACGCATTGGTTCGGTCCAAACGTCCTATATTTTTTCGTTGTAGACATTACGAGTAGGTGTAGCAAGGGGGGGCTGGGGGGGCTTAGCCACCCCCAGAAACCGTTTAACCACCCCCAGGATTTTTCGAACCTACACATAACGTCACATAAAGCCATGCATGCGGAGAAGGCCTAAGGGGGGGCTGAGCCCACCCTAGGTTTTTGGTCCTGCTACGCCCATGGCTGGGCGATATAGTGTGTGGAGAGATTGCTGGTAATAGAGTTGCCCTGTGTACGTTTGACAGAGAGGGAGAATGGTACAAAACAGAAAGCTTGCTTTCGTGAAAACAAGGGTAATGTACAAAATACCAATATCAGTAATGTTTAGCTCCAGTCTTGGTTGTCTATTCGGCTCATGCAATAGACACAACTCAGAAACAACAAACTGAATTAAATATGACCCGGAAAATGGGATCCTTGCTGCTCTTCTTTCCTCTTCTGAAAGGCAACTGCAAATAAGAGCAAATAAGAATGTCAGTCTTGGTCTAGTCTAGAGAGAAACAGATGGCTCGCAGGTATAACGAAAAACTACACCAAAAACTAATTAAACGGCGCTAAAGCTTTTACAGAATCGTAAATCGGTCGGGGTGGGTGTCAGCGGAGTGGAGAGGGGTAGGGGGGAGGTAGGGGATGGCAAAGCTCAGGGGCTTCCAGAGGGGTGGCTTCCGCCTGATAACAGCCAGGTCTATATCCTTGCTCCCACCCCTTAAAGAGGGAGTACTGACCAACGCGGCTATTACTGGCCAGGCAAGGGGGTGAGAAGGTTGGACCATCGGCCAGTGGAGAATCAAGGGATATATTTCGGGGTTACTTCTTTAAAATGAACACATTTTTCACGACTATTTTCTATAATCCTAATGAAAAGTAAATATTTATTCAAATTTTGTAAAATGTTCATATTTACGTCGTACCAGAAAAAAATTTCCAATTTCCACTATTTTGGGGTGTAACAGCTGTAGTATCTCATACTAAAGGCTTGTGGGGATCACTGTGGGATCATAAGCAGTTCAGGTTCTGAGATTATGAGGAGGGGAGATGCGAAAGAAAGAAAAATCGTGGAGGTTACCTCACGGAGGTAGTGAAGTGTGCGGGTGGATTAGGTAAGTTAAGTTCGTAATTGTTATGCTGAAGGAGTTCGCATTTAGCGATAATCTGCTTAGAATTCAGTGCTCAAATGGAATGCTGTCATGCGTGCAAATCTTAAGAAGCTGTATTTTTACATTTTCCGAGACTTTCCATTAGACTGAGTGGACCTAATCCTTCCCTGAGTTGGGTGGGGACAAAACTTTTCACTACTTTTGCTTTGCCTATAGTAGAAAAAGCACGTGCATTTTTAAGTCAAAAGGAAATTTTAAGAAAGTTTTATTTTATACAAGGATATCAACCATTTAATTGTAGTTACGAATTAAACAATAAAGTGAATACAATAATCCAGAACAAATAAATATCCAACAAAACAAAACAAAACAAAAATTTGTTTGAAGAAAGAGCGGGAGAGGGAGGATCTGTGGCGAAGGAATCCATCACATTCTTGGCAGCTTTCATTCCTTAAATAAAATTGAAAACTAACTGAACTTCATCATCCTCTTGATAATCGCTGACCATGCAGATGCTCCTATAAAAACCCCGCACCATCTTCAATATCAACTACCTCCTCCCTCCAAGGGCGCCTGGTTCCCCGAATACAATGGCTCGCCGCACGCAAAACAGCCATGGTCACTCGAACGCGGACATAGGCAGCCACATGACTTCTTGGTCTTCGCCATTTATTAACCAACTGATGTACAAGAATTTTGAGGAAAGCCTTCATTTCTGCCCCAGGGAGACCATCAGCGGATACAACCAAAGGGGTAAATGATGCATGCCGGGCCTCCGACGCATCTTTGTACTTCACCTTCTTCTCTTGCTCAGCCGATTGAAGAACAGCAGCAACCGTCTTGGAGAGATAAGAGGGTGCATCAGTGTCTACGACTTATTTTATACAAGTGTATATGTGAAAATTTTTTCAGATTTTTTTCAGATTTTAGAAAATTGCGTGTGCATATTTCATAACATTGCACGTGCAATTTTCTGAAATTTGCACGTGCAAATGACTTCCAACTGTTTCAGTTGAGTTTTGAGGTAGGCATGCCCAACTAAATGCACTGTCTATAAATATTCGATCAGTGCTCCACACAAATCAAATTGTTGATGACAAATTGAATTTGAATCAGCCGTAATGAGTGCACTCCGCTCTCCACGTGAAAAATTCAAAAACCGTTCCAGTTTCTCATACGCGATCTGCTCCCCAATCCCCGATCAAATAGGGGCTGTCTATAATGAAAAACATGCATGTCCCTCACTCATCTCATGAAATGTAAACTCAGGTTCTGTTCCAGAATCAACTTCTCACTTTTGTCAAATTTTCCTCACTCCCATCCTATTGTCGGGGTTGAGTCGGGGAACAACTAAGGCTGAATTTCACCACTTTCCGATAGTGTCTTTAACGGGAGGATTTAACGAACGGATTTACGTTATCGTATGTTTAGCTTAGGACAAGTGCGTTGCGCTTGCAGTTGTTTCTCTTCGAACGCACTTGTCGTAAGCTAAACATACGATCGTTCAATCCTCTCGTTAAATACACTATCGGAAAGTGGTGAAATTCAGCCTTAATAAATAAACTAAAACCGGACTTTAAATTTGTAATGAACCAAAAGTTGAAAAAACAAGACGTATAGTGTAAAGCGACCCGTTGGCCGGGACGGCTTACTCAACTACTGCTTTTGTGAAATTCTGGCTCACAACGATTTACGTATTTTCAATTTTGGAAATCTTGGAGCACAACACAGGTACACACTGCAATTATCGACTCAGATCGTTACATCATCTAGTCCCTCCATAAAGATCAAAAAACTCCGGTCCTTAAGCTACAAATTGCACCAATATTCATATGAAATTAACCGAATACTGTACGTATCTGGTCATAAAACAGACTTATACAGGATAAACAAAGACCAATAAAAATTCCATCTACACCCGTCGTAATGAAGGATTTTAACTTCCTTCCTTCGAGATCTGTTAACGCAAAGTTATCGCCGAGATAACGACAAGGTGGTGTAGCCTTAGCTGTAGGAACTTAACGCGGAATTAACGACTATAGCTTCGGAATAGCAGCTCAACAGCTTCATAATCAATTTCTGCCTAAATAAGATTTGTTGACGGCATATGACGTCATTTACCTGAAGAAGAGGGCTTACAGTTGAGCTGAGACAGAATGAGGCACGTTCTTTAATTAAAAATGTTAAGCGCACAAAGACTGCGATAGAGCGGCGAACGGCCTTCCTTACAGAGTGGAGTACCCCCTTGTCCCTCCTCATTGTGAACTGTCACAATCTCAGGGAAGGTGTTAGTTACCCTTAGTCCGATTCCCCATATCTTACCTACAGGTTTATATATGCTCTTTTCCAACAAACACATTTTTTTAATTTTTTTAATTTTATTGGAATAAAGGCCACAGCAATAAAGCTATAAGTCCTCAAACACATTTGTCCATAAGCCTGTCGACATAATGCGGTTTGCTGACGTTTTTAATGTCCATTTTCAGTTGGGTCTTTGTCAATTGCTTGATTTTAAAATCACAACTTACTTAACAAATAGATATGCTCGTAAACAAAACTGAATAGCAAAATTCGGACATGTCAGAAATCTCCGTCTTTAAGGGTTAATATACAATCGCTATTTTTTTACGTTCCGATTTCAAACTTTGTGAGAAAACTATTGGATATTTAAATATTCTGAAATACCTATAGTATGTCTTTGTAACGTCATTAGTCATGAGATGAGGCTGTGTTGTGATTTTACGATCGAGTGATTTTTGTGACCAAAAAAATTGTCCAAAATTAACCGATCGTGAAATCACAATATAGCCTCATGAGTAGTGACGTTAAAAAGCCATATTATATTTCAGAATATTTAAATATCCAATAGTTTTCTCTCAAAGTTTGAAATAGCGAATGTATATTCAGCCTTAATTCTGTATACACTACAGCTCTCAACCTAAGCTCAATTGTAACATACGTCTGGATAGTGGTGCCACATTAACAGTTTTGTTCGCACGGTAAAGAAAAGCCAATAATATGGACAATAGACTGATGGAATTGCAACCCATACAATTGCCGGCAGTGAATCAACTAACTCAAATTAAAAGAAGCCAAGAAGTATATTAGTGCATTAGTCCTTTAAATAGCCATAATCAAAGTGGTACAAAACGGATCAAGGAAGCAATTGTTAAGGGCCCGCTATACCTGACGGTGCATTTTTTGCCGCCCATAAGATTAACATTGCGAGCGGCGATTCATGTTCAAGGTTTACCCTTGGTTGGAAAGACACAAAATTTTGCCTGTACCTAGCCCTAACAATGTTCTAGGGAGTGTTTGAAGCAGATTTCCCATTTTTTTTACTGGTTTTTGAGATACAGCACTTTTCTTGAGGTATGCGATGCTAGCATTTGCAAAACAGTTGCAATAAAAGAAATCAGTGAGAAATTGGGAAATCTGCTTCGAACACTCCCTACAACATTGTTAGGGCTAGGTACAGGCAAAATTTTGTGTCTTTCCAACCAAGGGTAACCCTTGAAAATGAATCGCCGCTCGCAATGTTAATCTTATGGGCGGCAAAAAATGCACCGTCAGGTATAGCGGTCCTCTTAATAGTGGGGGCTGCCAACGCTGGCGGGGACTCCGTTTTTTTATTAGGTCATGGATTCGCTATACAACTGTCGTGAATCATGCGATTACCCATTCTAATACTGTACTTTGTTAACACTTTACTCCAGATTTTCGATTTAACTGCCGTCGTGGGGTTGAAATCAGTTTTCTCTCGACCTCCGATTTACCGCTCAATTACCGGACCTACCTTTGGTTTGGTTTGATTTGAAAAAACAGAAAAGGACAGACTTACCGCAACTATAAAGCAGTTGCTTCACTGGGTTCTAGGGTGCATTAAGGCATTTACCTATAGTCCTTCCAGTCTTACCGCAGACTTGTCTATCCTACTCTATTTTACAAAGATGACGGACACTTTGCTTCAGAAAGAAACAATATCCGGGTCTTTTAAAAAAACATGCTAAGAAGATAGTTCTGGAGAAATGGTCTGATAGGGCCACGTTGCGAAAAAATGACAGTTAACTTGGTAAGATGAAAACTGTTGCTGTCTATCATCTTAGACGCTATACCTGACGATGCATTTTTTGCCGCCCATAAGATTAACATTGCGAGCGGCGATTCATTTTCAAGGGTTACCTACCCTTGGTTGGAAAGACACAAAATTTTGCCTGCACCTAGCCCTAACAATGTTCTAAGCAGATTTCCCAATTTCTCACTGGTTTCTTTTATTGCAACTGTTTTGCAAATGCTAGCATTGCATACCTCAAGAAAAGTGCTGTATCTCGAAAACCAGTGAGAAATTGGGAAATCTGCTTCGAACACTCCCTAAAACATTATTAGGGCTAGGTACAGGCAAAATTTTGTGTCTTTCCAACCAAGGGTAAACCTTGAAAATGAATCGCCGCTCGCAATGTTAATCTTATGGGCGGCAAAAAATGCACCGTCAGGTATAGCGGACCCTTAAGAGAGACACATCCCCAAGTTCACGGATACTATGGCAGGACCGCAGTATTGTTGAAGGAACGAATTAATGGCCACCTCCACCACTACCTTCGGAAGAGCTGGGGGTGGCTCTGGTTTATGCCAGCCTTTCACTGGTTACAGTGCACTGTCCACAAGGGGAACTGCTTCAAAGTGGCCATTAATTGGTTCCTTCGACAATGCGTGGACTTTCCTATGAGTTTTATAGTAGTGGTTTAGGTTGTCACTGAATTCTCGAGGACTTGGATCCATGTTCCTACACCGAAGTCTCGGCAATCCTCACACCTAAGCCATCCGAAATCCCCAAACCCTGTCAACATCCATCTCCTTCGGTTCATTGATCCCAACTTATTAAAACCTTCCTAAATCACAATTTTATCTCTAAAATAAAAGTTGGTAATGAAAACTTGGAGGCTGTTTAATGTTGGTCGTTCACTTTAAGGGGATTTTGGAGGGGAAGGGGAAGCGGGAATTTTGCTTGAGGGATATTCGACGAAGCCCCTCATTAATTCAACGGCCCCACTTGTTTTTTTCTTCGCCTCGGGCCGGGTGTCTTTTTTGTGCTTTTATGCTACACGACAGCAGGAGACAACTGTAAACTGTCATTTCAAATACCTTCGATCGTTTCTGTATTGTTGAAGCAACACTATATGCACTAACAACTTAGACCTATCAGGTGGAGCCAGTCAGAACAAAAAAAGGGAAAACTCAATAATTTATTAACATGGGATACTTCGGGGGAGGGGGAGGAGGTTAACCCGACTCTCTAAGAACTGATACCTAAGTTGGATCAAGCAGAAGAAATCGAGGGGTTAAGCACTCGCTGGGAATTTAATTGGGAATCATTGAAAATCTTTATGAAATCTCAGGGAATCTTAGAATGTTTTGGAGTGGTTACCCCTTTGGGGTTCTTCTTTCTATGAATATAGTTTGGAATCTTGGGGAATCTTTATGGAATCTCAAGGAATCTCTGGAGTGGTTACCCCCTCGGAAGAAATCCAGTTGTGTTAAGGTACCTATTATCGCCGTACAATAAATGGGATGAGAGAGGCAGCAGTGATCCAACATTATCTCCGCTATTCATCCTTTCTTATCTTTCACTAATTTACGAGAAGGGAAAAGTAAAAACAGAAAATTAACACCATGCAGTAAGTGAAGTACATCTATGGCGACCTCGTAGTGCAAGGAGGTATAAGCTATTGGGCAACGCCTTCTCCTAGAATACAAATCTAGAAAGTGGTAAGTTAGAGAACTTGTTGAAAGTTGAAGTTGAAGTTGGCCTTTGACGATTATGAAGTAAGTTCTCTCCCACATCTTCATTAGAGCTCGTACAGCCTGAACTTCCGCACAGGCTTATTATATCTTATTCTCCCTCCCCTCCCCAGTCCTCCTTTCTGCGTCATTGTTTTCTGTTAGCCTTGTTTTATGACGAGGTTATGTTATGAATTTTAAGTGGAAAAGCTCCAGTTATTTGGCGCGTATTCAATTTATCCGAAAACTTCGCTCGTTTATTAGATGAAAAATAAGGAATTAATTTAGTGTGCGACAGTACGAGCTTCTGCATAGGCATCCATACTTATGCAAAAGGTGAAGGCGGGTCAAGGGCTTGTAGGGTTGGTAGGTTATTCATTAAAGATTGAAAAAATTGTCTAAAGAAACGGTCTGATTTGCTTCGGTCATACTGACCCGTAAAATTCTCTCCACTCAGTCATTGTCTCTGGCGTTTTGGCAACTATTGTTTTGTGAAATGCCAATAACCTAATCGTCCTTATCAATCTTATCATGGATATGGATACTTAAAGCCACAGTAAAAGATAAACACAATACTCCCCTCTGACAAGTCTTGCATACGTATCGAAAGCTAAAATACAATATCTAGCTATCACCCGCAGTGAAAACAGGAAAATTGAGTTGGAGAGCATGAATGTCTTTTTTTCGAGAACTGGAGTTGAGGACACAACCTGGAGCTACTGCAACGTGCCGATAGAAAAGAGCTGGAGAAACAATATAAGCGGGCAATGAGGTCGGGCCTTCCAGCATGCGAGGCACGTCCCCGTGATTCTAGCTTCCCCCGCCAAACCGCCCGCAGATCACTGATTTCGTCTTACATGACGAGAATCAGTCTCCTATCCTCCTTCCCAAGCTTCAGATCTGCTGAGTCCAAAACCGAGGCCTAATGCTCGTCACGACTCACGTAAGGAATACAAGGGGATCGTCACCATTTGGCCCTGTGAGACGTAGGGGAAGTACCAAGACATTCGTGGAGTCAAGACACTGGCCGTTTTATTCCCGCAGGTGGTTCAAGAAAGTTAAAGAATTTATTTTCTTTATTTTGTTTTTCATTCAATAATCCCCGTTTATTGTATTAACCTGCAAATGTGTATATGTTGACACTCCAGAGATTCCACTGAGATTCCATAAAGATTCCCAACGATATTCATAGAAAGATGAACCCCGAAGGGGTAACCACTCCAAAAAAAAATTCCATGATTCCCTGAGATTTCATAAAGATTTCCAATGATTCCCAACGAGATTCCCAACGAGTGGTTAACCCCTCGGGTTCTTCCTACCAGTGAACGATTAGTACCGAGGGGTTAACCACTCCAGGAATCTCGCTGAGAATCTCAGGAAATCATTGGAGATCTTTATGAAATCTGAGGGGATCTTGGAAATTTCTGGAGTAATTAACCCTTCGGGATGCATTTTTCCACAAATCTCGTTGAGACTCCTAGGAAATCTTTGGAAATCTTCATGCAATCTCAGGGAATCTCAAGCAATCTGGAGTGATTAACCCCTCGATTACTACCTAGCCTAGCCCTTCTATACTCAGTGTTTTTCTGCACTGCTTTCCAACAAAGTGAAAATGTCCTATCTTCCTATACGTACCCTAAATGGATCACACAATGTTCAGAAAAACTAAGAGACTCCTGGAATAAAATCTTCAGCAGCCAGCTGTGACTCCATGCAGTAATGGTTCCATTGACTTCGCTAACGCACCGGGTTTAGTTTTCTGAAAAAAATGTGGCTTTTGCATAATACAGACTTCAAAGAGCGCATATAAAAGGAAAATAGCTGACGTGACATCCCTGTTGACATGGAAAAATAATTTGGGGTGCTACGAGGGGAGCGGGAACAGGGTTGAAGTGTGGCTTTTCGGATTCGGGAATTGACAGCTTGGATACGGGTGATGGATTATTTCAGTTATCTAATTTCAGACCCCTGACAGCAACGAGCTAAACATTGCTGTTCCATGGAGCGATCCTTTCTATTTTCACCGTGAACGAAACCAATACCAAAGTTGCAAAAACACGGGATAAGGCGTGGTGATGGGTCAATTTACTTCGTCTGGGTTCCTGAAACTGCTGCGGTATTCCCGTTCTCTTTAATATACCAGTGGTGCAAAAATAGCACCACCGTCAATCACCCACATCCAGTGCTGTTTTTCGCACCGCTTGGTGTTAACTTTGGCGCTTCAATGGCGTTCAAAGAAGGGGAATAGCCCCTTGTGGTTTTCAAGCTTTTAGGAGGGAGATTCAACTACCTAATTCACTGTCCATCGGGTCTGCGGTTTCTCTTGAAGAAAATTGGGTTTCAAATTTGGCCAATCGAGAGGTTTCTCTGGGAAGTTTCACAAAATTTAGGTCTGGGAGAATGCGTCTCTGGGAACTGTACTGACAGTATATGGCTTACCATGGTTTACTAGTGGGTAACCACTCCAGAGATTCCTTGAGACTCCACTGAGATTCCATAAAGATTTCCAAAGATTCCCAACGATATTCATAGAATGATAACCACTCCAAAAAAAATTACAAGATTCCCTGAGATTTCATAAAGATTTCCAACGATTCCCAACGAGTGGTTAAACCGAGGGGGTAACCACTCCAGAGATTGCTTGAGATTCCCTGAGATTCCATAAAAATTTCCAAAGATTCTCAACGATATTCATAGAAAAATGATCCCCGAAGGGGTAACCACTCGAAAAAATTCCAAGATTCCCTTAGATGTCATAAAGATTTCCAATGATTCCCAACGAGATTCCCAACAAGTGGTTAACCCCTCGGGTTAAACCCCTCGATGGCTTATCAATCAATGATAATAATAATAATTATCTTTTTTCATGGGAAGGAAGTAGTGAACAAATTAATTCATTCCAAGTGCGAATGCTGTGGAAAGTCTACTCTGCAGTAATTTCAATTGCACATATTATTTACTCAGGTATTGCTTCCAAAGTAGTGGAGTGCTGACCTCAACAAATGTTACGCCATTACCATGGAAGTATCCAAAGTAAACAGTTGTATTGTTCTGCGCCGTAGGTAAGTTAATTAACAGAAATCCGAGCGCAATTAGTCAAATGAATGCATTAAATTTCATCCACTACGTAAACACTTCTCGCTGACTGGCTGGCGCTTCACAAAAGAATACACGGTGTACCGGTAGCTGTGAGAAGTGTCAACTGTTGCGCCATCTACATAATTGAGTTAGTATTTAGCGGGAACGGGACAAGTTAAACACAGAGCAGACGCCAACAGCGGCGTAATAAAAGTCCTGAATGGCACGCGTCACTGACTCGAATCCTCCCTGCCTTTCATTGCCATTTTAATTTTCGCGCTGAATTAATAGGCGCTTCAAGTTTAAGTTGGCAAAAGTTCTACCGAAACTATCCTCCGCCTATTCGCCCTCTTCAAAGCCAGAGAGTTACATTCTAGACTGCCCTCGCTTTATAATTATCCAGTTAACTGTGTTGGCTTTGCGGATTGTCAGCTGCTGCTTTGAAATTCAAATAAGAGTTCCACAGACCTCGTTGGTTACGCATCCACCTTTTATATTCCTGATTCCGGGTTTTAGGGTCTTTCTTCTAACTTTTCGAAAAATTCCATACCTGGTCCTTCCTACCTACGAGTATTACTCCCGTCCTCAGAGGTCTTGCTTCAAGCAGTTATGAAAGCAGTGCTGAGCACTGAACAAATTATACTGAAGGCTGAATATATATTCGCTATTTTTTTACGTTAGAACTTCAAACTTTGTGAAAAAACCATGGGATGTTAAATTTTCTGAAATATAATATGTCGTTTTAACGTCATTGTCATTACTCATGAGGCTATGTTGTGATTTTACGATCGAGTTATTTTCGTCACGAAAAAAATTGTCCAAAATTAACCGATCGTGAAATCACACGAGTAATGACGTTAAAAAGACATATATATTTATATTTATATTTCAGAATATTTAAATATCCACTAGTTTTCTCACAAAGTTTGAAGTCCAAGCGTAAACAAATAGCGAATAAATGGTGGCCCTTAAGCTTTTACAAACATAGCTATCACAAGCAGTTCATCATGATATTATAATAAGCACTGAACTGTGAAAGTCAGCAGTCTTGCCCTCCATCTGGAGGCAATATAATCTCGTACTTTTAATATCATTACTTTTTTATTATTTGTATTAAAATTTTTATCATAACTACCCCATAGCAATTTCTCTGATGGTCTCAACAGGTTTACTTTAAAGCTGTGTCAATTCTCGTTTACTTTACGAAAAAGTCTTGGAGGAGAATCTTATCCCACAAAGGAAAGAGGTTGAGTGAACATTAGCAAAACAATGGAGAACGTCTTTTGCCTTTGTCCCCAAATGGGTAGGTACCTAATAAAGGAAGGGCTTTGTACCTTTGAAATTAGCCAACACATAAATGTGGTAAGTATCTCATGGCATAAGCTTAAACAAGGGATGCTGTCTCCAAGAAATCTCGGCTCAAGCGACAGAAAAAGTAACGGACGCCAAGGACAACGTATTTTCAAAAACAGCCTCGTCGTTTTCCAACTACCGGTTAGAATGATACGTAAGGCTGAATATGCATTCGCTATTTGGATACTTAAATATTCTGAAATATAATATATATGTATTTTTTACGTCATTAGTCATGTCATGAGGCTATGTTGTGATTTCACGTTTTGGACAATTTTTTGGTGACAAAAATGACTCGATCGTAAAATTACAAATAAGAGTGATGACGTTAAAAAGACATATTATATTTCAGAATATTTAAGTATCCAATAGTTTCCTCATAAAGTAAAAACGTAAACAAACGCGATTGTATGGTCACTCTTAATATGGTGCCACAATTCAGTATTTTTCTTGATCATAATTTGACAGTATACGTTGCGGTGTTCTATCATTTTTAAGAAATGACTGTGCTGAAGAGGAACATAGGTACGCGACTAATTATTACTTTCTTACCCATTCAGTTAATTTCGAGGGGTTAACCACTCGTTGAGAATCTCGTTGGGAATCATTGGAAATCTTTATGAAATCTCAGGGAATCTTGGAATTTTTTAGAGTGGTTACCTCTTCGGGGTTCATCTTTCTATGAATATCGTTGGGAAGCTTTGGAAATCTTTATTGAATCTCAGTGGAATCTCAAAGAATCTCTGGAGTGGTTACCCCCTCGGTTAATTTTTCGGGTCTAATTACAGGCAAGTTTACAGCCTACGTATAAGGAGACCACGTCCGCTAAATTTTCTACAATTTTTGTAGTCTCTCACAAAAAAAAAAAAAAAAAAAAAAAAAATGATAACAAGGGAAGAACGATGAAAGCAGCTCTTGAGGAGGAAGGTATTGGCCAAACTTCCCCTGCTGAAGTATTGCTGAGTCGCGTAATTTATCGGGATGACTCAAGTTTCGATTGAACTACTCATTTCCTAGACGAGAGGTTCAGGAAATTGGAGCTCAAGAGGGTTTCGGTCCAATAACCTGGTTATGGACAAAATGTCGCTACCATTCCAATCCATCGTGGAGCTTTGTACGTGCATCCGTCCCTATCCATACTATTGATCCAAAGTTCAGTGCATTTTGAATCAGTGGTGCGCACTGAATCAGTCTAAAAGATTTCCGGTTCCATACACTATCTTGGTCAGTTCCCATGTAGTTTTTTGAAAACGAAGCTTTGGCTTCTTCGTTTAATTGCTTTTAAGGGTCCACTATACCTGACGGTGCATTTTTTGCCGCCCATAAGATTAACATTGCGAGCGGCGATTCATTTTCAAGGTTTACCCTTGGTTGGAAAGACACAAAATTTTGCCTATACCTAACCCTAACAATGTTCTAGGGAGTGTTCAAAGCAGATTTCCCATTTTTTTACTGGTTTTCGAGATACAGCACTTTTCTTGAGGTATGCGATGCTAGCATTTGAAAAACAGTTGCAATAAAAGAAACCAGTGAGAAATTGGGAAATCTGCTTCGAACACTCCCTAGAACATTGTTAGGGCTAGGTACAGGCAAAATTTTGTTTCTTTCCAACCAAGGGTGAACCTTGAAAATGAATCGCCGCTCGCAATGTTAATCATATGGGCGGCAAAAAATGCATCGTCAGGTATAGCGTCCTCTTAATTGAAATTAGGTCCCTAGGGTCAGCAGTATGAACACCAGGATGAGTTTCCCCCTTTAAAACCATCAAAGAACAAAAGTTGGTTATAACGATTGTCAGAATAAAAATCCTACCAATCAAATTTATTCATCATCTAGTATATTTATGAGATAACCCATGCACAGCGGGAAAAACCCGGTTAAATAATAAAATAAATAAAATAAACATCTGATTGATCTATAAACTAATTACCGTCTAATGACTTTGGGACATCGAATCAATCGTTTCACTCAGTTGGAAACTGGAAAATTTCAAGCTCCACATTTCGTTATTGAAATACGTAATTTTAGATGTACCTATAGAAACTAGAGCCAATTTCTTTTTCCTATTATATTTTTTTCATCATAAACCTTCTGAGGGATTCCCAAGGAAATAGCGCTATTCTCTAGGGCAGACATTTCCGGACGGAACAATGAAGGTTGTCATGAAAATGGAGCGGAAAATTGTGGCTAATAATAAATCAATCGATACCTAATACCTTAAAAGCATATAAAAGACTATAAGAAATAAGATAAAAAATGCTAAACTCCCCCTTCAGCTATTGTATATGGGTGGAAGATAAACTTACTTGTAGGAAATTAGGTTCTCACCTGTACCCATCGAGATTCGAACCTGACAACTATCGCTTTCAATCCAGTGATCTCTGGCAAGCAATTTGTTTCTTAAGAGCGACCACACAATCGTGTTTGCTTATGTTTTTTACTTTACCTGTATACGGAGTATACGTAAGGTAAAGTATTGTATTCGTGCGGGCCAATTTTCGGCAAACCTCAACTTTGAACCGTCATTGCTCCCAGACCTCAAAAGCGATTGGAACTTGCATATACATTTCGGAAACGTCCATGCCTTCGGAATATGAAAACCAACTCACTTTTGTCATCCGACGAAAAGTTTGCCCCCAGGAATTTTTAGAAGAGGTCAGGTACGCCGTGTCAGTACGTATGTATGTATGTATGTATGTAGCTATGTAGCTATGTATGTAGCTATGTATGTGGCATTGACCTGGACGGCACACTTTTCAACCGATTTTCTTCAAAATCGGTAGTGACCTTTCTAAAATTGGAAGAAATAAAAATCCAGAAGCCCAGTTTCCCCCCTTTTAAATTAAGGGGGGTTACCCCCCTAAAACACCCCCAAAAAGTAGAAAAAAAATATTTGCTCAAAATCGGCTCTAACGATTTCGATCAAATTTTAGACAATTATAGAACAAATAATTACGAATCCAATGATACCACCCACTACCCCCGCATAACTCCCTGGCCGCTAAAAAAGGGGGGGAAGTCCCCCCTGGACCTGTAAAAGGGCGAAATCAGTGGATTCAGTTTTTTGTGGTATATGAGTAGTTCTGGATATGACACGTGACAACGGTCATACTCGTCACAAATGGTATATGGCTCATTTCGAGCCTCCCCCCCCCCCCCAGGGGGGGGGGGGGGGCAATTTTGAGTGACTTTTAAAGTGCGGCTTATGGGGTCTCAAACTGTTCGGGCGAACGTTGTGAAGCAAGTTTTTGTATCAAAAAGTTTTTCTGAACGTATCCAAGCACCCCACCCCCTAAGGGGGGTAGATTTGAGTGGTTTGCGAAATATGGGTTGTGGGGGCTCAAAATGATCGGGAGATCGTTCTGAGGCAATTTATATGGTCAAAATGATTTTTCGCCGCACCCCCCCCCCCCCCCTATGGGGGGAGTTTTGGATACTTTCCAAAGTACATTGTATGGGGTATCAAAATGCTCAGGGAAACGTTCTGAGACAATTTATTTTGTCGCAACGTTTTTCCGAGCTTCCCCATCCACCCCACCTCCTTTTAGGGGGTAGTTGTGTGTGGTTGCCGAAGTATGTCGTGTGGGGTCTCTAAGTACTCGGGAGAACATTCTGGGACCATTCCTTTCGTCAAAAAGTTTTTCCGTCTTTAATCATTTAACCAAGGGTTTATTTCTAGGAATCACGCAAATAAGCAGGTAAAGTTTTGTCCGACCGTGTCGTACCGCTTGTTTATGCACACTTTATGAGGAAACTATTGGATATTTAAATGTTCTGAAATATAATATGTCTTTTTAACGTCATAAATAATGAGGCTATGTTGTGATTTTTGTCAACAAAAAAATTTTCCAAAATTAACCAATCGTGAAATCACATCCTATAATTTCCTCATAAAGTGTGCAATTTCTGTTGCCACTCACAGAAATTTTTCGGAAATATATTTCACATTTCACAGAAGTACACCCACAATATATTCCAATTATATTCTAACTGTCAATTTAATTTGTATTACAGTTCCGCCAGATATTCTCAGCGATGAGACAACGCCGGACTTGGCAGTACAAGAGAACGAAAACGCAACACTGATGTGTACGGCGACAGGGTATCCTGCCCCGAGAGTCACTTGGAAGCGTGAAGATGGGGAGCCTATAATCATTCGTGTTGGACCCAGAGATATCATGAGAGGTAAGACGAGATACTTTTTTTTACGTTCAGAGAACATATATGCGCCGATTAGTCGGTTGTTAGATTTTATGGCCGAAGGTGAAGAAGAATTGGCCGAAGCCGAATATGAGCGGACCGTAGCCAATACTCCATGTCGTAAGCGGAAAATTTTTACGTTACGCCGGGGTTCGAACCCGGACCTCTCAGGACACAAAGCGAGCCCCTTGACCACTCGGCTACTGAGACACACCAGAGATACTTTAACATACGTTTCGGTATCGTCTCGTAGAGCCCTTTAATATCTGAAAACAGGTTTTCACAGACGTCCGCGAGGGGATAACCACTCGTTGGGAATCTCGTTGGGAATCATTGGAAATTTTTATGAAATCTCAGGGAATCTTGGAATTTTTTGGAGTGGTTACCCCTCCGTGGGAATCTTTGGAAATCGTTATGGAATCTCAAGGAATCTCTGGAGTGGTTACCCCCTCGGACGTACGTTACGCTGCACTTATTCTGTGTGCGATGGGGGTGGCAGGATAAAAAATGAACACGTCACAAAAGTGAAATCTGAAGGGAAAGTAAACTCGAGTGGTGACTGGTGACACGTTTTCCCGATGTTGATGTATTTTTCAAATGGGAACTACGAAGAATTTCCACAGTGACGAATGACTCCATGTAAATCTGTGCCTCATTCTGCACTCCTTCCCGAAATAACTCCACAGCACGGCCTCTAGGATTTTCGAATTTATACCGTACCGTACCTTTCCCACTTACTTAAAACTGTTTATAGTTGAAAAATGGGAAAAATACCCAGTAGTTTCCAAAATGTAAACACCTGTATTGGACGTGTATGAGACCATAAAACAGTATTAATCAAAAGTGCCCCAACCCGAACATTGAAAAACTAATTCAATTTTCGCAACATCGCTAATTACTGCTCGCAATTCCATAGCAAAGCTCGAAAAAGAGTCACAACAAACATTATTTTTGATGGAACGCAAATAAATTATCCAGCATCCAATCGGCAGCAACAGGAATTAATGCGGTCGCGAGGATAATGCTCCCATTCGAGTAAAATTCCGGGAACGTTCGGGAGTGGGTCATCTTTTACTTGCGGCTGGTGTGAAAAGAGCACTCACCCCGGGGGTAGGATCTTATCCAAAATGCCTGGAGCAAATCCTATATTTCGTGAGGTTCTCATGCTGAACTAGTGAGGTACAAGATGAGACCAAATTTGAGGTATAATTTGTGACTACTACCTGAAATCCAGGGCAGTGAACGGACGTCCTAAGGTGGGAACAAGGTACAAGAGCTATCTGAAGCTTTACCGAAGAGAATAGGAAGATAAATTCCATACAGAAAATGTAGAAACTGAGACTCAATCTTTTAGAAAAAAATTATTTTTCCGGGAAAGCGAAGAAACGACTCTACATCACCATGAAATACCTCAACTTCGTCACTACTTGGTACGATTTCATCATATCAAATATCGTACTGGTATTTTGACTTAGAAGTTTCAAAGTTCAAGCTAAAAGTTGAGAAAAAAAACGTTGTAAATTATCTGCTAGCGATTACAGCAAGTTCATTATAAGAATACACCCCACAGCTTTCCATAAAGGACTCCCTTTGTGGCTAGTGAAACTACTGATTCGCGTATTACAGCTTTGTCAACAACAGCAGCACAGCAGTACAGTGTCATATTCGGGCTACATGGGTGTTGCCCATGAACAGTACGGCCGCACAGCAGTCCTCCCCTTTCACATGCGGTAACCGCATTTTTGTCATTTCCACTGTTTATGGAGATGCGGTTAGCAGAGTTAGGTGTGTCCCATTCTGTCCGCCTATAAACTACAGGCAATTCTGAGCCGCAATATACCTAACCCCTTTTCAGAAAAAGCATTAACATGGTTTAGAAACAGTATATATCGATAATTCTACGGAATTACTGATACTACAATTAATATACCTGAACTAACTACACCGCGAAAGTATACTCCAAAAGAAGACAAGCTTTTTCGTCTAGTACAGTCGCGGCAACAGCAACGATCGGTGTCGCACGAGGGGGTAACCACTCTAGAGATTCCTTGAGATTCCATAAAGATTTCCAAAGGTTCCCAACGATATTCATTAAAAGATGAACCCGAAGGGGTAACCACTCCAAAAAATTCCAAGATTCCCTGAGATTTCATAAAGATTTCCAAAGATTCCCAACGAGTGGTTAACCCCTCGGTGTCGCACGTCCACATGATGTCCAAAGGGAGGGTGGTGGGAAGTGTCCCGAGCAGACATTACGCTGGGCAGTGGACTATGGCAAAAGCTCAGCCGCAAACACGGTGAGATATCCGAAAACAATAACGTAAAAAAAGAATTGGCGATCGGATAACAGAGTGACGGGCGCCATACACAAAGCGCAGCAGATCCCACGTCCTCTGCAAATCCCCCCTCCCTCTCCCTCCCATGTTGTGTTGTCAACTTCAACGGCACCAATTATTACATTATTTTTATTCCCCTTTGTGACAAAGGCCGTCCACTCGGCCTCGGCCTGCATGGAAAACCAACGCCATTTTTCATTGTGAGTTATAGAAATGTTATTGTAATTGAGTCAATTCATTTTTGAATTTTGGCGCGCTGCCGTTTGGGGTGAGAGATATGGGAAATTTATAATGATTATTCCCATTTGGTCCGAGAGTCAATTGTTCGTCGTTCATTTTTGTGCCCGTTGAATTTTAAATAGCTCTATCTAATGAGACCATGCAACATCACAATTCCCAATTATTGTTGGTAGGTAACCTCAACCCTGCTTATCTCTAATAAATAGGGTGGCAGTAATTTTTAAATAATGTTGAATGCTCGTAGCTGAAGAGAAGTGCACCATGTGGCCGAAGAGGATAGAGCGTTAGAAGACAGTTCTTCAGCAATGCTTATACCCTTATAAAAACGAGCGATAAACAAATGAAGCAGAGCCAAATAAAACAATTCCCAAAAACCAAAAAAGTAAGCGGGGCTGCTGAAGGATATAACGTAATTGCTTGCGTTCAATTTGCTTGCGGGATGGGGGAGCTGTGTGATGGAAAGGGTTGTGGTACATGGGGGTATGGGGTGGGCATCGGCCCGGCAGAAAGCGCAGTGGAACCAGAATCAGCCCTGCGTTCTGCTGACACGCTCGTCACCATTACTCCTCGCGTCAGCTATTTTTATATCAGCGTTTTCGGCTTAATAGACCCTCACACTGACCGGGATATCTCCATCAACTGGAAGCACCCTTTTCACTCCAGTTCGCTGGCAACGCTTTTAATTCATTTTCTCTGTATTTGTGAACGCATGATCCGAACCTTGATTTGAAAGGGTTCAATTCTCGCGTGTTTAATGTTTATAAATATTTATTGAAGAGTTTGCAATTTTTTTAACTCCACCGAGGTGAGATATGAAATTTCTTTCAACGAGGGAAAATAGTGATAGCTACATTATTTTATTTCTGAGTAAGCTTCAAAAAGACGCGCTAATCTAATTGGTACGTTCAGATGTTACGTTGAGTGATGCGCGAGGGTGGCGACTACTTTTCCCTTCGTATACGGAACTGAATCTACAATAAAAACTAACATAGTGGGTCGCATAAGGCTGAATTTCACCACCTCACTATATAGGTAGAGCTTGCTTCCTAACCATCGAATTGTTATCTTATCGTTAAAGTAGCCGCCAAACTTATCCTATCGTTAAACGAGAATTCCGTTGCCTATAGGCAACCGGCAACATTGTTTCAACAATTTCAAGCTAAAAATGGAAAAGAGACAAGTTAAATGACCAGAATCATTTATTTACTTATAAGGATATTTCATACGCATGTATCAAATATATATATGATATATGACTCTGCGTCAGCCTTCTTAGCTTTTGACGCCTGATTTGTTTTTAAATTATTGTTGCTATAGCAACAACGGCATCAACCAGTACCGGACCTATTCCAAACCCCAATGAAATATCCTTATAAATAAATGATTCTTGAATTAGACTACAGTCCCTGCCTGTTTCGCACCAAATGAGTCGAAGGTATGAAAGTTATCGTTTTCGCTAGCGCACGGATAATCTACTCGAAAGCTAACGATAAGATAAGGGTGCATGGTGAAAGCCGTTAACTTTTTTAGCGATAGGATAGCGCTATAGTGTACAGTACACTATAGTCTATAGTCCAAGTCAGGCTAGGAGCGTACCGATTACTCATAATTTCTTGCAAATCTAGGGCTGATCAAAACTTCTTCTTGATCAGGGAAATATATGCTCAGGGTCGGATTGGCATTTTTAGCGTATGGTACGATATGGAACCCAAATCCGGATCGGCGTCAACTGAAAATCATCAAGAAATTATGAATAATCGGTACGCTCCCAGCCTGACTTGGACTATACGCTATAAAGTGGTGAAATCCAGCCTTCTAGTAACACCAAACTGGTTTGGTGTAGGACAGAGGTGCAATTAATTTCAGAGCTAGTAGTTAGTAGTGTTTGTACATAGATATTAATCATTCAAACAGTGTCTTTTCTATAGTGGCTGACCATATCTACCTGAACTGGGTATGTGAAACAAAGGAAAAGAGAGAAAGGAAATCCGCACAACACAAAGAAGGAAACAGCGGGCGAGTGGATTGCGGCGGACAGGGCCCTGCACCATAAACTTAATTTATTGTTGTATTATTTGTAGCTACTTTTAGGCCAGCCCTTTTCCTCCCTCTTCACATAATTTAACTTGATCCCGACAGATGCGGGGTCGGCGGTGGACCGTGGCTAGCACAGACGATTGCCACTTGTGTGATTCTTAGACCGCTTCTTTTGGCCTAGAAGTTCCATTCTATTTTTTTTTCTCTTCTAGAAAATGGCTCAAGCCTTTCTAACCCAGGTTTTATTGTTTAATACGTACAGAACTACCTATATTCTAACATATCATGGCTTTTTCCTCTGGGGGCAGCCAAATTCATTAATTTCGTCACACGCACGCTACCTTGCAGCAGGATTGCTACAGTATTTCCAACTGTAGGAAACTTGCAGTAAGTTTGCAAAGCAACATTGCTGCAGGAAATTATGAAAATTTCACTGTAAGGCTTACAATATAACAACCAGGCAAGTGTGTCGCAGGTAGTTTGCACGGCATGACAATATCCCTGCAAGGTTGCAGTAATGTGGCATGGCAGGTCTTGTAATATGAACTTTGCCACAATGTTTGGGTCAGATTGCCGGAAAACTATTGTAGCTGTAAAGGAAAGCAATCCTTACTGTAAAGTGTAAAGGAACGTGCTGCCTGGGAAGCAGTTACACAACTTCCTCCTGGAATCACCCCTTTTTGGTACAGTCATGCAGTTATTTGACATTCAGGGATATCCAGACGAGGCATGCTGCATGCGTAGGTACGAAGATACCTATCTCGATGGAAAACTCTAATTATTGAATTAAAGTGGTCGACCCACGGACAAGTAGATAAAAAAAATTAAACAAAAAACAGCAAAACAAAGTTATATACAGCAGAACAATCGGAAAACCAGGTGACTGGAACCGTAGGCGTAAAAATGTGCCCAGAGAGCGCAGGAGTGTGATTTGTGAAAGGTAGCGGGAGGCGGTTTATAGCTTTTGAAAACACACGCTTATTGCGACCACGGGCTTGTTCACCTCGATTGCCACGCATTGATTAACTATATAACTCAAAGACTTACGCAAAGCAGCTTTCACTTCGCACGAAAGGGAAACCGGAAAAGTAAACTTGGACACCTAGTTTTAGGAGTTTCCCCTCAAAGGAACCCGGAGTTGGGAGTTTATGGGGTAAAGGCTCCAGGGCGGGGGTGGAGAAGGGGTGCTTGGGGGACAGCTGCTGTCGAACAGCTATTCCCGAGCTACCCAAATTTCCCCCCTCTTTCTCTAAAAGACATGCGGCCTATAGATCCACATGACAGCTAAGGGTTTACACATCTGCGAATATTTAAAGCCTGGGCCCAGGGCCGGAGTTACAAAAATTTAAGAGTATAAGTTAAAATCTTTGATACAGTTAAAACCCACGCAGTCTATTAAAGGTAGAGCGTTGCATGAGTGCTATGAATCCTGTGCAAAATTTCATAAAAAGTAGTTTGAGGAAACAAACTCCCTACCCTAACGTCTTCCATTTTTTATTTAGCAGTACCCTTAATTAACTTAATCGGGTCTTAAGACATAAAAGGGGCGTTCACCATTCCACGGAAGTAGAAGAACACTGCATACAACCTCAGCCGAATCCAACCAAATTTTGTTTCCTGAGTGCCATCATTCTCCTGAGCACCTGGCCGGTTTCTCAAGCCTCTCAGAGTGCCTCTATATCAATGTAACGGCTTGTAACGTTCCAGCAACTATTTCATTAAGTGCTCGATACCTTGAGCTACATTACAAGTTACAAATTCCGAGGAATTAATATGAAAAAGGAGAAATATAGAGGAAGTTGGACCATTAGTGGGTAAAGTTTGCCCGTTACGACTGCCATCCATCCCATAGTAGAGCATTAAATCACCTTGTCCGGAAATAAAGAAATCCGCTTTTATGTCCTTCGCCAAGCAAGACTTTCCAGTCCCTCACTCGCACCCTTAAGGGTCCGCTATACCTGACGGTGCATTTTTTGCCGCCCATAAGATTAACATTGCGAGCGGCGATTCATTTTCAAGGTTTACCCTTGGTTGGAAAGACACAAAATTTTGCCTGTACCTAGCCCTAACAATGTTCTAGGGAGTGTTCGAAGCAGATTTCCCAATTTCTCACTGGTTTTCGAGATACAGCACTTTTCTTGAGGTATGCGATGCTAGCATTTGCAAAACAGTTGCAATAAAAGAAACCAGTGAGAAATTGGGAAATCTGCTTCGAACACTCCCTAGAACATTGTTAGGGCTAGGTACAGGCAAAATTTTGTGTCTTTCCAACCAAGTATGTTAATCTTATGGGCGGCAAAAAATGCATCGTCAGGTATAGCGTCCTCTTAATCTGCGCCACATAACTTTGCCCTTCAACCTCGTGCAAAATTTTAAACTGACAGTTTTCCGGTAAAGAGTAAAATTGGGAAGCCCCCAAATAACTTTTTTCACGCACAAGAACAATAGCAAACAATTGGAAATTTCTTCGTTCTGGAACACAAATATGCACCTACGTATGTATGAAGGGGTTTAACAACTGAGGGTGCGTCCCACCATACTCGGTTAACGTTAAACTCCAGTTAAATTCCGATTATTGCAGGGTAAAAACTGACTTTAACTGAAGTATAACGGTTAACCGAGTATGGTCATTTCTTTAATTGGCCAAAGTCGGAAAATAATTAATTTGGTTGTTAGTAGGTACTTCAACATCTCGTAACTAGTTTATGATGTTAAAATGATTTATTACATTTTAGAACAAACAATTTTCCAATAATTTTCAGTTTTGGATGTCAGAAAAAAATCTCAGGTTCTGCTTCACTCAAAATTAATCCTGCCAATAAGGTGGAACTTCCCTGGTATGGGCGAATTTATTCAAGTCATCAGTGACTCCAAAGTCGCTAAACGGGTGAACTTCTGTTCACTCACTTCCCAGTCAAGATTTGCATAGCCACCAGCATTTATTTACCTTGCCAGACTTCCCTTCTTAGGTTAGGTTGCAGTTGGCATCCTTTGCTTAACCTTAACAGATGTTTTATCGTAAAAGAGCAAAGCCAGAGGGTTCCTTTGTATGTAGTACGCTGCTGCGGTAACTTACCCCAGCCTCCACTCTACGCTTGTAGTCCTACCGCACCCCTTTGACCCCTACAGAAATCTACTTTACTTTAATTATCCAGGAAATACAGGAATCTAGTCCATTTCCTATTCATGAAACTAACTTGTTTACAGCGGTACCTACCACTTGTATGCGTTATTTATTATGGAAGGAGACCTGTTCTGTCTGATTCCTTCCTACACCCTTCTAACCATGTCAAAGTCAAGGACAAGTGAACCCTTTTGGGCGAGGGGGTAACCACTCCAGAGATTCCTTGAGATTCCACTTAGATTCCACAAAGATTTCCAAAGATTCCCAACGATATATTTTATAGAAAGAAGAACCCCGAAGGGGTAACCACTCCAAAAAATTTCAAGATTCCCTGAGATTTCATAAAGATTTCCAACGAGATTCCCAACGAGTGGTTAACCCCTCGCTTTTGGGTCATTATTAAATTATCAATGATATGTTATTAGAAGTATAAAAAGAATTATCTATCTCTCGAATTTTTCTTCCCTTTTTAACCAACTTAAACGAAATTTCAGGGAGTCTAGGAAACGTCTCACGGGGGAGAAATTGCACGTCAGCCCCGAGCCCGAATAAAAACTGAGAAATGGATCCTATTTGCCAGGGCTAGTAATGGACGTCCTGGACTCCAGGCCCAGGCTCTCGATTTAACGACCCCACTCAATACCAACATGACGAATGGAGTGTACTCTACGTCTGAGGAGTTCGCGGGATACCTACGCCAACGTCTGGCCGAACGTATACAATGACTGAAAATTGAAAATAATTTTCTGAAATTTTTTTCTGAAGAGAAATGAATTCTGTAAAGGGATGAGAGGTGACTAGGGACGACACTGCTTCACCGCGTCCTCTCACTATTTAAAAATTTTACTCTGTTTCGTTTAAGGGAAAAAAAATGCAGTGAATAATAGAAAAGCTCAAAAAAAAAAAACCCCGAAATCTCCGTCAGCAGCAAAGAAAAAATAACTCTGAAATTGATGCGCGGTTCCAACGATGAAATGATAGCAGTTCTATACGGCTGCAAAAAGCCGTAAGCAAGGATCAAAATCAAATAAAGAGATGCCATCCTTTCAACAAGAAATGATTGGAAGACAAGTTTATCGAACTGTTGTCTCTACCGGAAATCGATTTCATACTGTCCAAACCATCAAAATTTCGCAATTACCGTTTTATCACAGTGATCATAACTGGTCTGGATCGATGTGCACTCAAAACTGTCTACCGTCTGGGGGAAAATAATACTCCAGTACGAAAGAATGACAGTGATATGCAGGACATTGTCATGACCTTCGTCATGACCACTGCACCACGGAAGTCCATTTCATATTCACTACAGGTTCACTTATGACATTTACAAGGAATATTTGGACAAAGAACCCTTTCTCGTACAGTTATAATTGGAGTATTGTGTGGAATGGCTGAAGATTGCTGAAGAAATGGCCTGCAGTCAGAATTGATAAATGATTATTGCTTTGTGCTCTGTGCCGTCGATATAATGATAAATACCAGGTCTATACTGATAAATAAATGGTCCATAATGATAAATACCTGGTTCGAGGCTTTGTCTTGAGCAAATTAAATCCATATCTCTCACGGGGCCTGCCATTCATCAACTGGCCGACAACGGAACTGCCGGCCAGCCGCAGTCTCAGTTTGTTACGTCTACACTCTGTAGATACATCCCCACTTCTACAGCCTCAATAGCTGAGCGGTCCAGGTGGCTGTCTTTAGGGTAACACCAGTTCGATCCCGGCGCCATCGAAATTTTTCTCACCCGCATACACATCTGATGTGCTCACCATTGCAAGGGAAATGTCAATATTGGGTATATCGAGGTTATGGTGTATTGGAACGGAACCCGCTGAAAACTGTAGGTCCCCATCTTGTTTGTATACACGATGGGGACCTACAGTTTTCGGTCTCATTGCTGGGCTTGTCTCAAAGCCCCTCAACACTCCCCACGCCAGAGTGGATGTCTTTGAAAAACCCATGCAGTTTCCGAAGTTCTTTACATTCACTTCTTAGCTGTTTTGTCATAAAGTATTTGAGTCCTAACCTTCAATGTAATGGACTGAAGTTGACGTTATTCGAGGGGGTAACCGCTCCAGAGATTCCTTGAGATTCCACTGAGATTCCATAATGATTTCCAAAGATTCCCAACGATATTCATATAGAAAGATGAACCCCGAAGGGGTAACCACTCAAAAAAAACTCCAAGATTCCATAAGATTTCATAAAGATTACCAATGATTCCCAACGAGATTCCCAATGAGTGGTTAACCCCTCGACGTTATTGGAATTCGACCGTTGGCCTCCAGCTGGGAGCGTTTAATATGTGTTCGATACATATTCTATGTACACAAAAGGAAATAATCCAGCCTTGATCGACTAGAAATATCCGATCCTGTAGAGATAAAAGTATAGGGAGCTTAGGAATAGAAACCTGAGAGGGAAGAAAACCTGTCCGACCTTGTTCCATAAAATTGACAAACCAAAAATGTCAATGTCTCGCAAAGGCCCAGATGTGTATAAAAAGAAGCGAAGAGCATGCGTTGCGACTAACGCCCCCCAGCGATGTATACTTTATAAGGCTAAGCCCTTCTCTATCAACGTTATTTTTCAGATATTTACCCGCTGTGCAGGAGAAAGCGGTTTTTTATTGCTTCCGCCAAAAGATTGTTTTTTTATTAAACCTATTTTCTGGCAGTTTATTGATTTGGTGGGGGAGGATGTTCCATCATATGATGTTGACTTTCTGCTATATTCTCACAGTCATTCACTGAATAATTTTTAATCATGCACAAAAATCATCTCTTCTTACGCATCAAATATTTTTACAGTATTTTGGCAAATATCGTTGCCCGATAATGACACTTCGAAATTTTATTTTTGTATTTTTTTCCTCTTCGTACGAAAGTTTTCAAACTTTAGTAGAGACTATTCAAAACAACATATGTATATACAATTTTCTTCTGATTTTGTTTCCCAAAGGCTTTGTTTTTTAATACCAATAGGTATACCACTTTATTACCACTTTTGTAAGCGGAAATTTCTAACAGCTTAAATCGTTACCTAATTTCCTGCTTTCCTCCCTTAGTGGAAGTATACTCCGGAAGCGCTCTCCAGTTTTGGCGAGTGGATCGAAGACAGATGGGGGCGTACCTGTGCATTGCTTCCAACGACGTGCCTCCTGCAGTCAGCAAGCGCGTCATACTCAACGTTAATTGTGAGTCTCACCTAACTTATTTATTTTTGAATGGTACGCATACACCACGATTGGGTAGCTTAAGAAAATTTTAAATTTTTATAGTGCCTGGTACGGTATAATCTGACCAAAATTTCCAACCCTAGGCTCCCCTGCCCCTTCTCTATATCCAGGGTAAGACCTGTTCTGTTCTGTTCTCCGCAGCCAAGGTAAGATATGTCAGGTCCAACCTGGTTGTGGATAACGGGTAGGAGAACCCCAGGGTTGGAAATTTTGATCAGGTTAACGTTCGTTACATGTATTTCAATGCGCCTGCAAAATCGTGATTATATAATTTAAAAGTGGGTGTACACGTATTTCTTTCACTGCAGAGTAAGGGTCCGATTACACCTTACAATAAATATATGATCCTATTTTTATATGATCCTATTTTTTTAGCATCATAAAAATTTTAGAAAAACTGCAATACACTTGACAATAAAAACAGGATCATGTTTAGCAAAGACGCCAACTTGACATGGTAAAAAAATAGAATTTCGAAGATTTTTAGGGTCCTTTTTTGAACCGTTTTAGGTTAAATAATTTCTGCTATATTCTTTCAATTCATCGTTATAAGAAATTCGTACTCCTCCACATTTTCTATTAAAATACGGGTCATTTCCATTACACTTACCTCAGCCGCCATTTTCAACCAAACAACAACAAACACACGCAGCATAGAGGAAGGTAGTTGCAGCAGTTATGATACAATTTGTACCGGCCGATACAAATTGTATCATAATTGACTCAATTCACTTTACACCTTACAATTTTTCTTGATTATATTTTTTTATGATCCTATTTGGATTGGAAATTGTAAGGTGTAATCGGGGGCTAATAGGTACAAATATATTATACAGGTACAATTTTTTGTTATTCTCAAATATTCACTCAAAACTGGAAATTAGTGTTAAGTTGGAAATGAAAAATATATACCGCACGACAAATAAATAAAAGCTGTGGACGTCCACCCACGCTACACTTGTACAAATTTCTCGACATTTACTCAAGAGCATTCAGGAATAATTCTAGGAACTGCTTACTTTTCCCCCAAATATATACCTACCCAAACTGGAATGATTCGCTGATGTCGTTACCCGCCAACATATAATCAACTTACTGCAGTTGAGTTGTGGAGTAGATTTAACTCATTCCAAGCCTAGCTTTAAGAAAGCAAGATAAACAGCTCATCTGAGGTACGTTTTGTTGGAAAGCTTAAAGCGTACAGGAGAGAGTTGTCAAGTTGGTAAAGGGAGACGTAACGTATAAACTATGTTATGATCGTAATTTGAAAAGTTTTCTCGTTGTGTTAAATGGTTTGAGTTGCCCCAACAAACTGCGGTGACACGCGTTCCCTACCTCCCCTACGATTTGCTCCGACTAAGCCATTTCATTTCGCATGAAGTTATAACTTATAACACAGGCATCAAATATCCAAATGACAAGGTACACGCTGAAAAAGACGTTTTGTAACCCTCAGGATGTCGGCCTCGATAGCCGAGTGGACTAAATGGTCGACTTTTGAGGAGCAGTGAGAGCCGGGTCACATCGGTTCGATCCCGATCCTACCAAAAAGTCTTTCTGCTCTGCATTCACCTCTGATATGTTCAGCATGTCAAGTGAAATGTATATCGAGGCTGTGGCGGTTCGGAACCCACCTAAAACTGTAGGTCCCCATCGCTTACTCGATGGCTGGGGAGCTGGTATTTAGTGCTGCCATCTGAGCACAATGGATAGTTCTTGAAAACGGTCTAGTTGCTGGGCTTGTCCCCCCCAACCCTCTGCTGCTGCTCAGCTGGCAGCACTACCATATACCAGCTCCCCACCCATCGTGTTAGTTCACGAGGGTAGTAGGAGGGTTCCGAACCACCACAGCCTCAATATTTATTTCACTAGACATGCAGAACATATCATAGGTAAATGCCGATCAGAAAACTTTTTGGTAGGGTCGGGATCGCACCGGTGTGACCCGGCTCTAAGTCTTCGTCTTAAGTCGGTATGGTATAAGTTTTACCTTGCGATGGGCAAACTCTTTCCACTAGAGTGGCTGTTTGTTTCATCCTACATTAGCTTGACGGCACACGTTTCCATTTTAATTTGAAATCTTATACACTGTTTAAAATCGAATGGCGCGGGAGGCAGGTATGAAGAGGCAGAACAAGAGTGGAGCTAGACTCGGGTAATTGAGCAAGACGTTGTAAATTTGCAATCAGGAGAGTGTAATGAAATTAGACCAGGCTTCATATTCAATATCATAACAACCCCGTACACTTTTCCACTTCCTACTCTTGGGTATTATCTGACGAGTTCAAATTTTCACGGGCTTGGCTTCACTCTATACGGTGGAATTGGATATTAACTTTGATATGAGAACTTTTTTGCAGATGCCCTATGAATGACATTTGACGCGGTGAGAGGGTGAGAGGTTCATGTGAAACCCGAAGTGACACAATCAGGCTTGGGTCAACCACATGGTGTTATTTAAACCCCAGAGAAATATTCTTCCTCTCGTAATCATAGGTGATAAGGCCTCGATAGCCGAGTGGACTAAATGGTTGACTTTTGAGGAACAGTGAGAGCCGGGTCACACCTGTTCGATCCCGATCCTACCAAAAAGTTTTTCTGCTCGGCATTCACCTCTGATATGTTCAGCATGTCAAGTTAAATGTATATCGAGGCTGTGGTGGTTCGGAACCCACCTAAAACTGTAGGTCCCCATCGTTCACTCGATGACTGGGGAGCTGGTATTTGGTAGTGCTACCAGCTGAGCACAATGGATAGTTCTTGAAAACGGTCTAGTTGCTGGGCTTGTCCCCCCCGCCTCCAACCCTCAGCTATTATTATTATTATTATTAATCATAGGTGATAGACGTAAATATTATTCATGTGATTCGACACTTTCCGCGAGTGGAGTGGCGCCCTTTCTTAAGCCTCATAGATTTTTTCTTATTTTCCCCTGTCAACACCCTGAAATGCACTTATAACTATTTTTTTTTTTTACAGGGTAATTTAAAAATAATACCACCGACGCAAAATATTTAATTGCTTCTTTGATAAGGACAGAATTTAGCGAGAGAAATAGTAATAGAGTGTGTTTGAAGTCTTGGCGAATATCGAACCGTCTGAAAAGTACACTCCAAAGGGATACGGCAGGGAAGCTGGGAGTTTATACTACAAGAGACGTCTTGAGCATTTTAAGTAAAATACGAGCCAGGCTTCACATGCTCCACTAACGCAGTGGGATATGACATCGCATTCCGCACGTGGGGTCTTGTAGACGACTCCTCTCCAGCCCTTCATTTCCGAGTTAATTGTCTGCAAATTTGCATTTCATACTTCTTGCTACAGCCGTCTTAGCGTCTTCAGCTGGCCTCCCTCAGCTTTTCATCTTTCAGCAAAAGCTTATAAGCGAATATAAAAAAAATTGACCACATGTGTTCACAAAAGCTATAAGTTATAGATTTCAATAAAACCTTTCGAAGTATCGAGGACGACTTTCGAACTGTATTTTTATGACGGGAATAAATCAGGCTGTTTTACTTACTTTTCACCCCTTTGAAGCAACATAGTTAAATGACTCATCGTCTAAAAACTTTTTACGTTGGTTTTTAGCGCTACTTTCTATCCACTCTTCGCGGTAAACGAATGTTTCTTTAACGGCCCACCGTTCGCTTTCTTTTCAAGTTCCATTGAACGTCAAACGAGCAGTTGATCTTTATAAAAGTTAGGGCCCCGAGGGCAGGCGGGACAGTGACAACTGAAGCGGGCAAATTACACCAGACTCTCTTCATCTCTCCCCCTTCTTCCTGTCATGGACGACGCGCTCTCTATTCAATTAAATAATAATAAAAATGTCAAGGAGTTTAAAACTCCCGTAAATCTGACCCTCCAATCCGCCATGACGGTGTAATCAATACCTATACTTCGTCGAACTTCAAGTCCTCTGGGAACAGACTGTAACCTCCAATGTCGGCGGAACATTTGTTATTTTTGGGATTTGATTCCCAGTCCATCCCAAACACCATTTGGAAAATAGCTGACGGTCTGTCTAACTCCCACCGGAGCACCTTGTTCCTCAACAAATTTCTGTGTTTATGTTCAGCAATGATGAGGATGAAATGTATACATAACGCAGCTTGATCACAACAGACTCAATTCGGAGAATTTCACAATTCAATTATTTTCACTTATTCTGAAATGTACACCTACACCTACCTACCTTTTATTATCAGAAACTGTAGTTGGCTCAGGCTGAATTTCACCACTTTCTTATAGTATCCGATAGTGTCTCCTAACGAGAGGATTTAACGAACGGATTTACGTTATCGTATGTTTAGCTTACGACCAGTGCGATCGCAGAGAAACAAGTGCAATCGCAAGGCATTTGTCGTAAGCTAAACATACGATAACTTAAATCCGTTCGTTAAATCCTCTCGTTAGGAGACACTATCGGATACTATAAGAAAGGTGATGAAATTCAGCCTAAGTTAGGGGTTCAAGGTCCACAGAAGTCTTCAGGACCATTTTCTACAAGACAAATTAACTCTAGGTACTTATATAGCTGAAATTGCACTCGCACCTCTATATGAAAATGAAAAGGAATTTGGACTATGGAGTCCTAAAAATGATCACTTAAAAAAAAATCCAGTCCGGTAATCACTAGGATCTCGAAGCAAGTGAGGCCACAAAACACGTAGGTATATACAGGCTCGAGGCTTTGAGGGAGTGCAGGGTGTCGCCGTTGCGGGGAAAGGGTGATTCCGTGTGAGACACATGTTACGGTCTCGGTCGTGTGGTTTCCACGCCCAAGTCCCAACTTAATCTTCTCCTGGATTATAAAGAAAAACCAAACCGTCGAACAGCCCACAGCCCACATCGGTACTAGGAAGGCTGTAGTCTTTCATTATTGCAATAATATAAACGGGTCTGTGACCCGCATGACAACTCTGGAGCTCCGGGCGGGGCACTTGTTTATTCTACAGTCGTCCATCTTAAATTCGAAAATGATTTATACTTTAAATTTTTCTAAGTGTTTCCCAAATCGCCTTCGAACCTCTGAAGGGCAACTGAATAAAAAACAAATAATGGCACAGAGTGTGAACGGTAAAAAAGTTCCCTGCTTCTAATGTCCATGCACTTATATGAAATTCTCCCCGAAACTGAATATTTTCAAACACTTAAGGGCCACCATACATTCGCTATTTTTTTACGATCCGATTTCAAACTTTGTGAGAAAACTATTGGATATTTAAATATTCTGAAATATAATAATGTCTTTGTAACGTCATTACTCATTAGGCTATGTTGTGATTTTACGATCGAGTCATTTTTGTCACAAAAAAATAGTCCAAAATTAACCGATCGTGAAATCACAGCATGATGACTCATGATGACTCATGAGTAATGACGTTACAAAGACATATTATATTTCAGAATATTTAAATATCCAATAGTTTTCTCAACAAATTTGAAATCGGAACGTAAAAAATAGCGAATGTATATTCAGCCTTAAAGAACCACAATACGTAGTGAAAGGTTTCGATAGTAACACTGGGAGGGTCGGAGAGATAGGAGCTGATAAGGTGAAAGGGTGGGGGAGCGACTATAGCGAGCGGTTGCATCGATTCCGTTGGTTCACGTGTAATTTACTTATCGCCTATCTCTATTTACCGGATCTATAAATCCTCGGAGAAAATCTGTTATGGCTTTCACGGGAAACTCGCCGTGCTTGACCTTTATAGGTGCGATTAGCCGCTATGTGCCGCGGGCTCTTCCCCTCCCCCGTCCCCCTGAGGAAGCCACGGTCCAGAGGTAAGCAATATTTTCAGAAATGACTAAATAAATCTATTGAGCCTTGGATTATTTTGAAGTCCGTAATATGCCTCTACATTTTCAATGTACCTATATTTCTTGCGATCAGTTTGTTAAAACTAAGGTACTTTCGCTTGGTATTTGTAACTACACTCAACGGTATTCTATCGGTCAGGTTTGCACCTAATTTCATTACGGAGGACGGAGATAGAGCAGGGCTGATACTGGCGTATTAGGTTCGCCCCAAGCACACAGATGCTCTCACTGGTACGAACCTACGTCAGCTAAACCTGTCGACCGCGGTGGCAGCTGCTGTACTTGACGGACCAAGGTCAGCACTTCCATGCTATAGGGTTCCTAAATTTGTGGAATTATTTTTCATTGCTTCAACACAAGGTTGGTGTCGAGTGTTGATATTTAACGAGGGGAACAGGTATATTCAACTATACCTATCTCCACGTCGTACAAAGCCGAGGGGGTAACCACTCCAGAGATTCCTTGAGATTCCATAAAGATTTCCAAAGATCCTCAACGATATTCATAGAAAGATGAACCCCGAAGGGGTAATCACTCAAAAAAATTCTAAAATTCCCTGAGATTTCATAAAGATTTCCAATGATTTTCCCAATGAGTGGTTAACCCCTCGTACAAGGCAATGAACGGTAACATGTTTTGGCGGTGTCTACCTATAGAACCCGCAGTATGTGTGATGATAGGGAAAAGGGAACTCCTTAGGGAGAAAGAAAGAGAATTGGGGATCAACAGGAGGATCATTGATTTCCCCTTCTTCCGTCTTGTGCTAATCTACCTTTCCTCACATCCTGGAAGCTCCATTAATTTTCATTTTCCCCCTCAGCCGCGAGGAGCTGTCGGAGGCACAGGCTGCAGGGATACAGTTTTAAAATATAAACTATAGCATGATGAAATTTGGATATGCGAGTTTAACACGCCATCAGTATTCCTGCAGGAACAGCAGCACCAATCAGCTGTTTCTCCATGCCATGGAATATTGGATCCCATTTAAGGGTCCGCTATACCTGACGGTGCATTTTTTGCCGCCCATAAGATTAACATTGCGAGCGGCGATTCATTTTCAAGGTTTACCCTTGGTTGGAAAGACACAAAATTTTGCCTGTACCTAGCCCTAACAATGTTCTAGGGAGTGTTCGAAGGAGATTTCCCATTTTTTTACTGGTTTTCGAGATACAGCACTTTTCTTGAGGTATGCGATGCTAGCATTTGCAAAACAGTTGCAATAAAAGAAACCAGTGAGAAATTGGGAAATCTGCTTCGAACACGACCTAGAACATTGTTAGGGCTAGGTACAGGCAAAATTTTGTGTCTTTCCAACCAAGGGTAAACCTTGAAAATGAATCGCCGCTCGCAATGTTAATCTTATGGGCGGCCTCTTAAGTGAATTTCGAAGAACTACTCGTATACGAGGGGGTAACCACTTCAGAGATTTCATGAGATTCCACTGAGATTTCATAGAGATTCCGAAGATTCCCAACGAGATTCCAAACGAGTGGTTAACCCCTCGCTCGTATATTACATACTGTAGTGGTTCCAGTGTGATTTCGACTTCTAAAAAAGGTGTTCACTCTTCAGTTTTAAAACTGACGGTGCTTTTCGGGTCGCAACTATGTATAATAATAACCTCTAAAATAGGAAGCCCTTATTACACAGTCACATTTACTTCAGTAGCAGCAACTTCCGCCATAGGTCATAGGTGTACTATACAAAATAATCGACCGCCTAGTACTTAGCCTGAAGCTAAAAATTAACAAATGTATGCAGATTTATCAAAGCAGCGGAGGAAGGAACAAAAGGATATAACAATGGTGTTAGCAAGTAAACCGTATGACCCTAATGTAGGTACAAGAGTCGCACAATTAGGTGACCCAGATTCAGGTTTACGATGCCGCTAAGCCTTAATGCGCACCTTAATCCGTGGACTTAGCCCCCCACGCAGTCTACACTTCCCTCCGGTATCCCTAACAGCATCCTCTACCCCACCACCCAGAAATTACTTCAAAAAATGAAACATAGAGAAAAGAAGAGAAAAGGGGAGTTTGTAGTACCTAGTACCTACAGAGCAAGGTTCTACTCTTTGTGTGTGACTGTAGGTACCTATACTGTCGTGCCTGTCTATTCGCTAATCTGGCCTAGAATGTTAAGTGGTAGTGGTAACGGTACCAACACAAATTACCTTGAAACTAAATGGAGTATCTATACATTCTGCAGGTTATCCAGCCTGAATAGCTGAGGGTTGGGGGGGACAAGCCCAGCAACTAGACCGTTTCAAGAACTATCCATTGTGCTCAGCTGGCAGCACTACCAAATACCAGCTCCCCAGCCATCGTGTAAACGATGGGGACCTACAGTTTTAGGTGGGTTCCGAACCACCACAGACTCGATATACATTTCACTTGACATGCTGAACATATCAGAGGTGAATGCCGAGCAGAAAAACTTTTTGGTAGGATCGGGATCGAACCGGTGTGACCCGGCTCTCACTGCTCCTCAAAAGTCGACCATTTAGTCCACTGGGCTATCGAGGCTGTTATCCAGCCTGAATCAAAGTAATCAGATCGCGTGAAGCTGTTGTCCTGTCCTAGAGCATTATTTGTCTCACTGGTCAAAATAAAATGAGGCAAATTTTACAATTTACAGACTTCCAACTGCTTAGGAACTCTTAGACAAAAATAACCTAAAACCTTAAGGCAACACAATACGACCAAAATTGGGCCGGGAACGACGCTCTAAAATTGCAAGTCTCTAGGATAATAATAGGTAATAGTATGCTAGCTACCGAAATGTACAATGGAAACAAAGACGCCTGGGAGACCCCTCAGGCTGTAATATAAGTACTGAGGAGGGCCTACAGGGAATAAAGGGAGGTAAAAGCTGTTTCCCAGTTCCATCCCCGTATTCAATCATTTATATTGGACTTGGGGGCTTCACAACAGCCGGCTTCCCTCCTTTCCTGCTTTGTCGGATTTTGACAAGATTTGTTTTCCCTGTTGTCGACAAGTGAGGCTTTTGCCAGTGCGTGTTGATTTTTGAGATAGCTCAACTGGCTTTGTTAGCCTTTTGAACTTCTCACATTGGCTTTCGAAAATCTGAATTAGGGTCTTTACTTTTTTTAAAAAATGGATTATTTTTATTCCGTTGTTTAGTAATACAAAATTATGACAATTTTGAAAAACGACTTTTTTATGACTAGATTTTCTTCTTTTTTATGGGTGTGAGCCCTGGGTTGGGCGTATTACACCACAGGAGTTGGAGCGGGCCAAAGCCAGAGTATAGGAGTGGGCCTAAGCCATCAATACATCTATGTCGAAAGCAGGCTAGATATACCAAGGCCGTACCTAGGAAAATATTTCGGGGGGGGGGGGTTAGGTACCTAGGTCGCACGAAACTGTATTTTCTCCTTCAAAACTTAATTCTCTGTAGTGTTAAACCGCGTAGTTTTCGGGGGGGGGGGGGCAATCAACTTGATTTTGATTTGATTTTTCTTGGTGAAAATGGCTCCTGCTGTACTCTAGTCGAACTAAAAAAAACTTTACTATACCTGAATTGAAGTGGTGGGAAAGCGACCAAAAGGGCAAGCGGGGACGCCGGGGGCCTCATCTGGCTAATAATGTCGCGGGCTTATCTTGCACTACCATAAAGACACAACCCCCATTTGAGCCCCCCGGGACCATCAGTTAGCATTGACTACATGCTGGGCGACATACGACCCTATTACGCGTTACCTCATGTCAGTACTCTCTAGAAAACCGCGATGCAACGCCACGTTTATTAAAGCTTTCTGTATGCAATGTCATAGCTGCGGTGCCCCCGCGACATAGGACACCATGTTATTATGCCATTACTTCCTTCGAATGTCTCGCTGTGTCAGCTTTCTGGCCTGCATCTTTAGTATGTATTGAATTTAATAAGAAGTACTGAACGATTCTAACCGTTGTTTAAAAAGAATTATAAATTAAAGTGGTTTTTTGACATCTCACTGAGAAAAGTCCTTTGTTATATATAACCAAAGTCCTTGTTATTAGTGTGACGACTAAGATGGCTTTGCTAAATTAACACACATCAACTTTGTTAATGCATTTTGTTACTGCTGTGACGACTAAGATCTATGTTGATTTCCTTCTTAAAATTGACGAAGAACTTGGTTGATAGTTGGTAGCCTATCTAGGACTAGGCAGGCTCACTTCGTTGGTGCTTTGCTACTCCCTTGTTACTTGGGGAGCAGGTTAGTAACCTAGGCTGTCGTCGTTTGTTGACACTTCTTTACTTCCTCGTTAACCTGGGAAGCAGGTTGGTAGCTTCTTTGCAACTACTTTGTACCTATGGAATGCCTGCTTGGTAGCTTCTTTGCAACTACTTTGTACCTATGGAATGCCTGCTTGGTTACTACTTGGTAATCCTACTTTGTTACTATGGAATGCCTGCTTTGTTACTACTTGGTAACCCTACTTTGTTACTTTGGAATGCCTGCTTTGTTACTACTTGGTAACCCTACTTTGTTACTTTGGAATGCCTGCTTTGTTGAATGGGGGCGGTTCAAAAAACCACCCGCTGCAGGGGGCACCCCATTTCAAAGGCTGTACAACCTTTACGCATCAGCACATCAGCTGCTGACGGTTGTAAAAGAAGTACAACCATTGAAATGTGGTGGCACCTGCTTCGGGTGGTTTTTTGAAGCCGAGACATTGTCCCCATAATAGGCGTAAAATACGTCACCATGGAAGCGGTTATATCACTGTTGTACGATATTTAAAAATATTATTTATACGTGATATAATCAGCTCCCAACGATGAGGTAATTTTAGGCCTATAGGTAACCACGAAAAGTACAACAAGAACCGTGCAAGCAGACATGCCAATAAAAATCTGTACGTCACAGAAGCATACCTACAGAGCAACAGGAGCGAGTAATAACATTGAAATTAGTTATACACTGTTTATTACAATAACACATCAATGTATATTTATAGGGTAAAAGTATGAAAAGCACTGAAATGTCAGTAGGTAGGTAATATACGATTAGGTACCTACACTTCTTGATATGTCACACTATACCTATACCTAGGTATATTGTCTTCGCACTCTTTCACTTCACTTCACTGATGGGTAGTAGGTATATAGGTACAGAGAAACAGAGTTTAAAGTACATATGTCAATAATATATAATATGGCTTTTTAACACATTTCCAAAAATGAAGTGATCTTGGTCAATTATAAAGTTTGTCCAAAATTACCTTACGAGTATAGTATAGTAAAATCAGAGCATATCCCCAAACTTTTTGACGTTAAAAGCCATATTATATTTCAGAACAAAGAAGTATCCAACAGCTGCAGATGCATTTCTGTCAGTCATAGTACTGAAAGTGGCTATAGGGAACGAAATGTTCGTGACGTCACTAATGTCACAGAAATGGATCAGCAGCTGAAGCCGGGTATACCTACAATGTTATTGAAGTAAGTGTAACCTACACTACTTGTATAATATTAATTATGATAAATAATCTCTAACTGCAGGGAAGGTTCAGAGGTAATTGAGGTACTTAACCTTTCCTCCTCTGCAGAATGCTGCCTCCTGAAGTGCTTGTACAACGAATTCCATAAGGGAAAACTACGAGTACACTTTGGACACGGCTTGCTAGACATTTCCTGGCCCGTACCGTGGATGGTAACAAAATGAATTCGAAACTGGGGCATCGTGGACTGTGGCGCATGGCAAATTAGGCACTCCATAATCGGTGACAAGTATACAGGGACAAAAAATGGGAATCAGTATAGCCGATGTAAGCCCTTGAGTTGGAGAGTGAGGATGCAGCTACTTTAAGAGCTGTTCAATTTAATATTCTGTATATCGGTGATAACCTCTAGTACGTGTTGTGGCACAGCGTCATGCTCACTCTCCAGCTCGTACACGCACCTCTGTACTGTCATCCACACAAACTCAGACGGGCGGGGGTAGGGGGCAAATAACGCCCAAAGCGTGTGGAAGAGGGTACTTAAGGCCACCTTAAACGTTGACAACGTGTACCTCACGTCACGTGTAATAACAACGTGAAAGTTAGACGCGTTCTCCCATGTCGCTCCCTCGGCCAAGATGAATGGTTGGACCGCTACTGAGTGGCTTTCACAGTACTCCTCATGCTGTTGGTATGCAGAGTCGAAAGATTCCGAGGTCATTAGCCGAAAGATACCGTCGGACATCTCGTTCCTCGACGGGCGCCATGTTACTGGCCCAGAGTTCTTTCTCCCCGAGCACTTCAGCTTGATTGTGGTTCATGTCTCAAAAAGGTGGGGCACCAGTTTGATAGCGGCGATGTCACTGGCCTGTTCTCCACCTATAAAAGATAGAAAAGTCAGGATTACCGTCAAAAAATGCCACACTTGAAAGGGAAGGGAAAGTGAAGCTTACCTTATAATATAGCCTATAGAGAGGTGGTGAAATCCAGCCTTAGGCTCATTCTGTGAGGAAACTATTGGGTATTTATTTGTTCTGAAATATAATAAGGCTTTTTAACGTCGAAATTTATGTCAATGTCCGTAAGTTACGACGTTAAAAAGCCTTATTATATTTCAGAACAAATAAATACCCAACAGTTTCCTAACAAAATGAGCCTATAGTAATGTCAACGTTATTATATCGATATAATAGTATGTTAAGGCCCAATATACATTAGCTATTTGTTTATGTTTTTACTTTCACTTTTGTGAGGAAACTATTGGATTTTGAAATATAATAGGTCTTTTTAACGTCAATAATTATGAGGCTATGTTGCGATTTCTCGATATTTTAAATATCCAATAGTTTCGTCACAAAAGTGGAAGTAAAAACGTAAACAAATAGTGAATGTATATTGGCCCTGGAAGAGTTCAGTACGTCCTATTACTCCTGAACTACGATGGTAAATAATAAAACTTACGACGCGCCGATTGCAGGAGAGAGCGAACAATCGTCGCGCGGGTTGGAGGGATGTAGTCATGGCGGTCTTCGGCCAGCCGAAGAACCTTCGCCGCAAAAATGGGGTAGTTGTATGACACCGCGTCCACCTTGTCTGGATAGGGACTTTCAAAGTCCAGTCGAAACTGAAAACAAAAAAGAAGTTTGGGAAACTGACAAAATATAATATGACAAAATATTTCTGTTTTGTGAAATATAATATGGCTTTTGTATTCCTAATAAGCCGCACGGCTCTGCATGCGTCACGGCCACGAACCACGAACATTAAGGGTCCGCTATACCTGACGGTGCATTTTTTGCCGCCCATAAGATTAACATTGCGAGCGGCGATTCATTTTCAAGGTTTACCCTTGGTTTGAAAGACACAAAATTTTGCCTGTACCTAGCCCTAACAATGTTCTAGGTCTAGGGAGTGTTCGAAGCAGATTTCCCATTTTTTTTTTTTACTGGTGTTCGAGATACAGCACTTTTCTTGTGGTATGCGATAATGCGATGCTAGCATTTGCAAAACAGTTGCAATAAAAGAAACCAGTGAGAAATTGGGAAATCTGCTCGAACACTCCCTAGAACATTGTTAGGGCTAGGTACAGGCAAAATTTTGTGTCTTTCCAACCAAGGGTAAACCTTGAAAATGAATCACCGCTCGCAATGTTAATCTTAATCTTATGGGCGGCAAAAAATGCATCGTCAGGTATAGCGTCCTCTTAATGGAAGAGCAACCTAAAATATCTGTGGGTTTATGAAAAAACTCTTGGGAGAAAAGTTTTAGGTAGTACAGAGACGAACATAAAAGTTTAATACAGTAACTCAAAATTCGCCAAAACAAAGGAAATATAAATTTATTAAAACTTTATAAACTTAGAATTTTTTCAAGGGAACCACCGAAATTTTTCTAAGTTTTTCGAAAAATGAAAATTAGTTTTTTTGGACTCAGGATGGCTTGAAACGGATGAAATGAAAATCTCGAAATCACCCTTTGACGAAAAAAACTTAGGAAAATTTCGGTGGTCCCCTTTCCCGGACCCCAACCCAGGAAACACAATATGAGCCGGTGGTAGGTAGATATAGGTACCTAGGTGAAAGAGGACACTTACCGATTAATCGTTGGGCCAAAACTGCTTTTGGAATTGGCGGTGACTCCGGCCAAGACTCCAGGATCTCCTCAACTGAAGCCATAATCCAAATGTAATCCAAATGTAATCCAATAATCACTGTGGCACAAGCAACGACACTTCACTTAAAATATCACAAGACAAAAATATTGAAAAAGGCGCGCACCTCTCACGACCGTTTCGACGTAGTCAATAGCACAGGTACCCGTCAAATGCCAGCGGTTGACTGATGCCACCCCTATATATAACTTCTGCTCGGGTAAAGTCGGGTCTGTCCCGAAAGTATCCGAAGCACCCTTACTTTGTTAAATCTATGTTGATTTAACAAAGTTTGGTGGTTCTTTGTTAAATACGCTAAGAAATTACAAAGCTAGATGTCACATTTCTTTGTTACATCTTTGTTACATCTTTGTAATATCTTTGTACTATCTTCGTTACCTGCTTGTTGATTTCTTGTTTTCCTCCCCAGCTTTGTTGATTCTGCGAAGACTAAAAATGTCTTTGCTGCGTCGTGGGATAATGATGCGACGCTCTCACAATGCAAGTGGAGACTTGCGTCGAATTATCTTTGTTACTTCCAGCTTTGTAAACCATACTCTGTTGCTAATTTGTTATTTTCGAAAATAACGAAGGTCTTTGCTAATATTCCTATGCTTTACAAACTTACTCTGTTAATTTGCAAGTAACAAATCTTCAATGCCACTGCATCTTGGTAAAAATTACTAAGGTCTTTGTTATCTACCTGCTTTGCAAACCCTATCTCTGTTGATAAATTTGTTACTTTGCAAGTAACAATCTTCAGTGCCACTGCATCTTGGTAAAAACTAAGAAGATCTTAACAGTTTTTAACAATGTTCGCTCAATTTAACACAGTTTGATGACAACAAATTTTGCTTGTGTTAATTTAACAAGGTTTTTTTGTTATTTTTAACAAAGCATCGCCAGCAAAGCAAAACTTTGTTACCATTTTTCTCAGTGCTGTACTATCGGAAAGGTTCAGATTGAGGTACCTACATATAATAAAGGACTGACTATTGTGAAAAAATGTAAGTAAATAAAGGGTCCGACAACAGTCGCACTTAACTTTCTCGCCCAGAATGATTTTTTTTTTTTTTGGTTTTTTGAGATTTTTTTGCGGGCGTAATTTTTAAGCAATCGAAAATCGGTTGAAAATGACCCACGAGCATCTATCTGAGATCACTCATACCAAATCTCACGTCTGTCATTTTATTACTGTAGTCCCAAATGCGTTCCGACCATTCAAAAACGTGGTTTCCCATTCTCAACTCATTTTCGACACTTTTTTGACAAAAACGGCCGTAATTTTAAAGATAACAAAGTTCTGTTCGACAGATGTTTAAGTTACATGGTTCTACATAAATTTACCAAATTTCATGACAATCGGTCAATAAATGTGAATGGCGCCGAAACGATCGAACTTTGGTCCAGAACGGCCGTAATTTTCAACCAATTCAATTTTAGTTGAAAATGACCTCGAAGCATCTATTTGTCAACACACGTACCAATTTTCAGTGTTATAGATTGAAAAGTGTACCGTCGGCGCTTGTCTAAGTAACCAAAAACACGATTTTTGAATTATTTTGGCGGTTTTTTGACAATAGTGGCCGCAATTTTTGACCAATCAAAAAATCCTTGAAAAAGCCCCTCGGCAGTGATTTTAGACAGGTCCATACCAAATTTCATCAAAATCGGATGAACGGTATAGGCGCTAGAGCACTGCACGGACTGACGGACGGACTGACGGACGGACAGACTTTTTCCAGAAACCACTTTTTTGGACTCAGGGGACCCCCAGGATCATGGGAAACCCAAAATCTCAATTTCGAAATTTTGCACGAAAACAATACTTTCTCGCCATATATGGCTAGCGAGAAAGTAAAAACAGTTTTAAATCGAAACTGATGGGGGCCTCAGATGATACCTGAATAAGGTAGAACCCCAGGCAAAATTCCGTCCGAAAAGGGAAATTTTTGACCCAAGGAAATAAAAATTGTTTTGTGATTACCCCCTTACTTCCAAATCTGATCAAATCGGTTTATCGGAACATTCATGACTCTTCTGGGAAATCAATTTTTGAGAGAACGTGAGATGTAGGTAGGTGCTATATTAATTTCAGATTTCATCCCAATGCTCTAAAATTCCGAAGTCCATTTGAATTTTCATTTTACAGTTCCAAAAAGTAGAGACGTTTACAGGCACATATGTACAGATGAAGAAATTTGTCACCCTCCTACACACAACGGAAATCGTAATTGCCTTTTATCAAACTTAAATTCTGACAGATGGGAAGGCACATCGGGAAATAAGAAATTCGTTGGGGGACCTCTTTATCTCCCAACAGGACACAAATTGGAAAAGAGAACAAGAAAATTTCCTTCCCCGGAAAATTTGATTTTATATACCATCTGCGATGTTGGGGTTATTTCTGTTATTGAATTGTAATCTCTCGACTTTTTACGTTATCCAGGGTGACCATACTGATTTTTTCAAACCCTCATAGCCCTCATGGGGGGTTGGTACTTTTAATAGGGGTACACTGTGAATAAGAATAACGTCGGGAAAACAGAGCAATGACTAAAATACAGAACAACAAAAATCCAAGTCAGTCATCCAGTTTATGATGTTTTCACACAATTAGGAGCGTCTATATACGCAGTCGTGTTTGTTAACGTTTTTTCTGCAAACTTTCTAAGGCTGCGTCCCACCATGCCCAGTTAAAATTAAACTGGAGATATTGTCCTATGTTTACCATGTTAAATTTATCATGGTAAATCTCCAGTTTAATTTTAACTGCATGGGCATGGTGGGACGCACCCTAAGGAAACTATTGGATATTTAAATGTTCTGAAATATAATATATGTTTTTAACGTCATAAAATAAGAGGCTAGGTAAGCTGTGATTTCACAATCGGTTAATTCTGGACAAATTTTTTCTTGACAAAAATTACTCGGTCGTAAAAACACAACGTGCATATTCTCATAATTTCGGCCGTTAAAAAGACAAATACTTATCCAATAGTTTCCTCATAAAAGGTGCAGGAAAAAACGTAAACAAACACGATCGTGTGGTCGCCCTTAATTACGAAAAGTTGGCTGCAAATAATCGTTCCACTTCCCCTTTTCTCAAGGGTTGAAATATGCCTACATGTTCACTGTTATCAAGGCCGTACCCAGGGGGGGGGGGGGGGTTAGGGGGGTTCAAACCCCCCCCCCCCCCCCCCCCCCCCCCGAAACTATTCGGCTTTACACTAGAGAGAATTAAGTTTTGAAGGAGAAAATATAGTTTCGTTCTACTTAGGTACCTAAACCCCCCCCCCCCCCCGAAATATTTTCCTGGGTACGGCCTTGACTGTTATGGTGGGTATGATATGCACTTTCTCATAGGGAAGGTCTACCTCAGTAAGGCAACACAGTGTGAGATGATTCCATTGTTATAGTCAGTCGGGGATCCTTCTTCCCTTCCCGCTTGAAGAAAATTGAAACATAAAATAACACGGTATCTACCTACCCCCTTTTTCCTCGTATCCGCAATTTCGTTGTAAAATACTTAACCATGCGTTTATTGCATTTTGCTGTTGTTTACAATTTCCTAAAGAACTGTGCGTCAAGAAATATCACAGCCTTACTGAAATTTCCCTACGGTTTTCCACTATTTTATTTCTCCAGTTAAACATAAATAAATAAATAATGCATTTAAAAGTCAACCCAACAGCTATAAAGTTAATAATGAAAGTGAAATGATTCAGTTACGAAAAGATAGAAAGGAAGAAAAAATATGATCTACTGTTTAGCCTCTCAGTTTTCAATGCGAGGAGGTAATCGCCAAACAATTACACGATTGGCAAATGATAGGTACCTAATTGAGATATTCCAAACAAGAACTAATCAGCTCTTTCAGCAACCTAACGCTTCCTTCGCAACAAGATTCAAATTACTTGAACTTCGCCTTTCTTTTGACGTCAGCTGGGTCTGAAAGAATAAACAATGAAGCCTTTTCAGAAAAGCAAAACCCTTTGCTGTAATAAATACCAACTCATAGAGTAATTAACTCATTAAATCTGTAAAAACTAAGATCGGTGAATTCTGGAGGTTGCCTCTTTCGAAAGAAATTTTAGAACCCCGTGACTCAATGCGAGCTGAGCAGTTTTTACAAAATAGGCGGTAATGGTTAATTTAGAGGCATTGCGGGAACGTTACCGAGGGGTTAAACCACTCCAGGAATCTCGTTGGGAATCATTGGAATCTTTATGAAACCTCAGGGAATCTTGGAATTTTTTTTTGAGTGGTTACCCCTTCGGGGTTCATCTTTCTATGATTATCGTTGGGAATCTTTGGAAATCTTTATGGAATCTCAGGGAATCTCTGCGGAGTGGTTACCCCCTCGAACGTTACTATCAATATCTTGTGTTGTGATGGTGAAACCAGACAACTTGTATAATATAAAGACCTTGGGAAGACTGACGTGGAGAGAACTCATCCCAGCACGGCTCAATACAACTCGTTTTATTCACACCAAATTGAAGCGATTTCGAGGATTTCAGTTTCAAATGTTCTTCCCTTCCTTCGTGTCTGTGGAGATTCCCACGTTGCCTTCAAACGGTTCCTTCAGCTGGCATTCCCGAGAATTTAAGATTTGCGGCAATGAGGTTTGAAACAGTTGAAAGGGCGGATACACTCATAGTGCTTACACGCATCGACTTAGTAGGGCTTATGTATGTACCGCGTACCGACGGAAGCAAGTTTAAGTTGTAATCGGATCTGTTTAATTCCCAATCATTTCGTGGAAAATTCATCAATTCCACTAAAATGTCACTTTGTACGATTCATTTCGTTTAGGAAGTTTGGTTAATTTAAACTCAAAACTTCAATTTTCAAATGACTGGCTGAGGTAACTTCCGAACGTATTTACGTTATTTATTTATGGCCAGAACGGCTAGACCATAAACAAACAGACGAAGGTAAATTATTATAATATAGCAAATTATATTATACCTATCGTCTATCGTCCTTTATTTTAATATCCATAAACTGGAAAGTTTTTATAATGATGATATTTGGTATAGGGACAGTCTGTAGAACAGTAACTCCATCTGAATTTTTTCGACCTAAACTCAGATAGGCAACCTTAACAATATTACATCGGTTCTTACTTGGCACTGAAAAGGGATACAATCCAGCTTATTTCTCGAGTCTAACAGGCGAGTCATCAGAAATTGTATTTATTTTATTTCGTTTACTGGGGAGGTTATGAAGGTAATGCTATTAGGAGGAGTTCTGGATCGGTTTCGTCTCCGTGAGAGATCTGGAGGGGGGAGGGGGGAGGGGGAGGGGGTTACTCCCTATAACCTTTTTATTTCCTCCGTCGCGATTCTTTTTTATTGTAGTAATCTTTGTCAGCAGGAAAATATTTGTGAGAATCTGTCAGCGATAGTTCTTACACTACAAGGCCAAGAATTTTAGCAGATTTTTTAAAAATACTGATAAAGATTGCTTGCGCTCAGAATCGAACTTGTACTGATGACATATACCTACCACCAATCCCCTAAAGGGGTCATAACCTTGGAGTGACGGGAAGTGCTATATAAGCACAAGAAGGGGCACAACAGACCTATAGGTTTCGGTGCCACCCACCCCCCAAAAAATTGTAACCCAAAACTGCATGGCTGAGACAAAGTGGGTAGATAACCCAAAAATAAAGCAAAAAAGTAAGGATAAAAATAAAAGTAGTAAATAAAGCAAAAAAGTAAGGATAAAAATAAAAGTAGTTTACTGTCGTAGGAAGAGCGTACGATAGCAGGACAACAGGTGGGACGGAAACGAGTAGGAAGCGAATGGTTCATCACGAATGCGCGGTGACTCGAAAACTCAGCTTATAAGATAGAACCGTGAGAAGTCCCAACAAAAATAGATAACTCCAACTTTCGGAATGGACGGCCATTTTTCACCAGATATAAAATGCAAGTTTTCTTTATTGTTTTTTTCTTCAGGGGTGCCGTAGTTTTTCTTTCAGTTTGATTGTGGAAGAAAAATCGTAAGCATTTCTTCCTTCAGCACAAACCGTTTTGCAGATGGTGCCACTAACATTTAGATGGGTAATCGATTCATCCCCACTGACGTACATACAGCAGTGGAGAGGCTCAACATTTGGAATCGTGTATTACAGGGTTGCTGGGAAGTTGGGATTTGGTACTGCTGATTGTTGCCAACAGAGCACGCAATGTATTATTCTTTAAGTACTGTATAGTTACTATCCCGTACCCCGTACCAACCCCGCTATATTCACTGTCGGTTACTACCTATATCAACGTCAGTGGTGTCCGAGGGGTTAACCACTCCAGAGATTTCTTGAGATTGCATGAAAATTTCCAAAGATTTCCTGGGATTCTCAACGAGATTCATGGAAAGATGCACCCCGAAGGGTTAATACCTCCAGAAATTTCCAAGATTCCCTGAGATTTCATAAAGATTTCCAATAATTGCCTGAAATTCCCAACGAAATTTCCAACGAGATTCCTGGTGTCTCAAGCTCATGTTTAGCATAAAATACTGCAGGTCAAAATAACATACAGCCCGAAATTCAGTTTTTCCACTGGGCCTGAAAACACAATTTATCATTGTTTGTGCGGGAAACCTTGGTGGCCCTCGAGGCCAGACAAAGCTGCTCAGTCCCGTAGGGGCAGAGGGAGTTATGAAAAAGTTGCTGTTTGCGATTTGCTCATAGATAAAGATATGGAAAAAGTTACCCTTCAATTCAACGAACACTTGACCCTTCTCGCAGCTATAGGGCCGACAGGGGGTTAGAAAGTTTCAAGCAGAACACATTATGTTCAAGACAGTTTCGAAGCACATCTTATCAACTGGCAATCTTCAAAAAGGTTATTGTTACCAAGTTGTCTGTTTGATTTCAGTTGCTCCAGTTATCAAGGTGCCAAATCAGCTTCTCGGAGCACCTTTGGGCACGGATGTTCAGCTCGAGTGTTTTGTAGAGGCGTTCCCTAATACCATCAACTACTGGCTCAAAAACCGAGGCGAAATGCTTCTAGACGGGTATGTTTATCAAATGACCTTACTGCGTGAAGTTGCTAAGAAAGTGCATAGCCAAACCAGGGTTGAGTTTCCCGAGAAAAGCCACTAACAAGGTACTTTTACTCCCTCTATAGGCTCACAATTCCTCAGTCCCAACCTCCATACCATAAGGTTTAAGGCCACATCATTTCTTAACTGCCCCAATGCGTATACCTACAAATTCCTCGGGATTGGGTATTTGGGCACCCTTGTAAGGAAACAGGCTGATTGTTTGTGTAGTAACAAAATGAGCATCTGCCGTAGCTGAGGAGAGAGCTGGTGTCCCGGGTCCCGCTTACATGAATATTCATCTTGTTCTGATTTTACTTCGTCCCTGTGTTTCTGGCTTTTCGCGGCTCACTTGCGGGAACGCGGCGTTTTCGTACGCAAATTAACATGTCAATACCTAAACAACTGGACAAACTTTGGGGTCAATGTGCATGTTCGAAGAAACTTCAGAAAACTAACAGTGTAGTAGAATGGGACTGGGTTATATAGGTACGTACAGGTATACCCGGTATACGAATTCAAAAGAGGAAGTAATGACCCTGAAGTATAAATGTCAATAAAAAGACTTTTTCCCGAATGGCAAAATTGCTATGTTGAACAATAACTTAAAAAACAATCTTTCCCTGAAGTGATACATTCGGTAAAGTGTAGAAGGAAGGTTTCTCCATTCGCACAATGTGGAACACTGTGAAGTGAATGTCTGATTCATGTATATTGAAAAGTAGAGGCCAAACTCGTGTAAATGCAACATCAATATTCATAACACTGTCCATATCTAAGCCCTTTCGTTCATAATTCGTGAGAGCCCTGGCTCATAAATAATAATACGATGATTCCGCTATCGGACAACCCCCTGTTGATTGCTGCTGACTGGAACTCTCGCCCATTCTCCCCGCCCTTTCTCTAACACAGATCTCAATCCCAATTCCAAATAAGCAGCCGACCTCGATGAGCAACTCAAAATGTAACCATATTACACAAAATTTGAAAATAAGTAGATAATATACTGTGTTTTATAGAACATTTTAACATCGTGGAGTCGCAACGACACAATTTTGACATTTTGAAAACGTTTTTTTCCCTCAAAAGACATTTCTTGTTACTTGCTACCCCTAGCAAAGGACACCTTTGTCTCTTCACACATTCTTTTCAAAAAAACACAGGGTACCCAAAATTATTTTTTGTTCAGAACCAGAAGTAGACTTGAGAAGTAGGGTCACTTAATGATCCAAAAGAGTTTAGCGAGACAATTCACATATCTGTAGCCTATCCACCCTTCGATAAGTCTGAATTTACTATCATCCAAGAGTCGCGCGGAGTATAGTATAATTTTTGACCGACTTTCTAGTCATCATAGAGAACCTAGAAATAGTAGCCATATACCACGCGATGGCAGGAATTTCCCATGCGTGCATGAGCCTCTAAAAGGTACAATTAATTATATAAGGTTTTTCACAACAGTTTTGCTGGATATAAAATGGCTGTGTGGCTACCTAGGGAAATACAGCGCACATTTTCTAACGGTTTTCATACACAACAGACGGAAAATGAGTAAGCCTCACCAGGCGGGGCAGAATTTTCCTTACTCGAGGCAACTAATTTACAGATTTCTTGAACAATAAAGATGCAAAAAAGTGGAGGAATATTTAGGAGATAAGCGTTTCTGCCCTTGGCGTGCTTTACAAAGGCCACAGCGGTTTATGCTTCTTCCTTCCCATCTCAACGAGCCCCAAGAAACCAAAAAATAATTCAGTAGATAATTTGAGAAGAGAAGGATTTAATTTTTGAGTCATGAATAAGTAAGTGCAGCTGCAGGGGGGCTGAGAAAAAGGCGGAAGATGCGGAAGAAGGGTGGGTGGTGGGGTGAAGCAGGTAAGGAGTTTCCCTCCGCACTACCAGTTAATTATATATGCACCTTCTTACTTAGTTCTGCTTTAAAGCTTTACGCAAGTTCCCAAGGATTAGAGCACAGCGAACATACCCACTACAAGCGAGATTCTAGAATTATGTTCCTTGCTGTGAAGCTGACTATTCCTTTGATTTTCCTTTGACTGCTCCTCAGGAGTCAAGAAGGTCAATATAAGGCCAGTTCCACGTTCTTATCTTCTTATTACACAAAATTTTGTGACGTAGCCGGGAGACCCTACTTCACGTTCAAACTCCAGAGCAGTAGCGGTGTTTCTTTTCGGAAGAATGCTATAGTGAACTTTTAGGGAATATTTAGGTACAGTAGATTTTAGCAGCATCTTGGGAAATTCAACCTTAGTCAACAGAAAAGAGCAAGAAAGCGGAAGTTGGGGAAACCTGACTCCATTCGTCGCAGTGCTTTCAATCTCAGTGGTTAATTGCTATTAACGAATAAGTACCTAGGTATATACACTTTCATCAATATACCTACTAATGTATTCATTACATCCAATATACGCTATTTGCGTTCCATACCTACTCCAGCAATGCGAGACTATCTCTCTATTGAATTATGAAACTAATTCGTTTCCGTGTAATCAAAGCAGATATACACAATCCTTTCCAGTAAATGTGGGAATATTATTCCATTAGTTTGAAGGGCCGGACGACGTTAAGGGTAAAAAAAACGTGGAACCAGAATGGGTTTTCTTCCCATTTTTTGAAGCAACTGTTGAATATTTAAATGATCTGAAATATAACGTCTTACGTCAGAACCCAGACGGCTAAATCATTGTTTTACTATCGAGTAATTTTGGACAAATTTGTGAATTTGAAACATCACCAACAGATAAAAATAATGATTAATCTCTTCCCAGATTCTCTTCCCTCTTTAGCTAAAGAGATTCAATAACTGCCAGCACGGGCTGCAGTATAAAATTAAACCTTTAATCGGTACAATTTCATATTCATCAAAATAAGCTAAACGCGCCATGCAAATTTATCCGGACGCCGGACGATTTACCATAAACCTCCAGATACCCAACACACTTTTTGAAATAAGAGTAAAGTACACAAAGAAGATGAAACCATACGAAAGCGTGCTGTTAATGGTGAATGTGTAATGACGCTTCTAAGCTCAAAATAGGACGTCTATTCTCTCCAACCCCGACAATGTGAAAACTCACTCGAAAAACCATTGGAGGAAGAGTGGGAAAACGCTCAGCACTTGATAGGGGATGGCACAAGCGTCGGAACTCAACAATGAGCCCCATTAGGCCGACACGCTGATACCTACATCACGCTTTACATCTGGATACCATTAAGGTTTTCCTTTAGTATTGCTACACCGCCCCACATCCCTGAAAAAAATTCAACCCCCTTTACAAGGAAATCCCAGTGCACGGAAAATGATTCCGGCGAAGATTTGAGGAATTCCAAACATTTCATAATATACCCTTCCTTCAATTCCAGATATGAAATTTGAAGGTTCCAATCTAACCAGAGTAAACATTGGGTTCAAAAGCTATAACGGTAAACCAAAACAGTACATGCTCAATTTCAACCATACAACGACAAATAATTTGTGTCCATATGAGAAAAACTTCGGACCTTAAATAGTTATTTATTTTAAGGGCCACCATACAAACTGTGTGAGATAACTATTGGATATTTAATTATTCTGAAATATAATATATGTTTTTAACGTCATTACTCACGAGGCTATAAATTATGTTGTGATTATACGATCGAGTGATTTATGTCACAAAAAAAAAAAATTGTCCAAAATTAACCGGTCGTGAAATCACAACATAGCCTCATGAGTAATCATTAGAAAGACATATTATGTTTCAGAATATTTAAATATCCAATATTTTTCTCACAAAATATGAAATCGGAACGTAAAAAAATAGCGAATGTATATTCAGCCTTAAGGGTGTATGTGATGAAGAGGAGTCGGTTAAAGCCAAGCAGCAGTGTGCCGAAACATAAAACATCCATGCCATCACAACTATCACAAGTGAAAAACTTGCTTCCGCCGGTATTCGAACCCAGACCTCTAACGATACGAGTCAGACTGTTATAGACAGCTCGGTCACTGTGAGGCGCTTCAGACTCTATAGAAATATTTATAACGGTATCAATCAACAGTTGCCACTAGGTTCGAGCACATCGACGAGGGATTGGAAATGGAGGCCATTTAGAGTGACAGGAGGGGGAGCGGGAGCTTTATGAATGTTTGTCATCGGGGGCTAGGGGGGCTAAGACCCAGACGTTCGCTTTGACAAATGGCCCGCCGAATCCCCAATATCTCGATTTATTCCTTACCTACTAACCCCTCCTACGCACTGCGGAGCTCACGTGCGTTAAGCGCTTAAAAGTGCCCATTGGGAGAAGTGAAAAGAGGCCTTTATGCAGCTGTGTTCCGCAACCTTTTTGTGTTTAAGGTATACACTTACCAACGAGGGGGTAACCACTCCAGAAATTTATTGAGATTCCGTGAGATTCCATAAAGATTTCCAAAGATTCCCAACGATATTCATAGAAAGATGAACCCCGAAGGGGCAACCACTCCAAGATTCCCTGAGATTTCATAAAGATTTCAAATTATTCCCAACGAGATTTCCAACGAGATTCCTGGAGTGGTTAACCCCTCGCTTATCAAGTTAAGAAATTTTGAAGATTCCCCAAAGAAATAGCCAATGTTTATTGAATGGCTTTTCTTATTAAATTTAAGAAAAGTTGAATATTATAGTGTGAAATTTGAGCCTGCTTACTGCTTAGTTGAGCAGTGGCGATCGAAATCTGGAGCAGTCTCTTCATTAATTGTCCTTAGGCGTTGACAAAACTTGCCATTTTTCCGCGGCACACCAACGACTTAAGGCCGAATTTCACCACTTTCTTATAGTATCCGATAGTGTCTCCTAACGAGAGTGCCTTGCGCTTGCACTTGTTTCTCTGCGATCGCACTTGTCGTAAGCTAAACATACGATAACGTAAATCCGTTCGCTCTCGTTATGAGACACTATCGGATACTATAAGAAAGTGGTGAAATTCAGCCTTATAAGGTACACTAATGTGGCGTGGTATACCCGTTGCAGAACACTGCTTTATGGTATAGTTTCTGTAGGTTTTCATAACGCCCAAAAATACTGATGTGAAAGGAACCTCAATTCAGAATAAGTGATATGATAACTATGTGATAAAAGTGTAATACCTAAAAATCGGTATTCAGCAGTAGAAAAGGGGACTGTCTAACCAACGCACGAAAACTATAACGTTCTTAGAAGCACCTACCAGAACTGGAGTGAGTTCCTTTGAACCTTTGACCGATAAAATTGAGAAATTGAATATAGCTATTTACCATAACAAGTTGTACGAGCTAGGCCTATTCCTGTGCTTTTCCAACGTTGCCGAGTCGGTAATCCAATTCCTTTCGATTTGTGAAAGCTCTTCAAACGGCTCCGACATAACGAATAAAATAGCAAACGTTAAATCAACATGGTAAATAAAATATTTAAATTCCCATATTGGTGTTTGTGAAGCGGGAAATTGGAAATCAGGTTATTTCAAAGAAACAAAATAAATATTTTTGTCCTTAGGTACTGGTTGTAAAGTTTAACTTTACGTTTATTTCACATCAACTGATCGACACACTTTCTCACTGAGTTCTCCAAGTCAGAAAATAAATAAACACTATTTTAGAAACAAGTAGAATTTCATCTGTTGCTTTACAGAAGTAAAATATTTACTTGAAGTAAAATACATAACTACAATTGTGTGAATTCGTTAACAAAATAAAAATAGGTAATTATAAAGACGTGACACGAGCAGATAATAAATATACTATGAGACACTTCAACGATCCTGAAGAAATTTACAGGCTCAGAAATCCCGTTAATTTAGTCTTTGCGACATAGAAATAGTTTCTGAACTTTCCGCCTCTTTTCGTACAGGTATACCTTCTATCCTCACCATAATTTTAATAAAGGTTAAGTGGGAGTTACAGCTCAGAGGGTCATATGCCCCTTTTCGCTGGATTATAAGGATACAGTAGGATTATTTGACTTTAGTGAATTCAAATCAGTATAAAATGGTAGTCAGCTACTACGATCAATATATGTACTATGGACGTATATAGTTAAGGCTCCGCTATACCTGACGATGCATTTTTTGCCGCCCATGAGATTAACATTGCGAGCGGCGATTCATTTTCAAGGATTACCCTTGGTTGGAAAGACACAAAATTTTGCCTGTACCTATAGCCCTAACAATGTTCTAGGGAGTGTTCAAAGCAGATTTCCCATTTTTTTTTACTGGTTTTCGAGATACAGCACTTTTCTTGAGGTATGCGATGCTAGCATTTGCAAAACAGTTGCAATAAAAGAAACCAGTGAGAAATTGGGAGATCTACTTCGAACACGCACTAGAACATTGTTAGGGGTAGGTACAGGCAAAATTTTATGTCTTTCCAACCAAAGGTAAACCTTGAAAATGAATCGCTGCTCGCAATGTTAATCTTATGGGCGGCAAAAAATGCATCGTCAGGTATAGCGTCCTCTTAAGGTACTGTGGCAGGCTTGTCGTTGGGCTAAGCCACAGATTATTTCACTAAATTGCACTCATGCCTACAGAATGACATGCAGTGGTACTATCGATCAACAAGCAAGCATTCAGCACTATACAGGGGCCCAAAAGGTCAACCATTTGAAAATAATGTTTCGCAGTGGCATGCAATCTCGTTCATCAAATATTAGAACGTCCCTTTTCATATACTCAATATGTTCACTGTCAATTGCATGCATTCGCATATTATCATATTTGCAAATAATTCAAAGAGACCGAAAATTGTCCGAATTTTCAGGCTGAATGTACACTCGCTATTTTTTTACGTTCTGATTTCAAAGGTTGTGAGAAAACTATTGGATATTTAAATATTCTGAAATATAATATGTCTTTTTTATTTGGGCCACCATACATTCGCTATTTTTTACGTTCCGATTTCAAACTTTGTGAGGAAACTATTGGATATTTAAATATTCTGAAATATAATAGGTAATATGTCTTTTTAACGTCATTGTCATTACTCATGAGGCTATGTTGTGATTTCACGATCGGTTAATTTTGGATAATTTTTTTGTGTGACAAAAATCACTTGATCGTAAAATCACCACATATATTCTCATGAGTACAATAATGACGTTAAAAAGACATATTATATTTCAGAATAGTTTTTCACAAAGTTAGAAATTGGAACGTAAAAAATAGCAATGTATGGTGGCCCTTAACCTTGAAATTTTACTACTGCCACCTGGCGTCCTATCCACTAGCGACTGTTTAAAATAATGAAATCAGATGAAAATGAAGGTAAGAGACCTCCATACTGGAAAGCAGACCAAAGTCATCTGAATAAGTCGGAGAATCTTACAAAATCAGGCCTCAAATTTCGTTTGTTTTTTTAGAAAGAGAAAATTAACTTTCAAAGAATATGAATACCACAAAAAATGACCCCATAATGAAATAAGTCCCGACAAGAATGGCAAATAATGAATGCGCCGGATTCCACGTTTTCCTCTTTCTCTCTCTTTCCCTCTCTCTCTCTCTCTCTCCCGCTCACTCAAAGTTTTCCTTTTCGTGGCAGCAGAATATTTTTCACCCGGAAGGAACAGAGGGGATGATCAATCTTTTAATTGTGAAGGTCGCTGCCTACTCATTTAAATAAATCACTGCCAAAAAGTCGTCTCCCCGATGGAGTTTGTTCTTCTCCCAAGGAGGGGACTGTTTCCAACAGCCTTTACTTACTTTGTGTAAAGTTTTTAACATAAGATCCTTATACAGGTCTTAAATTTTTTTCAGGTCCAAATATTCGATACGAGAGAAGCGGTCTGCATACAAAGTGACGATGTGGCTGCTGATCCGGCACTTCAGCAGCGCCGACACCGGCACCTACAACTGCGTCTCCACTAACTCCCTAGGAAAGGCTGAAGGCACACTTAGGCTCTACGGTAAGTTTACAAAGTTTTGAAAAAGGTAGATACCTTGCCCTTGCCCTTAAATTGTTGGGAAGTCCCCCACAGATTCTTTCAAACTTTAAGAGTCAGTCAACTTTAAAAATACTTTGGCGCCAAAATCGGGGTAAGAGGTTCCCGTTTTTATGGCCATAGGTTTCCCTGCCTTATTTTAACGTAATAAATTTAAAAAAATGGGGGGGGGGGGGTTACGGTCAAATGATTTTTAAAATATCTTAATCTATTATCTACTTATATATCATACTTCTATAGTATGTTCTGATGTAGTTACTCTTAATAGCGGTCATGTTTGGTTTCCAAACAATACTAAGAATAAAAGCTTGACGTCTCCAAGTACAAGGACAATGAAGTGCCCTCCACATCGGTTATGAAACTAAGACAAAAGACAACCTTTCTATTAGAAGTATAATGCGCAGGAAGGTCTAAAAATGCTATACGAAATATAGAAGAAATACTACACGCATGAAGAGATAGAGGATAGTTTAATCCATATCCGCAAAGCTGCAACACAAACTTAAAAGCCCAGAGCCAGTACACACGAGGGCTGCGAATGTGAAATTCGAAATCGATAGCGGCCGGGGCACGGGGGTAGGTCCCTGGGGCACCCAACGACAACTGCGAACGCTTCTTGCACTACTTTACGTCCGAAGCCCTGTAGTCTCTCCTATATTTAACGTCTTGAGAAGGCGGAAACCGAAAGGATACGTCTCTATTTTTTTACCACAAATAAGACTGTCGTTTTTCCACCTCGTTGATCTAGCACGGCCGTTCGATATGTGAGGGTAGTTCCTACAAATTTAGAGTGTTTTTTTTTTCTCCAAGTGTGTACCTATAGATAGACCGTGAACGCACGTATAGTTTTGAAATTTTCACCTAACAAAAAAATTACAGATCTTGGCTTAGTTAAAATTAAAACCATTAAAATTGTCTCTTAACAGAGTAATGAAGGGCTTCTACGCAGTCGTGTTTGTTTACAATTTTTTCTGCACACTTTATGAGGTTACTATTGGATATATAAAAGTCCTAAAGTATAATATTTCTTTTTAACGTCATAAATTAACAGGCTATGTTGTGATTTCACGATCGGTTACTATTGGACGATTTTTTTGTTGAGATAAACTACTCGTAAAATTACAATATAGCCTCTTGATTACTTCCCTTAAAAGGACAAATTATATTTCAGAACATATAAATATCGAAAGGCGCAGAAAAAAACGTAAACAAACACGATTGTGCGGTTGAAGTTCGTTTCTTAGAATTTTTCCTTTACAACGAAGGACCCTCCACGAGTGACTTATATACCAGCTCCCCACTCATCGTAGTAGTACACGACGGGGACCTACAGTTTTAGGTGGGTTCCGAACCACCACAGCCTTGATATATAACTTGCTCGGACTTATATCACACGCCAAATTCACTTTGATTCATCATCTGTAAATGAAGTAGTCGAATTGAATTGAAAATAACCAATAACCGAGAACCGAGACTTAATTAGCAGGTACGAAATTAATCGTGACTCTACACACATCAATAAGCCCATCAGCGCTAGAATTCGACGCCCGGTTGAAGAATGGGTGCTTTCAGTGCTTTCTGTAGCTCTCCTTAGAGGCAACAAGATGAATGGGGGCTCAGGGCTGCGACAGACGAAATTGTCAGTTGCGAACAAAAGATCGAACTGTGACGAAACAATAGTGATATAATGGGGCACGCACAATGGAGTCGTTGTTTTGTTCCTTGACTTAGGTAAGTAGTCACCTATTGCTTCCCCCGCCTCCTGCGGTAATGACCGAAGAGTCGCTCATCAAGTTGCCTAGGTAAGGAGGTGAGAGAAAGGGGTGTGCGCGTCGACCAAAGAGAACTACCTAGTTGGACATTAAATACTGTCACTCAACTTTCCATAGAATTTCTGGATTTAAATTTACACTTGTTTGTAAAATAACTGCCATAGTGTTGTTCCTCATGAAATTATCTTCAATTTGGTATATTACAAGTGGCACTTAGTGAAAGAAATGACCATGGAATGGGGCCAAAGAGAAGATCGTGTTGCCGTCATAGCCCTTCACAAATGTGGGCACTCGCCGAGTACCATTTTCAAGTTGCTTCAAAAGCTTGGAATATCGCTAGGATTTGTGTACCGCACCATCAAACGGTGGAGAGATGTCTGTAGTGTTGACGACCACAAAAGATCGGGCCAACCACGTTCGGTTTGCACGCCAGCCGTAGTTCAAGCAGTTAGGTCGCGAATCAGTCGGGAAGCAAAAAATCATGGCTTTGCAGATGTCCCTAAAGAGAAACTCATTAAAAACTATCATTAATCGAGACCTTAAGCTTCATGCTTTTAAGAGAAAGAAAGGTCATCTCTTGAACAATCGACTGAAAAATTTAAGGCGGCTAAGAAGTCGTGTTCTACTCAAGCGGTACGCTAAAAATGGGCACAGAAACATCCTGTTTTCCGATGAAAAAATTTTTACCATAGAAGAAACGTATAACAGGCAAAACGATAGGGTGTATGCCAGAAGGTCTGACTATGCAAGTAAAATCGCTCCTAGGATTATTCGAGGCCATCATCCCTCCTCAGTGATGGTCTGGTTGGGGGCATCATACCGGGGTATGACTGAAGTGCATTTTTGTGATAAAGGTGTTAAGACTGGTGCTCTGGTGTATAAAAATACGGTACTTGATAAGGTGGTGAAGCCTTTGAATCAAACCCTATTCAAAAACCAAAGCTGGGTTTTTCAGCAGGATTCTGCTCCAGCCCATAAAGCCAAGAGTACTCAGAAGTGGTTTCGTGAGAATAACATTGATGTTATTGCTAGTGAAGATTGGCCCTCCTCCAGCCCAGATCTCAATCCACTGGACTATTCTATCTGGCGCATTATTGAGGAGAAAGCCTGTGCGAAACCCCACAAAAATTTGGACTTGCTGAAGAGGTCCATTTCGGAGGTAGTCGAAGAGATAGACATGGATGTGGTGCGTACTGCTATCGATGATTGGCCCCGTCGTCTTCGAGCCTGCATTCAGGCAAAAGATGGGCATTTTGAAAATTTCTTTCTCTGCTGTATTCCTTGACAACTGTTCTACATATCCATTAAATATTTTTTTAAAAAAAGTTATTATTCTACTGACTTTTTCTTTGTTTTAAGTGTGACAGAATTTAACATCCAACTAGGTACATATAAACTTACCAGGCTACCAAGACGACTCAAATTAGTTTTGGGACATCCGGGGTGATGCATGTATATGTTCACTTGAACCAAAACAAAGCACTTTTTTTCATACTATCATCGAAAAACAGTGTACTTACTTAGTCAATTCTTTAAGGCCTCGATAGCCGAGTGGACTAAACGGTCGACTTTTGAGGAGCAGTGAGAGCCGGGTCACACCGGTTAATTCGATCCCGATCCTACCAAAAAGTTTTTCTGCTCGGCATTCACCTCTGATATGTTCAACATGTCAAGTGAAATGTATATCGAGGCTGTGGTGGTTCGGAACCCACCTAAAACTGTAGGTCCCCATCGTTTACTCGATGGCTGGGGACTGGTATTTGGTAATAGTGCTGCCAGCTGAGCACAATGGATAGTTCTTGAAAACGGTCTAGTTGCTGGTCTTGTCCCCCCAACCCTCAGCTATTCAGCTAGTCAATTCTTTTATGAACATAAAGTAAGCAAAAATTCATTAAAATGACTTTTGGTAACTTCACAGTGTTTGCACAACCAAACACCAATAAACCCACTGATCCAAATGTGGACTCTGTTTGTGCAAACACTGTGAAGTAATCTAAAGTCATTTTAATGATTTTTTTGCTTACTTTATGTTCTTAAAAGAATTTAATAAGTAAGTGCACTATTTTTATTACAATAATGAGGTTAGTTTCGATGATAATATGAGAAAAAGTGCTTTGTTTTGGTCCATGTGAACGTAAATAAACATCAGTCGACCTATTTAATATCTTAGCAAGAAAAATCTTGGACATATTTTGTTCGACGTTGATTTACCTATAGATAATTTTTGGCGTCAGAAAAAACTAATAATTATGAACTAAAAGATTCTTAAGTTTCGGCATTTTGGCTGTTTCGCTGCGGCTATGCAGAACATAAAACCTGGAAATGAAACAGAACGAGCCCACAAAAAAGTAATTTTTTGATCTTCCAGTAACCAGAATTTGGGAATTGATATCGGACGAAATCCCGAATAAGAAATACATGATAGGTATCTACTCATATTTAATATTCATCAGAAATCAAAAATGAGCTGAAAATTATCTGTGATAAAAGGATTGCAACAATGCAATAACGAGATTGAAAATTGCATGTTTGAAGTAAGGCACGATTATGATGTTAAGTTCAACAAAACTGTTGAAATTGAAATTATTAACCACTTGCTCATAACAGTCATAACAACGTGAATAACTGCATAACCTATAGATACATCTGGTTAAGAGGGAGACTCAGTTCTGGCGTTAAAAATGAAACGACTATTGCCAGGTTAACTGACACGGTAGGAGTTATAGGTGGTCTAAAAAACCACAAAACAATGTTATTCTAGTTAAAATCGAATATTTCAAGTTAAAAAGCTATGTAAATTGAATAAATAACTTTTAATTTTCAAACTCTGAAATTTTAAACTTCGAGCCAATAGTGTCTAAAGGATTTTTTTTTACATCTTTTCGCAGCCCTACAGCCCCGCTACCTCTAGTAAGCGCTTGTATAGAAATTATGTTTCCCCTAGTATGGACTGACCAATAACCAATGTGTACCTACCAATATGTATTCCAACGAAACTGAAAGATTACCTATAAAAAATCGGACAACAACGGCCAATAATATGTCGATGGTGAATAGGTATTGAAAATACGGAAATCGGAATCCTGCCAGTCCGCAATCTTCATCGGTTGCGGAATCGATTTGCAGAAAAGCGGTCGCAACAATTGTGTATTCCAACCTCGTGCAAGTTTAAGTGTGGCGTAAAAAAATAAAAGAATCCGCTCGTCTGGGGAATTGAAATCGACTCACCCCACATCGAACCTCCACACCTTGCTGCTCTTCCCACACCACTGTCTTGCAGACTACTCCAAATTCGTGTTGTGTGTAAATTGCCTAAAATTAGCATTCTTTAAAAGGATCACGAACTAGACTCGTAAACATCCAAAATAAATGTATTGCCTACAGCAGTATTCCGCAACCTTTTTGTGTTTAAAGTACACTTACTAAGGGCAATTTTCACCAAGAAAAATCAAATAAAAATCAAGCTGATTTGAATCAGTTTCTATGGTAATCAACAAACTCAAGCCTCGCTATTGGTGTTGCTAGGGTAAAATTTGATTTTTATTTCAAATCAACGTTAATTTTTCTGGGTGAAAATGGCCCTAAGTTTAGAAATTTTGAAGGTACACGGAAGAAACAACCAATGTTTATTTAATTATTATTAAAATAAAGAAAATATGAAAATTTTAGCTAAGCCTGCTTAGTTGAGCAGAGGCGATCGAAATTTCGAGCAAAAGCTGACAAGGCTGCTCGCATCTACCTATACAAATGTAGGTTCAAAAATTTTTATGACTAAACGACTACGGTACATCAGTGTGCCGCGGCACACCCGTTGCGGAACACTGGCCTGCCCTACAGCAACCTAACTTTTCAATTCTCCATTGGTAGACCCCTCATGGTAAATGTTTGCGAACACCTACTGAATGAGGTTAGGCTTGTGATGTGGAAATTATGTAGAAGTACGCAGACACCTACAAGAGTAGGTAGACACAGTCCTCCGCATAGCACTGGCCAGTAGGGTTACGTAAAGAGTAATCGCGTAAGTCCAGGAGCGCGGGTCACGCGACGTCAGCAGTGATGGAGCACCCGTAGAAAATGCAAACAACTCGCACACGTCGTCTGTCTTTATCAAACATTGCTATCGCAGGTAAGAGGCAACTCGAAAAATGGAAGTTCAGTGGAAAGACGAAAAATCATTATTCAAAGTAAAAGGGAAAGAGCACAGTGTAGGTACTTACTTCCCTTCCTGTATTTTGAATACATACAATGAGAAAGACTCATCCCCAAAACAGCGGTTCCTGCATTTTGACTAAGTTGGTGTTCGGCGAAACAACAACCTTCCGCACAGGACGAGGGGGTAACCACTCCAGAGATTCCATTGAGATTCCATAAAGATTTCCAAAGATTCCAAACGATATTCATAGAAAGATGAACTCCGAAGGGGTAACCACTCAAAAAATTCCAAGATTCCCTGAGATTTCATAAAGATTTCCAATTATACCCAACGAGATTCCCAACGAGTGGTTAACCCCTCGGCACAGGATATACAAAATGTAAAATGTGCAATGGTCGCACTTGAGTTCTTCGCATGTAATACAAGGATTAATTGTATTTGTTAGCAAGACACCGAACGGTCTCGATAGCCGAGTGGACTAAATGGTCGACTTTTGAGGAGCAGTGAGAGCCGGGTCACACCGGTTCGATCCCGATCCTACCAAAAAGTTTTTCTGCTCGGCATTCACCTCTGATTATGTTCAGCATGTCAAGTGAAATGTATATCGAGGCTGTGGTGGTTCGGAACCCACCTAAAACTGTATGTCCCCATCGTTTACTCGATGGGTGGGGAGCTGGTATTTGGTAGTGCTGCCAGCTGAGCACAATGGATAGTTCTTAAAAACGGTCTAGTTGCTGGGCTTGTCCCCCCAACCCTCAGCTATTATTATTATATAGCAAGACACCTAAGTGCCAAACTTGTCGACTGTACATAGTCGTGCAACATCACCGCCAACCCATAACCAAGACCCCACACTATCACATTTTCCCCTCTATCCCACAGACAGGACCTCCGTTTTCCTCAAACTTTTCTGCAGTAACTAAAAACCACTCGGAGTAAGTGGGGGCATTGAGTTATGGGAAAGCCTAGAGAAGGGTGGCGGGGGCTTCGGGGGCGCTGGGACTGATCTCGTAAAAAGGCTGTTGTATTTATCGGGGGGACGGGGGTTACAATGGGACGTTTAAGGGAATGGCTTGGGGCCTTTGCCACCTGGGCCCTCGATTCTGTCAGCTCTGTTCTATTTCCCGAGTGTTTTCAGGTGCTCGGGCTTCGCAATGTCTTTTTATTTCGGCCATTACGGGTATAACGGGGCTTGAATGCCATTGTTTACGACACAATGACACATTTTGTAAAATTGTTGGTATTTCCCATTCGGAAATAATTTCTTACGACCTGAGGAAACAGCTGACAATCTATTTTCGCGATAAGGTGTTGTAAAAGAATGGAACACGTTTCTTCAGTACACACGCGTTCTTAGCAACCATAAAACACAAAGTATTATTCTCGCCTGTACGATTAAATAGTTCGGTATTCGGTATACTTCTGTGTGTGGCGAAAAAGGTTAACTACCAATCAAAATTAGTGCGAATTACCAATCACATGACTGAAGGGAAAACAGGTATTATGACGGTACCACGCAACACAGTTCGAACATTTTCTCGGACAATTTTCCCGTTTATAGTACAGAAAATTCCGAATAAAATTTTTCTTTGGAAACATTTTATCATAATGAGTAAAAATGGTGTACGAGTGAAGGTAGGACGGAACAGATGACTTTTTCAATGGAAACAAAAAATCTCATAACAAAGCCACCATATAAGGTTCTAGCCACAAGAAAGAATGCAAAATGCTGATGAATTGTTTAGAATTAAAAGCAGTGCACTTGACAAAATGAATATAAGAGAAGAAGCTCATCACGTAAGCAGTGTGCTATATCCTACAATATACAGCCGACTTACCGATTAAAATGAAATGAAACCAAGTTGCGGAAGAAAGGGATAATACTCTTTTCCACAGAGACTTGAAAAACGGGAAATTCATGAAGAAAGAAACTAGGCAATATAATAGACCCCCATCCTCTCCCCCCCCCCCTTCCCCATGCAAACGGAGAGGCACAAAGCGAAATGCGAAATAATAACGCGGAAAAATGCATAAATCCTGTCTGAAGCTGTAGCGCTATATTGAGAGGAAAATAGAATGCACGAGATCCACTGCAGGCAAACAGGCACGATTCCCAGCTCTTCAACTTCTGTAGAAAACTCCGTAGGGATGTCAACATGCCGAGCGTTAACATCCCCGCCAAGTTAACATCACACATTGGTATTTAAGGCTCACCACCCAGTGCTGTTGCTTGACATTACCTGAGGAAACTGTTGTATGTAATAGTTATTTTTTCTGAAATGTCTTTTTGTCTTATGTCCTTTTTTAGTTGGAAACTGGTGTGATGGAATAATTTCAGACAATCACATAAATATCCAACAGTTTCCCCCGAGGGGGTAACCACTCCAGAGATTCCTTGAGATTCCACTGAGATTCCATAAAGATTTCCAAAGATTCCCATCTATATTCATAGAAAGATGAACATTGAAGGGGTAACCACTCCAAAAAATTCCAAGATTCCCTGAGATTTCGTAAAGATTTCCAATGATTCCCAACGAGATTCCCAACGAGTGGTTAACCCCTCGGTTTCCCCAGAAAACTGACTACTCAACAGGCAAAAAAAAATATCTACGATTGAAAAAATTAAATAATAACTATTTTTTTTTATTCAAGCACTCAATAAAATAGAAAGAATCACCTCCAACAGTACCGAAAAAACTTCTGAGGTTTCCAGAGGAAAAACTTTTCTAGATAAAACGACTATTTCGATTTCCCGTTACAAGGATGGCTGTATATGGGTATAGGTAGATAGCGAAATCACATTCGTATTTACGAGCTGGCTTCCGCAGCATTATCGTCCCACTCCAACAGTCGGTGGTCACCCTCACACATAATGGTGCGATCACTCCATAAGGTATGCATGCTAAAAGGACGAGGGGTTAACCAATCGTTGGGAATCACTGGAAATCTTTATGAAATCTCAGGGAATCTTGGAATTTTTTGGAGTGGTCCCCTTTGGGGTTCATCTTTCTACGAATATCGTTGGGAATCTTTGGAAATCTTTATGGAATCTCAAGGAATCTCTGGAGTGGTTACCCCCTCGTTAAAGGAGATCACTTATTCAAGCATTCCCCTAACCGCCGTTCCTTGAAACCACATACTCAACGGAACTCAGATAAATTTCACAGATTTATCAGTCTGAAAGTTTATCCTTAAGATACCGGGTCCTTGGCTTGAACATGAATGTTCTGAAAACTCAGAAAATAAATTATGGATTTCGGATTATTTCGAACCGCCTATGTAACCATAGGTACTCGTACCTATAGCTCAAAGTTTTGGAGGAATGCCTACTTTAACTAACTAACAGCTAGAAGTTAAGTCAGTGCCGAGGGGTTAACAACTCGTTGGGAATCATTGGAAATCTTTATTAAAAATCAGGGAATCTTGGAATTTTTTGGAGTGGTTACCCCTTCGGGGTTCATCTTTCTATGGGTGCGTCCCACCATACTCGGTTAACGGTTAATCTCCAGTTATATTCGGTTTTTACAGTTCAATAATTGAAATTTAACTGGAGATTAACCGTTCACCGAGTATGGTGGGACGCACCCTTAGAATATCGTTTGGAATCTTTGGAAATCTTTATGGAATCTCAGGGAATGTCAAGTAATCTCTGGAGTGGTTACCCTTTCGGTCAGTGCATAGGTACTGATCAAACTATTCAAAGAACCAGAGAAATCAGTCCAGACTCATGGTCAGTTATTATTTTACGTGAAGGTCAGCGAGGTCAAACAGAGGAAGGGGTGGGTGGTTTAACTTTAACCAATCATGCGTCAAATATTTACCCTCCGCCTTAACCGAACCTTTCCGCCGTTTAACTGGGTCAACAATGAAGAAAATCACACGGATAAATTTATCAAAAAACTGATATTTTTCGATTGTATTTCAGAAATCAACATCCACTCAGGGGTGGCTACACAGTCCGGGAAAGTGGGCCACGTCACCATTGTGGGGGGTACGTATCAGCAATACAATAATAATTCAATAATCATAATTAATCAGAAATTAATAAAAATAATAATTAATCAGCGTTTCTTGTTTTAGGTTAGAACTAATCAAAGAAACCCAAAGAGGAAGTTTGAAATATTGCCTTGATCATAAAGAAAAATTTTGACTTTTAATTAAAATTAGGTTTGCAGGCAGTTTTCCAAAACACCATAGGGGAGAGGGGTATTGACCATTTTACTAACCACCACCCTATAGAACCAGAAAGGCCCGTATGGATTATGTGTTGGTCTATTTGCCGACACAGGGTGGCAGCACCCATGCAAGGTACCCGACTAGACATCTTTTGGTCCTCTATAGGCTAGACAAACTCTCTTTTCACCCACAGTGAAACGAAAGCGTTTTCGCGCTCGCAGACAGCATCTTATAGGATGCCGGCGACTGTGCCGTTACAGTAGCCGAGTGGACTAAATGGTCGACTTTTGAGGAGCAGTGAGAGCCGGGTCACACCGGTTCGATCCCGATCCTACCAAAAAGTTTTTCTGCTCGGCATTCACCTCTGATATGTTCAGCATGTCAAGTGAAATGTATATCGAGGCTGTGGTGGTTCGGAACCCACCTAAAACTGTAGGTCCCCATCGTTTACACGATGGCTGGGGAGCTGGTATTTGGTAGTGCTGCCATCTGAGCACAATGGATAGTTCTTGAGAACGGTCTAGTTGCTGGGCTGGGCAACCCTCAGCTATTATTATTATATTGCCGTTACAGTCTCCCATATACACCCAACGGGTGATGGGAAAAGTTTCAGCTTTCAGCGTTTCGTCTCTTGCCCCCTCTGCATGTATAGGAAAAAAATCGAAAAACACTAATACATTTTTACCTGCCGTTTTTCAATCAAAAACGGTTCTGTTGTTGAGACATATTTCAGAGGGGTTAACCACTCAAGAGATTGCTTGAGATTGCCTGAAGATTTCCAAAGATTTCCTGAGATTCTCAGCGAGATTCGTGGAAAGATGCACCCCAAAGGGTTAAATACTCCAGAAATTTCCAAGATTCCTTGATATTTCATAAAGATTTCCAATGATTGCCTGAGATTCCCAACGAGATTCCTGGAGTGGTTAAACCCTCGCATATTTCCTTGACGAAAACCTATCCTTTTCCCTTCCCTCTTTCCATTTCCAAGTCATCAGTGCAAATTCGTTCCATTTAGGCTTATAAAACACAGAATAAAGGAACTCGATCCAAGATTCCTTGACGCAGTCAAGCGTGAAATCATAACCCTCACTGAGTAAACGGGAGGGGAGAAAAACACTAATAAACTCCCTGAGGGCACCAATCAATGTGTCTGGATTCTGGAGAGAAGATCCACGCTATTGGCACTGACATACAGCGCTCCATGCTTCACGTCAAAACCAGACAAGTTCAACCCCCCCCCACCTCCCCCCACCAACTCTTAAAGGTTCAAGCCAAAGGCCTCCTGTAACAGTAGCACAAGAGATTGAGATTTTGGGTTTCCTATGACACTGAAAGAGTGGCTTCCTGGTCTCGGTAAATTTTTCCGCGTCTCACGCTAAGAACAACTTACAACTTCCACCCAGGTGACCTTCAAAATCTCAGATGTAACCTAATTTATATTTTTGTGTTCCAAAGCCATGGTCATGTATAGTCCAATATAGTCCAAGTCAGGCTAGGGGCGTACCGATTACTCATAATTTCTTGCAAATCAAAACTTCTTCTTGATCAGGGAAATATCTGCTCAGGGCCGGATTGGCATTTTTAGCGTATGGTAGGATATGGAACCCAAATCCGGATCGGCGTCAACTGAAAATCTTCAAGGAATTATGAATAATCGGTACGCTCCCAGCCTGACTTGGACTAGAGTACTGGGTTACTGATTAACCAGTTTGGTCTCAGGGAGTATTTGGGTGCCACAGAGTTTCGGAATTTAAGCGTCACTGCTGCATTCTTTCTCTGTACAGAATTCGATTTTACGGAAATTTGGTTCATCAGGCCAACAATATCTATTGCGAAAAATAACTCTTAATTTGAAAATATAGTTGTAAAACATCTAAAAAGTACGAGTAGTAGATATTGAGCATGGAAAGATAAGCACTCAGTCTTTCATGTTCGAAAAACCTGAGGTCTGATTTTTCAACCAAAATGAATTTTCTAAATTTTCTCTCCAGGAGGTGGAAACTCCTCTTAAGAGAAAGCTCTTGTGTTGCAGGTCTAGCAGAAGCAGCTCACGGTGGCACATCCACCGCCAAGACCAACAGCGGGTCCAGCATCTACCCCACGTTGACGGTGCTGTTGGTGTCCACGTGTGCACGTGCCGTGTGGCCCACGTGCAGATGACCTTAGGTGCCCTACACCCACCTTCGCCCACATTCCTCAAGTTACGCTTTGACTGTGCATATGTTACGTTCCCAACTGACTTACGCATTTCGTTTCTTTGCTTCCTCGATCAAGAAAGTGTGTGTATGTGTGAGAGTTCTTCAAAAAACTTTCGATAGGGACAATTCTTTTTCGCAGAGGGCAATTGTATCGTACATCAACTATCATAAGACTACTTACAGATACTGTGGCTATCGTTTCTTTGTGAGGAAATTGCTGGATATTTTTGAATTGTTGGTTGATTTTTCACTAGAAGGAATTGATAAATGGAACTCAAATGTTAAAACCTATTAATTTCTTCAGAAAAATTCAATAGTTTCCTCAGAAAGACGTCCTTATAACGTCCACAAACAAGCACTGTGTCTATGGTATGTAAATTCTAAAGGTTGTCTCGCTTCTGTCTGTAGTATTTGAAGTAGGGTCTCCCAATGAATTCTGCTTACTTCAACTCAAGCTAGGCAACTTCAGGAAGTTACAGACTTCACCAGCTGCCTATGGTCTGAAAGTAACACCTTGAAAGTTGCATACTCAGCTTCAGGTTCTCAGTGCAATATATAGGTAGTGCTACGCTGGATTCATGTCAAAAGTTCCAAAATTTAAGTTACAATAACCTATACTGAGCGATGGTACTATCCACCATCCTAGTACCTTCTGGTGGTAAGGCTGGTGTCGAAAGTGTAGAGACTATTTTCTCGCATTTTTAAAGCAACCAGCACGAGAAAACTAGTTTTTAACGCAAACTTTAAGGTATCGAAGGCTGTGAATAGGCACCAAACGGACAAGCGAGAAAATAGCTCTTCCCCGCCGCAGCACCGTCGAGAAGCTAACCGCACTACGCCAAAAAACAATTTTGGATAGGTGAATGACTTCAGCTTCGAAAAGAGTTTTTCACGAGCATTCTTTCGGGGATTGGCGTTTCCTTTTTCGTCTGAAGAAAAATTTGACTACACATTTAGTGCGTTTCGCTTCATGGACGGTGCAGTTAGATCTGGCCTATACCTGAGTACGTAGGAAAGCTCAACTATGTAGGCAAGTATATCAACCAGTGTATACCTACATGGGGTAATTTTCTTGACATTCTACAGCCTATCAATGTGCCAAAAAAGTCACTTAACGTTCATATTGTGCGCAGCTCTATAGTGCTCAAAAACCTATTAAAACACTGTAAAAATATAATAAGCTTAGGTAAGGAAACAGAGTCGTTTTATTTCCTACTCAGAAAAGGGCCGAGGAAAGCGGAAACCAACTCGAGCCGGAGTTATTAAAAAGCTCCCTGACAACAGCGGAAACTACCCGAGTTGGATTTGTAAAGAATAAAAGGAAAGAAGGAACCTGAGAGGGGATATTGAACAAAAGGTTTGGGAGGATATCGTGTTAACGCTGCTGCACAAGGTCTGTAAATTGAAGAGGATACCTATTTGAATGTGAAGGAGGGTCTCACGATGACGCAAAGTGATCCGAAAGTAATCAACTCACTGGAGTGCTAGAAGGCCCAGGGCTTGGCTGGTCAACGCTTTTTGAAGTTACCACGAGACTTTCATTAACAATGAAACAAAGAACCTCCAAAATAGACATACCCTGAATGCTGCGTAGCTACCTTTCTCTAAAGCTTCTACAGAGCTCAATCAGCCATCTACAATCTACCTTGAAAGTCCTTAATTGTTTTCCCGAGTCTGATAATAATCGAACCGTAGCAACGTTAGTCGTGATTACTAGTTATTCACTGAATAGTCGTATTACCGGTTGAACAGACAAAACTTTTGCCAGTCTGGGTGAACAATAACTTGAAAACTCCTTTATACCTCCGAGTACCTTATTTTCTTGACAAGTCTGAGAACAAGCGTCACTTGTGCTATAGCAGAAAATACGAGAAGTGGGGAAGTTGTACCAGACGTTTCCTCAACTTTCTTCTATGAGTTCTTTGGCTGGTGCTGATTCCCAAGCAATGTTTACTCAATTTGCTGATAGGGAAATCGGACAACCCTACTGCTGGGATGAAATTTCGAAAGTGGAAGCCTTTAGCAGATCAGTACAGAAGGTCGAAAATTTCGCCTTCACGAGAACTGAGAACCAGCGAAAACTCACCTCTCATCAACGTCGGTCACTGTGGGTTCACGAGTGGGACAGTCAGGTAGTTCAGGTATAACAGAATATAATATCAAGTTGGAAAATTTGGCCCGTGTGGGCTACTTCCGATGAATTTAGACCTCTAGTTAATCTTCAAGTTCCAAATTTCGGAAATGATGAAGAGGGAGGTCATACACGTAAGCATTAGCTATTCACCAGAACAGGAGGAAAAGCAGGTAAATAGATGACCCTCCTAAACAACATAGGTAATTTTAGGACCTTTCTCGTTACAAAAGTAAGTAAATGTTATACAAGCAGAAAGTGACTAAGCGATTTCACTTGGAAAAGTTCACCACAGTAGAAGAACCACTTGTCTGTTGTGTGATGTCTTTGCTAGATTTGTAAGGAAAGTTCAATTTTTAAATGAACAGAAAATAGAAAAGATTAAAAAAAAAAATCACGCTAACTGCAGGATGAACAGGATTTTGGGTACCGTTCCCTTAATACATCCCTGTAAGCTCAAGAAACTTGCGCATGTATCTATACTCAATCCATGCATAATAAACTAACTCGTGTTAGTATAAACATGTATGTATAAATTTCATAAACACAGATAAGATGTTGGCTGAGGGATGATATGAAATTGAGAAGAAAAGGAAAGGGTGCGACGCGATACACCCCACTATAATTCGGAAAGTTAAACAGACACCCCCTCCAACAAGACTTCCTAATTCTTGAGGTGGCTTCGTCTGAATCTGAAGGCGGGTCACATCGTGATGCCAGATCGTACAGCGACCAGCCACAAGTCTAAGGGCTTGAAAGCTGTGACTAGTCAGTGTTTTGACGTCACTGTGCGACCCAGCCTCACAATGAAACGGGAAAACCTCAAGAATTTAGATGCCTTATCCCGTACTCCCTCTCAAGGGAACTCTGTTTGTTGGATCATCTCCAGCATACCAACAACCCAACTTTTTAATTACAATTATCTCGGTAATTGTATGTTGGCCCACAATCTCTTCATCAACTAGGCGTCATCGCGCGTAAATATTCACCCACCATGGGAACTTGATATTTTCAGTTAAGCAGTTCAGCAGTAGACTGACTTTTATCTCTAGTTTTTACTTTTTTATTTCAAGGTTTTCGTATCCTCTGATCATTTCAAGTCAGCTTTACTGCGATCACAGCTATCAGGCACTGTTAAAAGCTAATGATTTAACACCCACAGTAACTTGCACAATAAGCTACCGAATATTTTCTTTTAAGTACAGTTTTTTATCAAAAGAAATATAATAAAATTCTTAGACGAGAATAACAATGAAGTATTGAAAGTAAACTCTGTTTATTGTACGTCACTTTCTGACGAACTGCTGCAGTAATCGGATCTGCGCCCATCACTTCCCTCCGTAACTTCCATGATTTCCCCTGCCCGTACAGTGTAAGTTTTGCGGGGATTACAATCGATTTTTCTCTTACAGTTAAAGACACTCATATCCTTTACATCCCACAACGACGGTCTCTTTTTTCTACCATCACGAATAGTGGAAGATGTAGCTAAATTTGAAACAGTCCCAATTTCGTTGTGATTGCTACCGCAAGTGCTTAGATCTTGTAGTAACTGCCTCTCAGTTTTCTCAGAGGAGTCATGCTTTTCCAAAAACTGAGGTTCCAAAATTTCTTCGAGACTTTCTTGAACTGGAGCAGGTTGACAAGTTTGTTCAATCAAAATTTTCTTTTTTCTGGTTCTGTGTTTTTTCCTTTTCTTCTTTGAAACCACATCTTTTGCTTCTTTCACTTCTTTGCTAAGATTTCTCATCAAATCCTCCTCAAGTGCTTTCAAATTGTTCAATGGGTGGTCAGGCAGGAGTGAAATAAGGTCTGGTGTTTCTGCAGGTTCAGATTGGTTGCTGAGGGCGAACCTGTACAGCCTGGACACCGCACTGTTTGGCTTCACAGACAAGAGCACTTCTAACTCTTCCCTACTCAGACCAGTCTTCTTTCTCAACTTCTCTACAGTCCAAGCTCCCGTACCTAGAGCCAAATTCAAAAAGACAATATAATATAAAGCTATTCTGGGTAAAACAGGCAGAGCCTTAAAGATACGGCAGAGAAAGTAAAGAGACCAGATCCACACGGACGAGGGGTAACAGCTAATTGATGTAAAAAGCAAAGCAAAATCTACAAATCTGCACTCATTACATTAAGTATATAGCGACATTATTTTTACTTTACCTGTATACGAAGTATACGTAAGGTAAAGTATTGTATTCGTGCGGGCCAATTTTCGGCAAACCTCAACTTTGAACCGTCATTGCTCCCAGACCTCAAAAGCAACTGAAATTTGTATATACATTTCGGAAACGTCCATTCCTTCGGAATGTGAAAATCATCTCACTTTTTTCCTCCGACGAAAAGTTTGTCCCCAGGAATTTTTAGAAGAGGTCAGGGATTCCGTGTCAGTACGTATGTAGCTAGCTAGCTATGTATGTGGCATTGACCTGGACGGCGCACTTTTCAACCGATTTTCTTCAAAATCGGTAGTGACCTTTCTAAAATTGGAAGAAATCAGAATTCGGAAGCCCAGTTTCCCCCCTTTAAAATTAAGGGGGGTTACCCCCCCCCAAAACTCCCCCAAAAGGTAGAAAAAAATATTTGCTCAAAATCGGCTCAAACGATTTTTATCAAATTTTGGGCAATTATAGAACAAGTAATTACGAATCCAATGATACCACCCACTACCCCCGCATAACTCCCTGGAAGGGGGGAAGTCCCCCCAGGACCTGTAAAAGGGCGAAATCAGTGGATTCAGTTGTTTGTGGTATATGAGTAGTTCTAGATATGACACGTGACAATGGCCATAATCGTCACAAATGGTATATGGCTTATTCCAAGCCTCCCCCCCCCCCCCCCCCCCCAGGGAGGGGGGCAATTTTGAGTGACTTTTAAAGTGTGGCTTATGGGGTCTCAAACTGTTCGGGGCAACGTTATGAAGCAATTTTTTGTGTCAAAAAGTTTTTCTGAACGCATCCAAGCACCCCACCCCCTAAGGGGGGTAGATTTGAGTGGTTTGCGAAATATGGGTTGTGTGGGCTCAAAATGATCGGGAGATCGTTCTGAGGCAATATATTTGGTCAAAATGTTTTTTTGCCACCCCCCCCCCCCCTTATGGGGGGAGTTTTGGTTACTTTCCAAAGTACGTTGTATGGGGTATCAAAATGCTCGGGGAAACGTTCTGAGGCAATTTATTTTGTCAAAAAGTTTTTCCGAGCTTCCCCAACCACCTCACCTCGTTTTAGGGGGTAGTTTTGGGTGGTTGCCAAAGTACGTCGTGTGGGGTCTCTAAGTACTCGGGGGAACATTCTGGGGCCATTCCTTTCGTCAAAAAGTTTTTCCGTCTCCAATCATTTAACCAAGGGTTTTTTTCTAGGAATCACGCAAATAAGCAGGTAAAGTTTTGTCCGACCGTGTCGTACCGCTTGTTTTCCCTCAGTGGAGGGTTATAGCCATGCTATTACTGGGGCAGCAATGTCAGCTGAACTTTAAAGTGAGAATTCGCACCTACGTCTATTTGTAATGCGAATGAGATTTCAAGACCAGCGGAAGTCCAATGCCAAATTTGTGGACACCTCTGCTTCCAGCTCAGCTAGACTCAGCCACGTTGTTGGGCACTGGACTCATTTAACTTGCGCAACTCCAGAAGGTCAGTACCGTGCCAGTATGTGGAACCGATTTATTCTGCACGATGGGGAGAGGAGTCGTCTGTCGTCTCCTAGTTTTACCCACCTACCCACCACCACAATCTTACCTTCAGTGTGTTCCTGGTTAGATGAAGCAGCTGCACCCTCCTGTGGCTCCCCGATGAAAGTCTTAGTGGTACTCAGCTGCTCTTCAAGGGTAGTCTGGGTGTTGGTCTGTTTCTGAACCAGCTTCTTGATAAGTAAGTCACCAGCTGACTCGAACCGTCGTTGGGCTGCTTCCGCCTCGCGGGCGCTCCCCACTAAAGCTTGCCCTCGCCATCGGCTGTCTCGCACTTCTCCCATCCCTACAAAGAAAGAAAATTCCAAACAATATGAACCAACTTCGAAAACTTGCTGTCATTTCAGGTTTCAGGTTTAGGGAAATACATAAATCAGTTTGTGTTATCGTTTTCGAACATTATAACCATCACCGGTCAAGCCTCACGGGTCATAAGCTGGACGTTAATTGGCCGGAAGCGAAACGAAACTTTTCTCCGGCCGCTGCGGACGGCCGAAGTTTCCGATGCTTAGGCGCGTGCTTAGTTTCGTTTTATTTCCGCCCAATGAACAGCCAGCCTAAGTAGTCAACGAAAGTAACTGCCGTAACGGTGATAATAAACAGAGTGTAAGTACTTATAATTACTGAGGAACCTAGTCCATTTTGTGTGCAAACAAAGCTTCAATTACCATGTAGTTTAAAGGAGCCAACGGCAGAGGAAGAAATGGGAAGTATAGGAAGTGATGAATGGGTGAGCTGCGCATTACAGTCCGCAGAATTTCCTTTTAGAAGTAGTAGTCTTAGTTGACACTTCACAACAACAAAAAATCCTCTCCAAAGATGAGTTCAGTATAAACGTCGATTAGACACCCAGTAATTCAGGAGCATCCAGATTGCAAAATCACACTTTCGCAGTCGAATTTGTTTTCCCGTTTTCTCTCATTCAAAAAATTCACAATTTTTCTTTGAAAAGATAGCGCAAAAGCCGGCAGTCACAAACTAGCTAACTAATTCAACAGCAATCGACATAATTAGGTTGGTAATATAAAAAGGACCCCATAAACGACAGTTCCTCTGGGGAAAGTGCAAAGGGAGAAAGAAATAAGGCAACAAAGAAAAGCAATCAACTTTTTGTAAATAGAGGAAAACAAAGCGGGTGAGGGAGATTCCCCATTGATTCTCCGTCCGGGCGCCGAATCCTCATAACGGCCAGGTGTAAAATGTCCTCTTTTCCACTTTAAAGGGATTCTTCTTCCTTCCTCAATTTTTTTTTCCGTCCAGCCTCCTCCTTAAAGGCAAGAGGATTGCTGAGCACCTTCTCCAGGGTAAAACGGTACAACTCCTTGTTTTTCTGAACTGCTTTTGCCAGCTGGAGCTTCAGTTCTTCCACTTCAATCGCCTTGCTTTTCTCTTTCAATACCACTACCTTCTTAAGGGGTGCGCTATAGTCAATTGGTTTTAAGTTATCCTTTACAAGAACACTGACATTCAAACTTCTGTCCTCGTTACTGGTACGTTGGAAATTTTGGAAAGCAGCGTTTGGTTGGAATTCATTGGTGAAAATGTTCTCCAATCCGAGAGAGAGAACAATGGAGGCGACCGCGCCTTTCATGTTGAAGACTCGGAGAAGCTGACGGCTCGGCATGTCCCACACGGCCACAGTAGCGTCGTCAGAGCTGGACACTAGAGTAAGGCCGTCAATAGACGCTTGAAGACACGTCACGGCCTCCTTATGGCCTTCTAGGGGTTTCTTCATGTCATTATCCTTAGCCTGGTAATCCAAAGTTCTCGGTAAAGGGTCCAGAGCATACTCCAGCACCTTTCCATTTGAGGTGCCGAGGTAGAGTGAAGTCTCTATACTGTTCGGCCGTAAAGCTGTTATAGAATCTTCAAACGCTACCGATAACAAGAGGCTTCCGTCACGAAGCCCGTACATTTTGACAGTCTGATCAAGAGATGTTGTGTAGAGGCGACCTTTGATGGCACCAGGGCCTACGTAGGCATCAGTAACAGGAAGCGCATGGTGGGAAAAGGTGTAAACCGGCTCGTTCCCAAAACCTTCTGTCATAGCGAGGTTCTCGCTCGACAGAGCCGTTGCTAGACTCCATACAAGGACAGTACCATTTTCACCGCAAGTCACCATATGCACCGAGTCGCTCATAAACAAGATTTTGGTAACACCACGGTAGTGCTTTGTCAGGACTCCAAGAAGTGCCCCAGAGTTGTTCTGATACACGTAGACTTTTGCGTCTATTGCAATGGCGCTGTGTATTCCGTCTGGAGTACACGCCAAAGCGGTTGCCTTCCCCGCTATGACGAGCTTTGGTCCCGCCAACGGCTCCTGACTGTTTAGCGGCCACGCTGTCAATGTGGGCTTGTTACTATCGGCGGCAATAAGATAGTCTTTGCCCAGAACAGTCAATGTGTTCCTTTGGACGGACGAAATTCCGCGATACGACACTATGGTTGTGCCAAGGCGGGGGTCCACGCACTGCACTAACCCCGTAATATCACTGATAAATAACACCTCGCTGCAGTCCCCCATGTCTTCGCGTCCTATGAAAGAAAATTATAGAAAGAGTTCAAAACATAGGCAGGTTGGTAAGTAGGTACTCTTCCGTACAAAACGTGATTACGAGTAGTGCTACTTCCACATCTTAAAAGGTAGGCAAGCTTCTTACCTGACACGCACAAGACCAACTAATGCAAGGATTTTAATTCTTTTTACCGCCAAGCTACACACACTACTTATAAACAAGATTATACTAGATTGGTTTCGGTAAACACATTTGACCAGATTTGGTTAGCATTTCCAACTTTTTTTTAGGAAATGTCTATACAAATTTCTTAATAATAAAATATATTTATTCAAAAATTATATAAAATAATAGTAAAATAGCAATATAATCGCAATAAAGATTAAATTACAATACCTAAAAATGTTGGATGCTAGTGCCACGACGAGTCACATGACGTCTGCTCCAAATCAATCATCTGACTTTTACCCGTAGTGTTTTGAAAAGAAAAGTGTTCAATGCGGTACCTGCTGAGCTATTTGGCCAGTGCGGCCCTCACGACAGCCGTCACTATTATTGTGCTGTTCTGGTTGTTGGGTGGAAGGGGCGAGCAGCTGAGTATTGGGTGGTTTTTGGAGAGCACCTCCCCCTATATGTGGGCCACCGTCGGCATAGGGATGTCCGTAGCCCTGTCGGTTGTTGGGGCTGCTCTTGGGATTTACACTACAGGTACATAACCAAGAATAGCTTGTCATAGAATAATAACCTTGGTCCCAGAAAGACCAAACCAATCACGCCATTTGGTGCTCATCGGATCTAAAGTTCCTAACCTTCGTTGCACACCTTGACGGAAACCCTAAGTGCCAAGTCTTCAGGGACTTCAAAACGCAATTAGGTATAGGCTTTTTGAGGTCATTTCGTTGGCTTCCAAGTTTGTCCATCTGGCCCGAAACGGTTGTGCCTAGGATGGGTATGAAAATGTGGTCCTGTTGTTTCTACCTATTCACCTACATTTGCTTGTTGTATATAGGTGTGAGCATTGTCGGTGGTGGTGTGAAGGCTCCAAGGATCAAAACCAAGAATTTGATCTCAGTCATCTTCTGTGAAGCCGTCGCTATCTACGGCCTGATTACTGCCATAGTCCTATCCAGTACCCTGGAAGAATTCTCTGAGTCCACAGTAAGTTTATGTCTGCTTTAGCAGACCTATCGTCTGAAGTCTCTTCTGTTCACCAGTTGGTGCTGCTGAAAAACGTAGATACTAGATACTGGATATGTACGGAAGTCACCATTCACCTCTGGAAACCCAGGTGTTTTCAAGCCTTTTTTAGCTTGTACAGGAAAAAAATTTAAATCGTAAGCAAACTGCATTTATTTAGAACACCATTAATTTTTTGTTCAGGTCAACAGAAGCCTAAGCCTAAAGGGGATGAACTGGTTCGCTGGGTACACTATTTTCGGGTCTGGTCTGGCAGTCGGTGCCGTAAACCTCTTCTGTGGCATGGCCGTTGGGATTGTGGGATCCGGTGCGGCGCTGGCTGACGCCGCCAACTCAGCGCTCTTCGTCAAGATTCTCATCATTGAGATCTTCGGAAGTGCCATCGGGTTGTTTGGTCTTATTGTGGGCGTCTACCTATCTTCAAGAGCCCGTATGGGAAACAAGGAGAGTTAAGCGCCGCTCCACTTGGATGCACTTGTTCGATCTGTCACTCTATCAGTAGGTACTTAAAAGTTCGAGTACGTTTGAAAAATAGCAGGCTTGCAATGTTTTTACTGTACATTTAAAATTTGCCACCCTGAGCAGGGTCTCTTTCCTATAAGCCGATTGCAAGCTTGTCACTTATTTATTATCCTTTTCGCATTTATTACGATAGCTGATACGATACGGACATATAAGGCAGTCACACTTACCCCATATCATTCCATCCCCGTTTAATGTAGACTTAAAATACTCTTGACATGTCCCCTTTTGAATTTATAGTCCTCAATGCTGATTTATTTTTATTTTTAAATTTCTGATGTCATTGTCATTGTGTTTCCCAGAATGTAAAGTAAGTCCCTTATTGTAAATAGAGATAGTACGTCATACTGTTACGAAAAATTACATGGCGTTATTGTATGAGCCCCAGATGCAGTGCCCTTTTGATGTTCTACCACTGAGCAGCCCCCACTCCTGACTGCCTCTGTTTTTTACGTGCGACGTGACGCGCACGATGGGATTCTTATTGGAATGCTTGGACCCGATTGTTACGTAGTGAGGCACTTCATTAACTGTGATAAGTAGTTGCATTCTTTTCCATTGTTAGTCATCATGATAGTGTGTGAGTAGGTATCTACATAAGGTATCAACATAATCAGGCTTTACCGTTTTATTTCACATAATATGCCCCATGAGCGGTAGAGGCAGGGAATGTAGGGATTGCAAAATCCTTTACTACGAAGTAGTTATAGAAGATCGTCATACAGGTATTCATACCTCCGAGAATAATTTCAAAACATTACATTATTTCTATACTGAAATTCTTTTTGGTACCAGTCGAAGATCTGTCAGCTTGTGAGTTTACGAGCGGATCTGTACAATGCCATACCTTAGCTATCTAATATCATCTAATCTAGTTGCGAGATAAAAGACAGCTGCATCAAGATGAGATGACATAGGGCCATTGTTTTTCCGTATATCATCGAATCTGGCTTAACAGGTATGTTGTCCAAAAAGCAGGAAATACTTATTTCATACTTCGTATTAAAGAAAATACCAACGTACGCAGGAAATAATTAGGTAAGGGCACGAAAGAATTTGTTCACCTATCATAGTGTATCGTAAACTAAATATAGGAAGCTAATGAATATTTTATTCTGGAATAATCATGCTAGTATGCAGCATGGTTTGAAAAATATTTGTTATAAACCAGACAAAAAAATCCAACAGTTTCCTAGCTTTATTTTAAGCACAATAATTGCAAAAAATTGTTTGTAATTTTGTGTCAAATAATTTCAAAGATCCAGAGTTTAGAAGCAGAGTGCAAAAAATATAAAAAAAATAACCGATTTCAAAACTTTTACAAACTTTAGAAAAATTGGCGCGCAAAACGGCAACTCCCAGTCGTGGCAGCAGAACGTGAGCACTTTTCTCAAGCAGACGACAATTTCTGAAGTAGCTTACTTGTGTTTTAAATTTTCATCGAAAAATCAAGAAAATAATGGTTCTCCAGCGAGCAGCGGCCCTTGTGCCGGCTATCAGGCGAAACCTGATGACCTCAGCAGTACGTCAGTCTGGTCACCACGATACTGGCGGTATTCCTGGCTCCAACCTTCCATTCAGCATCAACAATCGTTACAAGCTCACTCTCTACTTCATCCTGTACTTCGGCTCAGGCCTTGCTGTACCATTCCTCATGGTCCGCCATCAACTTCTCAAGAAGTAAATGGATGAGAGCGCTACCAAAGTGATGTGGAGTAAGAATCGAACTTGGTGATTTCTTATAGTTGATGTCATCTTGTAGATACCAATAAAATTGTTTCCTGTACCAACATGGTTCATTTGGTAAACTGGCTGCTTGTTGTCGGTGCTTCTCAGGTAAAATTACCATGTTCATTGTGTTGCCAACACGCAGTTCATTTTCAACCTTAAAGATGATGGGTTAGTTTGGAAGGTCATAGGATTATTGGCGCGACACACCAGGTAATAGTCTGATAGAAAATGATAGGCAAGGTGCAGTGCAAATGCCTGAAAAGACTGCTTACCTATTCACTCCCATTTTCGTTGTCAGTTGCTAAAATAGGTAGGAATAGAAGGTTCCAGCTAACGGTGATGGAACAGGGGGAAGTTTCAAGAATTTACCCTCTCCCTGCGCACACACAGCTTCAAGTGATGACAGGCAAGGGGCCTTGGTGAGTGATACATACCCAAAGTAACTATCTAATCTATAAGCTTGCCCTGAGTGGAGACTAAGCTTTTCCAAGAATCCAGACCTGACTCCACTGATACCGTATACGTCGCCGTGACCCTGCTTCGAAGGGTTGATTACTTATTGTCATCATGCATCGTGGATAATAGGTGGTGGTAATAGGTACCCATAAAGGTAACAAAATTGGAATCGCGCGCCTTCCAAGCTGTCTTTCTTATTTCGTACCAAACCAAGGACCGAACTATGCACCAACTTTGCTGGAGGATTTTAATACCCGGAAAATGTAGTATTGTCGAAGGAACGAATTAACGGCTACAATGGCCGCCCGGTGGTTACCACCGCCACTTCTGGAAGAGCTCTGGTTTGTCCACTGCAGCACGGTGGGGAACTGGTGTCTCTACCTGGAAGGGGGAACTTTTCTTGGAAATGGTCAATAATTGGTTCCTTCGACAATATAACATAGTAAGCACCTACCTAGGATTTTAAATCCTAATCGGTCAGCATGCCTGACTCATTGCCGGTGTAGGTAGGTGGGTACAATGCAGGCGAATATATCCTTATCGAAAGATCGTGGAAGTGACCCTTTGAGTGGGCGAGCGGGCACGGGGTATAGGTACCTACCAGAAGAACGGCATCTATTCACCCATAGGTACACCACAGGCTTGGCATTTACATATAGGCCAAGTTCAGCGTCGTCTGGCCTCCAGCACCCCGATGATGACATCATACGTGCGGTCATGCTTTGAACGACTGCCAGTACAGCCAGTATTTCCACGACCGCGACGTGAACTAGGAGTGCCGCACAGTTGTACAATACCAGTGATACTATCTATACAGCCTCAATTTTAGGTGTATTCTCCAACACGTGACAGTGTTCGTAAAGCAAGTGAGCTATAGTGTTTCAGGATACAAATCGGAAGTTTCCAAAGTTTCGACTTCCTACAATACGTAGACAGTTACAGAGAAGTGCAGCTGGTGGAGTTCCTCACTTAATACCTACACATCTCTCTTGTGTAGGTATCGTAGCAATGGTTTAAATTCCAGTTCGAAAGGTGAATCAAGAAACTGGCAGTCGTTGAAAAGTGAAAGGTAAGTTTCACAATGCCTGTGGCTACCTACAATGTAGAATACTCCAATACCATCAGGTTTGTCATCTTTACAATAGCTACCATCATCATTATCATTGTTATCTTAGGGATCAAGATGGTCTGGTTAGGTCACCCATTCGTTATCACGAAAAACGCACATTTAAATCGATTGTAAAGTACAGGAATGTATAGATAATCCTATCTGATTCAGCCAATTAGGTACTCAACTGCCCTATTATCCTTCTTAGTTGTGTTTTTCTCACCGATATAACAACAGCAGTGGGGTAGGTATGTAGTCAAGTGTGTCTGTCTGTCTATAGGTATTTTGCAGGTGATAAATGACGAAATGAGGAAGAAAGGTGCATTCAAATATGTGGATCGTAAGGTCTTCTTGTATCTACCTATACCGAAATAGAATGCGGTTCTGCTGCGAAATAGGCAAAGCCATAGAATTAAAATTGCTCAATGCAGTGGGGTAATAGGTACGGTACCTACAAATAGGAACAAAGGTATGCACACTTCCAGTTCCCTTCTTCCCAAATAATTAATCTGCGGACTCTAAATTTCTAACAGCAACTGTCATGGGGTGAAATAAAGAGAACCCTCGATTTCTGTGCAACTGACCACAATGGGTGCATTTTAAGTTCGTAGAAGTACCTAGCTGATACTTATACTCCGGTCTCCCGAGGTGCCTTTCCTCTTTACGAAGGACTCAGACATGGCAAATAGAGACACAAAAAGTGCGAGAAAAAGGAAGAAACCAGATAAATTATATGACAATGGGTAGAAGACGAAGGAGAGGGCTCCCAAGAAAAAGATTGGTTGCTCACACGAGGTCGGAATACGTTCGCATCTCGTCGGCTCCTCCCCGTGGAGTTCGAAACTGAACTGATGTTTTACCCATCGAATCAAGAATACCTATAGGGTAAGGTACAAACCGATTAGGTAGGTACCTATAGGGGAGACATAAAACCCTGCATCAGAAAGTAGGGAGGTAGGTCCCTACTCATCTCGCTATAGCTTGTGGATTATACGAGGGGTTAACCACTCCAGGAATCTCGTTGGGAATCTGAGGCAAGGCAATCACTAGAAATCTTTATGAAATCTCAGGGAATCTTGGAAATTTCTGGAGTAGGTATTTAACCCTTCGAGGTGCATCTTTCGAAGAATCTCATTGACAATCTTTGGAAATCTTCATGCAATCTCAAGCAACCTCTGGAGTGGTTAACCCCTCGGGATAATACAAGGCCAAAATTAACTTTGGTTTTCACTCGCTTTCCTACAAATGAAAGTAGAAACAGTGGGTCATACTCCCACTCAGAACGAGCTGCATTCCAATCCGCCATTCACTGCCACCATGCAGTTCTTTCTTGCCAAGAAAACATCAAAAGTCCCTTTCTCTTGATTTTTTTACCCGTGAGTCAGAGTGACTGCTACATACGGAAAATAATATAAGTATGCACGGTGTTGTTTTATTAGATTAGAGATGATGATGGTTCAGAAAATAACGATGACTGAATGACGCAATAGTGTGGGCCGAGCACAGAACCGCTGCACTGCAATAACATCCACAGTATTATCGAGCTGACAATGCAGTCCGTGTCGATACAAGCGCCAAGTAACAAGGTATACGTAGGTACCTACCTACCGAATACGCCGTGGTCATGAGAGGAGAACAGACACAGAACAAGAGGAAAACTGTAAATAAGCTCAAAGCCGTTGTGGAAATCACAATATTTCTCACCACCTATGTAACAGGAGTAGGGAGTAGGTAACTTTCTTATTTTCTTATCAACCGATAACGTGACAACGCTCTTGAGGACGAAACCCTCCATAGTTAAAACAAATGCTCTCTCAAGTAGGAGTAGGCATCTTGTCTACTCTTACAATATCATGGAGGAGTAAAAGGGAAAATCCATTGGGCCTGGGACTTGATAATCCGACCAGGTTTGGTATCCACGAAATCATTCCGAGGTTTAAGTACAAAGCAAGTACCTACATAGACCATTATACCAACATACGAGAAGTGTCTTGTTGTCTGTTCGGCAGTGAAGGACACTGCGATTGGTCTGGAGTCTAGACCAACTCCAGAGGTCTCGTAAGGTACGCGCAGTTCCGCATACGATTAGCATAAAAGACAACGAGACGCCCAGTCTGGAGACCTTGTTTTTCCATGCCAGGCTGCAATCTGCTTCGGCACCAAGAATTTCTGAACTGTGAACTATGTGTAGGTACCTACGTATAGCGGACCCAATTTTTTGTTTCGTCTGAGGAAGTAACTACCTGAAGTACCTACTCTGTGGTTACGAAGCCCTGACAGACAAACGGGACAATGTCGTTGTGTTATACAACAGGCACCTAACTCACCAGTGTAGTTTGTGACACTGGAGCTCTTCTCTCATCACTTTCATAAGACATACCTACCTTAGGCAGGTATGGGTACCTACGTAACAGTCTGTCACGCTATATAAATGAAGAGTATTTTTAGTTCTTTGGTTGGTACGTATATTCACTGAGCAGTGGACCAAAGCCGAGGATGAATGGCAGTGGACCGTATACCGTATCTAAAACAATTGCCGACGTAGTTTACAACCCTACAGGCTCGTGCTGGGACTTTAACCGAGACCGGGATGAGGGATGGTAGGACAAAACCCCTCCTAAACTGTGGACTGTATGGACTGAGGGTTCCCTTTAACAAGACAGCTCACAGATCAATTCTGAAAGCTGCATCTCAGTACCTGAAGGAGTTTAGATGGCAGAGGGGATGTAGTAAACCTTACGCTTTACCTACTATAAGGAACATGTTCCTGTAAGGAACCTTCAGTCAGAACTCCTCTACCAGGCCCTCGTACGCATTCTACTGATTTCTGCGACCATAAACATCTTCTGCATATTCTCTCCTGCCTTCATTTTTCATTCATGTCAGCAGTTATCTTTTAAATTAAAATACTTCCTTGTTTCAGGAAAGATGACTCACGTGGCGACAGCAGTCCTGGAAGTAACGAGCCCAGTCCCTAACCCAAACCCAGCTGTTACAACATCCCGTACCATGGAATATAGGAACATGAATCAACGGAACAACTCCATCATGACGGCAACATCTAATGCAGCCTATGTCACATGGCGAATTCACAGTCAGCGCAGAGAAGTCATAGAATCAGAACAAAACACATCAACCGTCAAAAGAACACCCACCTTCACCCCCCAAACCAAAGTAGTCAACGGAAACATCCGAAGTAAGATGCAAGTATTCGAAACTAACAAAGAAAATGTCAATGGTTTCAGTGTAACAGTAAAAACAAGCCAACGAAAAGTGGAAAAGGAGATTGTGCCTAAATCCCCTGAACCCGAAATTATTATGATAGAAAATAGAAATGGAACACACGAGAAACTTAGCATGCAGGAAAAGTTGGCGAAGTTCGAAATAAAAAACAGTCAAGTACCGAAAAGTAATGGTTATACCACAGCAGAGCCTGTGGCCGTAAGCAACGGAGTGCCTCAAAATAGTGTAACGACGCCAGAGACAGTGGTAATAGTAAAAAGCGCTTTGGCAAAGTGGGAAGTGAATAGTGGACAGAACGGGAAACGGTACGGCAGCTTGGAGAAGAGGGAGAAACAAGACGGAGAGGAGAAACAGAAAAGGTACCGTAATGTCGAAGTGCCTATTCGCCCCCCTGCGATCAACATCGCAGTACGCCCTTGGACGTCCAGCGGACAGGTCGTCACTGACTCCGACAGCAAGGAGGTGGAGAGAATTCTAGCTCAAAGACGAAAACTGATCGAAGAAAGTAAGTTGTACTAAACGTATACCAGTAGAATGTTGAGGTAACAAGCAAGAAGTTGGCATGCTGCTTAGACCTAGGATGACATGAGCCTCAGTCCCAGATGTTCCAGTTTCATTAACTAAATAATGCCAATTTAAATTTTTTGAAAAATGTCCACTCGTACGTATCCAAGCAAATAGCAAGCTCAAAACAAGTCGTCTACTCCACTTAGGTACAAAAGAAGTAGCAAAGGAGCCAGTACCTGATGTGAAAGAGGATGTGGAGCTACGTCCAGTGTCACTCGAGCCATGGGATGAATCGATTCGAGAAAGTTCAGGAGCGAGCCTCGAAGTCAGCTTTCCTAAAGCCCTGGACCTGGCGCGGCATCAGCTGCGCCCACTTTGGAGGGATATCCGGGGCGTTCAGGTACAATTTTCATTACAATAACGTCTGTATATCAGGAACCAGTTTCCTCAGAAAACATGCTTACTGTAGGAAGCTTTTAGTTTTCTACGTCTACACGGTTGCTATACTAACGATGGACTGATCTAAATGCACACACTTCATAACAGTTGAAATCAATATTTTATGGTACGCTACAGGAAACAGGAGTGATGGACAACCTGACAAAGGAGGCTCGGATCCGTCAGGAAGCGAAATTCGAGCTGATGCTGTCCGAGGGGTCTTTCCTGCACAGCCTCAACATCCTAAGAGGCCACTACATGAGTAACATCCAGAAACACATACCGCAGGTCGTCTCTGAAAAAGATTACGACACGCTCTTCAAGCACGCTCTGGACGTTCGGACCTGCTCTGAAGCATTTTTAGAGGTTCGTTACCTTCATGACAAACAGTTGAGAAAATCTATTGCTTTGGCCTAGTTTAGAGTCATTGTAGCGCATCAAGCGGTTTGTCTGGTTCAATTAATCCCGTTCCAAGTGGGTGACCAGGCAACCATTCAGGTTCTACAAAGGTAAACCTTCAAACACCAAAGCGGAGAGTAAAATTTTTCTTACGTAGTTCAATGTTCAATGGTACAGCACGTATACTGCGGTGCAAGGGATAAGGAAATGCCTGAGGCGACGACCCAGCAAGTGGCAGGGTGACCAAAAAAACTCCACCCCAGTGTAGGCTAGTGACGTCACCACCGGTTATTCCTATAACATTGCGGTACACTTTGGTCACCCTGCCACTTGCTGGGTCGTCGCCTCAGGCATTTCCTTATCCCTTGAACCCTAGTATAGACGGTTAAGGGTTGCTAAGGTATATTTATTTACGAGGTTCTAACATGCATATCCACCCTCTCATTCTGAGAGGGAGATTGCCAAATTCCCTTCTTTTCTAGAAGCTCCGCACGATAATAAATAATAACCCATAAAAATGGTCAAAATTTTAGGACTTGGACGCAGTCTGGCAAGCGGATCCCATGCTGGACGGGGTGTATGAAGTAGTCCGTTCCCATGCTGGGGAGCAGTTCGGCGCCTACATCCGCTACTGCCGCAACATGCTTGATATGAGCAACCACCTCGCTCAACTCATATCCGGAAAGGAAGCCTTCCGGAACCTTCTAGAAGTCCTCATCAACCGCGAAGGATCACAAAGACTTACTCTCGATGCCTTTCTGACAGCGCCCATGCAAAGAATTACCAAATTGCCGCTCCTTATGAAGACTATCCTGGACAAACTGGAGGAGGGTACAGAGGAACACAAGCAATGCACCGCAGCGTACGAGGCTACCGCTAAGGTACAGTCCCTGCTGTAAGGACAAGCTTAAATTCCAATAGAAGTGGCAGAATTTAATTAATAAATAATAATTTAATGCTCTGCCTAAGGGAATTTCACTTTCATCGACGAGGTTGATTTCTACTTTCTTTTAGTTGGAGGCCAATATAAATATTCAAATTTCAGATAGCTGGAGAGTGTGACGAAGTAGTGAATGAGAAGAAACGACTGGAGGAGCTGTTAAGGCTGAGTCAGGAACTGGAGTTCGCAGAGGACACGAAGAGTATCCCTGTAGTTGCTCCGCAGCGGTCTCTCATCAGCCGGGCCAACGTCAAACATTTTGCATTCCGGGACAAGGCACCGAAACGGGAAAAACTACAGCTTATCCTTCTCTCCGACCTGCTGCTTATAACCAAGAAGAAGAGGTACGGCTGTTCTCCTTTTCTTTCTAAAAGATAATCAGTTGGTTCACTTGTCAACAACCATGATAGCTGAGTGGTAGAATAGAAAATAACTCGTCACAATACACCCAGAAATGAAAGGGAATGACAGTAATGAGTTTGATTTCAGTGACAAATTGTTCATCGTGGTGGATCACTGTAGCAGAGATCGAGTGCAGTTCAAGGAGATGGAGAACCCAACACTGTACGGTCACGGGGAAAGTGCCAAACAACTCAAACCTGTTGTCATTACCATGCTGGCCAACAGTCAGGACAAAAAGCTGGACCTGGTAAGAAGCGAAAGTTTCCTAAACGCGGGGATGGTATAGGACAAGTCAATGAAAATTTAAGATTTTCCCACGAACTGTACCAACTTAACTACACTATCCAGCACAGCTGAAATTTCATTTTTCTAAAAGTTAGATCACACCGGTTTATTAATAATTTCAGCAAGTTGGCTAGGCATATAGGAAATACATTGTGCTTCTAAGGCTGTAGGCTCTGTTTGTTGACGTTTTTTAATTATATATTTCTGAGGGAAGTGTCCTGTCCTTGATCTGTAATATAATATGTCTTTTTAACGTCGGGCACTAGTTCAGCCCATAGTGGTTTTACGGTCGAGTGATTTTTTTTAATAAAACATTGGTCGATCGTAAAATCACTACGTACCTAGGATGTTTGAAGTTAAAATTACGTGTTTTATTTCTAAGGGTGCGTCCCCCCATACTCGGTTACCGGTTAAACTCCAGTTACAGTCAGTTTTTACCGTGCAATAAATTGAATTTAACTGGAGATTAACGTTAACCGAGTATGGTGGGACGCACCCTAAGGAAATAAAACCACACTGTTTTCTCAGAAAAGGGCCATCATAAAACGTCAGTCCTAGGGACTTCTGATCTGCACATTTAACTATGACAGAGAAATGTGGCCTAGCTGCAAGTAATTTTCCATTTAAATGTCATAGTCGGTAGAGTCAAAAAGAAACTAACCGTTTATCCTCGCAGGTGGTGACTTTCAAGGACCAGGTTCAGTGCAAGGAGTGGCTGCAGATGTTCGCAGTAGAGGAGACGGAGGAGGAGGAGGACGTGGTGCAGGTGATCGCCCTACAGGAACACGAGCCCGAGGAACCAGATCAGCTCACGCTGTCTCCTGGTGACGTCATCCAAATCACAGGCCCCGAAACTGATGGTAAATGACTAGTTCTGGAAAAGCATGACAAGGTGCTTAGGTTGGTTAGCTGGCAGATTTATCAGCGTATGAGTCCAGAGTCACAAACACTGTCACTAGACATTTGACAGCCCAGAAACAGTAACTCATAAAATGTGAGCTGATGCTGATACGAAATGAATGATGAAATTACTCAACGCCCGGTCGTTGGGTGTGACACCCACCGTTTTATAATAATTATACCTAGGTAAGTGTTCGAGTTGAGATTTTTTTTACCAGCTTTTGTAATGATCCATCTCAATAAATCCAACGAATGTTTCATGTTTGTAGGTTGGTGTGACGGAGAAGTAATCAGTGACGGAACTAAAGGTCGATTCCCCATAGCCAAGACGACCAAAATCACATCTTCTCGGGTAAAGGCAGCCAATCTGAAAGCGAAGAAGGAAATGAGATCAAGCAAAAATCTAGAAGATTCAACTTCCGCTAAAATAGAAGATGAAGAAAAGGTTACAAGCGAGCCAATAAGTGAAGTGGAAACGGCACCAGAAATTGAGGCCACAGAAGGTGCATAATTTGTTGTAAAAAATTGTTTTCTCAAAGAATAATGACGTATACCTACCGAAATGTTTCACTCTTTGACCTTGTTGTGTATCGTCATGTGAAACTTCAGATCTGAGTCGTCATAGAACATTTTCGGACACCGATGACATAGGACAGTAGAACTTAGATGCAAATGGGTCCTGCCAATATGCTTTTCAAGCAGCGCCTTCTTCATGAAACCAGCGGCACAGAGGGCACACTGGAATAGCTTTTGAGCAGCATGCGTTTTGAGATGGGTCTTGAGGGTTGACTGTAGAGGGTAGATTTTTCCACAGACGCGACAAAGCCAGTCCTTTACAGAGTTGTGATGCTTTCGGTGTCGTTCAACCTCACTCCGAAATCGGTAGCTTTTCCCACACACATCGCAAGTAAACCGACTTTCTTTCGGTGTAGAAGCCTGATTGCATGTGTGGCTAGTCAGGGAATGTTTATAAAAAAACTTTTTAGCGCAGAGCTTACAAGTGTATGGAGCTTTACCACTGTGAGACAGCTTATGAATTTCCAGAGACTTGATGCAAGAAAATAGTTTGTTGCAGATAGTGCAAAGTTGTTTTGATCTGTGACTTTTCCTGTGAAAATCCAACCGTTCTCTGTCGGCGAATGAGTGACCACACTGAGAGCATGAGCACGCTTTATGCCGGGTCATGTGCATCGACAGGTGGGCTTTGTGCTTGAACGTTTTACGACAAACTGAACATACGACAGGCCTCCCTACGCGGTGTTGAAGACTGTGTAGTAAAAGGCACCTTTTACTTTTAAAATTTTTCCCACATAAGGTACAGAACTGAACACTTGATGTCTGACTTGATGATTGACCGTTTCCGTCAGTTTCGCCATTATAAGAACTTGGGTCGTCCCGGTCGTCCGTTACAAAAAATATTCTGTTAGGGTTTGCAACTTCTTGTAGAATATCTTGAGGAACTACCAATCGGTGTAACAATATCTCATCTTCTAGACACATTTTATCCATTTCAAAACACTACTTTATCAGTAAAATATAAAAACTTTTTTAATGCAAACAAATTTCAACCAACTTGTTTACTTTTGTGTTGCTCTGACATTTTGGATTAGTGCCACGTGGAAATTTCTAAAACCACGAAAAATATGTAAACAAATTTGATCTTGCCAAATAGTTGAGCAAAATATCTGTGAAATAATATTTGTGCTGTTACTTATAAGAAATTGGAAATACCGGTAAGTTACAGTATTTACTTATGCATTAAATTATGGTGCCAGCGCATAGACGTCAAAGAGGTTTCGCTGCACTGAGAGAGAGCTGCATACGTACGGTCACGTCATGCCTTCTAAATAGAAAACTGATGGAAGCTGTGTCTAAAAAATAGTTGTACATGTTTCAGAATTGTCAGCGCAATGCAACAAAGAGATGGATATTCACCCCTAGAAAAGCGGATAATTTGCGTCGAAGAAAACGGAGTACGGAAAGACATTCCTGCCATTGACAAGTATTGGGTGTCGGATCGAGCTTTTCCTCGTTACAGTGCACCCCCTTTACGGGACGACACCACGTCGCCTCTAGGAGCTGAGGAGTCCTGGCTAGAATTGGCTGAATTATTACTTGAAGACTTGTCTTGGCTTTTGCATTTACCTCATCATTGCTTCTGGTCTCAAGTAATTTTGACCAAAGCACCGGTTACTACACTGACGTCTTTCCTGCAGGAAGCTCCTCCCGCTTACTCCCAGCCAAAACTTCCCAAAAATCTTGAACACGTTTTGATAGAACTCTCTAAACTAGTGTTTCTCGTTTACAGCCGGCTGTCAACAGCCACTGAGAGCCCTGAGCATTTTATTACTCCTAATTTCCTGGGAGAAATTCTTTATGATAACTACATTTTTACAGTTCCTAGCTTATTGGATTTGTGCGCCGTTTACGGTGTAAGTAATCGGCCAGAAGTCGAGAGAATACTTCGGGATGTCACGTCTATGCAGCGAAACTATTTAGAGGATTTTTCAATGGCTGAGCCGCATCTTGTTCGAGTTTTAGAAAACGCTGACAGTATGCTGGCTGGAGACTCCAAAAAGTCCAGCGAGGTCCATGATTTGGTTGTGCACGCCTATGACTCCGTTTTTACGATGCGCATCTTCGTAGAAATCCTTCCGCAAGGCTGTGACGTATTTTCCACTCCCACATTCTTGTCATCCGTCTCTTCATTTTACACGTCAGTCATGCCAAAAATTGCTAAAAACACTGAAGTGAAGGAGTTGGGTGCTAACTTGCGGACAGAGTGTTTGTTATTAGTCAAGACAATATTGGCAAGTGTGATGAGCAAAGCTGTGGAGTCAAAAAACCAAGAACATGTTGAAAAATACTTATCTTTGCTGTCTGAAATAATGTCAGAAGGATTGTTTGTCTGTGATTACCACTCTGTCTATCCCATAGACATAGATTTCGATGTTGTCACGGGAATTTGCCCTGACATAGATATGATGAAATTAGACTACTTGACCGAAGCCCTGGCTTCTCATATAGATCTCAAACTGAAAAAGAAGCAAGACCAACGTCCAACCGATAACAACATAGTAAACTATCCTACTACGAGTTCGGCAGAGAGTGCCCAGGTGGCGAACCATGTCGGAGGAGTGGAGCTTGTTTCCTTGATCACGCAGGTACAGGACATCTTGCCACACCTCGGCGCAGGATTTGTCGAGGCCTGTCTAAAGCACTACAACTACTCAACAGAACAAGTAGTAGCTGCAGTATTGGAAAATAGTCTTCCCCCCAGCTTGGAGGAACTGAACTGGAACATGGACCGGGCGCCCCTGCCAGTCCCCGAACGAGCAAACGTTTTTGACTATGATGAGTTTGACGTGAAAACGAACAATCACATCGATCCTTCTCGTGTTTATAAAGGTAAAAAGCCAAGGCAGCACAAGAATTTAAATCAGATGTTGGAAGACAAGGCGGAGATCCGAGAAATGAAAGACAAATTCGCCCATCTTGGGTACATTGAAGATGAGTATGATGATGAGTATGATGATACGTATGAAAGTCAAGACGTGGCCGCGCGGGAGCCAGATGAAGCTGAGCGGCGTCGGGCGTTCGTTGTTCCGAGGGTCTTGAGGACCCGCGATGTTGTGGACAACGAGGAAGAAGAGGATGAAGAAGAGGAATTCCAAGAGGCGCCAAAAAGGGACCAGTTTGTTACGAACCCTGAGGAACTCCGAGCGAAGGCTGAGCAGCGGCGTGCACAGGCCCGTGGTCAAAGGGACGTCGTAGGGAAAGCAAAGGGCCAGGGCCAAGACAAACAAGTTCTCGTAAACAGAGACAAGAAAAATGTACACAAAGCGTCCAGTGGGAATCATCACCGAAGAGATCGAGCGTCGAAAAAGAGGAACCAAGGTATGATACCATCGTGATGATAGCTTTTCACGAGACTGAACTCCCGCGCTCTGCCTGCCGAACTACTGAACATCTGTTGCTGCATTTTTGATGAAATAACTTGGTGTGTTACTACTCATTAAATTATACGGAGCGATCCACGGATCAGAGTACATCCGTCGATTCTCCATCAAATTCAGTTGTGTGATAAAATGTAGGTACGTAGACATGAAGACATAGATATAGAGAACAAAAATAATATTGTTCCAAATTTCTTAAAATGACAGCTTTTAGAAATACCTGTTCTTCATTGCGTCAGAAGCGCCATGCCACAGGCAGACATGGCCCCTACATATCCACAGATGTTCCGGTATCGACTCGGAGTAGGTAGATCTGTACCGCAGGCATCATCGGAGGCATAATATGATGCGGTCACCATAATCTGACGGAATGACACTTTCTGAAATGTTTGAGTGGCTACAAGTCACTATAGAGGTGACTACTCAATGCTGAGGTATGCCGAAAATCGCCTCGCACTACTTCACCTCACCTAAACAGAAGTAAAAAATCATACCGAACTCAGAATGTAATTTCCAATGAGCTAACTGAAAATTTTCTGTAGAATAGGACACAGAACATTCAACCAAATTGATCGAAACTTTTTTATTTTTCGTCTTGTCGAGCGCATCTCAAGTTGTCTTACCTTAAATTCTTACATGCTAATTTTCAACTACAGCTACCTACCACTTAGCCTAAATAGCCTATCTAGAGTTTTTGGTATATACTTTACCAGGTTTCAAGCTATTTACAATCATGGCCGGGACAAGTACCTATCAGTTGCGAAACTAAGATGTACACGCACACAAAACTCGTAGGAGAGTAGGAACGTTCAAAGCTTTCGAGCCGAAATCAATCTAACGAACTAAGCGACATTCACAGTAAAGATGGCGGGTCAACCCCCAACAATTCCAATTTACGGCAGCTGACAGCAAAACTGCTGACAACCCCAAAAACGGTAACAACCGGACTATCTGAACCTTCAACGTTCAATACATCCAACAATCAACCTCTCGGCACTTACAAAAAATACACTTTACTTGTCCACGCTACCAAAGTTCCTCATTTTAGCGTCTTATTTTACAATTCAAGCTACAGTTTGCACTTACAAATTCTACTCAGTTTGTTCCTAATCTAGATTATCTTATCAACATTTGAAAAAAAAAAAAAATCGACACTAACGGAAAATGACAACATTGCATGATGGCATGTACTGTCTACGTAAGCGACCAGCCTTGGGTAGCGGTCATCTCCCGAGGCGCACATGTTTTATCAAAATACTACAAATTGCATCGACATAATCTAGTAAATCTTCAGTCGTTTTACAACGAGGGTCGTTTTGTGCACCCCGGGCTTTTCAATAAATAAGGGTTTCATTTTCAACTTTCATCCCTCTCTTGCACGGGAAAAGGGAGGTAAACGTGTACAACGGATGGTACAAAGATTCTCTCTACAAATAGGTAAATCTGTACAAAAGCCCAGAGTCCACAAAGTTTAAACTGCCCTTCGTAAATCGGATCAATGTTGAGGAAGCATAAGATTCTCAATCAGTTGCAGTAACTTTTTTTTAAGTACTTCAAAAATATGCTTTGTAAATTGTAGTCTTTAAAGTGGTACGAAGGGGCGAGAGGCGCGTTGGGAATAAACACAGAGAGCTACATTCAGCACTAGAGACGTTGACACTGCTACAAGGACATCCATTGTTTTGTAAAAACAAATCTTTTTAAGGCAATTTTTGTCATCAAGAAAACACGACTACAAAAACATTTCAAAAACTGTGTATAACGAGATACTGATCGCTGCGCACTGTCACTAGCCATCCTTGCCGGACTAGCCAAAACAATAGTCTTCACGTTGACATGGCTACTCGGGGTCATTTTACCCCTACACATATCAAAGCCCGACTAGAGGCAAGGAGGCGGCCTACTTCCTTTCTCAGGTACAACAGAAAACACAAATTATCAAGGCCATTTTTGTAAACATTACAAACAGTACAAAAACGGAGACGTAAATTGTAGACAGCAAACTTGTACACCATCAGCAGGGGGGCTGGTTGCGTCATGGAATGAAAAATTTGCTGCAGGGCCGGCAGAGGGGAGAAACGTCAGTGTGGAAGCCCTAGTGAATCCCTCAACGGAAAAGTGCGCACCCGCCACTGTGCTCCCGCTACCTACCTTCACCGGTCAATTACAGAGAGTCAGTCCTCACTACGTTTGCCCAACTATCAATAGGCAATTTCATTTACCTACCTGTAGAAATCTTACAGTACTAGAATCAGGTGGTTAATATGGGCGAAATCACCAGCTGATGCTTTTGCATTTGCAAACATAGTGTAGACGCGCTATAACACCACAGATTGTAAATATAGTTAAATACCTACCGAAAAGAACTGATGGTAAACGTCAAAAAATACGACGTTTTTACCAACCCGAAAAAGTTTTGTTTCCAAAAAAAACGGATAAACATCCTCCAACCTCAATAAATGGCTGCTAGTAGACAAGTAACAAAAGGAACGAGTGCGGGAACACAGCGTTCGGCGTTGGCCGGCCACGCAGCGCATAACCGCCGCCCAATCCCCTCCTATATTCAATCCATCTTAAGCCTAATAATAAATTAGATCAGGGACTCTTTACAAGGGCTAAATAAACTCTGAAAGACGGGGGAATTTAACTAAGAGAATAGTCACTGACAAAGAATCTGGAGCAGTCCATACAATGATGGGGAGCAAAGCGATCACAGTGTCAAGGATGGCTAACAGAAATTATCAGACAGTTCACAGTGTAACGCAATTTTGTCAAATCTTGGATGGTCGCCATTTTCTATTTTTTATTTATCGTTTGTCATAATGAGCAAGAAGGTTGAATATCTGACGTACACAAATGATAGGTATTTGCACCTCGTTTTCTCATGACTCTATCGATACCAAAAGTTGTGTTACTTCTGTACCTTCAATAAACCTAAATCGTGTTCTAATAGGCGTCCAGCCAGGAGTTCAACATCTGACATTAAAGGGTTCGGTCATGACGTCACACTGCTGTAAAAATATCGCAGGGTTGATCTCCTACAATGTTTTTTTGTCATCAAAAGTATTTTTTTACAGATAAATAACACTCGTGATTTTTTTAAAATTAGGTAGGTATTTAAAAAACGTAGCTAGAAAAATAATGTCGGAAATCTACTTGACTAATCTTTCTACTAACAAGGTTGTAACTTCGTTTCGCACTGTTTCCTCCTCCACTTCTCACTTTGGTTATTTCACTTACCTACAGACACCTCATTCAAATACAATAGCGTTACTCAATTTAACTTCCGCCACTGTGTGATGTGACTGAAAGTGGCCCAGAGAAGCGCATTTCTTATTGGCAAAATTTTCAGTTTTAGGGGCACTTCACTCTCCCCCACTTCGCCATTGACCAAGACACTACGACCGCTTTCCACTTAAAGGTACAACAATCAAACCTAAATATTTCCCTAGATCCATGACAAAGGGACAAAACGGTCAACTTGACTAAATCACTCACAAAAGTGTTTTGTAAACATTCCAAAAACGTTCGTCCACCTCTTGTGCAACAGGGAAGAAATGGAAAGCGTACATGGGGGCATACTTGACAGTGCTGCATCCCTAACCAAAAAAGTTAGGGTAGTCGCAGAAACCTCTCAAGTTCGAAGAAAGTACAAAGCTATTCAGGAGTTTATTTCCAACGATTAACTTCGTAAACACGATTGCAATGGACCTCCCATATTATCAGTTATGTCAATCTAAGTCAGTCGTTGAGGGTGTTGTTTTAATTATAATCATAAGCACTGAACAGTCACTCTTTCGAGTCCGAACTGAAACTAACGATACCAACGAAAATCACACAGCTGGACTGCAGAATATCAACCAAAGAGTTGGGTTCCATAGTTCCATATGATAATGACTTCAACAACCGGATAACAACTGTTCAGTCGGTCAGGGCTGATCTATTTATCGCTATTTTCTTTAACAAAAACTGATTATACGAGGTGACTCTGAGTTAACATTCGGAGATGTAGTAGCGGACAAACTAATAAAAAACTGAATAAGGAACATAAATATTGTCAAACGCAATAAATTATGATGTGATAAATAAACGGGATAAAAAGAACTACAAAATATAAGTGATAATAATGGCACAAAATAGGAAACAACAGCTACAAAATACTCTGAATAATAAAGATAAATTTGTAGGGGGGAAACTCAACAGTACACTTTCCATTTTGTCCTCGTGAGAGAGGGGACCTACGGTTGGGACCTACGGTTGGTAGTTATCGTCTGGGGAAGCAGTGGCGGAAGCAGGCTCAGCGATGGGTACGGCCGTTAGGATGGCAGAGGGGGGCGGTCCAGTGGCGTACAGCGCGGGGTACGCGTGAGGGTGCGCGCTAGTTATGTACTGAAAACATTCAAATCAATCATGGAGTGCCGTTCTTAGGCTGAATTTCACCACATTAACGTGAAGACTATCGTGTACACGATAGCGCTATCCTATCGGTAAAAAAAGTTAACGGTTTTCACCATAAATTTAACAATCCGTTAAACCGGAAACAGTTAAATAACACAAATTTTTTAAACTAAAAACCGAACTAAAAAGAGAAGTCAACTAAAACAATTGCGGAGTACCTTCTGCAGTTACCGTACGGAGTTTGAGCATGGGGGGCTTAGTGAAAGCCAGCAGCCGTAGTGGCGGTACTCACCGATCCTGGAGAGCCGACATGTAGAGCGTTCATATGAGCCGTCAGCTGTGGGATCATCGCCCCATACTGCACGGAGCTCGGGTCACCGCTCATCATCTAAACCCGACCAGGAAGTCAGTAACAGCTAACATTTAGACATTTGTCACAAAGGCCCAAAATCGCTATCAAGGGTTTTCCGATTATTTTCTCCCCAAAATTTTTGACACAACGTTTTTTGTTAGTTCTAAGTGACAAGAATAGAAAACCTCCTAAGAAAAAATATTTTCGTATGGTGACTGAGATTTTCTTCTGGAAGAGGCCTTAATCGCCATTTTGGGCTCGATTCCTATTCTATTAATTAATTTTTCGAATAACACAGACTTGCGGTTTAGCATTTCCGGTAATTAACATATGTTGTCTAACTGACCACAGAGATGCCCCGGGCGGAAGGGTTGTCATTCTTGTACCCATGCATGGTTGGAGCGGCAAGTTGGCACGTATACTGCTCCTGAAACCAGAGAAAAACTTAGTAACAATGCCTAAAAACGTCACGATACAATTTTAATTATTTTAATAAAGGTAAAAAAACTGACTTTCCTTTACTTTTTTCATTTTTTTTTTCACTTTATTGAAAGAAATTCTTTAAAGCAGCCAAAAAATTTCGTTGATATACGGGGTGGATTCTTTTGTTCGGTTTGTTTCGGTGTGGCAATGATCACGGCAACTTGTTAAGCATATAATATCGATATAACAACACACTATGCTGGATTACAAAAATTTAAGTCAGCTACTACTGCAGTATCCGTTAATATCCGACAACTAGTCAACGTCCTCATTCTGTTTGGTTAGGTAGTCAATTATTCTGGTACATTCCCGACCATATTGTTTTGTTCCGTTTTTCCGTTTTTTATAATCGTTGCTCATGCAGACCAAAAAACAGAGTAATGTAAACAAAAATATGGCTGTGAACGTATTAGTCATTCATTCGATGGTAGCTGGTGCTTACGTCAACAGACGCCATGGGCGGCATGACGGTGTACTGGGGGACCCAGCCAGCCGGGAGTGAGTAGCCGGGCATCGGCTGCGGGCCGTAGGGTCTCCCATACTGACTGAGCGCCGCCGGCACCAGGTGAGGTCCGCCCAGCCCGTTCTGCGGCATCCCCGAGTGCTCGTACCCCACTGGGGCGCTCTGTAACACGCAACACTACATACACATTATTTACTCTCGAAGTGAACACTCTTAGTTGTTTGCATGAGTGCCCATCAGCGTGTGGGGGGCACTATAGCTCCCATCACTCACTTGCAAAACAGTCCTCTTGATAATGTCACAAATGCGGAATACAACTTTACGACCGAAAGTAATTTATTTCAATCAGCAATGCGCAATCAATAATATGTTGATAGAAACATACTGTGACGTCGGAGGAATCCCGCCAAGGTCCTCGGGTGTCGGACTTGTAAAGCGTCCTCTTTTTGCTGCCGCCGTCAGCAAACTTAACCAGCAAAGGTTCTTTCGCACCAGGAAGTTGTCTTCCATTAAACAGTTCTATGATGTGTTCGCACTTTTCTTTTGACTCCATTCTACAATCAGAGGGAAACAACTGTGTGATACATATGGCAATAAAAAAGCCTCACTGCGCTCCAAAAGCGGAGAAAAAGTACATACAAATCGAAATAATGAATTAATAGAATTAAAATATTGGAACATAGGGGTATCAGTATTCGTATAAAAAAAAAAGTGCAAAATTTTTTCTATCACTGCTAAGCAACCAACGATAGTAGAGACCTGTGGTTTTTTGTAGTAAGAAATGATTGCGCTAACAACTCAGTATAAGCCCCAACTTAAATTTCAACGGCAAATGACACACTACCCTCTAAAATTTGCCAAGTACGCACCTGGCAAAGCCGACTCCTTTGCTCTGTCCAGTGGTGTCGCGCAGTATCCTCGTGGAGATCACTTGTCCATACTGAGCCAGAAGACTATCCACATCGTTTTCCTTGAAGTGCATCGGCAAGTTGGCGATGTACAAGTTCGTGGGGTCCTGTTCTTGTTGCTGTACGGAAAGAAAGATTAGACAGACATCTGCACCACGACAGCCCTGACCTGAACTAGCGGTCTACAGAGAGCCCACCCGAGCACACTCAGTTAAAGCGCCAGTTCATAAAGAGTTGCGTTTCTTTTATCTGGTATTTTCTGCTTATAATTCCTGACACTTTAACTGGGACTGCTCGGGTGGGGCGAAGGTTGTCTTCAGCAGGAAACCGCTCACCAATGGACTCCAGAGGAGATGCGGCTATTGGAAACAGTCGTGAAAAGAAGGGTCACATAGAAGTCTTGCACGATTTAAGCAACCTATCCTGACTAAAAACCTACCTAATTGAAACGGTATTTCAAAAATAAAATCCCTAGCGACACAAGTACCTAGCCTTCAGTATGATTAGGTACAAGAATGAAAGTTCTACGAAATACATCACGTTGCCTACATGAGCAATCCTACAATTTCTGTTTGCAAATAAGAAAAATCAAAACACAGGCTGACATTGGGGAAGTGATGTTGCGAGAAGCACGATTACAATGTCACAGACTCACAGAGGCCACTAACCAATGTCTTTAAATTCTAGAGAATGTCTCATTAAAAAAAAAGGTGTTTCCCGACGATGTCAAATCGCCATAACCTGAGCTCTTGGAGCCAAAGGACTGATTGGTCGGCGCGATGCGACATCACCCAGAGACCCAATTTAATTTTCCAACATCTCTACAATTTACAGATATCTGCCACCAACCAAGTAGCAAAAGGCAAACGGAAGAAGGGGACAGAGGCTGCATCACCCTAGCTATGGCAAACAGTACGAAGCCAACTAGAGCCAAGATAGTACTCGTACAAAAGGCTCAACGGCTAAAAGAGCAATAAGGGTCGGACTTCCGACGCAACTACAGCAACTCCGGGTTCTAGCTACGCAAAGAACCATGCTGACCTGGAAGCAGAGGTCATTAATATTACCGCCTAACACGCTACTACGCGCTCAAAATCACTATCTCAATACAACACAAGATTTCACTATGTACTACTATAGTCTCATTAATTGAAAGTTAATACTTTTTATATAGAAGGTAATTGCTATAAAAAAATCTATACTACAGTACTACCAATAGTTATCGAAAGAAGTATGACAGATATAAATACTCTGCTTTTTGTTACAGTCTTTTTCGGTGGGAGTGTTGCCTAGCGTAGCAGTAACAATGCAGGAGACTTTGCGATGCCTCTGCGGAGCGGTAGGACTGAACAGTACAACCACACATCCCGAACATTGATCGTACTAACTTCCAACTAAGAACCGCACCAGGGTCAAAATTATTTTACGAAATAGAAAATATCAGTAAGATTTCGTTCATTTCTCTTGAAAGGACTCTTAACTTTTATTTCTATTGCAAATTGTAATTAAGCTGGGTTTGATTAAACGAACTGGTAGGAATGCAATAGTTTGAAATGGACGAACATTTTACAGTTTTGTAATAGCTGACTTTTAAGGGGCTGCTGGACGATCAATGCGGGAGATTAGCAATTAAATTCCCTGCCGGTAACCACACAATTGGATTAGCTCTACTTCAAGTAATCACATTTGGTAAGAGACTAATTTTCGATTTTAAAAAAATCACTTGGCGCTCTTTCTCTCACCAGATATGAATCATTATTTGTCCATTTAGAAGCCCAATCGTTAATTAAAGCTGTAGATACGAATCACGTTTATGGTTCTCTGAGAAAACTGCTGGACATTTATTTGTTCTATAAAATTATTTGCCATTTTTTACGTCATAAACTAGTTGACAAAGCTACGATGTAATAATGCAGTGATTTTTGGATGTCACTTCACCATTGAATCACAGCTTTGTCAGTTAGTTTCTGACGTTATAAAGAAATATTTAAGAACAAATAAACACCAAGCTTCGTCTGAAATGTCGCAAAACGATACTGAACTTTTAAGATGGGATTGGGCCCCTTCCTAACAGTAACCTTATTAGATACTAGTTGTTATTCATCAATGTACTCAATCTGTACTTGATTCCAAAAACCATGACAACGACACGACCTCTCGGAAGGTAATTTGATAGAAAGTTAAGTTCGGTAAGTACAGAAGTCACCCCTTCCACCCTTGGGACTTTCAAGTTCAGGATCGATAACGGAGACTGAACTTGGAAGCAGTAAAGTCAATAGAAAGGCGAAAAAACTGAAGTAAAAGACGGCAACTTTATATCTCATTATTACTTTGAAAGTATCTTCAGCTAAGCCGACAAATTAAATTAGAATGGTTTTATCACGACATAGTCTTCAAGGGAAGTCAGCATTTTCTCTATGAATATAGAAGAGATTTTTTTTGCTACAGAAGCCTCCGTAGGATGAGCTTACAATAAGTTGTTACTAATAAGTATCTACTACCCAACATTTTCCGAGAATTGTGGGATTCAAAATGAGCCCTTGTTTTATATTTCCCTCCCACTAGTAAAAAAAAACTTTACATAAAGGTGGAAGGCGTGATATTTGGAAAGATCTACAAGCTAATACTAGAGTAAGAGTAATGAATAAAGAGTAGTGTATACTCATGCAGCAAACACGTACAGTGGGGACAGTTCTATGCAAGGGGATACCCACTTTCGCCATTTGCGCTTGGATGCCTTTAGCCTGTAAGGCTCGTACAGCGGCCTCCGCGGCCTGCACACTCTCGAAGTCAACAAACCCGTAACCTGGAACATAGAAGACCAAGAACCATTAATGGGTTAGAGTACAGCATGCTTCGAGTACATGCATGTGCATTGTCAAAGGAACCAATTAATGGCAACTTCCGAGAAATGTTCCCCTTAGTGCAGCAGTGGACAGTGCAGTGTAGCCAATTGAAGGCTGCCAAAAACCAGAACCACCCCGAGCTTTTCCGAAGATGGTGGTAACCACCCTGCGGCCACTGTGGCCACTAATTCGTTCCTTTGACAATAGTCATATGGTACATGGAGGGTCCCATTGCTAGGAACATTTCATATAGCATGTAGTGTACCTACCTTACCTACCACGGCCAATAAGTGTTGCGATTCGGATTTTATGTGGACTTCCAACATAAATATTGTTACACATGGCTTCACAATTGCCAATACCATCTGAAATGATAATCCCCTATCTATCCCCAGAGTGAAAGCAATTAAACAGAAGGGGGAACAAAAGCCACATAAGGCATCAGAGTACGATGGCGCCATTGTCAGGAACAATAGGAGCCGGAAGAAATTGAATGACGTGGCACCAGACACTAAATTAGCCTCCCACTTTCTAGTCAGGAGTCTCTTATCAGAAATAAGTAAGGAAGCCCTTTCAACTCGCTCATGCTCTGGGCAATAACGACGTCTAATGTAATATAACCCGGCTTCGAGTCTAGTAAAATGAAATATTCACTCACCTTTACACTTGTTTGTTGTCTTGTCTAAAATGGCTTTGGTTGATATAATCGTACCGTACCTGAAAAAATAAAATAAACAATAAAATACAGTCCCAGCTATCCACTCACAGACCTTCATATCTATTTAGGGGATGTAGCCCCAAGGGTATGTTGCCATTGTCATTGTAGCCGCAGACTAGACGCGCTATGAAGTTGAGGTCAGCAGGTCCCGGGTTCAAATACCGGTACCAGCAAAATTTCTTGTTTGGTGATAGTCGTTCTGGTCAAGGAGAAGGCTTTAAAATTTCTCTGGGAGAAGTTTTTCAAAAATAAAAAATAAATGATTCTAGCGATTTATGTAAATACTTACTGGGCGCACATGGTGACGAGGTCCTTGTCGGTCGTATTCTGGTAGAGCCCTCGGATGTAGAGGTTAGTCTTGGACAGCTGCTCCGAGGACGTGGAGTTGGCCGTAGTGTTGGATATATTGTTAGACAGACTTGTCGACAGCGTCCCTGACTGCGACCCCGTATTCGAAGACGAGCTGGAGTTGGTGTTGGAGGGGGAGGCGGCCGTCCTACAACCGTACTGCAATACAAAAAGAAAATTATTTCAAGTGTTAGTGTTCGGGACGCTGCGCCTCAAAGTATAGAATATGACATATTATACTACACTCTTCCTTTACGGGCGATATGGTACACTCGTTGCAAGGCTTGCACGTTGCAAATGAAATTTGATTAAGAGGACGCATACCTGACGATGCATTTTTTGCCGCCCATAAGATTAACATTGCGAGTGGCGATTCATTTTCAAGGTTTACCCTTGGTTGGAAAGACACAAAATTTTGCCTGTACCTAGCCCTAACAATGTTCTAGGTCGTGTTCGTGGTAATAATAGTAGTAAAAAAATTATTAGAAAATAGTTTATAACCATGTTATTATCAATATTTTTTAAGCCCGTCTTACCGTGCTATGCTGCACGAAGTGCTGAGAGTACTGGGGCTGGGAGTAGCGCACATTAGGAGGGTAGCTTTGCTGCTGCTGGGGCTGCGAGGTCTGCCAGGGCTGCTGGGCACGGAACGCGGGGGCCATGGCCTGCATGGCGCGCGGTACCTTGCTGTGTGGGCCCTGTCCCTGCGGGCCGTGAGGCCCCTGTGTGCCACTCACTCCGCTCCCATGACTCGGCCCAGTGCTGTAAGCCGCCCGCGGACCCGCCGCACCCTGAAAACACATACAAATTTTAACAAAAGGTCTGGTACAAGCGAAAGGGGATGTAAAAATAACGATGCCTTAAGGGGCGCTTCAACCAATCCCATTCAAGGCTTCAGCGACGTTCGTAATACCACTTTGTTTAATTCTTATTCTCACGGGCTCTAGGCGCAATGAAAAAGATTTTGAATAGGTAATCCAATAAGAACGGAAGCGCTCTCAACTCAAAATAGGCAGTATTTCTTCGAAATCTACCTAAAAATAAACAGTTGGACAATCAAACTGAACAGCTAGTAAGAATCTACAGTTATCTACCGATCTAGCAGTGTAAAAAAAAATACAGGTAGGAGATCTATGATTGTATCTTAAAGCGGGTCATGCAACTAATTTGAGAAAAGGCAGTGGATTCTTCCAGACTATTGAGACAGATAAGGTAGATCCGTATATCGGACGAATGTCACAGTGGAAATCTTTAATATTTGCAAGAGAGAGTGGCGAACTATAAAAGACCCCTTTGCTTTTAGGAATGACATCCCTCCCCCTACATGATTCTAATGTCCGAACTTAAATAGGGTGGATCTAAAAGGAAAGCTTTCAGAAATATTAATTGAGGGTTGCCTTGTCTCCATAGATTATTCACCACAACGACCACTCTAGTCTTATGAGGATTCAAGTCACCAACATCAGTCAAGTGTTGATGAAATACGAGGGGGTAACCACTCCAGAGATTCCTTGAGATTCCATAAAGATTTCCAACGATATTCATAGAACGATGAACCCCGAAGGTGTAACGACTCCAGAAAATTCCAAGATTCCCTGAAATTTCATAGAGATTTCCAAAGATTCCCAACGAGTGGTTAACCCATCGAGGAAATACTTAATCTCAGCGATCCACCAACCAATCCACATCGGCCACAGAGTACCCTGTATGGGAATATGAACTTCGATAACGACTAGCAACAAGAACAGCGACATCCATCGAATGGCTAATACACTGATTGCATGTCAATCTGATTTACGTATGGCAGCTCGTCTGCGAATGTCACATGAGTTGATGGAGACATGCATCTTGGCAGATCGCGTGTTCTCAACCACCATCGGGTGCATGGTATAACGTTTACCAGCCTATTGACATCGCTTCATAATAGTTCTCAAAGCGATACCTAGCGCCACCCTAGAATGCCATTTGATCGTTCCGAAGACCAGACGCAAGTCAAATTTTGTACAAGGAGGCCCAACAAAGGCGGAATCGGCACTGATTACTGACACCATGCCCCCCAAACACAAACAGAGCCTCAAAAGTTTAAATATATTCGGTTACAAACCAGCAGATTCTGAATACAGGAACTCATTTATAAATTACGTTAGCAGCTAGGCACACAGGTAAACATTTCAAGAATTAGTGCACTTCACTTTCTACTTTTTTTGTGGAAGAAATAGCAGATTATTAGTAGTGGACGAGAAAAATTTAAAACTTAGCCGAAAAACAACGGCAGAGTTGACGTCATCTTCAGACGCAAGCAGCCAGTAGCCCTATACTCTCTCCTCACTCTCTGCCTTTTGCAAACCTTGTTTCCAATTAGTCGGCTATCTAGCCATCACAGCCACTTAATTAACACATAGGTTCGCTACGTTACAGTTGTTGCTTTGCTAGAGATATTTTATATTCGCATGCCACGCTTGGCTATGGGCAATTACTAATAGTGTTGGTCTGCAGACAGTGAACATGTAGCAAAAGACGGCTAAAATGGCAGCTTTCCTCGATACTAGATCTATTTGCCCATTCTAAAAATGGTTTAAGGGTCCGCTATTTTGCCGCCCATAAAATTAACATTGCGAGCGGCGATTCATTTTCAAAGTTTACCCTTGGTTGGAAAGACACAAAATTTTGCCTGTACCTAGCCCTAACAATGTTCTAGGTCGTGATCGAAGCAGATTTCCCAATTTTTTACTGGTTTTCGAGATACAGCACTTTTCTTGAGGTATGCGATGCTAGCATTTGCAAAACAGTTGCAATAAAAGAAACCAGTGAGAAATTGGGAAATCTGCTTCGAACACTCCCTAGAACATTGTTAGGGCTAGGTACAGGCAAAATTTTGTGTCTTTCCAACCAAGGGTAAACCTTGAAAATGAATCGCCGCTCACAATGTTAATCTTATGGGCGGCAAAAAATGCATAGTCAGGTTTAGCGTCCTCTTAACTTACAGCTGAAATCAGAGTAGAACATGGGGTCAGCTTTACGAAGAAAAGAGAATTAACAACGAGGCTTTCAGAAGATAACAAAGAAAATATTAATGGCGCATGTTCAGTTTGCAAAGGGTACTTTCGAAGTGGGGACCCCAAAAAGGGATAACACCATCAGGACCCATTTTGCAGTAGGAGTTACGAAAGAGCCACTCCTGGTAGAAGGGAATGAGTGAAGACTGAGTGGGAGGAGAGGGAGTGGGAAGGGTGAGAATAAAGGAAAGTGAGGGAAAAGTAAGCTGCCAAGACTCAGCTAGTGAAAACTAAAAATTGTAAGAACATGACTGCAATTTCGCAGGCAAGGAGATGATCCACTAAAATGAGTTTCAGGGAAGCCAGTGAGGCGAAAAGCGATGGGGGAGGGATGAGATGACAGAGGGGTAAGAATATCTTGATGTATCGACAGTTCCTACAAATCAGGGTTGGAACTGGGTTGCTGTTCAAGTCTCCTGTCGTGAAGCTGAGAATTTTTTTTGTAAGGATACTCTGCTGGTAAGATAACGCTTGGAAGAAGATGAGGGGGAAGGGGTGAACAGACTTCATGCAGGAACGCCGGAGAGAGGACAAGCGATAAGTGAGATAAAGGAAGCTGGAAGGAGAGTGAGACACCAACAGAATTTGGAGTGGGATGATCGGGTAAAGGAAACTGAGAGTTCCGTCACTATAAGGATAGGGTAGAGACAACCTTTCAGGAGCAGTGCCTTCACAGTACTCCGGTGAGACTATATAAGAATTTCGGTATAAATAGGGCGAGACACCCTGATGGAGCCATGTCCTGGAGCCGCAAACGTGGCGGGGGAGAAGAGAGATCCCCCCTATTGAGGAGTTAGGAGATCTGGGAGGGAGAGTGAGATGTCCGCGGCGAGTTGATCGGTGAGAGGATGAGTTGCTGAGATAGGAAAAAATGAGGGCCACCTCATCTCAGACGGAGCCAAGTCCGGGAGACGCAACCGACAATTAGTTTGCCGGCTCGCACAGTGCCAAGGTCAACGACCCCCCAGCTATCAGACCGATAGCCACAACGCCAGCACCCTCCTGCTTCAGTTGCAACTTGGACAGCTCTTAAACACTTCTGTGGGGATTCAGCTTTTCTCCCTAATAGCCCTGCCGGCAAAAAACGTGCTCACCTTCCAGTATCACGAATGCAGAAACATTTCATACCTTGTGGTGTTGTCTGGGGAAACTCCCAAGCACAAGAAGAGCCAGAGCCCCCACAGAGCATGCGCTAAATAGATCACGATATCTTTTTTATCTGGAGACTTCAGGAAATAAACTTCCTTAGGGTTGTAGGTACGACAGAGTTGTACACGATACCCAAACAGGATCGAAGCCTCCAGGCACCCTGTGCTGTCCTCTGGTGATGGAGTCTCTCACCATCAGCTGGCCGGACTTGAATCAGATTCAAGGCAGATTCTTCTGTCAGTAGGATGGATATAAAAGGGCAACAGGCTCACGGTTGCTCAGTCTTTATTTTCTTTATTTTTTTGCTCAAGTCGGCACAACGCCAATTATACAAATGGGGACGCAGCAGGATTTGTGGAGAAGTGCTTGGCCACGACTGGATGAGTCTATGTGGCCACTAACTACCAACTAGCCAGCTCAGCACGCACGGCACTAAGTTCAACAGCCCCATCAATGAACTTGCCACTATCTACCAGAGCTGCAATATGTCAAAGATAGGAGATAGTGCAGGCTACCATCTATGAAAATTTACCTATCATTTCTGTAAGTGGTTTGAACAGTACTCATCAAAGAAAAAAACATGACACTCTAGAACTGGCTCGGAAACAATTTTTATCAGGCGTGACGTCAGCACCATGATAGCAGCACTTCTAGACTTGGACGACTGACGTCAGATTCCGGTTCTGTCGATGTGACAGTTTGGGTTGTCAGCGCAACAGGTGCAGGTGGCAAGGTATATGGAAGGCATCAGTGGGGGAGAGGCTGAGAGATAACAAGCGGCCCCACCCTGGCACCGTATGGTGGCCGCACCACCCTCCTAACCATCCCCAAACCCTAATTACCAGTATTCTGTAGCTGACAGTCCGTCCACTGGCAGCGCCCTCCATGCAGCCAGTCACTCACGTAGACAAGACATCATCCCAAGGCCAAATCACTTTGCAAACCAATGAATTTGACAATCTAGGGGTGTGACATACGGCAACACTCGACGGGGTAAAATCGTGTATGAAGGCTATACGGCATTGAACAGCGGTAGAGTTGGTGAGAATTACTGAAGAGAACACAGGGGCACCTGCCAGGAGGGTCCAAAAACTGAAACCTTAACCACCAACAGGGCTATCACCGAAATGGAACGCGATCACGGGCCTCTCCCCATCCGACCAGCCGACATCTTTAACTTGCTAGTTGGAGATTTTGCCGCCGCGGCGCTGCCTTCGCCCTGTTCTGTTTCTCGCGGATTCCTCACACCACCACCCATGCGAAATGCGAATTCCTCTCTCGAGAGATTTCGGGGGAGGGCTGATTGCTGAAGGTGTTCGAAAAAGGGAAGGGAGGAGGGCTGCTTGAGCGAGCACCCCTTTTCTTATTTCGTTCAACGGGTAAAAATTCCCTCCACAGTCTGGATTGGACTTCAAGAACCAAAAGTTATGTAAAACTGCCTGAAAGGTACATACTTAGCTGCTACATAACACCACTACGTAGGTGGCACTTTCTGGGCTTCAGTTTTAAGTCAGGACAGTCTGGTCTAGACGATTCGCAAACTGGGTGCGAGGCAATCATTGAAAACCCGGCTTAACATTGTGAAATATCTCAGAAGTTCCCATGAACATAAAGGAAATAATAAAAAATTCATACCGACAGTTTCTTTCATCATAGCATTAAAAACAACGGAGCATTAAATTTGCACGGTTTTCTCTTCTTTTCCTAAATACCTCTGTAAAGGTGTAGGTGCCGCGAAGAAAAATTCTGAGAACCGCTGCCGCTGGTCTGTACAACTCAGAAGATGATAGGAAGGTTCTCAGACTATAGCCTTTTCAACGTACAACTCCGTATAGACTTCTCTACAGAAACGCCAAACAAAGGAACACGCCCGTCAACGCAGCCGTAGATGTGCAATGTGCATTCTTGCCTACTAAGTCCATGCATCGGATTAGACTTTCCCGTACGCGATGACGTTATTTCACCAACCTCAAACACCGACGTACTATATAAAATGTAAGCCACCCGCTCACGCAAGAATGACAGAAAAGGTAGGTTTAAAATGGCCTAAAGTGCGAGTCAGCCAGGCGGTTTTAGGGAAGGAAGGCCCTCTCCTTTAACAGCGAGAAAAAACAGAGGTGACGAAAATTTTGAGGTGCAAGAAAAATAGCATAAAAAATAGCAGGTAAGCTTTCAGGACGGTCCTCAGACCAGAGCCACGAAGCTCAGGGCCTAGGAAGGACTTGCAGAGTTTAATTGCGGAAGATGGAAAGTGATGATGGAAAGTAGAAACTGAGCCAAAGGGTAAACCCAAGCAAAAACAGTTTAGAATAAAACAGAGCCCAGCGGGGATGGCAGCGGCAATGGGAAGTCATTATGCATGCGGGCAAGCCTTTATCGAGAATCGACGAATCCTCCCTGCAGCAGCCCAGCAGAGCGAAAGTTCCCACACCCTCGCCCCTTCATTCATCGCAAAAAAAATTTGGTCCTTGAAGCCTTCTCTATTCTTTTTTCCCTAAGCTACTGATGAATCCTGCAGATTCCTCCAGTTACATTCAAGCTATGTCACTACAAGGCAGTACCTTAGTCTCTGCCTTGGGGGCGCTACGTCGCCCTCCCCCTCCAAATTACTGAAACTTTGCTTTTCCATTTATACTAGGCGGATGGTGGGTATATCGAAAAGTACAGCATCGGAAGGCACGATTTTCATTTCTTTGGAATAATAATAAACGAATCTATCCCCCCCCTCACACACTCAAAATTGTATCACGAATGATACATTACGAATGCTGAAAGAGTACAAGACTGCAGATTCCAAAGGAAAGTAGGAAAGCATAGAGAATAACTTAATGACATCAGGGATACACCTCGCATGCATACATTTTTCAATAACTGGAGGTGCGGTGAGGTAACGAACCCGAGCTTTCATTTTCATACACCGAGAGCAACGACTTGGCAATCGCAATCATGTCATAGAAGATTCCGAGAACTAGTCCTTGGCGCTACAGCCCTGGAAGGCCCAGTGCCCATAAGTGCTGGGTAGGGCCAGGCCCGGGTAAGATTCAGCAGGAAAACTCTCGACGAGCCTGGACTAGATTTTTCAAGAAAGTAGACAGCATCAGCTGTTGTCTTTATGGCGGCGGGTGGCTGGCTTTTGTCTCGTCCATGTCTAGAAGGTTTGGGGCTCGGCGGCAAGTTATCGAGCGGCCGTGTGACGTCACAAGCCGCCGACGCCCTGGGTCCAGAGGCCCCCCCCCCCCCTCCAACAACCCCCAACCTACGCAGTCACTATACACCCCACTCACTACGCGGGTACACGAAACCGCCCCTCCCTTTAAACCTAGAGAATGCCATCTTCACTTTCTCAAAATTTCAGGTTGAAAGTCCTCTTAAGTTGCCGTTCGGAATTTTATAGCAACAAACGGACATTAAAGAAATTAGTTCTTACTATTATGTTCTGGAGTAGAAACGGAATTGCCATTGAGAAAAGTTACCTCCTCAGAATTTCCTGCGTTGACGACGGAAAAAATTCGTATTGCGACGGGATTTGAACCCGATCCGCACCCTATATGATGAAGGGTACGGCAATATTTAACCATGGCGCTGAGGAGTAGACTACAAAGATGACAATGAATGAGCTAGGGATGTGGATACACTTTCACTGTTCTCTCTGAAGGCGCAAGGGAGTTCTCGTGGTCAAAAAAACAGGGGAAATATTCCACTAGTGAAGCAGGCGAAACAAAGGGAAAAGTTTGTACCTGATAAAACCACATGCTTGCGAGGAATGTAAGCATCCATCTCAACGGGGCTGAAAGGGTTATGGTGGAGGTCCAGGGTTACAATGACAAATTATCAAATAGCAGCTTTGAGAATGGCTAAGAGTCAAGAGGAGTCGAGAGTCATGAGTCAAGAAGAGGATGATATAGCTACAAAAGGCACTGAAATGCGCTCCACTGGTGAAGAACGGAACTCAGGTCCCAAACTTAAGATAAAGGGTTGAGAGGCGGAAAAGTCCATTGGGATGGTCTGCACGCGACAGGGAGGCTGGGGGGTGGCCTGGGTCGTTGACCTCAATGCCTATGGTGGCTGCCTCCCCACGCCTGTTTGCCCTCAAATCTCATCTGTGGCTCCCCAGAAATGAATTTCAACAAAGCCGAGTCAACTACCACTACTTCTATTTCCATTTATTTTTAACGAGGAAAGGAAGTCTCTACTGGGATAAGTTTTAACCAAAAAGACGTCGAATTTCAAACACGCATATCACAAGGCTTTAAGGTTACTCAGAAATTTCACTCCAACAACGACGCCGATGGTAAGGGACAACAGGAAACCTACTAGTCAACAATGCAAAACAAAGTGAGCCGTCACTTACAGTATTTTTGTGCCTTCTGAAACTACTGTCCTACGATATTTTACAAATTACTGAAGAAGAATGAAACCTACGTCACTGGGTCAACCGGGCGAATAGGGAATGCTGGCATGTGGCACCTAGTGAGTATCTGCTAGACTGCAAGAGTACGACTGAGTGCACTTGTGGGAGTAAAAGCAAATAATTATTATTACGTAAGTAGGGATATAGGTACTATGAAAAGGTATGCCGCATATGCAGGTGTTCTTCATGTTTATTATATTACGAGGACTTTTTCACTCTGGTAGGTGTTTAAGTATGTAGTTGGAAGATAGGGTTTGTGGCCTAAAATTTATTTAAAGTTGAGAGTGCATGATAGACGTACCGTTTCCTGCCCAGTTTTACCAGACGTAAAGATATTGTTTCAAAACCCACGAATCAAACACTTTCACCAGAAAAAAAGCACACTAAAATTTCCCATTTTCAGTTGATGAATAAGTTACAAGTACCCAAGTGACACCGTTTCAGAGTACCGCAGTCTCAAAAGACTTGGGAACCACAACACTTTCACCGCAGGAAAAACACGAAAACTTGTCCGTTTTCGCTTGGGACTCGGGAAGAGGGGTGCCGTAACCAAGTCCCGGTGCAAGTAAGTCAGTGACGTAGGAGGTATGCTGCACACCTGGAGGCACAGAAGGCACTGGAGGCACTGGAGGCACGCATTCTTGTGCGACCGAGGAACCTGTCGGCCCGACTCATTCACGGTGCGGCCACTGACTCCATTCACAATTCACAGATACCCGTATAGCTAGTACCTTAACCAAGAGGTACCACCAGGCCTCCAGCCAACTCCAGCGGTCCATTGGCCTTGCCGGCCGCCGGCTGATGCGCGGGCCCCGGAAACCATGTCACCGGCGCATGCCATCCATGCTTATACCCCGCCACGTCCTCTACCTATCCCTTCAAGCTCTCATGTCTCCATACCTTCTGACTTCTGACTGAAGAATTAAAATGCTGAGCGCCAGGGTAAATGTTACGGCAGGAATATTCCTCAAGGTTTAAAAAATTGTTCCGGCAGCATTTTTACAAAATTTTTAGCCGCTAAGCCTACGTAGGTCAAGGATGAACGGAAATGTGTCTGGACAGCATGTGGTAAGCATGGAGCACGGACGGGCCCGAGGGGGTAACCACTCCAGTGATTCCTTGGATTCCCAACGATATTCATAGAAAGATGAACCCCGAAGGTATAACCACTCCAAAAAATTCCAAGACTCCCTGAGATTTCATTGAGATTGAACCCACGATTCCAATGATTCCCAACGAGTGGTTAACCCCTCGGACGGGCCTTTTGTCGAGGATGATCATTATGATCAGTACTGAAGAAGGGATGATCCCTTATTCGAGGATATCAAGATAACACGTCCTTCAACCCGGCTGGTGGCTATGGAGGCAACAGACTCAAAGAACGAGCGATCACACAGGAGGTGTCAATACTTGGTTCCAACGTGCAGAGGAAAACCAGGTGGCGTCGCTGCTGCTAAAACGGGGGGTCCGATGCAGGGGTTGTTAGTAAAAGCGTAGGCACATCCCAAAATGGGCGTTATGTCCTCAGGGAGTGGTCACGAGACTGGGGATGCACAAAAGATAGGAAGAAGGATCTGGTAAAACCCAGCGCTCTACCACCTTCAAGAGGATAATTCTACCAAATGCCCGGTAGAGATTTATTGACAGGAGCGGTCGTTATCTGCTTCAGATCTTTTGATCAACCATAGGACTGGGGTTTGTTTATATTTGGTTGGTTAAAGGTCATGCCATCCATAAGTAATCATAATATGTCTATGCTGTAATCCGTAATGAACGGTGAAACTTAGGGTAACTGGCAGTTTCGGCTTCAACAACATTTCAACTTCACGGAGAGGCGTCTGTTCCCACGTCGGGCAGCACCAAGACAATGTTGCCAAAGGAAGCAAGTGATTGTTGATCTCTGTTTAGCACTGGAGTAGCTCCTCAGCCCTGAAGCCGCAGGCCCGTCACATGAATGCGCACATGACACTTTTGCAGCCATTCATTTAGAAATAAATAGGTAAAACATACAAACCAGGAAACCTCGAAGAGCCATGCGTATCGAATTAGAAGGAAGACCGAGGAGGTATTAAACCCCCTCATCAATTAACAGAAAATTTTAAAAGGAGAAGGCGCTATGATCATGACTGATAGAGCCAGTACTGCTGCATATGACTTGTATCTTTCTTGTTCCAATATCAACTTTACATCTTTTTCCTGAGCTTCGGAATGTCATCTTTCATTAACTGCTGGTTGGGACAGAAGAAAGAATAACTTACATTGATGTAGCCCTGGGAGACTGGCGGTCGGGCAGGCCTCACGGGGGTGACGGGCCTGTAGTAGGGTGGGTTGAAAACTGCAGGTCCCTGCACCAGTCCAGGGGCCTGCATTACTGCTTGCTGCATTACCTGCAACCCAAACCAGAGCTCAATCTCCAAAACAAACAAACCTCTGATATCAAGTTAACATAACCAACCCTAGACCCGGTTTTAGTATGCGTGCGTCACACTCTAGTTGAATTTGACCAAGCAACAAATCATCATCACTGACTTATGTTTGTGTATGAGTACCATCAGTGGTACCATTTCGGCCAGATGGATCCAAATGCTATTGCAGCAGCACTGGTATTCCATAATATTCATTTAAAGCTCAGTTCAGCTTCCAGTCAATAGGTACTTTGTAACAGTCCGATAACTAATATAAGAAGAAGCGCGTTGACCATAAAGTACAGTTAACGGGTCGTTCAACTGCGCAGCCAGTTCGAGCCTATAACGCAGGCATATGTGGCCGGTGGGGGTCTACTAGGCACAGCCAAATGTCATCCATGTCTTCATGAGAATTCCACAACGATGAGCTGTCTGCAACTCTCCGTTCTGGAATTTCCAGGGATTTCGATCTGGAAATTGTACACTTTACCGGCTTTGAAACTTTAAGTTTCCCCGAGTCTCAGGTTCGATGCCAATCATCTAGGCTAAGTTCTGTGAAGTTCACCCTCATAGGGGTTTTTACAGTTCAGAACCTATTCCTTAAAAACCTCTTCCCCCACTTTCTTGGATTGAAATTAATTTCCCTTTCCTTTACAAGAATACGCCAAAAGTTTCCATCCTGCTCGCTAAAGACGGCTGGGAAGCAGGTACTTGGTAGAAAGTTCAACAGAGTTCTTGAAAGGGCGCGTGGTCCCAGCGCCCCCATCGCCTCAAAGGCAGCACACTTTGTTGGGCCAATGGTTTCTATCTTTAAACAGTAGTTGAATTTAGTGGCGACCAATACCAACCATGGGCCAACGCTCTCACAGTTAGATACCTACCAACCTGCCAAAGGAAATGGGGGTGGCATGATGAATTGTCATCGCCAACCGTGAGGATTCACTATTCAGTTGGCCCAATGTTGGGAATTTGTCACCACTGTTCAGCTCTTCTTGTAAGAAACCGGAGGGGGGGGGGGGGGGGGGGCAGAAGGGAGGTGATGAAGGAGCCCTCATACTATCACACTTACCGATAGGGCGAATGTATTTTAATTTTTTTCATATGTAAGTAAACGCTGAGAGAAACTTCGCATTGTATCACAAAGCAACTAGAAATATGAGGAATACATGTAACTATACTTGTATATTTGAAGAAACTTCCATGACAAAGCTTCATGACACTGCTGTAGGTGTAGGCATCTACATCATTCCTGATTACTTCTAATCACAACTCAAAAGTCAAACCGAACAACCCCAAAAGACGTAAGAATAGAAATCTGAAAGTAAGCAACTAAAATCAAGAGGAAGTACACCCGGTAGTCCAGATTTTCAGCCAGTTTAAAGGGAAAGTAAGCGAAAATTATTCCACACCCTGAACCACCATTTTGAATTCGGAAAAAATTCATGAAAATTGCAATGATTGTACTCACAGGAATTTCATACTAAACAGGTACTCCGAAGTATTTCGCAAAGGCACTGATCAACACTATCACCTACTTCTTTACGGATAAATAGAAAAACACCGCTTAAACATTGAACAGCTAGGATTTAAGAAAAGTACGAAAAACTTGAAGTGGTTCGCAGATAGATTTTGACACTCAGCTGTGTCTGTGGAGCGCCCCTCCCTGCCTACCCGCAGGCGCAATTCCAAAAATTAAAGATCAAGTTATTAAGAATTATTTAAATAAATCCATTATAGTTTTAATAAAAACAACCTTTTTATATAAAATATTGACCATTTAACCTTTTACAATCGAAATAATCTTGAAAATCTTTATTTTAGCGTGGAAGGAGAAAAAACATTGATCTAGTTCCACGACTGCAAAATGACAGGAGGAATTTTTTAAAATAAAAATAAATACTGGAAAAAAATGGACGATAATTTTGTGACGGTTTTTATTAGATTTTTATTCATCTAATATTATTTTCTCATTTACTTACTGTTCAATTTACAAACAAGCTAGGTAGTTGTGTGCCTACAGGTTTTTCCTGTATTTTTGGAACCGTTTTTCACCTACGTTTTAAGGTAGGTCAGAATTAGGTACCTACTATTTCAAGACCCTTTACTAGTGTGTTAAAACTGTTAAATATATCCTTTTACGAATTTTACCCATTATGTCCTAGTTGAAACCGGTTGTGGGATTTGTGTAATCAGCTGCGTTGACTAAGTAATCCTTATCATCCGTACAATGAACGCTTCCATTCTCGAACTAGAGGTGTGGGCTGCTTATCACTGGGTGCTGAAGGACTATTCGTGTAAGTTATGCAGAGAAGAAGGACTTATAAACCTAATGGTGCGTACACATTATGACCGCATCACAATCCCAACCTTGTTCTGATGCCAAATAATGCGGGATTTCCGTTACAATAAATTCAGGTGCCAGGACAAGGTTGTGCTTGTGATATAAGGATAATAATGTGGACGCACTTCACCGCACTAAGCAAGCAGCTTGTACGCCTCATACTGTTTTGTCCAATCCTTGAAGAGCCCTCCACATGTGGGACTGAACCGGCCTGGCCGACGTTCACTAGATTTGGCAAGCATAGAAGAAAAAAAAACACAATAAATTGTGACGGGCCCTTACTGCCCTTAGCCAGTAGAGATGTCTACGTATTAGCGTTGGCCCTGATTGGGTGACATTTGTCCAGTAGTTTTAGTTGGGGCCATGTGTTGTAACCACGGAGAGATAGTGGATTTCTAGCTATGACAGTGAAGTTCCACTACAACAAGGATCACGCTGGTCCTTTCAGTTCGCTATAAGGGTGCGTCCCACCATGCCCAGTTAAAATTTAACTGGAGATTTACCATGTTAAATTTAACTTAAAAGTTAAATTTAACATGGTAAACATAGGACAAAATCTCCAGTTAAATTTTAACTGGGCATTGTGGGACGCACCCTAAGTATACAAATACCAAGGGAATTCCTATCCAAATATAATTGGACCCATTCTTTTGGTATCAACACCCAAACTCGCCTTATCTTGTAAAATTCACTTCACCCTTATTTTAATTTTCAGTACCAGCCTTCTCGCCACAAATAGTACAATGTTAAGCTTATACTGTCCATGTGTTTCTTTTTCAGTATAGCACTTGGCGTATTCAATGTCTAGTTTCACACCCTGCTTAATTTGCACCGACCACCTAGCTTACAGATTTAGTGCTGAATAAAATCGGTAAGTGTAATTTCAGCATGCTGTATACGTGGGTCAGACTTGTCGAACGTAAGCTTAGCTTTCAGGTATTCGTGTCTCCGTCACTGCTGAAATCAAATATGAAAACTATTTGCTGTAATTAAAAGTGGTAAGTTCCATTTAGTTGAGAACGGATTTTATACTTCAGAATTGTCATAGCTGAAATATTAGCAAACAGCACAAGGAAGCTCTATCAGCAGTGATTGGGAATAATTAAATCATCCGATCACTCACGTACCTTCACACAGTGAATGGTTATTTATACTTTTAATCAGAAAAATAGAGATCGTCTACAGCTCTGGAGCCTCCCTTACTAAATGTAAGGCTCTTGTGCATGGATAAGGTGGATGCACTTCATCCCACTGATGGCTGGTCCTCTTTATCTAACGCCAGGTGCTTGTAAATATTGCAGTTATGGATGGGTTCAAGGCACGAGACTTTGGGCTGCGCGCCCAGAAGAAAATCTTCAGCAAGATGGCCAATAAAAACGTTGCGAAAGTGTTCATCGATGAAACCTCAGCCAATTTACTGGACAACGTTTACAAACTGATAAAAAATTACGTAAGTTTCTTCTAGTCGGCCTTTATTCTTAAAAACATTTACTTCAGTTACTGTTATGCTCTATTTTTAGCTGACAACTTATCTTCGTACCTATATTACTCTCCTGTTTTTTTCAGACTGGGGAGAAGAAGGAAGCCGAGAAAGTTGTCAAAAACGTAATCAAGATCGTGATCAAACTTGCCGTGTTATATCGCCATAACCAGATGACGAAAGAGGATCTTGTATTGGCTGAACGTTTTAAGAACAAATTCAATGCTGCCGCGCTCGCTATTATCAGCTTTTACGAAGTAAGTCAGTCAGTAGAAATGATAGATATGCTGACAATAAATGCCAGGGTTGATAGGTACAAAGTAGATTAAATAGAGTCCTAACTTAAAAAATATTCTAAAATAAAAAGTATTATTTTATTGACATTAAAACTGGGAAAATTGTTTATTCTAGAGGCTGTAGATCCTCATTGACAATTTTCTGATCAAACTCTTGAACAAAGATCCTTTCAGGACAAATAATCCATTAGTTTCCTTGGAAATATAAAGAGCATTCTGCTGCTACCACTATGTTTATATCCTTAACCTCTGGTTGCAACGATATTCTGACCAAATAGCTTGTCCCCTGCTATTTTAAAGTTTCTGAGACATTCCGTTTTTTTATTCGTATTCGCAGATGGATTTTAGCTACGATCGGACGTACCTTATGAAGCACCTGATGGAGTGCCAGGCCGCGCTGGGAGCCATCGTGAAGCGACATCTAACGGAGAAGTCTCTACAGCGGGTCCAGCACGTGTTCGGCATCTTCAACGACGCCTGTTTCCTGGACGCCGTCTTCCGCCGCGATTCTGAGCACCGCGATCTTCTCGGCCTCATCGTCAAGGACATGAGCAAGGCTATGGACGCTGGCGAGCTTTAAGAGTCAGGTTTAATACTAAATTCTGTGGTAAACGCTTTCGTTTTATTTAATCTTCTGGTAAGAGGCGAAATACCATTTGGGAAGTTTATTACCTGGGACGGGATAAAGCAACTGTAAAAAAAAGTTATGAGAGAACCCGATGGGAAATGAGAATGAGAGACATCAATGGGTTGTTTTTAATGTCCATTCTGAGGAACAGATGCCATAGGAAGCAGGTGTTAACGCTTAACGCTGTGGTAGCCGTAATAGTCACTGGAAGTTCTTACTAATTCCCTTGCATTTGCCATAGTTTAGTACCTTGAGATAAGGGTGGGCTTCCACTGTGAAAACTAAAAACCAAAGCCTTTACCATAGAACCTCACCTTTGATCAAAATAAATATTGCGGGCTGTTATCGATCGAATACCAAAATTCTAGTACACTTTCTTTGCTAAATTGTGTAGTATTACTTTTATGGCTTGTATTCATAAGCATTGCATCTCTAGTTATGCTTTTTGCCATGACGGTTTTGTTGTATTAACTAGTAATATACACGTAGGATCAAATATCGATTTTGTAAATTTTTTCGGAAGAAACGATTTCTTGCCATACTCATAATAACTCAAGAACCTAGTCTGTATTTTTGCAAAATGCATTGTTCTCTAAGATAGTCTCCAACTATGAAAGCTTTAAAATTCTCCTTTGGTGAGGCATAAATGAAATGCTCAATCTTTGCTCTTTTTAATTATTTTGCACTTGATCTCGCCTTAAGCTAAGTTCACATGTAGGAACAGCCATTTAACGCAACACCTTGATTCGTATCAGTACTTAAGAGTAAAAACACCAGATTGTTTTTTTGCTAGCGTCAAATTGCAGTTAATGCAGTATCATTTTAACATGTGATCTAACAGTATCAAAAGCAAGATAAATTGATAACAGCACTAAGACGTGAAGGAACTAGATATTCCTTGTATACTACATTTACTAATACTGGAAACGACAAATGCTTGAAAAACCAAGTGGGGACAAATAGAATTAAGCGGCTACAACGAAGTTTGTTCTATTTTTTAAATCAGAGCTACGTACCTACTCAATGCATTATTTTCATTTTTTTTATGTTGTACCTATATTATGTTTTTAACAAAATAATGATCAATGAGCTTAGGTTTAGCCGTTGCTTGTGTGATAGCTCAAATTTGCAAGTTTTGTTCTTTTAAACTCAGTGAAACTATTTTAATGCTCATTTCCATTCCTCAGAAGATTTAATATATTCGTAGGTAATTCTAAACTACATTAGCTTGAGAAGGAATCTCAACTGAAGAGGCCTTAATGTCATACCATGACCTTTTTAACTCATACATCCATTTCATGTATTTTTTATTGTGAATACTCACGTACTGTAGTCTGTAGTCAAATATTAATCGTGTGTTATGTTTCTGTTTGTATTTATGCTTTTGATTGCACAGTATTTTGTACTTAATGTAGACATGGTAGGTACCTATTCTTGCATATGATCAGGTGTTTTATTGGGCGGTTTGGCATTTGGCAACTGCCATAAGCTAATCATATGGATAAGTGTGTATTTGTGTTAAACTTTATTGGGAAGTAACTATTGTGAAATCCACTCTGTCTGTTGGAATTTCTAAATTAGAGGGTTACTTCATAGATAGAGAAAGTTAGCGCTTTTTATTTATCGCAGTTCTGCCGTGGTCTCAATAATCCTATTTTATTAATGAAATGGCGATTGCCTTATCCGAATTCCGCCGCATACCGTAGGGTGTAGATAAATACATATGCCTAATTTCATGGTGTATATTTCGCTTATGGCTTATACTGCTTATAAAACTCGCCTTGGCAATACTCCGGGTTGTCATCTTTGCCCTCCATAACTATCACAGTGCTTTTGATAATACCAATACAATACTAGTATAGGTTGATTTCAGGCCTATCTCACAGCCTAATCAGCCTATTATATGCATTATTAGTTGTACCTAACTATGTATTTGTGTAGTTTCCCATGCTTATCTAGCTATTACACTGTGTTACAAACGTTCTCATTTGTGTGACTTTAGTGGGAGATATGTGACCTATTTCTTCTTCCCCAAAGCCTCTCCTAATAAGAATTTCATATACTAGATACCTACGAACTGCCTCTTGCTCAACCAAATAATGTAGGTCTTTGAATATGAATGTCCTGAAGCTGTCTTCACCTACTATTGAAAAAAGAAAACGTGCATTAGCATTTTTAATAATTGTTTATTCGAAGTGAAGACTACTGAAAAAACAATATTACACAAATTTTTTTTAAACTTTTGCGCCAAAGTTCTGCAACCACGAAATGTCGGGTCAATAGAATTTTGGTGTCTGTGTTTGGGAAATTGGGTTGTTGTGTGCCGGCTGTAACAAGAAAAATATTAATTTACCATGCCTGTCGAAATTTTGGATCATCAACTTAGAGGGATTCGAGTTCCAACAGAAAGGGATAACGTCTTCAAAGATGAATGCGTTCTTTCTTTTGACTCCCCGGTAAGTTTTCGTTAGAAATAAAAATTCCGACCCATACCAGGGAAACCGCATGAACTGAAAGAAATGCAATGGCATAATGTTAGTTTATTGCTTGGACCTGTCTGGATGCTATAAAGGGACATGTAGAGTACCTGTTTATTTCTGTAAACGTTCGTACTATTGTTATGGCCGAAACCTGTGTTGCTGACTCATCAGCTTTCCATTTTGTTATGAAAAATGACGTAAGGAGGGAGGGTTTATAAATTCTGTAGGTGTTTTTCTTTTTAAGTGGGGTCTCCCAGTGATGTCAGATCAGATGACCAATCAAAACCCTTGGCTTCCAGACGCTCTGATTGATTAGTGTGTCATGGCGTCGTGGGAGACTTGTTTTACATTGAAAGGAGAAAATCTCTATAGACGTTAAGTAGTAAGTCGGTAGGTGTACAGAAATGTTTTTCCTTGTTGCAGGATTCCGAGACCGGCCTCTACATTAGCCTAGTGTCTTTCCTTGGCTTTGGGGAAGATTACTATCAACTCTATTACGCGAAAACCAAGCACGCTGTATTTTTGCACCACAAGCGGACCAAAAAAGAACTGCCGGTAGGTAGCAAATCTATGTCTTCGTTTTGTTGCTTGCATGTAAAATCAAGTCTTTTTGATCACTGAGAGAAAATAATTCTGATGTACCTACTTGATGCCCTGACTAGTGATACACACCGTCAGTTCTAGTGGGCTCAGCATCTGTCAGATACGTGAATGTGGTGCCAAAAAATGTACCCTGTTATGTTTGATCCAACTAAGTATAGTGTTAACCAACGGGCTTTCTACTGGATTGACCCAGACAGTCCCTTGATACCCCCAGGTTCCCTGATCAACACAACTGAGAATTCAGAGAATCCATAGCCGAATAGGTTTCCTTTACAATGTTGTGTTACTGCGTTTTAGAAATCGGATGAAGAAGGTCCAGAGAAGAAGATCACAAGGTTGGCTATTGGAGTTGAAGGAGGGTTTGCTGCGGATTCCGGTCCAAAGTAAGACAGTTCTCTTGAGGAAGTACCTTCGCCGAAGTGTTTTCTCCCAGTCATTGAATTGGCCAACCTGAGTTGAGAGTGTTTCTATGCTACCGTTGACGTAGGGGCGTGTTATGTCATTGACCATTCAGTGTATCGAATGGCTCAAATACTCCGTCAGTTCAGTTAGTAAACAGATGAGTCAATAGAATCACGTGTGAGTCAAATGCAGATGTGCTGTGCTCGGCTTCGCCTCGCTTAGTCACGGCTTTGGCTTCAAGTAAAGACAAAAGTGGCACGAGAATGATTTTAATAAGGAAACTATTAGATATATTTTTTATTCTGCTTTAAGGTATGAGTATACAGACCATTACAACATCGTCGTGCTGCCTGGCCCGGTAACACTTCCTTTAGCTGATCCCAGTTTAGCCAGCACCGTGCGACTAAGCGCTGACGCCGTAATTGCAGCCACCTCCAGCTTTAAAAAAGCTGAACTGGATGCCCTGAACGCAACTTGGGACGGAGAGTTGCGTGTTGTTTCAAAGTGAGTATGAGACCTTTCTCAAATAATTGAGAATAAAACGAGGTAACTATCCTAAGTATTAAATTGGAGTAATTCTTAATTGTTTCTTTTCTATAGACATGCCAACAATTTGGTACAATTAGATACGGGAAAGAAGCTATCGGCGGGGGGTTGGAAATGTGAAAATTGCGATCTGACGACAAATCTGTGGCTAAATCTCACTGATGGCTCCATAATGTGCGGGAGACGCAACTTCGACGGCTCTGGAGGAAACAATCATGGTCTTGAGCACTATGAGACTACCAGTGAGTATAATATCACCTGTATTTTTCGGTGAAATAGATTGGTCAACAGGTACGGATCTTTTCTTCTTATTTTTATGTTCCCTACACTCAGTGGAAATCTCGTAAAAACGGACACAGTGTGGTAGAACTGTGTAGGGCACATTATTGTCATTGTCATTACGAATAGACACCAGTTTAATGCTACGCAGTTAGTAGACAGCTTTGTTAGTTTTTATTTTCCTCTGTTGTCACGAGCGAATAATTGGTCCCGCTTCTGATGACGGAAATATCTTTATTATGAAAAATACTTCCTGTTAAAACGGAATATTTGACAATATGGCCAATACAGCTGGTAACCTCTCAACGCGACTCTTCCACTGCTCTACACGTAGTTCACTTGTCGAAATGTCTTGTGGAGGGGGAACACCGATGCGACTATAAAACTCTGGGAAATTCGCCATCTGATGTAACTTCAACTTCTTGAATGTGTTCTGTGCTTCTCTCTTCAATTTACTGACTCAATGATTTTTTACAGGATTCCCCCTATCGGTGAAACTCGGCACCATTACTCAGGATGGGAAAGGTGATGTTTACAGCTATGATGAGGATGACTTGGTTTTGGACCCGCAACTTCCGAAACATCTAGCCCACTTTGGAATCAGCATTGGTCAGCTGGAGAAGGTGGGCTCTTGTCTTTGTATTACTTTGAGTGCAAAGGGCGATTACATTAAAGCACTCCGGCCCGTTAAATCGGATTCGGTTCTAATTGTATAATTCATTGTTTTAGACCGACAAGTCTATGGCAGAGTTGGAGATCGACTTAAATCAGAAAGTGGGAGAATGGGAGACTTGCCAGGAGTCTAGCAGTGCTCTCATCCCTGTATATGGCCCCGGCCGCACAGGTTTGTACATTTGTTTCTCTTCTGGACAGCTGATCGATTTTTTTCTATCATAGAATTGTGTGTCGTGGATACCTAGCTGCAACAAAACTTTGTGTTTTTAGGCCTTGTGAACCTGGGGAACTCTTGCTATTTGAATAGCGTGATGCAGGTGGTTTTCGCGGTGCCTGCTTTCATCCGATCTTTTGTGGACGAGTATCCGGCCATGGTGGATTCTTGTGACTTCCGTGATCCTGCCAACGACTTTCTTCTGCAGATGTAAGAATCCTTATGCATTAACCTTGACTTGTTTACATTTGTGTAAACTGGCACTCCTACCACCTGATGTGCATTTTTCTTCTTAAAATTAGGGGAAAGCTGGGATTCGGGCTTTGCAGTGGAAAGTATTCTCAGCCGCCGCCTGACGGAGCCCCTAAAGAACAGCCCGGCGTCAGCCCGCGCATGTTCAAACACGTCGTGGCTGCAGGCAATCGGGAATTCTTATCATCAAGTCAGCAGGACGCTCAGGAGTTTTTCCTCCACCTCATCAATGTGCTAGAGGTAGGCACGAACTGTTCGTTATTTTTCTCACTGCTCAAAGTGTGTCGTGTTTTAACTCACTGGGCTAAGAAGTAAAATGTCGGGAGCTTAAGTTACAATACGTCGCGATTCTTTGGGGGTGACCATTGTTGTTCCTCTTTGTAGAGACATAGCCGGCACAGAACAAATCCAGCAGATGTGTTCAAGTTCCGTGTGGAGGATCGGTTCGAGTGCACGGAGAGTATGAAGGTGAAGTACACGTCGCGCACTGAGTATTGCCTTCCGCTCCCGCTTCCTCTCGACGCAGCAGTTAACAGACCGCAAGTCGAGGAGTATGAACGGCTCAAGAAGGACAATCCAAGACTGTAAGTTTAGCCTCTTTTGGCCCTACGCAGCACTTTGTTGCCATCTAGCCACCTTAAGGAGCTAATTCTGCATGGAAAAACACTCGTCCAGGCAATCTAACTATTGCACATCAATATAGTCTCGGACACTGGATCTGTGATTTGCCTCATGTGTGGACGGCATCTGAACCCCTACCATTGGGAGATATTACTGGCATCATTCGTTCTTCAAGGAAGTATGAAGTTTCTCTTAATCGCTTATTTTATTACTTATCATATCCTTTTTTTTCGAAATTAAGGGTCCGCTATACCTGACGGTGCATTTTTTACCGCCCATAAGATTAACATTGCGAGCGGCGATTCATTTTCAAGGTTTACCCTTGGTTGGAAAGACACAAAATTTGCCTGTACCTAGCCCTAACAATGTTCTAGGGAGTGTTCGAAGTAGATTTCCCATTTTTTTTTACTGGTTTTCGAGATACAGCACTTTTCTTGAGGTATGCGATGCTAGCATTTGCAAAACAGTTGCAATAAAAGAAACCAGTGAGAAATTGGGAAATCTGCTTCGAACACTCCCTAGAACATTGTTAGGGCTAGGTACAGGCAAAATTTTGTGTCTTTCCAACCAAGGGTAAACCTTGAAAATGAATCGCCGCTCGCAATGTTAATCTTATGGGCGGCAAAAAATGCATCGTCAGGTATAGCGTCCTCTTAATCAAGGAAGGTTGCGACATTGTTAGTAGTCCAACACCCGCGTGGGCCGAGCCAATAAAATTTTTATTCCGTGTGATATTTTCAGGGAAATAGTCCGCCCCTTGATTCGCCTGCAGTCGTGCCTAGAGGGTCTGACGCAACCTGAGTTGATTGACCAGTTTTATTCGTCTGCGCTAAAGCGGAAGACGGTGGCGCGCAGAACCATGCGCCTGGCTACATTTCCCGACTATTTGATGGTCCACATGAAGAAATTTGCCGCGAAGGACGGGCAGGCTGTCAAACTTGACATTGCCGTCGATGTGCCCGATGTTATAGAGTTGGATCAACTTAAGGGTAAATATACAGCTAACAGTACAATTTTTCTTATCGTCATCTTTTGAAGGAAACTGTTGTATTCTCTTTTTCTGCAGTAGAATACCGTAACTAGTTTCTGGTGATAAAAGCCTTCATTTCAGAAAAGAAAAAAAATATCCTGAAGTTTCCTCAGAAAAAAATAAACCAGAATAATCAGAATGCAGTGTGACGTACGATCTAGTACCAAGCCCCTAGAACTGAAGAATACTCCCTTGACGTTGAGTTTTGTTTTGAAGGGGAGGGTCTGCGACCCGGAGAGGAGCCCCTGCCTGATGAGGAAATGCCGCCTGTCCAGCTGAACCAGGAAGTCCTCAATGGGTTGGTCGAGTTTGGATGTCCTCTGGAAGCCGCCAAAAAGGCCGTGTTCTTTACTGAAGGAGTCGGCTTACCCCAAGCTTATGAGTGGTATGAGCAGCACATCAGCGATCTCGATCTCCTGTCACCGTTCGTGCCGCCTGGTGGTCAGCCCGCCAAAAGTACGGTTTGCCTTAAAACATTTAGTGTGAAGATTTATTGCAATTCACTGCTGCCGCATAAATGAGTGCAGCAGTGTCACTTCCAGAGTATTGTTTATTTATATCACTGCAGTGGTATTTCAGACTAACCCTAATTCTTGTCCAGCAGGCGGCAGTGTGAGCGAGGAGGCCGTAGCCATGATCGTATCGATGGGCTTCACCCCTCAGCAAGCGACCAAAGCTCTCCAGCAGACGGACAACAATCTGGAGCGGGCCTGTGACTGGATCTTCTCACACCCAGAGGACACTGGAGAGAGCGATGTCCCGGCAGACCCTTCGGGCGGGTTCACTGACGGAAAACCTAGTGAGTACAAAGGGATAGAAAGGGAAATCACGGGCAACCATTTTGGCGCCACGTATGTATATTCCTTTAAAGAACGCTTCAATATAGGAAGTGTGTGGAATGTCTTTTGTAGCGGCACTTTAGAGGCAACTCTTTGCGCTCAACTTGACGATTTTGTCTTCCAGAATACCGGCTGCGAGCGTTTATCACGCATATGGGAACATCGGCCACGGTGGGACACTACGTCTGCCACATCCTTCAGGACGAGCAGTGGATCATTTTCAACGACAACAAAGTTGCTTTGTCCGTTCATCCACCCAAGGAGTTGGCCTATCTGTACCTGTATGAGCGCATTGCTGGTTAGCCAATACCCTCGGACAGACATTTTGATGGTTAAAATCTATAGCACCGGCGGTGCATAAAGATTGCAGGACGTTATGAAATAAGGACTTAACACTGAATGCAAACAACAGGGGTTTTCTTTCTTCCTCTTAGCTGTGCGACTGTGTCGGCTGTGCTCACGCGAGGCTTGCTTATAGTTCAGGGTGACTATTGGAAGTAGTTTTATTTATCAATAGATAATTTTTCCCCCTTAAGAATGTCTTTTTAAGGTCAGAAACTGGTTTTATACGGGATTTGAAAAAAAAAAATCCATATCACTCGATTGTTAGCGTGTCCAAGGGTTTCGAATGGAATGATGCTATCATTAACAAACTACTCCATAGCCACCACTGCAGTCTCGGAACACCACTTATGCATGATTTTCTACTTCGCCAGTCAGTCACTACAAGATGCCTCCTTGAGCTGAGTGGTCTTTTCCATCTAAACCCACCAAAGCGTCATTCTGTCTTCACACCTTCTTATAATTTCACGAACTTTTAAAGGAAAGCCACTTTGGTTCCGTGCAATGCATTATAATAATTCGTGTTTCAAACAGTTTAATTTTTAGTAGCGTTTAGATAGACTGGCATACTTAAAGGGGTCAGAAAGTCGCTCTGTTCCCCTCACTACCAAATTTTGGTACTTCTCTCAGTGAAAACCTATTATTCACCTTCCATCGGAGGTTTGAAAGAAATTTATAGGAAATGAACAACTGAGAAATGCGGCATGTCTGCAGACGGCCGTTGAGGCTGCTGGAAGGTGTAGATTACAGTATCTTGAGAATAACGAATCATAAACAAATGTGACAGTGCAAGAGTTTAGTTTTAGCTTTGACAGTGACAAGAACGGTTCCCTGACTTTCCAACTCCCATAAGGAAAATTTTTCACAGAAACGAAACCATGTACCTCATAACACTCGCAACGAGATGCCCGACTTTTTGTACCGTGCTTATTGCTATACCAGAAACAGACAACGCTGTTTTCTTTCCCTCTATGGGTACCTACTATAAAATATAACACCAAGGCATGTACGAAAAACACTGATGTACTTAGGTGTCTACAGTTTGAGTGTTGTGTGAACACCAACAGAAAAAATTGCGGGGCTCCTATTGTTCTCGATTAAAAATGGGATTCTCATAGTTCACAATTACAAATTACTAAGAATAAATAGATAAGCGCCAGCAGAATAAATTTCAGCGTCCATTTTCTGAGGAAATTGTTGGATATTTAATTTTTTTGAAATAAATAAGTCTTTGTAAGACTGAATACACATTTGCAACTTTCAATTTTTTCCGACTATTTTTTGAGGACACTTGGATATTTAACTGTTCTGAAATACAATATGTCTTTCAAACGGCAGAAATTAACTAGCTATGTTGCGATTTTACGATCGAGTGATTTCTGTCAGTAAAAAGTTTGTCTGATCGTAAAATCACCACACAGACATATTATATTGAAGAACATTTGAATATCCAACAGTGTCATCAAAAAATGTAAACAATTAGCAAATGAATATTCAGAAATTAAAAACTAGGTTGTGATTTTATGATCGGGCAATTTTCGACACAAATCATTGGAACCTTAATATCACAATTTTTATTTTAAAAAGACATTACATTTCAAAATATAAATAAATGTCTAACAGTTTACTCCGAGAATGGACATTAAAAAACGTCGACAGGCGTATGTATGAACATCGAAATGTGCGGGCACAGGTAGTGACTCTGCAGTAACGGACACCAATAAACCTACATAAACAAGTTTCTACATATTACTCCCAGTAAAATCAATTTCTGGGACTCATTACTTAGTTTTCCAAGACGGAAGTCCCAGAAGAAAAGTGAGAAATTAATACAACGCCATAAATTACTCGAGGAAATGTGTAAGAATGTCTCCAGCTGAAGAATGTAACATACTGCAGGAGAAGTGAAGTTCTAATGAAGTCCTCCAGTCTGTTCCTGGTACACTTCAATTACGTCATCGTTCTCCATCTCCAGCTATAACAAATCAAACAAAAAAATCGTTCATTGCTAACTATTAGACACGGGTCACAGCATTTTTTTTTGTTAGATCTCAGAGGGTTCACGGGAATACTTGTGGGGGAATAATTAATTTATAGTTGTGGGAGAAGGGCAGTTTGGGAGAAAAATGTTAAAAGATTTTGAATGGAAGTGACATCGTCTGCTAAAATGGAAGGCAGGCCTTTGAGGGCTCTACGGCTTACCTGCAGAGGGGACTACAGCACTTTTTACATACATGCCTAACCTCTTGAAGTCATGACATGCGGGGCCGGCAATTTGGCCCTAAAAACCAACTACAACCCACCTGCTTCGGTGTTTCGTCATCGTTAATCCTCTTCCCGTCAAACAGGAACCTGAGTGACGTAACGGGAACTCCGACCCGCTCACTGTACGACTTCTTCAGCTTCCCCATCTGGGTCGTCATCTTTACTCGGAAATGGATTTCATTTGAGTCCTGCCAAATAACGGAAACAACGTCAGTCTAACGGAGATATTATTACAAAGGATTTCGTGACCGGCTATTCCCAACTAGAACCCTCCCAAAGTGAGACACGTCCCCGCTATGGTAAAAGCAAACTGCCACCGGCAAGTGACCTTGAACTTTTCATAAACCTATTCCACTTCGTGCTGGAGTTATGATTATGTAGTACTGGGTTTTACAAGCAGGAGGTAGATAATATCTGTTTGGTGTGGTGCCACGGAACGGGCTCGGTGGAGGCTCCTCTTCAGGGTGAAATTCGGTTAGACTTGCGATGGTCTCAATATAGAGAACTCGTCACAACAAAAATTTCTTCCCGGCTCACCCTAAACGGGCCTCCGAAGCCGTCCAACAAGTCAAGGTCGTATGGTTCAAACATTTGAGTCCCGAGAAAACAAGTTAATAATGAGATAAAGAGTTAACAAAAATGTCTCATTTCTATTGTAAACAGAATTCAGACGTCTGCCTGTACTTCCTGACGTAGGCAAGCAATGACAGGAGCACTGACAACAGCGCAATGCTGACTAAAAAACTGGTACCTTGACAACTTTGCTCTTTTACAAGACACCAATTCGCAGATAATGCTACGAAATGATTAGCAAGGCACATGAAACGTTTCTAACAGAGGCTGCGATGTTAGCAGGTAGGTAGGTACTTACTAAGCCACCCATGGATGCTGAATACATGGAATTCACCCACGGATGTTAAGGCCACGTGCCAATATGTACCTATTCCTACCCACTACAGCTCAATTTTCCCAGAATATTATTTTATCAGTAAGGTGACTCAAACTGCATAGTTACTCACGTTTCCAACGACTTTCAGCTTGATGTAATCGGAATTGGCGTCCCCAGGACCAGCGTCAGGCTGCTGAAACAAATAGTGTGCAGTAATCAAAAACGCCAAACAGCACGCTGAATATAGTTATTTTTTATTTCAATTTTTGTCCGACAATCGTATCATAATTATGAACGCTATTTACCTGATTATCGCTCATTATTAAAAGGTTTTAAATAAGTTTACAGAATGGACAAAGCCACCAATGAACAGATCTGGAAACAAGATGGCGGCCCGGCTTCTTCACTTTCAAAAAAGTGTACTACGCTAGCGCCAAAAAATGGCGCCAAGTTTAAATTTTTGAAATGTGGAATTTTATTTTTCGAGCATTCCTACATTACATATGCATTTTATTTAAAAAAAAATACTTACATTATTAAAGTATTTAATATTATTAGTAAGAAAATGCCTATAATCTTGGAAAAAGCTTCAAACCTATTACCATTCATTTCCGGTTTACTTACTCTATGGCCGTTGACCGCTGTTAGGGCGGGAAATACTTTTGACAACTTCTGATCATTCAGATTTTTGAAGTTACGAATTTATTAATAATTGAAATACAGCCCTCTTTCTCTTAATTATTTTGCTAATATGGTCCCTACCAAAGGACAGAAATTCAAGTAAATAGGTTAAATAGATTTGTAATAAACGGATAATTTAATCTGCGTCTATCAACGCTTTTTGGTTTACAGCTCTTAGATCCTTGACGATGTCCGCAAACACGTATTCAGGGGCTTCCTCCGACCAAATAACATCAAAGTGATGGAAATTTGGAAGTTGCCGCACTTTCAAGTTTCCTGGGAACTGGGGTGGGAACTGGAGGAAATCCTAGAAAGAAAAGTTTAGCAATGTGATCATTAGCGCAGTTAACCTTTTATTTTTACCTAATTATACAAAGAGGGGTGTGGAAGGGGAGGCAAGAGTTGAAGCAGCAACCTAGACATGACTTCTTCAAAACTGAAACTTGTAAAAACTAGTGGGACTTGCACGCGATGAGATAAAAATGCAACTAGATAACAGGAAGATTGAACTGAAAAGCAAACAGGGAATACCGACCTGCGGAGGGGCAACAACGTCGGAACCACCCACGTAGGCTGTGACAGGAACGACGACATTACTCAAATTGTAGAGAGGAGGCTGCGAGGAGTTGTACCTTTCCATGTTTCCAAGGTGCCCGTAATCCCTCATATGGAACTTGCCTGACAAACACATGGTAGGTACTTTTAAGAAGTAGGTTATCAGTAAGCATAGGTATGTACCTATAAGTATTTTCCCACCCTCTCGCTAGACTATGATGTCACTACGTATGTCAACCTATGCCTAACCTATCCCGATACGTTACCTATATCTCGTACAGACCTACTTACCTACCTGAAATGATGTTATAGTAAAAGTGGTTTAAAACGTGCCGATGCATAGTGTCCGGAAATTGGCCAATTAAAATTTCGGGTGGAATCTGGAAAAAAAAAGAACAATAAAGTTTCCTACGTCCTATTCCGCTTTCCGCCAACATCCTCTACCCATACCTACAAGCTGTGCTACGAGGTACCTACTCTAACGATGTGTATAAGGTGCCCATGCACTTACTGTTATGTGACAAGCTGTTGTTGACCCAGACAAAGAATTAAATAGTGCCCTGAAGGCAAACTCTGTAAAAGAGTTGGGCAGCAAACTGACAACACTATGAGCCAGATAAGAATTAATTCTAGCCTTGCTGCTGGACACCCATAAGAAGTCAGCCAGCTTGTCGCTCATCACCTGAAAAAAATAAGGTTCGACAGGGTCACCCTTTACTGCTCGCATTATCTTAGTCAATTTTTCGATTCTAATTTTTTTCAAGTTTATCAAGATGTTGAAGGCGATAATGGATAACTATTTTAACCTAAGTACTTTAAGTTTAATTTAAGGTTGATAGCGTGGAGTAGAATAGGGAACGCGGTGCAGCAGGGCAGCGGGGCCGAGCTCTGTATCCTACTCCATGTTACCAGAAACAGTGGCGCGGTGAGTTTTAAGTAATAAATCGGGTTCTCAAGTAGGCACGTGATCTAACCCGACCCTTCTTTTTGCAGCAATGGCCGTCAAATTATTAAAAAGGTCGTTTAGGTCGGCGCCTTACCTGGCTACTCTCATTTCAGTGAAAAGCTATACTCACGTGAGTGTTGATTAAGTACATATATTCCATGAGCTTATGAAAAATAACCGAAAATGGGCTCCGAGTAATGACTGGCGCCAGCGCTATCACATGGTTCAGCTTCTGATTGTACTCAGGTCGGGCGGCCAGGCCCGCAAACAAAAGAGTGGTTCCCATAGAGTGACCGATATAGCTCACATTGCTGTATCCTGTCGCACCGATCACATAGTCAACAACTGCTGGTAGATCTAGTGTCCCCATTTCATGGAAACTGAAAGGAAACATTTAGCTACGTGCAAATTACGAACTCCTGCCAGGAATACTAGGTATACAATACAGTACAATACCTACCATTGTTGACTTTTTTGACATATAATTTTTTTTTAAAGAATCGGCACTATAATATGTCTCACCTGAAGTCATTAAAAGCGATCGTGGCCGATGTGTCCAAACTCGAATAGTAGTTACCTCGGACGTTTAGTAACCAAATGTCATAGCCTTCTTCAGAAAGAATAAATGCTGAAATAGGACAAGATTCTTTAGATATGCAGGTAAAGAAATGGCGGATGCTACAATACTATAATGGACAAAAAATCATTGTTTCCTACTTAAGGTACGAGAGAGCAAACTTTTCAGCTGCCTGTGGGTTTGGAGAGCCCAAAGGGACATTGCAACGAAAACCTGTTAAGAAACTTTGAGGAAGTTGAACGTTGTACAAATAACTACTTTTTTACGACGTCGTCCATAGCCGCATACGTCATGGGGTAAGAATGGCAAGATAGGGAACATAGTGCAGCTAATAGGGCCACAGTTCAAGCTCTCGGCGCACCATTGCCCCAGCAGGTCGAACTCTCAATCCTACCCTATGCTCTGTGCCCATGCTATCGAGAACAGCGGCGCGGTTGACTGTGGCGGAAAATTCATACCAACCTAAATCTTTTCCAGGTCCCTGAAACACCCAAATGCTCGATGTACATGTGAAACCATGCTGGAAAAGTACGGGTGGCCCAGAAGAGTGGTTGGCTCCTCTCTTGTGAGGGATTCGGTGGATGTCTAGCAGAAATCCGTCTTCTGTGCTGACGATATGAGTTTCCACAGGGAAGCCATACTCCCTGATAAAATCGGTCTGCAAATATTAACATATATTTTTAATGGGAACTAGGTAGATACCTAGTTATTATTATACACTTGCGTGTGCATTATCAGATATACCTTGACCACTATGCAAGGAAAGTACCTATAAAAGTCCGTCCGTCTCTCCGCCGCTTTTTTCTTTGGGAAATGTGTATAGGAGGATTTAATAAGTTGTAATACCAATATTTTATCTAGGTATACTTTCTGGAAGCGAGACATCGAATCTCAGGTTGACTCATTTATTAAAAATTACCAAAGTTACTTTACCTGCCAACGTGTAAGAAACTTGAAGAGCCAAGTTTGATAGTAGGTAGTGATAATAGAAAGACGGGCAAGAACGGAAAATTAGAAAACTGTTGTCTACATTAGTAGTAGTTAGGTAGGTTAAGAGGTAGTAAGTACCTATATACAGTAGGTAAGTACCTATAATAGGCACATATATGTATAAATAAATGAGTCAACCAGATTTTTTTATATTTCGCTTCAAAATAATGTGTTTTAGGTCCCCGACAACTCATTTTCCCACATCGCGGAAAAATCCAGCTAATCAGTGGTGAACAGGTTTCTTATCATTTGCCATCTTCCGTCGGCACGAGTAGGTAAGTAACCTGTGGTTCCTATTTGTACCTACCTATAACGCATAGGTAAACCTAGGCAGGTACCGGACATGACTTCTGATACCTACCGACGCAGAGTATACCTATACCATAGCTGTGAAGAAACTTACAAAGAAAACTGCATGGAAAAAGTGGCTATAGGATCTATATAGGTATATATATCTATATATATCTATACCTATACCGAGGGGGTCACTCCAGTGATTCCTTGAGATTCCATAAAGATTCCCAACGATATTCATAGAAAGATGAACCCCGAAGGGGTAACCACTCCTAAAAATTCCATGCAGATTTCCAATGATTCCCAACGAGATTCCCAACGAGTGGTTAACCCCTCGCTACCTATACCTACTTTATATTTTTATGCTAGTGCCGGAGTTGGTACTTAAGGCAGCTGTAGCTCGTAGGTAGGTACTCGTTGTTTGTTGTATGCCTGGTTGAACACCATAGGAGTTTTGCGAAGCTAAGTATAGAAGTGGGCCGAAGCCATTAATATCCATGCCGTAAGTGAAAAATATTCCTTACCTCAGAGATTCGAACCCAGACCTCCCCGGAGAGGACCCCTTTGACCCCTCGGCCATTGTATCTCATATTATTTTCTACTCACCGTTTCGTAAAATACAGGGGAATTTGCTAGGAAGGAGCCAGCGGAAAGCCAATAGATCACTGAAAAGATGACGGGAACTAGGCACACCACGGTAGTACCCTGGCTGCTGCCAAAAACCTGCGCACCAATCTTCATGACAGCTTCTCCGCGGCGCGGCGCCGCTTCATGTGGTAGGTACACTGAGAGCTTGCCACTAAGCTGGGCGGCCTTATGGGAGCTTGCCTCTGAACCTGGCGGCTTTTTTTCAGCTATGCCAACAAGTTAGAGACTGGTCTGTTTCCGGTGCAATTCCTACAAGATCCCCCATTAAGAGGCCAAAGCCTGCACTGCAGGACTTTGAAGATTTCCTATACGTAACGATAGCTACAATATGACAGTTACCGATGTTCTGTTCTGGAGAAGAACAGGGAGTGGGAGGCCTTTCTGGAAATGGCAGAGGAATCTGTGGAGGAATCTCCTCCAATAAACAGCGCTTTTAATATATTACTTTTCACTGTCCATAGATCAACCTATAGGTTTTCAAATTCTGCGTTTTTCGTTCCCTATCGAATAAGGGATTGGGAATCTCGTTGGGAGTCATTGGGAATCTTTATAAAATGTCAGGGAATCTTGGAATTTTTTGGAGTGGTTACCCCTTCGGGTTTCAACGTTCTATGAATATCGTTGGAAATCTTTATGGAATCTCTGGAGTGGTTACCCCCTCGGAATAAGCTCTTCACGAAAGTGCTTCGAGACCTTTGAGTTGAGACCACGTAGAACGTGAAGTATTATACTATAGCAACGTTTCTGCAATGCCTCCAAAAGCCTCATAGGTACCTCATAAAATAAAATAAAAGTAACAACGTTATCGAAGAAATGTTCAGTGTCATGCCACTTATTTTAACCCATAAATAACCGTTTGGATTCGTAGGCTGTTCTTTTAGGTTAGTCAGTACAGCGTACCAACAGCTGCGACGGAATGAGGGCCTAGCCAGAAGTCACATCGCTGACATAAGAAAAAGACCTCGCTGGCAGAGGCCGAAGTGACGACATGGCTGTGCTATCGTATAAATTGTGCATTATTTCTTTTGTAGTCGCTTACATCGCTTACAATTTGTGTCACTTGGATTACTACGTACCTGAAGAATTCTCTTACCTCACAGTAAGCTAATGAATTGTTTCTAGTCAGCAGTCAGTGAAAAATGTAGCATATAGTGTTACTTCGTTCTATGGCAATACAAGATAGTGTAGGAAGGTACGAACCCAATTAATTTCTAACTGACAGATAAAAGAAGGTTTTAAACTGTATAAGATTAGTTACTGAGGGAAAATGGACGAAGGGCAGAAAAATCGAAATTTGACAATAACTCCTAATGGCGTAACTTTTAGATGAGTTGTCCATTGTGTTGCGCTCGTATTCCAATTTGCCTCCAGTTGCCTAATAGAAAGAATACCGAATTTGAAAATAATAAGACCCATAGTCTATAGTTTCTATCGTAAGTAGCAACCAATTTTCTCACTATGAAAGGCCTCTTCTGAAGAGGGTTCATGTTGCTGACAGAAATGCTCTTGAAATAACCATAGAGCCATTTTTTTTTTCAGGTGGACTACATCAAGAAATATGGTTACGAATTGGAAGAACATGTGATAGAAAGTGCTGACGGATTTGTGACAACGATATATCGAATTCTGTCCCCACGTAAACGTGGCAGGGATGGTGAGAAACCAAGGAAGAGGGGGCCACCAGTACTAATCGAAGGGGGGATCTTCTGCAGTTCTGATGTCATGGTCCTCAAAGGACCTGGTCGAGACATTGGTACGTACGAAGAAACAATCCATTTTTTTGGCCAATTAATCAAACACAGGCGGCGCGTTGTGCTCGAAATTCAACTGCTCCCTTATCCTCGAGGGGTTAACCACTCTTTGGGAATCTCGTTGGGAATCATTGGAAATCTTTATGAAATCTCAGGGAATCTTGGAATTTTTTGGAGTGGTCATCCCTTTGGGGTTCATCTTTCTATGAATATCGTTGGGAATCTTTGGAAATCATTATGGAATCTCAGGGAATCTCTGGAGTGGTTACCCCCTCGCTTTTCCTGTTCAATGTCGCTTATCTCAAAGAATTCGGGTCAGACTGTACCTCCTTTATAACCGTGTAGCATGCACTGGTTCTATAGAAGGACAAGGTTGAGGTACGGCAATGACATGAGGTGAACCATCTTGATTTCGCTCAAGTAAAAAAAACTCGCATGATCTTTTGCCCTGAGTGTCACGGTCGTTGCTATAACGCTGAGACAATAAGGGACCCCAGATTTTCCCGAACAAACTCCACTTTCATTTAATGATTGCTTGTGCCTTCTTCCAGGATTTATTTTAGTAGATGCAGGCTACGACGTTTGGTTGGGGAACTACCGGGGAACAAGATACAGTACTCCTGGTCCTAATGCTAACCATTCAAATCCTCATTTAATGTATTACGGGTAAGTCGATACAGGAAATACGTATATACTGAGTGGTATAACAAAATGGCTGTTGTGTCCCACAAAAAAAAACCGTGTTGCTCAATATCTTTAGGATACCCCCCACTGTCGTCTCCTGTAGGCTGTAGGTACCTATGAAATGAATTCAGTATTCAAAGTAACCTTCATCCCTTGCGGTGACCGACCCAACCATCAGCCTCCCCCAAATGACTGATGCATTTTTCTTTTCGGCAGGTATCACGAAATGGGAATTTACGATTTCGCAGCCACCATAGACTTCGTCATAGCAGAGACTGGGTTCGAGAAAGTGAACGTTATAGCAGTCTCAGTAGGAAGTGGCAGCCTTCTCGCCCTCCTCGCGTCCAAACCAGAATATAATGCGAAAATCAGCAAAGCTCTTCACTTTGGCAGCGGGCTCGCCTTGAAACTCGACAAATCCTACCAAAAGCTTTACTTCTGGCTCTTATGGAACGCCCCGGTAAATTGAAGAAAAAAAATTGTCTACAGATTTTTCCATAGACCTAGTGCTCGAACATAGAAACAGGACCCGAGATTTCCTAGCTTCCCAGGCACTTGGACCAAGGTCCGCGTTGTACGAGGGGGTAACCACTCCAGAGATTTCCTGAGATTCTTCGAGAGATTAACCCGAGGGGTTACCTGCAGAAATTTCCAAGATTTCCTGAGATTCCATAAAGATATACAAAGATTTCGTGAGATTCCCAACAAGATTCCTGGAGTGGTTAACCCCTCGGCGTTGTGCTACACCCAACTCCTGGTACAAATAGGTGATTATTCTAAGTTCCGATTGTTTTATTCCATTAATTTTGTCATGTTTATTCCAGTGGGTAGTCATGAAAACAAAAATTTTGGAGCCTTTTCCGTTGAGGTCTTTGTTGGTGCTGTTGGCGTGTGAACGGACGTTTCTTTCAGGCGCCTGCATGAGGCTGCTGAATGAGTCCACAGGGCTGCCCGACGGTAACAATAAGGTAAAAAGTGACTCAAACTAGGTATATGAGAAATTTTGCACAGTTTTTTCTTGCCCGATACTATTGTAGAAGTTTTTGAAAAATCATAGAAGTAGAATTATTTTTAAACTGAAAAATCTAACGCACGGTATTGTCAGAAGTGTAAAAGTAAAACTTTCTTTATCAAAACTCATTCACTTCCTGAAGCGTGAGCTACCAGTTAATGAGTATTTGTTTGCTTCAGACATTATCTGCAGTGATGCTGACCCTGCTGCCATCTGGAACTCCTGTTGGTGTTGTTGATCACCTCATGCAGCTGTCTATCCACGGTATGTTTAGTGTACCTATAAAAAATGTCAGTTCGGGGGCCGCGGGTAATTTTTTAGTCCAGGAATCCACGAAAAAATCCTCCCCCGATATGCCCAAAAATAGAAGTTTTGGGGAAGAGAAAATTTTCAGGTTCGAACGTAGTGGCAACCCCAAAAAAGTCGACAATAAAAACGAGTAGACACTATAGAAGGAAACTGTAACAGGGTCGTGATACAATGGCTCGATCTGTCAGTTATTGAATCCGACAGACCGGGAGAGCGGTATAAGAACTGAGAAACCGCGTGCTGTACTTAGGAGTTCTCCCATAGAGGAGTTTAGTCTAAACAGCGGCAACAGCAATCTGCCTTGTTTTTTTTTGCAAATCGTTCTACAAGCATATTGCGTGCTAGTCGTGCTCATTAGATTGGAAGACACATTGGAGTGAAGACGACTTTCTATTTTCAGACTCAGAATTCAGAATGCGGGACTATGGCTCAGACGAAAACCTGTGGAGGTACAATGTGACAACTCCACCTCTGTACGACCTTGGCGCCATCACCGTCCCCACCAAAGCCTACTACGCTCAGGACGACGGGCTCGTAAAACACGAGGTGATCACTCACTGCATGCCTGTATCATTTTCAGATGGAATGGTCCAGAGGGTAACCACTCCAGAGATTCCTTGAGATTCCCTGAGATTCCATAAACATTTCCGAAGATTCCCAACGATATTCATAGAAAGATGAACCCCGAAGGGGTAACCACTCCAAAAAAAATTCCAAGATTCCCTAAGATTTCATAAAGATTTCCAACGAGATTCCGGGAGTGGTTAATCCCTCGGGTCCATCTTATCAAATTTCTGTAGTCTTCAGTTAATTCCCATGCATAAAAGCAAGAACCTGATATGACTATTCAAGATAGTAAAACTCTCGAGAAAATTCGGTCACTTCAGCTTATTTCCAAGGAAGCATATTTCGTCCCACTAGAGTGCTGCGACTAACCCTTTTTGCCCTAGCACTGGAACAATAAAATTAAGGAGATGTCTGTAGGTATTGGCGAAAACAAGAGTGGAATGACTTGAGGCTAGGTAATTGTCAACATAATGGCCAATTACTGAGACAGAAACACAAACTACCTGTATTTCGTTACTCATGAAACTAGCAATTTCGGCATAATTAGCCTAAACAAAACGATAGACTAGGAGACTAGGCAACTCTGACAACCATAAGAGCTTTGTTTCATAATGCTCCGGTTTATAAAATAAACACTCAAGCTGTCTGCCACAGTGCTGCGGTGAGTCCCGAGTTCGAATCCCCCCCAACAGACTTTTTGCTGGTAGCATAGTTGTTCTCCTGCTCCTCCTGTTTACTGGACCGATCCTTAAGAACTAAACAGTGCACTACCCTTTAATCTACAACTGCAAGATTTCACATAATTTGATCGTGTTTCAGATGGCCAAGCAGGTGTTTAGTAATCTCCCGAACTTCCTCGGGGAGTACACAGTGGAGCCTCCTTTCTGTCACGCCAACTTCTTCATTGGGAGCGGAAGGAGTCAGGCTTTTGTAGAAGACGTTTTGAAGACCCTTTCTTCCTGACATTATAGCTAATCAGTAACAACAGTCTATTACTATAACCTTCCATAAACATCTTCCACAGCGTATTCTCGGGAAAAACATTTCCCAGGGGAAGGGGCGGGAGGGGAAGTGGTCTCCTTAAGAAGACTTTTGAAAAAGAAATGGCGCATACTACCCCACTACCGATTGGTTCAGCTGGATTTCCTGGTACTGATCTTGAAATATATTAAGGAGATTGAAGCCTTAATACCTGAGTGTGCAATGTCTGATATCATCGTAATCGTACCTATACCGGCAATACAGATCTATAGATGTAAAAATGCAATAGATGGGTAAATCGGTACCCTATACCTACACCTATATTACAGTTTATTTTGTAGGTACTTAATACTTTAAAACAGTACAGTTCAATAGTATTTTTTAATTAAATAGATTTGTCTTTACACTATTTATTTACAATAAAGAATCTACCTACGAGTACCTAGGTAACCAGGCACTGATTAATGTCAAGGTAGGTACGAAGTGAAGTAACATCTCATCTGAACCTACGTATTTCTTGAGCAACATTGTGTTAATCCTCACTTTACTAAATTTAAAAAAAATATGCTACAATATTTTTATACGCAAATAACGACTAGAGATCATGGATGGAAGAGGTTTATCGTTGAATAGGACTGTACCTCTGTTTAACAAGGCGGCCGCCGACAGTATGTGCCATACATCAGGTACGAAAACAAATGACTCACCTGACAATCAGTACCTTTGCATCAGCTTCATTGTAGGCTCGTAGAGGAGGTGCTCAGTCTCAGTACCCAACATGAAGTTTATGTGGTTGAATTTATTGAATGGCACACGGAAAACTCCAGCCACATTTGAGATCTGCCCGACCAGTTTTGATAAATCCTGAAATATAAAACCAGAACAATTTTAAAATTGATAAAATAATTTAGTTATAGAAGAAAAAGCTTAAGGTGTCACTGCATGACTCCAAAATGAGCGAAAATCCCCATAGTAAAGTAACCATGTTGCCTGAATTGGCTACCAGCACGTACAATAGTATAACCTGTTTATTGAAGGCGGCACGTACAGACTTAGACCACTTCCCCCAAAACAAAACCGAGAAGTTAAGCTACAGAACAGAGAATTCGTCACCAGATTAAGGGTGACCCACAATCGCGTTTGTTTATATTTTTTTCGACAATTTTTTGAGAAACTGTCTTTCAACGTAAGAAATTAGCTGACATATTTCATAACATTAACATTTCCAACTGGTGCATGTCCTCGAAGAATGGTCGGAAAAAATGTAAACAAACAGTAAATGTATATTCCTCCTGAAGTCCTTAGATTTTGACACATAAGTATAAGTACCTATTTAATACTTACAGGCATGCTGACAATATAATCGTTGTCAGCATAGTGGAAGGAGGCAGGCGCCTTAATTCTCTCCAGAGGGTACCTTGGCGGTTCGATCGTTCCGTACATCCTCAAGTTCTCTTTGTCACCCCGGTCAAACATGGTGAATTTATCTGCGAATCAACACCAAATCCGTAAGTGATAGGCGATATGAACCCCACTTAAAAACCATAGTGGGTATCACATACCTATTATGTACATCATAAGAGAAAACCGAGGCAACAATTTTTTACCAACATAAAATTTTTTAAAATCTCACCGAAAATCAACTTACCTACCTACCTACCGGTAGGTCCTTACTTACCAGTCTTTGCTATTTGAAGATAGTGAAGAAATTCCTGGACAGCTCCTCCGTCAGGGAAATGTGTAAAAAGCACTGGAGCCATGGTCTGAAACAATTTACTAATGGATCTACGGAAATAACTTCAGGCAAAGTCAGATGTGCTAATGAATGAGTGAGGTCACCGAAGACTGTATGCCATTGGGACAAAATTCATAGTGAGTACCTCATGATTTTTATACTTGAACTGAAATGGTGCACATAACACCAACTAGTAATAAGTTGCTTTTGCTACGGGAGTTCAACAGCCCGTTAGAAGTAGAGTTTTCAGTCGGAGACCAACAAGACTGGAAGTGTAGCTGTATGTATTCGGGGGCCCTACCCTAAGGTAATTTTTGACAACTACTTTGTTCATAAGACGATCGACTCCGTTGAGGAGGAAGAACAGGTGCACGCAGAGGGGCAGGGTGGACGCGCCTGGACCGCAGACAGTATTCCGCATCTGCGCAGATCTACCTGACAAACCAGGAAGCGCTCGCACATTCGCATCATCCATTATTTTCTGAAACAAAAAAATCCAAAAGTGTGGGAAAGAACACGAGGAAGTCATTTTTTGAACGATTATTTTCCGGTAAAGGTTTTTTGATGTCAAAACTTCAGTAGTAAATCACGTGGCACCAGAATGTTATTTTTCTCCTCCAAATCGGGCGGTAGTACCTACGTTTATTCGAATATTTACCTGACTATGTTCTATGTTTTGCTTATGAGTCTCGTTGCTCCAAGAGCCAAGGTCATGGAGCTAGAAAAATATGGTGACACTTTCATAGTATCTACTATCAAGAACAACTTAGATGCATTTACCTTGGCTTGCCGCATGGAAGTGTTTTTAAGAAAAGCTTGAAGCAGTGCACCTCTGGCGTGTTTGATATACGCGACAGGTGCGTAACTGATCAGCAGACGAACTTTGTTATTGTACTCAGGTCTAGTGGACAGCAGAGCATAACTGCTAGTGGTACCCCTAGAGTGACCAATTAGATACAGATTCTTCTGCCCCGTAGTATTTAGTGCGTAGTCTATAGATGCTGCTAGGTCATAGTATCCTTGTTCGTGGAAGCTAAAACAAAAAAAAAGTAGAATGGAAGGCTGAGTTGCGGTTATCACTTACTTATAAGTTTTCCGCATAACTGCATTCATCAAGGTGTGACATAGGGTCTACTTCCGATCTGACATTGTAGTGATTTAAGAGGACGCTATACCTGACGATGCATTTTTTGCCGCCCATAAGATTAACATTGCGAGCGGCGATTCATTTTCAAGGTTTATCCTTGGTTGGAAAGACACAAAATTTTGCCTGTACCTAGCCCTAACAATGTTCTAGGGAGTGTTCGAAGCAGATTTCCCATTTTTTTTACTGGTTTCTTTTATTGCAACTGTTTTGCAAATGCATACCTCAAATGCATCGCATACCTCAAGAAAAGTGCTGTATCTCGAAAACCAGTAAAAAAAATGGGAAATCTGCTTCGAACACTCCCTAGAACATTGTTAGGGCTAGGTACAGGCAAAATTTTGTGTCTTTCCAACCAAGGGTAAACCTTGAAAATGAATCGCCGCTCGCAATGTTAATCCTATGGGCGGCAAAAAATGCACCGTCAGGTATAGCGGACCCTTAAACAGTGACTACCAAGCGGAACCGTACATGACAGTTGTCTCTAAGCTTTTAGCAATATCAATACTTAAATATCGTACAACTGTTGGAGCTAGCATATGTGTAGGTAAGTATTCCTACAGAAAATACGAACACCTATGTTTTCTTGGTAAAACTTCAGTTTTTATATACCTTACCTAAAATCCCAGAATTTCTGGTCATTGAGCGTCAGATTGATGTGACGTTTACAATAGGAATTTCCCCTCGAGTTTGAAAGCCAGACGTCGTAGCCACGGTCAGCCAAAATGAATGCTGAAATGAAAAGAATGAAAATTAAAAGAACTCGTTACAACTATAGCTTTAAAAGACCTGGAAGGATGCAGGGGGTGATTCGGCCAGAATTACGACCGACAGTAGAGATGCGAAAGTCAGGTTACATTACAGCGGTTAGAACCTGCGTGCTCTTGCTTCGTTGATCAGTGGCTACGTAGGCACTACGTAAAAATATGAAGGCGCAATCCCACTCCTGGAAAGTGTCAAATCACGCCCCTTACTTGTTGGTTGTAGGTTGTAGGTTCAAGGTTCAAGGTAAATGTACCGATCACTTTTGGCACATCCTATAGCCTGGGGGTAGTAGCATAAACTACTCACGGAAAGACTTGGGTCCACCCAACACCCAGTTGTCGGAAGAACCGGAAATGCCATGCTGGATCATGACGATAGGTCGACCGACATGTCCTTTCCGAAGGTCTTTATGTTTTCCGCCAATTTTCTCTCTTGGCACCCGGTGCATGGAGAGGATGTAACCATCTTCTGTCGTTATGTCATGCGTTTCAGCTACGTAGCCATTCTTCTCTATGAAATCAGGCTGAAAAAAAAAACTATTAAGATTAAGGGTAGGTAGGGTAGGTGCATGTTCAATAGATAAGCTTTGTTATTTTTAAATATTGCATGTTCACTACAGTGTTCACCATTGATACAAAGAACACCAATAACCCATAAGTAACTGACCTTGAAAAATCACAGTTAGGCAAAGTTTAAATATGAATTAAGACTTTTAGGCATAGGTAATGGCTTGAGACAAGGACTACCCTCCATATCAATACCGCATGTCCCTACCGCATAAGGATCTTTAATCAGACCCACAATTTTCTTCAACCTTCACATATTTTTGCCTGTAATCATTCGCATATAACATTCACCCATCACCTTTCTCTCATATGAAAATACACCAACCACAAAGGCTGTTGTAAAACATTCCTACCGACATGACATGACTAACAGTATAAAGTCTCGATTCGTCATGATGACATTTATATTTGAATACTTTAAATGACTGTTATATCAAATTACTGATTATTTTTTAGATCACATGAACTCACTCCATTTCCCGATTTTTTTTTTCGACTTTCCCGCACTTCCCCATGCACAAAATCTCAAAACCAATGTTCCCACAGATATTTTACCTACTGCTCGGTACCAACTCTGTTGTATGTTATAACGATGATGACTGACATCTGCGAGAACATGACCTCCTGTTTTTTTATTTATCTAGGTACCAAAAAAAAAAATCCCAACCCCCGGTTAGGTAAAAACTATAATAAGGCCTGTTTTACCGTATACCTGAGTCATCAACAAAGTAAGCCGGACTTCGAGTCCCTCAATCGTGAATTTCAACCTTGAAACGGTCAGTTCTCAAGCTTCGTTTGTAATTTAACACGTTCGCCTTTTTGCTCTAGCTGGGCTTAATGGAAAAATTCAATTAGCAGATAGTCTAGGCATACCCGTCTGTAGTATTCGACAGGTACCAAAGAGTGATCCAAAGGTCATACAGGTACAAGAACAAAGTTCGTTAGCATTTTACAACATGTTACTGACGATTCATAAATGCGTGTGGATAGGATCCGTTGTATAAAAAAATACTGATGTGTAGAATTCCGGATTACGAAGTTCAGATGGAAATCAGGACCGGGCCAACCAAAGTGAAGGTTATTTCTATCAAGTACGATATATTTACGTTACGGTACACAGAAACATAAGTATATATAGTTAGCTTCAGACTGATGGAATCACAATCCTTCTGTGCCGATACAAAATCATTACGAAGACGATGCAAAGACTAATCTGAGGTAGGCAGGTAATTTTTCGTATTAGGTATAGGTGCTTACCTACGGTAGGTACAGGAAATCCCATAGTGTAGGTACTGTAGGTCATTATTATAGTAATTAGGTGGGAACCTACCAAGTTAGCTAATGCGATGAATATAGTTTTTGTTATTAATATCCTATCCACCATTTCTTTAATCGCACATGTATCTACTTATATCCTACCTTACCTGTGAGATCGAAACCGAGAAAAGAGTAGGAACACAGATCTGACTACTTGGATAGAATATACTGTATTTTTTTCTGCATGGGTAAAATGATCTGAAATATAATATGACTTTTTAACGTCAGAAATTAACCAATTAACGATCGAGTGATTTTTGTCAATAAAAAATAGCCAGTTAATTTCTGACGATAAAAAGCCGTGTAATATTTTAGATCATTTAAATATTATCCAATATTCATCATTCTGCTGCCACGCAGTGTTTGTTAGGTCCACTGTATCTCAGTGAAAACTCAAAACAAGTGGTAGTAAAATTTTAAAGTGAAATTGAGAGTCGGTAATTGACTCATCTTATTAAAAATAACTTTCTCAGCCCTTGTACAATATTACATACGGGCGAGAAAGTAAAAAGAATCTACATAGCCCGGTAGGTCCTTGACTGAGCCGGCGTTTCGGATACGCGTCTGGAACCTAAGCACCTATACCTAGAAGTTCCTAGATAGGTCGGCCTAGTAACAGGCAGCTGGACCCAGGTCGACCCTCACCTTGTGCCCGACTCACTGCCATCCACCTTGTCCAGTCCCGCGAGTGTGCGGCCACTGACACGTGGTCGGCATTCAGATCACTATATCATTATTACCAAACCCAGCCACGTCTCTTTGGGTTTTATTTTTTCCAGTTCTTTTTTATTGGCCGTACCCAAGGATTTTATAATATCAGGTTCCTCAGCCTTGGGCTGTTACTAAGATTATATCGTTTACCATTAATATTTCTTTTTGACAGGTTTTTATGGGGTTCGTAAGTGGAAGAAAATTTGCATGGCAGGAGAGGAGGAAAAAACAGGGAGGGACAATTTGGGACGGTAGGATTTTTTCAAAAAAGAAGAAAAAGTGATGACAGGGACCAACGGTTTTCTTTATTGCAGAAGAAATGATATCCCTAAAGTCTGAACTACTAAAAAACAGTCTTTATCGTCTTGAAAATTAAAGGTAGAACTGGTAAAGAAGGTAAAAATGGTGAAACTCTACCTTACACATTGTTGGGTCCATTTTGGGTCAGTTATTTAACTCACCGTCTTCTTTAAGATGTCCGGCACGTCAGCGGCCCGGTCCAGCCGGGTCGTTCTGTACGCCAGAAACCCATGTGACGTCGAGATGTGGGCAAGACTGACGACAGCACACGCCACTGCTAAAAGCCGTGCACACGTCCAGTCATGGCTCCAGTTAGCACCAATATTCGCCATGTTTGCTGCGGGAACAAAGTTCAAAATTAAGTTATGTTACTCCTACAATGTCGCAAACTCAACACCTGGCCCCCCTCCCCAATCTTGTGAGGAGAAAGAGATTTTGAAATTTAAAAAAATATTAATCAATGTATAAAGAATAATTCCATCCCTCCCCATCCCCAAGAAAAATTGAAATGACACCTACTGATTGATATAGGTCTGGTCTTTGGCAAAATCTGAATAAATATCTAAGGGTGCGTCCCACCATACTCGGTTAACGGTTAATCTCCAGTTAAATTTCAATTATTGCACGGTAAAAACCGAATTTAACTGGAGATTAACCGTTAACCGAGTATGGTGGGACGCACCCTAAGTGATTGTCACCTGAGGGGAAAAAGGTTCAGGTAGGTATAGTAGGTGGCCGAGATTTAGCAATTGAGATGTTGATTTAAGGTTTTTTATTCATTTTAACAAACGATATTTTGCTATAGGTACAAGCCGCTGGGCAGCGTGGTTGTTTTTAAAGGGCTATGTGGAGGTATAAGCATAATATGGAAGAAATGGTCATCTTACCCTTCAAAAGTTTAACGTTAAAATAAGTGGATACGAAACGAGCGAACGAACTCAAAACTGGATCTTATCAAGCTCCATGCTATAAATGTGCAGGAATGTGCCTTGTATAGGTACTCCTGAGTGACCAGCTACAAGATTACTTCAATTATTATCATCTATGCATGCACTGGTAAGATAGGTGTAGGTATTAAGTGAATTTCATTAGTAGGTCCTAAGTTCATTTCGCACAGTACTTATTAATATTACGGAAGCAAACAACAAGGTACAGTGAAGTCCTGCTAAGCCTGCAGCCAGGCATGGAGTGTGAACTAAAAGCTATCCTTTCTTAGTCAACCTTTTCCTGGATTACATGTAGGTAGGTAGTGTAGGTGGTTGCTTGAAAAGGTAACAGCTGTCCAAAGGCACTTAAAAATAATAAAGAAGTACCTACCTCACTTCATGGATAAGATCAGTACAAAATAAACTGAAGGGTTTATACGTATACTAATCACTTCATGCACTGAGCGTAAAACAAAGAAAGAGATAGGTACTTATGTAAACTTAGTAGGCAAACAAAGGTAGGTATGTAAGCACGTAGACAGTTAGGTACAACTAGATCATTCCTTTGCAGGACTCGACTATTTCACCTTGCGTTCATGCTGAAGCCTTTCCTATGCGTTAACAATGATCATAATAATTCCACAAACCCAGCCACCTTACTGTATTAATCATTTCAGCAGGTATATAATTTGGTTTAGGTACCTGAAATAGAGACGATCAAACGTAAGTCTGCTCAAAGATGCGAAGACTTCATAGAAGGCTTCTTTTTTAGGAAATAACGAGGGTAGAAGGGACCAGACTGAACGAACAACTCAATCGAACTTGTATCACACAGCAATTTCTGTAAGAAATAATAACCCAAAAAAAAAAAAAAAAATTAGATAATATAATCATAAAAAGAATAAAAATAATAGCTGACATAAAATGTAACACTTACCAATTCGAGGTTCTATTTGGTGTAAAAACAGTGATTGCTGCGGCCGCGGCGGTAAGCGAATGAGGTGACTTAGTAGCTCTGGAGAACCACGTGTATACCCGGAGCCGGCTGGAATCTCGACCAGGGCTATTTCAATACTCAGGTATACTTCGGTTCGGGTGGTGGGAGATATGCCACCTATATTAGAGCTTTTTTTTCTTCTTTTTTTGCGTTTTCAAGCAGATAGCATCTGCGGAGATCACTTGCCAAGACTTCGAGAAGAGTAGTAAAGTAGAATGTTCATTCTTCAGTTGGTTCGAGGTTGGAAAATTATTTTTAATATGTTTTCCCTCAGTTGGAAAGACTCAGAATTTTTCGGAAACGTAAAGGGAAGTCGTCTTCACGCAGATTTCAGATTTTCCAATTTCACTGTGTTTTTGTGATATTCTCCTTTTCCAGTGCACACAGGCTATATCGCAGGAAATCGGAGGTTGCTTACGTCTATAAGCGAGATCTGGAGTCTTTCCAGCCAAGGGTCAAAATTAAACATATTGAGCGCTCGACACAATGTTAATCCAAGATCGATATTTAATGCCAAACAATTAGGGTGCGTCCCACCATGCCCAGTTAAGAGAAAACTGGAGATTTTCTTCCAAATTGACCATGTTAAATTTCCGAGAAAAGCAGCGTTTTTCTCTTAACTGAGTAAGGTGGGACGCACCCTTAATGTCAACCTAATAGGAGGGAAGGAACATTCCACTATTTACCAGTTAAGGTAGCAATTTTTAGACCAAAAATAACAGAATTAATAGGCTATTAATACATTATAGACACCCATACCTAAAGATCTAGAGGTAGTAATCAATGCAGACACGAGAACTGGCATTGGGATTACTGCAGGTATAACTACTTCCTACAGATTCCCTGAAGAAACAGGTATAGGTACAACATTAATTCCGCTAACTGTAGGTACCTATGTGGGGTGTGCTACCGATTATACATGATGAGAAGGGCCACCTATTGGGGGCAGGTATGGATCCTTTAACTGACTTCTGGGTACTGAAACCTATAAAACTAAGGCTAAGAGAGCTATTATGGGTTTACCATAAAATTGTTTCATATAGACAAAAAACTGAATGCACCTACAATAGTGTAATACTATGTAATTTCAAATTATCCATCAACGCCGGTAATGGATTTTTGAAACAAGTTTGCCTATGACCCAGTGTATAGTGTAACGCACGTTGGAACAAGGTGCTCAATGTGCTCATCCTGTACCGAAGCTCTGTGAATTTTCAAGGATATCGTGATATTATTTACCTACCTCTATACGTTATTAAAATGGAATCTAGTTAGCACCAGGCGTATGCATTTTTTCAAGGAAAACAACTGACACATCGCGATAACTTTATAAGTTATAACGAGGGAACTTATAGGTGGGACAAATAGAGGAAGTAACTTGCAGCGCTATACTCTTATCTCAAATACCAGCTCCTCAGCCACGATGAGGATCTACAGTTTTTGGTGGGTTCCGAACTACCATAGCCCACGGTGAACATGAGCATATAAAGGTTAAGGGTCCGCTATACCTGACGGTGCATTTTTTGCCGCCCATAAGATTAACATTGCGAGCGGCGATTCATTTTCAAGGTTTACCCTTGGTTGGAAAGACACAAAATTTTGCCTGTACCTAGCCCTAACGATGTTCTAGAGGGAGTGTTCGAAGCAGATTTCCCATTTTTTTACTGGTTTTCGAGATCGAGATACAGCACTTTTCTTGAGGTATGCGATGCTAGCATTTGCAAAACAGTTGCAATAAAAGCAACCAGTGAGAAATTGGGAAATCTGCTTCGCAATGTTAATCTTATGGGCGGCAAAAAATGCACCGTCAGGTATAGCGGACCCTTAATGCCGGTGAGAAAGCATCAGGGAACTCACCCTAAACGATGACAGTGAAATTTGGGCACGAAAAATTAAGTTCTTCGATTTTTGAACACACTTGCATCACAAAATCGTTTATCCCTTATCCACTACTATACGAAATCTAACCCACCTAGGGTGGACCTGGACCTGCGAAGTTGAGGTCGACAGTTCCCATGGATGAGATATCGAAAAATTGAAATTGATTATTATATAAGGAACGATGAATCGATCCACCATCACGATGACTCGAATGCACAACCTGGAAACTAGATACAAAGCGTGTGCCTAAGAGAGACATTGCCATTGGCCTTCAGGTCCATGACCTAGTCTCGAACCTGAACCCAACCTGCCTCGGCCATCCGCACATTATAGCAACTTCTTCCGGTTAGGCCACCTCCCGCATCCGAAGTCGCCAATTTAGGAAAATGTGATTGCAGTGTTTGTGAGTCCAGCTTCAGTACCTAACTCTTCACGGCATTGGAACTGCGATAGTAGGGTTCAAAGGGGAAGTGGATATGTTTATTTATATTGCGAGCGAGTCTACATTAGACACCCCCAAAAGGAGTCTTTCCGGTAGGAATAATTGGGGACTGTTGGGGAGATTTTTGAGATTGGGGGTTTTTTTTTACCTATTGCTGGTTTATAAAAATAAAGGGAGTTTTGGACGATTGGAAAAAAAAAAACTCCTTTCAATTTTTCGTTGGAATTAGAAACAACGTATCTCTTCACGTGTTTTCTTAAATCTCAAATTATACCTTTCCACGTTTATTTAGCGGAAATCGGTTCACCTATACAAAGATACAGGCTGGAGAATGTGTAAGGAGAAAAATAATTTTAATATAAAATGTGTATGCAGTATTCCCAAACAGCCAGTCCGAAAAAGAAGCAGGCCTGAAGAATTTCAGCTGCCTTGTTTTTATAGGTAAGCACTAGCTCTGGATTCATAAAAAACCGCCGTCTGTACTTAATGCAAATGGTGTTTGTAAAAAAAATCGTTTTCTCATGGACTACCCAAAATCTCCAAATTCTTGCATGAACAACCTGATTTATTGCCAAAGAAAAAGCTAAAAATCACGGGTCAAATGCTGGGAGCCTTGGAAGCAACGGATCCATAGCAAGATCTCGTACAGGCAAGCGACCAGCACGTCAACACTACGCCTGCAACGCTATGATACCCTACGATCATAACTAGATCAAAATGAGCATATTCATAATTCAGCAGGCGCTATAATCCTGCTCGGGACACCTACTTACTTGAATATGATAATTGATAATCCCAGCGGTAATGCACAAAATTGGTTATGTTAAAAATTACTTATGTAATAAAATTAAAACTACATTTTCTAACGCTACGGGAGTAGGTCAAGTCTAAATCCCATTTGAAAATTAAAAATTCTCTGGCTAAAAGCAGTACATTCATTCCTACTTACTTGAATCGGTGGTTTTGTGACAGGCAATGGATTAAGGCTGAATTTCACCACTTTCTTATAGTATCCGATGGTGTCTTTTAACGAGAGGATTTAACGAACGGATTTACGTTATCGTAGCTTACGACAAGTGCGATTGTAGAGAAACAAGCGCAAGGCACTTGCAGTAAGCTAAATATACGATAACGTAAATCCGTTCGTTAAATCCTCACGTTAAAAGACACTATCGGATACTATAAGAAAGTGGTGAAATTCAGCCTTAACAATTAAAATGGCAACTCTTACGACCATCTGGGTTAAGTTATAACTAACCGATTACTCTGGGAGTCAAGCCGCTTGTGAAAAGTGAGGATATCCAGCAGAAATGTCGGGAAGAGAATTTGATTGGTGTTCTTGCCCCAAAAGTAGTCGATGTGATTGAACTTTGGATAGGGAACTTTGTAGGAACTTATGTAGTTTGGTAATTGTCGGATGAATTTCCGGAGATCCTGAAAGAAAGTTTGGTTGTCCTGAGTCTCGAAACAGGTAAGCCTTTTCCAGATGATTTACTGCCATAATGGAACGCTGTTGTGTCGTGACTTCTAATATACGTTTCATACGACTTATGATTTTCCGAGTGCTTCCCATTCACACAAGCTTTTACTGTAGTTGAGCGAACGAATGAGTGCCCTAATTGTTAAAAAAAAATTGTTCCTATTTTTTTTTTTTTTTTTTTTTTTTTTTTTTTTTTTTTTTTGGCGAGGGAAATCCTTGATGGACGCCCGCTAGGGCCGTGCGGGCAAGTGTGGGACTCGCCCAAGGCTTCGGTCGCGCAGGTATGGCATCCTAAACTAGGCGCACATCCCTGCACCACCCAAGCCTTGGGGATACCCACTAAAACCCCCTCCCCCCCATCGCCTCGGAACGGCGGGTGCAATACTTCAAGGCGATGGGGGACCGTAGGAACCAGGCTGAGTGGCCCTACCTCGAAAAGGTATTTAGTCAACACAAAGACCAATTATGCAATAAAAAGGCAAGCGAGCAATAGTAGACTGGAGGCGTGTGGTAGGGGGGGGGGGGGGGGGGTGCAGCTACCGGCCCGGGGGGGCCGCTTCTGAAGTCTTCTGGGAGAGGACACTTGTGGCGAAGCGAGAGACCGCCTCCCACGCGGCCCGATCTGCGATGATGGTAGCCGTGACGTTGCCCGGAGTTAGGAACCCCACCGCTCTGAAGCAGTCGACTCGCTGAGCACCCCAGCGTGGGCAGCAGAAGACGGTGTGGTGAGCAGTGTCTTCCTCGGCACAATAGGGGCAGAGGGGAGACACGGCACGGCGCACCTTGTGGAGATATGCCCTGAAGCACCCGTGTCCGGTTAGCACTTGCGTTAGGTAGAAGTTTAGTTCACCGTGGCTACGGGTCACCCACGTCTCCACCTGAGGTATGAGGAGTCTCGTCCACGCACTGTCAGTCGTCTCCTCCCACCGAGTCTGCCACGCAGCGAAGAGGGCGGCTCTTGCTGTCTGTCTGTCAGCTCCGTCGTGGCGTGCGACACGTTCCTGGGCAAGAAGCGTGGGTGGAGGGGTTCCTGAGACGACGAATGCTGCCTCTGTGGAGACTGTCTTGTAGGCAGACGCCACTCGCAGTGCCATGACCCTCTGCGTACGGTCCAGGAGAGTGCGCCCCCGCACCGTCTGGAGAACTCTGGCCCAAACTGGTGCAGCGTAGAGGACAGTAGACTGAACCACGGAAGCTAGGAGTCTTCGCCGGCTGGAACGGGGTCCCCCGTGATTGGCCATCAGCCGGGCCAATGCCGAGCTGGTCCTGCTGGCTTTACAAGCCGCCTCAACCAGGTGCCGTTGGAAGGTACTTGACTTGTCGAGCCAGACCCCTAGATATTTCAGTTGCGAGGCAGGTACCACGTCATGCCCCCCGACACGGAAGACCATTGGGCGGAGGCGCCGGCGACCAGCAAGGACGAGGGCCTCCGTCTTCTCGGGTGCAAGTTGCAGGTTGTTTACCTTCATCCACTCCTCGACAATGGTCAGAGATTGGTTGGCAGCCGCTACGACCTCGCTCTCCGTCCTTCCGGTGACCACTAAGGCCAGGTCATCCGCGTACCCAACTAGCGTGGCCCCTGCTGGGAGCCGCAGACGAAGGACCCCGTCGTAAAGCACGTTCCAGAGCGTTGGACCCAGCACTGACCCCTGGGGAACTCCGCTAGACACCGGAAAAGTAGCGACCTCGGTTTCCGTCTGCATATAGATCTTGCGCTCCCGAAGATAGTCCTGCAGAAGTTGCACCAAGTACGGAGGCACTTCCCATGAGCAGAGGGCTTCAATTAACAAGGTCCATGTGGCGGAATTGAATGCGTTCCGGACGTCCAGAGTTATGATGACCGGGATAAGTCTCGCACTACCCACCCCTTGCGCCGCCACGTCAACAATTTCCACCACGCGATTGATGGCGTCTACGGTGGACAAGCTCTTGCGGAAGCCGTACTGCATCTCCGACAATGCTCCTCTGTCTTCGAGTGCTTCCTGTAAGCGAGATAGGAGAAGGTGCTCGAACAGCTTTCCCATAGCGTCTAGGAGGCAGAGGGGGCGGTATGACGCGGGATACCCGTCCTTTTTTCCAGGCTTCTTCAAGAGGACAAGCCGTGCTACTTTCCACTGTGCTGGAAATTCCCCTCGTTTCAGTAGGCGATTGTATGCCTCCAGTAGCACATCGGGATTCAGGCCCACCGCCAGTCGCACGATTTCTGGGGGTATTCCGTCCGGTCCCGGGCTTTTGTGGGCGTGTAGGCGCTTAGCTGCTTCAGTCAGTTCTTCGATGGTAAACAATGGGACTTCCTGGGGAACTAGGCAGACATAGGATGCCTGCGGGTGAGTTGGAAAAAGGCTCGCTACCACTGTCTGCAAGAGCTTCGAGGTTAGAGTAGGGGGCGCCTGCCCCAGGCGTTTCATAACTGTGCGATAGCCATCACCCCAGACATTGTCGTCTACAGCATCACACATGTCCTGCCAGCATCGACGCTGGGAGTCACAAATCGCCTGCTGGAGAGTCCTTCGTGCCTGTGCTAGCACTTCCAGCGCTGATTCCGGCACGCAACCGTTGTACCGGCGGCGGTCACGAGTGACTGCTCTGCGTGCACGTATGCAGGCTCGTCGTAGGGAAGCTATGTCCGAGGTCCACCATGGTACTGCCCTGCGCCTGGGACGTCTCTGGGGCAGTGCTATTCTGCACGCTGCGGTGACCGCACTAACGAGGGCTTCTGGCGTAGGGGTACGCAGTCGCTCCAATTGAAACTGGAGAGCTCCCTCCAGTCTTTCCGTAGACTCTTCTGTCTTGGGTAAGCGCCAGCCAGAACTTCGTGCCGGTAGGGGGGTGATTGAGGCTGCCAGGAAAATGTAGATACATCTATGATCACTTAGGGTGGGTTCGGGCAGGACCTGCCACTCCAAGAGAGAGCGAGCCAGGCTGTCACTGGCAAACGTTATGTCTATGCGGGAGCCGTAGCGACCGCGTACGAAGGTTGGCTCTGAACCCCTATTCAGACAGACCAGCCCCAGGGTCGCAGCCCAATCCACGACGCTGACTCCTCGTCGGTCCGTGAAGGGGCAGCCCCACTCCGCTGACTTTGCATTGTAATCACCAGCCACGATAACTGGGGAGCGGGCACTACGCACGTGCGTGGCAAGGGCTTCAAGCCTACTCTCAAGCGCGGACACTGGTAGGTTCGGTGAGAAATATACACTGTAAATACGAAGCCCCGTTACGTCCATCCAAACGTAGCCCGGACCGGAACCACTCTCAGACACAGCGCGAGTTGCGGTCATCGGAATAATCACGGCATCATAAGTAGAGTCAGAAAGCCACTGATTGCTTCTGGCACTTGTACGGTTAGGTTCACTCAAGAGGAGGAAGTCCGCTTGGTACCGTTCCGCGGTGGAGATCAGGAGGTCATGCGCCACATTCTTACGTTGAACATTAAGCTGTAATATCTTAACCATCTCTTATTGGGGTCGTACGCTTGGTGCATAAGGCATCTCCTGCTCTATGGGACGCCGAAGCACAGTCGAGGCACTTTCGTGGAGCTGAACAGCTACGAGCCGAGTGTCCTTTACCTGCACAGCGGAAACACGTATCGCGGCGATCAGGACCTCGGCACTGACCAGCACGGTGGCCAGTCGCTCCGCACCGGAAACAGGTATCTTCAGCTTCGCGCAGACGAACACGACAGGAGACCAGGCCAACCCTGAGACGGCCCCTTTCAACTAGCGTATGCGCCAACTTCTCAGGAATCCGCACGGTCGCGTTCTGTGTGTCTCCAAATGCCGGTCGGAGGGACGACACTGTCACGTCAGATACTGGTAGGCTCAAGGCCTGGGAGACACTAGTGGCAATTTCGGTTTTGGTCGTCTCACTGTCCAGATCTTTTATATGGACGATCGCCAGCGGAGTTTTCCTATGCACTGCTGCCGTTGGAATGTGCTTCTCCAACGTTCTTTGTAATGCCGTAGCTTGCTCTGTCGCTCCAGACTTGACGCGGATTTCTAGATGATCCCCGGTGCCACGCCTTATGGAGAGCACATCAGCTCCTACATCATCCGGCTTCAGTTGGGTCCGGATCGACTTCAATAGGTCCGCATACGTACAGTTTGTTCCTTGTACCACAATAACCTCTGGTCGGGGAGCACTCTTTTGACGAGCCTTCTTTCTTGACTGCACAATCTGATACCCATCGTTCTGGTCTCCGGTGTTGCCATCTGTTTTATCGGCACTCGACGCTGGTGTTACCGGCAGCTCCCCCAACCCTGACGGGCCAGGCGGTGGTCGTGAGCCATTGGGAGGTCGCAGCGCGGGAGGTCGTTCTTTGCGAAAGGTAACTGTCGTTCCCTCGGTGACATATAGGGTCGTTGGTCTAGTGACGTGCAGATCACTGGGAGGGTCTTGCGTCTGTGTCACCACCGAAGCAGTCTCGGGCCTCCTCGCCACCGCAGCACATAGGGCTGAGGCTTGCAGCCCCAGGGTGGACAGAGCCTGTAGGCCCTCCTTGACACGCGAGCTGCACTCTGGCCAGAGGCAACTGGTTAGGCCACTTATCTCGGATAAGATGGAAGAGATGTTCCTATCTACTTACCTCCAGTGCGCACTTATCAGATAAGTGGGAGAAACTCAAAATTACACAGGTAGATGCTTTTACGGTACACTAACCTTTTCACTGATGAAGAGATCATTGGCACCGTAGTAAATATATACGGGAGGCTGGACGCGGGAGATGTTGTACGCAGGCGGTGAGTCCGTGCCGTACCGACGCAAATTCCCATTCACCTTATAATCGTACCACTGGAATCGGTCTGAAAATTGGGCAAATATCAGATGAGTAAGGCATTACGAAGCCTACCAATGTCTAACAAATTAACTTCGGCTGTACTGGCAGGGAAATCCTGATACAACTGATACATACTTGTTTCTGAAATCTGCTGCAGATGAATAATTTCTTTCGTGCTGATTCCTTCCGTAAAATGGTCCAGCATTAATGGCGTCAAAGACTGAAAACAAGACACACATGGAGTTAAAAATAATTTTTATGGAGTAAGTACTTACCCACTAGTTTTGTGGATATTTTCATTTTATTATTAAGTTACCACTTATTTGAGTCATCAGTGCCATCACCCACTCTAGAGTTTACTAGGTAAGTACTTCGACAAGTTTTTCATCTGTTTATAATCAGAAGAGAAGTTTTAAGTTTTCGACAAAACGAATTGATTTGGAGATATTTTTAGAATGACTTGCTCATTAAATAAATGGATTTGTTCCTTGTAACTTGGCAACTTACATAGTTGAAGTTGGCGAAGTCTTCCCCGTTGATAAAGAAGAAGAGGAATGGGCAGAGCATGTCGAGCTTGGTGCCTGAGCTGCAGAGACTGCTCAGAACTTTCTTAACTGGTCCAGGCATGTACATCACCCTCCCAACATGGCTCGCTGCCACTAGAGACTGAAATTTGAACGTGAGGATTGCGAAATTAAATGACAAATATAATATGGCTAAAAAACTCTCTGGTTTCACTAACTGTTTTCTTACTGGCAAACCTTTTCAACAATCTTTCATTTTACCTGCAAGGTGGCAGTCTTCATGAGAGAATTAGGTCGATTGCCAGCGAGGTAGTAGATGGGGCACGGGGCGTACGAGCTGTAAATGACAGGGGCGAGGAACTGGAGCATATGGATTTTCTTGTTATAGTTCGCCTGCGTGCTGAGGAGCATAATCGCCATAGCGCAGCCTCTGCTGTGCCCAATATACGACAGACTCGGTTTTCCAGTTTCATTCAAAATGTAGTCGATCATGGCGGGGAGATCATTTGCTGAGATTTCGTCGGGGCTAAAAAGAAATAAACATATTAATTTCTCATTGAGCCCTGAACTATCAATCAAGACAACTCATGATCTAGTTATGAGGTTTTTGAAGTTTTTCTCTCTGAATATTGCCATGATAGGTTCCGAGCATTCAAAGGCTGTAACGCCAAGGAGCCTTTTTGGTTTTGTTCTACTTTCTTATTGCCCGAACCTTTCAAGGAAACATTGCCTCAGCTTAAAGTAAATTTAACGTTATGTCACTTTCAGTATCGTTCCATGAGTATAAAGATCCGACCAAAAACACTCCGTGTAAAAAACGCAGCCAAGTTTATAACCCTCCAAAAATTAGCCTAACTCAACAGCCCTTAAAAGGGTTTGATATAAAAAATGTTGGCCAAGTTCTCCACATTCCCGCTATCACTCAGCCCCCAAAATTAGTGATATCACTTATTACAGGGCCAAGTCCTTGGCGCAAATCACGTAAGCGTCACAGCCGGTCATAGACACAGACTAAGGTTGGATGGGGGCTGCGGTCCGGGGGTATTGGAAAGCAGGTATATGACAAACTATGTCGCCAACATCCTTGTGATTCGCGCCAAAGACTTGGCCCTGTAATAAGTGATATCACTAATTTTGGGGGCTGAGTGATAGCGGGAATGTGGAGAACTTGGCCAACATTTTTTATATCAAACCCTTTTAAGGGCTGTTGAGTTAGGCTAATTTTTGGAGGGTTATAAACTTGGCTGCGTTTTTTACACGGAGTGTTTTTGGTCGGATATCATATAATTTTTGTGAGGTGGTTCAATAGTTTCTACCAGTAGGTAAAACATCAATTGGCTGTCGAATGGACTCAAGTTTTCTTGCCATACCTGGAAAGTACCTACCAGTACCTGAAAACCAGTTCCCTGTCAACCATACACAAATTACCAATCTCATACCTGAAATACCTGAAAAGTACCTACTCGTACCTGAAAATGAGTTCCCTGTCGAATCTCCACAAATTACCTTCCCATACCTGAAATGTACCTAATCGTACCTGAAAACAAGTTGACTGTCGAATGGAGTCAAAATACCTTGCCATACCTGGAAAGAACCTCCCAGTACCTGAAAACCAGTTCCCTGTTAAATCTACACAAATTATTATCCCGTACCTGAAATTTACCTACTCGTACCTGAAAGTAAGTTGCCTGGCGAATCTACACAAATTACCTGGAAGGACAAGAAGCAGGAGGCAGTATTTGTTTTGTAAATATCTGCCATAAGTTAGTATGGGAACTTTGAATCGAACCTGAACCTATAATACTGTAGGTACTTCGGGTTTGCGATTTTTCTGGGTGTTTTGGGGATGGTACCTACAAGTGTGCCGAGTTTCAGCTCTATCGTACCGCTGGAACATGCTTATAATTTGTATAGGTGAGTGAGTGAGTGAGTGAGTGAGTGAGTGAGTCAGTCAGTCAGTGAGTGACCCTCAAAAACAGCTAAGTTTGGGATGTCACTGCTCAGGTACGGTTGGACGTAGAAATTTGAAATTTAATTTTGGAGGTCCCGTGGGACCCTACTACAGGAGAAGGGTACCCACTGTTCGAGCCACGCCCCCTTGCCTCCTGTAGAGAGGCACGAAAAGTGCACAACTCTGGTTCCTGTATAACATGCTGGCAGTGCTCGAGGCTTTGTCGCGCTTTCTTTTTCTTTAAAACTTGGCTGCATGCACTGCCGTGCATGTTGATATTCACAAATTAATTTTGGGAATCTGTTGCTAAGAGGCTAGTATTGTTTGATTGTTTTGCCCCGATGTAAGCATATTCTCCTTTATCACCTGCCTATTCATATAATAAAATATTTACATAGCAGTGTATACGATAGTCAGAGTAGAACTACGACTTCTAAATGATACTGGTGAACGAATGCTATGGAACGATAGAAATGGCGTTCCAATTACCGGTCTCGATCGAGTATCGAGAACAACACCATGCGATTCATTTATTACTTACGAATAATTCCAGAACTGAAAGTCATTGAAGGAGTATCTTCTATGACGGGAATATCTCGTCCCTCTTGTATTGCCCATCCATACGTCGAAACCCATGTCCGCCAGGAGGAAGGCTGAAACAACACGGTAATGAAAATGGGCGCTAACAGTTATCATTTTTAGGATGGTGGGGAAACTGATTCAGCATTGCAGATAGATAGGGATACTCGCAGGCCTGTTACTTATTTTCTTCTAGTTTTACAAGGATTGATTCAGCCAGCCCAATTTATCAGAATCTTTAACTTATGGGCTTCAACTTGACGTTAGGTAGTCGTGAATGTAAATTCAACAGGTTGACTCAGATGATTGTGAACTTAGGACCTCAGTCTCAAAGAACTAGCACTCTGATTCGCCACCGTGATTTGGTGTCATTCAAATGAGGAAACCTCAAGAATTTACAGGTCTTATCAATTTTTCATTGGAGTTACCGTCTTCTTTGAGATTATATTTCAGAACTCACGTAAGTCATGGGTCCCTCTGAACACCCACTGGTCTGAGTTGAGGTAGACTCCATGTTGCAAGAGGACGGGCACTCTTCCAACCCTGCTGAAGTTCTGGGCACCCTGAGGAATTCTGAAGAGAGTGAGGGTGTAGCCATCTCGCGTGGAAACGTCGTGCTCCTCTGCAGGGTAGCCCCACTTATCACAGAAATCTGCCTGCTCAAATCAAATCTCATTAAAATATTTTTAAAAGCATACAAGGGACAGGTTTCTCTCAAAACTGAATGCTCCCCACGAAACCAATACTTCCTCACATGTCTGGCTACGGCGAGAAAGTAAAAAATTGCCGTGTGAGGCGAGGACGTCTGGGCTTCTATTGGAGTGCATAGGTAAATACTTATGACTACTACCTATGCATACTTAGTTCGTACAAACAAAGGGGGACTCTCGGGTTTTGGACATCGACCTTGAATCTTCTTCATAGCGTTTTACGTATTTGGCACCACGTACGTACGTGAGGAATTTTCCAAGGGGCTACAAGTAAACTGGTGGGTACTTAAACTGCGAATTACCATACACACTAGGTTAACTGGATAGTGATCGCTGAATTCGTTCCATCACTACCTCACATCTTTGATTGTTTACGAACAGTCTGTCACATGAACGCATGTCTAATATTTGTTGAATAACAAGTCATTATCGGACAATACCCACGTGGACTCAAGTAATCGTTTACAATATCTCCTTAACTAAAATGACTCACCGTGTTCTTTTTACCATCCGGAATTCTCTGATAATCGCGGTCTGATCGGTCAATCATCACGCCTTCGGTCCATCTCCATGATACGACACAAATACACAGTAACGATACAATTATTTCCATATCGGCAGCTGCTAAAAAACAGGGACATCCACTCGCTTTTACTTCGAAAAGGTTTCACTGCTGTTCCGCAACTTGAAAGAAAATCTTGTATTATAGTAGGTACAGAAATCATTATTTCCACTAATCGAAGTGTAATTACAGGGGCTTTCACGCTATTTACAAATTCCCTGCTCTGAAATATAAGACCTCTTTTAAAAATCTAAAAAATATAGCACCATGAGAGACTATTAATTCAAGCGTTTTATGTTTTAGCAAAAAAAAAAAAAAAAAAAATCCCGGTAGTTCCCTATAGAACTTCGACCTGTAATTAACCTTTTTGGGACCCTAATATGAAAACTTTTTATAATCTAACGACACGCACGGTCTATACTGTCTATAGCGCAGACCCACAATCTCCCAAGTCTAAATAATAATACCCATGCCTATCAGCTAATTTTAAGGATGTAGGTATATACGAACCTAGAGGTACATAATATTTACCATGTGACATGTGAGAAGTACACTTAGGCTGAATTTCACCACTTTCCGATAGTGTCTATAACGAGAGGATTTAACGAACGGATTTACGTTATCGTATGTTTAGCTTACGACAAGTGCGATCGCAGAGAAACAAGTGCAAGTGCAAGGCATTTGTCGTAAGCTAAACATACGATAACTTAAATCCGTTCGTTAAATCCTCTCGTTAAAGGAGACTATCGGAAAGTGGTGAAATTCAGCCTATAAGTGCAATATCTGAGGCACGATTAATTTATTGATGAGTCATTTGAAGGTCTTGTCGCTGCTATGAGAAAGATAAAAATTCTAGCCCAGAAGAGGTCCTTCGTTCTGAACATAATTTCAACAGTGTATGAGCGAAGGTACTTTTTAAATCATGGATAACCTGTGGCTTAGTCACTCCAATCCGACTTGTAAAGGGAGATTAACTATTAGCTATTACGATGTGTGAAGATTATCAGTCAGGTACTAAGATATTAACAAATCAATAACAATACCTGCATTACATTTCTAAAGGTAAAATACCATCCTATTGTCTAGGCGCGCTGGTCGTAAAAATGCTGACATCATTATGGAATCATTGTCATACAAATCATTCCCATATTATACCAATTGCCAATTGCATAGTACATACGTACCATGAATAACACCAATTTTCAATTGTAAAATTGATCACAGAGTAGTAGAAGAGCATAACTAAACAATATGAATAACTATTCAGTTTTAATCAGTCTCATATTATTATGAAGGTAGACCTACCAACATATATTTACATCATGTTTTTGCCCTGGGTGTCTGATTTATTTGTGTACACCTACCTCAATACCTACACAAGCATTTACATTATCCTTAAGAGGACGCTATACCTGACGATGCATTTTTTGCCGCCCATAAGATTAACATTGTGAGCGGCGATTCATTTTCAAGGTTTACCCTTGGTTGGAAAGACACAAAATTTTGCCTGTACCTAGCCCTAACAATGTTCTAGGGAATGTTCGAAGCAGATTTCCCAATTTCTCACTGGTTTCTTTTATTGCAACTGTTTTGCAAATGCTAGCATCGCATACCTCAAGAAAAGTGCTGTATCTCGAAAACCAGTAAAAAATGGGAAATCTGCTTCGAACACTCCCTAGAACATTGTTAGGGTTAGGTACAGGCAAAATTTTGTGTCTTTCCAATCAAGGGTAAACCTTGAAAATGAATCGCCGCTCGCAATGTTAATCTTATGGGCGGCAAAAAATGCACCGTCAGGTATAGCGGACCCTTAATTGATAAGAGCAGTGCAGACAGAACCGCCAATACATTCAACTATAGCCGTGCAGAAAATATAAGGTATTGAAATTTCTCCAATAGCAGTCACCAAACAAGTAGGTAATTTTTATTTACGGGATGCTGAGAAGTTTCCCGGTCTCTTCTAATTTCCACTGAACAAAATCTATGGGCAGTAGTGGTCCAAATCAATGTGTTTCGAGGCTGTGGGGGGGATTAACGTGTAGTTAGCGCCAATTTAACACCATGTGGTACTGGTACGTATACTACTGGAAGTTGGGGTTCACTTATTCGGAAGGCGCTTTGAGAAGGGGAACAACCAATAACCCCTCTGGTGCGGGTAGCCAGGTTTTCTACGACAGCATTTCAATACCTGAGACTGCTAGATACTTCACGCATCTCAAGGACAACTTAGTGACAAAGAGCCAGCGAGGCCCCCTATCAGGGTGAAGGGACTTATCCCACGTAATTTGTGAAAGGCCTTTTTAAATGATCCACTATCTTGCTACGTACCTACACTCTGATATCAATGATCTAGCTTTTTACCCACGATGACCTCATCCTATCCATTCATCTAAGTTGTGAAGCACTCACACACTCATTTACACCAGCGCCTCAAGGGTCCGCTATACCTGACGGTGCATTTTTTGCCGCCCATAAGATTAACATTGCGAGCGGCGATTCATTTTCAAGGTTTACCCTTGGTTGGAAAGACACAAAATTTTGCCTGTACCTAGCCCTAACAACAGATTTCCCATTTTTTTACTGGTTTTCGAGATACAGCACTTTTCTTTAGGTATGCGATGCTAGCATTTGCAAAACAGCTTCAATAAAAGAAACCAGTGAGAAATTGGGAAATCTGCTTCGAACACTCCCTAGAACATTGTTAGGGCTAGGTACAGGCAAAATTTTGTGTCTTTCCAACCAAGGGTAAACCTAGAAAATGAATCGCCGCTCGCAATGTTAATCTTATGGGCGGCAAAAAATGATGCATCGTCAGGTATAGCGTCCTCTTAAACCTGCGTTAGATGGGCTATGACTATACAGAAGTGCCAGCGGCTTTGTTGTTGTTACATGAAATAATAACCTGACCTCGCCTTCAGACAAATATGTCATAGGCACCTACAACCTAGCTATATGCACTAGAAACTGGTTAGGTACTCCTGGGGTATTCATAGTTGTAGTTGGCATGGAAGAAGGTTAAGTACCTAAGCAGGCTTATTTACCTATTTGGCCGGAACTGATATGTAGGGAAGTAGAACCGATATACCATCAATAAATTGATTTTTTTCTAAACTGTGCGCTTTTTCACGATTTGTTCCTACGGAAACTGTGACGCCTCGATATGGAGATTACAGGGTGCTATTTCTGCTGTGAAGGTAACTATAAAGTCGCCTCCATACACAAGCCGCATCTCCGACCGAATATATGAAAACAAGATGCTCCAATCAAAATAATGGGCAGCACTTGAGATGATCTCGAATAAACAGTATATCTACCTAGGTACTTTCGTGCCTACCTATTAACCTTGACTGTGGTCGGTATTTCGTATGGGCACTGGATTATTTTTTCTTTCTACCTTCCCGTAAGAATATAAATTCTGATAAGTGAAAAAGTTCAAATCATCACGCGTCAGGATTTTCTATGGTCAACAAATATTAAAGGGGGGTTGTAATCCAGGAATGTCAAATTTAAAACTGGGCATCTTGTTACAAAAACGCGCGGGAAGAGAGTACCTGTATGCAAGGAGTGTAAGGTGAAGGTTGCCGCTGAACGGTCTCGTAAACTAGTTTTTCAAGTTGTATCTTCTTTCTCAATGTTTTGATGCGCACAACTCAAAATTGACGTGACAAGTGGCATAACTGGTCAAGCGGATTCAATGAATTTTTTTATCTCTCAATTGCATCAAACTAATTTGTAGTTCATCGCAAGCCGTATAAGACACAAAATCGTTTTTCAACGAATCTGGTTTCCCCCGGCCAGGAAGGTCACGTCATTCTAGATTTTCCATTAATCTGAAATCTGGAGAAACCCTAATAATACCTATAGCCGGAAACTGAACAGGAAACTGTTTCTTAGTATATCGTACTTTTGGTAGAAACAACCGATGGGGGTCCTGGTTTCGAACTCCCAAGTTGACAAATTTTATTTGTCCAGACCCCAGCGGATTCTGGACTCGAGCCCTAAAAGAGGACATTTTTTTCCACTTATCAAATGAGTAGATTTTTAGCCTTACTCCTTGGCTTATAGACAAATACCTGTGCAGATACGTGTGTTGCCACAACGGGGATTTTCTTTCTCTTTTTAAAAATAGAGAAACAGGTGTTATTATTAAAAAATTCATTAGACGTGTTTCCTATATTCCAGAGCAAGGAATTCCCCACAATTTCGTTACATCCTTTCGGAAAATTCTGATTTTTAAAGCTTAAATTTATCTGTTTTTGTATTAAATTTAGCGTATAATAGGTATGACAGAAATGCAAAATTAGAACAAATTTTCTACTTACTTATAGCAACTCTTCTTTTGAAAACTACGACAAATTAAGCCTGATGTTAGTTACCTACTCTTGGACAAGTCAAACAGGACTGAATCCGTTGCAGCTGTATCGGTACAAACGAGTGAGATAAAGAATACTCCCCTGAATGGCTGCACCCCTCCCCTCCAATCCACTGGTCCCCCTCCTCAAACACACGTCAATTCCCAAACGGCTATAGCCCTCCCCCCACCAAACTCGTCGTACCTGTATAAAAACCTACTCACAACACAAACAGCGGGTCTTTCCACCACAAGCAGTAAGGAACGGTGACAGACTGTACAGCATTGAAATGTCCCATGCAGGTATGGGCTTGGCATGTCTTCCTTCCTGTTCCGGCCAGGCAGTGCTAGAAGTTCCTCAGCTCCATTCTCTCATTTATAAATTCATTGTCAAGGTTATGCCTCATCCAGCCAAGACTAATAATTCTACAGATGCCTAATTCGAAACTGACGAACTCTGTTTTGATGACGTCAAGTAACTCGCACTAATCATCTGCTCTGACTGCTCGGCGTGATTTGACGTCATAGTGAGACCCTACATTTCATAATCATAGGAATTGGATAGGCAGTCATGGTGGGAATTTACAGAACATAGCCACAACCCACGTTTTACATTGGGTTTACCTGAAACTCCTGGAATCCAAGGGGTGAATAATTTTTAGGTAGATTTTGAAAAAAAATAAAGGGTCCGACAACAGTCGCACTAAACTTTCTCGCCCCATGTGATTTTTTTTTTTTTTTTTTTTTTTGATTTCTTTGAGATTTTTTTGCGGGCGTAATTTTTAAGCAATCCAAAATCGGTTGAAAATGACCCAAGAGCATCTATCTGAGATCACTCCCACCAAGTTTCATGGCTGTCATTCTATTACTGTAGTCCCAAATGCGTTCCGACCATTCAAAAACGTGGTTTCTCATTCTCAACTCATTTTCGACACTTTTTTGACAAAAACGGCCGTAATTTTGAAGATAACAAAATTATGTTCGACAGATGTTTAAGTTACATGGTTCCACACAAATTTACCAAATTTCATGACAATCGGTCAATAAATGTGAATGGCGCCGAATCGATCGAACTTTGGTCCAGAACGGCCGTAATTTTCAACCAATTCAATTTTAGTTGAAAATGACCTCGAAGCATCTATTTGTCAACACACATACCAATTTTCAGTGTTATAGATTGAAAAGTGTACCGTCGGCGCTTGTCTAAGTAACCAAAAACACGATTTTTGAATTATTTTGGCGGTTTTTTGACAATAGTGGCCGCAATTTTTGACCAATCAAAAAATCCTTGAAAGTGCCCCTCGGCAGTAATTTTAGACAGGTCCATACCAAATTTCATCAAAATCGGATGAACGGTATAGGCGCTAGAGCACTGCACGGACTGACGGACGGACTGACAGACTGACGGACTGACGGACGGACAGACTTTTTCCAAAAACCACTTTTTTGGACTCAGGGGACCCCCAGGATCATGGGAAACCCAAAATCTCAATTTCGAAATTTTGCACGAAAACAATACTTTCTCGCCATATATGGCTAGCGAGAAAGTAAAAAAAAATCTAACTGAAGCGGTTTTCATTTCCGACTATCTATACGTGAAATTTTCTTCACATTTTTCGTTTCATGGTGAGAACAAAGGAGGTGCCCAATAAAACACTCTTGGCAGGCCCGTATCCAGAAAGCGGTCATGGCGGGGGCGGGTTTAGGGTCATAGGGGGGGGGGGGTCGCCTATATTTTTTTGCTAACCCCCCCCCCCCCCCCCCCCCCCCCCGTGGATACGGCTATGACTCTTGGATATCTTGTAAAAATTATCTAATGACTGAAATTCACAAATACCTAATGTTTTAAAAATTGTTTTAAAATTTCTTTATATTTGATTTCAATAGGAGGATCGTTATATAGTGGACCACCTCAAATCGTAGGACCGGTTGAACGAACACTCAGATTAGATTAGTCCTTGGCTCAAGTCCTTGACCACCAAAAGCACGCCTGACGCCTGACACGCTTTGATTCACTATTTTAAAACAGTCATCCTATCCATCCTTATAAGTTACTAGATACCTAAATGCCTAGGTTGATTTAGCTCTCAAATCCACAAATACATTAGTTAGAAATTTGGTAAATGTGAAAGAGCCAAAGCTCTACTTTTTAAAAAGTAGAGCAGAAGTATCAGCGAGTCTTTTCATTTTCGAGAAACGAACCCAACCCTGTTTTATATTTTTTAATAAGTTTCTACCAATAGCTAAGGTACTTGTTGAGGCAGGAAGTAACGGAAACGACGGAAAGTAGATAAAAGGTCAAGAGGGAGTCAAGTGGTAGAGAAGTAGATACCTACAAACAAGGTTTCCAAACTGGTGCTTCACAAAAAAGTTGGAAAGTTTTCGGAGTATAAAAAATCTGTTATAATTATCTATTACCTACGTGTACGTAACTGTAAGTATACCAGACAAGTACAAAACTTGCAGCGGAGTAATAAAATACAAACTGCGGTCAAACGTTTAGAAATAACTTACATACTAAAAATAAAGTAAAAAAAACTAAAGTATCTACTTATCCGTCTTAAAAAAAAATACTGATGTCGTTTCCAGCTGAAGAGCTGTCACTTCTGATACGCCAATCTACTTAATAAGATGGCGCAGCCGACAGTGCAGCTGGTAATATGTAGGTAAATGTGGCAATAAGGCCCTTTTAAGAGCAGTCTTCACATAGTCCAGAGAAAATGTAGTTCGAGACAAAGGTTGTGATCCGTTGGAAATGAAAGAATACCATCTATTCTTTCCACCTTATTTTTTGTTCGGGTTCAAGCGTCAGTGGGGCGTAACACCGAAGGGGAGAAGCCTGATAGTGTAATGTTACGTCCATGCCCTTGCAAGGGAGAACCTATGCTTAGTAAAAAAAAAGTAGTTGCTCTTCACACAGGCCACTCAAGTAGCCTCATTGGCATAATGCGTGAGAAGCCAGATTTCCATAAAATCAAACTGTTTTGCAGAGGAAATGCTGAAGTTTTATAATCTAAGTAAGATCTCAATTCCAAAACACCATACTGTGGACTACTCTTTCGAAATGGGGGGATGAAGAGCTCAAGGTCACTTGTGTGAAGACTGATCTTAAAGGTGCGAACTAACTGTCAGTCAGTTCAGTCCACACAACAAGGGAGGCCCTATCCTACATACAGAGCAAGTTGATGGGTATAGAAAACTTACCCAACGATAGAGAGCGAACAACTTGAGGTGGGAAAACAGTCATTTGGTGAAAAGGTGGGCACGGAGGTGAAGAACTTGAGCTCAGCGACGGAAGCTTTTCAGTATCTGGTCAGCAGTGTGGTGAAACTCGTAAATGCCGATCTGAGCTTCCTGCAGTTCGTTACTGAGACGGGGTGATGCCCGCAAATGCGTCATATCTTCGGTATGCACCTGAAATTACAACAAAAAAGTTGAGCTCGGCCGACTCATGTCAAGCGGCTCTTGGAAATCGGGTTTACCGGCTTGAGAAAACTTGTTCGAATAGGCAGTAATACATTATAGGTGGAACGAATTCTACAATCAATATGATAGTTGATCTTCTCTCGGTGACACAGTCAATTAAAAAAAATTCTAGAACCCCTGTATTTAGAATACAGGAATAATTTACCTAGTTATTTAATTGTCTATCGCTCCTGAGGCGACTGTTCTTATCTATATAGGTTAGGTATTTAGGTAAAAAACAAGAGCTTTACCTTGCGCCTCAAGGGAAGTCCACGGTTCCTGGGCGGTGTGACTTTTTTGAAGTTCTCTCTAAAACAATTAAAAGATTGTTGAGTGGAATTGGGTACCATAAAACATAAAATAATACTACAGTTTATTCTCAACTCCACCTCACTTTTGGACGAGAGTAACTTTACGTAAGTATTATTCTCAGAAAAAACACCGGTTTCCCAAAACAAGAAGTTGAATTCTAATTCTGCACTACGTGAAGTAAGAAGTTGCTCAAAACTGACCGAAAATTGGATCGTAAAAAAGGACTGGACACGATGTTTCGGCTGTTCCATGTACAGGGTCGGTCACACCCTGCCAGAGTTTTCTGAATCCCATCACTACTACTAATCATTTTTACCGATTCAGACTCCTCCTCGCAGTAGAATTCTCCTTCCCACGTGGTGTTTCAATGCTGAAAGGACTGTACATCTTAGTCGGAGTCCTGCCAAGTTCTGCACGGGATTTAGCTGCCGGAGTTCCAGGTGAGTTGACCAACGGCATTCTTCGCCGAGTGGATCGCCTCAATTTCTGAAAGCGTAAAGGAGCGAATGAAAACTTGTATGGAAAATGCCCTGAAGCAGGTTTTCAAGTCAGACGTAGGTACTTCTTAGGTTCATGAGGACGTGTATTAGGTACTAAATAAGTACCTAAATCAATCGTAAAGTTTGCAAATACCTGCGACAATGTCCCAAATTTGGTGCAGACGGTGTTCATAGTGTCACAAAGCTTGTCAGCACCACTCTTGAAGGCACGTTTGGCTGTGGCTGTGGAAATCGGAAGGGAGAGACCATAGCAAGCCACTGAGGGGCCGGGCGGTGGGCATTGTTGTACTTCCGGTAAACTGGTCGGATGAGCACTGCTTTTCTTAACGCATTCAGCAATACTCTCATAGATTTTTTCATTGTTGACGTTATCAATAGTTTCATCCATTATAATGTATTTCTTCAGAGGAAATAGAAAACGAAAATGACTGCGTCTCTTTCAGTGTTGTTTTCAATTTTTACCGTTAAAGATGGCTGTTTTAACAACTGCCAACAGAACAAAAATGAAAATACAAAAGTAAATATTAGCCTAAAAACCAAATTGAATAAACATTTTCTTATAATTTTATGAACAAAATATAAAAAATAATACAATGTTTATAAAATAATAGTTTAACATAATATGAAAATTAAATGTTCAAAAAATATTTTTTGTAATGTTGGTGAACGAAAAAATGGCCATGTAAACAAACTTTAAGTTTTATATTGTCGCTAAACTTACAAAAATTGGTTGCTACATTGTGACGCTACGAAAATGGAGCAAGAACAACCTAAAGAATCAGATAAAGCTGATGTTGCTGATAAGAAAGAACCCAGTGGTAGGTGCTTATTATTTTCACAACACCTTTTACCGGTTTTTTGACTTTCACAAAAAATTATCTACTCAGGTGCGAAGAATCTCGTTTTCACAAATGTTTAGAGGTATGGGTGTTATTGGACGTGTATTAATACTTGAGAGAACTGCTTGCACTAGAATATAGATCACCTAGGAGGCAAAGAAACAAGCCAAAAGTTCAGACTTTTCAAACACTCCGTCACTTTATTTTTAAAATAATGACACCTGGTTTTAGTATCTACCCAGTACCCAGGTAGGTACTAAGGAACAGCAACTTGTAGGGTGCCGAGCCGTAAAAGTCAATCCCAATCGTTGACAAATAATTTCTACCGCATAGAAGGCCCTTGTATATTTTGTTGTAGATGAGCAGATGTACTCAGCACTATCGTTCGCGGTAATGCTCGTTCTTGTGGGGATTCCGTTGTGGTGGAAAACAACCGAGGTGTACCGAGTCAGCTTGCCCTATAATGAAATCGACGCCCTTGACGCCGACTCTTTTAAAATCAGTTTGACAGTTCATCTCGCGACACTTGAAAAAGCAAGAGGTGAAAAACTGATGCAAGAGTTGAGCACTTACTTCGAGCGATCGAGTATGTACCTGCCCAGTCTAATTTGTTATATTCACAATTATTTACCTCTAGTGTTGCAGCATCAAGAATTCGGTGGATTCTTAGGGTAGTTTGATTGGGAGTCACCCATTGTATGACGTACGATATTCCACCAAATAAACGCCAACCCCTTACTAGGTAACCTTTGAAATTAGTTGATTTCCCCTTTCGGCAGATGGTTTGTCGCCGCCAAAAGGAGTGTTTGTTACTAATTTGAATAATTGGTTCTGTTTTAGAAGTATTCAACGCTACTGTCAAGACTCAAACTGTCTCAAAGTCGTTGCTGGGCGCATGTAAAAGTCTCAAAGAAATAGAAGATAAGATAACTCACCCCAGATTGGAGGGAAACATACAGTTGATGGAAGTTCCCGGATTGAGCCGATTCACCCCAAGTCGTGTCATCATTGGCGAAAATAGAACTGTCTACTTTTCTTCTGAAGCAGGTATAGAATCTTCAACTATAATTTCATTAGTGACTAGAACAAATGTTTTACATATTGCCCTGACGTCATTTTGTTGATTTATCTGTCATTATAAAAACCTATTTTCAAAAATTATACCTCCTAAAAATCGTTCATACTCTTGTAACTCTTGTGAGAGTTCAGCCCTTCACCGTGGAAGGTCGCATCTCAAACTACAGTGTCTCACTTTTTCTATGTGTTCATTAAAGATGCTACACTTCTGTTCCACACCCTGGAAGCCCAGATACTACAAGAAGAACATGTCCAAAGAACTGTTTTACACGTGAGAGCCCCTCCTGAGGGGAAGATCGACCCCGAGTGCAGTCGCAGAGTATCGCCTGCAGCCTCCTTTGATGTTTTACTCACTGTCCTAAACCCTGAGCCTGAACACATGACCGTTAACTTCGATCTGCCAAAAGCCATTCAAGGTTTGACATTTTAATGCTTTTTGCTTAACTAAACTCCACAAGCGGTGCAAAGGTGCGCTAAGTGGTTTCACATAAGAGCTACATTTTTTCAGTGTAAATTAAGTGCAAGTAAATAGAAAGCGCTGTCAGTTTATACTGCAACAGTGCAGTGGAATTCATGAACCTACGGCAGCACATTGCAAATTTGGTGTATAATTTCTGATTCTAAGTAAAAACTGCTGGAGTCTTATGGTTAGTTACGTACTATATTTCGTTGTTCCAATCCAATCTGAATGTGAGAGTAGTTATCAACTTCTTGAGTTTTAACACTACATCTTGGCTTTACGCTAGCTTTGACATTTTTATACAGTTCAGAACACCACTAGTAGTCCCAGAATTACAGATATCTGTCGGTGATGATGACTTTAGGCCCTCTCATTGATGAATCCAGATAATTGGTTGAAAATTATCCCTCACAGGATGGGGTTCAAATATCTGGTCGTTGGTTTCCAGAATACATGGGTCCTTTTCTTCATGAGCTGCGGGATCTCAGTGAAATCCACGTGAAGTCACAGTGGCTGTATCTAGTCAGTCTGCAAGTCAGTCCTAAGCTCGTGGATGGCGTTGTTCAACATTTTGCTCTACCGGAAAGTTCATTACCTCACGTCATCACACCGCTGGAGAAAAAGCTGGGTAAGATGGAATCCTCATCAACTTCTCTATCCAGTTAACATTTCGTGAGAAGGATTGAAGGGGTTTCTCATTTATTTTTTATTAATTACTAATTTTTTATTGTAACCGTTTATCTTGTTAATTTCTAATCTAACGTAACGGTTGCAGCATCGCATGTATCAGCGCGACCTTGCCTGAACCTGGTACTGTGGGTGCCGCCCTGCAAGACTGCTCCCCTCCACATCTACTCTGACAAGGGACGTCGCGTCTCTGGCCACGATGCCTTTCTCTCACCCAGATGGGGTGGCATTCAAATATTCAACCCTCCGAGGTACACCTCATTACGATTACGAGTAGGTACCGAGTATTGTGCTCCGACTTCTGTGGTTGGAAGAATGTCAGAAGTTGGTTTTCATTGTTCATTGTTGGCTCATTCGCTTTTATACTTTAATCGGCTTTTATACTTTATTCGGTAACTGTTTGAGTTATATACACTTCGTGCCCACCTTAATCACCTCATCTTTTTTCAGAGATCAGTGCGAATTGGCGGATCACGTGACTGTTAGCCCAGAAGCTGCGCAAGTGATGCCTGCATTCTTGCAACAACTGCGCCTTCTGCTTGGCATCTCTTCAAGAGAAAAAGACATAGCTGAGGGCTACGTTACACCCAGTAAGCTGCCTCTGAGGCAGTGGGAGAAGGATGCCCTGATGCGCAGTCGAACTGTTGAGCAACTAACCATTGCCAAGAGGACATTGCAGGTAAGTTTTTCTTTCAGAAAAACAGGGGATGATATAAATTCTCTGCCACCCGTAAGAATATTGCCAGCAGTGCATTGTACTGTAACTGAATCTTTTTAACATTGGGTTTGTATTGGGTGTAAGACATAACTAAGACTGAATAGCTACCGAGCACTATCGTCAACATTTTCTGTATTTTCTTCTTTAGTCATTGTCAGAGCTTCTGGGGAAGATCAGCAACATCGTAATAAATGACAACATTGGAGCTGCCATCTATGGGTCATTGGAAGCGATAATAGCTTGTGAGGCTTCGCTGAGGGCTGGTCGGCTGTTGGAGGCGTACAAGCTCTCGCAGCACGCTTTCCTGGCGTCTGAAGCGGCTTTTACTGACCCATCCCTGCTCGCACTTCTCTATTTTCCGGAAGACCAAAAGTGAGTAATTTCAGTCTACCTACGTACCTACCTTCTCAATTACCTGTCTGCCTTCCAATTGAGATAGGTAAGTTAGGTAGTAGTGTGATACTGTGGTAAGTGGAGAGCATGAGAGAACTATAGTGGGTAGGTACACATAATCTCCCCATCATCACTTAGGTACATGCCTGTGACCCGTTACTTCTTCGGGACATAGGTACCTACCTACCTGCTCTCTTTAATTTTGTCTTGTCTTTTTCAGGTATGCCGTTTACATTCCTCTGTTCTTACCAGTTATGATCCCGGTTTTGATCTCATTCAAGCCTCTCCGCGAGTGGGTGATGCGGAAGTTTTTGCGATTACCAAAAGTTAAAAAAGAGTAGGTAGGTTGGGCAAGGAAGAGCCTGCCTTCAGAAAAAAATTCTTGTGTACAGTTATGTACCTATTCTGTGGCATTGTGATACTCGATGAGCTCAACTGTCAAGTTAGTAAGCAGGTGGGTTGGTGGGCAGAGCTCATAGCTACTTCGGTAGGTACTTGATAAGTTGGTAGATTCTTAACTGGACTTGTAGGTAGGTAGGTACCTATTGCTCGCTGATTTTAACCTTCCACCGATACAGTCAATAAAATCACATTATTTACCTGGCAGCTATCATTTTCCGAACCTTGATAGGTACCGATCTGTACGTGTGTTAGGCCTTGCAACCTTGCTCCAAATAAAGTAGGTTAGTAGGCTCCTAGTTAGGTTAGGTGGGTAGGTAAGTAGATAGGTACCTACCTATAAGGTTACCTAGGTATTAAGGTGGTTGGTTTTACAATGTCTTTCACTTAAGAGAGAGGTGTATCCGGTGTCTTCTATGTTTAATCCCTACTTCCCTTTAAAACAGGTATTCATGGTACCTTTGACAGTTGCGTGGAAAATTTGATTGATTCAAATTTTTAATTGCAAGTCTCGATAAAAGGTCACAGACCATTGGAAAGTGAGGACACCGTAGTACCGCAATATTGGACATGGTGAAAATTATTTTTCACTTTCTTTCCTTTTCATTCATGCATTGAAAATCAAGTAGGACACTTGTTAATCAATAGTAATTTCTTTAATGCGAAAAACATTTAAATTATGCTAATATACAGGAAAATTAGGCTTAAACTAATGTTTTAGATATTGAAAACCGATGTAATCCTTAATTTGCTTCACCCTCCCCAGGATTTTATTTCTAAGGGATTTTTAAGGGTTCTTTTTCAAGTGTGTCTTTAATTTGGTCACTTTCAGCATGATTTCTTTAAAATAGTTTTGGTTACAAAAAGTCGTAAAGTTCGCGCCAGAAAATGGCTGCAATTTTCGTGGCAGCAGACTGTACGTCGCACCGGTGGACCAATAAGAAAAGTACGGTGTTCTAAACCAAGCGCTTCCATCCTTTCTCGCTGGAGGCTGTAAGATTTTTTGAACAGTTGGTTTTACTTCTTAATTTTTATCTGTGATATAAAAAAATGGTTATGGCGGATAAAAGTAGTCATTCTTTAAAAAATGGTCAGCGTTCGCGTGGTCCCAGCCCTAACAGCAATGGGGGTGCTTCAAGCCCTGTATCTCCGCTGGACGAAGAAGGGGGTGAGTTCGGTTCTAGGGGTCTCATCTCATTTTAAAAAATATAAAATTTCCATTTACCCTGTTGGGAAGAATTATTTATTTAGTTACTTTCTTATTGCTTGATTCTTTGAGTTGGTGACTCAGTTTATGAAATATTCGGAAACCTTGGCGCTTATGTGTCAGGTTAGGTAGGTGTCCAAGACCTAACCTACACCTAAGTAGGTACTCATGTAGATCTTTGGAACTAAAATTATTATTATTATTTATTTTTTTTTGCTTATTTCTGATGGTTGGTACCTAGTTCTTTTCCGTCTTTGCTGATTGGCTCAGAAATAATCACAATAATTATTTTGAATGTGGTAGGTTTAGGCGCGGCGGGCCTATTGCCGATTTATCATCTAATGATCATGATGTATGTAGGTATGCAAATGAAATTTGGGTGGTGGTAACAGCTAGGGTGCTGCCCCCGTGGGAGTTATTCGCGCTTCGAAAATCCTGAATAGCACTGTGTTGTTGCCAGCTTCCAGTTTGTTGCTTACTTGCAACACTTGGCGATAACTCGGTGACAGATGGATGCTTTGGGAACGCGAAAAACCCCCGAGCGGTGCTGTGGTACATAGCCGTATCCACCGAACCCCCACTTCCCCTCTCGTTATTATCGCTTTAGATACCTACTGGCTTGCTTTGCTCAGTGGTAAGACTAGTAAGGTTCCAGTTCCAAGCCATAGCTTTAAAGGGTGAGTTACGAGAAATCATGGCTCCATGCCTCTGAAATTTCAGAAAAAATCCGAGTGGGGCGTGACTACCAAGCAGTGTGTCCAGACCTTGTGCCTGTAGAGAAGAAAGCCCCACAAGACGTCTCCGACCGCGCCCTTCTTGTTTGGTCCCCTTCAAAAGATATAACCGATGAAGAGCGTAAGTGAGAATATCTGTCTGCTAACATAACACCTGTTTTTTTTTACATCAGTAACAAGTTGGGATTTAATCTAGTGATTTTCTGGCAGAGTCATTTGATAGACGACTCAGATAACATAGATAGCAGAGGTTTATTGAATTTTCGTGAAAGAGTCAGATGGTCAGTTGCTGGAGATTTAAATAATCGGATTGTTGGTTATGGTTGTTGCTAGGGATAAAAATTTTCTTATTTGACATCCGCTTATGGACACGGCCCATGTTGTGGTTACAGTGGACAAGTACATTCAGATTGCAAAGGAGAAGTACGGTTATAACGGAGAACAGGCGCTCGGAATGCTGTTTTGGCATAAACATGACCTTCAGAAGGCCGTTGTGGATCTGGCGAACTTCACCCCCTTCCCAGACGAATGGACGGTGCGTTTTCAAAATTTTATCTGTGTCATAGAGAAATTTGTCTAAACACGTCTCAACAAGATCAATGTAAGACCATACCAGGTTCCACCTATTTTTTGTCTATTTATTGAGGGTGGATTTTAGGTGAAAGTTTGCTCTCCATAGGGTCTGAGTCTCACTGTCTTCTTTCTACTTGTAGGTAGAAGACAAAGTTCTATTCGAGCAAGCATTTACGTTTCATGGAAAGACTTTCCATCGAATCAAACAGATGGTAAGTACCTAACTAAGTAATAACACGCTGGGTAACATTTTGTTTCCATGTTACTGATACTAGAAGGCCCTCAGTTGAGGGGAAATACCGAATTTCTGTTTTGTTTACCCACAGTGTTTTTCACTTACAAGTCAAGCCAAAGCATCTAATTCGAATTGTTTTGAATAGCTTCCGGATAAGAGTATGTCTTCGTTGGTAAAATATTACTACACGTGGAAGAAGACGAGAACTCGGACGTCTTTGATGGATCGACAGGCGAGGAAAAGCGCTGGAGCGAAAGAAGAGGCGAGCGAGCAGGGGAGTGAACAAGGCTCAAATTCCGATTCTGAAACAGACGAATCCAAAGTTACGGTGAGTTTTTTAGGGAACTCATTTCTAAATTGGCGAGTTTCCTCTATCCGCTCTCAAGAACACTCAACCAGCCTTGTATTGGGAGAACTTTAAGAACAACTCAGTTTCTTGGTTTGAGGATCACCCAAAAGTTTGAAGTGCAGGTTATTTTTTTACAAATATAAATCGCCATTAGCCATGTTTGGCGTGGTGTGTGTGTGGCGCAAATCGTTCATTAGCTGCTGCTGAGCCTAGTAGGTTACATAATTAATTTTTCTTCATTTGGGACTAGGAAAAATTACCGATCACGCCGAAGTTTTTAGTCCTAAGCTTCCAACTGAGAAAGGATATGTAGCTACCTACTTAGATTTAGATGTACTTAGATGTAGATTTGCGTGTGTTTATTTCAGAGACAGCAGGTAAGTAAGCATTCGACTATACTTAACTCCTTGCATTATTCTACGAGGGAGCTACTTTTTCGCCTTCTGTCGATTGCTTGTTTGGTAGCCTGAGAACCTATCCACTTTTAATGATTGATAGATGCCTTTTAAAAAAATAATGTTGCAAGTTTTCGGTGCTACTTACTTCCCTTGGGATTTTATGAACTCTGTTTGAAAGTGGGGCTAGTCGTGAGATGGTTCTCCCTCTGACTTAATATTAATTTATTGAGGTTTGCGCCAAATTAAAGTGCTGTATGTTTTAAGAGTTAGTGAGCGTATCTTGGAATTATAGTTAAATTAAAACCTTTATTATTACTTGCATTCATTGCACCTTGTATGAGACGAAACTCATGCATGGCACTGCACTGCCGTATAGTAAAAATCACTACTTACTAATTGAGTGCACATCAACGCAAGTATTACTAAATACTTAAAATGAAAATTCTATCACTACACTGTAAATTAAAGACTAAAAAATATCTTTGCGCATGATAGTACGTACATTGTGAACATGTCTTTGTCTTGTTGTTTGTGAATGTCAATGTGAACCGTGTCTGCCCTACGCACCAACAGGCCCACATAGCAATGTCTGTCTCGGACCGTGCACACTGTCTTCATTTTATTTAATTTTCATTTGAAAATTTCTCATCGATGTGTAGGCTGTTTAGCGGAAACATTCGGGGATGTCTGTTGTCCCGATTTTTGTTTCATTTTCCATTTGTGTCGCTGTACAGATCAATCATTTCTAGCGTTCTTCTTAGTAGTTACTCGCGCAGATTTGCCGGTTAGGAATTAAGGTGACGCAACCCCGCCAAGCATTTGTGTGCACAATTTTTTTGGCTTTGTAAATACAATCAGTGTTCTCCATCTGATAAAGCTTTGGGATTTCTTATATCTGCGTAAATGTTAGTTACCGTTCTTATTTGAATATTCATGTACAGGACTCCAGTTTTTGTTGTTCAAATTAGCGATCGTTCAATAATAACCCCCCAGTGATGCGATCTTTCTGATTGTTCCAGAAAGAGAACGGGGAAGTTCAAAAAGAAGTGAGGACGTATTGCCATAACTGTGGAATTCCTTGTACCCTAACTATGTCGACTCCCAAGGGCAGCGTGTGTAACACCTGCTATTTACATTGGAGGTAATCATTAGCTTCTATTACTTTGCTGATAAAGAGGATCATACTCTGAAACTTCCTTTGAAATCTCTCATTTAGGTTTCATTTCGTTCCGGCCTTAGATAAAAAAAGATGTAACTTAAAAACTTCTATACGTTTCATGGTATTCAGAATTGTTCCTGTTAGTCGAGGACCCTTAAACCTGAACCGGTTATTTATTAGCTATACATGGTGTGCTCGTATGGGATCTTTCAGAAAGACAGGGAACATGCGGCCTACGATAGGGCCGTTGCGCGGCCGAGACAGACATTGCTATAACTGGTTGAAAAACAAATGGCGGCCTCCGAGGGGCATGCACATCGACCACGAGGATCTGGTGTCTCTCGCTAGTGAATCTGCGTCGGGGCTTTTTGTCACCCTCGATCGCGAGATCGCGTCTCTCAAGCGTCAGGTGAGTTCAGAGTCCCAGAGTCGATCATCACTGTATTCGTTTGTTTCAACTGTGGGGACGGATTTTGCCAGAAATACCTGTTGTCTTGACCGTGCCGAAGTTGTGGCGAGTGATGTTTGTATTTTTTGTCCAGGTATCTAGTTATCTATTCTATATAATGTATTTGATTGTTTCAGGTACAGAGCAATAAGCAAGCAGTTAGCAGCTTGAAGAAGAAGAGCAGCGAGAGTATGGAGGATCTTCGGCCTGGAGAAAACGCAAGCAAGGCGAATGCCCGCTGGACGGCGGAGGAGTTGTCCCTTGCTGTACAAGGTATTACCAGCTTGATGGAAATTTCCTACCCCACTGGGCACACATAGCCTTAAAAAATAGATAAATGTAAAGTAAGACTTCAGGGAGCTGAGTTGCGCCAAAAAAAGGTGTAAACCAACATTTTATCTTTATCCATTTAGGGGTGCGGAAATATGGGAAGAACTTCAAGGCAATTGCCGATACGATAGGAACCAAGACGGAATCGCACGTCCGTACCTTCTTTGCGACGCACAAGAAGCGCTACAACCTTGACACTGTTCTGCGGGAATACGAGACGGAAAATGGGGTGGACGACCTGAAGAAGGAAACGAAAGAAACAAAGGTTGGTACCACTTTCCTGCTATGTATATTCTACACTTTTTCAAAAATATGGTTCCTTTTCATAATAATTATAAATTTACCCCAGTTGAGGGAAGTGCGTTCTAGTACTTCTGTTGTTGTGCCATAACGCCTTTCTGTGCCTTCCACTCCGATAGGCGAACTTGTTGCCAGCTGCAAATCAGTGGGTTTCTAGAAGCTATAAAATTTCTGGAAAGCTGGTGAGGCCTCACCTAATAAACTCTTATTTAACGTACTTTCAGATGGAAATCGATTGCGAAGTAGTGAGCGACGGTGGTGCGCGGACGCCGCCCAACTAACCGGCGGATGTGGCGTCCACTGATGAAGCCACCGAGTGTTCCTAAAGCCTTCCCCTCCGCGTAACATCGTGAGTTTCAGCCATTCTGTAAGACGTGTTTCACTGGGTTTCCTTGGAGAAGAGGGGAAAACCCCTAGATTCTTCACTTGCCAGTATCTAATCGTTTGTCTCCTTAAGAACAGATATGGAGAGGCGAGGCTTGTGCTACCCTTTGACCCTGTAACTGGGAAACCAAAAATGCAGTTTCGTTTTTTGGCTTGGGCTGTTTTTACTCAAAGGCTGGCACAGCGAAGAATATGAAAATTTGTTTGACAGCTGCTTTTTGAGCATTGCCACGATATTCGCAATTCGCACTTTAGTTTTTAATCAGTAATAGTACAACTCTTGTATATTTTAATTCTTATTAAGAGTAATACCTATTTATTTTAGGTTGCTCATCGAGAAGTTAACATTGGTACTGTTATTAGTCTTGAAATGGATTACGGAGCGCTTACCCATTCATTTATTTCATGTGCAAAGTCACGCTAATATTCAACAACGGAATGGGTGATACCATGGCTTCATCCAGCCATAATTTTCCTGTTCTTCTTACTGTCAAAGAAATGAAAAGATACTATGTAAGATGCTGTAGGATGAATCACCCAGAATCAGGTGTGACAGAGATATTTTTTGTTTTTGCTGATGGTAAGAGAAACTGTTGAAGTTTCATTCCACCTTAAATTCTTCAATATTCTCGCCCTTGACTTTGATTAGCGTTCTTATTACTGATAAACTTTTGAAGCTTAGTTTTTTCTAATTTGACGGCACCTTTTTTAATTCGAAAAACGATAGTAGGTTAACACTTACATGCTCCACAGTAGTCGCAGAACTATTTAGGATCAGTACTATCATAAAAGTTGACAGCGTTAGCCTTGTTAAATCATAGGGTAACCGCGTTTATTTCCTACTTAAATTTCAATGGTGAGCGGCTAGGTATTATTTCTTTTAAATGTGGTCGCGTACGCTATTGAAGTTCATAAGCATATTACAAATGCTTCTTAAACCATGGGTGACCAAATCGAGGAGTGACCTTGGTCGGCTCTTTGTAAATAAAACGCTCATCGGTTACTTTGCCCGTCGTTTTTGAAACATGGAGATATATTACGTAGTTCTGCCTGTCGTAATTTTAAGAATCGCTCTTAATCGGTGAAGATTGTAATGTAGTAATTAAATCCCACACTTCCCTTCTTCCTGATATCTTCAGCCTTGCTTTATGTAAGGGACTTATTTCTTAGAAGTTTCCCGTCTATACTTCAAACATAAATAGGGAAACGATACAACAGTCTAAAGGTTCGTTCTAACTTCTACGTTTCCAAGCAATACAGCAATATTTTTTACTTTCTCGCCCGTATGTTTTGAAAAGTAGGTATGCCCTTTGTAGATGCAAAAAAAAGTAATATATTTTTCCTTCATAAGAAGTGGTGACATAATGATGTTCTGTAATTTGAATCACTTATTTGAAGTGTACCGTGGCTAGAACCCGGTCCATGGTGGACTACAATCTCAGCGAGAATTCCGTCATGTAAGTAAGTTTAAAGGTTGGCGCGAATGAGAGCGGCGCGCGCGACTTCGAGAAGGCCGTTGGGAACCCATGTGTGGCGATTCTGTGGTTAGCTTATGGAGAGTGGAGATGACCGGTCTGTTTATGAATTTTCCTGTGACTCTCTGCTCAGCTGCCGTTGCGAAACGTTCTAAAATATTTTAATAAGAAACCCTGCAATTTTATTATGTTCCATGTTATTTTAATCTTCGACTAATATGTTATATCTGTGTCCCCAAATTGGGGCAGCTGTGTCGGGGCGTGTTATGGAGTAGTCCCGCAAAGGCCGGAGGATGACAGCACCATCCCTTTTCTACCAACTATGATGATGACCTGTAATGACGGATTGAGGGCACCCGGAAGTCAAGGTCGAGAGATGATGGACACCTGCGTCGAGCCGTGAAAACCTGTGCATCTATGATGAGACCGGCCTCGAACCAACGACTTCTGTAACCAAGGTGAACTCTTTCCTCTCTAAGCCACCCCTTCAGACATGCGACACATCTCCTCGAATGGTTTTTCAGCTCCGTTATCTTTTTTAATCTGTAAAACAGTTCTACACCGGATCCTTCTCTTTTACATTTGCTACAACCTGGAGACGGTTTTTCTGGCTCTGTACGTCTCGCGAATATTTTGATCTTTAATCTACTTTAATGCCGGAAGCTAGAGCCAGTGGCGCCCAAATTAATTCGATCCTTTAGTTCTTTATCAGCCAATTTAATAGTCGATAATTTAATGCCATATTTAGCAATAGTAGCACTATAGCACCTTATCCACTGTAATCTGAGGAACCGTGCCATAGCGCCCATGTTTACTCTCTTTTTTAATGATAATTGTTTTGCTGGTTCTTTTAACTGTCATCGTATTAGACAAGATCTCATTTTTACATATTTCAGTCTCCTAAATCACTAGCTAGGTACCTATTTCTGATTCCGGAAGGATATTGAGACAAAGATAGTAGTGTAAGTACCTTTTATTCTATTTCTCCTTTACTGAAATTACGTTCTTTACTATTCATACCCGCCTGAGATGAGCTAGTTTTATGGCAGGGATACGGGGGGTCCTAGACAACCAGCCCCCACCACACTCTAAATGGGTGTAGGTACAACTTTTGGCGCCCAACGTGGGGCAACAGTAATGTTTTCTTAACTTCAGTAAATTTCAGTAAATTCTTAGTAGTTTGTCTCTTTATCCTTCTTGATGATGGAATAGGGACCTAGTTGGTCTGATTCAAGTGTAAGCAGGTAGGTGCTTGATAACTTCGTGCGTGAGTTCGCACAGATGAAGTCGTGTGGCTTTAATTAGTTTTCCTTAATTTATTTTGATCAAGTTTATGCTGGTTTTCAAATTAATTTCCTGAGGTCAAGGTCGATGAAGGATTTATTGAAGAAGCTGTTGGAGATCTGACCAGGCTTGTTCTTTAATGACTTTTTCGTTCTTGATAGATAGGTATTTTAGGTTTCAGTTTTTCAGCTTTCTACTTACTGTTCAATTGCTTCGACAGACTTAGAAGCGTTAGTCATGATTATTCATGAATCCCGAATTCTTTATTTGCTGGATTTTCCATTTTAATGAGCTTTGACATTGATGGGTTATAGAGTCTAGTATTGTAAAGTAATTCAATGCATTTGTTTTCCCAAATTTAAAAGCTCAGGTTATCCTTGTAGGATGTAGAAGGGGATGGTGCGCCATCCTATTTTTGGCCTTTTATTTTATGAATTGAGAGCAGAGAGTCTATTTTGTGTTTTTACGTTGAATGTTTAATTTCGTTTTAGAAAATTTCAATTTTTGAGATTTTGGTGAAGCAGTATTAGTAAGATGCCACGAAAAGGATTACGAGCCTACATTAATGGGCTCAACAAAGAGGCGTTGTTAAAATTATCTTGTGCTGTTTTTCAGAAGGATCCGGAGTATCGTTTTGATTCGAAACAATCCCGAGCTCAGTTGATGAAGTGTCTGAAGGGGAGGTTAGTGCAGGACTTAGAGTTGGTGCGTTCGATCCCATGCCTGGCAGAGGTAGCTGAACTTCATCCAGAGGAACCCGTAAGTAACGAATCTAATGACTCTGAGTCACACACAAGAGACAATTCACGGTCCAACAGCAATGATAATGTAAACAATGCGAATGGAAATAATACCAATGCGAATGATGATGATGATATCTCGGATGGTTTTAGTGGATTTGATGAGAATGACATACCCAAAAAAACCCGTGCTAATTTTAGTGACCAGTCATTTCTGGAGGAGGTGGTGCGCCTCACCACCGTGGTTAATCGCGCTTTGGCCGCGAACTCCAGCAATGATGGGTCATCTACGTCAGGTAGTGGCAATAGTCAGTCAAGGTCATCATCTATGGTGTCATTTATTAAGAGTTGTAAAATTCAAGATCTAAGTTTTGACCCTGAGAAGGGAGGATCGGTGTCTAAATTTTTAACAGGTGTAGAAGTGGTCATGGAGGACTACGAGTTCACCGAGAAGAAGAAGATAAACGTGGTTGCTCGACTTCTGACAGGTAGAGCACTAAACTGGTACGAGGGTCATGCCGGACAAATCGCAACCTGGGACCAATTCAGGAAGGAGTTGAAGGAGGCTTTCTCATCCAGGGAGCAGGACGATGAGTTGAGGGATCATCTAGCCACCTATAAAATGTCTCAAAACGAAAAGTTAGTTGAATATATCAACAATTTAAGAGCTCAAAACCAGATGCTAATGGAACCCATGGAATTGGCGGAATTAAAAAGAATAGTCATGAAGAACATGTCCAAGACATACAAAATATTATTGTCAACTTCTACGGTGAAATTTAGTACCTTCGGTGACTTGGAGGCGGCAGCCAAGCGGGCAGATGCCATCCAGTGGGGTGACCAGAGACCTACGGTGGGTGCGAGTGCTCCCCAGCGGACGACAGCAGCGCGCAGGCCTAACGTCAACGAGATTGAGGTTCATGATGAGATGGAGGTATCAGCGGTTCGCAATCCGGACGAATACATGGTGTGTCACAACTGTAAGGAGCTCGGACACCGTGCAGCCAACTGCGGCAAGGTCAGAAGAGTAGTCTGCGCAGGGTGCGGCAAGGAAGGGTACGTCCAGTCCAATTGTCCAAAGTGCTCGGCTGATGCGGAACGAGAAGAGAGGCTGGTTCAGCGTGTCGTCGAAGCGGTGATGAAGAAAATGTCGGAAAACTAAAGTCCTCGTCCGTAACACCAGGGCCGGAGCGAGGAGCTGAACTCCTGGTTAGTGAAGAAGTCGTTATGATCAATGAAGAGGTGACTGTGTCAACGCATTCAGGGCGCGCAGGACTTGATGAGCGGCCTTACGTCCAGGTCATCATAGGGGATGACATTGTCATGGCGTTGGTAGACTCAGGAGCGTCGCGGTGTTTGGCGGGTTCATTCATGTGGGAGATGCTGAAGGTGAAGGGGTGTTGGGTGCGGCCAGCGATGCTTTCGGGGCGTGCGGCGAACAACACCAAGCTTGACATCTGCGGCATTGCGAACGTGAAACTCCAGCTAGGTTCAAAGGTGTTTGTTGTTGAGTGTCTGTTAGCTAAGAATTTGTCCACTCCGTTGATTCTAGGTGGTGATTTGCTGCAAGCGGCTAAGGCGATCCTGAACTACGAGGCTGGTACGCTTACCTTGACGGACGTGCTAGGGCCCGAGACGTTGCAACTGGTGCGAGCCAACGTTATTAAGGATCCTGTTGTAGTTAACTGCGTGGGTAACATCGAGGCAATAGAGCTACCTGATGGAGAAATTCTAGGACCTGAGTACATAGAAGACGGGGAAAAGGAGTTCGAAATGGCGCATGAAGCGTGGGGAGAAGGGTTTAAGGAGCAGCAGTGGCGTCCTCAGACCTTTGATCATCCAAACGTCGCGCATGGTGACGCCGAAAAGATTAACAGCTTTCTCCAGAAATGGTTCGAGATTTTCAAGGATTCTCCAGGTATATGCAAGGGATATGAAGCAGAAATTTATGTCAAGGAGGGGCAGGCTCCAGTCCACTGTAGACCTTATAATCTAGGTGCACCAGAGACGCTGTTGCTTCAGAAGGAGATTGATAGGTTATTGGCAGAAGGCAAGATTGTTGTTGGTGATGGCTTGTGGGCATCTCCAGCGTTCACAGTAAAGAAACCTTTTTCTGCGGAGCGTCGTATCGTTATTTCTTATGGCAAGGTCAATGAAGCGGTGCAGCCTATGTCCGGAGGGGTACCCAGAACAGATGATGTGATCCTAGGGCTGAGGCAAAATAGGTGGCGCTCTCAGATCGACTTAGCTCAGAGTTTCCACCAGATCAGATGTTCTGAGAGGGCGCAAACCATACTGCAGTTCATTTCTCCGACAGGGATGACGTACAAACCATTGATTTTGACTATGGGATTCCGGAACAGCACGAGTTTGTTCAGTAGCGTGCTGCGTAGAGTGCTGATGGCGTACATCGCGGATGGTTCCGTCATCTTGTATGTTGATGATATTATGGTCGTGAGTAATGGTTCGTTGGACGAGCATCTGGAGTTGGTTGGTAGGGTGATGAAGACACTGCGGGACCATGACATGCAGCTCAACTGGAAGAAGATCAGGATTTGTCCTAGGAGTTTGCTTGTTCTGGGTCATCTGCTCGAAGGTGATGTCTGTAGACCTAATCCAGAGAAAGTTAAGGCAATAATGGAATTTAAGAGGCCAACCAACGTGCGAGAAGTTCGTTCCTTACTTGGATCCATAGGATATTATCATAAGTACGTGAGGGATCTGGCTTACCTACTGAGACCGCTGCAGGACTTGCTGTGTCAGGGTAGAAAGTTTGCGTGGGGGCCCGAGCAAGAAGAAGCGTTGCAGAAAGTGAGGGAGTACATGGCATCCGATGCTGTGCTCGTGCTGGCGGATTTATCCAAGCCTCTGAGGCTGGAAGTGGACGCGTCTGCGAGAGGAGTCGGAGCAATTTTACTCCAGGAAGGAGATGTGGAAGGAAGCACGGAAGGCGTGATTGAATACTTTTCTTATATATACAGAGGGGCGGAGAAGAACTACTCAGCAACGGAGCTGGAGGCATATGGACTCGTCCTAGCCACGGATCAGTTCAGGACCTACCTTCATGCATCGCCGTTCCCGACGACTGTAGTGGTGGACCATCAGGCCCTTGTCTGGTTGTTCAAGCAACAGCACACCAAGCCCAGGCTGGCGAAGTGGCGGGTGGTGTTGAGTGGGTACAACCTTCGTATCGTACATAGGAAAGGAACTGATCACGTGATGCCAGATATGCTAAGTAGATTGCTGCCCAAGGAGGAGGAGATCAAGAGTGACCAAGAAGTGGAGCTGAGTGCAGTTCTTCTGGAGGAGTTTGCGGACTCTCAGGATCCGTGGTATGTGCAGCTAAGGACAAAGGTTCTGAGTAAACCTAGTAGTTATCCCAACTTTACTGTAAGAGACATGGTCCTGTATAAAGCTGTGATGGACAGATCGATGAGTGAGAGAGTCTTGCGTGCTGTAGTACCTACTCCAAGTCGCCAGACTGTGTTAGAATCTTATCACGACTCTCTACATGCTGCACATGGTGGGATAAATAGAACGTTCACTTCAATCCAACAAGCTGGATATTATTGGCCACGTATGTTCAATGACGTCAGACGGTACGTCACGAGTTGCACAGTATGCGCGAAGAGCAAGGTACCAGGAGTCGTACCTTATGGACTGATGAAGGTGAGACCTCCGAGTACGAGAGTTTTCGCCGTGTGTTACATCGATCTCGTCGGACCTCTAGTGCGTTCGAAGAATGGGTTTAAATACCTAGTAACGTGTGTCGATGAGGCAACGAGATACCTGGTGGCGAAGCCTATAAGGACAGCGACTGCGAGTGCTATTATAAAAGTCTTACAGAATGACGTGTGTTTGGTGCATGGAAATCCTGAGGCATGGGTCCATGATCAAGCCACGCAATTTAAATCAAAGGTATTTACTGATTGGTGTACGAGTAATGGTAGTGTGTCATACCTAGTACCTAAGTACCTACCACGAGTGAATATGGTGGAAAGATATCATCGAGGAATCAAGACTGCCTTGATTGGAATATCCAAAAAGCAGTCGGATTGGTGTGAGATGATACCTTACGTAGTACAGGCTATGAATTGCTCGAAAAATTCTTCAGTAGGAGTACCGCCTGTGATGTTAGCTATGGGAAGAGTTCCCAGGACTCCATTCGACATTGGTAGTGGAGTAACGACGGGTGAAGCGGAGCCTTTCGACCCGGAGAAATATCTTGACTGGATCAAGGGACGTTCCAAGAGAATCTGGGAGGTAGCGCGAAGCTCTGTGATTGCCGCAAGGACCCAGATGGCCAAGAGGTACAACCTCAGACGTCAAGATAAAGAATTTAACGTTGGTGACATGGTCTACCGAAAAAGCTTTTTCAAGAGCAGTGCTGCTGACAAGATAACGAAATCTCTTGCAGAGAAGTATATTGGTCCTGTTGTTGTCTCCAGGAAGCTGTCCAGTACACAGTATGAGCTTCGTACGATGAATGGTAAATGCTTAGGTACTTTTGGTATTGATCACCTGAAACCATTTGTTCCCAGGGATGATGACCTCGTTGATTAGTGATCGTTTTTTATTTTTTTGTTGAGTAGTTTAGTCATATTTTAATTTTTTAGTCTAGTGGACCGGTGATGTGTCTCTTGTCTGTGTCTTGGAGTCATTCCAGTGCGACGGACGGCGTGGCGTCTGCTGCTGATGCGTGGTTCTGGAGGAGGCGGTGCTGTACCGTGGCTAGAACCCGGTCCATGGTGGACTACAATCTCAGCGAGAATTCCGTCATGTAAGTAAGTTTAAAGGTTGGCGCGAATGAGAGCGGCGCGCGCGACTTCGAGAAGGCCGTTGGGAACCCATGTGTGGCGATTCTGTGGTTAGCTTATGGAGAGTGGAGATGACCGGTCTGTTTATGAATTTTCCTGTGACTCTCTGCTCAGCTGCCGTTGCGAAACGTTCTAAAATATTTTAATAAGAAACCCTGCAATTTTATTATGTTCCATGTTATTTTAATCTTCGACTAATATGTTATATCTGTGTCCCCAAATTGGGGCAGCTGTGTCGGGGCGTGTTATGGAGTAGTCCCGCAAAGGCCGGAGGATGACAGCACCATCCCTTTTCTACCAACTATGATGATGACCTGTAATGACGGATTGAGGGCACCCGGAAGTCAAGGTCGAGAGATGATGGACACCTGCGTCGAGCCGTGAAAACCTGTGCATCTATGATGAGACCGGCCTCGAACCAACGACTTCTGTAACCAAGGTGAACTCTTTCCTCTCTAAGCCACCCCTTCAGACATGCGACACATCTCCTCGAATGGTTTTTCAGCTCCGTTATCTTTTTTAATCTGTAAAACAGTTCTACACCGGATCCTTCTCTTTTACATTTGCTACAACCTGGAGACGGTTTTTCTGGCTCTGTACGTCTCGCGAATATTTTGATCTTTAATCTACTTTAATGCCGGAAGCTAGAGCCAGTGGCGCCCAAATTAATTCGATCCTTTAGTTCTTTATCAGCCAATTTAATAGTCGATAATTTAATGCCATATTTAGCAATAGTAGCACTATAGCACCTTATCCACTGTAATCTGAGGAACCGTGCCATAGCGCCCATGTTTACTCTCTTTTTTAATGATAATTGTTTTGCTGGTTCTTTTAACTGTCATCGTATTAGACAAGATCTCATTTTTACATATTTCAGTCTCCTAAATCACTAGCTAGGTACCTATTTCTGATTCCGGAAGGATATTGAGACAAAGATAGTAGTGTAAGTACCTTTTATTCTATTTCTCCTTTACTGAAATTACGTTCTTTACTATTCATACCCGCCTGAGATGAGCTAGTTTTATGGCAGGGATACGGGGGGTCCTAGACAACCAGCCCCCACCACACTCTAAATGGGTGTAGGTACAGAAGTCAGCACACTTGGTACTTGTGAGTTCTGCTTGAAGTACTTCCAGTTATTAATTTCATGATGCTGGAGGTAACCACAGCTTTCTTCTTATTCATAGACCAGCGCCCCGAGCGGTCTTACAGACTCGAGTCCCGGGAGTCCTCGATCATATTGCCATATTGTTCAATATCATGTTTTATTTCAAAGTTTTGTCAGTGTAATATATAGTGCACCTATTTATTTTCATTCATTTTTCATGCAGCAAATGATTTTTCGTATTTAGTGATGATTGTAATCAGTCGTTCATGTATGTTTCTCTATTTGTGGCAAACAGGTACCTTCCCGCTTCTTAATTCTGTATTTTATTTAAAGGGTTCGACGATTTTTATATAATTGTAATGAAAGGTTAGGGCAATGTTACCTTGACGTAATACCCGGGTCGGGCTGAGACACTTGACTGTAGAGTGGAGATCGTCGGGCCCACCCTAAGAGATCAAAGCTCTGCTCTAGAAATAAGGTTTTATTTCAGTAAACTTATGTTAGACTTGTAATGCTTTATTTACATTTTTCTCCCGCTCCTCGCAAATTTCTGTTTCATCATTTGCTTCCTCATTTACTTGAATGACGTACTAAGTACAGGCGTTTAAAATTGTACTGTGGATGTTTTGTGGGAAATTTTACACACCATGGCTGGCCGAAAAGTGGGAAAACCTTAAAACTTAAGTAATATTCCCATATTTTGAACGACTTATAGAGCCACAGAAAGTACAAATAATTGTAAAATATTCACAATATAATTGCCATTGTCAGTACTTTCCAGAAATATAAATAAGAATAGCGCGGATGAAACCTACTTGAGTGAAAATAAATAAAGGGTTCGACAATGGTCGCACTTGACTTTCTCGCAATTTTTATCGAAAATTTAATTTTTTTTTTACGTAATTTATTTTTTTTTTGGACCAAAATTTTAACTTTTTCTAAAAAATATTTTGCCATACACTGGACAATAATTTTAGGCACCTACTCACCGGATTTCAAACATATCCGTCAAATGGTGAAGTGTCGTTCGACGCGCAAAGTACGTGTTTTCTATTTTCCATGTCACGGCCTTAATTTTCAAGTAATTGAAAATCTATTGAAATTGACCTTGAAGCATCTATCTGAGACCACTTTCACCAATTTTCAAGGAAATCTGTCGATTAGGGTTGTTGCAAATCCGTCTGAACCAATCAAAAACGCGATTTCCATTTTTGGAAAATTTTCCTACGATAATGCCAATATTGGCCATAATTATTATGTTGGATAAATTTCGTTGGGTAAAACATCAAACTAGGTTAAAGTACACCTCCCTACCAATTTTTATTGAAATCGATCGAAAAGTGCTACCGGAGTGACGACCAACGCGTTTGGGCCAAAACTGGGCCAAGTTATTGGCCCACCTCCAAGTGATTGTAAAAGACCTAAAAGCATCTATTCAAAAACACTTTCGCAAATTTTCAAGGTTCCAACTTGATATACGTAGCTTCCAGCCCTTCTTAACTGTCAAAAAACACGATTTTTTGCCTTTTTTTGACCATAGCAGGCGCAATTTTTGAGTTATCAAAATTTATCAAAAAACATGTCCAGATATTTACATTAGGTACCTACATACCGAATTTGAGCAAAATCGGACGAACGGTGTGACGTCCAGTTGCGCGACAGACTGACGTACGTACGTACGTACGTACGTACGTACGTACGTACGTACGTACGTCGGACGGACATTTTTTAAAAACCACTTTTTTGGACTCGGGGGACCTCCAGGATCATGGGAAACCCAAAATCTCAAAATCGAAATTTTGCACGAAGACATAACTTTCTCAGCCCATGTATTACATACGGGCGAGAAAGTAAAAACAGCAAGGTTCACTATATGAGCCTCTATGTGCTGTATCAATGAATGAGTAAGCACTTTGTTTACCAACATGTGGCTAGCCACTTGGCTTCAGGAGTCGTCTATAGACAATCTGTTTATTCTGTCTACTTGTCCTTGTAAGATTGGCATCGTTACTTGAGTTTGATCTCAAACTGCAGGCAAAGAAGTCTCCCCACGGCACCTTCCAGATTAGCCTCGACCCGGTAGGACCCCTTCTCGAGCCATCGTGGCAGGTCCACTGTCTTCAAATTTACCGTCACCTTCCCTCCAAATGATCCCTGGAACACCCCAAAAAATATGAACTGATTTCCTCAAAACTATAAACCCACTCTAACCGTATTCATGAATCATCGTAACATTCAGGCTATGCAGAGAAATAATGCTGATTGATGAATATCTTATCTTACCTTTGAAATGGGACATTTGCAAGGCAGCCCCTGTGCCACCAGTTCGGCGGGACATGCGTCTGTGTAAGGTGACAGGGTGCAGACGTCATCATACTTGCAGGACCCAACACCATCTATGCAAGGGACAGTCATCCAACCCCAGAATACTTTCTTCCTTACTACCAGCGCACCCTGAAACGTCCCACAAAAGTCAGGTTTTATGACAAACAGTTTGATGGAACTAGGTGCCTGTTGGAAATAACAGAACCGAGACAAATTTGGACCTGAGACTGAATTAAAACAAACTTACCTTGACAGGGGCGTCTATTTCGGTTGTAAGATTTCCTTGCCCTTTGACTTGCACACTCAGGGAGTCATCCTGAGTCACTGAAAGGCTTTCAATGCGGATAACGTCTGTCTTATCACCGCAGCTCTTCCACGAAAAAGGTGCTACCTGTGATGAAAAATATGTCCAATAAAAGAAAGCACCCTCATCTCCTGTAGACATTTCTTGAAAAGTGAAGAAAACTTACGGAGTGAGCCAACAAAAGAATTGTCGCGGCCAGGATGGGAATCATCATTGTTGTCAGTAGGCAGCGACCTTGCGTACTGCGGTAGATATGGAGCTCGTCTGTTAGTTTACACTTCCCAGAGATTTAGACTTCATACATTCACACATATCTGCCTGATAGCATGAGCTGCTCCACTACAAAGACTTTACGGGCGGGTTCTGCTTTGTATGACTTCACTGTTTACCAATCACCATGCATATGTTTTCATTACTAACTCTCAGCCAGACTAGTACTGTATGAGGAAGGATGGAATTTTGGGATATTTTAGGTATCAAGATAACGTAGACTAGTCGGTGCCCTAAAGGTCCTGAGGCAACCTTCATAATTTACAGGCGCTGGGTTCAATAGGAGGTACTATACCTACTTCTTGATAGCAGGTCTGTGAGTCAATGGAGTCATGTCGGGAGCGACGACCTGGGCCCAGTGGGCTCCTCCAGGTCTCCAGTATAAAATAGGCATTTGGTCATGCTACACTGGCTCTTACGGGCGTCGTTCGTCCTCTTTTCCCTAGCTTGCGGCTTTGCAGGTAGGCCCGAAACTTAAAGACAGTGTAAAGTTAGTAGGTACGTAGATATAATTGAAGAATGCAACCGAGCCCACTTACATACTTACATAGGCCCGGCAAGACCGAGCCCCAGAGTGGTCTACATAGGTAGACTATGCTATGGGTAAACGTTGAATTTTGAAAAGTGAGGTTTACCTAGCTCTATCCCTAGCTAACAGGAGTCCACTTTATACCCAAGGTTGGAAAGTTTTCTTAACCCAAAACCCAATGATATTAAAGCAATGTTCTGTACTCCAAATAGCGGAAGATGAGATTTGGGAGCAGGATCTCTCATCGGACATGAAGATTGGACTGTCGACCACAGGCTACCGCAGTGTGGACTTGAAGTGTGGGGCTGATGCCTTTCTGGTAAACGTGACACTGGACGCGGACTTTGACGGCGTCCTTTACACGCGTGGTGACTTCTCATCGAAGCGAGCACCATGCTTCCTGACCAGCAAAGATGTTGCTCAAACTAGAGGAACCTCCGTTCTCTATACTCTGAAACTACCCTTCACTCAGTGCCACACTGTCGAGGTATAAATATAGAAGTGCGAATTAGGTAAACAGAGTGCGACAACCCAAGTGTTCCCAGTCACTAATTTATCTATTATTCCCCGGCCAGTCATTACATTTAGCAGCGGGTAACTAACTGCTGTATTTAGTTAGTGGACTTTAATCCTTATAGGGCTATGAGTAAGGATTTGTTAGCCGCTGATCTGGGATCTTTGACTCAAAATGAAACCTACCGTTACTTAAGGTAGGTACTTACCAACCAGCCAGTTCACCGAATCTTATTGCGCTTTCCCTATGCTGGCGGCCGAAACATCTATAGTACAGGCTCCACTAGCCCCCAATAAGTTTCCTTCATAAGGATGTTTTTCTGGCATTTCAGGACGCGTCCGACCAAGAGTTTGTGAACACACTAGTCATCCAACACGACTCTGAGCTGATAATGCCCGGGGACGCCGCCTTCAGACTGACATGTGCCTTCAACCCCGAGCAGCGGCTTACCGGCTCATCTATGCTAACCGGACCCAAGTCCCGCATAGCTCTGGTCGATGCAGATCCCGCCTCGAAGAAAATCAGCTATGAACACCAAGCCCAGAGTGACTCAGACTCAGTGACATTCCCGAAGAAACGAGCAGCGACGCCTAAAGAAGAATTGTGAAGTTAGTGTAGTCTCATTCAAAGATAGGTAATGCATGTTGCCTGTTACCGAGCCCTTTCTGGTTTTTTTAGTGGCAGCTGCAGCACAGGTTCCTGAAGTCCTAATAAGCAGTTCCTCCACCTAGCTGCTGTGCGCCGTAGTTTCTGATCGCATGGAGTAGGATAGAGATGAGCTTAACCGGCTGGGGTGGTGAATACGTACTGCTGCTGCACGGCGTTCCCCTTTTCTACGCCAAGCTATCGACAACGGCGGCCATACAGACGCCCTCCTTGTTAACCACCTTGACAGCAGCGAGCCCTCAAAATTAAAAGAGTGAGCAATCAATCCCTGTTCTTCATGCATCACTGCTATAAGCACTGTGCTTACCATTCCATTTAGGCATTATTATCAATAATTTGCAAATTTTTAATTTGTTTATTATAGAAAATTCTTGTTAATTTATTCAGCCGTAAATTTTTGTCTCCTGTCAACCAGTAAGTAGGCTAGGTAAGTAAGATACTCGCAAGATTTTATGGGGGGAGGAGAGGAGTCAGACGATAGCAGGACGGACAAGTGTTATCAAACGGATTCTCAAGATGAGCCAGCTATCGAAACCCTGTATCGAATATTAATGAAGACATAAGAAAACCACGGGTGGCATTGAACCAGCACTTGGTGGCATAACAAGTTGATGCACAGCCCAGAAATCAAGGTCAGACCTCCACTGTGAAGACTCAATCAGTTTGGTCCATTTTTTATTTCAACTGGCCGCTCTCTTTTCAAACCCTTCCGTTGTGGTCACCATTATATCTAATACGGCTCAATATGGAGATTTCTTTCCGTGGAAAAAATGTGCTAGTCACCGGAGCCGGCCAAGGTAACACTTTTATTTGTACGTTTTTATGTGTAGCCATACACTGACCGACCTAGCCTAAACTATAGAGGATATCGTTTTGTTAGTGTAACAATAGAGGTAATCAAAGCAATATCGTAGAAGCTTGGAGGTTTGGAGGTGAACATGCGGGTATTGCGGGTGCATCCCACTGTGGCAGAAATTTGCTACCTTCCGAAGCACTGTAGGTAGGTATCTCCCTAAACCTTTCAGATGCGCTACCTATGCTGATGGTAGAGGTTCCAACCACGACTAATCGAGCAAATGTCAAGAGGAGTATAGTGCGCTTTGTACATTCACAGAATCACAGAGGAGTTCATTCATTGTGTTGATCCCCTCCAAACGGTAAAATAATGTCCATTGTTATTTGAGGGATCGGGCGCGCAATAGCTAAACAGCTGACTGCATGTGGTGCACAAGTGGTGGCACTGTCGCGCACCCAGCGGCACCTGGACAGCCTGGTGGCAGAGGAACCAACCATCAAGCCTGTCTGTGTGGACCTCGCGGACTGGGACGCTGCCCGCGCGGCGGTCGAAGCTTTAGGCCCCATACACGCTCTTGTCAACAATGCAGCAATAGCAGAACTGGCGCCTTTCCTTGAAGTTACGCCTGAAAGCTTTGATCGGCAAGTATTATGCATTCAGCAGGTAACTACCAAATTCTGACTTGGAACACGTCCGTGAGCTCACATGCCAGTATAACGTTTATAGGGTTGCCGCACACAATGCATCCGCACTAATGCCATTCTTTATTCATTTCAGATTGTTTAACATTAACGTAAAAGCAGTGATAAACGTGAGCCAGGTTGTGGCTCGAGGAATGGTTGAGCGGAATCAAGGCGGAAGCATTGTCAACTTGTCCTCCCAGGCGGCAAAAGTAAGCTTGTCTTATTCTTTGTCATTTCTGCCCTGGCAGTGGTCCTAAAACGAATCAGACTAGAGACCTAAAAATTCTAATCACGACAACATGTTCCCCCTAGTTCCACATTTCCGTAGTGTCCTTCTACAACGAAATGGAATGGGATATTATTTGACGTCTTTTTTTTAAAGGCTGCCCTTCTTGACCACACGGTTTACTGCGGGACAAAAGGTGCTTTGGAGATGATTACCCAAGTGATGGCCCTGGAGCTCGGCCCTCATGGCATACGCACCAACTGCGTCAACCCCACAGTCGTGCTAACAGATATGGGGCGGTTGGGATGGTCGGAACCAGCCAAGGCGCAGAGTATGCTCTCCAAAATCCCCCTGGGGCGATTCGCGGAGGTTCAAGAAGTGGTCGACGCCGTGCTCTTTCTTCTCAGCGACCGTGCGTCCATGATCAATGGTGTTTATTTGCCCGTTGATGGCGGATTCCTGGCTTGTTGAAGATTTCAGAAAATTGTAATGTTTTGCTTTCTTCACTAACCATTGTTTAGTAATAAAAAGCTTCTACTTTAATGACAGTTGAGGGACCCATCATACTGTCACTTTCTATCAAACTCAACTGCAATGGATTCACACGTGCCTTAGATTTCTGTTTCCCTCTCGTGGTGTTGGACAGGTGCAACAACCAACAATAACCCAACCAATCGTAATCGACGGCCATGTTTTCCGATAGCGCATGTGTTTTATCGGGTGATATGCGAAATGAGAGTTCAAAGTACCTATCTAGGACCTACTGGGCGACACTAATAGTGGTCGGGTTATGATCTAAAATTCAAGTTTATGTCTTTCATGTATTCTCAGTATCACCTATGTACACATTGTCTTTGTTCGTAACCAGATGAACATGCTGAGTTTGGTACCTAGACGACAATATTAAACGACAGTCCAATATTGATGTAAAATAACGACATCAAACCTACTTACTCCATATTCAAAATTATTAAAATAATAATATAGCACCATAAGATGGGAAATTGCACTTGATACTGCAGTTTGCCAAACGTATAAGTAGTTGAGGGAGTACATTATTTGATTGCCGTAAGATAGGTAAACGTAAGCTTATGATAAGTTTGGAAAACCAGGTGGGAAGGAGCCACAACATAACATTTAACAGTAATGATGGTTAACACCTATCGTTATCCATTTCACATTGAAAATAGGATGCTAAGCAGTTTTCTCTCACACAGTCGTAGACAATAATGCAAAAAATAATGCAAATAACCGTGAGCAAACAATCAAATCCATTACCTAAAAACTAATGCATTTTCATAGGTGCGTTATTTCTTACAACTAAATACTTTTTATGGCCACACAGGTTTAGATAAGAAACAGGAGCGTCAACATTATGGAATGTTACCTATCGAGCACTTGTCTGTAGCTTCGCATGTGGGGGACAGCACAAGTCCGAAAGCTTAACAAACGGATTCATATTTTCCAGATTTAACTGAAGCTTTCTTCGACCTCATTTCCTGGAGAATCTTGCTGAGGGGAAACTCAACTGGACCAACAGTGCCCATCCAGGGGCTGTTCAGCGGCCTTCAGTTCAATGAAAATACTGTGAGGTTTGTTAAAAGGAAGAAATTGGGGAAGATTTGAGTCATCTAGATTCTAGATAATTAAAAATAATAATTAATATCAGTCCAAAATTTGTATCGACTATTAGTTCCTAACGAAGTCTTTCTTAGTTCTCTATATCTTTTATTTCAAAATTTAGCTCCAAAATGGCGTTAAACGGTTTACGAAGCAGCCGCTGAGTGACACGAAAAAAAATCATTAAGAGTCTGTTTATATCGGACGAACTGTTCGGAGAAGTTGACGACTATCGAGCAAGCGGATATCACAATACCAACAAAAAAATTAAATCAGTCAACTAAAATAAAACCTAAACGATTCCAAAGTTTAGTCACAGTTTGCATTTTCTGCCCTACCAACGCCTCTGAAGATAATACCTTGTTTGGGAGTGGATCGAACCAGAGTTATGACGGGCCGATGTTGTTCCACTGCGCCAACGCCTTCTTATTGATATTTTCGATCTTCCATTTCTGCTCGACGGCTGCTTCATCGCATTGTGTCACGTAGATGGCCCGGTTCTTAACGTCAGCAGTCAGACATCGGGGATTCCCGCCGTGCATTAGTTGCGACGAGGCCTAAAGGGACACAAATGATGTCGTAAAGAAAGATATTTGTTACTTCTCACTAGTCAGTGACTATTCATCAGTATTTACGATGAGATATACTGAGGGTCCTTATCTTATCACGCGTGAGTACTATGTTCACACGGAAAGGTAGGGAAAATCACGTGTGTAGCTGTACAAACATGGAACGCATGAAGCCTACGAAGACTTCTCTCACTTACTTGATGATATTTCATAACGTAGGTTTTTTACTTTCTCGCTAGCCATATATGGCGAGAAAGTATTGTTTTCGTGCAAAATTTCGAAATTGAGATTTTGGGTTTCCCATGATCCTGGGGGTCCCCTGAGTCCAAAAAAGTGGTTTCTGGAAAAAGTCTGTCCGTCCGTCAGTCCGTCAGTCCGTCAGTCCGTCCGTCAGTCCGTCCGTCAGTCCGTGCAGTGCTCTAGCGCCTATACCGTTCATCCGATTTTGATGAAATTTGGTATGGACCTGTCTAAAATTACTGCCGAGGGGCATTTTCAAGGATTTTTTGATTGGTCAAAAATTGCGGCCGCTATTGTCAAAAAAGCGCCAAAATAATTCAAAAATCGTGTTTTTGGTTAGTCGGACAAGCGCCGACGGTACACTTTTCAATCTTTAACACTGAAAATTGGTAAGTGTGTTGACAAATAGATGCTTCGAGGTCATTTGCAACTAAAATTGAATTGGTTGAAAATTACGGCCGTTCTGGACCAAAGTTCGATCGTTTCGGCGCCATTCACATTTATTGACCGATTGTCATGAAATTTGGTAAATTTGTGTACAACCATGTAACTTACACATCTGTCGAACAAAATTTTGTTATCTTCAAAATTACGGCCGTTGTAGTCAAAAAAGTGTCGAAAATGAGTTGAGAATGAGAAACCACGTTTTTGAATGGTCGGAACGCATTTGGGACTACAGTAATAAAATGACAGACGTGAGATTTGGTATGAGTGATCTCAGATAGATGCTCGTGGGTCATTTTCAACCAATTTTGGATTGAGTGAAAATTACGCCCGCAAAAAAATTTCAAAAAATCTAAAAAAAATAAATAAATAAAAAATCATACAGGGCGAGAAAGTTAAGTGCGACTGTTGTCGGACCCTTTATTGAAAATAACTTTGCACTACACCGCATGAATCCTTTTACAAAATCGAAATTCTAAACGCCAGTACGTAACTAAAAAATATCACAAAAGCAAATACAGGTTAGTCTTAGTCAAAAACCAATGAAAAAAAACTTGAGAAGAACAGAAAATTAGAAGTCTTTCAACACACCATATTAAATCGCCAGAGCTGATTGCCCTTCATGCCGTGGCACGAGTACAGAGTAACGGGAGCTTTATCCTCCACACTAGACACATCCCAGCACACGCTGCGGCCTTTGGGTCGGACGTCCTTGTGCCACGTCAGCTGGAAACTTTGTTCACCCCTGGTCATACGATTTTCCCGCATGCACGGCTTCAGACCAATCCGCTGCTCCGCCTTCTTGAACTCGGCGTCGACGCATAGTGAGTTGTCAACCATACTGCGAATCTATAACAATAAATATAGATGCACTGCTCTGATGGCTGCGAGTACCTCAATACAGCCACATAACCACACGGCTAATTTATCCGAAAATTTCTCCAAAGACCACACGGACATTTTCTTTGACACTAACTATTTTTAATAGACAATTTCCGAATTGCCATCCAGAGTGACAAATCAAAACAATCTAACCTGTCTACTGGTAAAGTACTCACTTCACCCTGGGCAAAGTCGGGAGGCTCGATAGGCGGATACTTGAGGGGCAAGTCGAACGCAATGTTCTCCATGAACCATTTGAAAGGTTTGCACTTAAGTCTTTGCCTGACTTCCTTCTGTTGTGTCAGATCCCCCGGATCAATTGTTCGGTAGTGGGGGCGGCGATGGTACAGGAACTCTGCATATTCGTCCATCCAAACTTCAGCCACACGACGGTAATTCTAAAAAAAAGGTACGCAGAGCTAAATACCAACATGCTTTTCACGAGTGACAGTAGATGTATCAAACTATTTCTTCATTCGTCTCTGACAAACGGCCTTAGAACTTGTAGTTATACCGTCGAAATGTCAGCTAACCTACACAACTTCTTATCTTTCAAAAGTGGGGTATAAATAACTGAAGTGTTTCCAATATTCAGTGCGGCAAGAACGCCTTCACTTTATTCTCATCTCATGAAACATACCTTGCCGACGAAGTCTCCTCTTCCCGGATTGGGAAAGGGTGCGAACTTTCGGTAGATGTGGCCGACCCTAGAGCACGGCGCGTCGTACATCTCACCGCCGCACTGCCAGATCTTGAACGACAACTCGTACTGTTCTCCTCCCCAGATATCCAGCCCTTCATCATAGCCCCCTAGCTCCCAGAAAAATTGTGCGCTTATAGCGAAAAGGCCCCCTGCCATCACAGGACTCCTGTAATATATCAAACAAAATAAACCATATTTGTATCACTGAAGGTGGCATGGCACCAACTTAATGTCACCAGTAGGTAAGTCCAGGGAAATCTGTGTACATGTTAGCCAGCCAGAAGACTTCTTGTTCAGGGAAATATCTGCTCAGGGTCGGATTGGCATTTTTAGCGTATGGTAGGATGGAACCCAAATTCGGATCGGCGTCAACTGAAAATCTTCAAGAAATTATGAATAATCGGTACGCTCCCAGCCTGACTTGGACTATAGCAGAGAAGACAGGTACCGCTTTTGTGTCGTGATCTTTATAAAGAGGAACGCACTAAAAAATTTGTTTCTCCCTTACTTGAATGGCTCGGTGGGGTGTTTCAAGTCTTCGGGAAGTAAAGGCAGGCGCTTATAATAGAACTCCCAGTCAAATGCTCCTCGCTGACCTTCGTCCTGGGCTCGATACTCAAACGTATCGTACGCTATCACGTCGATGAATGGACAAACGCAAGTCTTGTAGCTCTCTGCTATCGGCTCTAAAAATACACAGAAACATTTATTTCGTTCAGTGAAAATTTTTGGTTGCCTATAAGTTAAACATGGGTAATACCTGGCTCCTGCCATTCATGTTTTGGGTGAAATTCTTAATGAATTGGCTGTACTGTACCCATCGTGACAGTTTCTTTGGAAGCAACCCCAATTTTCATGCTAGTTGAGTTGTTACTAATAATAAGTATTTTAAAAGCAATATAACGCAACCTCCTTGTGGCACGTATCGTATTACAAAATTTGGGCATAAAAAATCTTTTTACATTTCAAAGCTAGGATGCACATTTGCTCTACGCCTACACAATATATAGCTCTTGAAAGAAAGCGTAGCTGCCACAAATGGGATTGTGCCTTCACATTAGAGTAAGCAGTTTTACCGAGTAGGGGAGGCAGCCAGTTGACGTTGGCTTCAGTGTGTGAATCAAGAAAGACTAGGACGTCGGCAGTGGCTTGTTTGGCGCCGGCCAGCCGAGCGCGAATCAGACCCATCCTTTCGGGCAACCGGATCACATTCACCTTCGGTAAATGTTTCTTCACAAAATCATCTAACTCCTGCTTTAGGATGCCTAGAATAAACCAGTCTAAATTAGCAAAGGAATCGGGAAATACCGTTAAGCGTGTTTAAAAAAAAAAAGTTACTGCAAAGTGAAGACTTACTTTTGGAACTAAAGTCATCGACTAGGATAACTTCTTTGAGCAATTCAGGGGGAGATCTTTTGATAACAGTGGAGGCAGTCCTCAGCAATGTGCTTAAATGCTCATTGTGGAATGGAACAATTACGCTGACTGTATTGAGCTTTGACAAATATTTCTTCTTTTTGCAGCCCGGATGTCTGATGTCAGGCAAACTTCTGAAATTTCAAATTCACGGATGAGAAAATTACTGTACCTTTGGTTCTCTATCAGCCAAATACAATAGTGAAAAACAACAAACCTTTCTAGATCAATTTTATCGCTAAGAAAGGCATTAAATCCGTTGGTTTTATACAACGCTTCCCAGTAATCCAGACTGTCATTCTTTGACAGCGATGCCGGTTGTCCCTGCTCTCCTGGGCCTTTCCTCTTTAAATCCTCTTGTATCTGAGTATAGTTGTGCCAATCCACTTTCATTACATCTAAAAACACCTGAAATGCAGAATTGAAACGGTAGCGCTAAATCCAACCAATAAATGCCGACCGGTGTCACAGAGTAGGCACCTAGATGACGTTTCTAAATAGGTGATCTGATGGAATGCCCGAAGTCCCAAACAATATCAAACAGTGTCAAGCAAGTAGCTGGATAGGCAGGTACCCTAGAAGGGGTAGGTAGGTGCCGAACATAAGTATCTAGGTGGGTGCTGAAGCAGGTAAGTAAGTATCAACTCAACCAGACGTAGATTCAATAATAGCAAGCTCAGCCGACTACTGTATTAGCATCACTGCTTTATCTCACGAGTGGGCCCATAATGCCACGTCCAGATGAAGAGATTTCACACTCACCTTCTGAGGAGCGTTGGCATAAACTGGCAGTCGTTCTGTGTCAATTTTAGGTGTCCGTACAAGCCGAAAAATGATAACAGTTCCCGTGACTGTTAGAATCATAAGCAAGAGGAACTTCAACACACTTTTCACGCTTCGCCGCATGGCAGTAGCCCGAACGATTACCGAAATACCATCAATAATGCCACTTAATTACTATCATCGACCACAAACCTAATCTGCATTCCGGACAGGTGTCATAACCTATCAAGGCGACGCCGATCAAAATGATAACGGATTTTTAGATGTTGGGAAGGTGGGAACACTCGAGATACACCAAGTAAACTGAAAATAAGAAATACTCATGGTTTCTTAAATACCTAAACATAAAGATAAGAATGAGCTTTTACTTTGAAGTATTGCACGCCGACGAAACATAAACAGCTGTCATTTCTACACAACATAGATGACCAACATATAAAAAGCAATTTAAAACTAAAAAATAGAGTGAACTGAGTATGGAATCATACCTGTAGTAGTAAATTTAAAAAAATATATAAATTTATAATTAATTTAAATATATTTGCGGGTTTTGGGAGTAATTTTAATTGTTTTGGTTTTCTCTATCATTCCAAGGAAATTCCATGTTTCGCTTATCGAGTTTGTCACGTGGTCCCCCCTCGGCCAATCAGCGAGCAGCTTGGTCAAGATTTATCGCATTGAGTTTTTAGCATAGAAGTTGCAAGCCATAACCAGATTTTTACATTTCACCAAGCAAAATCAGACATCTCCTGCTTTTAAATTGTGGCGCGGATGGAATTGAATTCTTTAAATAAGCCAAAGAAAAAAAGAACCGTTAACAAGCTGGGTAAGTAAAAATAAAGCTTATTCAAACAGGGGAAAGAAATGGTCAACATTATTTTAGTTACAATGATTCTGGACGTAAAGTCGTCAGAAAATGGCTGCTCTGTCAATTTGACCAAAATTGTAGTCTGTATTACGTGTAAACATGTAATTTCTTGCTTTATACATAAAAAACCATGCTTAAAATAATTTTCCCGCCGGTTGTTCTGGTCAAGAACGATTTGTTTTGATGTTTCTGACTTAGGATGTTTCTCGACAGAGCCTGCTTGTGTGAAGTGGCCTTGGTGTAGAATTGCATGGGTCCATATAGCAGTGTGATTACATATCAGGTTTTATACGACACCATTTGATTCTTGAACTTTGGGAATGTTTACATACAAAGAAACGTCAACTGTCATTAAGGGAAACCAGCTGACAAGAAATCCCATTTTCAGTTTAGAAGCGTAGAAAAAGTAAATTGAAATGGAATGACAAGGGGGACGACCATTGGCGTAGCTATAGGGGGGGGTCCGGACCCCCCCCCCCCATTGAAAAACAAATTTACACTAGATAGAATGGAGTTTCCTTTTAGATTTTAAAAAAAATCCTTTAGGCCTAAAGGTGTAGGTAGATTATCAGTAGTAATAAACAACTAGGAAATACGGAGATTTTACGGAGATTAGTGAAATTTTCGAGTCTAGCTTGGGGCCTCATTGAAGGTTAATCTGGCTCTGACTACAGTAGTCAGCGAACACGTCATATTTAAGCACAGATCGTGATGTACCTATATAGGTACCTAAATAGAAGGTTGTCTTCGGAAGAATCACCCGCACTTGGAGTCCGGACCCCCCCCCCCATTGGAAAGTTATAGCTACGCCTATGGGGACGACTCTCAAGTTGTACACAGGTACATTTCCCCATGGCGTTTCCGTCTTAATCTTTTGCGCATGATTCTGATAAAATCATTCCATTGTGTAGAAATTCTGACCACTTGGTCTTCTCCCTTATTGCCTTACTTTAAAAACACATCATTTATGTTTAGAATGGACCAAGGAAAAACGGAAGCGTCTGCGGATAGCTGGGAAAGAATATATCAACGCCAAAGGAGAGGTAGTTGCAGAAAAAGAGCCCGGCCCAGACTGTAAATGCCGCCGAAAATGCTACGAACGTGTCCCGAAAGCTACTCGTATGAAGTTGTTTAAAGGGTACTACGCTCTCAAAAGCCATGACGAACAGAATGCGTACTTGTTTGGGCTTATACGAAAAGTGCCCATTGCTAGAAAACGGGCTGAAGGGAGCACGAGACGGACTTGCACTTTTAATTATTACATTCGCGTTGGTGGTCAGGAGACACAGGTAATCTCTACCATGGTTCTGGAAGTGTTAGCCCCAGGTGTTTCGGTGGCTCTGTGGCTTTTCAAAGAAGAGTTTTTGGACGGTGTGGTGGCAATAACCTTCTCTTTGTGTGGCAATAACCTTCTCTTTGTCTTCTTTAGGTTTGCGTTAAAGCACTGGCCAATATCCATGGAGTGGGAAAATCCAAAATTCACATCCTGTGTGAGAAGCTCGGGCAGAACGTGCTGTTCCCTCGTGATGAACGCGGTCGACACAGCAAAATGCCGAAGAAGGTTTCTGATGAGACCGTGGAGTTGGTCAAGGAACATATTTATAGTATCATTCACACTGATAGGGTGAGTCTACCTTCTACCCCTGAAATGATGTCCCATTCTGTGAAACATGACGGTGTTGATCTTTTTACGAGTCTGACTAGGATCAATTTTCTGTATGTTATGAAAGCTGTAACCTGTGATTTATTTTAGGCTCGTGATTTTCTGAAAGACGAGAAAGCGAACAATGGCCCTGATGTGAATATAACGCAGATGCACAAAGATTTCTTGGACACGTACGACCCGGAATATGCGCAGGAGATGCTTCTTTACGAGAAGGCGAACGGAGAAAATTCTCGAGAAGAATTTGAAAACACTCAGTTCATTACGAACTGCGAGTTCAGGTAAGGACGCATCTAGATACTAGCCGGATCACTACCTACCCAACTGATGCCCACACGTACGAGAAAAATGTTATGATTTTGACTAATTTTCCAGACAAATCGATGGAGATTTCTCGGAGCAGAATAGAACCCAGCCCATTCAAGTGATAATGGACAGTGAAGGGAACGCCCACGAGGTGGTAGCGACCACGAGTAGCCTCCAGCAGCCCACTGTCGTGGGGCAAGGGCGCAAGAAGAGAAAGTGCACCCGCGACGGACACCCGGAGCCCATCATCCGCCAATGGTTCTATAGCAAAATATTCCACGACCTGTACTCTACGAAAGAGGCTATCTCACTGAGGAAGAAGATTATGAGTTGGAAGTGCACAGGTGGGTCATGTGTTCTGAAAAGGTTCATTGGGTTCTCTCAGTTTTGGTCAGACCCACTCGTTTTCGAACTTATCAATACGACTACATGCCAAGTAGATTTCCGATAAGTGGTCGCTTAGCTCTTTTTAGTACTTTGTTTGCGGGTTTTCAGTGACCTTCAACAGAACAAATAGTCGAGTTTATGAAATGGTACGACAGATTCAGAACTCTTCTTAAATTACTAAATTCTCTTACAGAAGATTACGTTACGGTAAAGCCAATGCGCAAACAGCGGGCCCCGAAAAAAATGGCGGGAAATCAACAAGTGCAACATGTGATCGTACAGCCTCAGGAGCAGTTAGATCTGGATCAGCAGCAGCAGCAGTTGCAAGAGCAACCACAGCAAATCCACCTCGTACAAGCAAGACTGACAAAGGGAACCAACACGTTCTCTATACCCATCACGACGCAGCACATACAGCCCAAAAAAGTTGTCCACGAAGTGCAGCTACAGAATTTCCCTATCAAGAAAAAACCTGTTCAGGTACGTTTCTTTCAATGTTTGAAGCCAGGTTAGCGATTGGGAGCCAGGGGACAGAGCTGCAAGGTTTTTGAGTGATAAAAACTATTGTATTTTATTGTATCAGAGCATAGTGTAATATTTGGAACACAGTTGGAATAGGCTCCAGCTACATTATGTGGAATATACCTCCTTAAACATAAACACAACCGCAACATGTGGTGTCCTAATATTGGTGATGAGATGGGACATTTGGTAGTTGTGGGGTGGCGCCTTGGCATAACCTTCGTCCCGCGCTAAAGTGAGTGCAGATAAAAACAAACCTGATTCCTTCGAACCATCTGCTATTTGTGCCATCTGTGGTGTCTATTCCAATAGTGAGCGATGTACAGCCTCCATGAAGACTTTCAGTTAGAGATTTCATATGCTGATATTCTTCACAATTAATTTATTTTTCTTTGACAGGTATTTCAGGCGCAAGGGCAAGACATGTACAGTATCTACCCAATGATTCTACAGGACTTGACGCAGGTAGAAGGCCATGCTGTCAATCTCGCCCACGCGCAGCCTTTACAGCAGGTAATTTCGTGAGCATCAGAAAAGAAAATTAGTTCCGCAACTGTAGATAAATGAGAGACATAGATGGCGATTCTTGTCTCTAAGCGTGTGTCGTATAATTTGTAATGTATGTAATTGTTACACAGGCGCAGCTGCGCACCATCGCTCCAACACACTTCCAAGCCTTGAATCCTCCAGCTGGTGGTGCTATGACGATCACCACTGGGAACCTTCAGGCCCTGGGCGTCAATATCAACATTGCTCAGGCAGGCACCCACTACGCGGCAACCAATCATGGAATTATGAGCTACAAGTTCGAGTAAATTTGCTTCGTACAAGTCTGTCTAAAGCGGGTGTCCAACGGTTGTCTTAATTCTTCTCTAAGGATCAAAAATCAAGTGACCGCTGTCTGATTCTTAGTTGCGTGTTTTTAGGATACGGTTGGATATTTTTTGTTCTGAAACATAATAGAATGCCTTTTCCACCTCAGAAAATAGTTGACGAATCAAGCGATTTTTGAATTTTTTTCTTTTTCATTCGATTGCCTATCTGAACTAATTTTTTATGTTCGAAAGGTAACATCAGAACAAGTTATGTCCAACCAGACATTAATCATTGTAAAAACCCCGCACTGAATAGTCGCTATTAAGTTAACTGTCTATATGTAGTACCTACAAGCTGGTGTGGAAACCTAAAATGGGGATACAGGAGGGCGACGAAGGGTAACAGCCCCTGCCCTGTTAGGCCAAGAAATGTTTTACTAATTTCTTTTTGGAACCCTTGTTTTGAGTTATTTTTTGTTGATAATTATTACTTATTTGTACCTGTACGGTTCCAGTTAAACCCAATTTTATGCATGAATTTTCTTTTATAGAATCATGCACATTACTGGCACTCCCCCTCGCTTGCGGGTGGATGCGGAGCTACTCTCCAGGCCTGTATATTCTAGAGGTAGCAAAGGTACCAATCCTTGTGCTGATTGGTGAGGCTCCCTAGAATAGACTGGCATTGACTGAGTGTATTGAAAGTAATCCTGCGGCCAGTAGGTACCTAGCATAGTTACTTGTCCCATTTTCCCTCCAGTGTGAATTTACCTGTAGGAGATCAGCCCATGGTCAAACCTGATTTTGTGGCGATTTGTCCAATTGTCTTTAATTGTGAAGATGCTACTCCTAGTTTCTTGACTTATTTTTTCTATGTTTTAAGTACTCAAATTTTACAGTAATCTTCATATTATGTAGAAATTGTGCCTACGTGTGAGCCCTTAATCTACTGCCATTATTAGATACCTAGCTAGCGAGATAGTAGACAGTTATACACACATCAGGAAGTCACATCACAATAATTCATCATCCGTTGAAATACTGTTCCTTTAGTTTATCAGTTCGGTTTTGACCTAACACGTGTTCATAAAATGTACCTAGGTATATTCAGTACCTAGCCATGAATTAACTGGTGATTTCGTTGTGAAACGGAACGGTTTTGTTGCAGCCGGCGTCATAGTAATTTGTATTTTTTGGGAGATGGGGGACATGGCCATTAAATTTCCTGCTGTCCATCATCTTGCCCAAACAGCAGCTCTAGTGCGGATCTTTTTATCACGCGTGATCACGGAGTTATCACGGAAATATAGGGAAAATAGTATTGCAAATGTTTATCACGCGTGATAAAAAGATCCGTAATAGACCTGCAGGTCACTATTGTGAGGATCGAGTACCTATCCGTCTAGAAACGTAGCGTAAGTTTAGATTCGTGGAAATTTTCACATCTGACAGTCTTGTTTTACTGCATCGTTGTCAGTTATGTTTCTTTTCTACTGTGAGTTTTATTTATTATTAAACATTATTGTCGGATCAGATCAGGTGTTGAGTACCACAATAATTATTGATGTGCTAATACAAGTGAACAGCTTGTGCTTTAATTTTTTTGAATACACCCTTTAGTTTAGAGAAATCTAGAAATCAGGTGATATCGCCCCTTCGTCGTTCAGCTAATCAGGTAACCTACCTACCCAGGTTAATTTTAATGACTCGCGCGGTGTAAGGGCAGGTCAGAAAGAAGACAGGTTTACAAAATGGCCTTTCCAGCAGGACCCATTTTAATCGTAACAAAATGTCCAGTCACCGGGAACTTATCCATCAGCAGATGGCCTTTCAATTCAGAATATTCCATGTTTAGAGATCACTCTGGTTTGTTGCCTAGTCTGACCAGTCAGCTGGCTGGAAGCTTCGGAGGTAAACCGTAGGCAACAATCCTACGTCATCTCAGTGAGGCCCTACACCTACTTGGGAAAATGTTTCTTGGAGGGGGGCTAACTACCTAGTTTTCGATAAAGCTAAAATAATAAGGTACCTCTGACCGTCGAAGTAATATAGGAACGAGGAAAGTGGAACTCAAGGTACACAACATGGCAAAAGAACTTTCCTCCTCCTCCTCCTGCGTAAATTGCTAGATGGAGGAAGTCTTTAAACTTCAAAATTACCAGGACATCATAACGAAAATTAGGTGCTTGAAAACAACATTGACCTTGACAAAATTAGCACACTGATACACCTATCAACCACTAAATTCAAAAAATAAAAATTATTCTTACCTTGCCTAACAAAAGGAAAAACATAAGCTACCTATATTTGGTCAGCAAAATTGCAGACTTTCGGCAAGTCCTGTTTTTAAGAATTTCCATCACTGTCTTCCTAAGTACTTCTGACTCGCTAAACAGCTGAAGACAGATTCTCCATTCAGTCCATTCAGCGCACTTGCCACATTTACCTACATTATTATATAATTATCCGTCTTCCTCTAAAATAAAGCAATGAAGTGCCGAGTAATTCAGAACACACAATACTTCTTGTTATATTCATTAAAGCGTTACCTAATGCCTGGTGTAAAACGGAGCAATATTTCAATCCGTTAGCGGTAACTCCAAGCTCTAGTTAGCGCCTTAAGAACTAAAATAAAACTACTGAGGGGCTATTCTGTTCAAAAGTGCCTGGCTAGCAACAAGTTATCCCCAAATGATGGGCGAAAATGCCATTGGAAACTGGCGTTAACTTGGTGATAACCCGGCACATCGAGATCAGATCGAAATCCCTTCGAGTGAGCAGACACGTTCACCCATTGCTTTATTTTATAGGCAACTTCGTAAAATAATTCTAGTGAGTATTGTGAAGCGTTGTACGTCACAAGGATGGGCACGTTGTAAGCATTAAGTGACAGTCTCTTGGTCCAGTCCAAGGGGTGAGCCTTCACCATAGCAACGGATTTACATTTTAGAGGATTGCACTGGATCTGGAGCGTCATCCCTCGTCTCCAGGATTCGTAAACAGCGCCGTGATGGCGAAAATAATAAAAACTACGCCACCTATCAGCGTCACTGTAACAAAACCAACAATGCCATTAGCAGGGCGCAGGAATATCGCTTAAAGCAGTTTCTCGAAAACTAGGACTAACCTTTAAATCAGAATCTGTCATATTTCTGTGTAGTAAGAGTTTGATAACGATAGTTAAAAATTTCTCTGAAGCATCCCGCTGGCGGCTTTGATAGCTAATACCACCATAACTGAAATGGGGTCAGTCACTACACTACTTACCAGTCCGAACGCTGATTTTTTGAGCTATCATTCGGCCGCCGATCACAGCCAGTCCTGTGCATATGGAGTGTCCTAAAACGCCACCCACTGTCACGCCGTAGATATCCTGAAAATAAAGAGTCCATAAAATTAAAGTGGAGGAACTAACCCAAAAACTGTTCGGGTTAATGTGACAGCTGATAAATCTGTTCAGACGGTTGTGACTGTTAACATTTCAGGAATTTTTTAGACGCTTTAATAAATAGGATGTCATTCATGTTCCATTCTCTTTACCTACGGCCATTCCATCAAAGCCATTTTGGAGAAAATGTGCCGACGGCTAGTCACTAAGGAAGATATTTGAGGGCCAATTAAATTAATTAAATAAATACCTACCTCTCGAGCAGCCAAGATGATGGTAGTGAGTTGGGAGCGGTCACCCCATTCTGCCAGAAAGGTGAGCGTGAATGACTGAAGGAATACTCGTGACACCGCAGACCATGCGCTTGGCTTCGGCCGCGTCCGCCGCCCTCCACCTTCTACCTCTTCCAACATCGACTCCTTCTCGAACTGGGAATACCATAAATAAATTAAAACTGCTCCGACCGAAACCCCAAATAGGCTTGTTGTCATGTTCGAATTTTCTGTCTATAATATGACTTCAGCCCACCATCCCCAGGCTCCCGATTACATGGGTGACACTCCACAGTTTTTGTGACTAATCTTAGAAAGAATAAAAGTCTTACCTCTTCGTCCTTTTTTCTGAGATCTAACTGGACTTCTTCCAGCTCCTCCTGTCCCTCATTGGGTGACATATAGTACCCGTCACGCAACATCTTTATCCCGAACAGTGCGAAAAGAAATGTGGAGATGTAGTAAGTGTAGGACCGAGGGATGTACGTTGTTAGCCAGCCAAATCCCACTGAAACCGAATAAAAAAACGTCTCAAAATTAAAATGGTCTGAAAAAAATTTAAATAGATTTTTTTGAATGGTCGCAACTACAAATGCCTCTTTGTAGGTACTTTCTGAATTCAGGGTCAGGTCTCACTTAAGAGCACAATGTACGGTCCAAGTTGGAGCCAACCCGAATCAAATGTGCCCAAACCTACTACATCAACTCCTCACCTGACAAAACTGTCATGGCCGCTAAAGCAGCAATGGCACCGGCAAAGACAGTGACTCTGGGATGACGCATGGCCATAATGGCTGCAATGAAGAATGTCTTGTCGCCCAGTTCCGAAACAATGATAACTGAGAAGGAGGCGATGAAGGCGTGGAAGAAGCCCACGCTCGCCACTTCTCCTGCCACGACGCTGGGGCTCTGAAACCACAATAGTCCAATTTTGCAGAACAGTGTCACAATCTATCTGTCACGGCCTAAAAATATTTCCATTTGAGTATGCCGCGGTAGCTGCATTAAATGTCCAACTTCGTTCAAGAGGGGACAACCACTATATTGACACTACGCGGACTTTGCGCTGCGACACTACATTTTCTTTTAATCTTTAAAGTAAGTACAGAGACATTAAAAAAAAACTAATGCAAATTTATTTTCTCATTTTCATCAGACAGCAGTTTTTTTTTAAGAATCTAAAGATCAGTAGGAGTGGTCTGGCCAAAGAAACTGGCCCATTCAGTTAGTTGGGCGAAATTCTTACTAAAAATCACCCGTGTTAAGAGAACGGGAATACCATGGCTGGAACAATGAGATAGGTCTTACCGCAGTTCCATCTGTAGCACTCATAACAGTGGTGTCAGTTTTAGCAACGACCCAACTCCATCCCACCAAGTAAAGCAGGAACGTCACTTTATACAGGGAACGCACGGCGTCCACTATCACAGGCCACACCATCTGAAACAGATACATTATCATCAGGCGTCATATACTACTGGATTACGATTAAATATTTACCCCAATCATAAGACTACGTATTACGTAGAATGCTACAATGGTATCTGACTTCTCAAAGTGCTAGCAACGAAACAGTCTCGGCATCGATGAATACGGCGTACATCATCTTTACTGAGCGGCCTGCATCTCCAGTGATTCCCTAACAGAACTTGTCAACAGCCTTTGTAGCAAAGTACTTCGAGCCGCAAATAACACTTACCTTGAAGGTACGACAACACTTGAATCACACTGGAAATGGGTTTTAGCAGACAACAAGGTCGACACCGATAACTCAGAAAAGTATATGCATTTGCCCTCGAAGGTAGGAAGGTTGACTAGATACGATATGATAACACGTTTTAATCACTTTTTACTTTCTATATCATGTTGCAGCTCTCCGCTGCAGCAAGTTCATACACTGGTTAAGTCAAGGCAAGCAGAAAAGGTACTGCATCTAGAGTGGGTGAGACTGCTGTGGGTAAGACTGGGAATAAACAGATAATGAGGTGGGTGGAGAGAAACTTCAGATCACCTCACGCAGTGGGTCTAGACTGGACCGAAGGTGCGGATGCTGCGAAAGATACGAAACCTCCAAGTCGCGCGTGGCCTGCCAATCAGACAAGGACACCGGATGAGAACCCAATCACGCAGAGCGCTGATTAACCATTTCATTAAACATCAACTAGGAAGACGAAACACAATTTCAATACTAATTAAGCTGTAGAAACAATAGATACTGAAATGTGAAAAACTACATAATCTTCTCGCACATCAGCAGGAGACTGCAATGGAATAAAATGATGAAAACCAAACTGCAGAAAAGACCGGTCAAAGAGGAAGAGACGATATAATATAAGGTCAATGTCCATCACCGCTAGAAAGAATATGTCGAGGTCTCCGAGGAACTTTTTTTGAGGTAAGGTAAATAAGTAACCACAGCGGGACTTTTCAGAAATAATTCACTGAAACAGATAAGAACCAAAGAAGGAAACTATCCACAGTAACAAAAATAAATACCTTAGCAAATTCTAGGAAGAGTCAATCAACTTTCAACTGTGGATCATGGCGACGTGGGAAGGTGCCGGCTGCGATTGCGAGCAGAGGCTCTTTGCCGACAGTTTCCAAGAGCACCTAATTTCCTTATCTCTTATCAAGACATTTGGATAGGAGAAGAAACATCAACCCACACACTTCTTGGTGAAAACAGCACCAGTCACCGACCTTGATCTGCTTAAGGTAGGCGCTGCAGGGATTTTGCTTGATTATGTACTGCCTTGTGTCCCACCAGGCTGGGGTATCTGCTGCTACAGAGGAACAACATGGCAGCTAAGGGAGAAGCAGGGGCCTAATCAAAAGGACCATTGCGAGGACAAAGAAGGAAAAAAGTAAAATTCTGACTGGTCCCCTTTCCCTAGATAGGCGATAATAAATGATGACTGCAATGTAGGTCGTGTTCACATTACAGCGACATTTCAATCGCCACCTCGACCTTGACAAATATTTTGACCATAGTCAGGTAGGTACCTACGTTAGAGAGAATTTCGAGTAGCGGCAATATGCAGAACCCCCTAATAAACATAGATAACACCCGTTGAACGAGAAGTGAAGTTATCGCACTGCAAAGCTGGTCCTTACAAAATTCTTTATAGGTTTGTCTTTGGCGCCATCCGCAGCTGATCTGTCAGACATCACCCTTTGCATTCCACAATGTAGCAAAAATTCGCCAAGTCAGATGTGACATGCACGCAAACACGAATTCTTGTCTTTTCAGACAATCGTACCAAAACCTTTTTGAAGTACCTGTTTAATGCAGTAACGTCATATTAACCCCGTTGATCTTTTACGACTGTTCCCAAAACCAGATAAAATTTGATTGACTGGAATGTTATTGACATGAATATCATTTGACCAACAGTGTTTCTCAGTAATCCTCACCCATTTTACGCGGACACATTGAAGGCAGATTACGATGTCAGACCAGGCAGGCAGAAGATCAGATCTGATACAAAGTTTTTAAGGGAAAAATGAAGAATAAACTGTGTGAGATTCAATTTAGCTCAAATTTTCGGCGGACACGTTTAAAGAGAGTCCATGACCGAGTTGAACTTTTACCACAGATTCAAAGATTAATAAAAAATACAAATGCGTAGCAGTACTGTTTACTGTATTTAATAAAAACCTTCCTATTTAGGAAAATATTGTATAAATTTTATATTATTATAATAATTCAAAAGTCTTTAAAAAAATTAAAATAATCAAAATTTAGATTTTTTAAAAAAGACGTGGCTCTAGAAATTACTGTCATGGCAGTTTGTGTTTATTTTGAAAAGTTGTAGGATGTCTACCGAAACAGAAAAGAATTTAGAGCGTAGAAAAAGGGTAAGTCCTCTTTAAATTCAAACATAATTAAATTTTTTATGTTCTTGGTAAACCTACTTCCAGGAATGCTGCCAGTTTTCTCAATTTTTACACTTCTACGGGTCTTGCAAAGCTCCATCGCAGTCAAATTTCAAAACAATAATTATTAATTATTACGTCAACAGAGGAAGCTTCTATTTTCACTGACATTTTGTAGGAGAAATGGGGTTTGTTATGTAAAGGCATTGGTAATTTAAGTTCACAAAGATTTAATTACTGATGTGAGTATAGGTATGACCACTTGGACTGTAGAACATTCCAGATTAACCCACCTAAATAGGTGCAACCTACAATGTTGTCTTCCAAGTTTGCACACTTACGGCGCTGGATTTCGCCATGATCTGTATGCTGGTGACATCTCGAGGCGTGTTCTTTTAAATGGGACATAGGGGCATTTACAGGCTTTGTTACGTCTTCGGGAGACCTTACTTATTCATGCTCAAACCAGGCAATAGATAAAATATCTAGACTACCGCAGTCACAACTTTGTAAGAATTTTTGTTGCTTTGTGTTGTAGACACACTGCTGTTTTTGAAATTTCTTACAAGCTGTTCAGGCCTCAGGCTTCAGAAAATTTGAAATTGTAGTATCAAAATTTATTTTATCTTCCAGGTCTTCGTCGGGACGCTTCCACCCGATTTCCTTCGAATCAACGACCTCCCTCCTCAGTCACAGAATGAGCAGCAAGAGGCTGCTGACGCTCAGGCGGCCATGGCGCTGCAGCAGCAAATGGTCGGAGTCCCATACACGAACAACGCAGTGGGGCGACTCACTCTCACCATCGTTCAAGCTAAACTGGTCAAGAATTACGGCATGACTCGCATGGACCCCTACGTACGGATTCGTGTTGGCCATAGCATTTACGAAACTAATACAGACAGTAACGGAGGAAAGACCCCAAAATGGAATCGAGACGTGCAATGGTAATGCCAAAGGAAGTGTTCACCCGAATCTTTCTTTGTAATTTAATTTATTATGAGGGACCTTACGTCTGTTAAAGTGAATGATGATGACCTACTAGACCGAAAAATGCCTTTTATTGAAGAGTACAGAAAGTACACTCGGATCTGTGATAATTTCTGTGATGTCGTTTTGATTAATAATATAACGTATCTTTAACAGTTTGCTGCCTCAAGGAGTGTCGAGTATCTACATTGAAATCTTTGACGAATGCTCGTTTACTATGGACGAACTGATCGCGTGGACTCAAATCGCCATTCCGGGCAATGTGTTGAAGGGAGAGACGTATGAGGACTGGTTCCCGCTCTCTGGCAAGCAGGGGGAAGGTGTGGAAGGGATGATTAATTTGGTTCTCAGCTACAGCCCGGTTAGTATGGTGAGTGTTTGTAATGTTTCTCATTGTAACGACACACCCGCATGTATACGTTGTTTCATTGTGTACGGTGTGCCTACCTAATCGCGGGTAGTTTATTTAATTATCGATCCCCTACACAAATAGGGATTCACTTGATGAAACCCTCAACAATCGTGCAGAATTCACTATTTGATGAGGCTTCTAGTCTTTGTAAGTATTCCGTGGCAATACGTAATATTACACCACTCCCCTCTACAAAAGATCAGATATCGTGATGTTTTTCGCCTTCTTCACTACCCCTTTCTCCATTAACGATTGTTTTTCCTTCTAGACTGGGACGTATGGCTATTACCCTGCTGTAGGCGTGGCTTCCCTAGCACCTGTCGTCCCTCCTGCTGGCTACGGTGTCAATCCGTACAGAGCACCAGTGGCGTACGTTGCGGCTCCTATCGTGCCTGGTCAGGTCGTTAGCGCCCCGCCGCCCCCTGAACCATCTGCTGAGGATTTAAAACAGGTACGATCTTGTCCTATTGTATGATAAGTTCAGTTTAAACTCAGATAAGACTCGAACAAATCACAGTCATTGATTCTTATTCTTGAGGAAGGGAAAAGTCCGGAAAATTGAAAGAGCTACCTTTTTTTAGTAACGTAGTTACTTGATAATGAGTGTGGTTCCCGTGCTGTGGTCCCTTGTTTCCCCAAGGAAAGTGCTAGTAAAATATAGAAGGCAATGTCTAATTTTGAAACTGGAGACTAATAACTTCTGTATGTTTGTTGCAGATTGAAGAAATGTTCCCAAACATGGACAAGGAGGTGATTCGTTCTGTTTATGAAGTCAACCGATTCAGGAAGGATCTTACTGTCAATTCCCTACTACAAATGACCGATTGAGCATTCCATTTTTGCCTTCATTTCCGATTTACTTTATTTTTATGATAGGGATCTATTTTTCGAATTCAACTCATTGCATGTTAAGCTACCCAAGAGAAGCCCCTTCCCAGCCGTAAACGGGTGAGAAGAAAATAATAGATAAACTGTGCATCCAAGTGAGATAGTAGTAATTTACTGTAAATAAACGTGTGTCGCTAAAGAGGAGCAAATTCCGAGGCAATTGTGTTTATGTGGGTAATAGACAACAGACGGTTTGTACCCAGAACAAGGTGAATTATTGTACCTACTTGAAATTGACGTCACTGCTTGTATTTTGTTCTTTTGAGTATAGTTTGGTGGATATAAAAAATTATCCCTGTTTGTTTTAACCCCAACTGTTAGACGGAGGTAGGTAGGTACCTACCTACCTACCTGATATAAATAGTAAGGCAAAGGCCAAGATTATCCTTTCCCATGACTCGTGGTGACTTGCGAAGCTTGTGAGCTGACAGACACATAATTATTGTAGTCACTTCGATGAAATAATGACGGTTATTTCATGCAGGATGGTATTACCAATTACCTATGTGCTATCAATCAGAATTACATACCTTCCTGAACTCTTTGAGGAATTCCTTAGGTATCTACGCAAGTTGTGATTTTATCTTCTCTATTCAGAGAAAAATAATTGATTCACTTCCATTTTTTTACATTTCAGTCAGTCGTGAGCTCCATATCCTCACCGTCCTGACGGCTCAGTAGGGATTGTCACGACTTTATGCAGGGCCGCACCAAGTCCGCGTCAACATACCTACTCATACTTCAAGATAGGTAGCCTTGGCAAACTACTTACCTAAGTATCTATACCTACCTGCACAATGTAACCTAAAGATTTAGGTAAAATGCCAGGTTTTAATCACGATTGTACCTAGATGGTAGATATCTGCCCTAAAGGCTGTTTGTTTTTCAGCTTACATGCACAGCCTTGAGCGATGTTGTAGTTATATAGAATCTGACCCTGCCCCTGATCTACCTCCAGGCACGGAGCGCCTAGCACTTGAACCTGACAGTGAGGAGCGCGTCCGACATTTTCCGCGCATGAAGCCGAGCTTATTCTCAACACAACAAGTGGTTACTCAGAATAAGCTATACTAGATTAAAGAGTGCCTTTGTTTCATTGCACGAACCTAGGTTTGGTTCGAAAAAAAGCATGATTCATTATTTCATTCATTTTTTCCTATTGATGAACTCACGTTTCTAGCTATAGTAATTTTGAACACGTCGAGAAGGGTAGGTAAGCCTACTCGAAAAACTATACTTACCTATATATACCTCTGTAGGATCACAGTTTGCAACAGAGCAAGTTAGAACAAGGTTAGCATTATCGGTCGGATGCTCAAACTGCCAGCATGGGTGCGAGTAGTTGACAGAAATCATGTGGGCTTTTGCAACAGAAAGTGCAATGACCCTCTGATTGACTGATCGGGTCAGAAAGTAGGTAGGTTAGGAGCCTAAACCTAGGTTTGCACTTAACTAATTTACCTACTTAGATTAAGTATAGGTAAGGTACCTTATACCTACCTACGCATGGGGAGGTAGGTAAGTAGGTACCTATAGGTGCATCGTTGAAAATGAAAATGCTCAGTTAATAATCCAAAATAATATTATCTATTCTATTAGATTGCTATTATCATTGCCTCCTTTGGATTTTTAGGTCGGTAAGTACCTACTTACCTATAAGAGAGAATGTAGAAGTAGGTACCTACCGATACGACCATGCACCTACCTCCTACCAAAATGGCCACCTGTTCTCAAATACTCAAATTCAGCAAAATTTCGACAACCTGTGATTGATTCATCTAGGTTTGTGACTGTGTGCCAACTGGCACATTACCTACCTGCCATGAAGTATGAAGGCAAATGACGTCAAAAGACCCGACGTTGAATCCGCGCTCGCAGGGAAAGCCCATGCCTGGACCATGTTATATCTCTACCTGACTTGCTAAGCGCCACCGCAGTCCGCACTCATCGACCGTAGTTCCAAGCCTGACTCGCTACAAGCCAGACGTACCGTGCTCACAAGTCCCAGCTTACGCGTTTTTAGAGGTATGTCTCTTTTCGTATTACATGTTATCCCCGCACAGGGTGAACAGAACTAAAATATCTGAGCTTCCAGCAATGGGCAGGTAGGGCATCTACTTGGTTTTAGTTGTAGGTACTTATGGGACTCCTATAAGGACCTCTATTAGAACTGCGCATTCAAGTCGCTATGTGAAGAATGTGCCTGCAATGATAGGTACCTACTTCCCTACACTTAATATAAATACGGGCTTGTAGGTCCTTATTCCCTTGTATTGCCTTCTCTGTGAAGTCCTGCCTCTATGCTGGAGGGAATGATAGAATTTTAGAAAAATAGAGGTTTGGTTTCGCTCAGGTACTTACACATTCTACTACATTCTACCTACTGGAAAACTGAACTTGATAGCCACGGCTGAAGCAAAAATACCCATTAACATAGCGGACACGATTGGACATGATCCTATCTTAAGTTTCACAAATCTGAATTCTGCTGTACATAGAAGTTACAGGTAACGTATAGGTGCTATAGGTCACCTAATTTCAAAATATTCTCGCAGTAGGTAAATACCTAACATACGAGTAGGTACTATACCTACCTACCTACTATCGCAGGAAATACAGGAGGGCCGGAATAAAGTGTCCGGAGGTGTTGGTGAAATAAATAAATTCTCTCTCCTACAATAAAACAAAGCTCCTAATTGCAGGGTGTGCCTGCCTGAAGCAAGCAACGGGGACTACCTATGTGTTCAGGCCCTACGAACCATTAGGGACCTACCTATACCTACTTAGGTACAGACGTACAGCTCCACAACATGAGTTTAGAATTCCTGGAGAAGTCACGTGGTCAAATGAAATTAGACGTGCACAGAGATGGCTGTCAGGCTCTATTCAGGTCCATTAGTTGTAGGTACAAATATGGGGCCCAACCTAGCGACTGGAGTTCTGAGACCATCAAAAAGATGGAATTACGCCGTATTACTAAAGATATATTGTTGATGTTTCCACGCTGTTAACCACATAGATAAGGGGCTCTGTTTATAGTGTCCGGTGTCGTCATCACAGCATTGGTGGGTAGGTAGGTAGGTAGGTACATTATAAAAGTGCGGGTGTATTCCACAGCACGTGCATGCAGGTTTCTGAGCAATAGGTGACCTTTCAGTAGATGGCAGTTACGTATCGTAACGTGTAACGTGGAGCTATATCTGACTCATCGTATAGGCGATCCGCACACGAAACAAATTAGGTATAGGTACAAGGTACAAGTAAGGTTCTTAATGGCAACAGGAAACTATTCACCAATGATTTTTCCAACCGGAATTATTTCACCAGAGCTAACATAGCATAACTCAAATTTATAAGGGAAGAGATGGGCAAAAGTTCAATTGTATTCTCACCGAATCAGCAGGCCTGAACTCCTGCCAGATTAGATGAAGTTTGGAAATGGGGTCACAGTTTTATTTCATAACTGTCTTATCAGTGTCGTATTATCAGTCTTATCGCCTTAGGTATAATAATCCCAAGCAGTGCCAAGCACCATGAGTCACAGCAGTAGCTAGCTCATATGCCGAGTGTCATTATGTGCCTAGGTACTCTGGTACCTATGTCGTATTTTTAGCCAGTATAACTAACCGCTTTGTGGCATGTACCAGCCGACCACGGCACTTAATGCCAATATGCAGATGCATATACCTTTGTGACATAAAGCTGACAGAACTAAATACCGTAACTAATACATAATTTAATAGCTAATAGAAAGTTGAAGGATTAGCCAGGTACCTTCGTGAGGTGCTACACAATACGGCCAATGAGCAATCAGTAATCAGTCAGTCAGCAACAAAAGTGTAGATACGGTTTTAATAATGTGGATGACTTTTCCCATGTCCTGCGTCTGATGCACACACTGACCTGCGCTGTTAAAATAATAACTTCTCTAGTAGAAAGTCAAGAGCATGAATATAGGTACCAAGCTATTCTTCTGCTGCCTGTGAGCAGTGAGCGGGCAAGTTTGTTGAGTAGGTACTCTGCAGAGCAAATCCGTTATGTGGGCAATTCGACCAAGTTTGCTTTTACACTTGTAGGAAAAGGAGTCCAGCCCCTCGTCAATGACTTATCTGAATGTAAGATCGTCCGACTTGTCAGTTTAAGTGTGCCAGAGTCAGCACTTGAGTGGCATATCGAAGCTAATGCGGTGCGAAAAGTGTCCGAACCATTCACCTGTGTCTATACCTGTACAAGAGCCTGACCTACATCACTACCCCTCTCCGCAGTGGTCTTTTAATCCGCATCATTATAATGCACTCTACAGGAGGGGAACGAGAAATCGATCTGTAGGCCAAGGCACGACGAACCGTATACAATCATGCATGTGTTATGATATGATGAACCAAATATAAGTACTTATCACGGGTAGCGTTCTCAAATTCTCAAGAGGCAATTGGGGCGAGTGAAGGAGTAAGAGAGAAATAAGAAGAAAGCGAAAAAGGAGTGCTGAGATTTTGACCAGGGTGAGAGCGACAGTTAGAGACAAAAGTAATACGAGATTACTACAAAAGATGTGAAGACAGCAAAACGCTATGTGTCTTCAGTAGCGCGCCTTGTCAAAATTGACATCATGAACAAACACTTTCATTGGTTAAGGAAAGTGCCAAAATTAACTCCATCACACTCTGATAGTCAAAAACAAGTTCTAGGATTAGAGTTACAGTTACAGAGAAAGAAGAATAAAACACTCTGTGAAAATTGTGAAAATGCCGCGGCAAATGCTTCATCCTCCTCCTCAAGGACATATTCTTTGGATAACTAGAAGCGGAACCACGTTCCATGCCCTGCTGCCTCAGTTGATAGCTCGGTGCATGTTGCTTGACATTTGTACAAAAATTAGATAGATAGACCAAGCGCGGGTCTTGCTGCCACTGGGCGCCCCCGCGGAACATTTCCAAACAACTATCACCATTGTTTTCTAATGTGAGATTAGAATGATATCTCTCCCCCTAACCAATTCAGGAGGTGAATCAGTATGGATGACGTCAATGGCCGGGTGATGGAGAGTGAAAGTTACCAACTGTCTACTGCAGTAGAAACCTGTATCGGCCTATCACGCCCTTGCCTAGCACCTACCTACTTACCACTCCCAGGGCAAAATCCATCATCTTCCGCGTCTCTTCACTGTATTGTATATAGGTACCTCGAAATGACTTCTGATAAACTGCAGTTGGCTGTAACTTTAGTAATATGCCTGTTAAACGGATCCCTCTGCATATAGTATAGCATTCAAGATAAACCCTCCACAATCATCTTATTTAAAAAGGCTAAAGGGTACGACGAAGGGCATAAAAGATAAAGAACAGGAAGGCAACCCATCATAAACAATCAAAGAAACTACGGAGCCTACTACCGGCTCAAAGCTATTGTATAATACAATAGGCACCATATCACGAATTCACACCGAGAGGTGACACTGGACTCCCCACAAAGCTTATTAATTATTTGTTCTCCGACCACACCTAGGAGACACACACCTCGCGTCAACCTAGGTCATGCAAAGAGATTTTCTCGATCCTGCATACACCGAGGTTAGGTACTGATCGATTGGACAACTTCCGGTGTTCCAAAATTCCGAACACTATTACAGTTTCCGAGTTCATCCTCTTCCTAATACCTCTGCAGTTCTACATCGCACGTAATGGACAAAACCTCGGTCGGACATTTTTATTGGGACCAATGAAAGTGACAACATGCTTCCTCTTCTGCGATCGCATGTTGGACAAGTTGTCCATGCTGGTCTAGGAACTGGTTTCGTGTTTTCGGTCACCTTAATTAAATATTCAAGACTGCTGGATAATCGAGTTTGCGTAGGCGGAACTCACTGATAACCTAATGAAAGTCATGGAGGTGGTCATTATTGTCACAGCGCGAGCGATGAGATCTTGCTCAATGGCAGTGCGACGGATGTGGGTTTGCCCGGGTCCTGTCCTAGATCCAAAGGGAAGGTCGAGCGTTCCGGCAGATAGCCTTGCCACCACGAGTGGGCATTGTTGGCAGCAAGTAAGGGGGAGTCCCTTGCAAGAAAATTAGGGAAAACCAGGGGTAAACGAAAACTATTCCAAAGGAAAAAAAAAAAATCCTTTAACCTTGGATACCCATAACAATTTAACACTTGTTTATCTTATTTTCAGTTACTGATATGCGTTGGCTATTTTTGTTAGCGCTGCCAGCCGTTGTGCTGGCACAATGTATTTCTGACGATGACGCCACTCCTAGGAACGATTCTGCCGCGAGGATAGCTCTATACAAGGTAAATCCCCCAAATTTAACCTATGATGCTAGAGGCATGCACTACCGATAGTCAACCCATTTTATGAACAACACGAGATGAAAGCATACCTACGAAGAATTTATTGTATGGTTACCCAAAAACTGCACCATACCATCGAAGAAGTGATACAGAGCGTATTACAATGTTGGTATTTGACATCACTAATAAATTTTTCAGGGGCAGCAAAGGTTTAGCATAGACATGCTTAAAATAATGAACGAGTACAAGAATGGACAAAACATCTTCTTCTCGCCACACAGCATCTACCAAAGCCTTCTTCTAGCCTACTTCTCGGCAGCCAACGAGACTGAAACGATGCTCCAGAAAGCCCTCTACCTGCCGGAATCACAGGTATTATGCCCTCTACCTGTCGGAATCACAGGTATTATGCGCGCGAGGAATTTTGGCACACACCTCCAGGTATGCCGCAATCAAATTCCTGGCCTCATCCTAGGCCGCAAGTTAAATAACATGGAGCTGGCGCGGATTTAACGTTCAAGCGCATCTTTCAATTCCTCCTCAAAGTGCTTAATGCGGTAGCATTAAAAAGCAACATAACCTATTATTCTCAACTAATAATTTTCAACAAAAATTACTGAAAACAAGAATGGGGCGGGCCGGGAGGACTGTCGACAATTTGATTAAGAAGTTAACGATGAAACAATCTTTTCAGACAAAAATTGAGACGATTCACAGTTTTGGGATGGAGAAGTATTACCAAACAATGCGTGAAGCCAGCGGGTCTTCCGACTACGAGTACACCATTGCCAATAAAATGTTCCTATCAAAAGACATTCCTGCCAGGGAGTGTATGGAGTCCCTCCTGAATGAGGAACTCGAGAAGGTGGACTTCAAAGCTGATCCAGCAGCTGCGCTGAACCACATCAACTCCTGGGTCGCCAACCTGACCAAAGATCATATTAAGGAACTCGTACCTGCTGACGCCATTGGTACTGACACTTCCCTAGTCCTGGTAAGCAAAACCTGTGGCAAAACCTTTCAGGGAACTAAGAAATCTCCTTCAACTTACTCAAAAGAATATGACTGTACTCAATGAACATGAGTTCAAATCATGATGCATAAGTAGAGTAGCAATTGTTAAATATTTGGCAATCTTTCAGGCAAATGCAGCATACTTCAAGGGTTTCTGGAAGTCCAAGTTCCTGAAGGAGAGCACGAAAATCAACGACGTTTTCTACTCAAGTACTTCTGTCCTGCGACATGTTGATATGATGCGTCAGAAGGGGACCTTCAACCACAGTAAGTGATGGGCCGAATTCCCAAAAAGTAGAAAATAACCATTCAGGAATTTAGGTGACGAATGGTAAAATAAAACAGCGCCCCTAACAAGCCGCCCGCACCAACTTTCGACTGCACTTGGCAGAATGGAGCAGAATTTTATGAAGCAAGTATAGAAAGTAGTATAATGGAAATACGAGTAGTTCAATATCAACAAAACGTTTTGGTCGTGCATATACTTAGAAAAACCGACTTTTAACAAATGATTTGTTGCAGTGCTGTCTGAACGTCTGAAGGCTCATATTCTGGAGCTTCCCTACAAAGGTGGTGACGTCAGCATGATCATTATCTTGCCTCGGTTTGAGAACAACGCTATTGACAAAGTCATCAAGCAACTGACCGAGGAGGCTCTTCAGGAAATTTTGGACTTCGAATCTCTCTACCCAAGGCCCATTGAAGTTGAGATTCCCAAGTTCACCGTCGAAGAATCCATCGACCTTAGCATGGTGAGTTTATTTAACTTCATTTTATTTCACAGAAATTTACTGGGCCAGAATGCGAAATAGAACTCGTCGTCATTCGGAGACAAAATGATGAAAACCGTGCCAGAGGCTAGCATCTACCCTAGCTCACCGCCTTCTATTATGTCCCTCTCATTGTCACTTTATCTATCTCCAAGAGGGGATGTACTCGTAATAAATATATAGGTACAGCTACTTACAGAGACAGCCCCAACGACTCTTTGGGTCAGCTTTATTTTCTGGTCTTGGTTCTCACAACGGTTTTCTGTTTTAGCCGTTCAAGCGTCTGGGCCTTTCTGATCTCTTCAAGAACAGTTCAGACTTTTCAACACTGACCGGGACAGACGAAGGCATTCACTTTAGCGACGCCATCCACAAGGCGAAAGTGGAAGTAGACGAGGAAGGTACCGTGGCAGCAGCAGCCACCGCTATCTTTAGCTTCCGGTCCTCACGACCACTTGACCCCACAATCTTCAGAGCGAACCATCCATTCGTGTACCTCATCTTTGACAAACAATCACAAAATATTCTGTTTTTGGGAGCTTACAAACTTCCAGCAAATCCCGACAAAAAGTCGTTTATTAAGAAACATAGAGGGATTCACTAGAAGCTCCTGTTGATTGTTAATAACTTTAATAATAATTTATATTTTTTAGTTTTAAGTTATAGGCTTGAAGGAGCTGAATTCCTAAATGTGTGCAGCATCCCGGTGGGAAGCTAGTTGTAAATATAAATTAATCTTTTTTATTTCGGCAGTTTAGTAAGTTATTTTCCAAGCAGCTTCAGAATTAAGACCATTAAAATTGCATTGCAATAGGAGTATATTCACTAGGTATACTCGCATGGACTGAATCTACTTTTGACGTGAAACCCCTATAGTGTAAGGACTGTAAGGAGACCAATGGCTTTCGACTTTACACCTCACATGGAAGGAAACTACAATTTTGTTCCCATATTTCTATTCAGTGACGACACAAGTGACCCAAAGAGTAACACAATGTAAGTAGACACATATTTACAAAACAGAAAAATATTCCTTACCTACACAGAAGATTCACGGATGTCGTGCCAGAGCCGTAAAATGGGCTCGCGTTTTTTCCAAATGTGCTCGTTTCCCCAATATGCCCAGCAGCTGAAATAAGCCAACAAGATGTCAAGATGATATCTGAGAAATGTGAAAGGAAACTGTACCCCTGAAGAATCCTAGGTAGGTGTGTTGTACTTTTTACTTTCTCGCTAGCCATATATGGCGAGAAAGTATTGTTTTCGTGCAAAATTTCGAAATTGAGATTTTGGGTTTCCCATGATCCTGGGGGTCCCCTGAGTCCAAAAAAGTGGTTTCTGGAAAAAGTCTGTCCGTCCGTCCGTCCGTCCGTCCGTCCGTCCGTCCGTCCGTCAGTCCGTCAGTCAGTCAGTCCGTGCAGTGCTCTAGCGCCTATACCGTTCATCCGATTTTGATGAAATTTGGTATGGACCTGTCTAAAATTACTGCCGAGACACATTTTCAAGGATTTTTTGATTGGTCAAAAATTGCGGCCGCTGTTGTCAAAAAACCGCCAAAATAATTCAAAAATCGTGTTTTTGGTTAGTTAGACAAGCGCCGACGGTACACTTTTCAATCTATAACACTGAAAATTGGTATGTGTGTTGACAAATAGATGCTTCGAGGTCATTTTCAGCTAAAATTGAATTGGTTGAAAATTACGGCCGTTCTGGACCAAAGTTCGATCGTTTCGGCGCCATTCACATTTATTGACCGATTGTCATGAAATTTGGTAAATTTGTGTAGAACCATGTAACTTAAACATCTGTCGAACAGAATTTTGTTATCTTCAAAATTACGGCCGTTTTTGTCAAAAAAGTGTCGAAAATGAGTTGAGAATGAGAAACCACGTTTTTGAATGGTCGGAACGCATTTGGGACTACAGTAATAAAATGAAAGACGTGAGATTTGGTATGAGTGATCTCAGATAGATGCTCGTGGGTCATTTTCAACCGATTTCCGATTGCTTAAAAATTACGCCCGCAAAAAAATCTCAAAAAACCCAAAAAAAAAAAAAAAAATCATTCTGGGCGAGAAAGTTAAGTGCGACTGTTGTCGGACCCTTTATTTCTACAAAAACCGAGGAACACTGGAACCTCTATAGTTGTAGAAATAGTAAGCCCTAAGATGCTAGAAAAATTAGTCACTTAGAGACTCGATCAACTGTTCAGAAATAATTTGACTGTGTAAGCTAAAAGTTATAGAGAAAAATTTCTGGCTGTTCCGCTTTCATTTCCTTGATCAGTTCGTCAGATAAAATTGAAGTGTATAGGATCAGATAAAGTTTATCCGTTTGAACAGTCCTCCGATTTTAGGTGTTCGTCTATATAACGCTCTCCCGGTTGAAATTAAATCTGAAGAAAGTTTAACGATTTTTAAAAAATTGCTAAAATCATATTTACTTGAAAATGTTTTTTATAGTTTAGAGGAATTTCTAAATTTGTAATTTAACTGGACAACCAGGCGTTTTATACTTTAGTTCCACCTATTTTTGGTGGGACAAGGTCAACAAAACGTAAAAAAATTACTTCTAGCTAGCAGAAGTTCCTCATTTTGGACTGAGAAGTGAGAACCAATCCGAGCAGTCTGCCTCTAACGGTAGACACTATAACCGTTTCTTTTTGAAAACTTTCAGGAAAAGAATACGTGTTTTTGTTCTGAAGTGAAACGCCATTCGTTACTTTTCTCAAGATTACTCAGCATCTAAATGCACGTATTATGTGTCTTACATGCCAGTTAGCGCTCCCCCCAAGTGGGCAGCGTGATCAAAGAACTTCCATCCCAGCAGACAACCCAATAGATCAACCCCGACTATGACCTTGATAGCCGTCCCCGCTGAGAAGGTAAACATTGGGAGCAGGATGATCGACAGCTTCGAGTCTGGATATTGCGTGCAGACGAACCCCAGAATGGCCATTATCGCCCCAGACTGAAATCAAATAACCCATCATCAACATCTGATGGTTCGGAACAGGTTTTTATAAAAAGGTTAAAATAAAATTATAAATTTAGTTTATGACTTCACACAGAGAAACTGTAATAATATGGAATCTGCCTCTTTTGCTTACCGCGCCAACCGACAGCCCAGGCTGAGCTATGATGACCTTATGAAGAAAACTGGAAAAAGAAGAAATGACCCCAGCGGACAGGTACAGTGCAGCAGCTTGTTCTTTTCCCAGGGAGCCAACAAATGTATGACAGAAACTATGGAGAACGAACATGTTCGCTGCCAGATGGAAGAAACTGTAGTGACTGAACGTTGACAGAATCATGGGCCAGCAAAGAACCTCTGCAATAATAATTTTAAAAAGTTTTTATTAAAATAAATATAGCAGAAAAAGATATCCTGTTGCCGTTAGAAACCGTATAAGTCACTTGAAAACATTAAAATCAGAATAGATCAGAATCCGAATATGATTTAACATTCTTCTGCAGCTGCTCAGCGTTCGGCATCTGACAGTCATCCTCTCTTAAATAATTTGAGAAGGAAAGATGAAAGGTGAATACAATTTTTAATTTGTGACATTACATACGTAGGCGAAAATGATACTCACTGGCTGCTGGGTTGCTAGCAAAGTACGTCAGCATCGTTGGCTGAAATTTTGGTATTCGCCAAGCCGCAAAAACAAGAATATTCGCTAGAAGAATAGGAGCGAATAGTTTCTGTCCTTCCGAAAGTTGATTCCAGAGATCGTTGCACTGCTGTCGCCAGTCACCACTCTTCTTCTGGGATGGAAACCAGGAAGGCGGCATCCAAATGCTTTGCTGAATCACTCTTGCCCGAATGTTTTCATACTGCCAGATAGTGCAGCCTACAAAAGTAGTTGTAGAAAACTAAAATGATAAACATGTGAATATTGTCATATGGGATCCAGAGACCTTTCAGGACCTATTTATTTATTTATAATTAATTGAAACGCTGATGGGAGATAGATAGGACTTGCTGAAGTCTTTTTGAGACAGTTAAAGCAGTTATCTGAACTGGAAATTCTGAGAAGGAAACAGAATCAGCAATTACAATAGTTACTTACTTACCCCTACAGTAAATAGAAGAGGCCTCACTAAAAATTTTAGGGACAAGGAACTTGGATCATAGACTGGCTCAACAGGAGTTGGTGCGAAAGACCGCTGCTTTCCTCTCTCCTTAAAGCTTCTCACATTGAGCCATCTGTCTGAACACAGGAACTTGTCTCGCACAGTCCCTCTTTGGCCTTTCAATGGGTTCAATATCCGGGATCTAAAAAAAAAGTAAAGTATAACTTATTTCTAAGTTTTCTCCTAATGTTTGGTGCACTGCAGCCTTTGTTTGCAGATAGGTAGGCTACTTCCTCATATGGTAGGTGGGTAGGTATGTAGAACCAGCAGCAACAGAGTTAATTTGCATGAATGGATCTGCCTTTTCCCATCCCTAACATAGTAGGACTACTCGTTACAAGGATGGACCAGACAAATAGGGGCTAAGGTGTTCAACACCAAGGTCACCTGAACGTTAACTACCTCATAAATTTACTTCTGTTGATACTTCTTGTCCCTACCTACCTACAGACTAACAGGTTTTAGACGCCTTCTTTGTGTCCATATTATGATTGTCTAACATATTTTGCTACTAATTTTCTAATCATACCTCTAAATACTGTAAGTAAGGCCTACCTTAATAAAAAACCTGGTTTACCAATTCACGAAACTTACATGGACGTGCCAGCGTCTAGCAAGTAACAGCAAGGTCGATATAACGACATTTTAGTGTCAAAATAGTGTCTAAGATTTATTTTTAAACTAAAATTATTTTGTTTTAATGTTTGTTTACGTTTTCACACCGTTTTCATATTGTCTTTCGTGGCAGCAGACAAAATAATTTCTGCACTTGCTTGCTGCCACGACTAGCAGACGAAAACATGGCGCGTGCTTTGAGGTTTGGACCCCAACTTCGGGAGCTAAGAATCCATTTATGTCAGAAATCTGAACCTAGCAAAGGTGTCCGGTAAGTTTTTACAAAGAGTAGTAGCCACTTTTGAGTACTATCTAAATAATTCGTGGATTCTGATTTACATTATGTTGTTGTAGTGATTTCATTGAAAACCACTATGTTGAGCTGAAGAAGAACAATCCTAAATTTCCCATCCTGATCCGTGAATGTTCCGGCGTTCAACCGAAGTTATGGGCGCGATATGGTATGTATATAGATGCATAAGTTCATGCATCTTACACAAGTCTCTGTACCTAGTGACTCTGTTTGCCCTTAAACAGGTGACATTTCTGATAAAGTAGGTAGAGCAATGTTAGTATGAATTATACAAGAACAAGTAAGAAGCACCCCTGTGGCTGCTGCGCTATGCCGCCGACTAATCTCAAAGCCTGCAAAATGCGGGCTTTAAACGGTTTCCAAGTTTTTCTTAGTACACCGTTACCGCGAAGTGGTATTTCAAGTAGGTATCTAACTGAGACTACTTTTATCGTAGATGGCGGAAAGGAAAGCAGCGTATCACTCACCAATCTAAAAGCTGAAGACGTCCTTAAACAGATTGACACCCTGTCGAAAAGTGTTTAGAGTATCCTCCTAGATATGTATGTAAATAAAAGTCTTTTGTTGTAACAAGAATAGTATATTTAGTCATGTCTACAACGCTCGCATTGTAGTAAGGAATGATGTGCAATGTAATAAAGGGTCCGACAACAGTCGCACTTAACTTTCTCGCCCCATGTGATTTTTTTTTTTTTTTTTTTTTTGGATTTCTTTGAGATTTTTTTGCGGGCGTAATTTTTAAGCAATCCAAAATCGGTTGAAAATGACCCAAGAGCATCTATCTGAGATCACTCCCACCAAGTTTCATTGCTGTCATTCTATTACTGTAGTCCCAAATGCGTTCCGACCATTCAAAAACGTGGTTTCTCATTCTCAACTCATTTTCGACACTTTTTTGACTACAACGGCCGTAATTTTGAAGATAACAAAATTCTGTTCGACAGATGCTTAAGATACATAGTTCTACACAAATTTACCAAATTTGATGACAATCGGTCAATAAATGTGAATGGCGCCGAAACGATCGAACTTTGGTCCAGAACGGCCGTAATTTTCAACCAATCCAATTTTAGTTGCAAATGACCTCGAAGCATCTATTTGTCAACACACTTACCAATTTTCAGTGTTATAGACTGAAAAGTGTACCGTCGGCGCTTGTCCGACTAACCAAAAACACGATTTTTGAATTATTTTGGCGGTTTTTTGACAATAGCGGCCGCAATTTTTGACCAATCAAAAAATCCTTGAAAATGTGTCTCGGCAGTAATTTTAGACAGGTCCATACCAAATTTCATCAAAATCGGATGAACGGTATAGGCGCTAGAGCACTGAACGGACTGACTGACGGACTGACGGACTGACGGACTGACGGACGGACAGACTTTTTCCAGAAACCACTTTTTTGGACTCAGGGGACCCCCAGGATCATGGGAAACCCAAAATCTCAATTTCGAAATTTTGCACGAAAACAATACTTTCTCGCCATATATGGCTAGCGAGAAAGTAAAAAATCGTTTCCGGACGATTTAGTCAATGAGGTGGTTGATAGTGCAGTGTCATAGATAAGTAAAATATACTTTAAATTTAAAAAAGTAATCTGAGTAAGTACAATAGAACAATAAGAGTCCGCTTATTGTAGAGATTGATAAGAAAATCACGAAAACTTCACAGAACATTTCTCTTTCAGTTAAATTAAGGCGCTTGATAACAGGCATTTCGTACGGCCGTATTGGACTTTCTCTTTTCCACAGGTTTTTTAATATTTACCAGGAAACGGGATAAGAGTGGGCTCCCTATCTCAGACTAAATAACAGACCTAGGGAGCATAGGTGTAAGAACAGGGCTCTCATTTCATCTGTTTTGTCATCGACATTAAAAATTTTTAAGTACCGTAATTCACAACGTCCATAATCCCAAAAATAAGTACGATGTACTATATGTCGGTGATTCTATCTACAACACTTATATTGACTAGACTTGTTTTGGATTTCAAAGTGGCGGAATACCTAAAAAGGTGGCAGACCAAAGTCTTCGGGTTTGAAGTCCATGAGGGACTTGACGACCTGCGTTGCCTGGGCGGTTCTCTCTGGAGGCAGGCTCGGGTCTGGCACCATGACAGTCTGCATGTTGGCGGCTGTGGCGCCCGTCACGCCATTTGGAGCGTCTTCGAACACCAGGCACTGAGAAACACCCCAAATCAATCGTTAAGAAAACATTTTATAGTAGTTCCAAGTAGGGGGGGTAACAACAAAAGAGGCATCAAAATGGTTTTTGATGTTAACATATCATTCCAACGAAACCGTTTTACTGTCTTGCTAGCTAGTCTAGCGGGAAAGAATTAATTTCCTGAAAAACTCCTTAGCTAGTGTGCTTTTTGACTGCTTAACTCTTGTATCTTGTACCTTTTCGCATGGAGGTTTATCGTCGAAGCGGGAGGCGCAGACACGGAAAATGTCCGGCGCTGGTTTTCCGTTCTTCACCTCAGGGTCTGAGCTGCCCATAACGATATGATGGAAAAGGCCAAACAACTCTTGGAAATTTTTAGTTTTCACCTTGACTGACTCGGTGCCGCTACTTGTAGCTACGGCAATGGGAACTTTCTTCGCGTGAAGGTGGCGAACCAGCCGCTCTGCACCTGTCATTGGAAATTGTTAAAAATTACTTATTTTTCTTTAGAGTCGGTTGAGGGGTAAGCTTCTTTTCTCTGCTCCTCTAGGGTACCGCTAACGTGGCGGGGGACGAAAACTGGAAATTCCCTGTTTGCCTATTGTACCGTAACTGAGGCTATAAGATAATCTAACCAGTGAATACTCTCAGCTATTACTTCAGTTTTCATACCTTCCATAAACCCGCATTTGCCTAGCTCTTGGTTTTGCAACGCTCGGAATTCTTTTAAAAACTCTTCATCCGATATAGGGAGCCCACATAAAGAAACCACGGTAGCAGCAGTGGTTTGCTCATTTGTGCCCAGCACTTTCAACTTGATGTCACTCGTATAGGACTTTCCATACTTGGCAGCTATCTGCGATATTATTTTCTCATAAATAATTTCTGTGTCTAAAAACAAGGGATCATCTGTTAGTGAGAATGACAGGAGGTTATTTCCCAAATAGTGAGGTTAGCGTATGAAATTTGGTTCTGAGCTTCAGGGCTCTCCTCTTGTACCAGTCAAATGTTGGTAAATATCAACCTCGATTTTATTACGAGTCCTGTCGCTTCACAACAGTAGCACGTGTTCGTTTAGAATACTAAGATGACCAACATTTGGCTCGTCTTCGGGGGTTCCTCTCAATGCTCCACCAATGTTCAATAGCTAATATCAGCTCTCTTAGTGTCAATTCAGCCCAAGAGGAACAAATACAGACAAGGCACCGGGCACACAAGAGGTTCTGATGCGGTTCCAGATGAGCCAGTTGTTAGTGTCTGCCTACCCCACCTGCAACAAACCTGGCATCAGTTTGGCATTAGCAAAAACTTCAGCGCCAATGCGAGATGCCCGTAACGAGTATTCTTCAGGTGTGATAGGAAGCCTGAAGTCACGAACAATCATCTCGGCGACTTCTTGGCTCAGCAAACCCTGGGATCGAATGTTGCACTGGAAATCATACTTGTGACCGAACTCGGCAAGAATGCGGCTCCGAATTACCTCGTACAGATGAACAGTATCTACAGGAACAAAATGAGTTATTTGGAACTGTTTTAACGCAACCTTCAGTCTAACAGCCGTAGACGCCTGCTAAAATACCTCCACTCAGCTGTACTTTTTGGGTACTGCCCAGCAGGTAGGTACCTACTTTCCGAAGTTTGTATACCAATAGTTGACGAAACAAGCGGTACGACACGGTCGGACAAAACTTTACCTGCTTATTTCCGTGATTCCTAGAAATAAACCCTTGGTTAAATGATTAAAGACGGAAAAACTTTTTGACGAAAGGAATGGTCCCAGAATGTTCTCCCGAGTACTTAGAGACCCCACACGACATACATCGGCAACCACACAAAACTACCCCCTAAAAGGAGGTGGGGTGGATGGGGAAGCTCGGAAAAACGTTTCGACAAAATAAATTGTCTCAGAACGTTTCCCTGAGCATTTTGATACCCCATACAATGTACTTTGGAAAGTATCCAAAACTCCCCCCATAGGGGGGGGGGGGTGCGGCGAAAAATCATTTTGACCATATAAATTGCCTCAGAACGATCTCCCGATCATTTTGAGCCCCCACAACCCATATTTCGCAAACCACTCAAATCTACCCCCCTTAGGGGGTGGGGTGCTTGGATACGTTCAGAAAAACTTTTTGATACAAAAAATTGCTTCACAACGTTCCCCCGAACAGTTTGAGACCCCATAAGCCGCACTTTAAAAGTCACTCAAAATTGCCCCCCCCCCCCCCCTGGGGGGGGGGGGGGAGGCTCGAAATAAGCCATATACCATTTGTGACGAGTATGGCCGTTGTCACGTGTCATATCCAGAACTACTCATATACCACAAAAAACTGAATCCACTGATTTCGCCCTTTTACAGGTCCAGGGGGGACTTCCCCCCCTTTTTTAGCGGCCAGGGAGTTATGCGGGGGTAGTGGGTGGTATCATTGGATTCGTAATTATTTGTTCATTAATTGACTAAAATTTGATCGAAATCGTTAGAGCCGATTTTGAGCAAATATTTTTTTTCTACTTTTTGGGGGTGTTTTAGGGGGGTAACCCCCCTTAATTTTAAAGGGGGGAAACTGGGCTTCTGGATTTTTATTTCTTCCAATTTTAGAAAGGTCACTACCGATTTTGAAGAAAATCGGTTGAAAAGTGTGCCGTCCAGGTCAATGCCACATACATAGCTACATACATACATAGCTACATACATACATACATACGTACTGACACGGCGTACCTGACCTCTTCTAAAAATTCCTGGGGGCAAACTTTTCGTCGGATGACAAAAGTGAGTTGGTTTTCATATTCCGAAGGCATGGACGTTTCCGAAATGTATATGCAAGTTCCAATCGCTTTTGAGGTCTGGGAGCATGCAATGACGGTTCAAAGTTGAGGTTTGCCGAAAATTGGCCCGCACGAATACAATACTTTACCTTACGTATACTCCGTACAGGTAAAGTAAAAATATAGTAGTTATTTTCGATTCTCCATCCTTCTAAGACTCCACTGCATTATTTGGAACAATTCCTATTGAAGGTACCGTTCGTAGGGAAGGGGATGGACTTACCCGCCCTGCAATGGCCACATTCATCTACTTACTTACTCAAGAGACCGTAATGGATAATGTAAGAGTTATAATCAAATAAATTTAGCTTTTCACCAGTGAAGAAGAAACTAAGGAAAATGCACATACGTCAGAAATAACTAACCTTGTTACATCATTCTGACAGCATGACAAGGAGATAGGTACAGCATGTCACTGATAAACCATTGAAGCAATCACAACGAGAAATTAAAAACTAACAATCTGGAACCAAATATTTTTACAGTATACAAATCATTAAAAACTTACCTAAAAGAAGACCATCCATGTCAAAAATGACATGTGTGACAGGTTGATATTTAGCCATTTTTCTCTGACTTGAGAACTCCGGTGGTGTAGTACTTATCTGATTAGCCATCTTGTGTTCCGGTAGCAGAAGGCACGCAGCTGTTGGCCTTCGCATCAAACAAGGTAATATCCGCGACACCAGCATATTTCCCTGTTTTATGTAATATTTCCTTATTATATGTGATAACACAAGAGTTAATAAACTGATAAAATGGGGATAAAGAGGAAATGTTAGCACAGATAATATAATTGACGTGGTACTAGATGAAGCTATCGTGGTAGCAGTTCAATTTGTAAATATACACAAAAGTTCAACACTTTTTTCGCAGGATATTTTTTAAAAGAACTTTATTATGTCTTAACCTTTTTGGTATTGATAATTGTTGATTTTTAGCCTGCTTTATTAATTGGCATACTCAGAATTCAGCTCGATAAGTTCCCAATTGGCATAATTCCGCCCAGATACTCCATACACTGGCTAGTGGCTTGGTATCTTGGTGACATTTAAAGCATGCTTCCTATCGGTATTGTCCGAGTCTGGATATTAATATCTTTCCACATGGGTAGGTTTGTTGGATAACGCTTCCTATATACTTTTGGGTCTCTCTGCGTACGTAGGTATATGAAGACACTTCAGATATCAGTGTATGAACGGCACCGCATTCCATCCCTCGTCGGGATTCTTCTCATGTAACCAGCTTAGAGATCAACGTCATAGCCCCCACTGCCGAAAGATTTTTATAGAAGCAGTAGGAGGTTTTCTTCTTTTCTTGTTCTACACTGTCCATGCCAACACCTCGTCATGGATTATTTGAGTCCAAGTCATATAGGTACTGGACCTACTTACCTACTAAAGGTGGCCATTCACGAGAGGGCTAGATGGCTCGGGGCCATTGGCCCGAGTCCATTTGGATCGTCCGGCAAACGCAACCGGGGCGCGAGGTGGCGCGAAGCCACGCCACACACGGTGGATTTTGGACTGGCCCGGGGCCATTCGACTCGTTGGCTCTCTCGTGAATGGCCGGCTTTATTGTTACGGAATGTAGGTCTAAATCATCCCCGAAATAAATTTTAAGCTTCTAAACAGTAGCTTTCCTACTCTTATCTTGTAACTTGAAATAAACTATAAGGTATGCACATTTTTACAAAACTTATTCTAATTTATATTGACTAAACATTTCTACCTTGAATATTGAATATTGAAAAAAAGTGACTAGATGCGACATATGTGTAGCGACGAAATGTAACGACGTAATAATTTTGTACTATTCAGGTATCCGTTTGTACAGTTTTACGGATATATTTCGAGATAAAACGATATTTATGTACGACGATTTACCGCGGCCTCCTTGCTGGTTTTGACGATATTTGGCGTGGTGAGATCAGGCTCTGGAATGTGGTGCTCCTCCGAGAATGATGGGTTGGACTGTTCCTATCTGCCATCCCGGCTTTTTCTTTACTTGCTGAAAGGTAAAAAGGAAGTGAGCTGTTCGGTTTCACAAATTCAGCAGTTTGGTAGACTATTTTCCCTTTTGATTGGGCGGTGCTTGAGTGTATGACGAAAAAAATTAAGAAAATTCATGTTATTTTGTTTTCAGTTGCCATGGACTTGGATGTCACGAGTTCGCAAATTTGGGAGCTAGAAGTTGGACTATACCGACGAAGGTAAGTGGATGATGTAATGATATACAGTATACACTATCGGTAGAACAGTAACGTCACCTGGTGGCTGGCTCTGGCTGGTTTTGGGTCGGACAGCATTTGTCAGAAAGCACAAAAATGTTAGGTAGCATTATTTTCGATACAGTGCGGTCAAAAGCACATAGATTGATTAAGTTGATGCTTAAGTACCTACATCACACTGTTAGTAGCCTCGGAAAATTATACGGTTAAAAAAAGAAGCGCGTATATCTACTTCACATTTTCTTTGCAGCAGCATCATCCTCACCGCATAAGGTCGCCCTTTTGCACCCCATACGCATTAGGGCCCGTAAGGTAAACACACAAAATCCACAGTGCGGTTGGAGATGCGGTAAAGTGAATGTTAGTAATGGCAAAGCAAGTTCATGCATCATGCTGGCGTCCCAACCTTCCCCCTGCGCTGTCTTTGCAGTCGACGAGTTTCCTTCAAAAGAAAGTGGGCGAAGTTTCTGTACATGCATTGTTCCGCTATAGGGGGTTTCCGCTTTCGCCGATATCCTGTTGGTTGATTCCCATTCCCGTTAGTTAGTTCCCCTCGAGCCTTGCGACCATTGGCCCGTTGTTTGCGCCTGACCTCGTTGCCCCACATCCCAGCAGCAGGACGCCTCTCTACTGGTGTAGCTTCTGTCGGCCTCAGGTCGTTGCTTATCGAATTTGTAGTGGAAGGTAGAGAGTACTGAAGAGAGCTATAGAAACAGTCGAAGTTAACTTTTCAATGGATAAAATTGAAGGTAATAATTTGTACTTAACCCTTAGGTATCAAGCAAGTCTTTTTCTCCTTTTCTAGGTCACCCATTTGCTGAAAAAACTAGGTATGAGTGAAATTACCTAATCGAGGGCTCCTTCGCACAATACTTGACCAGTTCTCGCATTTGACAGAATTTGTCGCAGCATTCGTCCACAACTCCTCTCTTTGGTCTCCTCTGAATGGTATTTTTTCCACCTGCTCCATCTGAAATTATAATCAAGGCAAAGTTCTTCAGAAGAAAATGAAATTTCTCGATGGATTTTTTCCTCCCTTGACTAATAATCTTCCTTTGGAAAATCACTGACAGCGTTTCTTTCAGTACCGAGTCAAAAAGTCAAAAATTAAACATTTCCTCCATACATCAGAGGTTTGTTTACTTACTTGACTTTTTTTTTCTGAAACGTAACTAAATACGATATGATTTTGCGTTTGTTTACTGTTATGTCTTACCACTGAATGTGTAATATTGCCCATTGCACACCAAGTCCAGCACGGAGTTAAGCTGAGCTCCACATTTTTGGACTTGAATATTTAGCAGGGTTTCCATTTCCTGCCTGTGTGGATCAGATGTAGTGGGGCGGCTGAGCACACAGCTCGACAAGAGGTACAGTGTTGCCAGGAATCTGGCCACGATCATTCTGTAACAGTCAACCGAGTGTTTTATTCTTGTGGACCTTCCTAGCTGCCACTGTGGTATTTCAGTAGGTTGGTACCTATATTAACAACAGCGGATACTACCTGCTTTCTTACTATATGGAGTGCTGCAATTTTTTCATTGCCCAAATTTCCCGGTCCCTCTTTACCCAACATAATTTTTTTAATTACTGGACCCTCGTCTCTTTGCAGTCTCTACATTGACCCGCTGTCCTTTTGTCCTTTTTGTGATAGCCGAAGGTTTTTTTTTTAATATTTGCAAAGTGGGGCAAGAAAGTGTATACATGAGCCAATTAGAGCATGGTAAACAAGTGGTGGAACTGTCACATTGTATCAGTTCCTGTTTGGAAATTTCCATAAGGCTGAAAAAAGAGTTTTCTCTCTAGAAATCTAGGCGATAATAGAAACTTTGTTTCCTCTTTGTTCATTTCATTTTTTGTATTTTACAGTAAAGGGTTCGACGATGGTCGGGTCACACATATACTTATCGTTTTTTGCACTCTTTTTACAGTATTGATAGCGATCAATGGAATTCTGTTATAGACAACTAAAAATATTACCGCCTACCGATTGCTAGAAAGTACAATAAAAACGGTCCTAAAGCAAAAGCGAAAAAATAAGCTTACTGATTTTAGGTACTGACTCTGGCCATCGTTTTTTTTTTTCTGGAGAAAAAACTTGCCTTGATAAATCGATTTACCTTACGAAATGTTTTTGGCTTTAAAAACAGGTAAGTCAGTCAGGTAAAATAGATTAAAACGAGATGAAAGTTCCTACTCACCCAGTAAAATATAGAGTTTTACAACTTTTGCTTAGGTATGTGCGATCCTGGCTGTATTGTCCGTATTTAAAATTTAAACTGACAGTTTAGTATGCGGATGTCAGCAGTGCAGGTTTGAGGTAGAAGGGTTCATGGTCAGTAGGTCGCACACCTACATTAGCCATATGACTCACGAGTCTCGATGCACTTACAGGCTTATCCGTTTTAGGTAGAGAATAAATATTTAATTTTAACAGAGGTGCGGAATGTCAGTCGAGAATATGTGAGCCAACTCAGAAAAAAATCGGCTAACCAAGACTAGGCTATTTCAAACAATGCAAGTTGTTTACCTATATTTATCTGATAGTTTCCTCAGGGAACAGTTAGATATTTTTTTGTTCTGAAATATAAGTATCTTTTTATAAGAAACTACGAAGACCGCGCTTGTAAGGAATGATTTTTTTTCTTCTGATTTTACTGTCGAGTGACTTTCCCTTTTTGACGAAAAACCGGAACAATGAATTGAAAATAGCCTGAATATGAAAACGTAACGGTTATTTATTCTACTGTTATCCGTCAGACGTTTGAAAATGAATAATTAATAGAACACAATAATTATTTGAAAATATGGAATTATTTGAAAATGGATCCATTTCCATGCTGGAAGTTGTACCAACTTTTCTCAGTTGTTGGTTACTTCCTGGAACTTTTCTTCATACTTCTAAAGGACAGCTAAAATAAGTTTCGCTGACTGCCTGAGCTAATTTTCAATTTTTTACTTTGGAGGAACGGGAAAAGAGTATAGCTCTGCCTTGTCTCGGTACTCTGGATTCTATTGTACAAACCTACCTTCGTTTTCCTGAACGCCCGTGCCTCCTGTATGTATGTTGTTGAGCGATGAACTGAACGCTTGACGGCCTCAGTTTTCTTTTAAATCGGTTGAAATTCGAGTAGGCTTAAATTTCACTGTACAATAGGAACCTTAAATTGGATGCTACGAAAGTCAGCTGCAGCCTTTCCCACCGTCTTAATTTTCTCTTTTAGTCACCGATCCATTCATAAAATAATTTTAATGGAAGAAACGTGACTAAGTGAATAATCTTCAGCATTGACGTCACCACAGTACTAAACGTCATTGTTTTTTTCTTCATAGAGAAGTCTGTTAAGGTCACGATGTACCTACTTACAGCCCTGTAGGTACATACCCGCCTCTTTTACATTCCACTGGCGTCTATCCAATGGAGAAGCTCTAAAATGGTTTTCCGACTTCTTACTTCTTTCGTATCCTCTGTTCTGTTGGTATTCAGGTAGTGATTCATGTCATCCGAACTTGGTAACGTAGCACAAGTGTCCAGTGATAGATAGTGAAAGGAGAACCGTGGAGGTTACAACAAAACTGGTAGGTTATAGTTCGTTAGTTAGAGGAGGGAAGCTGCTGACAGTTAGTTGCTGACGTCCGGATTCTTTTCAAGATATGAATATGATTGGGGGTTTGAGATAGAAGATTTTTTTAATTTTTTGTCTATGCTGAAGGCCTATATCAACAAACTTCGTCATGTAACGTGATGGCTGAAGTGCCTTATCGCTAACTCAGCACATCCTTGACGCTACTGACACATTCATAGTTATAGACTCCTTACTTGGGCAGGGCCAAGAGAAATTTTATGCAAGCAAAAAGTTTGGTGCCCTCCAGAGTCATTTGAAAGTATGCAGTGTTTCTTAGGTGTGAGAATGAAACCTGTATTAATTCCAAATGTAGCATGCTCATTGTTGTACCTTTGTATACTTCGCACAATTTACTTACTTACGCCTAATTGTACTGTACGGTAAACAAAATCTTCTAGTTACGTCAGGGCGTTAGTCCTGGTGATGAGGATGTAGGATTTGAACCATTCCAGTTACATTTTAGGTAACTTACCTAATACTAAGCTAGATGATGGAATGTGATTGTATGCGCGGTCAGGTAAACTCCCCCACAACTTACCTGCAGGTGTATTCTCTTTCTCGAACGCCAGCAAACCCACCAAACTAACACCTTCAAAATTTATTGTAAGAAGAACTGTTCTCCGTATATTGCATTATCTTCTTACATTAAATTTTGAAGGCGTTAGTTGGGTGGGTTTGCTGGCGTTCGAGAAAGGGAATACACCTGCAGGAATTGTTCAGTTTTTCAACTAAGCAGTTCCACTTACCCTAACAATGGAGTTTTTTTACCCAATGTACCTGGATGGATGAGTGTCACACTTTTCGGTAGACCCATTTCTGAAGGTAGTGGCCACGAAAAAAAAAAAAAAAAAAAAATAGGTTCCCTATTACCTTTTTCGAAAAGTTCGGTTACCTGTAACCTTGGAGTCTTATATTTCGACCCTATAACTATTTTCACTCTACTTTGACTTACAGAAGAAGATAGGGTGTCCTCCGGGCTGGTATGGCTGATCCATATGTGAGCTGGCTCTGAGCTCTTCCGACAGCAACGGCCACAACACAAATGACCGATCAGAAGACAGCACTGACATACTGTCGAACGAAAGGCCACAGCGAAGGTTTGCTGATTTCTCGTTCATCTTTTCCCATAGAACTGGCGTTTGTTTGGATTCATTTTTTCTTGAAACTTTGAAAATGGTAAAAGCGTTGCGGGTATTACCAAGTGCTGCCACGATCCGTTAGTACAAGGTCTTCAAAAAGTAAAATCCAAGCAAATTTTATTGCTTTTCTTTTTTCTTTTTTTTTACTTTCTTTCCGATCACTTTATAGTTTTTCCCATGTTTTTGCCGCCCCGTGAGGATCAAAGTTCAGGTTCCCACGCTGAAACTCTATCCCATACTCAGTGCAATAGCAAAAGTTCACGAGCTTAATGAAAGTTCACAGGGGTCTTGAAGTTCATCGTCATTAAGCTTTTTTTCGTGAACTGCCAAAGTGCATTATATTGAGCCTGGCCTTACTCAGCATCCGTTTATCCAGTCGGCTGCAAAAGACACGATTAAGTCAGTGATATAGATGGGTCATCGCAGTGACCTTAACCCTATCTAATTCACTTTATTGTCATAAGATTCGCCTGTTTGGCCCCAAAATTATCTGTGAGCTATATCAGACCTGTGATTTACGGCTTCGTGTTATAAAACAATGGAAGGAACTGATTAGAAAGAGGCGCCACTTTTCCTGTTGTTTCGGGTGATTCACGAACTTCCAAAATACCAACTCAAATTTTTTACTTTCTCGCTAGCCATATATGGCGAGAAAGTATTGTTTTCGTGCAAAATTTCGAAATTGAGATTTTGGGTTTCCCATGATCCTGGGGGTCCCCTGAGTCCAAAAAAGTGGTTTCTGGAAAAAGTCTGTCCGTCCGTCCGTCCGTCCGTCCGTCAGTCCGTCAGTCAGTCAGTCCGTGCAGTGCTCTAGCGCCTATACCGTTCATCCGATTTTGATGAAATTTGGTATGGACCTGTCTAAAATCACTGCCGAGACACATTTTCAAGGATTTTTTGATTGGTCAAAAATTGCGGCCGCTATTGTCAAAAAACCGCCAAAATAATTCAAAAATCGTGTTTTTGGTTACTTAGACAAGCGCCGACGGTACACTTTTCAATCTATAACACTGAAAATTGGTATGTGTGTTGACAAATAGATGCTTCGAGGTCATTTTCAACTAAAATTGAATTGGTTGAAAATTACGGCCGTTCTAGACCAAAGTTCGATCGTTTCGGCGCCATTCACATTTATTGACCGATTGTCATGAAATTTGTTAAATTTGTGTAGAACCATGTAACTTAAACATCTGTCGAACAGAATTTTGTTATCTTCAAAATTACGGCCGTTTTTGTCAAAAAAGTGTCGAAAATGAGTTGAGAATGAGAAACCACGTTTTTGAATGGTCGGAACGCATTTGGGACTACAGTAATAAAATGAAAGACGTGAGATTTGGTATGAGTGATCTCAGATAGATGCTCGTGGGTCATTTTCAACCGATTTCCGATTGCTTAAAAATTACGCCCGCAAAAAAATCTCAAAAAACCCAAAAAAAAAAAAAAAAATCATTCTGGGCGAGAAAGTTTAGTGCGACTGTTGTCGGACCCTTTATTTTCTTCTCTAGAGCTTTTTTTATGATGGCTCAAATAATTTATTCAGTTTAAAAATCGGAGTTACCCCCCTAGGGTAGGAAAATTTATATATCTTATTGACTCAGTAGTTTTTTTGTGGGTGTTGTCACCTCGAAAAAGTGGGAAAACAGTTCTAACTCAAAGCGGAACAAGTTCAAAAAAATATGTCTTCGATTGATGTAAAATCGGATTTATTGGGAGGGTGACATTTTGCGCACACGTCGGTGATCGGGGCAGTATTCAGCGTATTCCTCCCATGTGCAGCCCTGCCCGCTGCAGCACTCGTCAGTGATGCTGCCTGCTGCTGAACGACGCACGCGAAGAATGCTCAGAGCATCTTCTACCTCCACGATGGGCCATACTGCCATACCTGTCAAGAGGGAGAATGAGAAGAAATTAGGTGATGTGGGTGTTTTGTTACTGAAACCGAAAGAAACCACCGAGGGGGCTGCCACTTCAGGAATCTCGTCGGGAATCTCGTTGGAAATCTGAGGAAATCATTGGAAATCTTTACGAAATCTCAGGAAATCTCAGGAGTGGTAATCGCCATCCTGTTACGTCTTTCCTGCTATAGTCCAAGTCAGGCTGGGAGCATACCGATTAGTCATAATTTCTTCAAGATTTTCAGTTGACGCCGATCCGGATTTGGGTTTCATATCCTACCATACGCTAAAAATGCCAATCCGACCCTGAGCAGATATTTCCCTGCTCAAGAAGAAGTTTTGATCAGCCCTAGATTTGCAAGAAATTATGGCTTATCGGTATGCTCCCAGTCTGACTTGGACTATAGACACTTCGTTTTTCTCCAGATCCAGTAGCTGCCAAAAAATTTCGATTGTTATACGATACCTATAATATCCAGCTTTGCTGATGACATCGACATCAAACACTTACTATTGGGTTCTGCTTTTGCCCTTTTCGAAATTTTGTAGATGTCCTTCTCGCAGGCCCAATACAAATGTTTTGCAATGTTCTCCCGACAGCGAACGTGACTTTCGTGATGCCATACTGACGCCCAGTCCTGCTCCGATCTAAAAAGCAATAATTACAATTTAAACTATTGGCACGTTTGAAATTTAGTTTTCCCCTGCAACAGAGTTCAAGAATTGGCAAAGAAACCACTAAATGGTAATTGTCCACTTTAGCTTCATGACTGGCCTATGGGGTTCCAGTGGGGTCCAGTGAAGCCACATTTTTTTCCGAGTGATTTCTGTGATCATTTCTCTGAGTATGATGGAGGTGAACCCTTTCCCGGTTTACTCTGTTGTTTTTCCTGGCGGATGGCTACTGTCCGACGGAGGAGTCCTGAACTTTTGTGAGAGTTCTTATTAGGTTACTGACTCTTGAAGTGAAAACTGAACAAAATATCCTTTTTGGGAGTTGTCGCAGTTTAGAGTTTTCTTTATTTTTCAATGAGCTCTAAGAAACACGGGCAGCGTTGACCCGAAACCGCAGATAACGCCACATGCCTCCTGTGACGACATTCTGCTTTCTTAACTTTCGAACCGAGGGTCAAGGCTGGGTGCATGTTAACCCTGAATTTCCAGCCGAATTATCACACTCAAGAGGGCAACAGCGCGTAATATTAGGTACAAAATAGAAAGTTTGTATGAGAAGAGAATAAGAAGAAGAGGAGGGTACTCTATAGAAGTGTCATATTGTGGCCGTGATTGGATCTGTATATAAAAGTTGTTAGTTTGGTGATCAATGGATTTGTTAGAGAAAAGCTTATGAAAAGCATGGCGACAGCAGCTTATTGTGTTATCAAGCTGTGCAAAATATTGTCACCAAGGGAAAGACCCGTGATAGTAGACTGTGCTGAGCGGGCTGTCTGGTTCCACTCGCTATTATTAGATAAATGATACCTTATCTATATTAATTATTATAAGCCCTACATGAGAAAAATGACATGTGGAGAGGGCTGGCAACCAACAATAATATTTTTCCAATATCATGATTCATGATCGTGGGTATCACAAGTCATGGCAGGGTATTATTTTTAATAAAAAATACATGTATAGGTAGAATAGATTGCGTTTGGCAGCTTGCTTATAATAATAATAGCTGAGGGTTGGGGGCGACAATCCCAGCAACTAGACCGTTTTTCAATCCATCGTGCTCAACTGGCAGCACTACCAAATACCAGCTCCCCAGCCATCGAGTAAACGATGGGGACCTACAGTTTTAGGTGGGTTCCGAACCACCACAGCCTAGTTATACATTTCACTTGACATGCTGAACATATCAGAGGTGAATGCCGAGCAGAAAAACTTTTTGGTAGGATCGGGATCGAACCGGTGTGACCCGGCTCTCACTGCTTCTCAAAAGTCGACCAATTAGTCCACTCGGCTACTGAGGCCCTGGCAGCTTGCTTAGGTATATATATAGGTACAAGTAGGTACGAGTGCCACTTTATCGATAATTGTATTTATTTTCACAGCATTTTATTACTTTTATTTTCTTTCCCGTTGAGTTGTACTTATCTATTGTATGACGATTTTTATATGCTGATAAGAATTTTATCCTCAAAAGTCAAAAGTCTGAAACTATGACTACCTGGCTCTGAAGAGGCGTTCCTGCCGCTGTTCGTGTTCGAGCATAGGCGTTGATGTCGAAGCGTCTAGAAGTAGGTACAGAGCTACCGATAAAGTCGGTAACCTCATCTGGAAAGCCAGAAATTATTGTCACTACAAGTCACTACCTACTAGGTACATGCATGCATAGGTACATGTCAGTTTTGTTGACTTCGTAAATTTGTATTCCCTACGTTTTATTACCAGTGGAGCACTTATAGGCTAAAAAATTAAATATAACATTGAACTGTACAGATTGAATGTTTTTTTTTTTTTGGTGTAAAGTAAAGTAGGGCGATAAGAGAACGGAAGTACAGCTCCAGCAGGTCTATTATGGATCTTGGTCGTGGTCACTCTCTGCTAAAACATATAGGTAAAACTGCACCACTTCGTGGATATCAAAGTCGTTAACAGATCCGTAATAGACCTGATGGAAACCCAACCCCACCTAATCATGATGCATGCATAGCAATCCTTACTGTTATACTTACTGGAGAAATAACAGTGGTGCTGATGTTCGGGGTTCAGGATGCATGAGAACTCCTCTGATACGCGTGAAATACATGGATCTCGGAAGACCTCTGAAGAGGCCGTCCTCCCACAATCACTCACCTGAGAACTCGCTTGCTTCCAAAAAACTGACGCCTCATAAAAGGTACACCTTTGTAACGCAATACTGAAATCACGAGGGAGACCACTCCAAAAAATTCCAAGATTCCCTGAGATTTCATAAAGATTTCCAATGATTCCCAACGAGATTCATAGAAAGATGAACCCCGAAGGGGTAACCACTCCAAAAAATTCAAAAATTCCCTGAGATTTTATGATGCGGAGAGGTCAGGCACAGGTAGTAGGCAGATTCTGAGTGATCGTTATATTGTAAAATAAGGGTGATATATATGCAGGTTGGCATACTTGGTTATGGACCAATCAGAGGCCGGCAGGGTGGTTAGGTACCTATCGGATCTTACGCATGGGCGCAACCAACTTGGCCTACGTGACTGCCTGGGGGTGAATCCAGGTCAGGCGCCTAACGGAACATACGAGCCGAGAATAGGGGTTGATGCGATACCTTACAATGCAATGAGGAATTGTCAGTTTGGTAAGTGTAGAGAATTGGGTGCAGGGACCCGTGGGCTACAGGGAGCCAAATATATACTTAAGATGGGTGCAGGGACCCTTGGCTGCTGGGAGCCTTAATATTGATAAGATGGGTGCAGGGACCCTTGGCTGCTGGGAGCCTTAATATTGATAAGATGGGTGCAGGGACCCTTGGCTGCTGGGAGCCTTAATATTGATAAGATGGGTGCAGGGACCCTTGGCTGCTGGGAGCCTTAATATTGATAAGATGGGTGCAGGGACCCTTGGCTGCTGGGAGCCTTAATATTGATAAGATGGGTGCAGAGACCCTTGGCTGCTGGGAGCCTTAATACACATGAGATGGGTGCAGGGACCCTTGGCTGCTGGGAGCCGTATATATACCTAAAAATGGGTAGAATTTTATATGTTGGAGCCGTATTGTATACGGCTCCAACATTTTATAAAGATTTCCAATAATTCCCAACGAGTGGTTAATCCCGCGTGAAAACACGATTTTGAAACCTTTTATTTTTAACACAAAATTTAGTGTACTTATTTCAAAACAAAATCATTCGACATTTTCCCTGTGAAGGTGTAATTTTTGACACATTAGAAAAAAAATATATAATTTTTCACCTAAATTAATATTACTGTACCGAAGCATTAAATTACATAATCACGGTTTCGCTGGCGCATTGAAATTCTTCCATATGTTATAGCGAGAAACGATTGCATTATTTCTCTCACTAATTTTACTAAGTAAATTACTTATTTATATTTATTCTTGTTTTTTATGAAAGACGTGGATGTAAAATTTTAAAACAGGGCAAAATCGATGCTCTTTTTTGTTGCTGTTGTTGTTTTGGAGAGCTTTTTGCATCGTGGGTATTATAGCGAAGCAGAGGCGAAATTTTGTCGTGAAGTGTTGAGAGTTCCTATTCTCTTCCTTCTTTCCCTGTATAATAGCAGTCAGTTCTTGAGGAACTGACTTTCTTACAGGAAATTGCGGTCCCATTGATGAATTTATAGAGCAATGGATAAACATAGCAGAATCGCCGCTCTCTAAAACTGCGGAATAATCAATTGTTGTAGACGAAAGGAAAGGAAATCGTGGGATGTTTTTAAAATAAACAGTGTTTTATTCATGTAAACGTGTACAGTGATAAACTATTGGAAAAAGTAAATTGTTTCTTTTGAACTTTAATTCATGAAGTAGGAACTTTTCTTTTTAAAAATGTTTAGGAAACGTTCTCCAGAATCTTTTTTTTTTATTTAAAATTTTTTTTTTTATTTGACACATAATATTTAAATTGTGTATTTTCTAGGTAATATTGTATTCAATCGCTGTCATCTTAGATAAACAATAATTAATCCACTGACAGTGTTAGTATCAATACGAATTGACGGCTAGGAGACTAGCAGTTGTTTATTGCTTCATTTGTATTTATTACAGCATTATTACTATATCTAAACTATTAGTTGAAAGGATATCAAATAAGGTGTTAATTATTGTTTAATTAGTAGGTATAGTAAGCAGTGATTGGGCTGCGGTAGGCCCTAGTTTTAAGGGTCCGCTATACCTGACGGTGCATTTTTTGCCGCCCATAAGATTAACATTGCGAGCGGCGATTCATTTTCCAGGTTTACCCTTGGTTGGAAAGAAACAAAATTTTGCCTGTACCTAGCCCTAACAATGTTCTAGGGAGTGTTCGAATCAGATTTCCCATTTTTTTACTGGTTTTCGAAATACAGCACTTTTCTTGAGGTATGCGATGCTAGCATTTGCAAAACAGTTGGAACAAAAGAAACCAGTAAGAAATTGGGAAATCTGCTTCGAACACTCCCTAGAACATTGTTAGGGCTAGGTACAGGCAAAATTTTGTGTCTTTCCAACCAAGGGTAAACCTTGAAAATGAATCGCCGCTCGCAATGTTAATCTTATGGGCGGCAAAAAATGCACCGTCAGGTATAGCGTCCTCTTAACTGGTATTGTATAAATAACTTTGATGAGGAAAAAGCAATCACACTGAAAATTTTCAGTTTACCTTATTGTGTAACATTAACCTATCATTTTTTATTTTCTGTCCTCTTATAATTGGAGTAACAATTTTTTGACTATTTTTTTCTTTTTTTGGTTTCATAATTCGTTTCCACCGGCCAATATTGCTGTCTGTATTTGTATCCCGGGGTGTCATCATTCATCCAAATTCAGCACCATTAGTTGGAGTCAGCTTCATCAGTTGGAGTCAGCTTCATTAGTTGGAGTCAGCTTCATCAGTTGGAGTCAGCTTCATTAGTTGGAGTCAGCTTCATTAGTTGGAGTCAGCTTCATTAGTTGGAGTCAGCTTCATTAGTTGGAGTCAGCTTCATTAGTTGGAGTCAGCTTCATTAGTTGGAGTCAGCTTCATTAGTTGGAGTCAGCTTCATCAGTTGCTCATATCCACCCTCCCTTCTTCTTCTTCGGTTCAGGGTTGCGGGGGATTCTGTGGCGGGGGCTGCCCTCAGGGTGAGGCGTGATCAGATGTTCCGTGCTCGCAAAGTCACCGTGGTAGCTCTCGGGTGAAGCAGGCACAGCAGGAATCACTGGTACCCGTTGAGGCAGAGGTGTTGGAGGAGCCAGTACAATGATAGGATTCGCTAAAAGAACAAGGGACCTGGTGTAAAATATGCAATATTCCGCCAGTAGGTATAAATTAAGATGTGGAGCTGTAAAAGTTATAAAAGTTTTTTTTACCCATGAAAGAATTGAAGAACAGTAAACGAGGGGTTAACAACTCCAGAGATTGCTTGAGATTGCATGAAGATTTCCAAAGATTTCCTTAGATTCTCAACGAGATTCATGGAAAGTTGCAACCCCGAAGGGTTAACTACTCCAGAAATTTCGAAGATTCTCTGAGATTTCATAAAGATTTTCAATGATTGCCTGAGATTTCCAAGGAGATTCCCAACGAGATTCCTTGAGTGGTTAACCCCTCGACAGTAAATTGAGGTTGGGAATTTAACTACCAGGATCAATTGGTGCCGGTGCCTTCCTCTTGATGACCCGAGTGTCCACGGTTTGACAGACGGTCGGTACCTCGCCAGGTTTAGGAGCTGCTCTCTTGTCGGTTGTAGGTTTCAAAGTAGATGCCGGGCTGACATTAGCCGAGCGTAAATTATTTACCGTTAGGAAGAGTCCTTCGCCTGAAAAAAAAGGAAATCAGGAAAATCCGTATAAAACTCGTATAACATTTTTTCATACCCTTTGGCTGAATTTCACCACTTCACTTTAACGTGAAGACTACCGTGTACACGATAGCGCTATCCTATCGCTAAAAAAAGTTAACGGCTTTCACCATGCACTCTTATCTTACCGTTAGCTTTCGAGTGGATTTTCCGATAACGATAAATTTCATACTTTCAAATCATTTGGGTGCGAAACGGGCAGGGATTGTTGTCTACCCAACAATTTAATACATTTCTCCGAAAAATTAGTGTGTCTTTTACGTTTATTTGCCATTTTTAACATGAAACAAATTTAACGTAAACAAAGCAGACGAATTCTAGTGACACGACAAATTTAACGATAGGATAATTTTTTCGTCTGCTTTACCAAATCGATAGCTATTTGATCGTTATAGGGGCACTATCGTGAGGTGGTGAAATTCAGCCTTAAAATACAGAGGGTGATCACTGAACTTTGTTTTGTTCGAAACTAAAAATAATAAGTAAGGCACTATTATACCTGTTGCTCCGCGTCTGTTTGTTCCAAAACATTTGGTCTCCTGTTTGAATTCGCTGAGGAGATTTTGTAGAGTTCCTCCAATAACCTCTGGCGTCCTGATTGGAGAGAACTCGCCAGCATCCTTGATGGGACTGTGGAGCATCAATTTTCTAGCCTCGTTCATAGCACGTTGCAGGTTCTCTTGGTTTCTTAGTGAAGACCGGTTATTGCTGCGTCCTATCTTTGAACTGCAAAAATAATTGATAACTTTAGTAGAATTCCAAGTGGCTTGAAAACAATCTTGGAACTATTGCAGTTCAAACGGTGAGTTGGTTGCTAACCGTCTTGCTGTCTTGGAACTATAAAACTTCATAAAGGGGGAACGCGTCCCCGCAAATCTTACAAGTTTTGGGGCAACAGAGCTGAAGTGGACAGGGTAAAAACAGACATAATTCATCAGAACATTATCCAGAAATAAGAAATGATTTTTAGTGATTCTGATTTCTGCAATACAGAGGAGCTACGTACACTTGGCATGCAGCGTCGATGGTTGCTGACCACTTGTAGGCGCATGACTTCAGGACAGCCAGTTTAGCGACGCGTCTGAAGCGATCCAGTGGGTCTTCATTCTCTTGCTCATTCTGCAGCAGTTGATCCATGTCTTCATCTGCTGCCACTGGTGCCAGGTGGAAGTCCTTCATCAGCTGACGTTCCCAGATCTTCATCTTCTTTCCTAGGACAGCTGAAATGAACAATTCTGGGTTAGAGATCAATACTTTTTTTTTGCCTTTGAAGAAGTTTCACTAGAAAGTTTCATTTTACCCTTGTCCTTCGCGGAAACACTGGAAGTGTCCATTCCATTCTTGCCAAGAACTTCAAGAATGTCGTACTTCATGGCCGACACTTCTCCCTTGACTTCGTTGATGTCATCCTCAGTCACAGGTGACTCATCAGCCATCTTATGTTGATGGCAGACGTACCTCCATACCAAAGACCGGATTACTGCAGTGTATCGGTAATCTCGTTCTTTCTCTTCTTTTTCCTTCCTCTGTAATTTAAGGATGGAGATTAGGATTAGCGACGACGTCATGGAAGGAGTTCTGGGACTGCGATGGAACGTTGTCACCGACGAGTTGATGGTGCCAGCAGCAGGACCTCGGGACGCCATACCCATCAAGCGTGTAGTGCTTTCTCTATGTAACTCTATCTATGACCCCCTAGATATGCTTGCGGGGGTCACGCTGAAGCCTAAGTTGATCCTACAAGCAGCCTGGAAAGCAAATTTAGATGGGGATGTCGAGTTGCCGCGAGACTTGGCGACAGAGTTCACCAAGTGGCACAGCGGCCTTAATATCTTGACCTAAGAGGCTCCACATGCTCTTACCTTGGTACTCTTTCGCTCGAGACCAGCCTTCTTACGCATCCCACAAAGCCTCATCATCAGCTTCACAGTTGGGAAAATGTTAAATGGAGGTGGCAGAGTAGAGCTTTCTTCGAAGTAGCTCATCCAGAGGCGAGTTCGAGCGAACTTCCACTCAGTATCGGCATGTTCCTGAAACAAAAACAACCCTCAGCATGACAGTCTTCCGTATTGTTTAGGTCAGGACCCTGAACTCTCTCAAGGTCTTGAGCGACGGGGTAACCACTCCAAAGATTGCTTGAGATTGCATGAAGATTTCCAAAGATTTCCTGAGATGCACCCCGAAGGGTTAACTACTCCAGAAATTTCCAAGATTCCCTGAGATTTCATAAAGGTTTCCAATGATTGCCTGAGATTCCCAAAGAGATTCCTGGAGTGGATAACCCCTCTGTCTTGAGTTGGAATTCCAGTCAAAGCTAAAGCTATTTTCTCTGAGTATTTCTGTTGTTGACCTACATGCTTTGCTGCCAACCTTCAAGAGGCTTCGAGCCTTCGACCCATTGAACTTCATCGAGTTCCAATGCCTGTTACTCTTGTCTGTACTTACAACAATAGCAGAGAAAGAGTTGGACATCATGGCAATGAGAAGATTCAACAGGACAATGATGTTGATGACGCAGTACGAGCCAAACATAAGTTGGCCCCAAAATCTGGTGTATGTCTTAATTCCTGTTAGTTCAAAACTGTCGATTCCAACCATTCCAAAACTGGCCCAGAAAAGTGATTGCGAAGATTCGAACAAACTGAAAAACAAGTAGACATAAGAAGGAAATATGGTATATGAAAATGGCAGAAGACTTTTGACTTTCGAGGGAGTAACATTAAAAAGCGAGTGACTTCTTTTCTTACTTTCCAAATCGTCTCCATTTAGTACAAGCATCGCCATTATTGTCCCAGTCGGGAAGACCTCCAGGCAAAACGTAGCACTTCTTTCGTTCGAGTTGAGCAAAGTAGCCAAGAAGTTGATTCATACCTGAAACCATAACATTGAGCACACATCCATCCTAGGTATAGTCCAAGTCAGGCTAGGAGCGTACCGATTACTCATAATTTCTTGCAAATCTAGGGCTGATCAAAACTTTTTCTTGATCAGGGAAATATCTGCTCAGGGTCGGATTGGCATTTTTAGTGTATGGTAGGATATGGAACCCAAATCCGGATCGGCGTCAACTGAAAATCTTCAAGAAATTATGAATAATCGGTACACTCCCAGCCTGACTTGGACTATAGTTACGAAGGAGCACCCTCTCTGAGGGAGGGTGAGCATAACAGAGAGCACCACTTACCACAAGCAAATGCAAAGAGGACCAAGCTGTAAATGAAGAAGAACTTGATGATGTCAATAACCATGCGCCCAAGTGAAATCTGAAGAGGTCCGAGATGTGGATTGATGGAAAATAGATGGACCAGCTTCAGTGCACTATAGAGAAAAAAAAAATGTTATATCTTTAATACCTATAATATTGTCCAAATTCGTCTAGGGCTAGGTAATTTTGAGTTACTATTCGTTGGCGTGGGCGAGCCTGAAAAGTAAACGTCCTCGAGACTTTTGTCTAAACGTCGAGCCCACTCAACATCAGAATTTTTCTAATCAACATTAAACAATTAAATGTTTGACACGCGAAATATCTATAACATTTGTAGAAGCTATATGGTATTTGTGAACCCATGTAAAACTGCATTTATATTCCGTGAAAAATATGTTTCTGGTGATGTTTACTACCCATGTATTTGAGGGTATTCAAACTTTAAAATAATTACCTGAAGATATTGGCAGCAGCGAAAAGACCCTCCGAAATTAGCTGAGGATCAAAATCAGCCCACTCTTCACGAGGGATGTAGGCACTGGCCGGGTCCCTGGAGATTTCGGACGTCTGCTGGACAAAAGCCACCACGCGAAGGAACATCACCATAACGTAGAGACTGTTCCTGACGAAGTCGATCACATTCCACATGTCCAGCAGGTATTCTTGTAGACCTCCGCTTGTCATTTCACTAATTTCCTCCCAGATAAAACCTAAAAATTGACCAAACTGGAGAGAAGAAAACATCCCCAGGCCCTTGTTCATCGTTTAGACATTTTCGTAGAAGTTTCGTTAGTTCAGCCTTCCCAGTGACTAAATGGCGCCGATATTAAGCTCTCCAAAGCGTACACCAAGGGCGCCGAAGGATGGGAAGAGCTTTTACCGGGATACAAACCAGAGAGCTTCATCCCGTGTTCGTGTCCAGTATCGAGACCTCGTACCAAAGGCCACTTGTGTGACTTTTAGGTAGGGAGAAACTTACCAATGACATAGAGAACAACCGCCCATTCCAGCATAGTAGGAGCATTTCCTCTTTGCTTTAAGTTTGCCTCCGCTAAAGCTCTCTTCATTTCGTCGGTACCGAAAAAGAGGACGAGGTACTGTTCAGCATGCTGGGAGACGAGGATAAGAAGAACTGAAATAGAGCGCAGAGTTATACGCAATGTTTTATTTTTAACGATTCCGCGAAGCTGATGAAGTTGCATGGGACTTACGCAAAAAGAAGAGGTAGGATGATGATTTGATCAAGAATTTCATAAAAGGTTTTCGCATCAAACGGCCGGAAGGTGAGTCGGGAGCGATCATGTACAGGATGCAGTAGAAGGGGAAGAGAAGGGCTACCTTTACGACCTCTATCAGTTTTTGAAGGCCGCTCTTCCGCCGAAATCCTGGTAACCCATCGTACCAAAGAGCCGCCAGAAGCTGTTGCACATTAGGATGCGCTACGAACTGAAAAATCCAAAAATTAATTGGGTTTGACTGTCTTGAAGAATTTTTCGAATGGCTGAAAGTTCCGTGCATGTCACCAAAAGCCACCATTAAAGGCCAGCTACTTCAGTTCTAAAGGTAGAGTGGTCTTACCTTCTTCTGCTTCATGTGGATGGCTAGTTCTAAACGTTGCAGATGCATTCTTCCTCCATCCTCATACGGTGAGCTGTTTGGGTCATGATTGAGGACGATAGCCAATTCTTGGGAGCTGCGTGACTGCTGGAGGAGATCTACTGCAAAAGCTTGAACTTGACGCCTTAGTTCCTGTATAAACAACCAACGCAAAGTTAGTTGATGAAAAAAAAAATTATTTTTCAAAGTGAAGAAAACTCAAGCATTTTTAAATGTATTTAAAAAATTTGTACTAGTTTTATCATACCAGATGAACTAGCTTCGGCTGTACATATACTAAAATTGGAACGATACAAAGAAGATTAGCATCCGATCCTACCAAAAAGTTTTTCTGACCGGCATTCACCTCTTATATGTTCAGCATGTCAAGTGAAATGTATATCGAGGCTGTGGTGGTTCGGAACCCACCTAAAACTGTAGGTCCCCATCGTTTACACTATGGCTGGGGAGCTGGTATTTGGTAGTGCTGCCAGCGGAGCACAATGGATAGTTCTTGAAAACGGTCTAGTTGCTGGGCTTGTTCCCCCCAACCCTCAGCTATTATTATTATTATTATTATCATACCAGATAGTCGTTCTTAGACTCCTGCTCGGTGAGAGCCAAGTTGCGAAGCTCCCAAGACAGCTGGAACGCTGTGAGAATGGGATCGTTGGAAGAGAGGGCGATCAGGGACGGAGACGCCAAAGCGCGATACTGGTTGACGCGGGACAAGGAGTGCCTGAGGGAATCCTGTGCTGACTCACGGATACATACTTCACAGCCACATCTGAAAGGTGAAAGGCATCCGAAAAAATTATATAAAAAAATTTTGTCCCTTGTCCTGGGTGGGGGGTGGGGGGGGGGGGGTGTATCATTGTGGCTCTGGAGAATGAATGGGTGACTGGGTGACTGTAAAAGCTACCATGGACAGAGACAAACAAGTGGAAAAGCATCAGTGCTAGTGATGCACGAAAATTTCTTGCCTTGCTTTTGTTCTTGCATTTCTTGCATGCAAGAACAAGAACAAGAACAAGAGTCGATTTTGGCTGCAAGAACAAGAACAAGAAGTGACTTGCAAGAACAAGAACTCTTGCAAGAGTTCTCGCAAGAGTCTTGCATAAACCAAGGCAGTTTTTTTCAAAGCTTCATTATGGATTGCAGTCCATATTTTGTACGAAAAACTCTGCAGACTATGCGACGATAGATTGCACTTGACATGGCCGTTCGGTAGGCTAAAAACCACATTATAACCGCAGAAAATTCCATTTTTATGCAAGAAATTGCAAGAGTCTTGCAGCAAGAACAAGAACAAGAGCAAGATGTGATTTTTACAGCAAGAACAAGAACAAGATCGTATTTTTTACTGCAAGAACAAGAGCAAGAGTCACTTTGCAAGAACAAGAAATGCCGTTTCTTGTTCTTGTTCTTGCACCGTGCATCACTAATCAGTGCCATCCCACTATTGTCAGTTGTCGTATTTACACCCTTGTTTACTTTAATGTGCTAGGGTAGTGATTTCCAGCAGGACCATGTGTTGAGCATTAAGGTTTTTCCAAGAGTTATACCTGACATCGTGGGGCATCGGAAGGGTAGCTCCTCGATCCAGGAGAATTTTGATTATCTCGTAATTATTCCTATGAGCTGCAAGGATGATGGGTGTAATGTCGGGTGAAAATGATCCTGTGTTCCAGTCGACTTTTTCCCAGCTCTGAAACAAAGCATTGGTTAAAATAAATTGGAATAAAATGAATGACCATTCCAAAACGCTCAATGCGTGTACGCGCGGTCGTAGAAAGCTGCAAATCAGAACTCTTGGCCTACTCAGTAGTTTCTCTCCGTCCTTGCATGAAATTTCAAAATGACAATGATTTTCAATAAGTTCTGCAAAATACGAGACCTATACTATGAGTGGTGGTGATTTTCCGAGGGGTTAACCACTCGTGGGGAATCTCGTTGGAAATCTTTATGAAATCTCAGTGAATCTTGGAATTTTTTTTGGAGTGGTTACCCCTTTGGGGTTCATCTTTCTATGAATATCGTTGGGAATCTTTGGAAATCTTTATGGAATCTCAGGGAATCTTATGGAATCTCTGGAGTGGTTACCCCCTCGGGATGTTCAGTGTGTCCCCTTCAGCAACTTACGTAAGGATCTCCATCCCTATGGACGAGTTCCTCGTACTCCAGCAGAAGTTCCACCGCCTCGACGAACTCAACATCGATGGCCTGGAGGAGGGCGTCCTTCGGGTCGACGCCCATCACAATGAGGAGCTCCAGCATCTCCAGATTTTCTGCGTCGATGCTGATACTCACTGCCCCGCGGCCTAGGGGGTCCACGCAATTCATGTCCATCGTTTTCTTCCTATGTGCACGCTGCAGCATCCTTTAAAAGAGACAAAATCATTTTAGTGAGTGTCTGATAGTGCAGGAACTTAGTATTCTAGTAAGTATTCAGCCAACAGCCTCGATAGCCCAGTGGACTAAATGGTCGACTTTCGAGGAGCAGTGAGAGCCGGGTCACACCGGTTCGATCCCGATCCTACCAAAAAGTTTTTCTGCTCGGCATTCACCTCTGAAATGTTCAGCATGTCAAGTGAAATGTATATCGAGGCTGTGGTGGTTCGGAACCCACCTAAAACAGTAGGTCCCCATCGTTTACACGATGGCTGGGGAGCTGGTATTTGGTAGTGCTGCCAGCTGAGCACAATGGATAGTTCTTGAAAACGGTCTAGTTGCTGAGCTGGGATGGGGGGCATCCCTCAGCTATTATTATTATTATTAAGTATTCAGCCGGTGCCTTTCCCAGGCTGATGGTAAAGTTATAGTCTTTTTTTTCGATTTCGGTTTGATTTGGCGGTCCAGAGTTAATTCGAAATAGGGAACACAACTTTGACTTTAAATTCAGTTTAACAAACCCTCTAGTCTAGTAATGGTATTATTTAGTGTCCGGCTGTCCGGCATATAATCTACTGCAACCTAAATAAAAACCTAGAACTATCCTTGAGTGATGGCTGAAAAAATTTCTACCGAAACTTCGTTCGAAGATGTCTTACCTTCTAACGTTTCCCATGTCTCCGCGCTCTACAGCTAGGAGATACTTCTTTTCTTCCATGGTGAGAGGCTTAGGTAGCGTTGGCATACTGATGGGAGAATCCATGGCGATACCTGGAGTTTCCATAGCCACCTGCGTGTCCTCCTCCTTCTTCATCTCCTTCTTTTCGTCTGACATAGTGCTTGCTTCCTCACTCGTTACTTTCTAAACAAAGTTTACAAAATAAATGACAATTTTAACGGCTGTGGAAAACTGGAACCTCTGAATGATTGTAGCTCTGCAAATTTGCCTTAGCCATGTAGTTGAAATACCTAATACAGTTTCTTCACAAATCAAAGCGCTTCCGATATAGACAATGGACTTTTGAGAATTCCAAAAAAAAAATTTCATAAAAATTCAAATAAAGAAATAAAATGATACCTATGAAAACCCTTCCAATTGGCAGATTTTTCACACCGAATTGAGTGTAACACACATATCACTCTGCGGACGACAGCAGTTCGCGGTGGGTGGGGAGGTTTTGCGGCCGCGTGACGTGTCTCTCGATCTTATACTTCGCCTAATTGCATTACTCACATGTATTACGAAGCTGGCACCCAGCACGCGAGTGCTGTAAGTGCGGTATATACCGGAACTTCATGAAACTTCTCGCAACTTCTTTTGCTGTCCTGAAAATTACCCCTTGTCCATACGTCCGTATGTTTTTTGGTCATAGGTACACAGGTACATTATGTTGTTACGTTGAATTGATAAAAAAATAATAAAATGGAGTGAGGACGTCCTTTTGTCAGCCAGCCAGGTTCGCCTCTACTACTATAGTCATGTATCGTTTCCCTTACTCGTGGGTGGGGTGTGGGGTACCTTCTTGGTACCTTGACACCTAGTGGTTGATAACAGGAAAGCCAGTGCCTTGGAATTTTTTGGCGTAAAAATACTGGAAGGGGAAATACAAAGGAACTTCAGTATAGTCGCACTTGCTTTTTGCCATGTGCTAATCCGTTATGATGTCATTTTTTGAGTTTTTTTGGGATCTTCAAAACTTGATTATGTAAGATTAAGAGGACGCTATACCTGACGATGCATTTTTTGCCGCCCATAAGATTAACATTGCGAGCGGCGATTCATTTTCAAGGTTTACCCTTGGTTGGAAAGACACAAAATTTTGCCTGTACCTAGCCCTAACAATGTTCTAGGGAGTGTTCGAAGCAGATTTCCCAATTTCTCACTGGTTTCTTCCATTGCAACTGTTTTGCAAATGCTAGCATCGCATACCTCAAGAAAAGTGCTGTATCTCGAAAACCAGTAAAAAAATGGGAAATCTGCTTCGAACACTCCCTAGAACATTGTTAGGGCTAGGTACAGGCAAAATTTTGTGTCTTTCCAACCAAGGGTAAACCTTGAAAATGAATCGCCGCTCGCAATGTTAATCTTATGGGCGGCAAAAAATGCACCGTCAGGTATAGCGGACCCTTAAGGACGCTTCTAAGGGATTGCGTATGTGGTCGCCTCTGTGCGACTTTTGTTACGTACGTTTAACTTAAAGTCAAGGCAAAGTGATGCCATAGGTATAGGATATCTAGTGTTAAATTGGAGTTTTTGATACTTAGGCCTGTGTGACTTGAAGGTGCAATTTTTCCCTTTTTTGCAACTTGTTCTTTCTTGTGAACTATACGCGTGTATTTGGCTTGTTTCACGAAATAAATACTGGATGATTTAAGGAGGATGCCACTGCTAAAACGCTGTGAAATTCCCTACCCACTCTCACGTCTACTTATATAGTTCCTGTTGGTATGCTACTCGCGAGGGGGTAACCACTCCAGAGATTCCTTGAGATTCCCTGAGATTGCATAAAGATTTCCAAAGATTCCCAACGATATTCATAGAAAGATGAACCCCAACCACTCCAAAAAATTCCAAGATTCCCTGAGATTTCATAAAGATTTCCAATGATTCCAACGAGATTCCCAACGAGTGGTTAACCCCTCGACTACTCGTGCGTGTGAAGATGCGAGTACTGCTGATTCGGAGGGAGCTCACTTGGACGCACTTTGTTCTTTGAAGTGAAATTTGGCAACGGTGTTTTGTTTTCATGTAAATGCCCTTGATTTACATCGATTGGGAAGCCTTTAAGTCTACAAATCACGTTGGCTGTTGCTGTTGCCTGTTGGCACCGACTTCCTGGGTACCAAAATAAACTAGTCCAAACTATTTTACCTATTTAACTGTGATGCATTTCAAAAAGGTGCAAGTGGAAAAAGAATTATGGAGGTTATGGAATCAAAATTTTCTATAGTAACCTCAGTGTTAACAACAGAGCCTGCGGGACATCACTTTTTGTACCTGTCGTAGTTGTTTTATTGCTACAACTTCCTATATTTCTTCTTTTTTGTTTTATTGTAGCTGGATCCCAAGACCAATCTTCAAAAAGTTACCAATACTTATTCCCTTCTTAGTGCCTACTTTATGCGTCAAGTGAGGAAATTTTACTGAGATTGGAGGGGATTTCGATATACCTAAGTATATAAAAAAAATGGAAAAAAGCAATTTTGATTCTGTTTGTGATAGAAGAGCCGATTCACCATCAGGTCGTGTAACTGGATGTAAAAATAATTCCTTAACCTTCTGATATGTATTTGTTCTGAAATCGCTCTCTTAACGGAAAGTTTGGTATTTATTTTTTGATTTAACAGAAACGCCAAGCCAATGTGTAGTAAAATTTATAAATGGTGATTCGGCACTTGCCAGTAGTGGGGTGGCGCCTTTACTGCAATTACCTAATATTTTAATTATATCAACTACTACGTAATACACCCTACGTCAGCCTAGTTTATACCAAGGGGTTCGCTGAGAAATTGAGAGAAATCCCCTCAACATACCCACAGTATATGGGATGCTACTCTCGAGGTAAACATAGCCTGTGGTTGGGAACTGGACGCCCTATAGGTACAGTATCTATAGTTTTTTCTTCCAAAATATATTTTATTTGGAGAATAACAGATGCTTACCTATAGATATCTGTTTTATATGCCATGGTAAATATGAATCTACGAATAAAACTAAGGTTAATTTTTATTGAAGGGGTAATAAATTTGCACGTTTAAATTCATAATTTTATTATAACATAAAGTGTATTCGACACCGAATTACAATTTAGCATTATTTATTTCGTCACGTTACCTACAGTTCTACTGAAGGGAGGTCTGCGACTGCTGCATGGTTTCTTCTGACCATGTCTGCTGTAAAATGAATTGTTTTTTAATTTTTAGGATTCTAAATAAGTAGATACAATATAACAAAGGTACTACTTTCAATAGTACCGATAAAAATCCTTTAACGAGCCTTAAACTTTGAAAATGTTCATCACATGATATTAATGTTTACAACCATCCAGTCAAAATTTCTCCAGTCACTGTTGATTTCCCTCCAGGTTTGGTAGGTCCTAATGCTTTTTTTGGTTCTTCTTTCTTTTCGTCTTTCTTCTCTTCTTTCTTTGCCTTATCATCCTCCTTCTTTTCTACTGGTGTCCCTTCTTTCTCAGCCTTCTCCCCTGTACTCGCTGAGTCTGCATTCTCACTGCCCTTGTCCATGTCTTCCTTGCTTGCCTCTTTATCAGCTGGTTTATCAGTAGTTTCTGGCTGTTGCGACATTGGTTCAGGCGTTGGAGCATTCTCTCTTGGGTCCTCAGGAATAGGTGTTCTTGATCTATCAACAAACAAAAAGATTTTAATTTAGTATGAAACCGGATGTTTTTAGGCGACCCATAGTTGGTTTTTTGGAGTGATTGTGAATGCAGGGACATCTTGCTTCTTTGTGCCTTTACTGTTTATAAAACATACACACAAGTTGAGTAGTCAGCGTTTTTTAAACATAGTCGCCCTTATGTACAGTGTGTAAATTTGGTTATTTGTTTTCGAAGTTTCCGAATCATTCGGCCTTCGGATGCAACGACAGCTCACAATAGGGATTAAAACTAAAGGTTCTGAGTTTGATAGCTATAAAAAGTTTTGGTTGAAACCTTTAGGTAAACTAAAAGGAAAATGTTTTGTTCATCATAATTCTAGGGAGCGTGGGAGGTTACTTCACAGTCCTGTCTGCTCAACATTGATCTTTTATTAGGATTCAGGTATTTTACCTAAGTACTAAAGTGATCTGTGTACCTACCTGAAGGATTTAGTTGGCAAACTCAAAAGGTGACACCCACCTTACACTCATCGAAACGGCTGCTACGGGCACTAGAGGGTGACTGAAGTCAGTATGGGTAATCGTATTAAGGGAATTACGTCACGTGCAAATGGGCTTAACCTCTTAAAGCCTCGTGAGCGACGGTCTGACTGAGTAGGGCGTGTCCCTACATAAATTATCCTTTTTACCTTTACCTACCTTTACCTTTTTTCTGCTGAGAAGCTACTCTCAATTTTTTTTTTACGTTTTGTTGAACTTGCCTCTCATTAAAACGGTGAGGCAAGTATGAAACTCTTGACTTTCCAGTAAAATTCCATAGAAATTTATCGATTGGAATAAATAAGGTTGTATGCCTGAGACCCAAAGAAGAGTGAACGGTTGGATGTGTAAAAATGCGAAAAATGAGGGTCCTAAACTGATTCCGTACCTGAAGTCTTTGGGTGGTTCCGGTTCAGTTTTTTTTGATGGTTGAACTTCATTTACTGTTTGCACTGTAGGAGTAGTTGGTTGTGGCGGCTGACTCTGCACTGAGAGCGTGTCAGCAGTACGGCTCGAAGTAGAAGATCGGCTACCCCGGCCGCTGCCAAGAAGTGCAGCTGACTGTAGGCTGCCTACACTGCTTCGTGGACGTGGCCGAGCGATGGATCCAGTTGGGGTCAGCTGTAGGGGAGATTTTTGTCCCTAGGAAAAAAAAATTGGTTGAAAGTGCGTCGAAAAGTGTCCTGGAGGGGTCGTTGTTTGGGAGTTTGTCGGGCCCGATGTCTAGAATTTGGGAGTGTATCCTTATTGAGATAATTTTGACCGGTTTATGAGACAAAAGAACGCTTGATAAATGTGCTCTACTAAAACTATTGCTTCGACAGCACTGCTTTAGGAAGAAAAGGAAGGAAAACTCTTCTTCCAACTTACTCCAGTGGGTTTGAAGACATCGTCATCTCCGATGCTGACGCGTGGTTTCCCTTTCCCTTCGTCTACAGAATCTTTCCTAATTCCTTTGTCGACTTGATCGAATTCTTGCTTGATCTTCGGAAGTTTGAACTTGGCGTAAGCAACCCTAGTTGCTGGGGTCACCTCCTTCAGCTTGGGGTTGTACTCGACCAGGCGTTCAGGGTCCAGCGTTTCTTTTTCTGTATTTTTCTCTATGATGTACCTGTTGAAATAAAAACTAACTCATAGATCTGTTCCCCCAACCGCCCCAACGTTCTAGGGTGAAACAGGACCTAGACACGACCTATCTTTGTTTGTTTGTTATTTTAAATTACGTTTTTCAGTATTTTGGGAAATCTATCCCTGTGTACTATGCAACCTGTAGGTATACTCACCTTCTTATGCTCTGGCGCGATCGCCTGTCTGTGAGATCCTCAGCGCGCCCAATAGGATCAGCCTTGAGAGTGCTCTTCCGGACGATAGCATTCCAGTCCTTCTTTTTAGATGTGGTAGCGCTCGTACGACGTCCAATTGCATTGGCGATCTTACTGAACACATCTTTAGGACCCTTTTCGCTTCTGAGAGCTTCCGTAACCAGGCCCTCCACTATGCCGATCTGGAAGTCTTTGATGAGACGCCGCTCCATCACCTTGCCCTTCTTGCTGACTGTGGAAGTCACAACCGAGAGTTAGAAATAGCTACGCTGAAATGAAGTTTCTTTCATGTTTTGGATGGATCTTTTTGCGTCTTTTGTCATCCAATATATTCTTCTATGGATTTTACTGAATGATAAATACCTGCGCTGCTGTCTTGGTTCATCTGTGGTGTCTTCATGCCATTAGTACGGAGAATGTCCACCAACTCATACTTGAGAGACGAGATGTCCTGCCGGATCTCCATCACATCATCTTCGGTGATTCCGTAGTCGTCGCGCTTTGCCTGCTCGGCCATCACAAAGCGTTTCACTAGGAGCCTCATCACGGAGTCGTGTCTCTCCTGCGCCTTTACCTTCGATTTTTTCTAAAAAAAAAAAAAAATGTTTGTTTTACTGTGTGAGGGGGGGGGGGGAGGAGGCCGAATCTATCCCCGTAGCTGCTTAGCTAGTATTATGAGGTGCCTTGTGTGCTCCATCAGTACGTTACTGGCCAGCAGTACATCAGGTATCAGGTATATACCTTGGTCGATCCTGTTCGAAATTTGTCCTTGTTTCTACATCCGAATAAGTTCAAGAAGTTCTTGACGGTGGGCATGAGATTGAATGGGGCCGGCAATGTGTCGCCTTCGTCGAAGTAGCTGATCCATAAACGGCTTCTTGCAAACTTCCATTCGACGTCCGAACGCTCCTGAAATGTTTAAAAACGAGTCAAAGCCAAAAAAATAGGTAAAGCAGTATGTATGAGCTGTTTAACTGAACTTTTAGGTAACATAGTTCGTCTACCCTACGGTGCAGTCTCAAAGTGTACCAGCGGCGTGGATAGGGGGAGTCAGCCCTTCCTATTACATCGCTGATACTAAAATTACGTGAAATTTGACAGCATATTTACATTTTAGGGTCGGAATAATGAGTGCATTGTGTTGGTGCGGAGTTTGGAAAAAAATCTACGACCCATGAAAATTATACGCAGGAAGGAACCACCGGTTTTGAGCATCAGCACTCGTAGTGAATGCTCCAAAATCCTCTCCCGGTACCTTGTAGTTTTTCCATAACTGGGATGAAATTATCGCGATACCTTAGGAATTATGAAGGATTACCTCTTCAGGAACCACACACGCATATTTCCTGAAAATTCTTTGAACATTTCAGGATCTCATGCTACCGGAGCAAATTTTCCTGGGTAGGAGCCAGTCGTTTTCTACTTTTATAAACACTAGTCACTTAAGGGTCCGCTATACCTGACGGTGCATTTTTTACCGCCCATAAGATTAACATTGCGAGCGGCGATTCATTTTCAAGGTTTACCCTTGGTTGGAAAGACACAAAATTTTGCATGTACCTAGCCCTAACAATGTTCTAGGGAGTGTTCGAAGCAGATTTCCCATTTTTTTACTGGTTTTCGAGATACAGCACTTTTCTTGAGGTATGCGATGCTAGCATTGCAAAACAGTTGTAATAAAAAAAACCAGTGAGAAATTGATAAATCTGCTTCGAACAGTCCCTAGAATATTGGTACAGGTACAGGCAAAATTTCGTGTCTTTCCAACCAAGGGTAAACCTTGAAAATGAATCGCCGCTCGCAATGTTAATTTTATGGGCGGCAAAAAATGCACCGTCAGGTATTGCGTCCTCTTAAGTAGTGCTGAAGCGGTGCCTGTGAAGCAAGATTTATTTCACAGTGGAGTCAGCAGGGCAGCATCAATGATTTTCGTGTGCAGTTGCTGATTACTACCCACACGTTACCGATATAATTTGAAAAGAGTTGGACATCATCGCGATGAGCATATTGAGGAGAACGATAATGTTTATGACGGAGTACGAGCCAAACAAGAGCAAGGCCCAGAATCGTGTGAAACTTTTGATTCCTTGAAGATCGAAGGAAGTCAGATCCACCATACCGAAAGACGCCCAGAAAAGACTCTGGGAGGTCTCGAATAGGCTGAGGAAAAAGAACAGATTGGATTAAGCATACAGACCTGGATAATTTGATATGAATTAGACATCATAGCAATGAGCAGATTGAGCAGCACGATGATGTTGATGACGGAGTAAGAGCCAAACATCAACAAGGCCCAAAATCGGGTGAAGCTCTTGGTGCCCTCCAGGTCGAAAGATATTAAGTCCACCAAGCCAAATGAGGCCCAAAATAGTGACTGCGATGTCTCAAAAAGACTAAAAACAAATTTTGTCAACAAACACAAAATCAAAAATTGACAATAAAGGGTCCGACAACAGTCGCACTTAACTTTCTCGCCCCATGTGATTTTTAATTTTTTTTTATTTTTTGGAGATTTTTTTGCGGGCGTAATTTTTAAGCAATCCAAAATCGGTTGATCTGAGATCACTCCTACCAAGTTTCATGGCTGTCATTCTATTACTGTAGTCCCAAATGCGTTCTAACCATTCAAAAACGTGGTTTCTCATTCTCAACTCATTTTCGACACTTTTTTGACAAAAACGGCCGTAATTTTGAAGATAACAAAATTCTGTTCGACAGATGTTTAAGTTATATGGTTCTACACAAATTTACCAAATTTCATGACAATCGGTCAATAAATGTGAATGGCGCCGAAACGATCGAACTTTGGTCCAGAACGGCCGTAATTTTCAACCAATTCAATTTTAGTTGAAAATGACCTCGAAGCATCTATTTGTCAACACACATACCAATTTTCAGTGTTATAGATTGAAAAGTGTACCGTCGGCGCTTGTCTAAGTAACCAAAAACACGATTTTTGAATTATTTTGGCGGTTTTTTGACAATAGCGGCCGCAATTTTTGACCAATAAAAAAATCCTTGAAAATGCCCCTCGGCAGTGATTTTAGACAGGTCGATACCAAATTTCATCAAAATCGGATGAACGGTATAGGCGCTAGAGCACTGCACGGACTGACGGACTGACGGACTGACGGACTGACGGACTGACGGACTGACGGACGGACGGACGGACAGACTTTTTCCAGAAACCACTTTTTTGGACTCAGGGGACCCCCAGGATCATGGGAAACCCAAAATCTCAATTTCGAAATTTTGCACGAAAACAATACTTTCTCGCCATATATGGCTAGCGAGAAAGTAAAAAGGACAGATATTTTTTTTCCGATTTACAAAATAATCGGATGATAATCTTGACAGTTGTTGGGATCGTAACCTATACTCTTCTGGCATTGCAGTGGCTGCCTTAATGCATTCTAGCTGTTTCTGGAAAACCCTATGCCTAGGCTGGGCTAGACTAATCATAATTTTAATATTATGGTTTGTTTACGAAAGAGGACTTCGAGGGGGTAACCACTCCAGAGATTCACTGAGATTCCATAAAGATTTCCAAAGATTCCCAATGATATTCATAGAAAGATGAACCCCGAAGGGGTAACCACTCCAAAAAATTCCAAGATTCCCAGAGATTTAATAAAGATTTCCAATCCCAACGAGTGGTTAACCCCTCGGAGGACTTTATGGCAGGCTGCACTTCATTACTTACCTACAATTACCTACCACTTACTTGGCAAATCGCCGCCATGTGGAACAAGCCTTGTCGTTACCATCAAAGTCAGGGACGTTTGGGTCAGGTAATGTGTAACATTTCTTTTTCTCCAAGTCTGCGTAGTACCACATTAGCTGGTTCATGCCACAGCCAAAAGCAAACAAAACCAGAGTGTAGATGAAGAAAAACTTGAGGATATCTATGATCATTCGTCCTAGTGAAATCTGAAGAGGTCCGAGATGAGGGTTTACGCTGAAGATATGAACTAGCTTCAGGAAACTGAAAACAAAATAAATCATGAATCTGACGGTACCTGTATGGGTTTTCGAAATATTTGTTATTTTTAGTGCTAATTTAGGCATCAGTTATGAAATTACCTGAAAATCATCCCGGCTGCGAAGGCACCTTCTGATAATAACATCGGGTCGAAAGGATCCCATTTTTCTCTCGGGTAGTATGGATCTAAGCCATTCCAAAGGTCTCTCTGGAAACAAAAAACCTTATAATAAAATTGAGCGTTTGCCACTGAGGCATTAAAAAGTTGCCGGTATTTTTGTAGCTGAAAGGAAAATTTGGACTAAAAGTACACAATAATAATAATAATAATAATAGCTGAGGGTTGGGGGGGGGGGACAAGCCCAGCAACTGGACCGTTTCAAGAACTATCCATTGTGCTCAGCTGGCCCAGCCATCGATGAGGACCTACAGTTTTAGGTGGGTTCCGAACCACCACAGCCTCGATATACATTTCACTTGACATGCTGAACATATCAGAGGTGAATGCCGAGCAGAAAAACTTTTTGGTGGGATCGGGATCGAACCGGTGTGACCCGGCTCTCACTGCTCCTCAAAAGTCGACCATTTAGTCCACTCGGCTATCGAGGCTATACTAAAAGTACATACCCGAACAATAACGATGGAGGAAAATCGCAAGCTGATCCACATCATGTAGAAGCAGTTCGTTATGAAGTCCACTATGTTCCATAGATCACTGAGGTACTCCAGAAGGCCACCACTGTATAAAGACTTCACTTCACCAAAGATCCAACCTGCAATGCAGTGTGAAAATTTAGAAAACCAGGGTGCGTTATTATTTCAAACCAGCTTAATTTCGAGGAATCTTGACGGGAATCTCAGAAAATCTTTGAAAATCTTCATGAAGTTGCAGGAAATCTTGGAAATTTTTGGAGTGGTTATCTCATCGGGGTTAATCTCTCCTTGAATCTCGTTGGGAATCTCAGGAAATCTCTAGAGTGGTTACCCCCTCGCTTAATTTAGTCAGACATTGCATGTATGAAACTCTCTTGATGTTCGGATCAGAACATTTTGTCCTGCTTTTGATCTTGACATTTTCTGATTGTGGGGTGGTTGCTTCAAATGTATACAAATGTTTGTCAGCTTACTCATGATGTAAATGAAGAGTGCTGATTCCACAAGCCCGGGGAAAGCTCCTCGCTCCCTTCGCTTCCAATCTGCCAGAATCTCCTGCATCCAGTCTGGCCCGAACCATTCTATCACGAGGAATTCTGCTCTTTGCGATGCAAGACCCAGTAGCACTAAGCACATCCAATTCCATTGCTTTATTTCGGGTTAGAGAAGAGGTAGGTTCGTAGGTATAAAGGTCGAAACGCCAAGCAGTTTTGAAAGCTGGGTTATATTAGAATGTAAGGTTCATGAAAAACTAATTTCGAGACTGCTGATTCCACAAATATTTTTCGTAGCACTACCTTCACGCTTGTTCTTGCTATTCGACAATATCTTTCTACCATCAAGACTGAAACTTTTCTAGTTCTTTCTGAAAATACTTACTGAGGAAGAACATGTAGGAAGAGGAGTGGCAGATGAACTTGACGAAAGGTTTCTTCATAAACTGGCCTTGCTTGGAGTCAGGGGCCATCATGTAGATGGTGCTGTAGACAGGAAACATGCACCCTAGTCTGGCTACCTCCATCAGCTGTCGCGGCATACTCTTTCGCCTAAAGCCCGGCAGCCCATCGTACCAAATAGATGCCAGAAGTTGCTGGACATTTGGATGGGCAACAAACTGTGCAACAAAATAATTGTCATATTCAGTTTTGTTTCATTGCGCACCTAATTTTAATGGCAAATGGGAGGATTGTGTTGAGAGAATCAGGGCCTGCTGAAGTGACTTGTCATTTCTTCATATAAGTGGAACCGAAATGCCTTTTCCCAAAAGGGAAGAAAGGAAATGTTGTCAGGGTAAATAAGAAATATTGTAGTTTAAACATAGCAAACCAGAGTCTTGGCACAGTAATTGTTCGAGGTATAGGTTATCAGTTCATTATAAAATTATTCATATATTCATTCCTCCCATTCCAGAACGGAATTAACCAAAAGTTTCTTCGAGCCTTCGCTTTTTCATTTCTAATAGGTTTCTGTAAATCGGTGAAGATACCTGCTTCTGTTTGTATTTAATAGCGAGTTTGAGCCGATCGAGTGTTTGTCGCTCTCCAGGTTCCCAGATATCTCCTTCCATGTTGAAATTGAGCATAACCTCGAGCTCCAAAGACGTCCTAGCATGGTCCAGAAGTGTTGTGGCGAATTCTTGGGTGCCAGTTCGCATCTCCTGGAAACGGAAATTTTTAACCCGTCAGTTGTCGCACTTGTAACACTTTCTTCAGCATAGTTCTTTAGGTTCCCCACTTGCTGTACTCCACGCGCATCTTGGATGATAGGGCATTCAGACTTATCTAAGGATGGATAGGCTACAGATATGTGAATTGTCGTTGTTAAACTCTTTTAGATCATTGTGACCCTTCTTCTTAAGTCTACTTCTGGTTCTAAACAAAAAATAATTTTGGGAACCCTGTGTTTTTTTTTTAAACAAAGTGTGAAGTTACTGTCATCCAAGATGCGCTTGGAGTATAGTCCCAAGGATTTATATTGGGTTGCCGGACACCTCCTAATTTGGTATCTGTTGTCTGGAAAGACGCCAGCTTCATTCTGTTTCGATTCTTTGACTTGAGAAATAAGTGTTACAACAGAGTGTTACCACAGAGTGTTACTACAGAGTGTTACCTTGTACTCCTGACGGAACTCAGTTTCACAGAAACTGAGTCGGCGAAGCTCCCATGATAACTCAAACGCTGTGAGGAGAGGGTCTCTGGAGGAAAGAGCGATGAGGGATGACGCTGATAGAGCGCGATAAGAATTGATTCTTGACTGTGAATGCCGCAACGAATCGGTGGTAGATGACAGAATGCACTCGTCGCAGCCACATCTGAAACGTTGAAAAATAATGAATAAAATGGTTGGTGTACAGATTGCACTACGCCTGCAGAAATCATGATTATGTAATCCCAAAGTCGGTGTACATGGATTGCAGTGCCCTTGCAAATAATTTAATAAACGTTAGCGAGTAATGCTTGAACTGGGACTCGAAGCCAGCCCCTTCATCGTTAAAGCAGCAAACACCACGCGAGAGACCACTTGGAGGTACTGAGCTGAGTATTTACGGGAAGTGTTTTCTCTTTCTTCTTCGTCTTGAACTTTCTATAAATGTACAAACCTGACATCGTGTGGCGTGGGAAGGGTAGCTCCTCGATCCAGTAAGATTTTGAGAATTTCATAATTGTTCATATGAGCCGCCAAAATCAGTGGAGTGATATCTGTAGTGAATGCTGATGACGCTCGATTCACTGCTTCCCAGCTCTGCGTATGAAAGCAAGAAATGGTGCATTTTGAGGGTTGTTTCCGAGGGGTTAACCACTCGTTGGGAATCTCGTTGGGAATCACTGGAAATCTTTATGAAATCTCAGGGAATCTTGGAATTTTTTTGGAGTGGTTACCCCTTCGGGGTTCATCTTTCTATGAATATCGTTTGGAATCTTTTAAAAATCTTTATAAAATCTTAAGGAATCTCTGGAGTGGTTACCCCCTCGGTTGTTTCAATTCTGTGTGTAATTTTAAGTATATTCTGTTCTGTTGACCCTTACTTATTAGGTGGTTCATAAAGCCCAAGTCCACAAGACGTAGTAACTGACCTAACAATCTTGCTTTATAGTTCTAAAGTCAAACCCAAACTATTTTCAACTCCTCTACCAACGACCCCTCTCCCCTCTCTGCCCTTCTTGGGCAGGAGGTCAAACATGAGAGATTGGAGGTTCATCTCAGTCTGGTCTGGCATATTTCGAAAGATACGGGAGTGGCTGCGGTTCCGCAGCTAAAGTTTGAGTTTCTCACCACTGTCTCCACTGTCTAGAATGTCTTACTGACCTATTTTCACAAATTGTCCTCGACTTCAGGCCAGGGACTCATGGCTGACGTCCCACAGTCGAATCACGAAACCGTTATAAATGTTCTTGCTGGACTGACCCCAAACAGATCATCGAAGTGTTGGAGGGAGAGGAAAGCACAAGGAGTGGCATCAGTGAAAATAAGCAGGCGAGGGGTTAACCACTCGTTGGGAATCTCGTTGGGAATCCTTAGAAATCTTTATGAAATCCCAGGGAATCTTGGAATTTTTTTTGGAGTGGTTACCTCTTCGGGGTTCATCTTTCTATGGATATCGTTGGGAATCTTTAGAAATCTTTATGGAATCTCAGGGAATCTCAAGGAATCTCTGGAGTGGGATTGACGTATTACTTACGTAGGGCTGTCCAGGCACATGGATTTGTTCTTCCCATTCGAGAAGAACTTCGACTCCCTCTACGTACTCCTCCTTGATGGCGTGGAGGAGAGAGTCCTTGACTTTGACCCCCTTCTCCAGCAACAAATTTACAAGCTCGATATTTTCATTGTCGATAGCTGTTACTAGAGCCGATCTATTCAGGGGATCGACACAGTTGATATTGAGTTTGTCTTCGGTGGCATTTGCAAATTCCTCTATCAGTCTGAAAAAAATTAATTTGTAAATTGCGATAATAATGCTCAGTAAAGCTCCATACATTCGCTATTTTTTTACGTTCCGTTTTCAAACTTTGTGAGAAAACTATTGGGTATTTAAAAATATAATAATGTCTTTGTAACGTCATTTTCATGATTGATGAAGCTATATTGTGATTTTACGATCGAGTAATTTTTGTCACCAAAAAAATTGTCCAAAATTAACTGATCGTGAAATCACAACATAGCCTCATGAGTAATGACGTTAAAAAGACATATTATATTTCAGAATATTTAAGTAAAACTCCAATAGTTTTCTCACAAAATTTGAAGTCCGAACGTAAAAAAATAGCGAAGGTATATTCAACCTTAACTAAGGATGGTAACACAGGGTGGCTTCTACTCTGGACACCTTCAGATGACTTTGATTTGTTCTGTGCAATAGCACCTATTGCACCATTCTTTTTGGACCTTCCCTAAACAAAATCGCAACAACAAAACACCTACACTACCTGTGAAAAAGTCATGAGTTAAAAATAAAAGTCTCACCTTCGAACGTTAGCAACGTCTCCCCTCTCCGAGTACAGAAGAAACTTTTTCTCATTCGGAGTGACGGCATACTCATCGATATCTTCTGGAATGTGTCCCAGGTTGTGTGTGGAACCTAAAAGGTTCTCACGGGATTCGGTGACACCTGGCATAATTTTGGTTTTTGTCACATCACCCCCCAAACACCCGCCCAGCTGGTCTGCTGTTCGAGAGCCATCGGATTGACAACGTAAACGGATTATCAGTTATGTAAAATGTAGCTGAAGCTCCCAGGGATGGCCATTACTCATTTCACAAGGAGAGTTGTCAAGGTCAAAGTGGACTGAAACCCTTTAAGGTCCGAAAGGTTTGCTAAGAAAAATTTTGAGCAGATACCGAATAAATAATAAAGGAAAATACACAGTATTTAAAATTTAATTTCATACCGGAAATCTCCAGATTATTCTCTTGATTGATAAGTTCAGAGAGATTTATTTTGTCAAAGGTAAAAACTGACAAACCCTACACGAACCCATGATATTACAGTGCTTTTTCTTTTTCAAATCAAGAGGAATTTCCCAGTGTCTTTCTGAAAATTCTTTGGTTTGTGTTTGTGATTACAAGGGGAGCCAATTCATATTGAAATAGCGTTAAAAAAATGATAAAACAAGGTCATCTCTCTGAAAATGTAGGTGTTGTTTCGAAATAAAAAAGCCAGTTTTTTTTTTACGTTTTGTTGACCTTGTCCCTTCCAAAATAGGTGGAACTAAAGTATAAAAGTATAAAAGTATAAAACGCCTGGTTGTCCAGTTAAATTAAAAATTGAGAAATTCCTCTAAACTATAAAAAACATTTTCAAGTAAATACGATTTAAGCAATTTTTTAAATATTGTTAAACCTTCTTCAGATTTGATTTCAACCGGGAGAGCGTTATAGATGAACACTTAAAATCGGAGGACTGTTCAAACGAAGGGAGGTAGCAAATTTGCCTACATTTGTATATTTGAACACGATCGGGTTTTATAAGAGTGAAAGTTTGAATTAAGAGGGAAGTGTTCTGGGTGTTCGCGAACAAATAATAATACCTGATAAATTATAACACAAGGAGCAGGGAGAATGAAGAATTTCTGAAAAAGGGACCTGCAAGAAGTACCTACGCGGTAATTCGACAACATGGCCAAGTATAAATGAAAATGCAAGTATACAAAACTCCTCGCCGTTTCAGGAGGGTGAGACCAAAAAATAGGTACCCACAGAGTAAACATACGAATAAAAGAACCATAAAAATGACTGCTGTATTTTTTTTTTTTTTACTTTCTCGCTAGGCAGTATGGCGAGAAAGCATTGTTTTGTTTATAAGAGGTTTGTTTTGTTAAAGAAGCTATGAGTGTTTGGCCACCCCTTTCGCGGTCAATCCGGGGCTTCTCTTTAATCACTTAATGGGATGACAGTTTGCGTGTGGGGTATGAATGTACCCCCTTCTAGGTCTCAAGTTAGGTATACTACAAACCACAACCACAACAGACTTCTCAGTTACATAATCCTTCCTTTTGCTTCCTCTGAACAATAACAGACAAGAACAGGAACCTCAAGAATTACCACTGTCAACTAGCATTGCTCTATCTCTTTTGTCATGTTCGTGGGTTGCACGTACCTTAAGGTTCTTGCTGGTTGTAACTATTTTCTAATGAAACTGTTTTGTGGAAACTGGTGAATATTTATTTCTTCTTCTTTTGAAGCCTATATGTCCACACAATCCTATTTGTTGACTATTTTTGTGCCCATTTTTTGAGGAAACACATCCGAAATATAACGTTTCTTTTTAACGTTAGAAACTAGTTAACCAAGTTGTGATTTTTCGATCTGGTGATTTTTGTAGGTGTGTCGAAAGTGTATCCAAAGTTACTCGATCGTAATTGTAAAGTTGTAACATATTAAACAAGTTTCTAACGTTATTGTGTTTCATATTATAATCTTGAACAAAGCAAGAAATAAAAAATCCAATGGTTTCCTCAGAGTAGTGTCATTAAAAAAGTCAACAAACAACACAGTAAACAGTACACAGTGCACAGTACAGTACAGTGCGCAGTACAGTACACAGTGCACAGGACAGTACACAGTTCAATACAGTGCACAGTACAGTACGCAGTGCACAGTACATTACACAGTACAGTACACAGTGCACAGGACAGTACACTGTTCAGTACAGTGCACAGTACAGTACGCAGTGCACAGTACATTACACAGTACAGAGTTCAGTACTGTGCACAGTACAGTGCACAGTACATTACACAGTACAGTACAGCACACAGTGCACAGGACAGTACACAGTTCAGTACAGTGCACAGTACAGTACGCAGTACAGAGTATCGTCAGTCTTGAGCACGGTTGGTAGTTTCCCAAATTTGCGTTTTCCAAGTATTTCCCTTATTTTCACAGCTCAGCCAGCAATGCCCTAATCCCCGTAGCCCATTTCACAAATTGTGATCTATTACTGTTGCGAGCAAAGTTTTCTAACTTTTCTTGTTGACCTCCTCATTTTTCCCTGTTAGTCTCCTACACCTTACACCTTCATTGCTTACTTTACTCCTCCACATTATATACCTAAGGGGGTTTTTCTTCCCACTACATCGCAACTTGGTATAGGTGCTTACCTAACATTACGTTGCCCTGTTTAACCTGACTATAGTTTGAAACCAGTTTCCGGTTGAGATCTAATCTATTTGACCGATAATCTTTCGTTAGCTCAGACAGTTTGCTTAACCGGAAGTTTATGTCCCTAAGTTTCGTACTCAGATTTGAACAGTAATCAGTGAATCTTAAATACTTATCATTTATTACAAAATAAAGAGATCAATAGGAGTAAGTTTTGGAGGTATGGAGAAATAGGAAGAGAATTTGACGAACTGGACAGTTAGGATTTGAACTTTGTTTGATTTTTCCCTAATGATAGTAACTTAAGAGGGAAATTAAATGCAAGGAATTAATTATAATTTCTGGGGTAGAAGTGTTCAACGGAAAAAAGCGTCTAACGAATCGCAAAGTAATGTTGGTTCAGTGAAAATCTATTTCGAATTAAATAAAGGGTCCGACAATGGTCGCACTTGACTTTCTCGCAATTTTTATCGAAAATTTGATTTTTTTTTACGTAAATAATTGTCAGAATTTTAACTTTTTCTAAAAAGTATTTTGCCTCACAATGGGCGATACTTTTAGGCACCAGCATACCGAATCTCAAACATATCCATTCAACAGTGAAGTTTCGCTCGACGCGCAAAGTATATGTTTTCTATTTTGCGTGCCACCGTCTTAATTTTTAAGTAAATGAAAATCTATTGAAAACGCCCTTAAAGCATCTATCTGAGACCACTTTCACCAATTTTCAAGAAAATCCGTCGATTAGTGTTATTGCAAATGTGACCTAACCAATCAAAAACGTGATTTCCATTTTTGGAAAATTTTTCCTACGATAATGCCAATATTGGCCCAAATTTTTGGCTCATCTCAAAAAGAATAAAAATGATCCTGGAGCATCTATCTGGGAACACGACTGCAGAATTTGAAGGTTCTAACTTTATTACCGTACCGTGAAATGAGTCTTGAGTAGACAAAAACGAGATTCTAGCTTTTTTTTCCTATTTTTGACTTTATTTTGCCTATATTGGCCGCAATTTTGAATTGATTGAATATTTCTTCGACAAACCTTTAAGTAATGTTATTAAGCACAAGTTTATGGATTTTTGTGAAATTCCGGCAAATACTGTTCATGGGGCCAAGATGTTCACGTATGGGCCAATTTTGGCCCAAATTTTTGGCCCATCTCCAAAACAATAAAAATGATCCTGGAACATCTATCTGGGAACACGACTGCAAAATTTGAATGTTCTAACTTTATTACCGTACCGTGAAATGCGTCTTGAGTAGACAAAAACACGATTTTGAATTTTTTTTGACACTTTTTTGACAATAGTGGGCGCAATTTTTGAGTAATCAAAATTAAATTAAAAATGTATCTCGGAACTGATTTTAGACATCTATATTCCAAATTTGAGCCAAATCGGTTGACTGGTGTGACCTGTAGCCGCGCTACAGACAAACGGACGGACGTACGTACGTACGTACGTACGTACGTACGTACGCACGTACGTACGTACGTCGGACGGACATGACCTAAAAACCATTTTTTTGGTATCTAGGACCTCTGAAACGCCTTTTGCAATGAAAATCTCAAAATCGAAATTTCGCACGATAACATAACTTTCTCAGCCCATGTATTACATACGGGCGAGAAAGTAAAAACCAATGGTGGTTCTTTTTCCTCTAACTTCTTTCTCTTTTAATTTTCGAATTCTGATGCCCTTTCATTCATCAAAAGTAGCATTAATTTAATTTTAAGAGAGTTTATACTTTTTGTTTCTTACACTTAGGTATGTCGCTGTTTTCTAAAGGTCTCCATAAAATTATTTTCTACTTGAAAGAATTGCCTAAATTCATGTCCGATATAAGAGAAAGCTCGGTGATGAATTTACAAGTAATCGCTCCTGGGGTAAGTGCTGAGATTCTTCTAAGGTTTAGTCTTTTTTCCACAATGAAGAATTCCCGAAATTTTCTTCTATTCCTATCTGAAAAAGCCTATTTGGAGTGAATACGTGATATAGTATAGTCCAAGTCTGGCTGGGAGCATACCGATTATTCATAATTTCTTGAAGATTTTCAGTTGACGCCGATCCGGATTTGGGTTCCATATCCTTCCATACGCTAAAAATGCCAATCCGACCCTGAGCAGATATTTCCCTCATCAAGAAGAAGTTTTGATCAGCCCTAGATTTGCAAGAAATTATGAGTAATTGGTACGCTCCTAGCCTGACTTGGACTATAGTGTTGTTAGTTACTCTTTGCGAAGTATACCCAGTCTGTAAAATTCTCCCCACTCTAATTCGACAAGAAGCGTAAAGTAGCTTTGATCGTTTAAATTATCCGAATCTGATAAAACCGCTCCCTCCGGTGGAGCGTTTGTCCTCGTTCAGAACAAACTCAGGATCAACCTCAGGAGATTCTAAGTCGTTCTCAAAACTAAAAGGTTCCATATCGAAAATAAAGTCAGGATGGATAAATCGCTTTTGGACATCTTTCGATTCGTTCTCAGGCTGTCCTGTCAGTGGAGGAATTTGCTCCATCACTTCGGAATCTCTGCTGGGACGGTCCAACGAATTTTCCTCCACTTCCCACAGCGAAGTAGCTGGGGACTCCCTTTTAATCCGGATTATCGGCCCGTTTTTCGGCTTATCCGCTTGTAGGTCAAGGTCCCCAATCTCCACCTCAGGTCCGTCGTCATCAATCTTCTGGTCTTCAGGGTCTTCAGGCTCGCCTCTTCCAAACCTGATGAATCCATCTTCGTTCTTTGGGGACTTTCCAAATCTAACGAAGCTCCCTTTTACTGCAGATTTCTTCATTATCGAGTCCGCGTCTTTGGTTGAATTTTCTTCGTCGAATGTATCCACTGGATCTCTCCCGAACCTCATAAAATTGTCTTTCCGACCAAAGCGCATGAAGTTATCTTTTCCTCTGCCAGAGCGTAAGACGTTGTCTCCTCTCCCAAATCTCATGAAATTATCTTTGCCCCTTCCGAATCGCATGAAATTGCGCCCGAACCTCATAAAATTATCTTTTCGACCAAAGCGCATGAAGTTGTCTTTTCTTCCGAACCTCATGAAGTTGTCTTTGGCTCTCCCAAATCTCATGAAGTTGTCTTTGGCTCTCCCAAACCTCATGAAGTTTTCTCCTCTTCTGTTTGCAGATGAACTCTCGGCAGTGGGAGCCATATAGAGCTCTTGAAGCTCTGTGTCTGGCCTTCCAAATCTCATGAAGTTATCCTTCGCGGCGCGGCTCACCCTTGCGAAGGACATGACGTTCTTCTGCCGCGTCCGGTCCGGTACTTCGTGAAAATAGTCACCGCTTCTCCCGAACCGGATGAAGTTTTTATCGACGGCGCTGCGCCTAGAGAAGGGGTCACCAGCAGAACGTTTCACCACGCCTGGTTCTGGTTTCTGCTCGCTTTCTGCACAAAAAAAGGCAAAGTAATTTATTTTTGAATTTATAGAAGACGTTCTTTCATGTGTAAAACAAAAACAGGTTTCATATTTACCTCGAGATTCGAACTCTATGTAGAGAAGACCACGTACCTTGATGGTCATCCATGGCTTGACCAGCCCAGGTGCCTCCTTGGAGCAGAAGCAGCAGGACTAGCCAGAGGAGCCCTTCCATCACCGCCCTCTGCGGCATTAACAATTACAGTGTCTGTCAGCATTATTGAGCCCCAATCAAAACAAGTAGATGTCCACATCAGCCGATACAAGTCCCATACACACTTTAGTAGATTAGCCGGGTGCACCCCCCCTCCTAGCTCCCCTGTTTACTACTAGTGGCCAGGGTCGGAAACCTAGATCACAGGGCGAACCAAGCCCAGGGTAGAGCGTCTCGCTTCCTAAATTTTTTTCATCTTCCAGTGTTGAATCCAAAAAAATTGCTGTTTAGAGACTCGTTTACTGAAGAAATTGGACACTAACTAGACTCCAACTCTCTGGTCGAATTCCCTGTAACGGAACACCTTATATTCTTGACCATAAATAAAGAAGAGGCTTAATAATGGGAGTAATAGAAATTATGATGTAGTAATTATAATTTAATTGAATGAAGTGGCGGAAATACATTATACACCCGATACGGCGCCGTTCCGGGCTCGCTTTTCTCTCCCCGCTTAGTTGAGGTGTCCCCGAATCCGACCCTCTACCATGTCATTACATACTACGTAATGATAACATCGATTGTGGTAAATGTGTCATATATTTATTATTTATCACTTTACATTAAGAGGACGCTATACCTGACGATGCATTTTTTGCCGCCCATAAGATTAACATTGCGATCGGCGATTCATTTTCAAAGTTTACCCTTGGTTGGAAAGACACAACATTTTGCCTGTACCTAGCCCTAACAATGTTCTAGGGAGTGTTCGAAGCAGATTTCCCATTTTTTTACTGGTTTTCGAGATACAGCACTTTTCTTGAGGTATGCGATGCTAGCATTTGCAAAACAGTTGTAATAAAAGAAACCAGTGAGAAATTGGGAAATCTGCTTCGAACACTCCCTAGAATATTGTTAGGGCTAGGTACAGGCAAAATTTTGTGTCTTTCCAACCAAGGGTAAACCTTGAAAATGAATCGCCGCTCACAGTGTTAATCTTATGGGCGGCAAAAAATGCACCGTCAGGTATAGCGGACCCTTAATTATTTGTCATATGGGCGCGAGGGGTTAACCACTCGTTGGGAATCTCGTTGGGAATCATTGGAAATCTTTATGAAATCTCAGGGAATCTTGGAATTTTTTGGAGTGGTTACCCCTTCGAGGTTCATCTTTCTATGAATATCGTTGGGAATCTTTGGAAATCTCTATGGAATCTCAGGGAATCTCAAGGAATCTCTGGAGTGGTTACATCCTCGTATGAACCCCACCTGAACTGACATTATGTGAATTTTCTTTCTTCACTAATAGGGAAGGCTATTATACTATAACTTTTTTTCCGACTTCGAAGTTAGTACCTACAGTTGTTTGAAAGATGTATAAAATTTGCTTTTTTAACTTTCATCTTTTTCTTTCTAGAACTACGACCTGGATGAAATTTGTGTGCTTTATTTGGATGACTAATGTCTACTATCTTCTTCAAAGGGGAGGCATGGGGTTTGGTGGGGGAACACCTGGGGAGGTATATTTCATACTGCCACCCCCCCTCCCCCCTCCCCCCCCCCTCCCGGATTAATTCCTGCGGCTTGTAGGGGAGGCGCCCCAGCTCTGTTGTCAAACTTCTTGCTTCTCCTTGCTTTGCAAATCTAATTTCATTTTAGTTTGCCACAATAACGACGTACACGTTAATCAGCTGAAGATTTCCAAATTCGACATTTTCTAATTTCAATGCTCAATAATAATATCGGAGGGTTGGGGGGGACAAGCCCAGCAACTAGACCGTTTTCAAAAACTATCCATTGTGCTCAGCTGGCAGCACTACCAAATACCAGCTCCCCAGCCATCGAGTAAACGATGGGGACCTACAGTTTTAGGTGGGTTCCGAACCACCACAGCCTCGATATAAATTTCACTTGACACGCTGAACATATCAGAGGTGAATACCGAGCAGAAAAACTTTTTGGTAGGATCGGGATCGAACTGCTCCTCAAAAGTCGACCATTTAGTCCTCTCGGCTATCGAGGCCGTGTATTTCAATGCTTAGGTACAGTATGATCTTAACGTCTATTCTGGTCAGGATTTTTTAGTAGGAGTGGCGTTGCGTTTAACAACAATATATCTCTGCTCACCCTTCACTGGGTATGTGAATAGGCACCTAGCTCACATATATGAGCTTGTTGATCCCTGGCTGAGTATAAGGATCAGTAGGATCAAGTGTGAGGGAGTAGAAGCGACATCGCGGGGATCTCTGTGACGAGACGTCAGCTGGAAATGTCGCGTTAGCTTATTCAGTGAGATTGCGTTTGCCCTATTCCCATGCATATCCACACGTATCCGAATTCCAGGCTTGGCTTGCCATTTATTTTTCTAGGAGAGCTTTGGGAAAAGCTATTGTTCTTATCACTATTTAATATTCTTTTGCTGTCGTATTTGAGTTGAAAGCGATTTATATTTTTATGGGAGCCGCGCTATCCGGGAGAAGCAACAGATCCCTCCTACTGGAAGATCATGGGCTGGAACTTTCTTAACTTAAGGGTCCGCTATACCTGACGATGCATTTTTTGCCGCCCATAAGATTAAAATTGCGAGCGGCGATTCATTTTCAAGGTTTACCCTTGGTTGGAAAGGCACAAAATTTTGCCTGTACCTAGCCCTAACAATGTTCTAGTGCGTGTTCGAAGCAGATTTCCCATTTTTTTACAGGTTTTCGAGATACAGCACTTTTCTTGAGGTATGCGATGCTAGCATTTGCAAAACAGTTGCAATAAAAGAAACCAGTGAGAAATTGGGAAATCTGCTTCGAACACTCCCCAGAACATTGTTAGGGCTAGGTACAGGCAAAATTTTATGTCTTTCCAACCAAGGGTAAACCTTGAAAATGAATCGCCGCTCGCAATGTTAATTTTATGGGCGGCAAAAAATGTATCGTCAGGTATAGCGTCCTCTTAAGAGGACGCTATACCTGACGGTGCATTTTTTGCCGCCCATAAGATTAACATTGCGAGCGGCGATTCATTTTCAAGGTTTACCCTTGGTTGGAAAGACACAAAATTTTGCCTGTACCTAGCCCTAACAATGTTCTAGGGAGTGTTCGAAGCAGATTTCCCAATTTCTCACTGGTTTCTTTTGTTCCACCTGTTTTGCAAATGCTAGCATCGCATACCTCAAGAAAAGTGCTGTATTTCGAAAACCAGTAAAAAAATGGGAAATCTGATTCGAACACTCCCTAGAACATTGTTAGGGCTAGGTACAGGCAAAATTTTGTTTCTTTCCAACCAAGGGTAAACCTGGAAAATGAATCGCCGCTCGCAATGTTAATCTTATGGGCGGCAAAAAATGCACCGTCAGGTATAGCGGACCCTTAATGGACTGGACAGTTGGGAAATTATTAGCTCCAGTAGAAATCGCCACATAACAAGCCCTTGTAGCAACTACACCATTTCTAGAATTATCCATCGTGCTCAGCTGGTAGTACTACCGAATATACCAGCTCCTCAGCCATCATGTTATATAATAACGCGATGGGGACCTACAGTTTTAGGTACCACATCCTCGGTGTACATTTTACTTCAGATGCTGAACATGTTCAGGTTCCCAGTATTCCGCTAAAGAGAACAATCTTGACTCTAGACCTCTTAGCTGTCGAGGCTGCTACACAGGCGTAGGTACCTGAGCTCCTTGTGTCGAAAGGCAAGAGATGCAGTGAGAGGATACGTTGGCAGCGACAAGAAAAGCTCAAGAAACGAGTCCTCAGAGGATACTAATTATTAATAAGATAATATGAGTACGTAGAAATTATGGAAGTTCGAGGCGCAATAACCACCCTCTAGAGGAGACATAGAGCCCACTACATCCCCCTCCCCCCCCCCTCCCCTCCCCGTCGCCCCATTTATACTTCTCCTCTTACTGTCAACCCCTTCTCTTCTTTACCCTATATTTATATTATAGACCTATAGTGTCTTCAATTACAACAGAGGTCCTTACCACTATTGGAGCATTTTTAAAATCACCCATCGTACAGAAAAGTAGGTATTGTTGAAAAAGTCTTGAGCGGCTTAAAGTTTTTTTATTAACATAAAAATTGAGTGATAAGTGAAGCAATATAAACTTTGAAGAAAATGCTCGCAAGTTTCAGTGATTTACATATGCAGTATATGGTAATGACTATTTGAGGAAAATTTTAAAGGAAAACACTGCGGAAACGACTTAAGTTTACGTGTATAGGCTAGGTAGGATCAAGACGACTGCTTTTGTAGGTACTTTGCTTCTATATTTACATTTTATTAAGGGCCACCATACATTCGCTATTTTTTTACGTTCCGATTTCAAACTTTGTGAGAAAACTATTGGATATTTAAATATTCTGAAGTATATTGTCTTTGTAACGTCATTACTCATGAGGCTATGTTGTGATTTTACGATCGAGTGATTTTTGTCACAAAAAAAAATTGTCCAAAATTAACCGATCGTGAAATCACAACAATATTATATTTCAGAATATTTAAATATCCAATAGTTTTCTCACAAGTTTGAAATCGGAACGTAAAAAAATGTATATTCACCCTTAAGTACCTTGATATTTTTTTAAAATTTAAAAGCATTTTGAGGGCCTTCTCATTTCCACTACCGCGTTGTTGTTTATGTATTGACTATTTTACAGATTAAAATTCCGCGTACCTTTTCATCTCAAAACAATAACTTGCTAGCATTATTTACATTTATCAACGAACTGTAAAATAATACGATACCGGTTCAATGACTGGACTACATATCTAAATGAGCAATAATTATACTGTTCGTCAGCCTCCGCTTTATGGCTCTTTTGATCGGGAAAACGCTTACCACGGCTTCCCAATCATGAAATAAGCAATGGGAATAAGGGAATTAATTTCAAAACCGTTCAGTCAGCGATTGCCGCAGCTATGTGATATATTGCAGGACTAGGGTGGCTATTCAAGTCGCCAGTACTCCAGTGTGAGGGAGGGATGTAGGCTTGTAGGCGCACTGTCTTTTTGAAGTCAGTGAAATTTGAATAACCACTTTCCATTGGATATGGCAATAAGATTTAATCTTACTGCAGTCATGCAGATGTAACTCAGGTTGAATATATTTAGCGAGATATTTAGTGTCGAAGCTGCGTAAGTGGCGTCTTTAGCATTATAGCCGAGGGGGTAACCACTCCAGAGATTGTCTGAGATTCCATAAAGATTTGCAAAGATTCCCAACGATATTCATAGAAAAATGAACCCCGATGGGGTAACCACTCCAAAAAATTCCCAGATTCCCTGAGATTTCATAAAGATTTCCAATGATTCCCAACGAGATTCCTAGAGTAGTAAACCCCTCGATTATAGCTGACCTTATATACCCACATTAAAACAGCTAGTTGTCTGTAGAGGAACACTGAGGGCTGGGTTACACCGGTTCGATCCCGATCCTGCCAGAACTTTTCTGATCGGCACCTCTGATATATTCAGCATCTCAAATAAAATGCATGTGTATTGAGGCTGTGGTGGTACGGAATCTAGCCTAAAACTGTAGGTCTCCATCCTGTACTGGCATTTGGAGGTGCTGCCAGCTGAGCGTGATGGATAATTCTTGAAGTGTTCTAGTTTCCGGGCTTGTCCGTCCCCTCCCCCTGTCCCTTCATACGACACTACTTCTATAGGTACATACCTACCTACCCTTGCAAAACCGTCATCCAGAGTAAGTCAAATACGTGTAGATACAAGGTAAAAAATTTGGCAAAAAGTTGTTAAAGTTTTTAGATTAAAACAGGCACGAATGGGAGCAGTGGGCTACAGTTTCATGCTGACCATTTCGCATTTTCCCTTCTGAGTACCCAAGGGCACAATGTTTTCAGTTTTCATACTTCTGCCAACAACTTTATCTCAAGCTTTTGCTTTCTTGTCTCTCTTCATTTTATGGTTCAGCTCCCTGAGGTTTTTTATAACAAAAGAGATGGAATGTGTAGGTACCACTGAGCATTACAAAAATACATCTACTTGACGGTGACAGAACGATTTTTATTGCAATTTAAGATTTTTAACACTCCAAAACTTTTCCAATCTGCTAACTTCTCCTCAACATAAAAGTAACTTTCGCGCCTCTTTTAAGATTAGAAGCCCAAAATGTATTTTTATTTTTTTAGTTGGTAGACTTGACACCTGACTCAGCAATGAGATTTAAATTGGACAGAACGTGTACACCGACTTTTCAACTACATAATCACGAATTCGCAGGCGAAGTTCACCGAATTTTTTTTTTTCAGATTTTTCAGATTTTTCTTTGCCCTTGCCCTTCCCAAGCCATATGTTTGTTTTATAGTTTTTTTATGTCAGAGAACAAAAAGTCACTTACGTCGACTACGCTTGTTCCTACACAGCCGATTACAGATTTTTGTCGACCCTCGCTTATGAACCTCCCATTTACTATGTATGTACATGCACATAATATGTACTACGTACATGCATCTATGGGCCTACGTATCGTTGTCTACTGTCATTAATTTTGCGTTATATTGAATGGATGGACATAGTTCATTCAAGGACATAAATGACATAGTTGAAAACTCTTGGGAGCTATATGCTCTCTATGCTATACTTGGGGTCACATCATCAATCAAAGCAGTCCGCTGGTGGACTGATTTAATGAAGTGGGGAAAACAAGCTATATGTACCTACCTATCTACATCAGTCTCTCTCTATAGCGAAAACCTCTCTATAACGAGCAAATTTACATGGTCCCTTGGCGGTTATTATAGAGAGAGAGACTGCTAAATATAGTTAGAGCCGATTCGACAACTCTCAGCTAGATAAACACTGGGGTAATGTCTGTTGTTAAACTGAAGAGAATCGCTTGTGCACCTTCTGTAACCTACCTATACAATACAGTTTTGGGATTTGAGGGTGCGTCTTTTCTACACAATAGGTACCTTTATTTGTTACCTGAGTAGACGGCCTCGATAGCCGAGTGGACTAAATGGTCGACTTTTGAGGAGCAGTGAGAGCCGGGTCACACCGGTTCGATCCCGATCCTACCAAAAAGTTTTTCTGCTCGGCATTCACCTCTGATATGTTCAGCATGTTAAGTGAAATGTATATCGAGGCTGTGGTGGTTCGGAACCCACCTAAAACTGTAGGTCCCCATCGTTTATTCGATGGCTGGGGAGCTGGTATTTGGTAGTGCTGCCAGCTGAGCACAATGGATAGTTCTTGAAAACGGTCTAGTTGCTGGGCTTGTCCCCCCCAACCCTCTGCTATGCTATGTTACCTGAGTGCCTATAAAAACACACAGATACGAAACAATGTTGTCATCACTGTTGGAGGGCATCAGGCTCGCGGGGTGACAACTTGTTTGCTGTGTCAGCAGGATATTAAGGTATTAATGGAAATCATCTTAATATTGTAACTAATTACTCGAACCCCGAGAGTGATGGGGAGCAGCCCATGCTGATAGCAGACCTATCTTGCCTTTGATTGAGTATCTATACATAAACAGATCCTTTCAGATTGATGAAGATGACGCTTTAGTTCCTCTAGAATGGAGATCCAGTTACTTACGAATTAAAAACAAACTTTTTGGATACTTTTATATAGAGTTGAAATTTTTAAATGGAGTATTTACTTTGACGCTCTCCTTGTTCCTTTACTTACAATTAAGAGAAAGTTGACAGATGAAACAGTCCGTCGCGGATTATGAAGAAGACGTCGGTTTTTTTGGGTGATTTTTTCGAGGAGACCTTCTCTTTTTACGCTTGAGTAGATTAAAGAACTTTAGGAGCTGGATGCCCCGAGACAAATGTGGAGAAGATATTATTTTATAGATGAGATGGATTCTACTGTTTGCGGTCAACGAAACTGATCAGAAAACACATACACACATAAAATGGGAAAAGCTTCCTTCCGAGGGGGTAACCAGTCCAGAGATTCCTTGAGATTCCACTGAGATTCCATAAAGATTTCCAAAGATTCCCAACGATATTCATAGAAAGATGAACCCCGAAGGGGTAGGTAACCACTCTAAAAAATTCCTAGATTCCCTGAGATTTCATAAAGATTTTCAATAATTCCTAACGAGATTCCCAACGAGTGGTTAACCCCTCGCTTCCTTCTTTCGGTACTATACAATTGGAGCTGACACCCCCTAGAGAACAAGCTTTTCAGTGGAAATTTTCTACCAATCATTAAATATTGACCCTTTTCGGTCCTGTGCTCAATTTAACCAGACACTAGTTAAAAAAAATTCTGAAGACCATAAAAAAACCTTCCGCATTAACAAGGTAGTTTAGACGAATAACCATGTACAATAGGTATTACCTGTCTGCTTGTATACTGACTGTTCCTATAGCTCCCATATTTCTATCTTCTTAATAATAATTGGTTAATTTTATTACAGAATTGTGTGTTGAGTTGTGTAGAGAAATTAAGAATTTTCATGTATAGGTACCTACAAAAATATTGTACAAAAAAGGAACTTACCACAATGGTGAACGGGAAACTGGAGGACGGGGGCACAGACTGCTTAGGGTAGCAGCCTCGTCCTGGGTTTTATATACTTCCCCGTTGCGCTGCGCCCCCGCGCCCTGCCTCCCGTCCGTCCGCTTCTGACGTACCTGGCTACCATAGGTTGCCATTCTTCTGGTGATACAAAGGAAATAATATGCCTTGAGAAGTGTAGGTGTAAACGTTGAGCCAACTGTTGAAACTATATAGGTACTCCTACTTGATCGGAAAAAATCGTTGCAGTCACTGTCTTTATAAATTTTGTTTCAACTGACTCATGTCTTGAGGGGTTTGGGTTCAAATCCCGCTATAAGCAAATTTATCGTAAGGGCATATGGACGTAACACTTCTTATCAGGCTTGGGAAAAATACACCATTGCCCCACTGGGTGGAAAAGACAATACCTAATATAGGTACTTAATAGGTACCATTTTAGCTACTTTTTGGATAGATGGAAAGGCTTTCTTTTAAGTTTTCCCCGTTCCACTGTGAGTGAAAGACGTGGTGTCTTTCACTGCAGTCTGTAGTAGACGAAGGAGCCGAGGAAGGACTGCCAAAAATCTAATATAATTTCAATCAATTTCGTAATTTCAGTTTTAGAAAGGTGACAGGGAAGGTACCTCTGCTCCTTCATCTTTGTATTCCCAAGATATGGTTCGCTTGAGAGTCGTTTACCGTTTCCTTTAGCTTTCAAAGTTTGGCAAATTTGATTTTCTAATTGGTACGAAGAGTTAGGTACTTACAACAAGATCACAAAACGCAGATACCGAGGGGGTAACCACTCCAGAGATATTCCACTGAGATTCCATAAAGATTTCCAAAGATTCCAAACGATATTTATAGAAAGATGAACCCCAAAGGGGTAATCACTCAAAAAAAATCCAAGATTCCCTGAGATTTTCAATGATTCCCAATGAGTGGTTAACCCCTCGGCAGATACCTACTTAAACCTCTTCAAGATCACAACAGCGTCGGCAACATACGTTCCCTCGAAATTAGACAACCAATAGAATCAATGATTGGGTTTTTTTATGCAATTACGATTGAAAGAACTCAATGAAGAGGAGCACCTAAAACATTGGAGGACACTAAGGGGATCGCAAAGTTTTTGCGTAGCACCAAAAATAAAACTTTTAATCTTCCTCTGAATTTTCTTTTCCTCAGATTTCGCCTTAGGCCGATTAGAGGGCACTAGGTTAGCATTCCACCGAGATGGTCAATAAATAGGGAGATAATCCGGTAATCTCGCTATTCTGCTCTCAAGGGACCTTACAATCCTCATTGTGCGTCTGAATTGCGTCCAAGCATTCCGGTCACTTCGGGGTTTCGTTGGCGGATTTATGGCTATGTGATGCGTCGTCCGGTTCTCTCACCAGTAGTGGCCAAGTGGCTGGGTTCCATCTGGGACGCTATCTTCCTTTTAACATGTACCTACTGCCCATATGCGGTTGTCAGGGCAAGGTGCAAGGGAATGTTGATGGCCTGTTTGGGAAAGTATCTGCGACTACTGTCGTTCCTACTTATCGGCCTCGATAGCCGAGTGGACTAATTAGTCGACTTTTGAGGAGCAGTGAGAGCCGGGTCACACCGGTTCGATCCCGATCCTACCAAAAACTTTTTCTGCTCGGCATTCACCTCTGATATGTTCAGCATGTCAAGTGAAATGTATATCGAGGCTGTGGTGGTTCGGAATCCACCTATAACTGTAGGTCCCCATCGTTTACTTGATGGCTGGGGAGCTGGTAGGTATTTGGTAGTGCTGCCAGCTGAGCACAATGGATAGTTCTTGAAAACGGTCTAGTTGCTGGGCTTTTCCCCCCAACCCTCAGCTATTATTATTATATTACTGTCGTTCCTTGCTTCTATAACTACAGCAGAATGTCATCGGCCGTATTTACCTTGAAGCTTCGCTCGATATTCAATAATAATCAGTATGTATGATGTATAGCGTCCTAACAATGGGGGGCCAATGGATGGATGGGGTTACTGACCCACTATTTCCTAATTAACTCAAAATTACCATCCACTGGTAATAATTTATGACTTTATGAGGCTATACTCATACACATTCATTGTAATAAATAAAAGCTATACTGTAGTGTGCACTAATCATCTCATCTTGCATACTTACGTTTTCGCAGGACCACTTACGAGAGAAAATCCAATACCTACAACAGTTGAGTCGCAAGGTGGCGCATACCGACTAAGCAGTTGGTGATGAACTCTTCAGACGACTAATAGTTGGCCGACAACATTTTAGTATCTAGGTATCTAGTTTGGCTTCCTAATTTGTAGATATAATATGTAAATTAGGTACTGACCTACCCATCAACAGCCTTGTTGATAGAAACATAGAAACATCCCGAGATCTTTTTAAATCCATAGGTTAGGTATAGTATATGAAGGAGGGCTATGATTTGACCTATTTTTACAAATTCAGGACAACGTCTAGAATTTTTTATAGACCGGGTACAGCCGACTCAGACTCATTATTCCCCATTCACCAACTTCGCACAAGATAATAAATGGAATAAAGAATGAAAAACTCAGAACTCATCGCAAAAATAATTAACCCCAACCAGAAAGTAGGAAACAAAAGAAGGGAATAATTAAAACCAATCGGAGAAGTCCGGTAAGGGGGAAAACAAAAACAAGGAATCCAGATAAAAAAGCCTGAGAGGTCATTGAGGCTATAGCAATCGTGGGAGCGGGACAATCCAAAGGTGCATTTCATCCCCCAACACATGGGATTACCTCCCTTATCTACCACCCTTCTTTGCTGTATATTATGCTCAATGGTTACATCATGTCAGTCTCTAAAACTAAAAGGTTTTTTTTTTGTGTGACGACGGCTGCACTCGGTTTTGCGTGACACTCGAGTGCTTTACAGCGTTACGCGGGGTTACTGTTTTCCCTTTTCACCTCTTTTGCGTCCGTTTTCAAAGCTACCTCCACCCCAGGCGGGGAGAGCGATAGATCGATCTCTGGTTGGAATGGAATTAAAACTCCTCTTCTTCCGCTGCTCATTTCCTCAGTGTTGGATATCAGTGACAATGGTCCCTTTTCAAATTAGGACATAAGATCCCGTGCCCGAATCGCAGTGCCAGCAAATTTCCTGTTAAATGAATGAGCGTTCTTTCTGATGCTCCGGGTCGGGCAACTAAAAACACCTAACAAGGCCTAGGAGCTCCCGCTTCTCTTTACAAAGTACGAAATAGCTGTAGATTTAAACATGGCAAAATGTTGTGCCTCCCAGGTACGACTTATAGTCACCAGCAGAGCTTACCAATGCAACTGAATACTAGTACTTGTTGTTCTCCAACAAGGGGAATACCCCTAAGATCAGTTGAGCTCATGCCCGGACCCTTTACACAGAAGAATAGAGTCCGCTTACATCCCACCCGACAAGATACTTCGAGCCAGAGAAGAAAAGGACGATGGAGAAAATGGATATAGAAAGGAATTGCCTCGCTGCTTGAGGGTCCAGAGTACCCACATCTCTACCACTATTTTCATTATTTATTTTTATCCAAAGTGGGGTCCATTCTTTCCGAGTTCGACCCCTAAGGCAATGAGAGCTCGAGCCATCTTACGTAAAAGATAAACGAATGCATGCACCTTGGATATGCGGGCTCGAGGTTTCCGCTCCAATAGATTCGAATAGGGTAATGAAGAGAAGAAAACCTCGAGCCTCTTCAGAAAAATTCCCCTCAACAAAGTGGAGCTCTATATTTCTCTGTATACAATACTCATAGACATTCTGATTTCTAAGGGTTCTACAACATTGAGATCCCATTTTCATAAAAGGATCTTCCAAGACACTCAGCTAAAAACCTTCTGTTAAAGACGAAGAGCATATCCGTAAAGCCTTATTATTTCCACAGGCTGCCTAAGTGAACTCAGTAAAAACTATTGCAAAAACGACTTCCAAAGCCTCGGCTAGGACGAAAGTTGACTTCCTATCCGTTTAAGGTAAGTTTTACGATCAAGTAATTTTTGACAAAAAGCCACTAAGCATTTACGCGTTAAGGAAACAGTTGGATGTAACCAGGACACGGTAAATGGAGTACATGGAGTAGTAGAACAATTGGTAGCTAGCAAAAGATTCTAACGTGAATTTGCTAGTGCATAATTTCACGTTTCTATGACCAGTGGTACTCTCTATCTTTTTGATTATCTAGCCCTATCCGTATACATGAGCTACGTTTTTCGGGGTTGACTTTGAATATGATTAGTTTGAGCCAGAACGTTAATATTTTGCATGCTGTCCAGAGCAATATAAAGATCTGGATAAAATCTGAAACCGATATCTTTTAAGGCAGCTACGCAATAGACCACAGACAGTCGGCCTTACCTCGTTCGTGTTTAAAGCGCGCGGCGTGGCGAGTCAGAATCTGCGTTTTTCTACCGATTCTACACAACAAATAAGTATCCAGCAATATCCTCAGAAACATGAACAGACAGCACTGTTGCATTGCATTTGCGGTCTTAACTCTTCAGATCAAAGGTAAAACGAACCATCAGTGAATGAAATTTTTATAAGAGTTGTATTGGCTTACGCTACCATGGGAATGGGCGCGGGCTCGGGTTTGATGACTTTGCCACCCTCTGACGAGGGAATGGTAGTAGGAATATCCTCCTTGGGCTCCACCACCGACACGTTGTCGGGCAACGGCTTCTTCGGTCCCTGCTTCCCGCTCGGGTCCCACGGCAACATGATCTTCACCTTGATACCCAGGACTCCTGTAACAAATTGTGGTCGTCATTAAAACCGTCATAAGTGAAACAAAAGGTACAGCACAAATTTTCTGATTCGCTCGGTGGTCGGGTATGGGTAATAATAACGTGGGGACATTTTACTCTCTGGCCGGAACATTTGTAAATTTTTCAACTGAGCAACCAAGCCACGCCAATTTAATAACCAGAAAGAAAAACCCGAGTTATTTCAGAGCGGCCACTGTCGTTGGAATAACCTTTACTGCGTACCTTGCCGGAGGAGTACGTGTCGGGTGGCACAGTCCACGTAGTCGTTGGTGGGCTCTCCGCTGTGGATCATAAGCCCATCTACAAACTTCATTGACTTGGCTCGCTGCCCCCGCAACTTGCCGGACACCACTACCTCGCAGCCCTTCGCGTTGCTCTCCATGATGAAGCGAAGCACACCGTAACACGCCCTGAAATTAATCATAAAATATGTAAATTCGTATAGTAAGCTCTAATGGTGCTATTGAGTCACCTGTCGCGCGTAAATTCCAAATCATCCAAACTGGGCCGACTGGTCCGATAAATGTACAGGAATTGGGAGACAATCTATCCAGTAGAGAAGTTAGTGAAGCTTTACCCACGGTTAGACTGGCTCCTTAAATCTACTGTAGTGAGTATAGGAATAAATCTAAATTTGGTATTAAATTGCAACTGCTTACCTCCTGACGGCGAGACCTCCGATAAGCTTGTACCTCAGGGACTCAGCCTGAGCAATCGCACAAAGTCCTCGAGTGGCCACCTTCTCTGCGTACAGTTCCACAGTGTTTTCAGGGAAGTTAAACCTCTTCTGTACAACAGCCGTCAGTTCACGGATGCGGCGTCCCTTCTCTCCGAGAACATTCTGTGTCCGTGTTGCCATAATGATAATTTCAGTTTTTGAAGGGGTAACCCTGACTTCAACGCCCGAGTATCCATCTTCAGCGAGTTCACGAGTCAGAAACTCGTTGAGCTCCGCCTTGAAAACTCCGTCCCCGACGAACTAAAAAAAAATCAACAGCAATGTAAACAAGGCGGCTGATCGGCCTGCATGCGAGAGGTTTCCTCTTCAATTCTGTGTATTCACATACCACAAAACTTGGCAATATGGGTAATTAAACGAAATATTATGGACTTATGTCAAAGAAAGTAGCATAACACACGGTATGATGACGTGAAATATGTGAGGTTATCCTAATTTTCATCCGTTCAATCCTCACTCAGTGGGGTGTATTGGGCCCAAGACACCCTGAAAACCTACTTTAAAATAAATTAAATGACATTCCGTACAAACTAAAATTTCATACACCTCACAAATAACTCCGAAAACTTACTTTTCGCTTTTTAGAAATTGGGGTGCTAGTCATATTTACGGCCCGCTATGTTTACGAAGACCACATGGTACCAACATAACAAGCAAAATTTCTTAAAAAATCGTGACAATAGAAAATTTCCTTTGGCATCCTTTGGCAAAATTGACAACAAAACATTATTTTCTGTTGTCAAATTATTTTTTAGTGTGTAGGATATTTTAATTTACGTTAAATTACATTACGCTATTGATGGTATATGTTATTGGGGTGTAAAACTGTGAACTAAGAAGGCGGATAAGCGGAGAGGCTTTTTGCAATAACTATGGAAATAATAAAGACACCAAAGGTAAGGTACCGTCTTGTTGTGACTTTAAACTGCCGGATGGTATGTTTTATCGATTTAAGTTATTTCAAAGTGGTGGCATTTTTTCTTCTTTCCACTGAGCATTTTAGAAATAATGGAGAGCATTTTCCTCGATTACTTCAGTGCAGGACCTTTTTTAAATTTTGCTCAATGATCGTTGTAAAATGTGTGGTGCTCCTCCTCGTCAACCATGAATTCGCACGATTTTGAAGAAGAAAGCTATAGTAGCTGCGGAACTGGAACAGTTTATGATATGTTTGTGTCATGGATTCTTCAGGATCCTTCCGAAAAACCAGGAGAGTTTTTCAAGGGGATCGAGTTGTTTAAGAAGGTGCAATTGAATGTTTCTATCTGCTAGCCATGAATGCGGAAAAGTCTGGAAATGAGGAACATAATTGATAGGAGTGTTGGTTGATATCTCTAATTACAATTACTGTTTCAGATCGAAAATGTTCGAATGCTTGATCGTTATAACAGTAAGCAGCCTTTATCCGGAACTTTATATTTAACTGCCACCCATCTAATATTTGTGGGACCCGACTCCAAAAAAGAAACTTGGGTAAGTAAGTAGGTAACCGATTATGTGTACCTAATATTTTCAGATACGTTATGTTGACCTTACATCTCCCAACGAAAAACAGTTATAAGCTGAGACCCCTGGCCCTGTGTTGCTTGGAGGAGCCTACGTCATTTTTTATGTGCCTACTAGCACTAGGTGCGATTTTTGGCATAGGACGAAATACATGTTAAATACAATAAATGTTTCTTCTTTAGGTGCTCCACAATCACATCGCCAGCGTAGAAAAGTTACCATTGAGTGTGTCAGGGTCTTCTTTGCTGATCAGATGCAAGACATTTCTGTCAGTTACCTTTGTCATTCCTAAAGAAAGAGAATGTCAAGTCGTACATTCCACACTCTCCCAGCTTTGCCGCCCTGGTAAGTATGCAAGATAAATGAAAGAGATTAGAGCTTTGCAGCCGGACCGCTCAGAGCACTAGCCGCATGGGTCAGTGAATATTTATGAATATTTACTCCTACATTATTTCTAGTTTTGATATCCTTTCTCTTCGCTGTTATTAAACTGGTGTGAAAATATTTTCTCTTTCAGCAAGTATCGAAGAGCTGTACTGTTTTCACTTTACGTCAAGTACGGAAGACCTCCCCAAACAAGCTGGCTGGAATTTCTTCGATTTCCAATCGGAATTTCAGCGGATGAGGGTGCCAAATGACCAGTGGAATCTGACTCTGCTTAACCAGAACTATGATGTACGTAAAGGTCTACTCCATGCTCTATCTAAGCATGATAACAGAGAATGAAATCTTTTTGGAAAAAGTTACGTTTGTAAATGTTTTAAAAAGGCAAATTATACTCATTTAGGTTAATGTGTTATATATAGGTATATTATATGTTGGTAACTATTTACCTTTCCTATCCACAGCTCTGTGACACATACCCTCGTTCCCTCTTCGTTCCAATGACTGCAAACTCTCAAACTCTGCTTGGTTCGTCACGGTTCCGTAGTAAGGGACGACTTCCCGTCCTGTCGTACCTGCACGAAAACAAAGCAGCTATATGCCGATGTAGTCAGCCGCTTTCGGGATTCAGCGCTCGATGCGTGGAGGATGAGCGAATGCTGGAAGCCATCCTGCACACCAATCCAAATGCCTCCTATATGTATGTCGTCGACACAAGGCCTCGAGTAAGTTTTATTCAGACTTTTTCAGTGAGGTAATCGATAACGTCAACGTCAACCAAGACTTTTGGCGGCAGATTTGAGATCAAAAACCACCGAAATGCTTCAAATCAATTTTTACAATATTTTCAGATAAATGCTATGGCAAATCGGGCGACTGGGAAAGGATACGAAAACGAAAACTTCTACGAAAACATCAAGTTCCAGTTCTTGGGCATTGAAAATATCCATGTGATGCGTTCGAGCTTGGCCAAGCTTCTTGAAAGTAAGTGTTAACAATTTAAAATGTGTGGCTGACTTTTTTGAAACAAATTGTCCACCTAGTCACAAACAACCGCACTTTTCGTTAGCGTAGAAGTAGCTAGATGCAGTGGCAGTCATCCCTAATATCTGCGGCTATTTTAACGCTCTTTGTCACCCCCTTAAAAACGTTTGATGATGAAACTGTATGGTGCGATGAGATTCTTACGATTGATTTCCAGCATGTGAGCTGTCGTCCCCGTCCATGCATGATTTCCTGTCTGGTGTGGAGTCAAGCGGGTGGCTGAAGCATATTCGTTCTGTGTTGGACACGTCTCAGTTCATCGCGCAGGCTGTGGAGAGCGGTGTGAGCGTGGTAGTGCACTGTTCTGATGGATGGGACCGCACGGCGCAGGTCTGCTCTCTAGCTGCTGTGCTCCTCGATCCGCACTATCGATCCATCCATGGTTACCAGGTATATTATTAAAAACATACACTATAAAAGCAATCGCTGTAATGGAATTAAAAAGTAAATCCACATGTGGCAGCAGGATTGTTTAACTGTCCGTTTTCAGAAACGAGTAATCGTTTCTGACGTTAAAGCACTGAAGATATTATATATATATTATATTTTTTATAGGCTCTCATTGAAAAAGATTGGTTGGCGTTTGGACACAAATTCAGTGAAAGACTTGGCCACGTGGCAGGAGATCCGAAGGAAGTGTCGCCAGTTTTCACGCAGTTCATCGAGGCAACTTGGCAGCTGACGGAGATGTTTCCTACTGCCTTCCAATTTAACGAGAGATTCTTACTTACTATTCATGATCACACCACATCCTGTCAGTTCGGAACCTTTGTTGGAAATTGCGAGAAAGACCGAGTAGATCTCAGGTATAATTTTCTTTTATTTTTACTAATTATTGTTCTATTTTTATTTCATGTTTTACTTTCTCACAGGTGGCGAGAAAGTATTTTAATTGACCCGTGATCCTGGGGATCCCCTGAGTAGCCACTGTCGTACGTTTTTACTTTACCTGTATACGGAGTATACGTAAGGTAAAGTATTGTATTCGTGCGGGCCAATTTTCGGCAAACCTCAACTTTGAACCGTCATTGCTCCCAGACCTCAAAAGGGATTGGAACTTGCATATACATTTCGGAAACGTCCATGCCTTCGGAATATGAAAACCAACTCACTTTTGTCATCCGACGAAAAGTTTGCCCCCAGGAATTTTTAGAAGAGGTCAGGTACGCCGTGTCAGTACGTATGTATGTATGTATGTATGTATGTATGTAGCTATGTAGCTATGTATGTGGCATTGACCTGGACGGCACACTTTTCAACCGATTTTCTTCAAAATCGGTAGTGACCTTTCTAAAATTGGAAGAAATAAAAATCCAGAAGCCCAGTTTCCCCCCTTTAAAATTAAGGGGGGTTACCCCCCTAAAACACCCCCAAAAAGTAGAAAAAAAATATTTGCTCAAAATCGGCTCTAACGATTTCGATCAAATTTTAGACAATTATAGAACAAATAATTACGAATCCAATGATACCACCCACTACCCCCGCATAACTCCCTGGCCGCTAAAAAAGGGGGGGAAGTCCCCCCTGGACCTGTAAAAGGGCGAAATCAGTGGATTCAGTTTTTTGTGGTATATGAGTAGTTCTGGATATGACACGTGACAACGGCCATACTCGTCACAAATGGTATATGGCTTATTTCGAGCCCCCCCCCCCCCCCCCAGGGGGGGGGGGCAATTTTGAGTGACTTTTAAAGTGCGGCTTATGGGGTCTCAAACTGTTCGGGCGAACGTTGTGAAGCAAGTTTTTGTATCAAAAAGTTTTTCTGAACGTATCCAAGCACCCCACCCCCTAAGGGGGGTAGATTTGAGTGGTTTGCGAAATATGGGTTGTGGGGGCTCAAAATGATCGGGAGATCGTTCTGAGGCAATTTATATGGTCAAAATGATTTTTCGCCGCACCCCCCCCCCCCCCCCCTATGGGGGGAGTTTTGGATACTTTCCAAAGTACATTGTATGGGGTATCAAAATGCTCAGGGAAACGTTCTGAGACAATTTATTTTGTCGAAACGTTTTTCCGAGCTTCCCCATCCACCCCACCTCCTTTTAGGGGGTAGTTTTGTGTGGTTGCCGAAGTATGTCGTGTGGGGTCTCTAAGTACTCGGGAGAACATTCTGGGACCATTCCTTTCGTCAAAAAGTTTTTCCGTCTTTAATCATTTAACCAAGGGTTTATTTCTAGGAATCACGCAAATAAGCAGGTAAAGTTTTGTCCGACCGTGTCGTACCGCTTGTTTCTGTTACGGCGGTTGCGACAATAATGTTGTGGCGACAATATGGTGTTGCAATTTCCATATAAATACAGTGCTTAACGAGAAAGAAGTAAAAACACAGATCACGAGTGGATCATTATCATGCATACACCAGTCACGTGCCGTCGACACGCGCGCAGTGGTTTTCTTGTCGTAACCTGGTCGTAACTATGCAGTGTCGTGAACTTGTAATATACCCCTAAATGGTTAGGGTAAATTTTGAGAGATTTTTTTTTTTTGCTTTTTCGTAATTTTTTTAGGCAACCATTTAGCCAGTGTAGAGGTGAAAAATATCTATCGTGAACCATTTCCGAATTTTCCAAAATGGGCGAGTTACGGAACTTCAAAAGGTTTGAAAATTAATAAATCCACCATTTTGAAACATTTTGAAATGGTCCACTGAAGATATTTTTTCGCCTCTAGGTACACTGGCTAAATGTTTGCCTAAAAAAGAATTACGGAAAAGCAAAAAAAAAAACTTTCGGGGGAACGTTGTGAAGCAATTTTTTGTATCAAAAAGTTTTTCTGAACGTATCCAAGCACCCCACCCCCTAAGGGGGGTAGATTTCAGTGGTTTGCGAAATATGGGTTGTGTGGGCTCAAAATGATCGGGAGATCGTTCTGAGGCAATATATTTGGTCAAAATGTTCTTTCGCCACCCCCCCCCCCCTATGGGGGGGAGTTTTGGTTACTTTCCAAAGTACATTGTATGGGGTATAAAATGCTCGGGGAAACGTTCTGAGGCAATTTATTTTGTCAAAAAAAAATTTCCGAGCTTCCCCATCCACCCCCTCTCCTTTTAGGGGGTAGTTTTGGGTGGTTGCCGGAGTACGTCGTGTGGGGTCTCTAAGTACTCGGGGGAACATTCTGGGGCCATTCCTTTTGTCAAAAAGTTTTTCCGTCTCCAATCATTTAACCAAGGGTTTATTTCTAGGAATCACGCAAATAAGCAGGTAAAGTTTTGTCCGACCGTGTCGTACCGCTTGTTTTTGTCTTTTTATGTGATGCTTCTTTGGGGCCGGGGGTACCTTACGACTGAACTCTATCTGATTTCAGGTTAAAGGAACGAACTTTCTCACTATGGGGCTATATGGCGAACCACATGAGCGAGTACTTGAATCCTGTTTACGACGCAAACGCTCAAACTGGCCTTCTGTGTCCAAGCTCATCACCCCAAGTCATCAAGTTTTGGCGTGGAATGTACTGCCGGTAAAAATTTAAATTAAATAGAGATTGTATATAAGAGATATTTTCTTAAAAGCATTGTTAGTTGTTCTGGAGTGTCACTGTGGGACAAACTGTAACCCGTGGTACCCATACATACATATTCTCACTAGTCATTGCAGTTCATCCAGGTATCAGGTGCAGTTACGGGCCTCGTAGCTAATTGTGCGGTATGACCCATTTACCCTATGACTTTCTCTGTTTAGGTTTGAGAACGGTATCCATCCAAGGGAGCCTTTCGGTGATATTCTCCTCGCTCTTTGCGATCACTCGCTCTCCCTACAAGAGCATATCAACCTGATGCAGTCAAGAATCTCTTGCCTTAAAAAACTTCTTGGTAAATTTTTTAATTGGGTACTAACGACTGCAATGGAAAAAGAAATAAGGAAAAAAATTGTTAATCGTTCTTCGTGGATACTCCTTCAATTTTTATTTTTCAAATAATAGGGCAATGGATAAGGGAAACAAGCCCATTATTCAGAATTATTTAACAGCACCTTCACCTTGACTAAGTAACAGTTTTCGTTTTAGCTGATCATAGCAATAATCGAGAGACTGAAAAGAATGAAGGGGACGTGATAAGCCCGTTGTCTGTGAACACCGTAGCAAATGACAAAGACAATCGTTCGGAATATGAAGAGGAGGAGGAGAAGGAGAGTGACTCTTTGACGCATCACCTGGAATCCCTCTCTATCCGGCAGGAAAAAGATGTGCCTACTGCTCAAAGGCTGCAGGCTGAGGTAAGAATTTAGTCAGTGGCCTACTGAGACATATTGTGACATTAATTTTCCTACCTCCCATATAACTAAAGACCAAATGGGAAAATTCCCGGCGACTGGGATTTGAACCTGGCTTCGCTGTCTAACTTTTCGGGTCAGCTCGAATATTGAACTGTGTTTGGATCAACTTTTAAGTTGTTTTATGGTATTCTCTTTCAGGTCAATTCGGTTGCTCTGGACTGGAAACCTCTTCGAAATATCACTGAGTGCAGCTGTTCTGCTTCTTTTGATCATTTTTCAAGAAAGGCATGTACCTTATTTTTATGGCAGTAGTCATGGACATGAACAGAATGTATCCTGATCTGTTTCCCCATTTGTGCTGGGACTTTTTAAGTGATCTAAGCATGCGGAGATCCCTATATTTATCTTCTAGTGCCAAGCCAGAATTAATACTTATTTTGTCTGACTGACTTTCAGCACCACTGTTGGCGCTGCGGAGAAGTATTTTGTACTCGCTGTATCGATAAGCTGACTCCACTGCCTGGCCATCTCACGAAACGCCCCGTGCCCGTCTGTAGAAGCTGCTGTGCCGCCTTACGCAACTCGGACTCCCCATGACTTGACTACCCGCGCGTGTTCCCCGGGAGGTACCTGCTCAGTATTTACGATCGACGTGACAAATAACACGAAAACCGGGGGCCCCGCCATCGCCCTTTTGTTTATCACCGAATCTAGCGCTGTTTTGGAAGACATTGAGGTGGCTGTGTGTTGATTTTATCTGCAGTGCTTTAAGTATCTACGTGTGCTTTAATCAATCGGTGCATTAAGAAATACCTAGTTGGGTCATGTTTAACACCTATATTAAAGTGGGTGCGCTGTTTCTCTGGCGCTCAGTTTCAAAAAATGTAGACGTACCTACCTACTTACCTACCAGGTCCTATAGCTGTTGTTTACAATATTTTAATATTATTATGTCTGTGCCTACCTAGTCTGGTCATTATTGGATAAAAGATTTTTTTTCTGTTGTGTTGGTGAGTAAGTAGGTAGGTAATTTGACCCTGAGCTTTCTTCACTGCTTTTCGAACGCACCTCAATATGCCTGTATGATCTCATGATACCCATAGAACGTTAAAGTTTTAAGCCAAAAATAGCCTGCATATTCTTCTCGTGGGTGGCCGTAAAGGAGGAGTGAACTGGAGATACCTAGGTACCTACGAAGTTATATTTTTGCCCCAGTTTCTTCCCAATATGATTATATAGGCGGCTGGGCCATATGTCGTGAGATAGGTAGGTGCTGAGAGATATATAAGATTCCTTATGCTTGTCGATTTTAAAAATTATATTGGTAAAAATACTGAAAAAAAAAGTTTATACCTACTTACCTGCTGAAAAGTGTGCCCGTGTAACTGACGAACGGGCAAAAATTTCCTACAAGTGCCTACCTATTGAGGTTCCCAGAAAAGAAAAGTTTGGTAGGTGCCTTATTCTGGAAAAATAATACCTTCGTACCTACTGATTTTGTCTACCCATACAATGCCATACATACCCCAACAGGCAAGGAGTTACAGCTAGGTAAACAGTTCAAAGTCGGCAGTCACTGGTGTTTGGGATTGGGCCAAATTCGAATAGTAGATGGGACATACATGAAAATATGCGCGAACAAGCTGTGATATCATATCTCGTGTGAGAGAGAGAGAGAGAGAGAGCCCTGCGCTCAGACTTCAGCAAGTAAGTTCCAGTTTATTTTAAAAATACCGCGCTAATTGTACGTGGCTATAGAATCAAAATGGTGGTCATTTCCTTTGACTCCTTTGAGTGTATTGTTTTCAAGCCCCGGTTTATTAAAAATCGGTGTTGTCTAAAATCCTAATTTTCTTTCATTAATTGCTGTTGGAAACGATTTAACTATGGTACGGACTTATTTTAATCTTTATAGGTTATTTTTATATATATTTATCTTGCGGTGCAAATGTAATTAAGTGTTATGCGATAGTTATACCGCATGTGCTAAATGTACCTTGTCACATGTGACAAAGAGAAGTTTTTTTAAATGACTTGTAATGAAACAGTACTAACAGAAATCTTGCGAAAAGCGGCCGAAGGGCTTTAGGTACTCTGTGAGAGATTAGCTACTTTCTGTATTCTATGTCTACATTGAGAAATTTTCTGCGCACTCTGGTCCAGGATGACTCATACCTACGGCGCGTCCACATTACGCCCAGATCTTTGTCCTAATCTCCGTCATGTTTACATCTGGCGGTCTACTAGTTTACTATTATCCAATCAGAATGCACCGGCTACTGGACGTAGTGTAACACTTTGTTGCCTTTTAGGTGTCTCTAAACCCCATACGCATTTTGAAAAACCAAGCTGAAGAGGAGAAATCGGAGATCGCTCGGCTTTCGAGCTTTGTTGGGGCCATTGCCATTGGTGATCTTATCAAAAGCACCCTGGGGCCCAAAGGCATGGATAAGATCTTAATTTCGAGTGGGCGCAACGCTGGCCAAGTCGAAATTACGAATGATGGGGCTACAATTCTCAAGGCAATTGGTGTGGACAACCCTGCTGCTAAGATTCTAGTCGATATTTCGAAGACACAGGACGATGAAGTTGGAGATGGAACTACATCAGTTACCGTGCTGGGTAAGGTGCTTTCAAGGCCAGAACGATCAACGTCGCGTTATCCATTCTTAAGTAGTGATTTTGAACAAGCCATGCCATTTAGTCTGGTCTTGTTTTACAGCAAACTCGTCATTGTCAATGCTTTGCTTGTATTTTAGCTTCTGAACTTCTTCGTGAGGCAGAGCAGTTAGTTGGCCAAAAGATCCATCCTCAGACGATAATAGCGGGTTGGCGTCGAGCGACAGATGTCGCTCGGGCAGCACTGGTGAGCGCTGCCGTCGACAACAGTGAAAATTCCGTCAAGTTCCGTGAAGACCTCACAAATATTGCCCGCACTACGCTTAGCTCGAAAATCCTTTCGCAGCATAAGGAATATTTCAGTAAACTTGCTGTAGATGCTGTCTTGCGTCTTCGGGGATCTGGCAATCTAACTGCCATTCAGGTTGGTATTCTTTCATTTCCCTAGTGTCCTTAAAGGTAGATTTGTACTAGAAAAAAATGCACACAAATTGTTTTTAAGTCACACAACCAGATAGACACAAATGGACCTTTTCACATTTTTTATTATTTGTCTTTAATTGGTTTGACCAGATCCCTCAGATTATTCTGATTTTCATTTTTTAGATCATCAAAATCCAGGGTGGTGTGCTTGAAGACTCTTTCCTAGACTCCGGGTTCCTTCTCCAAAAGAAAGTTGGACTGCATCAACCAAAGCGTATAGAGAACGCTAAAATTCTCATCGCAAACACTCCCATGGACACGGATAAGATCAAGGTGTTTGGTTCCAAGATCAAGGTTGACTCCATGGCCAAAGTCGCCGAACTGGAGACGGCAGAAAAGGAGAAGATGAAGGATAAGGTGAGTTTCTGGCCCTTCGGACTATTTACCGTTCTTTTTCAAAAACTCAACTTGTGCCTGAAACCATCTTATGCTTCACTCAATAATACCTTTGTTTGTTGCAGGTGAATAAGATTCTTGCACATGGGATGAACGTTTTCATCAATCGACAGCTAGTGTATAACTACCCCGAGCAGCTGTTCGCGGACGCGGGCGTGATGGCTATCGAGCACGCTGACTTTGACGGTATCGAACGTTTGGCTCTGGTCACGGGCGGTGAAATCGTCAGCACGTTCGACCAGGTGAGGGTTATGTCCTCTCCCACGCTTACTTTATTAATGGTGTCTGGTTTTATATGCAACAGCCGATGAGGTACCCAGCAGTACTATGTGCTTTTGCTTCCGGTAACCTATATCTTATGAATTCGAGTTTTTTTCCTCTCCATTTAAATTTACATCTACACTCAATGATGTGAATGATTTATTATATTCCAGAATAAAGAATTTTTCAGTATTTTTATGATTAAAAATTATTGTGATCGCTATAGGTACCATTAATTTCGTTTTCGTTGTTTAGCCGGGACTCGTGAAACTAGGCACATGCGACGTGATCGAGTCCATCATGATTGGGGACGAAACGTTGCTGCGTTTCGGGGGTGTGCCACTAGGTGAGGCGTGCTCCATCGTCATTAGAGGCGCGACACAGCAGATCATCGATGAGGCGGAGCGGTCTCTACATGACGCTCTTTGCGTCCTGGCCGCCACAGTCCGGGAATCTCGGGTGGTCTTCGGTGGAGGTAAGTAAGAAATGAAATGCTCCTGCAGTTTTCCCACACTGACAAAAACCACAGTGCCAAAAAAATGATATTTTAATTTAACCTCCAACCGTTCAGCCAGAATACTTTATACTTCTGATTTACACTAAATAACCAGTGTAAGACTCTTAAAATTTTATTATTTTTTCCCATCCAAATAGAAATTTTCACTCGCAAAAGAAAAATTAAGTGTGATAGCTTTCGGAAAACTTCTATGATGTCTATTGACAAGTACATAATTTGTAAATTGTGGGAGTCCATTGTTGCAGGTTGCAGTGAGGTACTGATGGCAAACGCTGTACAGCAGGAGGCTGCGCGGACCGCAGGCAAGGAGGCTGTCGCTATGGAGGCGTTTGCTCGCGCCCTACTTAGCTTACCCACCACGATCGCGGACAATGCTGGCTACGACTCCGCTCAGCTAGTTAGCGAGCTGCGCGCCTCTCACGCTCAGGGCAACAGCTCCATGGGCTTGAGTGAGTATTTGCTTTAGAATTTCATAAATGTAAACTGGATAAATTTCTCTTCTGTTTATATGTTAGTTATAGCCTCGAAAACAACAAAGTTCAAACTCTTTTATATTTTTTTTAACGTTTAGTACGTAGGACGGTTGTACACAGTTTTTTGGCCTGTCCGCCGGTGGATGGCCTCAGATAGAGCACCCATTTCAAAATGTCGTAATTTCTTTTAAATCGGCTGCAGTTTATTTGAACTGTTGGAGTGGTCACATTAGACCCATTAAATAAAAAATAAAATATATGGCTAGCGAGAAAGTAAAAAATCGTGGAGGACTAATAAGATTTGTTTGTCACAGATATGGATATCGGAGTAGTGGGATGTATGAAAGAGCTGGGCATCACTGAATCATTTGTTGTGAAGCGACAAGTTCTTCTCTCTGCTGCCGAAGCTGCAGAAATGATTCTCCGCGTGGACAACATTATTAAAGCGGCACCCAGACAGCGCACCAAGGACCGAGGCATGTGCTGAGCCCCTCAACGATTTCTTCTCAAGTGGTCCGGTATTGAGCTTCAAACGAGAAGCTTATTTTTTTTTAACTAAAATATTTGCTCTGATTGTGAGGTAAGCGTATTTTTAAGCTGCTAAAAAAATTACTGGGAAGATATAGGTGCTGGTTCAAAGTTGAGGAAGTTTGAGGCTAGCTAAGGCAGTGGTTGGGCTTGAGATGTAGTTTATTGTAATGTTGCAATTCTCAACCTCAGTGTTCTCAGCTGAAACCAGCATTAAATTTTACAGTCAAAACACATTCCCAACTGGAGATAGCCCATCACAATTTTTGAATCGTTCGTTGTCATTTGAATTCAAATAAGAACAAATTAACAGAATAATGTTTTGCACAAAGACAATAAGGGATAAAAATTAACTCATTGTGGAGAGAAATTTACTGTACTTGATAACTCCTTGCTTAAAACTAACATTACTTTTCTGTTAACGAAGTTGTGCTTCTAAAAATATTAAAAAAAATTAAATAAAAAAATTCACTTTTGTAATTTGAAATCCCGCATGAGTTTCACGGAGGAGTTGAGGTGTCATTATTTTTAGTAGGTGGATCTGTTGAACTGATCGAAGAAGGCGGGAGTTGGGCGAAGCTCTCGAACGTCGTTTTTCTCTGCCTCACGCCTTCTTTGCTCATCTGCTAGGGCTGAGTTCATTGCGAAGAGACGGCTGTCCAGTTCCCTGAAGAAAACAAGTATGATATTCGTCAGTCGTCTGGTGATCTTAACATATTGATTCGGACTGAGAAATATTTAGCAACATTATTTTTTTAAATCTTACTTCTGATTTCGCATGAACTGCTCCAGATTGTTCGCAACTTGCCGGTTTAAAGACTTCTCATAATCTTCCCATTTCTTTCGGTTGGCAGCCTCTTGTTGTTCACGTATCTGAAAAAGTATCGTGGCTCGTGAGAGGATCATTGAAGAACTACCTAAGTTTCCCTTCTGCGGTTAATCAGCGATCTTCCGTGCTCAGTGCCTGCTGTGAGGTTTCTAGTATACCCACCATAACTAGGTTAGGAATTTGATTAATTAAGCAGTACCAAAATGTAGTTACCTTGTTTTCTTTAGCCTGCTGCAGCTGTTCTGCCTTCGTCAGCAATGTCTTGACAGGAGGTTCGCCTTTATACATGTATGGTATGACGCGCCATGGTCCCAGGGCACTAGTGGCTACTCGAGGGTTTTCAGTCAGGAAATCTCCAGTCACCCAATTCTTCACTTCCTGCGCTTCTATGCGGGCTTGTTTTTCTGCCTCTTCTTTGGCGGTAGCTGCCTTTTCTTCTGCCTAAAACAATGAATAGGTACGCCAAAAAAAAATTGCTGCCCTTATAGTTAAATTTACTCTTCTGAGGTAATGACTGTTTTAGTAGGTTAGGATTCAACCAAATGTTTGGCAAACTTTTAACTTTTACCAGTTTGCAGTAGTGTGAGGCTCAGCATTCGCTTAGGGATAACTCGAACCGCAAAAGAAAACATTTGTCTGAAGAACGGGCTTTTCATTTTTTCTTTTTGGTTTCTTTCCTTCCTTACCGCAAGCTTGTTGAACTCAGCAGTGGTCTCCTCCAGTCTTTTGCGACAGAGTTCCTCTAGCTCTGCTAGTTCATTCGCTCGTCTGTTAAGCGCCATCTGTTTTTTGGTCATTTGTTCTTCGAGGGCTTGCTTCTCTTCTATAATTCGCTTCTTTTCTTCCATCTGCTGTAAAAGCCAAGCTCGGTTCTGCTCCTTCTGTAGGTTCGTGCGCTGTTTGAATGTTTTGTCCTCTCCGTCAAACCTGAAATAATGCTAAATAACTAAATGGAGCTGTGGTTTGCAATTATGTCGCCTGTAGTGCAGTTTACTGTAAAATTAAACTTGCAGTCCAGCTCATTGAACCGCTCATTTTAATTAACAGAAACATCATTGGGGTTTTCTGTCCGGATAAATATCCGATATATTGCAGTCCGTAGTCTTTAGTTGAACTCAACTCACTGTGCCCAAAAAACTATTTTCGTCTTTATTATTTTGGAATAAAACAGATAATAACGACAGTGTTACCTTGAAACACCGTTCTCAGAGTACACCGCCTTCTTGGAAGCATCTGGATCATTAAGATCATGCTCTCTTCGGTCGCATGGTTTTTGGTAGAGTTCTCGAAACTCTACAATCCTCTTCTCGAGCTCTTTTTTGTCTTTTTCCACTGCCTTCTCGAGTTGCAGACATAAACGCTCCTCGTGTAACTTTCTTTGGGTGTAAATTTCTTGCTCACGCTCTTCTTGCTCTTCCTTCTTCCTCTTCTCCAACTGCTGTTGTTGCCACGCCTCAACATCTACCTGTTTTTATAGTTGGGAGTTGCAGTTTAAATCGTATGTATTTTGCTACACAAGTTGTCGGAAAATCATTTCCAGGCTTGCCCCTGAATAAGCTTACTTACCCCAAAAAGACGAGTCTTCGGGTCAAAAATCCTCTTCTTCCTCTCTTCTTCAAATCTCCTCCTCCTCTGAATCCTGGCTTCCTCTTTTAAGTCTCTTTTTAGAAAATTCATTTTGCTGTCAAATAAGAAACATATGTAACTGTCCCCATGACAACGTAGATTTACTGCGTTCCCATGACGACCCATCGAATAGCAATTCGATGCAATCTTGGGACGCCTGCTACGTAACCAACTTCTGTAACTTTTTTAAAAGTTCGAGTTTGAAGCAAGGTGTCCCTGTGATGAGTCAGAGTGCTCGTAACAGGTGACCCTATTTGAAGATCAAAGGAGACAGAACCTGCCTTGGTCTAATTAGCTTGGTGGACATTCTCGTATGTTCCAACTCTACCTTTTTCGCTCTTGTTCGGTTAACCTTGTCCTTCCCAACAGAGGTTAGAATAAAGAATAAAACGCCTGGCTTGGGAAATAATTCATCTAAACTATAAAATACGTTTTCGAATGAATAAAATGTATAGGCGTAAAAGAGGACGTAAAGACAAAGACAACATAGTATGGTAGATTTTCATATCAGCAGCGGCCGTATCGCTAATCAACTGGAAATAACAGGAATGAGTGATCAGAGCTTGTTGCCCTTTGAAGATGCGCTTCTCGTCCACAACATAGCATCTCCAATTTTGAGAATCCTTATTGATTTTGTGAGCGCGCAACTCGCAAGTCTAACGAAAGCAAAATAAGCTTAGAAGCAAGCTGTCAGCAATCTGCAGCAGCGTATTTCCCATCTTCTTGCACATTTACCCTCTGAACTCAAAGTAATATAAGAAAATATTTTCCAGCAGTTGATATTCACAGCAAGTGCAGCCCATTCCAGATTCCTAATATTCTCCAGATTCATGGAAAATGTGAATGTTTAAATTTAGATGTAAATTTGCACAATTTTGAAAGGTTTCCTGTAGTATTTTGAGTAGCTGGTGCTTCATTTGGTTCGGGCCTCTGCCTTCTTCACCTCAGTTCTTCCCAATGGAGATTCAGCTAGCTGAGTAAGGAGAATTCTTGGCTACACGCAACAGGTAAAGTAAAATCCCATGCTTTCGTACTTCCCTCATAGAGATCCAGCTGTTGAGCTTGCTGTGATTTTATGTTCAAAATTAAGCAGATCACAAAACAGTCGTATTCTCAGCTAGAGGTATAGTAGAGTATCCAGCTAGCTTATGGTCTAGTCAGCTAGAGATTCTGTCCTTTAAGATTAGTTTACAACTGATAATTTTGGGTAATATAAGTACTTAGGTACATTCTCGCAGAACAGTTGGGAAGAAATTCGTGCGGTTTTTTACGATTTGTTGAGGAGTTCTTAAACTAGCTTATTCTTATTAAGTCCTTAAGTGGATGTGAGTAGTGCTGAGATACTTTGACTTCAGACCCCGGAGCATGCCCGGTACGATGGCCGAAGCCTGTATGCCTTGTGATGAACCTGACCTCAACACTTTTGAAAACAAATCCGGCCTCGCAGAAGACATGAAATTTTTGGCCAGCATGCCCGAACTTTGTGACGTCACTTTTCTGGTGGGGGACACCAGGGAGCCTGTGTGCGCTGTCAAAGCAGTCCTTGCTGCCAGAAGCAGGTTAGTATCTTTCAATTATGCTGTTTTTAAGAGGAATTTCCAGCGCCGCTGAGGTTAATTTTTACGGAATTCTTGCTCATAACGTTTCGAACCTTTCTTTCATATACCTTCAAAGCAGTGCCGGATCTATGGGGGTACAAGGCGGTCCCCCTGGACCGGGCGCCAAATTTGAAGGGGCGCCAAACGTGTCATTCACAAAATAAAATGTTATTTATATCAGTATATTAACCTTTGTCAGCCAACATGAAGAAAAGTTCCATCTAACATTTACTATATTGCTCGTACCCTATTATATTGTTAAAAGCCAGAAATTATGCCCAATTATTATGGCCGTCACTGAATTATTATTTCAAAGTGGGGGGGGGGGGGGGGGGGGGGGCGCCAAAATGATGAACTGGACCCGGCGCCAAATCTCCTAGATCCGGCACTGCTTCAAAGTATCCCGTGGTTCCATTGTTTTTCAAAATTGCTACTTATCTCTGATTGCTACAACGCCTGCATAGTCGTACATAGTATCTCTTAAGGCAAAAAACTAATGACAAGTGAACAACGCCAGTCTGACTGGTACCTAGAGATATTGGTACACTGAAATTAAAACCTCTCTGACTTTTTGACTACTGAATTCACAGGGTCTTCCAGAAAATGTTGTACCAGCAGCCAAGTCCCCAGAGGAAGAAGGACGCCCCGCAGAAGGAAAACAAACTAAGACTGTTTCTGAAAAGGAGTTCTGAGCCTCTTCTGAACTTGCAGACGGCTGCTCAGCAGGTAACCTTTCATTCTTCATCAAGCGCTATCTTGTGACCACATTAAGTGAAGCGTGATAGTCCCACACCTAGTGAATGATGTTTCCAACTCCCCCAGCAATTACTTGTCTACCTTGGCCGATCTGACCTGTAGATGCATATTTAGTTCCTTACGGAAGAATCTTTTTAGTTATTAAGTAAATTGTTAAACTGGTGTTACTTAGTAACCCAGTCTACCCCCTTGAAAGTAAGTAACCCAAGGGTTGAAAATGGTCCTTGTATTAACGCACCGTCAACTGTACCTGCGTAGGATGTCTCGATTGGAATTGGAGGAAAAAGAACAGTGTCAGTTTCGATGTTATATAAATTGCCGAGAATTGTTTTTGTACGGATTTTGTGGATGTTGTTAATGCTTTAGCGCTCTGGATACACTCAACAGCTGGCACCCATACAGGAGGTGGGTTTGGTTTGTTTTTGGGGTTTTCAGTCGGGATTTAACTTGTGAGTGCACGAACTTAACATTTTATGCCACACGTTTGAGCCCCTGAACCCTATTTTCGAAAGAAAGCCTTCGAACGCCATCAATTTCTGTCCAACTAAGGCTGCGTCTCACCATACTCGGTTAAGAGAAAAAAAAACAGATTTTCTCGGAAATTTAATATGGTAAACATGGGAGAAAATCTCCAGTTTTCTCTTAACAGGGTACGTATACACTGAGCAGTTGCTTTCCGTATCTACCTACACTAAAAAGAGAGCGATCTTTGGAAGTCAGCTGTTTAGCAGAGAGCCTGGTTGCTTTGTAACTGAAAATTTTCAAAGCTGGTATAGGTATACCTACTCATGTTTAACTCCTTTTATTTTTACCGTAACAAAGAGCTAAGTTGGATAGTAACTGACGGTTTGAGTTTGAGTATCTTGTAGGAAAAAAAACTGTCTCCTTCCTTTGACCTTCTGGCTTTGCTCTCGTATGATTTTATCGGGTCTCTCCCCCACTCCCCCTCCCCCCTTCCCTAGATCCATCAGCAAAAAACGGCATTGAAGAAAAGAGTGCATGCTCCCCCGACGAAGACCGGAGGCGATTGCGATCTCGAACAATGCAGAAGCTTTCAAAAATAATAATGCAGAAATAAAGGAAAACTCTCACAAAAGATATAGGAAACACAAAGGAAAGCTCTTAGGATTTTGGTTGTTGAAAGGGGTAAAGGGGAAGGGGTTGATCATTATTTCCTTCCCCCCCCCCCCCCCCCCCCCCCGTAGCTTCCTCCCAATTCTCGATCCGAGAGACTTGTGGGCTCATTCAAAAATTACCTTCTCAGATTTTCGTGAACGAAAGTTCAAGAAACAAACGTGCTTGTCTCACTCGTTAAATCCTAAAGTTGAAGTGCGTTTGAAAATTGTGGTTTGTAGGTCCTACAGGTGGTTTGAAAAGGGTTTCATAGATTTGAATGGTCTCAGTTACAACTATTTGAACGCACTTCATTGTGCCCTAAAAACTTGATAGGGGTATCGTAATTCTGGTGGTATGGTACCTATTGCATTGTGGTTACTTCGCACAGTAGAAGTCTGGTAGATGCGCACTGCTCCCGCTATTTTGCTCTTGCAGTTATTATATTTTAAAAATATCTCGTTTCCAAAACATGCTCCGTAAACCAATAAAAAGGCTTTTCCAAGCTTTCAAATTTTGATGGTTTTATACCTAGATAGTGAGGGCTCTCTGCTGCTCGTGTTAATCAAAATACGATTTGTTTTGGCAGATTTTTTATTGCTTGACTTATTTTCTCAGTCTCGAGTATTATTGTAACTGGTATTTCTTAACTCTTTCTTCACGAAGTTTAAAGTGGGTTTTTACGCTTTGCTGCACCGCAGTTAAAGTGTAGTTAAATCTCTCAAGTATCTTTGTCTTTTTTGAGTGACACCTCTGTAGTAACTATTCACTTTTATAGCATGTTTTCAATAGTAATAATTACTTAGGTAACTTACTTTCTACTTATCTACTCCAAACTTCTAGGTTATAACTTACTTACTATTCTAATTTCCCAAACTTTGTCTGATCTATCTCCGCGGTAGGTAGGGTAGGTAGGTGCGCGCGTTACGTAGAGTAGGTACTTAGGTGTTTACCTGGACTACCTTTACGTCTTGGTAGCTTTAGGTACCTAGTTGCATAGGGTGGTAACTCATTATTTGAAATAGGCAAGAAACGGAGTTTCATCCTTATTACATCTTGCCTTCTTACTGATTATTTCATACTTTTCTTGCCAACTTTTCAACTATTTATTTTTTTATTGGAAAGTAAAGAAAGGAGAATGTTAATTCCCTGGAATGCCTGTTTCAGCCTCAGGGAAACCAACATCACACTCTGATAATAGAAGAGTTCGAGCCTGATGTTTTCCGCCAGTTGATTGAGTACATCCATACCGGCTGCGTCACTTTGCAGCCCCGCACACTTCTTGGTAAGGACAACTAACTGGAGTTTATGCACCTAAAGAGATTTATTTTTTGTAAAAGGGTGAAAATGAGGTCCATGGACAAACAACCCTCTTGTCCAAGGTCCGTAAATGTAGAGGAGATGGTGGTAACCTGTAGCCTAGGGTTGGTCTCCTGCTTTTTATATCAGTTCATTTTTTGGGATGTTTTTTCAGGTGTGATGAACGCAGCTGACTACTATGGGCTGGATGAACTTAGGCGCGCGTGCGCAGGATTCGTGCAGTGTTGTATCAACGTGGACACCGTGTGTGCCTTGCTGGCTTCGGCAGAGCGCTACATTCAGTACAAATGTACCAAGTCACTTGTACAAAAGGTAAAAGGCACTAGTGCTTTACAAACCCAGGTAGCCCAACTAGTTGGACCGACGCTAAGAAATGGGGTAGTCAAGAGTGATTGATTCTCTCTTAGGTGATTTTACCTAAACGCCTCTCAACGGTGGTTTTCAGGTTTTGGAGTTCGTAGATGAACATGGAAACGAGGTGCTGAACCTGGGTTCGTTCACTCTGCTCCCCCAACACGTGGTCCGGCTGATTCTGGTCCGGGATGAACTCAGAGCTGATGAGTTCACCAAGTTTCAGGTATAAAGACAAAGTCCTAACCACACGGGAAACGTACTAAAAAGTGCAACGTATACTTCAAGTTTTAAGTACATCGAATCATGTCTCTTCGAGGAAATCGGATGATTCCTAAAATGAAGTTGTTAGGTACATCTTGGAAAATTCCAGTGCTTTGTGTTTTCTGCTGATCAGAGTGACGTTCATAGTTTCATAGTCTGAAATTGTGGTTGTTACTTCAGCGATCAGCAGTTTAACAAGTTTTTTCTTTATATTTAAGGCGGCCCTGATGTGGGGTAAAAAGTACTGCGACTCGAATCCAAACCCTTCCCTGAAGGAGGTGATCGGTAACTTCCTGGAGTACATACAGTTCCATAAGATTCCGGCCAACGTGCTGATGCGCGAGGTCCGTCCTCTCGGGCTGGTGCCCGACAACATCATCATGAACGCCCTAGCTTACCAGGTGACGTCATTCACTTTGCAGTCTCTTTCACGTAGTCACAACGTTTGTTTTCTGCGGGATGGCTGAAACACATGGCATAAAATCCATTATACCGTCCTCAGCCGTCCGTGGGTTGATAATGATACAGCGGATTACTCCCAAAGAGACTCACTGGAGTTTTTCCACACCATAGCCATGGTCACTCCCTGGAATATTGAAAGCAATTCATTCCCTGGAGTGTTTTTCTTTTTCAATAGTAAGTATATGCACCCTAGATAAACTTTGATGGGAACCTACAGCACTGAGGCGACTATTCTTGTGACACGTATGGGACGTACAGCTGACTACACTATTCTTGTAGGCAGACCCATCAAGTGTCGACCCCGGGAAGCTCTCCCCTACCAGCCGAGTGAGACGCTCGGGGCAAGGCCGCTCCATGTCGGTCCAGTCGTCGTTGGACCCGTACGGCTCCAACACCACGCTGAGCTCCAGCGGTTCCAGTGAAATGCTCAGCAGCTGCGACCAGGAACGGAAGCATTCCAGTAACTAGTGTTTAAGTTCCGTTGGCTACGGCAACAGGTTCAAAGAAAAAGATCATAGCTTTAGTAGCACAGGTAGCAGCAAAAACAAGAGTAGAAAATCTAGTTGTGAGGAACCAGTCAGTCGTAAGTCAAGCACAGATGATCAATCGTCTAAAAGTAAGAAAGAAAAAAGAAGCAAAAAACATGATGATAGTAAAAGAGATAAAAGTCCTTCTAGTGAAAAAAGTAAAAGTAGGAAAAATAGCGGTGAGGCTGAAAACATTGAGGTTACTTTTAAGAAGTGTCCTAGTTACAAGAATAGTTCACGCAAGTCTAGTGTAGAAGAAAATGAAAAGGATTCTATGAAAAGGAAAAGTTCTCCTATATCAAAGGAGAATCTTCTCTACGGAACTAGCAGCAGCTCCGAAAATGAGCACAAAAAGATTTCTCCGGACAGGAAGTCCAGCAGTGAAAAGTCTCCACTGCGGTCGCCTAAACATCTCCAAGAGGAAGAAGCCACGAAAGAAAAGAAGAAAATGTCTCCGTCTTCTAGAGATAAGAGAGTGAGTTTTGAATCGAAGGAAGAGAAGGAGAAGAAGGAAGAGACGGTGCCAGTGCCAGAGAAGGAACGCGAAGACTCGCTGCCCCCTCCTGACTTTGAGGAAAATTACCTCATTGCTCAGAGCGACATTCTACGCCAGGCAAGCATTGAATATGACAGACGTATGCAAGAACACAAGGAGATGCTGCTGCGAATGCGGGGAGACGAGCACTTCGACGAAAGCACCAGTCAGGAGTTTCCTGATTTTGAGACGTGGATGGAGGAACGTGAGAAAGAAGAGTCGCGAAAGTCTAGCATTGAAAAAGTAGAGGCCGAAGAGAAGAGGTCCGCTCAAGAAGGAACCAAGCCTTACTCTATAGCTAACCTTAGGGACGAAATTCTTATCGAAGTGAGCGTCGAGGGGAGCTTCGACAGTGTTGACAAACATAGCGAAGATGAACCTCAGCACCTCATCGTCCATGCTGACATAGAACCTGTGCCTGCTGACAACGACGACCAAACCCCTCAAAGCTCCCACACTATACCCTGTCCACAAGCAAACCAAGTTGCAATGACAAGTGAAGATGTAGCTAAGAAGTACGCCGACATTTACACGAGAATCCGAGAAATAGTAATGGTAGAGTATTTAAAACAAACTGAATCTTCCTTGAAGTCAGACGACATGAAAAGGGAACTGATGAAGCAAGACTCAATGAAGGAAATGAGGAGATGCTTAGAGAGGAGACTTATGAGGGACGGTGAACCAAACGTGGAAAGAAGGCGTCGCTCTGAGGAGAAAAGTCCTGTCACGGGAAAAAACCGGGCTGCCCGACAGCGCCGAAGCCTCAGCTTTGACGAAGAAATATTAATTTAAACAAACAGTGGCAACATTGTACAAACTAAAGTGGAACAAGCACACTGTTTTGAACCTTTCTTTGCCTTTCAATGAAAATATCTAAGTGTTTTAAGTGCAAATAAGTCACTTTTGGTGTTATCTAAGTGGCGTTATGTTGTTATTGAAAAACTTTGTTGTTGAACGTATAATCTCACAAACGATGTTGATCCTCTCATTTGATTCATGAGAATCTCCTCTGTTTGGATATCAAGGGAACATCCATCAATCCATCATAGACGAAGAATAAGTCATAAATCCAATAAATGACATCCGCGTGGGACTCAGTTGCGAAGAAATAATTAGAGGATAGAAATGGTGGAATCAACAATATCATTTGATTGATTATTTACTGTCGAAGAAAAAATACCCCTGGCTTCGAAGCCGACAATCATTTTTGCGTGTACAAATCATTAACGAAAAACCTATCACAATTCATCCGAGCTAATCGTAGGTAGGTCTTGATTCTGGAAGGGATCTCCGAGCTTTTCTTCTGCACTCGGCGGAAGCGCAGCAAATAACCTAGTAAATTGATTCAGTCTCTTCCGTGTCCCTCAAAAGAAAGAAGTGCGAATCCAGTATAGGTACGTAATGTCGATTCCGCATCAGCTGGAAATGGAAAGTGCCGAGGTTGAGGAAAACTGGAGAATTATCCTTTTTTAAGAGCGTGAGAGGTACGCTGCTGTAGGCTCATATGTAAAGTTGGTAGGTACTTATGGGTTACACATCTTGAAGAGTAGGTACAGATACATATATCGTACGTATGGTATTGAATCGAAACCACTGACTTGCCAAGCTCGCTCATCTTAGTTGAAATGACTGGAACCATAGCTCTGTCTAAATAAATTTTTAATTGTGATTTTGTATAAAATGGAATCTAATAGATAACGTTAACGAATTGTGTCAATTGCAGGCAATTGAAGCAGTTACTGTAAATCTTAGCATTATTTCGGACACCAATGCGTATAATATATTGTATTGTTTCTCATTGTTATTTTCGTATAAGAATTAGTATGAAAAAGTGCGTTCAGAAAAAAATCATTGATAGCTTGTGGCTTTAAATAATAACTGTTCAGGTAGGTAAAAACTGAGAAACAACAACGCATGAGAATTTATAAAAGTGACGCTCAATGCTTCAGATACGGGTAAGTAGTAAAATTTCGTGACCTTAAAACAAAATTAAATGCCACTATTGGGAGAGTTACCTTGATCTGAGGTCAGGCTACCTCAGTAAAAGGCTCCAAATTCTGATAAATTCTGATGTCTGATAATTTTCAAAATTTGAAATGTCAGTGCGATAAAAGGAACAATAAAACGTAAAGACACTGCCTTTTACTCGATTGATCTTTGTCTGACTTACGACCAAACTTGAACTTTTCAACTCTTCTGGTCCCAAATGTGTTTTTTTTTAATCAGTTTCATTTTGAACGACTGGCGTTGTAAGGATGGAACAGCAGGTACCTACATACCTATACCTGCACATTGCACCTATATAAAGTGGAAAAACTTGAGCCAGTGGGTTAACTAAGGTGCCGTGGGAAAGTCGGTAGACTAGCTGAATTTGACTTGAGTTTTCAAGACCTCCAACCTTCAAACCATTTATCACTTATCCCAGAAATGAGTTGCATGCACTCCCTCTCACATCGCAACGTTATATAGAATACAGAAATGAATTGAGCTAAAACTTCCATTTCAATCTGACACGTTTCAATCACTGTCTATCTCGTGATTCCTCTGAGAAAAGTAGAAGACTCCGACTAGGGCACCAAACCTGAACACCTCCAGTAGTTATCTGAGATTGATCTTGGCTCCCTTGGACATAGTTCACGCGTGTTCTCATGCAGGACCCTTCAACCTTGCTGAAAAGAGCACATCATGAAATGGCGAGCTATATCTAGGCCTGCACATGAGCGTATAGCCAGACACTCGGGGAGAGGGCCAAAAACGGTCACATTGACGGGAAGCAAAAGATGACCAACACGTTACTTGTGATCCATAATTTTTGACACTACTGCTAGGGTCTTAATTCAGCGTAGACTTGTAATTCTTACTAAGTATTACTTTGCCCCGCTCCTTCGGTACCTGGACGCCGATGGGGCCAACCGTAAGTGCGTGATGCTTCGGTTTGGCTGACCCATGGTAATAGACAGAGACCTGACGGGCCTGCCAGTGATGGACGCATTAATTAAGGCCCGGACAGGTGTATTTAACACTCGATACACTACTCGCCATTCTCAACCTATCCTCACTCACTACTGTTCATTCAAAACTTTTCATTGCGAAGTCTCGTCTCAGTCGAATCGCTAGCGAGTGTTGCCAAATGGTCAGGGGCCATAATTGCACCTATTTCAAAATATTGCAGACTTTATGAAAATTTCGCCTTATCTAGTTAGGTCCCAGAATTTTCCGTAATATTCGAGGCATAGATCGTTTGTTTTGAAGGTGGTATGACTGGGACTGCTGATTAGTTGGTTACAGGTATGTGGTATGTGCGCATCCTTACAACGTGACGTCGCGAGAGATGTCGGTTCTTGCCGCAGATGTTTCTAGTCAGTTGAAGGAAATCTGTGGTTTCGTCACCTATAAGTGTTCATTGAATGCCACCCACAGTACAGACAGTAGATACTGATGTTCGAAGTCATTATGCTGTTGGTGCTCTTACGCAAGATCCTACAACCTGACATTTAGTGAGGCTAATATAATTTTAGTTGTGTGAAAAAGCTAAATTTTCTTCCGTATTATAACAAAGCCTACGCCAACTGAACAAAGGATAATTTTAATTTTTCTATGTACCTACTGTAACCAACGGTAACGTTGTATTTAGAAATAATTACTGTTTCCTCCTGACTCTGTAGCTACCTTTGTCTCCTGCCTGCTTCCCAAGTGTTACCCAAGTGTTAGTCACATCATCCAAGCTGATTTCCTATTTTTGTATCGCTGTTTTGTAATGTTATTGGAAACTTTAAAAATATCTAAAGACTTTTCATGGATATCACCGGAATTTTTTAGTGCATGTGAGTTAATTTTTCTATTCGCATACCAGGTACGTAGTGTACCTTTTGAGGAGTTTAACTGAGGTACCTACCTATCCTATGCCGATACCGATAAGTAATGGAAGTTATAACTCTTTATCGATTGGTAGGAAGATTCCGGTGACATTCATTTGAAGAAAATGTTGATCGTGGCAGTTCATGTAATGTTGAATGTTTCAGTCTTTATGTGAAATTTGTGAACGATTACTGTCATTCATTGTTGGTCATAAATACACGGAATGATGCCTAGGAGTCGTCTCAGCCATTTTTCTGGACCTCAGGAACCTTATTGTTTAGGCTCACAGTGTGAGAGACAACTGTGTCAAAGATATAGGTATCGCATGGATCTGATCACGTTCTTTAAATAAGTCGGTTTTTACTTTCCCGTGATCTTCTAAGGTTTCAGGAATTAATATTGCTAAGTTTTCATTGTAACATTATTGTATTACTGAAACGGTCCAGCTTCTGAGCCTAAAGTCTTACCTACTTAAAAAATGAAGAAATCCCAGGTTGAAAAAATGCCTTCTCCAGTCGGAAGGTAGGTAAATTGATATAGGTTTGTTGTATACGGTAGGTACAGGTGAGGTGACCCATTGTATCTCACAGTTCCACCTTCTTTGATCCAACTTGAAAGCTTGAGCAAAAGGAACATCTGGAACAAGAAAATTATTCATCAAGCTCAAGTTTTACCTATGACCCGATCGTATTGGACTTTTGGACCGTTTGTTTTCTTTTCCAGTGAAGGAGAATAGTTTCGGACAATGATGTCTTATATCTTTATCTGTACTTTCAGAAAAGGTGATAAGAACCAACCTGCCTACTACCTATAATGAGTAGGTAATTTATAAAATACTCACTGGGCACGCAATGTTCAAATTCAGTCTTTTGGCAGTCCATGGAGGTCACTAGCGCATTCCAGGACTGATCTGGAGAAAAAGACAGAATGGACCTTAACACGATGTTTTAGGTATGCCTTCGATATAAAAAAATGTATTGTCGAAGGAACCAAGTAGTGGCCACTTTGAAGGGAGGTGTTCCTGAAAAAGTTCCCCTTCAGTACCAGTGCAGTGTAGCCCAAGCCACCCCGAGCTCTTTCAAAGGTGGGTGGTGGGAACCACCTGGCGGCCATTTTGGCCGTTAATTCGTTCCTTCGACAATAGTGTCCTTTGTATTCTCCTGTGGTAGGCCAACTGCCGGTTAGCATGCAGTATCGGAGACACCGCCCAGAGGCACTAATGCTAATGTTCATTTCTCGGTGTATACTACTCTTCGTCCATATAATAAAGTAAGCGAACCGTTTGTCAGTTGCCAGTGCTACTGGGCCGACTGTTGGATGCAGGTACAGGGGTGGGTGCAGGGGTAGGCGTCCCCGCAGGGGTGTGGCAGTGAACACAGTGCAGGCATATGGAGCAGTGGCCGAGACGCCTCGCCAGGCACGCCCTCAGTTTTAGTGCCGGACCAAGCTTCATACCCAAGGAGTTTGTCAGGTGCTCTTCAGTCAGGAGGGGAAGCGAAGATCCGTCAATCCTCTCGTCCCGGAAATTCTGAAAACAAACAAAAATTCAGTTTCAAACGAATGCTAATTTTCAATGTTTTTTTAATGTGTCAAAACTTTCCCGTATAAGTACTTCGTATACGGGAAAGCAAACAGGATCTAAACGTAGGGCGCAGCCGTGATTTCCCAAATACGAACCACGCACACCACACAAAAAACCATGCTTAATTACTTCGATTTCCATTGATTTCTTTCGTTATAATAAGAATAAAAAATAAATAAATCGTGTCTGAAGGTGAATGGTAGCCAGGAGCAGCGAAGCTGACCTCTACCTTCGCTCACCGATGCTTAGCCTACGGTGAATTCAAAGGCAGGTTGACTTCTGTGAGATCACAGATCAACAGGTCCTAGGACCCACAATGGAGTCTAAAAAGACCGCATTCCAGGTACGGTTGTACAGGTACCGGGCGGGTCTTTTCAGGTGCTGCGATTAGTATGTAAGGAGAGCGATTTAAATTAATGTAGGCACTATGATTTTGTTCACGGGACGCCGTTTCAAATAACGTGGCTCACGGCGGAGCAGTCGTGTTTTTTATATCAAGACAATTTTGAACCTGTAAATTAGAAGAAAATCGCGTTGCATTGTAGCGCACTTTTATGGGCACGCCATAATGTAGATATTTTTATTTTCGCGCAAAGGGTCTTATAGAGTCTCCAGTTAGGTAACAAGCTCGGATTCGCGTTCCGAGAGTTGTAGGTTCGAAGCCCGGCATAGGCAGTAAACAGCCCTCTTGTGCATGGCGTGAATTGCATGCACGTATAGTCGGCTCCCAAAAAGGAGACCAAAATGGCAGATGGCAGTGGAGGGGTGGGTACCCCCTCTACGTGGCACCAGTACCTATGAGGCTGAGCTGCGAGCCACAGTAAGCATCGGCTATAAATAGATTTTGCCTGTATATCGTGTGACATAGCTCCTTTTCGGGAGCCGACTATATCAGACTTTTGACCTTTGCTTATTTGGCTTCACCCAGCCCCTCCTCGGCTTCCGCCAAACATCCGCTGGAAGTCCGCAGCGAGGTCCCCACACACAGGTGGGGTATGAAGTAATTTTTAAAATATCGATCCCCCTCCCATTTTCGATGATGCCCTGCTCCCAAGGAAAATTCAGCGGGCCCACATCAATATACAGTCTCTACAGTCTCACTAGATCCATAGTGTTGATACAGCACGTTCCCTATATCTCCCAAACCAGAGTTTTCCCAGACATGCTGCGCCTCTAGCACACAGACTCACCCATTTCATTAAAAAACACTTTTCTGGGGTCCCAACCGCATCAGATCCGCTTACAATGATTTTTTCCTTGACCCCAGAAGTAATTTCTTGTACACACTTCCTACACGAGAAAGGAAAAGGAGAGGTTAAATTTGGAAGAACGAGAAAATACAGAGCAGGTACATATCAAACTGTAAAAAGGCCATCCTTATCTACCAAATATTTCACCAAAGAGGGATGTTAGGCTGAATGAGGTAGAAAACAAATAAATACCTACAACTCCTATTCCTACCTATACGAGGGGGTAACCACTCCAGAGATTCCTTAAGATTCCCTGAGATCCCATAAAGATTTCCAAAGATTCCCAACTATATTCATAGAAAGATGAACCCCGAAGGGATAACCACTCCAAAAAAAAATCCAAGATTCCCTGAGATTTCATAAAGATTTCCAATGATTCCCAACGAGATTCCTGGAGTGGTTAACCCCTCGCCTACCTACCTACCTGCGACTAACTACTCACCAAAACTAATTGCTAACGAACATTTTGTTTTCAGATCATTCGCTCTTCACTCCTGTGTCACATCCAAGCGTGCCAATAAGGCTCTTAAGAGAGGAGTCAAACTGGATCCACTGTACAATATTTTGAAAATACGAAAGTTCCATCTTCTGCATGCTGCCTTGTCAAGAAGAGAAAATAATTTAACTAACTGTACTAACTGTAGCAGTGAGCCACAAATCGTACGCGGTACCCGTGGTACCCGACGCCTCTGCCTATAGAGATAAATCTCATAAGGTTCAGAACGTCACGCTAAGTCTGCAGCAGCCAGAGGTCGTCATTAAAACGTTCATACAAATCGCTAACACCGCCCGATACATCCTCGGCGTGACTTCACTTCAATTATGTTTATTATCATGTTCGATACAAAAATGGCAACATAGTCAACCACAATGGTGTGTTGTGATGGGTCTAACATACTACCTACTTATCTGAGCGAAAGATGTTGCGTGGGGTGTATAGGTAATATCACTGTCCCATCGCAAGTGGCCACATAAAGATTATTATCATCGTCATAATTGTGACAAGTTATGTTAATTTGTGTAAAATATTCAGTTTTGAAAAGATAAGTTTGAATGACACCGCAGCGTTCATTATCTTGTTTTATGAGACTATCAATATAGATAGGTATGTACCTTACATCAACCTGAACGATAATACGAGTAGTTAGTTGCATGGAGCGTGCATCTGCCTAATTAATTTGTCTGCATTTACTCTACCTACATCAAAACTGGAAGCCCTATACTCCAGGGAGGAGAGAGAACTCGAAAGGACCTGGGCATGTAAACTGCCACTGAGGCAGATAAAATAAATAAAAAGCACTGAAAGTTACTTCGCTGCTAATGCTAACCTGCACATCCTACCAAGGTATTTAAAAATACAATCTCAAATAATTCAACAGATCGACCACAGGATCAGGTGTAACCCACTGCAACGTACAAGATATCCACTACATCAGGTACAGGTATAAGTACACCAGTTTCAAATAAACCACCGCCACGAAATTGGCTGAAATGGTTGAATGTTTGTTCACGGATTGAGAGCAAGGCTTGTAGGTATGTAGTTACGGCATGCGCCATGGTAATGCCTGTGTAATTTCCAACAGCTTCAGGCAGAGGACGTGTAAGCCCCCAATTTGATCCAAAGTCAAGCACCCAATTTCAGACTGATTCAATATTAGGTGTTCCAACGAGATGTGCATTCCTCGAGGTCATATCCGTGTTTGATTTTTGGATGCGCTTTGGTGGAGAGGGGAGAGAAATGAGAGTTCAAAAGGAACGCAAGTTGGGGCTTTGGACCAACTTATATAGAAGAGCTCCGAAATGGTCATGCAGTAGTACCGAGGGGTTAACCACTCGTTGGGAATCATTGGAAATCTTTATGAAATCTCAGGGAATCTTGGAATTTTTTGGAGTGGTTACCCCTTCGGGGTTCATCTTTCTATGAATATCGTTGACAATATTTGGAAATCTTTATGGAATCTCTGGAGTGGTTACCCCCTCGAGTAGTACAGTGGACTGCTGAGTGGTCTTGTGGTCGAATTTGTATCACCTGCCTTCGGCCAAACTGATTCTCATTTAGCTCTGATGGATGTGGCTGTACCTACGTACAAGCGAATAAGCGTTTTCCTTCAAGTATGCCTACCTGTAGTATACTTATATAGGTATTCTCGCTGAGTGTTCAGAAGAGTGTGAAGGTCCAAACCGAGGGGGTACCCAATCCAGAGATTCCTTGAGATTCCATGCATAAAGATTTCCAAAGATTCCAAACTATATTCATAGAAAGATGAACCCCGAGGGCGTAACCTCATCAAAAAATTCCAAGATTCCCTGAGATTTCATAAAGATTTCCAACGAGATTCCCAACGAGTGGTTAACCCCTCGGTCCAAACGAGGGAAAGTTAAAGGAAGAGACAACATGTGCCCGTCCTCTCTCTGTTATCTGACGCCTTATCTCTTCCAGAAGGGTTGTCAGTGATTCCTCCTCCAAAACCAGCGGCAAGGACGGTGTGACAGGTGAACAGAATGGTGAACCTATAAGGTGAGCTGAATATGAACCTGCGGAGGTGAGCCGAGGTGAAGGTTCCCGAGCAAGCTGGCGGGGGCAAGGCCCTGACCTGGGGCCTGTCTGCCCCGCCTAGCTGCCAAGAAGTCCCCCCCTCCGACGCCAATGCTCCGGGGGCCCTGGCTTCTTGCTATGAACCCGGCCACATACCTGGCTGTTAGAAATCAGAGCAGGTCCAGGTCGCGGCTGGAACGGGCTATTTTCTATCCGATCTTAATTACGACTTATCAGGTTTTATTATTTTTGCTTCTTCATTGAATAAAGAGCTGCCCAATCAGGTTTTGGGGGAAGAAGTTTGGCAAGGGGCATGGTTCTCATCAAAATATCCGGTATTTGTAATAGGTACATTATATAGCAGGTATTTCCGAAGCTGTTCATTCACAGATCAAATTTACTTCTTCCCTCCACATACTACAAACTATACAAACCAGCCAACAGGGACATTCAGGTATAATGCATTTCAGTCCCGTATCCAGAAAGCGGTCATGGGGGGGGGGGGGGGGGGGGTTAGTGTCAAGGGGGGGGGGTTTAGCCTGTATTTTTTTTGCTTCACGTTGGCATTACCATGTTAATTTTCAATTCATGGGGGGGGGGGGGGTTAACCCCCTAAAACCGCCCCCCCCTCAGTGAATACGCGCGGCTATGATGCATTTTCCCAACCATGCAGCGTATAAGAGATTAAACTACGGTTAGGAAATTTCTGATTTTACCATGAAAAAAAAAAGTGAAGTTCAGAAGCCCACAAGAATTTGGCGCAGACATGCAGCTTTGCACTCTATAGGCAATGTTGGCGCCAGGAGGATGGATGTGTTTAACAACAGTTGAATGAAATTATTTACGAGTTAAATTCATGAAGATATTATTATGGACTTCCGTGCATGCATGCAGTAAATGAAGGCATTTTTCTTGAAGCAGCGAAGCCATCAGTCCGGCGCTTGCGATGCATGCAAACCATTCACAAAATCTAACAGGGCCAGGCTAGTGAGTAAAGAAAGACATATAGGGACGTATTCATAGTCTACTAGGTAGGTAAGTTTTTTAAGCGCCCAGTTGGGCATAACAGTGAACACTCAGCTGTATAATGCGGGTCACAACCGTTCATAACCATAATACTTCCCTATAACTCTTGCATGCCTGTACATAGGGTTTAAAAACCTTATATACCTACCTATACTCTATATAGGTAGGTATATAACCAAATAGGCGCAGTCAGGATACAGAAGGAAGTGCGGGCTAATTATAAGAATATTTCATAAATAAAAACCCGATAACAATCAGCAGAGCAAGACGGAGAGCCGCACTTATTAATTAGCTGCCTCGTAGACATTATTATGAATGGTTGCTATGCTTTGGGTTCAGTGAGCGCTCAGGAGAAAACCAAAGAAACCAAACTGAGTAGGTAATGTGCGATTTTCCGAGGGTTGTGAATTCTAGGGGGTTTCTCTTTTGAATGTACAGTTATACGATTCAAAAATGGCGTCCGATTACTTCAACCAGACAAAGCTCTAGGCCTTCAGGAGGGCATAATGTTGACTATTCATTGTGATTCTGCGTCTTATGTGAGACTACACTTCACATTAGAACAAATCTTGCGCCTTTTCGGTCAAAGAGAGGACCGAATATAAACCAAAGCGATATATAGCGTAGAGGCACTAACCAGTAGCAAATGGAAAGAGAAATTCAGACTGTCAAAAGTTTTTCTGTACTTATTTCCGTTTTAGAACTTACAACAGTCACAATACCAAAGGTGAGATGGGACATGGGACTGCAGAAAGACCATGTAGGTAAATCATTCTTCAATAAGTAAGCGCTTACGAAGTTGCTGAGAGCCGCGAATTTATATTAATAATTGTTCTACTATTTTTTTTTGGTTTTAGAAATTTGTTCACTCCAGTTCAGCACCGAATGAATAGTGACTCCATCAAGGTACAGAAAGGATTATGATTACTCTACAAAAATTGCAAACCGGTATAAAGTAGAGTTGACCTTCCAACAGGTTAGCCTGTGGCCCCGAGCACCGAACCCTGCTCCCAGCTTTGCATGTGACATAAAATATGCTTGCAAATTAGATACTTCAAAATTAATAGTGATGCAAAACTGAGGCGATCGAGAGCATTGATGGTATCCATAAAAACTGTATCACAACATTGAAGATCCTAAAAAAGACCTAGACCCTCCATAAGAAGAGTAAGAAACAAGGTAGATCCTTAGGATCCACTTGAAAACCCTGAAGAAGATTAGCAAGTTGCTTCGCTAAAAATGCGCGCAACTAACCATACTGCAATTTAGTTAATTGGCGGGTACCAAAAAGTGGCAGCAGACCAGGCATCGCGTGTCGTGCCTCCAGCCTTTTAGGTCGCCGGGCCTTAACAGGAGGCTCCAACCTTCATACACCTCTACAGCCACTCTCTTCAGAACAGGGGGTCATGTCACGTCAATGCTCAGTGCCAAAGCATATGCAAACACCTCTGTACATGTACAAAATATAGGTTAGCAGAGGGTTGGGGGGGACAAGCCCAGCAACTAGACCGTTTTCAAGAACTATCCATTGTGCTCAGCTGGCAGCACTACCAAATACCAGCTCCCCAGCCATCGAGTAGACGATGGGGACCTACAGTTTTAGGTGGGTTCCGAACCACCACAGCCTCGATATACATTTCACTTGACATGCTGAACATATCAGAGGTGAATGCCGAGCAGAAAAACTTTCAGAGTTGAGGGATCATTAACATCGGAGTAAGTAAACAACTATTATTAAGAAGTGGATGCACTCAGGTTTAGAAAGTCAAGTCAGGAAAGTTTAGGTAGGTAGATACCAAAAGCCTCAGGATGCTACGCAAACAGCAATCAAAACAAAATTTCCAAGCATATATGTATTAATAGGTACGCGGCCTATTTGAATTGCGATTCCATACAGGCCGGCGGCGAGTGGAAGGGTTTCGCCCAAAAATAAAATAAGAAATGACCGAAAAAGGGCTGAACCAGATAAAAAGGCAAGAACAGCAATTTCGCCCCTGAGAGGGACACGGCCCCGATTACAATACAAAAACCTGAGGTGACCCGAGGCCAATCGGGCTGCCACCTACGCTTACCGTACGGAAGGATCAGGTCGCTATGGGGCCCCTTCCAGATTGGGGCCCAAACCTAAGAAGGCCGCTCTGCCCCATGTCGCCTTGCTCGCATTCCCGGCTTTGAGGGCCCTGCGTTTTTTATGCAGCCCATTGTTATCAAAATAGTTGATTATCATAAAATGTAGTATGGAAGCACGGAGCAAGTGTAATTAAAGGATTCGACTTGCGGCTTCTTCGGGTGCCCTTCTTTGTCTCGAGGTGACCTCTGGGTCCTGGTCCCACCGCACCACCAGCTCCACTAACACCAGCTGCAAGTCAGTCCAAGGTGCCTCCAGTGGCCCTACCTGGACGTGTCGTCAGCTCAAATTACTACTTTCTCACCGAGGGGGTAACCACTCAAGAGATTCCTTGAGATTACATAAAGATTTCCGAAGATTCCCAACAATTTTCATAGAAAGATGAACCCCGAAGGTGTAACCACTCCAAAAAAAATTCCAAGGTTCCCTGAGATTTCATAAAGATTTCCGATGATTCCCAACGAGATTCCCAACGAGTGGTTAACTCCTCGTTTCACACATTCTTTACATCTACATTAAAAAAGCTTCACAGGTTTTCAGCCATTTTCAGTCGGAATGACACAGACATGTTTCACAGGTGAGAAGTTAGTTGGCGGCAAATAGTTACACTCTACAGCTGGAATATGTCCAGAAAAACAGAGAGAGACGAAAGAGCGGATGCCAAATTAGGTGATTATGGAGAGGACTCAGTAGACGATCGTACAGTTGAATCTAGCAAGTTGTCCACGAAAAGTCATTTCTTATACGATTATGGAACTCGCAGTAGTCTCACTATAAGGCCAATTGACTTTCTCGCACTTAGTAAGTCAATAACAGAAGTTCAATTTGCTACACTAAGAAGACGTAAGAAATGACCAACAATGGATGGACGATGGATTTGACTTCATTTTTTGGATACTAGGTATCGATACCTGTGTGCTGAGCTCTCTAAAAATTGATTCCTAATATTTTCTTCGAGGGGGTAACCACTCCAGAGATTGAGATTGTATGAAGATTTCCAAAGTTTTCCTGAAACTCTCAACGAGATTCATGGAAAGATGCACCCCGAAGGGTTATCTACTCCAGAAATTTCCAAGATTCCCTGAGATTTCATAAAGATTTCAAATGATTGCCTGAGATTTCCAACGAGATTCCTGCAGGTGTATTCCCTTTCTCGAACGCCAGCAAACCCACCCAACTAACAACTTCAAAATTTATTGAAAGAAGATAAGGCACGCCATGATGCAATATACGGAGAACAGTTCTTCTTATAATAAATTTTGAAGGTGTTAGTTGGGTGGGTTTGCTGGCGTTCGAGAAAGGGAATACACCTCCTGGAGTGGTTAAGCCCTCGATTTTCTTGCAGCTACTGCCATGTATTCTCTTTCAACATTGTAAAATACGCAATTCTTAAGTTTTACGAGTCCACCATGCCCTCTAAATTATGTAATATGAAAACAAACGGTGAGAATATACAGAAACGAACCAGATCGTAAAACCCACGACTGAAATCAATGATAGTACTGCTATGAAAGGAGATAATAAAAGATAGGACAGAAGTCAAAGGTGCGTGCATGTGTGTAGGGTGGTGCATATGGTTTGGACAGTAGGTACTTGTAAATAGCTAGGTACTTGGAACAGGTACAATAAAGCGAGCATGCATGCACAGCCTGCCGGACGGGCTAAGAGTTAGTCCTGCTATTAGCTATGGTAATGGGGACCTTAGGCTGGGCAACTTGTCGAGGTGAAGAGGTCAAAATGTAGTTCGTCGGAGAATCGGCGCATCCCTGGGGGGGAACAATCAGAGGCGGAGTAACACTTAGGTGCAAATCATGAGAAAAACAGCCAATTTCACTGCCCATTTCATTCCCGAGTACTGCTGATTAATTGCTACAAGAAATGCATACATCCTATAGGGAAACACACAGTTATCAAAATAAATAAATAAACAAAAAAATGCAGGAAGTCGAGGGGTTAACCACTCTTATCTCGTTGGGAATCTCGTTGGGAATCATTGGAAATCTTTATGAAATCTCAGGGAATTTCGGAATTTTTTTTGGAGTGGTTACCTACCCTTTCGGGGTTCATCTTTCTATGAATATCGTTGGGGATCTTTGGAAATCTTTATGGAATCTCAAGGAATCTCTTGAGTGGTTACCGCAGGAAGGTGTAATGTAGATAATGTATAAAATAACACCTGCTGTACCTAATTCTGAATTCCCCCTTGAGAGAGAATGTTTTGTAATGGGAAAATTCGGAAACACAGCTACTGTAGTCCGTATACCGAAAAGAATAAATCTCTCGAATTGGCCACGCGAGACCCTCAACTTTCTAAAAAGACCTCGGACTTAGCGCCCGGGACACGTGCTTCCAGGTTTTCGCAGAATTCTAGAGGACTCGTCTAAGCACTTGATGTCTTGATTGCCAGGCTTTTCCGCGCTATTATATTAATTCTCATTCCCTTTGAACTTTATTTCTGATCATAAATCATAAGAACTACTACAGAAAATGTCTAGAAAAAAGTAGAAATCTACCTTAGAAAAAAGAAGAAACCCTTCGAGAAAGAATGAAATACCTGTCTACCCATGTGTAATGTGTAGGTACCTTAACTGTACCTTTAGGAGAATCTTGAATTTTTTTCTTAGACTTTCAGCTTTTTGGGGAAAATAATAATAAATTCCCGGCCTCCAACAAAACAGCAATGTTTGGAATAAAGCAGGTATACGACAGAGGACAGGGGTCGTCCTGTTATAAGGTACATATACATATATTTTATTGCAGTTTTCGAGTCAGTTACCTGCGAGGTTACCTGGACAGATATGCGATGACTCCTAAGTAATATTGGTTATTTTCTCACATTTTTGGAATGAAGACCTTAAACTTCAAGGTATCGGGTACCTACCTTACACCTATACATTCAGCCAACAGCAATTGCGCCACGTGGACCACGCAGAAACGTAGGTACCTACCATTACCCAATGAGCATTAGGTAAAACAAATATGGAAAGAAAAGTGTACAGCTGTACCTGTAGGTACGCTAGCAGGAGCAGCCTATGATTATACCAACTGAGAGCTGCATTACCGCTAAGCCATGTCAATCAAGGTATGGCTCAGTTTTCATCTAAATTGCTCTGAAATCGAGAAGGTATTATTTATGGAACAGCTAATGGTTGCTCCAGGGAGGCAAGGGCCATAAATATTAGAGGATGTCTTGTTTGAAAGCGCAGTGGGGTCTCATGATGACGTCACATCACGATCAACATCAAGAACCCTTTGGGCCTCCAAGCCCTCACGCACTCCGATTAGCCAGCATGGTTAGATGTGGTCAGGAGACCCTTGTTCAATGAAAACAGAGCAACTTGTATAATCTACAGACCTTGCTATAGGTATGTAGGTGCATCAGGTACGTTCGGGGTTATAGGCTGACCTCTGGTCACTTTGATGTCACGTTTCTATGCGATGCTTGCGCACTTCAGACATTGGTCGAAGCGAGTTTACACGGAGGTAGGATTCCGCACGACGTGTGCCGGAAATAACATGTTCCACATCTGTGCGAAATTGGAGAAATTGGGTTTATGGTGAAATCGTAAACCTTCCTGTCTAGAAAAAAAAAACCCCAGATTTTCCGGTGAAACAAAAACGCCAAACGTACAGAAAGCTCACTCATCCTCGTATCTCATAAAGGCCCAAATATTCTTTGCTTACATTAATAGGTCAAAATGTAAAAAAAGAACTAGCAAGCACGTCTCGAAAGGAAAACACTAGAAAGTGATTGAAAACATCGTCAAAGCACAGTATTCGTATTGATTATCTTGAGAACCTCTAGGAATGTCAGCACTCCAGGGATCTAATACGAGAGATAACCTTTGGCCGCACTGGAGATGTGGCAGCTCTTATTAGCACGAGAGCACCGGATGCTGGGCAGTGCCTAGCTGTTCCAGGTTTCCAGGCAGTGTTGCCGGCTCGAAAACTAGAAGGGTGTGGCCGATCTCGAATGCTATAGCTACAAGCTATGTTCTTTTTTACTTTACCTGTATACGGAGTATACGTAAGGTAAAGTATTGTATTCGTGCGGGCCAATTTTCGGCAAACCTCAACTTTGAACCGTCATTGCTCCCAGACCTCAAAAGCGATTGGAACTTGCATATACATTTCGGAAACGTCCATGCCTTCGGAATATGAAAACCAACTCACTTTTGTCATCCGACGAAAAGTTTGCCCCCAGGAATTTTTAGAAGAGGTCAGGTACGCCGTGTCAGTACGTATGTATGTATGTATGTAGCTATGTATGTATGTAGCTATGTATGTATGTAGCTATGTATGTGGCATTGACCTGGACGGCACACTTTTCAACCGATTTTCTTCAAAATCGGTAGTGACCTTTCTAAAATTGGAAGAAATAAAAATCCAGAAGCCCAGTTTCCCCCCTTTAAAATTAAGGGGGGTTACCCCCCTAAAACACCCCCAAAAAGTAGAAAAAAAATATTTGCTCAAAATCGGCTCTAACGATTTCGATCAAATTTTAGACAATTATAGAACAAATAATTACGAATCCAATGATACCACCCACTACCCCCGCATAACTCCCTGGCCGCTAAAAAAGGGGGGGAAGTCCCCCCTGGACCTGTAAAAGGGCGAAATCAGTGGATTCAGTTTTTTGTGGTATATGAGTAGTTCTGGATATGACACGTGACAACGGCCATACTCGTCACAAATGGTATATGGCTTATTTCGAGCCTCCCCCCCCCCCCCCCAGGGGGGGGGGGCAATTTTGAGTGACTTTTGAAGTGCGGCTTATGGGGTCTCAAACTGTTCGGGCGAACGTTGTGAAGCAAGTTTTTGTATCAAAAAGTTTTTCTGAACGTATCCAAGCACCCCACCCCCTAAGGGGGGTAGATTTGAGTGGTTTGCGAAATATGGGTTGTGGGGGCTCAAAATGATCGGGAGATCGTTCTGAGGCAATTTATATGGTCAAAATGATTTTTCGCCGCACCCCCCCCCCCCCCCCCCCTATGGGGGGAGTTTTGGATACTTTCCAAAGTACATTGTATGGGGTATCAAAATGCTCAGGGAAACGTTCTGAGACAATTTATTTTGTCGAAACGTTTTTCCGAGCTTCCCCATCCACCCCACCTCCTTTTAGGGGGTAGTTTTGTGTGGTTGCCGAAGTATGTCGTGTGGGGTCTCTAAGTACTCGGGAGAACATTCTGGGACCATTCCTTTCGTCAAAAAGTTTTTCCGTCTTTAATCATTTAACCAAGGGTTTATTTCTAGGAATCACGCAAATAAGCAGGTAAAGTTTTGTCCGACCGTGTCGTACCGCTTGTTATCCTGGTTCGCGAGGTGAGGCAACTAGGTATCCTGACACCTGACATGAGCTCGTGCACTGCTCGGAAGCAAAGGTGAACCCAGGTGGCCAGTGGCTGGTCAATCTTACCAGTCAGCCCACCATGCTCTTAACCTGACATGCCTTTAATCAGTGCTATCATTGGTAGGGAGGGACCTATTCAGTTGATTTTAATTGAAATAAAACCCCGAAGTGTTCCTTTGAAGAGAGTCCATACGGAGGCTATGTAGAAATAAGCAGAATTTTATGTTCTCTATATTCTATTTCTCGACATATTTTGGTTGCCACTAAGGGCCTTTTCTTGGCTCTGGACAGACGATGATACTACTGTAGTACTATAGGTATAGTGGTTAACCACTCCAGGAATCTCTTTGGGAATCTACTTGGGAATCTCAGGCAATCATAGGAAATCTTTATGCAATCTCAGGGAATCTTGGAAATTTCTGGGGTAGTTAACCCTTCGGGGTGCATCTTTCCACGAATCTCAGGAAATCTTTGGAAATCTTCATGTAATCTGAGGCAATCTCTGGAGTGGTTACCCCCTCGATAGTGGCTTTCCGTAATTTTTTTTTTTTTTTTACAATTATACGCTGATGACCGTATACGTCCAGCACACCACCGGCCACCGGAGGCAGGGCTCGAAGGCAGAAGACCCATATGAAAGTAGTGCTTATATGCGTCGTCCGTCCCTGCGCCTATTTCGAGTTTATAGTGCTATATTTTGTTCCTATCCACACGAAGAAGAGTACCCACAAGTACTAGGTATCTACCACCTATTTAGGTCATACAGGCAAGGTCTAGGTGCCTAAACTGGCCGAAAAAAGCAAATAAAAATGGTGTTTTAAAAGCGGCCGCCCTGAGCAGTTTATTTATGAAGAAAAAGTTGTTAACCCCATAACCTGTAATATGAACCTGGCAACCTAGGGCACCTACAAGAAGAATGGCGAGAGATGTCCATTGCCATATAACCTAACCTGCTTTTGCTGCAGGCGATTAACGAGGTAATAGCTACGTATGTTATTTTATCTAGATTATTTTTTTGCATTCTTTTTTCCGGATCTTTGCATAGGTCGGGCACAAAGTGGTGCAGTACCTTGGAATAGCGCCTCTCAAACTGCAGCTCCAGGACCCCGGAGCTCTTTCAAGGGGGTCCGCAAAAAAAAAAAGTTTTTTAAGAAGAGGATCCCGAGTCGCAAATATTTTGGTAACGGTGTGGTGTGATTTTTAGGAAGTAGAGAGGTACTACAGGTATAGGTATATCATTTTTTGACTGCTAACTTATGGGAACGCTGCGATTATAATAGTCACACAATTTATAAGTAGGTACCTCCGACCTTAGGGCAGGTATTCGCTGTAAGGCCTACACAGACAGGAGCGAAGTTGCCTTTCTAAATCGTGAGAAGCAAGTCGCAGTAGCCAGTGACCGAACCCTGGTAAAGGCTGCACAGGCAGCCCCCCACTGCGTGCTACGCATGTTCTGTTGCCACCTGTCACTCCGAATGGGTTTCGGTTCCGGGTGATTGAAAGTGAACGTAGGTACGTACCTAACTATCTGATCCCCGATCTGGATCACGGACGAATACTTACTCATTCGAAATCACTAACCATGGATTAACCAGCTCTATGGGTATTTAGTGGAGGTGTTTTAATCCTTAATGCAGTCTCAGTCACACAACCAAGATCTGACAATTCCAAAGGTTGTGTCGTTAGAATGTGAAGTACGGTGGGAGAGCCAATAGCTAGTTTACCTACAATTATTCCTCAAGCTCAACCATGACGTTCAGAGAACATATGCGCCGATGAGTTGGTTTATTATTAATATTTATTTATTTTTGGCCGAAGCCGAAGATGACGTGGCCGAAGCCGAATATGAGTGGGCCGAAGCCAATTTAGTAGTGGGCCGAAGCCAATACATCCATGTCGGAAGCGGAAAATTTTTCCGTTCCGCCGGGATTCGAACCCGGACCTCTCAGGACACAAAGCGGACCCCTTGACCACTCGGCCACTGAGAGGCACCTCAACCATGATATAATATGGCCTATCATGACACACCTATCGTGGCGATTCTGTCAGTCCGTAAGGGAAAGTTTGTCACCACTTTCTGATACATATGTACATCACCTTTTCGTCCTAAGGAATTACATATTCTGATGGCTGATCCATCGTCCAAAGTCCGCGGAAAAGCAGTGGGTACTTGTGGGCAATTTCATTCGACTGTCTCAGGACTGCTGAAGGTGAGCTGTACCTTTCTATCACCGGGACTTTTCCGATTAGGCATGGAATATAAAATACCACACACGGAGTAGGAGACACATTCCAAGAATGGTGGTCATCTGGATCGAACCAGCCACCATCGCACGTGCCATCGCTCTTGACCACGTAGCAACCCAGCTTCCCTCGGATAGCCTATCTAAAATCTGTAATTATACCATGACATTATGGTAATGGTGGTAAAAACGCGGGCAGATCTAGATGAACATTACGTGATATGCTCCCTCACATTATGTGATGTACCATCTCTATATCCCCCCCGAGCCTTCACAGACCGTTTAGCTAGTTGGGAACTTAGGAAGTATATCACTCTGGGAGTGTTAGCTCCACAGGGCAAAAAGTAGCATACCTTCATAAGGCATACCTTTATCAGAATCATCTCCATGCGATTTGGTAGAGAGGTAGAGATTAGACAATTACTGGGGTTGAAACCCGATACCAGCACCTTTTCAATAAGTAGCAACGAGGGGGTAACCACTCCCGAGATTCCCTGAGATTCCATAAAGATTGCCAAAGATTCCCAACGATATTCATAGAAAGATAAACCCCGAAGGGGTAACCACTCCAAAAAAAAAATGCCAAGATTCCCTGAGATTTCATAAAGATTCCCAACGAGATTCCCAACGAGTGGTTAACCCCTCGGGTAGCAAGGATGTTCCTACCGATGCATGGATTTGGACATGTTCTTGACTTCTCAGATTAAGCCACCTCAACATTTACGCCGTCGAGTCATGAGTGCTCCACTAGTGACGCCAAATAAATCTTTTTAAAAAGAGGCCAAGGCTCTAAAGTCTAGACTACGTCGAGGACTTCGGAAGCGAGGCGCGTCGAAAGCACGCACCTCTTCAGGTTTCCCTTTAAAAAAAAGGGTACCTAGGTAGTTCCCCGCACTACTTAGGGACATTTCAGGTGACAACTGCTCACCCAACGATATTTATTATACTGTTGGCAACCGCAGCCCCTGTACGCCAAAATTATGAGGAAAACGACCCATTTTATTATATAACAATCTTCAATTTTCTCGTTCTCAAGGCTCCCGCGCGACTATAGGAACTGGATACCTCCAGGCACGGCTGAGCTTTTTAAGTGGTTATACTTCAGGTGGTCACAACAGGTCAAAAACTGAAATCCCAGGTTAACATGAGGTAAGATCGAGGATCGAGTGTGGAACAAGCCTCACGACTTCGATTCTCTACCGATTACCGATCACCGATTCAGCCCTAATTCCTCCAGAAAGCGATGAAATCAATTACCAAGCTTATTTACTTTGATACCATCTGATCAAACACGGATTCTCTTCAAAATTGTTCCTTCTCACCTCCTACAAATATGGCCTCTGGGGAACACCTAGTTGGGAAGTTTTATATTTATATACCTCCTAATCTAAACCTACCGAAAATAGAGTCTATACACTCTGCCACTGAACCTTCAGTTCCGAACCGAAGGATTAACCACTCCAGGAATCTCGTTAGGAATCTCATTGGAAATCTCAGGCAATCATTAGAGATCTTTATGAAATCTCAGGGAATCTTGGAAATTTCCGGAGTAGTTAACCCTACGGGGTGCATCTCTGCACGAATCTCGTTGATAATCTCATGAAATCTTTATGAAATCTTAGAGAACTTTCTGAAGCGGTTAACCCTTTGGGGTGCATCTTTCCATGAATCTCGTTGAGAATCTCAGGAAATCTTTGGAAATCTTCATGCAATCTCAGGCAATCTCAAGCAATCTCTGGAGTGGTTAACCCCTCGTTCAGTTCACTGTCATGGAAGGACTGCGGCTGGTTTTTTCTACAACCATGCCCTCATGATGACTCCAAAGTCACCGAATCCACGAGGTAAAAATAACGCCAAAGTCAACTTCTCTTTTTCAGAAGACCTCGAATGTCAACACGTGCCGCGTCCCCGGTGGTAACCACCGTTAAGATTTGAAAAGTTGAGTTGACTTCTGATTTCTGCGCGTAGCGTGAAATAAAATGCTCATTGCTCGGTCTAATTCAGGATTCCAACCACAAAGCCCACAGTCCTACGTTTGAAACCACTGGCAGACCAGCCGTCCTTGGCCACGGCCTCGTCGGATGTCGCAGAGGTAGTGAAAGAAATATCGGTAGGAGTTGCACCTGAAGAGAAGAAAAGCTGGACGGAGGAGACCGTGGAACAGTGCGTAACTGCGGGGGCAATATGTCGCGCATTATCAGAACCAGGATTGTTCACTAGAGTACGATAACGCGAACAATCGAACGACAACCGTCTTCGGCACCAAACTCGGTCTGGAGGTGACCTTAGGGTCGGACTAGGTACAGGAACATGCCCGGACATTCCCGGAGCCGATTTGAATTGGTTATTCACAGGCCACAAGCTACTGCAAAATTGCATTGACTGCACGATGAGTGGGAGGGCCAGTGCAAGCCTTTTTGACCCCGGCCACCGCTTGTTTCTTGTACCTACTTACATTTTCATATTCAATTGAGGAGGCACTTTGCCCTTGTTACCTCCATCCGATACACGGAACGTTCACTTCTTTGCAAGTACCTACGGACGCTCAATAGTTTAGGTACGTGCAGTCATGGGGTGAACAGCACGATAATTCGATAAACTATAAAAGTTGACCATAGGTGATTCGGCCAAGTTGGAGGAAGAATGTTACGTCTCACACAGGCCGAGAAATTAAGGCTACTGTTATAATTATTCGAAACTATAATGAGTTCTGAAATATTCTACAGCAATTGCCTGAACCTATAGGTACCACAGTACCAAACCCTACACAATGTGAATAGAATCGACACACCATCACACAACATTATGTTAATTTGGAATAAATAAAATATTGTAATTGTAATTGTAAATATTGTAAGGAAACTATAACAGCCAATGACCGCTGCAGTAGTGCTGTCAGTATAACAGCCAATGACCGCTGCAGTAGTGCTGTCAGTAAACACCGTTGTAGAATTTTCTATAGAAATTGTGTGACCTGAAAAACGTCAGCCTACATTACGCGCATCTCTGCCTTAAAGGGTATGCCAAGGCACTAGTTAGATGTCATCCATGTCTTAATTAATTCTAAATTTAATGGATGAGGAGCCTCCAGGCACACGAGGCGGGAAACCACAGCGGACAGCTTCTGAAAAAGCACACCAAGACACCACCCTAATTCGCCACGCCATTCCCATAATGTACCGGGCGACGCAGACTAATGTCTCTCTTATGTACCGCTTTATTTATTGCCGTTACAGAGGGCCAACCGTGAAAGTAAGAACCACGTATCATGTTCCTCACATTGCAGAATTAAAGCCTGTATGCGCCAGAAGAGAAAAGAGAACACATTTTTTTGACACCGATTCCTACATAAATTATCGGGTAGAGAACGGATACTCTCCCCATTAAGGGTCCGCTTAACCTGACAAATGCATTTTTTGCCGCCCATAAGATTAACATTGCGAGCGGCGATTCATTTTTAAGGTTTACCCTTGGTTGGAAAGACACAAAATTTTGCCTGTACCTAGCCCTAACAATGTTCTAGGATTCTAGGTCGTCATCGAAGCAGATTTCCCAATTTTTTTTACTGGTTTTCGATGACGTCCTACAACATAGTTAGGGCTAGGTACAAGCAAAATTTTGTGTCTTTCCAACCAAGGGTAAACCTTGCAAATGAATCGCCGCTCGCAATGTTAATCTTATGGGCGGTAAAAAATGCATCGTCAGGTTAAACGGACCCTTAATGCACATTGGAACAGGTGCAATATTCTAAACCTTTTGTGAAGTATCAACGAAACCTCGCAGAAGTGCATGAAACGGAAATATTGCAAGGATCTTCAGGGAATAACTTCGGTATAGATTAAAATTTTCTGATTTCACGACCAAGACTGGGACTACTTACCTACAGTGCAGTAGTGTTGTTTATGGGCGTCCCGCAAGGTTGCGAAGCACCTGAACACAACAACGGGTCTACCATAATAAATACATCACCGACCAGCGTGCATACCGACTTACGCCTAATAGGAAAAGAGGCAAGAACGCATTTTCTAGCGGAATTTAACGCAACCACACCTTCTATGGTACAGGAAAGGGAGGGGCACCTACCCCCTTCAGCCTTGAGGGACACCTGCCCCCTTGTCCCAAAATTACAAGAAAATAACTACAACAGAACGTCGAAAGGGCAAAGGTAGACACCCAAAAAACTGCATGTGAACGTGGTCCATAGGTACAGATGCTTACTGGAAAATATACGACAAAACTAAAATGAGACTGAGATTTATTTGGGCCCACCCTTTCATGAGTGTCTGGCTACAGGCGTGCCGCGCCTAGTTTTGACATAATTATTATGACAGACCTTCCAGGAATGTTCTTTAGTCTGGCAATAAAGTAAGGGAGGCATGCTCGATTAAAAATGACAAGGCTAAGAGGGAGACTAGCGACTGTGCCCTACTTTGCCTCCTCTTCTCTTTCTTTAAAAACCTGCGAGTTCCAGTCAACAACTGAGATTTAAGACTGCACAGCAATGAAATTTGAGGTTTCGTATGGAATGTACAGTAAGTAAGAAAGTGAACGGTCTTAAATGGTTCGGCCATACTTTCCCATCACCCATCAGGGGAAAGGAAATTTATGACCGATCCTGATGTGGAGAAACTATAACTTTTTTCTGCTTATTTACAGCTCATCGGTTCGCCAGAAAGAATTTCTTCTTCGGGCCATGGTCTGTGTCATCATAGGTTATAGGTGGAGACTCATCACAACAGCGCAAGAAATGGCTGCTTATATGGACAAAAAAAAAATGGCCAACTCAGCTGACCTGATGCGCCCTCTATACCGGGGAAAAAATTTAATTTCGGAAAAACCGCGATGGGCTGTCTATGAATGAAGTACTGGCCAGGTACAGAAGCATCCTCTGAACGAGTTTTCTCTTCGCCCCCTGCTGTCCAGCAGTCTCACCTTCACACGTACCTCAGTACCTCAACCTGAGCTAATTGGTTCCAACACAGGAGCCGGCCAACTGCGAAGCGAGCGCAGCAGGTTTCAGCCTTGTTCGCCCTGATCGAATTTTTATTGATTTCCATTGTTTTCTCGTAAGGAAGGGAAAGCCCGCCGCTCGACCACCGCAAGAACCTTTGTTGGGGAGGTTGGCCCCCCTTCAGGTGTTCAGAGAAAGACCGAAAGACCACCAGGGAGCAATGGTTTGCCGGATCAGGTGGAACCAATCTCGAGTTTTTCTTTTCCTTTCCATTATTCGGATTAATGGTTGCACCACGATCGAAGCCAGGATCTCATCAAGGTGGAGCGTGGTGAAGTCTACAGGTGAAAGAAATAACTGAAGAAGGTGATTCCAGAAATTTGATTCATTACATCAAGACAGGGTTTTCCGACAGCCTTTTCTAGGACAGACCTCCAGGGGAAGATAATGGATCTAGACGGCGGAAGTTGGGATGCTGCTTATTCTCAAGTTAGGTATTTCCAAATATTGTGCATGCTGCATGAGAAAAAGTGAATATCGAAACCGTTTAGCAGGAGAAAATCCAACGGTACAGAAATTCGACCCCTTTTTTCGAACTTGAATAGATTTCATGAAGCTTCGGGTAAGGTTTGCGTGCGAGGCAGTCAGCTCTACTCGAACACTCCCAAAGAGCCAAAGAGGTACCTGCGGCCCACGGGTCATCGTTACTCGGGGCCCGACTGTAAAGAGTCGGTAAGATGTGAAGAGGTCGCGATGGTTTTACTGCCGGCCAGGTTTCAATCTGGGCTGGCTCCACTAAAACATCTCAACAAACTGCGGCTGATTAGGGTGTTTTTTCTTACCTCCGTTACTATTTTACAGCCCATATTCAAGGAAGTTGGACTAGAGCCACTCTTAATTGGACCGTTAGTGCCGCCGCCCGTTACAAACGGCCTGGTATTTGATGCCACTTTACGATATAGCCCAAATTAGTCTAGTGCCGGACCATGTGCGATATGTTGACACACATGGAATTATGGTTAGTGCATGACTTGGATGCGCACATGCAATTGTCCTGAGTGAGTAATTGGTGTCTTTCACGGTCGCTTTGATTAAGAGCTCGGAAAAAGTGGCCAAAACAGTCAATTAGGTAGAAATTTTTGTACGATAGGATAGGATATGAAACGGTACAGGTACTGACCAGCTACATGAGTGAATCCTTCCTCTGTAGGTACCTCAAAAGTCACATCAAAAAGTTCTCGATATTAAAGGTAGACACCATAATGTTTCTATATTTCAAAACAAAAATTTCCCAATAGTTTCACAGCGTAAATAAAAATAAAAATCATTTTTTTTAACACTAAACCATCCGATTACAGTAGGTTTACTAACGGATCCATATAAAACCACGCGAACTGTTTTTTCTCCAATGACTACAGGCGAGGCGCCAACGCGTCATGCATTAATAAACACACTTATCTATGCGCACTATTTATTTTCGTACTCCACTTCCATCAGCAGGAAAAATAATGAGTTGTAAGTCTAGAAACACCTTCACAGCTTCACTTGCGCTCAGGTCTGAAGGTCGCACTGGACACGCACGAGCACCCCGTTTGTAATAGTTACTTGAAGGGTGGGGACACACTCCTTTACAAGCAAGGTACCCGCAGATGACAGCACTATATCAGCTACCATATACCCAGAATACAGACGGGTTCCGAATCCGAAATGAATTTTTGTCGACGGAACACCTTTCAAGTTTGCTGTATAGAGAGAGGGATTCATAGATTGTATGGCACTCGGTCGGTCCGAGGGCCACGTTGGCCATATGTCGCAGGGCCAGCTTTTCCGCTCGTACGACCACTATAATATTTAATTCTCATATTCATCCGAAAAGTCGTTCACGGTTCGCTTGAGGCGACCGAACAGAACCCCTTAATTTACACGGTGATTCGAGCTACTTATCTTGCGGTAATTTTAAGGGGTCATGCGCCCGAAGATTGGACTGGTCACCGTGGGGTTTATGGAGCGTACATCGTACAGGTTCGTGGGCAATCATTGGGATTGCTCGTGTGCGAAGCGCATGCGTGTACAATTGGATGGACAAGGCAAGACCCATTTATATGGAAGCACGTCGCTGTACATATGGCCGCTATACACTAGGTATATTATATACCTAACCTAACCTACCCATGTAATATATTATGTATACTCTTCCCTTACTGTATAATAAGAAGTCTTTAGGGTTAATCTAGAAATATGGAATTGTAGACTGAAAGTTTGCAGTTCAGCCCATGCCAGTTTAGGGGAGCAAACTGGTCTACAATAATTATAATAATCAGTTTTATTTCTTGCTTGCTTTTTAGACCCTTAAACCAATAGCCCATAGCTCAAAAGGAGCTGGTGAAACTAAGGTATAAAGAAAATTTTAGGAGCGCGTGTCTTGGTCTGCGGAGCCTTAAACACACTTAACCTATAATTTGTAATTAACCGACATCGCAAAAAGTTGAGCGAAGAGTAAGCAAAACTCCGGACTGAGTACCTGCACAAGATTTGAGTATTCTGGGTACCTATAAGAAAGAAGCTCCGCCTCCATCGTGTTGGCAGCGGCGATAAATGAGCAGAAAGACGGTCCAGCCGCGGTGCCTAACGTCGACGGGTACGCCGCGCCTACGCCCCCACACCATAATATAACCTGGACCCATCAATACCAACTACACACAACCTGGGGCCATCGGACGTCCATCACATGGGGATTAGGGGTACGGCGGACCGTGCGCTTGATGATATACATACGCGACGCACTGTGTCCTCGTTTGATAACACACGAGCAAGTGTACCTATACCTGGGTCAGTAAAGTGTTTCGCGATGTGCGTGATGATTTTTTTAATTATCGGCCATATTTCTTAATGAGTTTGTTTAGGTCCCGTGCACCTGCTACACTTTCTCAAGGAAAGATATCCTGATTCTTTCTGATATTTTGTAGGTCTCCAACGAGAGCCTAGAAAAAGTGCATGGGAATGTCCAGGCATATTATGTAAGTACCATAAGTAATATTTATGTAACTCAATTTGCAAATTCAAATAAACTGGACGAGAGCGGGATTTTGATAGTCTGTCACGTCTAATAGTAAGAGCATAAAAGGACTGGCAAGGAAGTGACCTTGCGACAATATCAGGGGAATATCAAGCTGTATTAATTACAGATGCATGCTCCAGAATAAATTAGAAGTGATTTCTATACGGTCGTGACCGTGCCCCTGCCTTGGTCAGCCCTGTTTACTACCTGTGTCGCTGTACCTGTCATGCAGGGCAACCTGCAGGCTGTACTAAGCGAAGGGCTTCTTGTCTTCTCGATGCCGGCCACTTCTTTTACCCGCTCTGTTCACCGAGATTAGAAATTATGCAAGGCATTAAAGAAACCTTAGAAAACCTTTCTCAGAGCTACTATGTGAAAAATGGAGAAGTGAGGTCTGGACCATTCCAAAAGGATATGAACCTGAAAGCCCTCTGTCACAGCGAAAAACTTTACAGTGTTGATTTCATCTAGTGAACTTTCGGTAAGGCTGGAAAACTATATCTTCTACCATAGTAAAAGAAACAATGAGAATCGCGAAGGAGGAAGTGAACAACTTGGTGGTGCCTACGAAGAACTGGCAGCACCAAACGTAATCGCCAATAACTTTGACGTGGCTGAAAAGTCATGCACCAAGACAGAAAAACACTCTTTTGTTTTTTCTGTCATGAAAAAAACTAATAGTTTGCTCTTCCCAGTATACGTCAGACATTTAACAACAACTTTTGGGAAGGGCGTTAGATTTCTCTATTGGAGGCTGCCACGATAACTCAATAATAAACAAATATCAGTGCCTCTCAGTGGCCTAGTGGTCAAGGGGTCCGCTTTGTGTCCTGAGAGGTCCGGGTTCGAATCCCGGTGGAACGGAAAAATTTTCCGCTTCCGACATGGATGTATTAGCTTCGGCCCACTCCTAAACTGGCTTCAGCCACTTCATCTTCGGCTTCGGCCACAAAATCTAACAAACCAACTAATCGGCGGCGCATATTTTCCCTGAACGTCGCGCGTACAAAAAAAAATTACAGAGAAAATTTTAGTTTGGGAGCAAGACGATTGGCAAAAGAGTAGCACTTTCAAATCCCGTTAACGTGCAAGACTTTAATCAAATTAACCAAAATATATTAGGAACAACATGAAGCTGGCCTAAGTCATTGCCTTCTGTATTGGTGGGGCTCGACATAATGTGACAAATGAACTCATACATGAACACAATAATGGCGTTCCTGATAATTGAAACGCCATGGCGTAGTATTAATCCCGACGTTAGGCTAGTCGTTACCTCACAGCAGGCACGAAGCTACGACAACGCGGAGACGACATTCGTTTCGACCCACACTGCACTTTGTATTCACTCTGTCATCTCTACGAGACCCAGGAGTCGACCTGACCCCCCATCCTCGACCCAAAGTTTATCAAAATAATTCTTCTGAAATTTAAGGAACATGTTTTTTTAACGTCAGAAACTAGTTTTTCCTTTTTAATGATGGATGTTTTAAAAAAAAAAATTATTGGCAAAAACAGCAATCTATTAACATTAACATTACATATAATATTATATTTCAGAAAAATTGAGATCCAACAATTTCCTCAGAAAAGAACGCCAAAAAACAGCTTCGTACCTTCAGTCGTAAAAGGAGGAAGGAATAATTAAGAACGTACTGTTGGCAATTATCCGATCTATACCGACCGTTCGAAAATCTTCCACCACCTTCGCTCCATCCTCGTCAAAATTTGAATGTAGTCGTATTTGTAAACCATTGAGGACGCGAAAAGCATAAATTAAAATACCTACGTAGAAAGCAGTGAAGTGAAAACAAGTCAGCAATAAAATGCATAAACATGAAATCGCAGGCGAAGCCAACATATTAAGACACGCAGTAAAATTTCTAAATCCAGTCAAAATAAATCATGTGAAAATTCACTTTTGTTACTTCTAGAAGCTTCCCCGAAGTTAAAATGTGATGAAAATTATAAAGGATAATTTGGTGATCAAAATAATGACGTCAGCTCCAAACATCGAGTTTTTATGTTGGTTCTCCGACTGGGGTATCGTTTGCAGGAAATAATATTGGGAGTGTAGCCAACCTTTCTGAAAGCAGGTTCAGGCTGGGATGGCAACTCAGAATGCCTAGAAATATGAGAGAAGTAATCGTATAGACACCGTTCTAACATACCATTGGGAGGTCAGCCTATCACTCACCATCGCTGACGCAGATGACCAGCTAACGATCTCACAACATGTGCGTTTACATGTAACTATTCAGAAATACGGAATCAGAGGTAATACTTCAATAGGAGAGGCATAAGGAATAAGACAGAAAATTAAACGACTGGAAGCTGAATTCGGTAGGGACTTACACAGATACCAACGAAATAAGGCTGCGGCTTAGGACCGCCCCTGCGGCGGATTGCCTGACGCATATGAATGCCATTCCATTAGGCCACTACCGGAGTTTACAAGTGTCCTCGAAGGTACCTCGCGACACTATCTTCATCTCCTGTGCTATACGACATTACATTTCCACTTACATTACTTATTCTGTCGCCTGCGTGTGCTCCATTCTATTCTTTCGTTCTGGATGTTGGCCCATAGGGACCCTCATGAACTCTACAAGTGTGACATTCTATTCTTTCGTTACGGATCTTGGCCCACAGGGACCTTTGTGAACTCTGCTAGTGTGACACTCTGCTGCAGAGCATCCTGCGACGATCAAATCACATGTTTAGCAGAAGAAGCCATCACGCAACCCACTGGTGTTTTTTGAGCGCTTGCACGATACGGTAGTTTAGTTCCAGAAATTTTGAGTCTAGTTCACTATTCTACTTTCGCCGTATACGAATAAGACTGGGAAGATAGTAAGGAATAAAGAAGCTTGTTTACAGACAGAGGTTGATGACTGGGGTGATGACTGCCGTAGATCACAGGTAATGACGCCTCAGGCCGGAAACAGAGATTGATGCGTCTAGCAGTAACGAGCTGACTGCAGGCAGACATCGGGCTTAGGCTTAGCTATATGGCCTGTACCTAGTTCAAAATAGGGGCCTATACTGCGAGATCTAAAGATGCTGCCTAACATTTGTGAAGATACGTACCAAGTGTACCTATAAAAGCCATTTGGAAGGATCAACGCAGGAAATTTTATAACCAACAAGAATCACAGCGGTATAAACAGACCGGCGGTGGTGGAACCGAACCACAAGTAGGAAAAACTCCTTGGAACCCCCACGCCGTCACTTAGTGGTACTTAGGTACAGGGGAATGTTCAATTGTGAAAGTCGGTTAGTAGCCAGCTTGAATCATTTTGTGAGTTGTAAGTCACCTCCAAAAATCACTGGCACACCTTTTAAAGGCGCATTTAAATCATGACCTTTGAACTCAAGCCAAACCAACTCCGAGCACTCTGAAAACACCCACACCTCTGTTCCATTCATTAGTCTAAGGAAAAGTCATGGGATGTCCTGCAGACGTAAGTACGTGGTGTGGTCATTCGAGCAGGACGCTTGTGTGCTTGTGTCAACGCGGCACGTTCACAGTGCACACAAGGTGCGGCCTGTCCACAACGCACACCGCTCAGTCGCTCACCTTTGCTCGAGAGGCTGGAGAGTGTTAAACGTCACAAGTCTGCAGCACACCAGGCGACAAAAGTAGCCTGAAGTATTCGGACTTTGGACAGCTGAAATTCGAAGCTGAAGTAAGCATTGGACCTAACCTCACCAACATATTGTAGCTTAGTTCTACAACGGAAGTTGTAGTTGCCATGAGTCGATGTAAGAACAGTTTTTTCACAAAACACGTGAGCACAGTACTTTCCTATATATGTTTAATGGGAAAGTAAACATTAGAAGAGTCGGTAGAGATAGATGGGGATTGCACCCCCACAGTTCTTTTGATAACCAGGTCTGTATACTGTTCCCGAGGGGTTAACCACTCGTTTGGAATCATTGGAGATTTTTATGAAATCTCAGGGAATCTTGGAATTTTTTGGAGTTTGGAGTTTCGGGTTTCATCTTTCTATGAATATCGTTGGGAATCTTTGGAAATCTCAGGGAATCTAAAGGAATCTCTGGAGTGGTTACCCCTTGACTGTTCCCATAAGCTTTCGTTATTTCCCTTGCGCAATAGCCCTGCTCCAAATTTTTGGCTGCTGTACCGCATGTCAAGAGAATCTGATAAAGACAGGCCGATAGGTGATTACTGATCACCTTGCTAATCATCACCCCGGAGCAGAAGTAGAGCACATGTTCCTAAAGTGTACCTGTCTATCGGAATGTTTTATGCGGGAGGAGTTGCGCAAGAGCGAAGCCCATCTTCTGCACACATTATTCATGACTTCATGACTGAAGGTGAGAGTCGGGTGCGCGGAGCAGGCACTCTGTGTATGTACGATGTTCGAAAGCATGACACGGGGGGCGAAGGCCTAAGGTTGCGACACCCTGCTCTCGTTTGATGCCAGACCACACGTGAAAACATAAGACCACACACACCTACAGAAGAGGAAAAACAAGAACATTACAAGATTGCGAGGAGGCTCTTCTTGATCTTGAAATGGGGACACTTGGGGAGACGGCCTATCTCTGATGGTTGCGAAATGTGCTCTAGTTCTGAACAGACCACAGTGTAACGTGTCAGGCACATGCGGACACCTATCACCTCACACTTTCACCGCCGAGGAAACTTATCTACATATTACACCAACAAAGCTGCCAAATATGAAAACTCGGGGCTACGCGGTTTGACCTCTGAATTAGTGAGTCAGTGAGTCAGCAGTATTCTACTATTTTATACTTGAAGATTATATTAAGCGAATTTTCGCCATACCAACAGTATAGTGGTAGGTTCCCTTACAGGACCTCGTAAGGAGAAGCGTATCAGTCACATTAGAATCATTACACAATCGCCTCTCTAAGTCGCAGAAGGTTTAGAACGAGGGGGTAACCACTCCAGAGATTCCTTGAGATTCCACAAAGATTTCCAAAGATTCCAAACGATATTCATAGAAAGATGAACCCCGAAGGTGTAGCCACTCCAAAAAAAAATCCAAGATTCCCTGAGATTTCATAAAGATTTCCAATGATTCCCAAAGAGAGTGGTTAACCCCTCGGTTTCGAAGATACCTTTACTCGCCTATTTCAAGAAATCCTACCAATATTACAATATCCAGTGACGGATGCCAGCGAACATTACTACCGCTCGTAAAATCACACCAAGTCGCACCTGCCTTGCACCTTGCGGAGCACGTTGCCAACAGCGCAACACCGGTGACCCGTCCGACCTCGGGGACAGGCGCGAGATACCCATACCTCATACTTCCCCGTGAACTTTCGCCTGATAAGCAACCCGTTCCCTTATCACACGGTCAATATTATGCCAGCGGTCGCGTTATCGCACACCGCACATCCGTAGCGGACGGGCTTTCGACACAACAAACCAGATATACGTACCTGAACAAGACTGGCAATGCAATCAACGAAAACGAAGAAAAGCGTGGGGTTAACCACTCGTTGGGAATCATTGGAAATCTTTATGAAATCTCAAGGAATCTCAAGGAATCTCTGGAGTGGATACCCCCTCGAGGAAAAGGAAGATAATTGAATTTACACATCCGGACCACAAGATGCATTGTGCATAGCCAAACATAGTTCAACCGTGTACTAACTTGGGACCACCAGCTAATATTTAATTGGAAAATACGGGAAAAAATGAATGAGAGAGAACCTATAGTGAAAGTACGATCATACCTCGACAAGGAGAAAACCAAAAACCAGGTGAAATAAGAAGTTGCTTACGTCGTATAACTCCGAGGGGTTAACCACTCTTTGGGAATAATTAGAAATCTTTATGAAATCTCAGGGAATCTTGGAATTTTTTGAAGTGGTTACTCCTATACGGGGTTCATCTTTCTATGAATATCGTTGGGAATCTTTGGAAATCTTTATGGAATCTCAAGGAATCTTTAGAGTGATTCTTTAGTCGAGTAAAATTACTTAACCTGTATTTACTTAAGATGTGTAGATTTGTACTGAGTTCCCTCATGCTTAGCCTTATGCAGAAACACAGGAACAATTCGGTTCCTCCCATGAATTAGCTGAACTCTCGATCACAACCTCTCCCTCAGCCTGATTACCAAACGTTAATAAACGCTTAATCAAATAGTAGACTTTCACCGACGGGGACAGCATTGTCCCTGAAGTCATTAAACTACATTCAGGCACAACTAATGAAGAAACGCGTGCGGACAGGGCCGACAGGGCAGGGGTCACAGGGCTGCGCCCCTGACCAGGATGTGCCTACGATGCTCTGGAGCACCATACCTGATGGGCCTAGGTGGCCGACGCCTGGTGCAATGAAGCAGGGCACGGTGAACGGCGCTCGAGAGACCTGTCATTTGCAGCTCCAATCAAACCGAGGATGCAGAGTGTCGTTAAAATAAATTGCAATCAGGAGCTACGGCCCCAGAAACCTATCTCTTCCATCTATATTTCCATTTTCCGTTCTTTCGTTCTTCCAAAGGATACTCTTCCGTTGAAGAGTGCACCACTGGCCCCAATTATGAGCTTTTGGACCTGTGGATCTTGTGGTGGGTAAAGTGCCAACAGCGGAGAGTAAACTTTTAAGGACCCTCAGTTTACGAAAGGAAAATTAAGAGGGGAAGGCTGGGTATCAAAAAATAACAACGGAATGATGATTTCTCCACAACTCAACTTTTTTAAATGCTCTGAGTTAAACTATACCAATTTTCAGTCAGTGTCGAACCGTCAACCTCTGGGAAGCATTCGATTTCAGCTCATATACTTATAGGTGCAAATGAGAAATCGATTGTGTGCTTACTACTGTACAACAATTTAGAATAGAAACAGCACTAACAGCCATGCAGAAGATCAGACTTTAAATAAACCAAATAATACTGGAAGTAGGGAAACAGCAAAAGGCAAAAGGCGTTCTTCATCAGCTGATGAACATTACGGTTATACTTCTTCACATCAACCTGGAAAGGGTCACGCCTAGTGTATAGGCAAATAAGGATCCACCCATTTTGTAATTTCTCCAAGGATCGCACGCATAGCCCACCGCAGCAGACACCAGTACTGCCTAATTACGAGCGGGTTAACAATTAGTGGGAATTAGTCCTCATACCACCGAATACGTACAACTGGGCGGTGATGGCCACGATGCCTGTCGAGCAGGTTGCAATCCCGGTCATAAAGGGTTCGTCCGAAGGAACGGTGGGATTTATTAAGGTCCCACGACCACCCTGGATCTGTCATACAAGAGAGTGTGCGGGCACACAACCTCACGACCGGTGAAGGTTAATTTTTGCGCATGCGCTGGGATGATGGATGCTCGGGCATGCCCCTGTTGAAATCTATTACGGTTACGGTTACACATTTCAACGGAGGTCACTGGAGGGTCATCCTTCCCGCCAAAGGCAGCGGCAACACCAAGGAGGTCTTTCCCACGTCAGAAAAGCTAAGTAATCGTGCGATACTGCTCCGTTTGGAACACTGGCTCAACTGTTCGCACATCAGACAAGGGTCGAAGCTATCGTATAAACCATCTAGAATGCCTATTCTGCCGCTACTGGAAGGAGGTGAAATCCGACGACGCTATGTTGGAGCATAGCTAGTGGTCCCTGATCATCCAGAGTGTTGGAGCGTTCTGAGAACTTGAGTAAAGAATGTATCTTTCAACTTCCTCCAACTGGCCCGGGAAGTGTAAACTTTAAACTGCCGTTTTCATTGAAGACAAGCTGGCAACACTAGAAGCCAACGTGTGGCATGGGGAGGTGCGTCTGGGCCAAGCTTCAGAACCCTGCGTGCGTCTAGAGCAGGCTTCAGCACGTCTGTCTGTTTTAGGTCGGCCGACGGCGTGCCGGCTGCGCCAGTTGCTTCAACTAATTTGCCCAGGTTCGTGCACTTGTTCGCTTACTCGGGGCATTCCTTGGTTTATGAGGCCACGGCTAACCAGGCTCTTCTCCTCTCCCCTCTTCAGTGTCACGCCGCCCGTCTCATCAAGAAAGTGCCTCCGCTTCCTCGACACCAAAAAAATACCTATCCTCATCATAACTAACGAGAAACTGACTGACAACGACCAGAAACCACCGATTAACCACTTTTCTCAACCTAAATTTCCTCATAAAAATCTGAACTGTGCACAACATTTCCTTATTTAAAGGTTCTTTCACCTATAGTAAAACGTTTCCCGGATCTGTAGAGGTTGACGTCAGACGATTGATCCGACTTTGATTTGCTAACTAATTCCCGGTTACAGCCAATCACTCACAGCTTCAATGAACAAATAAAAGAGGCACTTATTGCGATCCTAACGAGTAAATGCACATGAGATTGATACCACTAACAATTATGTTAGATCTAAAGGTAGGGAGCTATATGGAGAAGGTATAGGTGAAGCTACTTGTTAACGATGTAATGATAGCCCAACTTGATGCGCCGTGATGCGGAGTCAAGCCCTGCCACAATGCGCAGTGGCGGTCTGGCTATGTCCAGGCAACAAAGCACGGCACAGATGGGAACCTCACCCAAAAACCGAGGAACCCGAGGGGTTAACCACTCGTTGGGAATCTCGTTAGGAATCATTTGAAATCTTCATGAAATCTCAGGGAATCTTGGAACTTTTTGGAGTGATTACCCCTTCGGCGTTCATCTTTCTATGAATATCGTTGGGAATCTTAGGAAATCTTTATGGAATCTCAGGGAATCTCATGGAATCTCTGGAGTGGTTACCCCTTCGGAGGAACCTTAAACAAAAATTAATAATCCTACGTATATGTATGGTTCCTACAATTTGAATTATTCGGGCAATATACCTCGGAAAAGAAGCAGACTTGGATTCAAAGCTGTACGCCAACTGCTCGAAAACCTGTACACTTTCCCATTTACCCATATCGCAAAAGATTGCTAAGGCGAACCAGACTCAGACTTAACAACTTAAGGCTGAAAATCCACCGCCTCAAACGCATGTGAATGAAGTACGCCACTGTTCCCATAACATTTCACGTTCAAACGCGTGAATCGCGAAAAGTGGCAGTGGCCAATTTCGCGCAGGGCAATTATGTGACCCTTCTTTGGGGAAAATCATGAGAGCGCTGTTAATAACCAATCTGCAAGGTGAGACCAGGCAGCCAAGGTCACTGACGTGATCTTATTGGTGTGACATTTTGGCGCTTGAAATGTCACGATGCAGGTCGCGGGTCGACATGTGACGGGGCAGGTTTGCAGGTATATCTCAGGTCACATCGTCCTAAAGTGACCTTTGTTCCAAGGTCATTTGGCGGCCGGACCAGAGCGAACCAACCAGTCAACCGTAGGCATGACATGTATACAAAGGACGGGAATAATGTGCATGGGGCTGGAGCAAGCTGGACTCCCAAAACCTCGAGAAGGATAAATAGTTTCTATGATAATTTATCAAAGGAATAAGCAACCGCTCACAGGTCACTAGCTTCAGGCATAGGACATTTGTTTTAAATTTCACATAAAACAGTGATACTAATATTTTAGTATTTCTACGTCGGCGAGAATTTGAATAAGAAGAACGGCTATATAGGATATGATTTAGTGTAGATACAGATTTGCACCAAGTCAACATTCTCTCTTCTCTCTAACTTAGAGCAAAGACAGGAAAGGCACCTACATTGCAAACCAAGCGCCGGCGGAATGTGTCACTAATTAAAAGAAATGCATCCGGAAATTAATTCGAGCTGATTTCAATATAAACCCATGATTATTTTATGAATAGAAATAATTTTCTAATTGGACGAACTGCATTCCTGATTCCTAAACGGAAGGGGGTTTGGTATTCAAGAGGTCCTTTACTTTTAGGAGACTTCATGATTTACAGTTTTCTTGAATTTGTACGTGTGCGCGACCTATGAGCCTGCCCCCGGGCCCCCGAGTCAAGTTGAAACCTACGACCATATCCCAGTTTTACTAATCCATATGCCAAGCAGTCATGGAAATGACTGTATACCTAAACCACAGCCTATTCCGCCTGGTCTGAATATATAGGTAGGTACTTACAGCCTGGGGAGGGGTTTTTTTTTTAATGGAAAACCACTAAAGCCAGGTACCTTCAACGGGGGCAAAGTGAATCAACTCATACATTGTGGAAAAACTTACGGTATTTTCCCGTTTTTGACCTTCGTACAGAAGGTGATTGTGCCTTAGGCTCGAAACAGATCAGAATCAGTAGAGCAAGGTCAAGGGTCAAATGAAGTGTCTTACCTTTTCGTACTCTGCGCAAATGTCGATACTGGTAACGAATGAGCACACGTCATCAACCGTCCAGTGAGCAATGGACTGCTGCTCGGTGTCGGAGCAGGTCCGCCCGTCGCCGCCGCCGCCGCCGGCACCCGTGCTCACTGGAGAAAACCGTGACGAGGCGGAGGCGGAACAGCTTCCTTTCTTCTTCAACCCCTTTCTTCGTATTGCGTCCAGTAAGGGATGACTTAAAAAACTATCCGCACTATACAAACTTTCGCGAAGTTCGCGTTTCACTTTTTTGCTTACAGGGGCACCGGAAGACAAGTCGAGAGGTGAGCTCTCATTCGTTCGCTTTTGGCTGCTGGCACCTTTTAGGTAGCTATCTACAGGGTTCTGAGCACTCGCAGTCCGGACTATGTTGAGCAGAGCTTGGGTTGAGCTCATGTCTATGATGGGAGAGAATAAATTCGGCGCTGAGAAGGGATTCATCCCATTCGTGCCGAAGAGATCGGAGGAGGAGGGCTTGGGTTTTGGCAGGTCACTGGGCGAGGATGTGGTTGTTGAAGGCTGGCTAGAAGGCGACGCCGCAAGGGGCGCCATCAGCCCCACAAAGGGAGTTGCTCCTGTTTTAAACGCGCTGAACCGCGGGTCAAGATTCTGTGGAAAGCCGTTGCGAGGGGTGCTGAAGTAGCTGCAACAAGAAAGCCTAACGTTAAAAAAATAAATATTTTTAGGAAGAAGTTAGATTTAGGTGGATGGAGAGGGGATGGTGAGAGTAGATAGGTCACACCAACCTATAGTTAACTGTACGGGGTGACGAAACATATTACAGTGTTTACTCAATTTGAAATGAACTTCTGAACTCTTCCAAAGTGTGTCACCTGGCGGCTGGTTGCGTCAGCAAAGAGATATCGGTAGGCGCATCCTGTGCGGTATCTACGAAAGGCTCAATGTCGAGTTGAACGGGTAGACCCCATCTGATAAGATTAGATATAACAGGAACAAACTGGCGAAAGGTTACTGGCTATCATTGCTCTCATTGCAGAGGACAGGTGGATTGCAAAACTTCAGAATACTAATCATCATAGTCAAAGTAGTGAGTTACTTATTCTCGCAGCTCGAGGTGTGAGTTTTCCGGGTCCGAGCCCCAGCAATCTGTCCTATATCTGTCAGTTACTATAAACCCCAACTTCTTCATGACCATATAAACGATTTCTCGACTTCAGAAAAAAACTAAACTTACTCGTTTGGATTGGCGTGGTTGTATTTGGCCGCAAGGCTACGCATAAAGTCACTGTAGTTTCGCGCCATCATCATCTGCTCCATCTGCTTGAGGTGGGAGGGGGCGTCGGGAGGGGTGCTGGGGTAGGAGCTGCTGGGCGTGCAGCTCCGGGAGCTATTCGAGTTCTGGTCGGCCAGGGAAGACACGGCACCACCAGGGCTAAGGCGCTCAGACTTAACTGAATCTTTGCGCCCCTCCTCCGACTTTTCTTCAGCTTTGGCGGCAGCCTCGGCAGCTGTCTTCACGTCACCATTGGTATCGCCCCTTTGGTAGCGTACGGCCATGAGCGCGTGGCTGCGCCGCTTGGCGCGAGGTTTGACCGGCGCAAGCTGCGTGGTGGGGTGCGCCTCCTTCTTCTCCCCCCCACCTCCTCCCTCTGTCTCACCGTGTCCTTCAACTGCGGAAAACAAATATGTAAATATAGGACCATTCTTAACAGAAATTATTACAGGAAAGGAATCTGCAGTCTTGACAGTGAAATACGTCAAGTAACTCAAATATGTACCGGCAAGTAGAAAAGTTATTGATGTATAACTTTCGTGTTATCATTTGTTAACTAATATTGATTATTGTAGTAAATATACCTATGTTTCATGAAGGCTATGCACTTTGAATGGCATGTATGACCAATCCGACAGATACATCCAGAAAGCACAAGTGCTAAGGGTCCGCTATACCTGACGGTGCATTTTTTGCCGCCCATAAGGTTAACATTGCGAGCGGCGATTCATTTTCAAGGTTTACCCTTGGTTGGAAAGACACAAAATTTTGCCTGTACCTAGCCCTAACAACGTTCTAGGGAGTGTTCGAAGCAGATTTCCCATTTTTTTACTGGTTTTCGAGATACAGCACTTTTCTTGAGGTATGCGATGCTAGCATTTGCAAAACAGTTGCAATAAAAGAAACCAGTGAGAAATTGGGAAATCTGCTTCGAACACTCCCTCAACTCGAACACTACGAGATCTACCTTTGACATAAACCTGCGTCACATCACGTCCCTACAAAACCTGTCGTTATATACAATGAGTTTTGCAGAGTCACTTTTTGCTTGGCCAGGGAGAAAACAATTATATAGCAAACGCAGCAGCTGGTCCTGAAGCAGAAGTCACAGCTACGCAAAGGATGACGGAGGCTGACTCCGCACCTGAGAAGCAGCCTTGACCAATGTTTAACCTGAAGCAAAGGTGACGGCGAGGTGACGCGAGGTGACGGGCCAAAGTCCCTCAAAGTCACGACCTGTCATATTAGGGTGCAGGTCAGGTGCCACACCGTGCCTTCCTGGCCAACGTTATACGGAATTCTGCTTCTGCCCATCCTATCAATATCCCTGCTGAACATACCTGTGTATACAAACAGTCGAGTAGGTAACCACTCCAGAGATTACCTGAGATTCCATAAGGATTTCCAAAGATTCCCAACGATATTCATAAAAATTCCAAAGATTTCATAAGATTCCCAACGAGATTCCTGGAGTGGTTAACCACTCGCAAACAGTAGTCGTTACTTCCAGGGCCGTCATAACTTACTTCCCTACTTATACTTAGTTAATGTCCTCCTAGGACTATAGAGGCTCTTGAGCACTGGAACCAGATCTCAAGATCACAAAATTTCCAGCTGAAATCTTCAACAGTAAAATCAGTCGCCCGATGCCCAATTCGGCTAAACATTTTGCGAGTCTTCAGTGTCCAACTGACATCTTGAAGTAACAAACTTAGAAATAGCGCGGTAAGATATAAATGTCGTAAGTAAGTCACCACTTTGGAAGGGAATTTGACAACACATTCTCTCTGAATTACAAGAATAACCGTGTCTGTTCAGGTCAACCGTAAAATGGATTCGTTGTGGGTGACTGTTTGGCACTTGGTGCCGTTACCCGAACACCTAGGTGAGTAGGCACCAATTCACATTTAGGTATAGGTACATACCTACATATGGTTACAACAGCCATGCATGGGCGTAGGGTCAGCCAGTTGGGGAGGGGGTTCAAATTGTATTCTGCCCCGCGTAGGGACATAATTTCTCTTTTCAATTCCTTGATTCAAGCTATATATGAGAAAGATTTTGGACACTTTCTGCTCTATAATAAAATATTATGTCACTTTAAACTCGAAAACTAGTTAAGGCTGAATTTCACCACCTCACGATAGTGCCTTTTAACGTTCGAATAGCTATCGATTCGAAAAAGCAGACATCCTCTCGTTAGGTTTTGTTGTGTCAATAGAATTTGCCTGCTTTGTTTACGTCAAATTTATTTCAACAATTTCAATCTAAAAGTGGAAATAAACGTGAAAAAATCCCTATTTTTTCGGAGAAAGAAGTTAAAATGTTGATTAGACTACACCAAATGAGTCGCAGGTATGAAAATTATCGTTTTTGCTAACGCACAGAAAATCCACTCGAAAGCTAACGAAACGGTAACGGTGCATGGTGAAAGCCGTTAACATTTTTTACCGATACGATAGCGCTATCGTGTACACGATAGTCTTCACGTTAAAGTGGTGAAATCCAGCCTTAATGTGCTGTTATTTTAAATCGCGTGATTTTTGACACATTATAAGTTACTGTAAAAATATCTTCACGTAAAATGAATGTACCTACTTATTACGTATTGTACTATTTTAGATAATATATTTATTGCATAAGTTTAAGAAGTCACGTAGCAAAGAGGCATTGTTGTTACTTGTAGTATGTTAGCGTTGCTCCCTTGTCCCCCTTCCCTATATGCCCATGGTAAAAACTCGAGACAGGTATTAATACGTTCAGGTATGGTGACGGACGACCCATTGACGTGCAAAATGTACAGTGTCACAGGTACAATGTGCTGCACAGCAGGATATTTTTGTCAACGGACCTTTGACACACGCAACCTTTGTGGATCATGACCTTTCTCTCAACTTGAACAAAATACTGCATAGTAAATCAAGGTTCGGGTAACGTATTTTTTTGGGGCGTAACAGTTTAGTTTTTTTTTCCTCAAATAAAAAAAAAAAAGTTCAGTGTCTGATGGCGCACAGGGGTGCTTTCCGCTTAGGCTGGATTTAGCTAATTTCGGAATGGAATTTACCCGAATTGTTTTCTGTAAGTTAAACAATGTTGCCATGGGTTGCTAGGGAAACAAAATTCCGACTTTATATACCTTAGCAACGCATGGCAACCTTGTTTAACTTAAAGAAAAAAATTCGGGTAAATTCCATTCCGAAATTAGCTAATTCCAGGCTTTTAGGGACAAAGTAGTCGGATTCTATAGTCCAAGTCAGGCTGGGAGCATACCGATAAGTCATAATGCAAGAAATTATGAATAGTCGGTATGCTCCCAGCCTGACTTGGACTATACCTTGTCTCATTTGGAGTGACGTAGTAAAGACTGTGACGCTGACCAGTCCGAGGTGTTCCACTCCAAGGCCTCGCACTTTGGGTAATAAGTAATAAGGTCACCGTAGGCAACGAACCTACGCCACCTCCAGACTGTCTCTTAAGGAGTTCAGTTTTCCAGCCTTTTGCTATGCAAACCCGAGGGGTTAACCACTCGTTGGGCATCATTGGAATTCTTTATGAAATCTCAGGGAATCTTGGAATTTTATGGAGTGGTTACCCCCTCGGGGTTCATCTTTCTATGAATATCGTTGGGAATCTTTAGAAATCTTTATGGAATCTCAAGAAATGTCTGGAGTGGTTATACCCCCTCGTGCAAACCCGTCGTCACACACCAAACAGCTTTGAAAATTAATCTCTCTAAAATGACGACCTGTCCAATAATTTGTTCTCAAGTCGAGAGTTTCGGTTGGTCGTCGTCGTCGAAGTTCTAATAGTCTAGACTGGCTGGTCCGAGATACATGAGTACCTGCTGTTAGGTATGTACCTATAGTTACCTATACGCTGGTTGCACGAAGGTAGCTTTGAATCAGTGACCGCGAAGTTCACGCATGGTGCTTCCTAGCTAACCTGCAACACTAGTGCACTCCAAATGAGCCTCTATCCCTAATTAATTCGCAGATAAAATCAAGCTAATATCCAGTTAATAACCTCAAGTCGCATGTGGCCCCTTCCCCTTCTCCTGGGTCATTTCAATTTGCATTACGGGTTCAGGTTAGGTGCCGAAATAAGAATTTGATGCGAGCGAACTAACAGAGCAGAACGACTCTTGCTCACGAGTTCACTTGTTCGCATGGGACTACCTGACTCTAAGTAGGTATTAATGCTGCCACGCAAGCCAGAACCTCAACCAGCTATTTCACGTGAATGGTGCGACTATGCTGATTTGATCGCATTTATTTTTCTGGCAAAAGAAAGCAAAAAGGTACGTAAGGAAAGGCACGAGAAAATAACTGCCTAAGTCAAAACCATATTGCCTGACGTAACCACTCGAGATTCCTTGAGATTCCATAAAGATTTCCAAAGATTCCCAACGATATTCATAGAAAGATGAACCCCGAAGGGGTAACTACTCCAAAAAAATTCCAAGATTCCCTGAGATTTCATAAAGATTTCTAATGATTCCCAATGAGATTCCCAGCGAGTGGTTAACCCCTCGTTGCTTGATGAAGTGTTGCAAGAAAATAAACAAGGTATTTTGATACTACCTCTAAAGTCAGACTCGCTTCGTCTGTAAGCCCCAATGAACAGACCCTCTGTACGTGGAAGAGACCTCCCATAGTGACAAGATGAATATTATTCGGCACACCTGCACTTAAAAGTCAATAAAGTTTGTTAAGGCAATGTAAATGATGCTATTTTCCAATTGTTACAAGTATAGTAAACTCTCTGCAATTTGCGGAAATTATCATATTTTGCAATAATTACCGATGTACCCACCTACTAACTGCACGAGGGAGTACAGTCACGATACTTTTCATAATGAATCCATATTCTACCTAACAAGTAAGCGCTTACAAACGAGATATGAACCTGTAGGTAATAACTTTACATTTGACTTCAGTGGGTGCCAATCTTCCACATTACACAAAAAAATAAGAATGAAGATAAGGGGTCATCGAGGGGTTAACCACTCGTTGGGAATCATTTGAAATCTTTATGAAACCTCAGGGAATCTTGGAATTTTTTTGGAGTGGTTACCCCTTCGGGGTTCATCTTTCTGTGAATATCGTTGGGAATCTTTGGAAATCTTTATGGAATCTCAAGGAATCTCTGGAGTGGTTTGCGCATATTATAGACTCCTTTATTTCGACCTACTTCCCCCTTAATAGCACACCCTTGATCGATATATTCGTGAAAGTCACTTGATGTTGGGAGGTGCCTAACAGGAATGTCGTGGCGCGACCTTTAACCTAAAGGGAGTGATGCATGGGTGAATCATTGAATCGAAGATGAGTTAGGTACACCTTCTATTGTTTGCCTCAATAGTCGAGGCTGCGTCGTTTATATAGGAAGTATGTGGAGCACGAACTCTCAAGGTTGGGGAGTGGACCTATAAGACCCCAAATGAACCTCGGAATGAAGACTTTGACGACTTCTATATAGGTACAGGTGACAAGATTGAGCCATAAACTAGAATAAGGCTATCAAACCGAGGTGATATATCTCGTATACAAATGGTAGGTACATACACGCACCTGCATTTTTGCTGGCCGTATTCATTCATCCTATTTCACTCAAAATTATACGGACAGACAAGTATTTTATTGGCGAGTGGACGAAGGAAATGTAATCAGAAATGTGAAGGCAATCTGCAGAATTCAGTGCACTAATAATTAATTATTGTTTTACTATTCTTGTCACCATATACGTATAAGTACATGAAGTTCATTTTGACGATAGCGGTATATTCCTAATTATTTTTCGGTTTTCTCGTCTCGATTCGCAAAAAATTTCAACCTCAAGTGTCCACGATTCCTAGTTGCAGTGTGAAAAAGCATCTTACAAATCAAATTGGATGGATCAATGGAAGAGGTTACCTATCGAATAGTCACAAGCGTATCAACCGCAGATAAAGAGGTAATCTGGTCAAGAGTCTTGACAACAAACCAACGTTTGCTTGCCTGGGCTGCAGGCTTGCCCAAAAATGCGAGAACTGTCGAGGTTGTTTGAAGAAGCAGACGAAGAAATTGAACCCTGCCCCTCAGCCTGACCCTTCTATACCTGAACTAAACCTGAGCTGCATATTTCTTCACCAACGTCAAACAAAAACACAACCAGATAATCTTTTCAAAGAGTCCAAGTGTTCATTACCCAAACTTCAGTCTGAATGTACCAAGGTAGGGCCGATATAGTTTTCGTGATAAAGTCTAGGGAATCGCCAAATTGTGCCTGTAGGTATCTACCTAAATTTAAGGGTCCGCTATACCTGACGGTGCATTTTTTGTCGCCAAAAGGTTAACATTGCGAGCGGCGATTCATTTTCAAGGTTTACCCTTGGTTGGAAAGACACAAAATTTTGCCTGTACCTAACCCTAACAATGTTCTAGGGAGTGTTCGAAGCAGATTTCCCATTTTTTTTACTGGTTTTCGAGATACAGCACTTTTCTTGAGGTATGCGATGCTAACATTTGCAAAACAGTTGCAATAAAAGAAACCAGTGAGAAATTGGGAAATCTGCTTCGAACACTCCCTAGAAATTGTTAGGGCTAGGTACCGGCAAAATTTTGTGACTTTCCAACAAAGGGTAACCCTTGAAAATGAATCGCCGCTCGCAATGTTAATCTTATGGGCAGCAAAAAATGCACCGTCAGGTATAGCGGACCCTTAATGCGAATGTGTCGGTACCTACCTGAGTAGCACCAGGACGGCCAGACTACAGGGCTGATGGTATCCACTTCCCGCATCATCAGGACGGACGGATGCGGTCTGCGGTCGCGAAGGGGTCGTCAAGAAGTACCGCCCATTGCTGCTCACCTAGAACACCACAATAGAGGGTCACCCTTCAGTCAGGGGTCAGATGTCAGAAGCAGACATCAGAAAATCTGACAATGGTTGCAACAGTACTTTCCTAAACATTGAGGAGTACAAAAGGTATAATTTCTTCCAACTTCTTCACATCACAAAAGTTCCCATAATAGGTAGGTACCTAATACCTATTTAATACCGATCATAAATGTCTGTCCGATGGCCCGAAAGGAAAATATTGCTTTCACCGGGAGTTGAACCCACGCCTTCCAGAACAGAATCAATAAGCTTGCTGATTGGCGGCAGAGGAAAAGCTAGAAGAGGTGAAGGGGGAGGGAGACATTCCGATTTTCTGTCAAATTTTCTTATTTAGGCTGAATTTCACCACCTTCCGATAGCGTCTTTAACGAGAGGATTTAACGAACCGATTTGCGTTATCGTAGGTTTAGCTTACGACAAGTGCGTTCGCAGAGAAACAAGTGCAAGCGCAAGGCATTTGTCGTAAGCTAAACATACGATAACGTGGATCCGTTTGTTAAATCCTCTCGTTAAAAGACACTATTGGAAAGTGGTGAAATTCAGTCTAGCCAATAGAACATTTTGCGAAATTTTGTTAGGCTGAATTTCACGATAGCGCTATCGTTTCGTTAAAAAATGTTAACGGCTTTCACCATCCTGACGATAGCACCCTCATCTTATCGTTAGTGAATCCGTGCGTTAGTAACAACAATAACTTTCATACCTTATTCGACTCGTTTGGGTGCGAAACTGACAGGGATTGTTGTCTACCCAACTATTTAATACCTTTCTCCAAAAAATTAGTGTGTTTTTCACGTTTTTTTTTCATTTTTAACTCGAAATTATTGAAACGTATAATGAACGTACACCTAAATAAAGTTGACGTAAACAGAGCAGATGAGTTCTAGTGACACGACAAATTTAACGATGGGATAAGGTTTTTCGTCTGCTTTAACGAAACGATAGCTATTCGATTGTTAGGAGGCACTATCGTGAGGTGGTGAAATTCAGCCTTAGTGTTGGGTAGTAGGTAGGTATATACTACCAAATTTGTCAGTAGGTAGGTGTACCTACCTCTTGACCTATCGAATGAAGAGCGCTTGCTGCGAAGTCAGCAATACAACCTATACTTAATAATTGTTTTGACGGACAGTAAGTATGTATAGGAAGGCATAACAGGGCATTTCCAGTCTAGTCAAAACATAGGAATAATCATCAGCAAACTAAAGTCAGGTTAATGTCAACAGAAATTCGACTTTCTCGAAAGGTGAGTGGTGCGGCACATTGAACGTATCGTGACACGTGAGATAACAGTTTTAAATGCGTAGATATCCCATCTCCGATGGATCTTTTGTAATGATTTCGAAATCAATAGGTACTCTGATAAATTTGATGCAATAGGTAAGTACACAAGTTATGACATTCCTTCAAAACTACAGAGAAAGAGACTCAGTTCCAGGGGCGCCATCTTGGGGGGGGGGCAGGGTCCAGTTTGCCCCCCCCCCCCGGAATATTCCGGAGGGGGGGGGGGCACTGCCCCCCCGGAAATTTGGGGGACAATTACTTTTATCATGTCAAATATTTGGCGTTAACTTCATTATCACGTAAAAAAAGCAATAAATAAATAAATAATAATTTTCGCTGATTAATTAAGTCCAGATTGCCGGTAAATCTGGACTTAAAAATTAAATTTAAAAAAAACGAGATAGTAAAAAATTAATTGTAACTTTTTAAAAGTCGAATGCCTTGGACGCTGGGTCACTGAGAGGCACAGAGACCTATCAGACTGATAAGAGTGATAAGTAAATTGAATACCTATCTAATGTTTACAACTTCTTGCCCCCCCCCCCCCCCCCGGATTTTCAAAATCTGGCGCCCCTGCTCAGTTCTATAGCTGCTTTATATGGAATATAGGTACCTACTTACATTTGCTTTTGGTTTATGTTTTTTTCAACCATTTTTTGACGATCGAGTGATTTTTGCCAATAAAAAATTTGTCCAGAACTATCCCGACGCGACGGTAAAATCACAACATAGCCAGTTAAATTTCGGACGTTAAAAAGACATTATTTAAGAAAATTTAAAGTAAGTAACCAACAGGAGTACTTATCCTCGAACTTCTAGAGTAGGTACCTATACCTACCTAGGCAGATCGGCAGATGGAGCTAAAGTTATCCTAAAGGAGCCATTTTTTTGCGTTGCTTTAAAATGAAAAAAAAATGCCTCAAATAGCCAATATAGGTATTTGGTACCTATTATAGCTGGATAATGAGTTATTTTACCGGAAAATGGCATTACTTACAGTCCAGTGCCTATCCTTATCGCATGGCACCAAAGGTATGTAGAGTACGCCCTGATCAGTACTACACGAATAAACCAACCTAAGTGCCTATAGGTACCCACATAAAAATTGACACTTCCCGCAGAGATTCAGAGATGGCATAATATAATGCTGGCACTTGTACACATTAGCAGATATGTGAGAAGCTTGAGAAAGATGGAGCGAGGCAGTAAGCAGACACGCTGGGTACGGTCTCTTGCACTGACCTGCCAGTGTTTGCTGATTCTTGGAGCCTAGATAGAGCACGTTTTGCTCCTCAAGCCACTCTTGAGTCTTCATCAAACTCACAATGCCCCATCAGCAGAAGTTATTAGGTACTTCAGCACTTTTCATGTAGTTCTTATTCCGTCGGCTCTCGTGGAAGCATTCCTCCACCTATGGCATTTAGGGTGCGTCCCACCAGTTAAAATTTAACTGGAGATTTTGTTCTATGCTTACCATTTCATTAAAAGTAACTGCTGCTAAACAATCAAAGGTACCTACTTACCTAGTTATTTTTGATTGAGGACTTGGCTAGGTAGGAGGTGGGTAAAGGTATAGGTATACTTTTCAACCCAGTTTCTCAGATTTATTTTACTTTCTTTGATTTTTATAAGGGGAAAGCGAGGGAGGGGGGTCCAAAAGATTAGTGAAGTAGGTAGGCTGAGGCTGGACCTAAACGGCAAACGGCGTGGCGGTCCTCCTTTCCATTTAAACCTACTTTCTGCATTAGAAAACAACAGATAACAATACCTTCATGAGATAATCCCAAAGGAGAAGAAAAGAAATCCACACGGGAGAGTTGAAAACACAAGAATACGCACACGGCCGGCTAAAGTACGGAACGAGCGACACAACGACCACAAGCACGGCTCCCTGCGAACTGAAGCAACAAGCCGCGAGAGAACAACAGGTGGATCAAGGTGCACACACTTTCACACCGTCTGAGCCACACCCAGCGCTTTTCCGACGTTCCGTTTATTTTCCCAAATTTTTGAGGGTGCTAGGCTGTAGGAGGGGCACTTGACGTGGAAAGTTACTAACTTGGTAGGGTGCTATAGAAAGTAATAGTATCTACTGAGATATTGAGACTTTCCCACCATTTGTTCTGCATACCTACACTTTACCATTTTTCCTGACGTTTTCCTGCACCTGTCCTTCTCCTCATGCTTCAGTTGGAGCGATGGGGTAAGGTTGACAGGTAGCTGACAAGGTACCTACCTACCTATACCTACCTATACCATCTTTCACACCGTCTGATAATATATCGAGCCACAAACGTTTTTATGAAGTTTTTAAAGATTAGGTAGGTACCAGGCGCGTAATCTCATTTTTTTTCAGGGGGGGCAAGGTTCTAGCAAGCCAATAGTCGGTAGGGTTCATCCGATTTTGCTCAAATTCGGTATGTAGGTACCTAATCCTAATAATGTAGACATGTTTTTTGATAAATTTTGATAACTCAAAAATTGCGCCTGCTATTGTCAAAAAAAGGCAAAAAATCGTGTTTTTTGACAGTTAGGAAGGGCTGGAGGCTATCTATATCAAGTTGGAACCTTGAAAATTTGTAAAAGTGTTTTTGAATAGATGTTTTTAGGTCAGTTACAACCATTTGGAGGTGGGCTAATAACTTGGCACGGTTTTGGCCAAAACGTGTTGGTCATCACTCCGGTGGCACTGTTCAATCGATTTCAATAGAAATTGGTAGGGAGGTGTACTTTAACCTTGTTTAGTGATGCACGAAAATTTCTTGTCTTGCTTTTGTTCTTGCATTTATTGCATGCAAGAACAAGAACAAGAACAAGAGTCGATTTTGGCTGCAAGAACAAGAACAAGAAGTGAGTTGCAAGAACAAGAACTCTTGCAAGAACAAGAACTCTTGCAAGAACAAGAACTCTTGCAAGAGTTTTCGCAAGAGTCTTGCATAAACACAGGCAGTTTTTTCCAAAGCTTTATTTATGGATTGCAGTCCATATTTTGTACGAGAAACTGCAGACTATGCGACGATAGATTGCACTTGCAATGGCCGCTCGGTAGGCAAAAAACCACATTTTAACCGCAGAAAATTCCACGTGTATGCAAGAAATTGCAAGAGTCTCGCAGCAAGAACAAAAACAAGAGCAAGAAATGATTTCTACTGCAAGAACAAGAACAAGAACAATAGGTATAGGATTTTGACTGCAAGAACAAGAGCAAGAGTCGCTTTGCGAGAACAAGAACAAGAACAAGAAATGCCGTTTCTTGTTCTTGTTCTTGCATCGTGTATTCACTAACCTTGTTTGAAGTTTTACCGAACGAAATTTTCTAACGTACCTAATAATTATGGCCAATATTGACATTATCGTAGGAAAATTTTCCAAAAATGGAAGTCACGTTTGTGATTGGTTAGGTCACATTTGCAACAACGACGGATTTTCTTAAAAATTGGTGAAAGTGGTCTCAGATAGATGCTTCGAGGTCGCTTTCAATAAATTTTCAATTACGTGAAAATTAAGACCGTGACATGCAAAATAGGAAACATGTACTTTGCGCGTCGAATGACGCATCACTGTTTGACGGATATTATGTTTGAAATTCGGTACTCAGGTGTATAGAATTGTTGTCCAGCGTGTTGCAAAATATTTTTCAGAAGAAGGTAAAATTCTGGCCAAAAAAAAATAATTGACTTAAAAAAAATAAAAATTTTCGATGCCGCTGGCGTAAAAATTGCGAGAAAATCAAGTGCGACCATTGTCGGACCCTTTATTTCAAATTCACTTCATCCGAGGAGACAGATTTCAGGGGGGGCAGTGCCCCCCCTAAAACATTTCAGGGGGGGCGCGTGCCCCCTTGCCCCCCCCCAGATTACGTCCATGGTAGGTACCTACCTATCTTCGTTGATAGAGATTTTTTTTTTTTTGCGTCAGATAAGCACAGCTGTATATTAGCTTATAGGTATAGGTGACGACAGCAGGTAGTTAGTTTCACAAAGTGTCTGATTAATAACCTCTCCTTCACTTTCCTAGTTTTCTCGGATATTTCAGGGTTGTCACCAACTTGTTTTTTTTTTAGAGTAGCTATTGTGTAAGAAACAGAAATAGCTAGGCTGTTGTTGGGTGTCACAAGAAGACAGATAACCTAATTTCCCGCGCATGTGTGAGTCAGACTAGCAGCAGCAAGCACTGCTCCTCAACTTTTTCTCTTTATTGCAATTTTCGAATAATTTTCCCGATAATGGATTTTTCATATTTCGCATATATTTTTTTGGAAGGAAAGTAGGTAGGTATCTACTTTGGTACTTATAGAGAAGATATAGTTTTTGTGACAGATCAGCTCTCACAAGCTGGACCAGTGTGGGACTGTGGTGGGACTAAGTACCTAGGTGCCTACCTACTTACATTCTCGCCCGGAAATTATTCCTTCACTTATCACTTATCCTGCGTTTGTCAGATTTTTCTGGTTTTGGGAGGATTTGGGAGATAGGGAAACGAAGTTTACGCGGCTTGTAGGCTGGTGCATCTTGTAGATTAGGAGATAGCGAATTTTCACACCACCTGAACCACACCCGCGCTTTTAGATACATTTCCAAATTTTTCTCAATTTGTTTTTAGTATTTACATATATATTCACTTTCTCGATAGCCATGCCTATAGTAGGTAAGTGAGAAAATTTCTCTATTGACAGTTTTGATTCCCATGACCCATGACGGTTCGGACGTGAATCGAAAAAACTGCATGGTTTCCCGAATATGTCCGCTGTAAAACTAGAGGAAATTTCTGTCAAAAAGATGCAACCATCATACCGAATTCGCTTTTTTGAATGGTCACACCATACCAGGTACCTTTCTTATTGCTGACCCCCCTCCGCACTATTCCCATTCTTTTCTAGCTGCTCCTGCTTCCTCCTTTCCATATCTCCTTGCGGCTTCTTAGCTACGGTCCTGGCAGGTCAGGCATTTGTGTCGACTTGTTCTAAGTTCGTAGCCCCGTGTTCCGCACCAGTAGGCGATAGAGGCGATGTAGGCGATCCAAAGAAGTATATCGTCCCCTGCGGCACTGCGAGGTCCGCTCAACCACTTCATCTCTCTACTATTATGCTCTTGTGTTCAAGCTTAAACATCACGATTTCATATACTCTGTGTGTATCGCTACTTTATCATGTTGCTTTCAAGGCACTGGAGTAGGGGAAGAACACAGCAAATCTCCCGGGTGGGCTGCCCTTTGACTGCCATTTTGTTTTGTTGATATACCTATATATACCTACTTATACCTAATTCTAAATGGGACAATAGTTTCATCCAGTTGTTGGAACTTATTCTGTATCTTATGCGTCAATATGGCAATGAAGCTTTTTGTTGACTGCATACCGACAGCTTCTCCTATTGAATAAGCACACTGTATGAGGGCTTAAATAAACAGTATAATATCGTGTATCTAACTGGGGTGTATACCGAATGACGAAGGTATTTAACATGTCCTCGGAGCGGTGTAACAGGAAGCTGTTGGTTAAATGTTTACGCAATATGGATAATTATTAGGAATATGGGATATGGGCTTGCAGTTGGGTATTGCTACGTATTTGCTTACTTGTGTTTGATGCAGGTAGGTATTTAATTACACTTCTGCCTGTTTGTTGCTTGAAATATATTCGTATAAGTAAAGAAACCTCAACCTACAGTCACCTCCGCGATTATGGAAACTGCACCCGTGGCTGTCAACTTAAAATCCTACAACAAAGAAAATTCAACTGCATCTAAACCCATTCGCCACATAATTTTCTTTCTCTCCATGGGAACGAGGTGACAAACCTATATCTTCATACACATGCATATCATACCTCTCGGTGCCACTCCGTAGGGCGGAGGTGCGGAGGACCTCCGGACATGTAGAGCGACCTTGACGGCGGACACTGGACGTTTACCGATAGGACCTGCCCTGGTCGTGCGTGGTTGGCACAGTCGATCAATCCACCTTTATACCGACTGTTTTTGTCTGGACAATGCCGTCCGCAATCCTGCACGTTACATGTGAACTCTTGGACCGAGCCCCTGCCTTTTGTCTTCTGCCACGGCCTGAGAAAAAATCTATACCTGATATAGCAGCGCGTAGGTATTGCCTGAAAGAAACAAGGGGAAAATTAAGTGAAGCAATTAAATTGAGAGGGTATAGCATCCAAGCCCAAGTCAAAAGTCAAAGTTTTTTTTTTTTTTTTTTACGCCGAACTGAACATGCAGGTGCGGCAAAATGGTCACGGCCCCCAACTTCGGTGTCGTAGGTATACTGAAAAATTCTGAAGACACTCAGTATGGTATGGAATTTAGCATTTACACCAATATACCTACCAATACCGAAAACGGATCGCCGAAACAATAAACAGGTTTCAATCAGAGGACTTCAATAGATTCCTTCGGCAGCACCGGTAAAATATCCGAATTCTTGGTCATCTGTGGGAAGATTGCATGGAGAATCTGGGCCTAGAGGACGTGTGAGGTTTGCGGCGGTTCGAGAATTTCAGGTTCGACCTCCGACCTACTCAAATATAGGTACTTATATACCTACCCTACACACATGTGAGGATACATATTATTATACCTGCATTTCATTCGGTAGTAAAGGTCAGGCTGTTCCTCAGGTTCAACTTTTTTCTCGAACATGCATGGAAGCGTGATAATTATTGTAATTTACAATTGTCTTTAATAATTTTGTAAAGTTTGAAGTATCAATCAGGATGTACCCGATACTGTAAAAATACCTACATCAGTGGTATATGTATACCTATTTAGGGCTGTTCCGAAGATTTATGGTATACACTTCGAGAACCTGCATGACCCTTATATGCTATTCGGGACATTTTGATACTCCCTCCAAGCCTCCTCCATGTAGTCCCTGCAAAACTACGCCCAGTTTAACCCAAATTTTAACTGTTCGATACCTCCCAAAAACATTGACAGGTAGAAATTTCATTCCCCTGGTAATAGGTAGTTCAACAATCACTAAAATATTTTAGGGTATGGCCTCTCAAAACGCCATAATAAGTAAATAGCGAAAGTTCGAAAAAATATTCTAAAAAGGGAGGTACCTGACCTCCTTTATGAATGGGCGACGCAGAGGGTACACCCTTGCCAAGATCAGACAGCTTTTTTCTTACAAGGGAATCGGTACCACCGCCTGCCCACTACAAGTCTGTCAGGTGATATATTTAGTACCAGTGTAATGATGGAGGCTGCTCTGGAGTCCGGCAACTTCTCTGGGTGCCCTCAAGAACTGAGTTCGCGTTGGGGTCACCAGTCAGTCCGCCGCTGCTCGCAAACTCAGTCTTGTCTCACGTAGTTATACCTTTGCGATACCTCTTGGTACATTCTTATACCCTTACCTAGGTATCAACAGCAAATAGTCACTCGGACACAGATATCTGAGTACTGAGAATCTTGGTGAATTAAATTTAGTATTTCTTCTTTCCCTGAATGCGTAACGACACGAAGAAAGAGGTGAAAAGTGTTGCAGACTTTGGGACTTTGAATATCCAAGACTATCTAATGAAGGACCCGGAACGATTTCACAAAGAACTATATAAAACCTAGATAGCTGGTACCTACCTATAGGTGACCTTTGCCTTGGAGCACGTTGGCCTCAGCTCCCTACTATCGATTTAGGGGGTTGGAGTTGTGACATTTTGATGATTTTTTAAGGTATTTCACACATACTCGTATATTAACCATGTAATAGGCACACGTCGGCCATAGCTTGCTATGTTATGGTAAGCGTTGACGGACCTTTGTGTATGTCAGCAATCGGTAAGCAATGTGGCTTGTAGATGGAGGAGGACCAAAGGAGGAACATTTTTTTAAGCGATAGATTAGGTATAGCTATCGCAGTTAGGGAGCTGCTAAGAGATTTGCGTGGCTGTGAGAGACTGCCTGTATATTGTATTGTACCTACTTATGAAATATTCAGTAGTAAACGCAAATAGCAGCTTTTTACGTCCAACTTGCAAAGAGAGATAAAGAATAGGACGCTCACGCCACAATTAAACCAAAGACAGATGAACCTGATTCAACTGCTCATTACTATTAAAACACCGCGTAAGAAAATACAGAAACTATTTGAAATTATAGCCTAACATTACAATTAGATCAAATACTGGACAACTCGTTGTAAACTATACGAAAACCTGCACGAAACCTATCTCACGACTTGACGCTCCGTTCATTTTATAGTCAGCTCGGTGCCTGGTGGAGCCCAGGTGCCCCCCATCCATTACACCTTCTCATACCTTATTCACATCGGTATCCCCCTCTTCTTACAGTCATTCAGAAGGCATGGTACAATTTTCATCTCTTTCATAGACACTGTACTTTTCATCTTCTTAAGGGCAAGCCATACCATTAGAATAAGTGAAATGCCACCTTACGAGATACACCCCCCACACCTTCTTACACATCAGGCAAGTAAGCAAAATATTGATGAAGTAGATCAGCTTACCGCCTGAAAAAAATCATAAATAAGATGGTCGCAGAGGTTGAACGCTGCTGGCACCATCAAGGTTTATTCAAGGTACATGCCGAGGTACACGACTACAAGCTGGAATAAATCTGCGTTAACAATATCGGGCGCCTTTCTGCGCAAACCGCCCAGTCCCTTATCCAGTCATATCGTAGTCTAATGAGTCTGCGGGTGAAAGGTATCTTTTTGCCCCGTATAGGTGTAGGCGCACGCGCAATCTTTATCTATGTCTTCCATAACTTGTTGACTCCATGAGTTATAGATTAAAACGACAAAACTCGAAAGACAGTGTACTTCATGATCTGGATCGTGAATCTAGAGTTGGCATAGGCTGGCATATCTATAGGTTCTGGGAAAATTTAATATATACAGATGTAGGCATACAAAAAAAAAAGTGTACTGGCACTGGCTAAGAACGTTTGAAGATTTAGGATTAATTTCAGAGGACTGTCTCATTAATTTTTCGTGTTCTTTTGTCTGAATTTTAGAAGTTCCACTCCATCGATCCCACCAAAATAATATGAAGGCCCCCAACAAATTAGAGCTTCTCCAGCTTCTCCTATAGTTGCTGCAAACTATCCATGAAGCAAAAATACCAACCCAATTTGCACACCTAAAATTACCATGATCGATGAGAAAGTGAGACATCATCGCATCCGATGACAATTGCCCATGACACCCCGTTTTATATAATTTCCATGTAAGCTGCACCATTATTAGACACGAAATAGTCAGTGAGAAGCCTTGGTCGGTGCTAAAGCCCCCCATGAAAGGCTGCCGACTGCGAAGGGTCGTGTGAGGAAGATACGAACTTCCTTCCCAGGCGAGTAGGTACGACGGTAGGTACCACAGGTACCATTGCACTGGACAACGACAACCAATTACAGGAGTAATGACTGTCAGATATGACCACATCATTTGCGGTAACAAGGCGCACCAACACAGCGCGCGTCAATATTTGCGCACTCCTCCAGACGGGGGGTCATCTTGCCCTGGACTGATCGATTGCCACTTGTTGGCAGCCCAGCTTCACAGTTCCCATGCACTGAACATAGCTATCATCGGAATGTGAAAAGGTCTCTAGGTGGTTTCGAATGTGACAAAGAAGAAAGCATCCATCGTTTGGTCAAAACTGCATTCCTAATTCCGCTTGGAATGTGCTGACAATCTCTACGCAACCGCTAGGGATCTGGGGGAAAAATATACGGGTTCCTGTACAACACGGTAAAGATTTGAACCTTCGAAAGTTAGGTACACCGCTCACTGCTGTCAGGTTTGGGCTTCGAGCTCCAAATGACACGAACAACACCCGTGAAAGACATCTGTTGACATGGAACAGACGTTTGACACGGTCACGTGATGTTTGGGACAACTGCTACTTCTTTTATGATTCCAACTTGCGTCAAGACGTCCTAAAAGGAGGATATTAGAATGATTTAGCCAGCCATAATCGCTAAGGTTCAATAAGGACCATTCAGGACCTACAATTTTCCGACAATTTGCGAACTAGATTTTGGTAACTTGTGTGAATTTGTGGTATAGTCACCGGCCAAAAAGGAGACCAAAATGGCAGATGCCAGCGGAGGGGTGGGTACCCCCTCTACGTGGCACCAGTACCTATGAGGCTGAGCTGCGACCCACACTACTGGCTATGTCACACGATATACAGGCAAAATCTAAGAATAGCCGATGCTTAGCTTGCGCCTCATAGGTACTGGTGCCACGGGGGTACCCACCCCTCCGCTGCCATCTGCCATTTTGGTCTCCTTTTCGGCCGGCGACTATAAACAGCCACTGCCAAGCAAAGTTTGATTTATTTATATAATGTTCTCAAAATAAATATTGAGGATTACTGGGGTGCTTCTGTCATTTTCCTGGAGTTAAAGATTTAGAGCACACCCAAAATCATAATGCATAGATTACTTACCGCTAACTAGCTTGCCTATAGACACCTGCTTATTAGCAATTGAGAGACTTACACGTGTATTTATTTCCCCTTATGTATTGTATGTTATTTTTCCTACGCCCATGATTGCAGCCGCTTTGCGAAGCGTCTGACGTGGTCTGACCCTGCCGTGACGCCAGGTCAACCCATCGGGGTATTTGCCAGCGTCATCCATCCTCATCCTACTATATTGTTTTAGAACGGCATTGTTTGGACACGATGCATCCAGCACCTGACTCCCTCGCCGGTCAGGTGACTCAGCTTCTTTGTGTGCCCTGGACTCCAACACCTCTCGCTTACTCCGCTTCTTCATCTGGTCGTTATGACCTGAAGAGGATATCAACCTCCATGAGTCCGACAAAATTTTCGCATGCGGCTTGTGTGTCGATGCCCATATATCTATCCGAGTGACAAGCGTCTCTGCATACATACACTGTAAGTACCTTGATTCGACTATGATACTTTGAATTTTTGTGAAAGAGAAGGAAGAAATTCCAAATGTGGGTAAGGAAGATCAGCACAGTCGTGTACCTGTTTGGCACCAATTAAAAGCACCGAAAAGAGACGGTATCGATGGTTCAAAAAAAGGGAACAACCGCATCTTGTGCCGAAAACCTGGGCCATTATTTGTGGAGGTTGTCGATACCTCGTGAACTGGGCTATAAATAAGCGGTGGAAGCGTCTTGCAAAGGTTAGAGAAGCCTACAGAGGGAGCAAGTGAACGCAGATTGGGTGACCCGATAGGGCCAATTATTCGTAAAAATGGCGGAATGGCTGGCCAGCCGCTCAGGTCAGCCCGAGCAGGCCACCTTGTGTCACACTGCAATCGACCTGTTCTGTATCAGTGATCAACCTTGCCAGGTCACTTGCAGGTCACTCCCATGTCCCAGGCCGGCCCAGACTCGGACAGGTAAGAGGATACCTTCAATCCTCTCTTTCTTTGTTCGAAACAGAGGAGGTCTCAAGTGTCTTGAGTCTCTGGTCTAAGGTTTGGCACTATAGCCAGGGGGCAAGCAACTCTCGAGAGGGGTAGTTGCAGCAGTGCATAGAATGCCACGGTAACCCACGGAACAACTAAGAAATTGTCAAAAAGCACTGCGTTAAGTTGGCACTTTGTCTAATTAAAGTACTACCAAAGGTGAAGTAATTCCGCTGCCTTCAGATCAGGATCGTAATGTACCTGTACCTGTGGACGTATGTATGGACGTAGCCAGACACTCAGAATGGCAGTACAAGACGGGGACGTTCAGTTTCAGTTAGGCAGGCCCGTATCCAGAAATCGGTCATGGGGGGGGGGGGGGGGGGTTTAGCCTATATTTTTTTGCTTTCCGTTGGCATTACCATGTTCATTTTCCGCTCATGGGGGGGGGGGGGGGGGGGTTTAACCCCCTAAACCCCCCCCCCCCGTGGATACGGCTATGCAGTTAGGTATCCATTTTTGAACTATCTCAAACCTTTAACAAGAGATCAGATTTCGATTCTAAAATGTTGACCCTTCCCAGACATCCATATTCACCAGTCTTCTAATAGCTATGTTGGGAGCGCGACAACCGTGGCGACTGTGATTTAACAGACTGCCGCTACTGTCCGTTGGGCATCCACCGAACCTGACCGAACTACCGGAGTAATTGTACAGGAGCTGGCCCGTGAGAACAAGGCAGACCTCAGCATGTTCAGTGTCCAATAAGTACAACGCACGAACGTCCACCATGAGAACGGAAGAGTGAACTATATGGATAAGGCAGTGGAAAAAGAAACCCAACGAATAGGAAAACAGTAATAATATTTCAAAATTGTTTTGGTATAAGGTACTTGAATATAGAGAAAAACCGCCCACAAGTTCTTACACCAGCTAAATATTGAAGTGTCCCAGTCCCAGGTATGCCTTAATTCTTTCTGACCCCATAAGGAAAAAGGCTGTAAAAGTAATAATGGAGACAGACCATAGTCCTGACTACCTAGGCAGTAGACGCATAGTCGCAACAATTATCCCATATATTAAACACGGGGAAAACGGTAGCGGACGGATGAGTGACACCCAAAGTGGTTGGCGAGTCATCCACTTCAGAAGACAAGAATACCTACAGTTACGGTATAAGGTCACGTTGGGGTCGGTAGGGGGCCATCTGCTGGTCCATGTCCCACTGAAATTTAGTGGGGGGACCACTGGACGAGGGGTCGGCAGGTTATCTCAGCTGCATCTGTGCATACAAGGACCACCGCTGTGGAAGAAACCGTGATCAGCAGGAAATATTGCATGTTGCACTCGTAAGGTAGAGGTTGTTTAAAGAGATAGCTGCTCCAATAAAGAAGATTTGACACATTACTACAGAGGTGCAGAGAGGTATAAAATCATTATTGAAAACGATGAATACCTACCGTAGTCAATAAATTAAATCCCAAAAATTGTTGGCATGTTTATCTGCAGTCGCATAAAACAATTTTGCGATGGCATGCGTAATACCTACCTAGCTGGGTAATGCCAAGCAGAACAAATTGGAAATGACTGCGACAATCTCGTCATAAACACATGACATGAACTATACGATGTGTACCCTATGGGAAATTGGTGTCATTAAGTGAAGAAAACCTCTCAAGTAGATTTCCTTTTCATGGGTGGCTGCAGATTCGTCGACCCAGGGAAAACGCAAGGGGGAGGCATGACCACCATACAAGGTTTCAGGTCCCCATCATGTAGGTACACCTGTGCCTGCTACTACAATCTGTCGATTTACCGACTGTGCTTTGGAGCATTTCAGTATATCATAGTAGGTACAATACATATTTCGGAGGTGACGTTATTTTAATCCTCTTCCGGAAACACTATATAGGCAACTTTTTTCTTCATATAGAGAGAGTGTTAAATTTCTGGTTTTTTTAACGGGGAAATTCGTGATTTACCAAGTGCGCTATTCTAAACGGAGCTTACACTTGTAACTTATATACATCTTACCGAGGGGTTAACCACTCCATGACTCCATGAATCTCGTTGGGAATCCTGTTAGAAATCTCAGGCAATTATTGGAGATTTTTATCAAATATCAGGGAATCTTGGAAATTTCTGGAGTAGCTAACCCTTCGGGGTTTATCTTTCCACGAGTCTCGTTGAGAATCTCAGGAAACCTTTGGAAATCTTCAAGCAATCTCACCAACTGAAATAAATAAATAAAAGCAAAAATACCTAGATGGTTGGGTAATTTTTTACCGTACCTGTGGTACAATGCTTACGTACAGGCATGAACACGCCAGGTGTCCCATATAGCTGAGCCATCGAGGCACCTAATTGAGATGCAAGCGCAGCACCTGGACAGTGGGCAGAGATGTTGGTTCATCCTTCTGCCTTCTGTAATGCCTCCGTTACACCTCACAACGCCTAATCAACTTTTTGTTCCTTCACTCCTCATGTAATATAGGCTTCCTATATGTTGCCCGCAAATTGATTATCCCTAGGTGGCCTCACTTATTTAGATACGCTCTGAAAACTACATTAGCAGCTGTACCAGGGTATGTTGCTTAATTGAGAGAGTCTGGAGAAAAATCGACGTAGACGTACCTACCTATGTATATGTGTGGAAAGTCAAAAGCAAGCAAACACCTCCAAAAAACGAGAAAGTATAAAAAACCCGAATTTTCACAATACTATTTCCGACATTACAGTACCTAGGTATACCTACTACGAGGGGGTAACCACTCCAGCGATTCCTTGAGATTCCATAAAGATTTCCAAAGATTCCCAACGATATTCACAGAAAGATGATCCCCGAAGGGTAACCACTCCAAAAAATTCCAAGACATGCATAACAGAACATAACAGAAACCAGGTAACCACTCCAAAAAATTCCAAGATTCCCTGAGATTTCATAAAGATTCCCAACGAGATTCCCAACGAGCGGTTAACCCCTCAACCTACTAAAGGTAGGTATACAAGTATCTGACTTACCCCTTGGCTTTTTTATTCGCTTAATCCAAGAGGGGCTTAATCCAACGGCCCTATCAAACAAACCCTTTGCCATTGTTTGTTGAAAAATTTATTTATATTCGTTATTTGCTCGGGTGCTAAGGTTAGTTTGAAAGTAGCAGTAAAAACCTTACCAGCAGTCGATTCGGGTTGACAAAGGACCAAACCACCATGACATCACCATGACATCTCTTCCAGAATCCATGCAGGGTCAGCTCGAAAATTTAGAAATTCAGAGATTTATTTCATTCCACTGTTTCACCCCGGAAAAGTAATAAGGAAAACATCACTCCTTGTAGCGACTGACTTGACTGAAGCTCTACTATTTTAGTTTGACGATGCTATAGGTTAGGGTTAGAGATCACAGGTCATATAGGTCATAGGTGGGTGAGGAAATTCGAAAGGATGACCTACCAATGATATCCAGAGCATAACTTGCTCCTCTTTACGATGTTGCTTGTTATTTTTATGGTTTTAAGTTGACAGCAGGCTATGAAGAACTGCAATCTACCTGCAGGTCATTTTGTAGTGGGCCGAGCTTAAAACGACCCTAAGACTTCTGGACGCTCTTCTTTAAAGTTAACCTTTCACACTGGAATTTAAAAACGTTTTAGAGGCGAACCACTTTCCCCAGTCTTCATTTGGAAAAGGTAACTTAGAACCTCTAACTTATAAAATAAGCCGGCGTGAGATATTCATACCTATATGTATACAAGTACGTGTGTACATTTTAACGTTGGAAGTAGGCGAGGGGTTAAACACTCCAGGAATCTCGTTGGGAATCGTGTTGGCAATCTCAGGAAATCGTTGGGAATCGTGTTGGCAATCTCAGGAAATCGTTGGGAATCGTGTTGGCAATCTCAGGAAATCGTTGGGAATCGTGTTGGCAATCTCAGAAAATCGTTGGGAATCGTGTTGGCAATCTCAGGAAATCGTTGGGAATCGTGTTGGCAATCTCAGGAAATCGTTGGGAATCGTGTTGGCAATCTCAGGAAATCGTTGGGAATCGTGTTGGCAATCTCAGGAAATCGTTGAGAATCGTTTTGGCAATCTCAGGAAATCGTTGGGAATCGTGTTGGCAATCTCAGGAAATCGTTGGGAATCGTGTTGGCAATCTCAGGAAATCGTTGGGAATCGTGTTGGCAATCTCAGGAAATCGTTGGGAATCGTGTTGGCAATCTCAGGAAATCGTTGGGAATCGTGTTGGCAATCTCAGGAAATCGTTGGGAATCGTGTTGGCAATCTCAGGAATCTCGTTGGGAATCGTGTTGGCAATCTCAGGAAATCGTTGGAAATCTTTATGAAATATTGGAAATTTCTGGAGTGGTTAACCCTTCGGGGTTCATCTTTCCTCGAATCACGTTGAGAACCTCAGGAAATCTTTGGAAATCTTTATGCAATCTCAGGAAATCTTAAGGTATCTCTAGTGGCTACCCCCTCGGAAGTAGGTTTGGTACCTAACTTTTCAAGTTTAATATAGCCAAAAATGAATATTGTATCCAATTGTTTGGAACTCTTTGGAACTCTGGTCTCTTTTTTAAGTAATTTTGAAACACTAAAAACTGATAATGAAATCACCATAGTTAGCCTATCTTTCATCAATTTACCTATCCCGCCCCACCCCAACTCATAAGTATTGAACTGTAAAACGGAAGGTGATAGACGTTCGATTCGTGAGAACGGTTTAATTCTTTTGGTTTCATCAAAACGCGCGATAACTGTCACTCAGGAAGTTTACTGTTGAAAGACCACCATTAAAATACCCTGAAAATATGTGAAAACCTGGCATTTGGAGGAGATAAATGGCTACTAGCATAAAAAATGATTTACTTGTAACTTGACTAGCTATACAGGTTTTCCCAGAACCACGATCACAAATAGCCCAGCTACAAGAGCAAAGGCCGAGCGGCATAAACTCGGGATAGAAGTCCTTGACTCAAAGCCATGTCACGGGTGAAGTTCAGGTGACCTACGAACTGACCTATGACCTGTACAGCCCGGCGCAGTTCAAACAAGAACAAGAGGTTTCCAAGCGAAGAGGCGTAAGAAATACGACCGTGCTTGGAGGACTAGCATGAGCAGAGGCGTCGAGTAAGAGAGCAAACCTAAACCTCCTCACTATACCAGAGGTCCGGAGGTGGTCTGTTTTATAACCTTTCGGTAATATGAGTAATATGACCCGCATTGATTGCCCAATATCACGATACAACATTCACAGCTATCGATCTATGAAAAAGGTTTCGGTGACTACCTTCAGGAGGCAGAACTCATAGAACTCGTATAGGTACTCACAAGAGCTTCCAAAGAATCATAAAATGTCACATTCCTACGACCATTCTCCAGCGAACATTCTAAGCAAAGGAAACTTTGTTCTATTGTCCGAAGAACTGCTCCAACCTAAAGAAGAAATTTAGGAGCGCAGAAAAACACCAAGACCAGACCTTACTCTCTGCCAGAGAGCAAAGATAAAATTCCAATATATCGGTACCTTACGTTTTCGGTTTCAAAAATCCAGGGCGAGGGGGACAAGACAGGAAAACTCGTTTACAAGAAAACGCACACATCTTCTGGGATTCTGAAGGGGAGGGTATTCCGTTTACAGGATATGCACAGAAATAATTATTGCTATAGTTCAAGTCAGGCTGGGAGCGTACCGATAAGTCATACTTTCTTGCAAATCTGATCAAAACTTTTTCTTGAGCAGGGAAATATCTGCTCAGGGTCGGATTCGCATTTTTAGCGTATGGTAGGATATGGAACCCAAATCTGGATCGGCGTCAACTGAAAATCTTAAAGAAATTATGGCTAATCGGTACGCTCCCAGCCTGACTTGGACTATAGTAAGAAGAGATAGCTGAGCCAGAGGCCGATATGGTAATGGTGCTATCCATGGCGTCCGCCGCTTTCCCGTCGCAGGAAGCAACAATAATGATACAGTGATTGTCCATCCAGAGGTCTCAGGGAGACATAATCATTCTCCCTATCGGAAACCAATTAAACTTCTTAATCGATGGAGATTGTACTCACTGCCCTTAATTTCCCGTTGAAGTCATTCATTCAACACCTTAACATAATGTCCCCGCTCATGCTGTTATGTTGATGCCAACCCACTTTTCCGGCAAACAAGTAGTTAAACGTTCCGTGTCAGTCAACAGCAATAGCAGGTTATCCGTTGTGGATAGGTGTGCAAAGAAGGATAATGAAATTGTGGATATATAGTCGCCGGCCGAAAAGGAGACCAAAATGGCAGATAGCAGCGGAGGGGTGGGTACCCCCGTGGCACCAGTACCTATGAGGCGCAAGCTAAGCATCGGCTATAAATTTATTTTGCCTGCATATCGTGTGACATAGCCAATAGTGTGGGTCACAGCTCAGCCTCATGTAGGTACCGGTGCCACGTAGAGGGGGTACCCACCCCTCCGCTGCTATCTGCCATTTTGGTCTCCTTTTCGGCCGTCGACTATACTCCTCCGTCCGGTTTCATATTAAGGGGACCACCATTCACCAACATTCAGACATTATTATGTCTTCGTATACGTTAGCCTGAATACCTTAAAGTCTTAAAGAATTTCTAGGAAATACGAGCATTCCAGAAAAAAATCGCCACTGAAATGATATCGCCTACTTACCTTCCACTTTAGATATTAGACTAAATTTGTCTTTTTCGCAGGCTGCATTACTTTAGTACTCCTCTCTCTTGAAATGAACAGACAGATGTTGAAGGTAGAAGGTCTCGTCCTGGGGATCATTTGGCGCGGAGTTGTTGACCCTGTTATGCACCCGATCTCTTCATCGACGTCGTGGGTGTCTTTCATTCCATGTGAAGAGCCCTCTTCGGCGGGGCAAGGCTGCCTCTTGGCACTGAGCTAGCTCGTTTACCAATGATCAAGTGCACACGCTGGAATGAGACAATAGGTGTAATATGCCAAGAGGGAGAAGACGGAACGCTGGCGTCATCTTTTATTGAAGCCATTTGCCGATTTCAGCTTCGGTAATTTGCACCACTAAGGTATAACTACTACTGCACATTGCAAATGTACCTGTATAGGTAGGAGGGAAAAACTCATTAGATTGGACCCATGGGGCTAAAGGATTGGCAGAAAATTGTTAACTAAAGGTTGCTGGCACAAGCAAGAAAAGAGAATTAAGGGTCCGCTTAACCTGACGATGCATTTTTTGCCACCCATAAGATTAAAATTGCGACCGGCGATTCATTTTCAAGGTTTGCCCTTCGTTGGAAATACACAAAATTTTGCCTATACCTAGCCCTAACAATGTTGTAGGTCGTCATCGAAACAGATTTCCCAATTTTTTACTGGTTTTCGAGATACAGCACTTTTTCCCCTTAAAAAATTGAGGTATGCGATATGCTAGCATTTGCATAACAGAACATAACAGAAACCAGTGCAAACCAGGCAAAATTTTTGTGTCTTTCCAACCAAGGGTAAACCTTGAAAATGAATCGCCGCTCGCAATGTTAATCTTATGGGCGGCAAAAAATGCATCGTCAGGTTAAGCGGACCCTTAACGACTGCAGAAGCTTCAAACCAACTTTTAATAATTCTTCAACATTAGTGACACCCCCCGGGGAAGATGGAAGGCTGAAAGTCTTGCAGGTATTTACACAGGTACTTATACATGAACGTATAACTGCAGGTAAGTTACCTCTATCTCCTGCAAAAGTTGTTGCCATAAACAGTCATATTAGTAAATAGTTGGTATTCTCAGAAAGGTGAGAATACCACCGCTACTGGGCACATTAAGGTTGATAAGGTATAGTCACTAGGTACCATACTAATAGCACTACGAACCGTAAAAAGATACAAAGTAGATAACCCCTTACCTACACGCCTTGCCTTGTAATGAACCTTAAGGTATCAAGCTCATCTTCTCTCCTGTCTCTTTGGCTTTCCGGTTACTTATGTTGGATTTTAATCTAGTGTCGTTACGATGTACGTACTTTAAAGTATAGGTAAGTAGAAAAGTAGAAAAATAATTCTTACCGCTTACCGTGCAAAGTAGGTTGTGGAGTAGTAAAGAACTACTGGTATAGGGTTAGCTGAAGAATCTAATCTGGTCAGTGTCGTCTATGTCTATATTATTATCCTTATGGTGGCACCGAGGGGTTAACCACTCGTTGGGAATCATTGGAAATCTTAATGAAATCTCAGGGAATCTTGGAATTTTTTTTGGAGAGGTGACCCCTTCGGGGTTCATCTTTCTATGAATATCGTTGGGAATCTTTGGAAATCTTTATGGAATCTCAGTGGAATCTCAAGGAACCTCTGGAGTGGTTACCCCCTCGGGTGGCACAATGGCTGAGCGGACAATGCAACTGGTTTTGTTAGCCGTAGAAGCCAGGTTCGAGTCCATGCATATTGCCGCCTCTTGATACTGGTTAGATACAGAAGTACACAGCACAAAAAAATGAGGTCTACAAAGTTGCATAGGTAGAAGACGTCACAGAGTAGCTCCTACTGAACTCTCAGTTTTTGAAAGTGCCCCATGCATCAGTCCCTCCTGGAATTACCGTTCCGTAAGTACTTGCCATTCTTATCACTTTTATCACTTAACCACTGGTTAGGTATATACTGGATAGGTACATACTGTCAGTAGGCAAATGAGAAAAAGAAAACTTCTGGTGATCATTACATTATTCATTTATTTATTATAGTTTAATTGAGCCGTCGAGTCAGCCCGATAACTGATATGTCGTGAATGCTAAATGAACCACTTATCCGTACCTGAAACGATCGAGGAAATAGAAAAATAGGGGGCAGGTTTACCCACTCTTATAACACTCAATGTGCCAGCGCCGGTCCACAGCCAACCAGATCACTATGTACGATAATATGGGAACTCCTTATTTGTAGCGTTTGAAAAATAGGCACAACAGCCCTACGACAGCCACTGATCGCAAGAAACAGGACATTTAGACCTCTGCATATTATGCACCAAGGGTTATTTGGTAAGAATCACTCCGGACAGATGGGATTTCCTTGAGGGGTTAACCACTCCAGGAATCTCGCTGGTAATCTCGTTGGGAATCTCAGGCAATCATTGGAAATCTTTATGAAATCTCAGGGAATCTTGGAAATTTCTGGAGTATTTAACTCTTCGGGGTGCATCTTTCCACGAATCTCGCTGAGATTCTCAGGAAATCTTCGGAAATTTTCATGCAATCTCAGGCAATCTCATGAAATCTCTGGAGTGGTTAACCCCTCGGATTTGCCCGTCCCATGAGGGGTCATGCATCATGTACACATCAGGGCATGGAGAATACGTCTGGGTAAGAAGATTCATTCGGGAAAAGTCAAGATATCCCTACCTACGACGCGTCGGACCTGACCAACTTTGGATTAGTTTTTTCTGTATTAGCTATTAATAATGTAATAGTCCTGAAGCAAAGAGGTCTTTGCGGCAGTCGTGCATGTTCACAAGCAGTATAGGGTTTCCATTGTTATTCGGTACCAGGAAAACTGTCAGCAGCCCTTTTGCCGCGTTCTGTGTCCTTATTCTTGGTCGCATTTCGGGTCTTCCTTTTTCTATCCTTTCAGTCCACAATCCAATATCTCACACGACTCTCTTTCATCAATTTGCACGCATAATTGGTATAAATTTCCTGGTACCATCATCCGAAACTTCTTCGGGCGGGCTTTGCCACCTGCGCGACTGAGAAATCTTTGTCCATAAGAGACAGACTTCGTGCAGAGCCGGAATGTCGGTTCCCAGAAGGCGAGGCCAGGTGGCGGTCGCCACCAGCAGCTCGCAAATGACCGTTCAGCCATCAGAGTCAACAAAGCTTCGTCCAGGACCAAAAGAATGCAGCATTATCTGGACATGCTTGGTTCTTCGACTTACTCCCTCCGCAAAGCACAGTCCGCTCTTTGTGACCATAAAGCACTTGGTGTGTTCTGACGCGAAGGACCACGTTACTTTGTTATGAGTAGTGAGTCGACAGATTCTCAAGTACATGTGACCCTTTCTCAGGTTCATACGGTTCACGGTGAGATCAATATGAGATGTGAATGGTGGGCCAGGCATAGCTCCCTGTATCGCCAGGCTGTGCCCCCGCGGTCAGGAGGTGTGGATAGGCTGCGCACTGACGGATCAAGATTATATTTTTATTTAGAAGTATAAATAAAAATGATGCAGCAAAAAAACGGTACAGGGGCCATATTTTAGGGAGGAGGAAGAAATTTTTTTCAGTATCGACAAGACGAAACTTTGCATGACGTGCCTAGTTCACCCTAAAAACCTAATTACTAATTACACAGGATACCTATTACATAGGTTACCTGTTAAGCTGAATTGATACCTGCTAACTAATGGGGTGCAATCCAATATCTAAACGGAGTTAATTTTCCCACAATACAGTGGGAATTGTTAACTTAGGGTGCGTCCCACCATACTCGGTTAATGGTTAATCTCCAGTTAAATTTCAAATATAGCACGGTAAAAACCGAATTTAACTGGAGATTAACCGTTAACCGAGTATGGTGGGACGTGGGACGCACCCTTATTTAACCGAGGAGTTAACCACTCATTGGGAATCTCATTGGGAATCATTGGAAATCTTTATGAAATCTCAGGGAATCTTGGATTTTTTTTGGAGTGGTTACCCCTTCGGGGTTCATCTTTCTATGAATATCGTTGGGAATCTTTATAAATCTTTTAGGAATTTCAGGGAATCTCAAGGAATCTCTGGAGTGGTTACCCCCTCGTATTTAACTAAACTCGTGTAACCTGGTTTTCTATCACATGCAATAAGGACTTAAAAATACTTATAGGTACTTGTACTTGATAACTCGGGTGTGCGAAATTTCCTGACGCATTATGCAGATATAGAAAGGTTGGTACTGTACCCTTCCTACAAAGCCGCCTTTTGAGGGACAGGGACAGCCAATGACTTCTAAGGATTCTTGTGGATATATCTATTGGGATAAGTTAATTGGTGTGGATGATATCCTGAGCTTCAGCTTATAGCACTCCTGCATTATGTGTAGGCAACGTGGAGCTGGATAAAGGGCCCAGAAGCTAAAGTACCCAATACAAAAGCACCTCGGCAGGTACTAAAGATGAATGTTGCGATAGTTTCAATCAATTTTCACCATAAAGGTTGAAGAACAAAGTCGATAACAACCATAGCGGAAGAAAAGAAGCATTGATCGTTAAATCGCCATTATAATAAGCATAAATGATTTGCTGAACCTTGTTAGATTTTATACACTCGCATCCTGATCAGAAGTGACTACGGAAGGTCGTTCAAAAAGTAAGCAAGCTGCGAAATGGTGATACCTATAGGTATATAATATAGGTATACCTCCAAGCAACAGAAGACATTTTGATGAAAGCCTGGCATCAGCAATATCAGCATTCGCAAAATCTAAAGATCTAAACTCTCTTTCATTTCTTTTACTAAGGGTGAACTTTAAGTGTCGGTTATAAAGTGTCAGGTCTGTACGGTAAATACGCCCTAACCCTCCAGTTAAACTGAACAGTCGAACCCATGCACCGAAAAATAATAATCTGTAATTCATCATTGTACCGTTGTACTGAATATTTTGTATTTGTCTGCAACCCTCTATGGTGCTCGCTAGATGGAGCGCAATGTCTCTTTTATATATATAAAAGAGACATATATATATAAATATATATAAAATATATATAAAAATATATAATAATATATAAAATATATATAATATATATAATATATATAAATATATATATAATATATATATATATATATATATAATATATATATATAATATATAATATATATATATAATATATATAAAATATATATAAAATATATATATAAAAGAGACATCCGGCTCGAAGGACCAAATGTGGGGGATACGTTCGAAGGACCACTCACTGATCACGTGAGAAAGAAGTTAACTTACCATTGACGTTTAGGAGGCGTAAACTCGCAAACAGAGCCTCGGAAAGGAGTCAGGCCAAAGGATTAAAAATAGGTAAATTAACGATAATAATGAGGGATAGACATAAAACATACAGTTTGGGAATGAGGCGATGTATATCCGATCCAGAAATGAGAAGAGAAGTATGAGTTGATGAGGTTGAGCACGGTGGAACACCGCAAAGAAGGCACCGAGATGCGCGGGAGACAAAGAGATGTGAGTGCAATAGGGAACTTAGCGTCACTGACTATTGAAGTTATTGTTTAACTGACTTAGCAATTTTATATATATAAAAGAGACATTGCGCTCCAGTATTCCTGGGCATTTCTGAAAGATGACTCTATACAGAACTGCCAAATTTTACTAGGTAACTGGTTTGTATGATACAACCAAGAAGCCGAGGGGTTGACCACTCCAGAGATTGCTTGAGATCGCATGAAGATTTCCAAAGATTTCCTGAGATTCTCAATGAGATACGAGGAAAGATGCACCCCAAAGTGTTAATTACTCCAGAAATTTCCAAGATTCCCTGAGATTTCATAAAGATTCCCAACGAGATTCCCAACGAGATTCCTGGAGTGGTTAACCCCTCGCGAGAAGCCTTTACTTTCTGACACCCCCGCCAGGTATAAAACTTCTCTTGCTGGTATTCAGACGCGAGACACCTTTGCATTCAAGCTACCCAATAATTACATGTTGGAAATGAATTAGACCGTCAATACCTTCGAGTAGTAACTCCCTCACCTGGTAGGTTCTACACATACAATCGGAGCATTAGGCTTCCCTCGTTTCATTATCACTATCCGAACATCTCTAGTCTGTCCCGCAGAAATCCTAATGCTTATTAATACAGCTAGATAAACTACGGAAAGAGTAGATGTGTAGCTAGGCCTTAAGGCATACCGTACCGGGGCTTCAGCCATGCACTGGAAGTGCATCTGATAAACACCTATGAGACGTACCTTATCTGCCCTCTACATTCCAAACTGACCAGAATTTAGGTACACACTCCCGGTAGGTACAATGCTATAGGAGAAGGAGGGGGGGATTATATACACCAGAGGCATCTCTTTCTCATAATACTATAAGAAGTTACTATATAGGCATAGCCGTATCCATGGGGGGGGGGGGGGGTAGGGTGTTAACCCCCCCCCCCATGAACGGAAAATTAACATGGTAATGCCAACGTGAAGCAAAAAAAATATAGGCGAAACCCCCCCATGACCGCTTGCTGGATACGGGCCTGACTATAGATAGGTGCCGAGATTTGAACTCAGGACTTGGGCCACGACAGCCCATAGCGTCTCCGCTGAGCAGAATCTGTTGTGTCCATGCCACGAGCGGCAAAAAACTGTACCTGCTGCATTCAAACTCAAACCACTGACGACATAAGCCAGTGCGCCAGTCTGGGTACGCAGATACAACGCTGACGTAGGATTTTAAATACCTCGACACTTTCCCTAAAATCTGAAATCCGTGGGAGCCAAAGGAATCTGGTAAAGGTTCACAGGTAAGTTTACAAAACCTACTGTACCTGTACGTGGCCGAGTGCTCGTTACTCGCACCTTCCCCGTACAAAGCAGGCAGCGGCGACGGCAATACGGCTAATTAGGAAGTGAGTTCTAATCGGTCGCGTATCTCACGGGAGGAGCTTGTTAAGTAGGCGCTCATGAATGTGGAGTGACCTTTTACTCCCTGGTCAGATTGCTGCCCAACTACGAGTCCGCAACTTCATGTCTTCAGAAAGAATGGACCGCAGGTTCATCGGACTGACACAGTCATCCTCCGGTGCTCTGCCAGCTGCTGCTTCTTCTTCAGTTTCGATGGTCAAGATTTTATGAGAGCAGTGACTGATGGTGGACTTATTACTCAAATTAATAATCAGGTAAAGAGGTTTCGACGTCGTACCTTGTACCTCGCCTTGGCTGCAGGAGTGCAAAAGGGAAGTTCCTCTGCTTCCTCTGAGGCCAGGCCACGCCCAGACTGTTCAAGGCTGCATGTTTTCCCACCAGTAGATACATTTTGTCACTTCCAAAAGCATCAACCACCTAAGTAGGTATATCAGTTCCCCTTGCGTGGTCGATTGCTCGTGCTAGACGAGTATTAGTAGATGCATCGACGGTATTTGTAGGTACATACTGTAAGTGCCTCCAATCGCAGGAGTTTATTCTCCTCCGTGGTCATCGCAGAGCGTGTGCGCGGCCATGACGTCGTGTCATTAGTGAGCCCCGCGAGCCATCTGCCGTGGCAGCAGGCACTAGGCATCATACCAAAGGGTCGGCTGCCTCCGCGTTACGGATCAGTGATCAGTATACAGCGCAAACAGACGTCCTTTCGCGAAATATTTTATGTCCACTGGTGCGTTTACATCTTCCTAAGATGTTTGTACCCGATAAAAAGATGATGCTGGAGGAAGTAGCTTCTTAGCCGATCGTCACTCCACTGTGGTCAAATAAAGTCAGAATACTGTCCGACGAAGTTTATATGGTTCCTATCTTGAAACTCCTCTAACTCCTCTTCATGACGAAGCATTCAAAGGATTTGTTGATCATTCCGGCCAGAACGCATTACCACAGATTTTATATGTAGGCATTATACACCACTATCAAAGTGAACGTTTCCCAGAGTGGTTCGCTTCTCATCCACGAAGAAAATTTTACTAAAATATTTGGAAACCGTACATCTCGAGTGGTTGACCACTCGTTCGGAATCTCGTTGGAAATCATTAGAAATCTTTATGAAATCTCAGGGAATCTTGGAATTTTTTTAAGTGGTTACCCCTTCGTGGTTCATCTTTCTATGAATATCGTTGGAAATCTTTATGGAATCTCAAGGAATCTCTGGAGTGGTTACCCCCTCGGTATATCTAGACCAAAAAATAGTAAATAATATGTACACGCTACAGGGAAGCCTTATTTATAAAACCTGATTTTTGGGAATCAGAATACACGAGTACCTATAGGTATACTCTTCGTAACGACTGGACCAAAGGAGCTGTGGCGTAAACTCGAATAAGGGGCAAGAACCAATACAAAGAAACCCATACAAGACTATTCTGGGAAGTGCCTAGACAGTTTGCCGTGTGTGACGAGGAAGAACAAGACAAACACTTCTTGTGTAAACAATACGGTCTCCGGATGACCTCTTGGACTTGGGTGCTGATGCCATCACGGCACACACTGCAAATGTCTTCATCTCCTATAGGCTGAGGCACGAAAGGCCACTCGCGCCATGGACAATGTCACCTGCTGGAGGCTGGAGGCGTTAGTGGGGGCTTGTGTCACGCCTCGTGCCTTTATCAATCCATTATGTCGTGGCTCAAGTGGTGGTCAACATGTCTTACTTAGAACCTGCACCATCTACCTAGGAGGTCACAAAGCTGATGAATGGAATAGGAACGCTTGAGCCGGTCAACCAACTAGAGCTGCGTTCAGCATAGTAAAAACAGCTTAATCCGGATAGAACCGAGGGGTTAACCATTCACCACTCGTTGGGATACTCGTTGGGAATCATTGGAAATCTTTATGAAATCTCAGGGAATCTTGGGATTTTTTGGAGTGGTTACCCCTTCGGGGTTCATCTTTATTCTATGAATATCGTTTGGAATCTTTGGAAATCTTTATGGAATCTCATTGGAATCTCTGGAGTGGTCACCCCCTCGGTCAAAAGTAAACTTGAGCTGTAGAACAATAAAATATGGAGCTGAAAATGTGTGGTGACTATATGTATAGCACGAATACGAGACTTATATAGTAACCATTGCATTCCATTCCATTCATTTGTGTTCGCTTGACCCCTCAATAACTTCCATGAAAATTCGGATCGAGGATGATGGATGGATAACGTTTAAAAGCCGTGGAAAAAAGCAATGGACATTTTAGGAATCAGACGTGTTCTCCATCATGATTCGGATTAAGAAGACTTACCGAAAACAGTGAAATGAAGAGGTATAGCGGGGGCACGAAGGCAATTTGTTGCTTCGGGAGCTGGGAACATGACTGACGGCTGCAATCAACTTTTCAAAATAATCGCAAACTAGGTGTGGAGGACGAGCAGTAGGGGATTATTGAAAAGCCGCCACTGTGTCAGTCGCTAGGGTGATTTATTATAGTTACCGTGCCTTTTGTACCTTACGCTTACTGTCCCATTCAAAGTATCTTTCATCATCGTAAGGTACAGGGGCAAGGTGACAAGGTCACGTCCACTTGCCGTTTCCTTTACACCTCCATTCATTACTCATTTATTTTTCGGGAACTAATTTCAGATTCATTGACATAAGGCCAGGAAAGCATTGCCCAGTTTCACAGGGGTCACGAATCCAGCGTGCCTTATCAGCTCTCATGAAGACACATAAAGAACCTCACCATGCATATAGCATAAACCGAGGGGTTAACCACTCGTTTGGAATCTCTTTGGGAATCATTGGAAATCTTTATGAAATCTCAGGGAATCTTGGAATTTTTTGGAGTGGTTACCCCTTCGGGGTTCATATTTCTATGAATATCGTTGGGAATCTTTGGAAATCTTTATGGAATCTCAAGGAATCTCTGGAGTGGTTACCCCCTCGGTATAAACAGTGAATACTCTGAGATAAAGTGCGACGAGAGCTATGAAATTTTGTCACAATTACCCTTCCCCCATAAGTAGACGTTTTTGGTAAGAGCAAGCAATAAACTGGTTTGTTCCTATAACTTTTTGGAAATAAATGAGACGTTAAAAAAATTCCCAGGTCAGACAGACAGATAACTGTGAGAAGATAGTTCGACTTTGCGGCGAAACCATTTTCTGCTTGACTAGACAACGCTACCGCTCCCGCTCACCACATAAGTGCAGTTTGGCAGTTTGGGTGAACTGTAGTGCTATGAAAATAATTCAGAAGGTAACACAAAAAACCATTAGTTCGTGTGAGAATTTCTACTGATTGGAGAAAGCAGAGAATTCGACGGTAAATCGAAGGACACAGAAATGCGACATTCAGAGCCCCGCACTTCTAGTCTTGTGCGGTTTATCCGAGGGGGTAACCACTCCAGAGATTCCTTGAGATTCCCTGAGATTCCATAAAGATTTCCAATGATTCCCAACGAGATTTCCAACGAGTGGTTAACCCCTCAGGTTTATCTAACTCTTGGAATGAGCATGAGGATATACTTATAGGAGTAACTTATCAAAGCAGAAGGAAAAGTTTATCTAGCTTCAGTAACATCGGAAGTTCCATTGTAAAACGCATTGAACTATAGATGAGGAATATAGGAACAATGGACCAAAAGCCTATAAGAATCCGCGCGTCAAACAACATATCACTGATTCTGGCTTACGTTGACGTTGACGTAACTATACTGTAAGAAAAAGTAAATAAGAAAGCAGTGGATTCGCAAAAGCTACGCGACGACCTTTGACCAAAGTGAACCCGCTAAAAATAGAGGTATGACATAAACATGGTTTGGCTGACCGATCGGTCGTTTGGCTAGCTGTTTTGCCGACCTGGGCCACAGTGGGGTCAAGCAGGGTCACGGCCCCAAAATTTCAAACAATGCGCTTTTTGTGAGCTAACGAGAATAGGAACTCACAAATCACTGTCTAATTAACCTTAAACCTGGGTTCTGAGTGAGCGTTTGGGTCTTGTACCATACCTACCCCCCCCCCCCCCCCCATAGCAACCTATTCTGTAGAAGTCAAAAAGAACTGGAAGACGCACCAGCAGGCGTATTCCCTTTCCCGAACGCCAGCAAACCCACCCAACTAACGCCTTCAAAAATTATTGTAAGAAGATAAGGCACGCCATGATGCAGTAAATGGAGAACACTTCTTCTTACAATAAATTTTGAAGGCGTTAGTTGAGTGGGTTTTCTGGCGTTCGAGAAAGGGAATACCACTGCAGGTTTCGGGCACTTTTGGAGTACGACAATACTACCTATACTTATGGGTAGGGGTATTTCACGAAACCTAAACCAAGGCTGGATTGTGGACTGGTAGTTGACTGTTTAAAATCGCTCCTGTGGGCTTATTACTCCATTTCATGCAAAAATACAACACTACCTCACGACAAAGAGTCTCAGGTTTACATCCCCCTATAAACACCTTTCACTCTTCCTGCATGTAACTTCGGAGTAGGGCTTGAAGTACGTAGCATTGCGAACCAAGTACGTGTAGTCGACCTTAAACAAGGTTGCCATGCGTTGCTAAGGTAAATAAAGTCGGAATTTTATTTCCCTAGCAACCCATGGCAACCTTTTTTAACTTAAAACTCGGGTAAATTCCATTCCGAAATTAGCTAAATCCAGCCTAAATGAATATCTATGTTCCGATTACAGATTACAGATAAGAGCCACTATATAGCTGTAGGTACATATAGGTACAGGCACGGTCATCCATTACCAAATAGAGCACTGAAAGGCTGAAAGCTGGAGGTGCATTTAATGCACGTTTTAATTCATTTTAAACTTTTGAAAAATGACTCGTAGGATTTAGGTCCTATCTTCCCTTATGACGATTGGGTTCTAAGGCAACGCGGGAACCTTTGGAAGACTGACAAACTCCAAATTAATAGACATTTCAAAACGTGAAAGAAAGAGAATAGAAGCACAGAGTACTTAATGTCATTAATAACGAAAACAGATGGAAGAAGACGTGGAGAGATGACTGGCAGGTAAGGTAAGCGTCCGAACTAAACTACGTCACCTTTGACTTGAACTCTGCTTACTATTTTTCAACCCATGAACAACGTATTTCCCCGCGGAATGGCGGAGGGAACCTCAGACTTATAAGACTCTCAGACTTGTCTGTGTCTGCGTAGTATATTTTGGGGGGATTTTTGACGTGCAATGATTACCCCTACAGGTGCTGAAAAAAGTGACCTACAGCTGAGCCAACTGAGACTTTTGTTGAATTTTCCACAGGGGAAGGGATATTTGTAACGGAGAAAACGAGGTTACAGATCTCTCAGTAATCCATGTGGAGAAGGCAGAACTTGGAGTCCTACTCAACGTTTTGAAAGTAAAAAAAACACGCCATCATCAAATTTCGTAGGAAGTTTAGAAAATTGATCCAGACAAACTATTAGGTAATCTACTTACTTCCTCATACCTTCATCACTCGCATCTCCCTAAAGTAGCCCTCATAAACAAGGAGAGACCTAACTAATCACTTAATCGCCGATGCATGAGTGTACGTATATCGTTGTTCCCTAATTTTCACAGCTTTGTCCCGGGGCGCGGGGCAAGCTCTCGACTGCTCCGGGGCTCAGCCAGCATGCGCCGTTGACCCCCGCCTGACCCCTAGAAGTAATCGCCGCGGCCCTGTGGTCGCGGGAGTTATTCAAGCGGCAAACCCGCAGTGACTTGGCAGGATCTGGAGGTAGCTGCTAGGTACCTACCCGGTCTATGGGTGCCTATGGGTGCCGTGGTGGCACAGCCAGAGCCCCCGAGTAGTTCACACGGTCGCCTGGACCATAGCAGGGGCGGAAGCTCGGTTTTCCAACGAGAAGCCGTTGATATGGTCTGATGGTTGAGTGCTGGGAAACTAGACAGAACAAGCTTTTATACTGAGAGGGAAGAGGGCGGTGTCAAAGTTTGATGTCGCAGCCTTCATCACCTCGCTTTTACGATCCAAAAGAATATGCACATATCCAAAAATGTCCAATTTCCCACCCACTAAAGAAGCTATCTCGGCATCATGTATTACGCATAAAGAACACGATGGCTAAGATGGCTTCCGAATGCCTCCCTGCAGAGCCTTCTCCTAACCTCCCCACCCGAAGGCAAAGGCGTCTCACATGGTGTCCAAATGGGCAAATGACTCCTATCACCCTACATGGACCAAAAACAATAGGGCAGAAGCTCTTGGTACGGCCACTGCCAAGTTGCCGTAAGCTAAGCGTGGGTGCCTGATTTGCACCCAAGTCCACGAGACGGCGGTTTGGGCAATTAATTTGATTCGATTCACACTGGTGGAGGCGCGGATTTAAGGACTCACTGTACCATAACAGATATCAGATTGTAAGTGTTCGGTGCAGGCAACTAAGACCCTCGTAACAGTATCATTTATTTTTGTCTCATTGCTAGGTAGAAGTCAAAGAAATGTTGAGCCACTACCAGTCGTGAGTCGTGGCATGGAAAAATTACTTGGCGACTGAAGAAAACTCAAACGGCACACCTACCAACCTTACTACTTTACCATAAGAGAAAACGACGAAGACGGAGAAAAACAGATAATACGTTGATCAGCCCTCGACTATCTGTGCCAGAGAAAGCTTGGGCAGGCGGGCAACCACCGATGAAAATTCTTGACGTCGCCCACGAAAGGAATGGACAATATTGATCGGCTCGTTACGAAACGAGAAGTATTATGACAGCTCTGCAGACCAGCATGGGTTAAACCCGCTTGGCGATGACAAGCAGAAGTCAAAGAGCACCATCATGGTTTCAAAGCTTCGTACCCGAGAGGTCAGAGATGAGAAGGAGGTATATCGCTGGATAGTTCAGAAGCGTTCTCTGGCGCAGCACTAAGAAGAGTAAGGGCCAAGCCACGGTTTCAAAACTTTGGAGCCAAGAGGTCATAGATGACGACGGACGACGAAATAAGTATCACCAGGGAGTGTAGGGGAACTCCAGCGCCGAGAAAAAGGTTCCAACAGCTGATAGCTAAGGCGCTGACGAGGCTCATCGCTGAAGAGTTCAAAAATATCTCATAGCATGGCTCTTTACCTCTTGAACAAGATCTCTGTGCCTACTAGATGATGCGTCACTGAGGAGCGAAGGAAAAGACAATGCGGTTGCCGAGAAACTGTCCCATCTCAGGAGCTGTGCCAGGAGGAATGAATCAAGGAACTGCCATCAACATCCAAGCATACAACTGCTAATAGCATCGCGATTTGCTTACTGGATTTATAAGGGCAATAAGTAATGCTACTAAGCTCTCAAGCAGTAACAAATGAATGAGCACACCTATCTAAATATGCATGAGTCTAGGCTGATTGACGTGGTCAACCTTTCCAGTACCGGACAACTCAGCGACCCTGCTTCTTATCTTGCGACAGCCCGGCCAGGGGTCCTGCCCCAAGCTGGGTTCGCCCATCTTGATGGATACTTCCGTGGACTCTAAGATGACACCGATAACATTTGCACTAAACAATGTTTGTCTCTCAGCTCTCTTAAGCTACCCACACTCCGGACATAACCAGCAGATAACAGCTCAGGTTAGAGAATGGATTAATGACTATTTATGATCTAACAGTGACATTCTGAGGTTTTTCTTGAGTTCAAGTGATGAGGTGCAGTTCAAAGTCTGGCAACCTGGTATGCAGTTCGAAACTGCCACCAGTTTATACGTCTGCGGTGAAAGCTATATATGTCCACGACGGAGTTCGGGAGACTTTGGGAACAAGTAGCCAATGATGCGATGACAGAGCGCATTGCAAAGTTGAGAAGTGCGAGCATCGGGCAATTGACAAAAGTGGTGTAAACGCTCGTCAAATTAGCCGATACGTTCCAGCCCGTCCGGAGAGGAATCGACCAGCACGGCTGTGAGAACCAGCTGGAGGCCGGCAAGTCAACAACGAGACCAAAAAGACTTCAATTTACAATCGGAGAAACATTCCGTGCGCAGTGGTAACGAGCCTAACCACCAAAGAGAATTGTACATAAACACTAAAAAACAATTATGGGAGAAGGGTGACGAGCTGGTTAGTGGTTAATGTGTTTCAAATATGGACTATATTTGGAAAATGATGGAAATTTGTTGGAAGAAGATCGTGTCAGTAGCTTCTGCTATGCTGGCGTGACTAGCGATATTCTTGTCCGTTGCTCGACCACTCTCATTTGACCTCTCAACTTCTATGGACTGATCTACAGGTTGAAAATGGCTGCAAGAAACTCCTGGAAAATTGACTACCTGTAATAGGTCCGAAGGGGGTGGCAACCATATAAAGGAAGAGAAGAAATATCGATCTGTAAAGATTGAGAAAAATACGAATTAAAATTTTTGAACTGGGTCCAAGAACCGCGAAGCGAAAAAGTAGGGGATTTTTTGGAGTTGGTGACATGGTAACCACTATAGTCCAAGTCAGGCTAGGAGCGTACCGATTACTCATAATTTCTTACAAATCTAGGGCTGATCAAAACTTCTTCTTGGTCAGGGAAATATCTGCTCAGGGTCGATTTGGCATTTTTAGCGTATGGTAGGATATGGAACCCAAATCCGGATCGGCGTCAACTGAAAATCTTCAAGAAATTATGGATAATCGGTACGCTCCCAGCCTGACTTGGACTATACCTATACCTACAATAGGTAAGCGGTCACTTGCGCCTTAAATATTGCAAATATACTATTCATGGGAACAGATATGTACAATAGTTACATAATCAATTTCCTCCAATTTTGCTTCCCCTGATTTTTTTTCCATCATGCAAACCAGTACTAATTATAAACGTAAAGATACGTAAGAGGACAATTCTATCGTATCGACCGTGCGAAAGAAAATTTCCCTATGAGGAGGTATTATTCTACATTTCGCTTACAAACCACCCCTTCATCTAATAATTCTTTAGACATCCACCGTAGAAGGCTTCAAGTACTGTGATTTCTCCCACATACATGGGCCTTTATGCCGCTGACATGGCACGCAGACTCCTTGGTATGTGCCGACTTTTACGCAGATTACTGCTGACACAGGTCGCGGGTGGAAAATATTGAGCTAATTTTGACTATCTGAATGACTGGAGACCTAACGTACAGGTATGTTACTTTATACATCGTACCAGGTGTTGTATCTATACCTTTCTACGGTGGCCACAGGTTAGATTTTCTAGGAGAATCGAAATATAAATCACCAGCCCCGAGCCCCATTGGCAATGAACTGTATGGGCGTACAGGGGTATTCAAGGGGTTAACCACTCGTTGGGAATCTCGTAGGGAATCGTTGAAAATCTTTTTGAAATCTCAGGGAATCTTGGAATTTTTTTTGAGTGGCTACCCCTTCGAGGTTTATCTTTCTATGAATATCGTTGGGAATATTTGGAAATCTTTATGGAATCTCAGTGGAATCTCTAGAGTGGTTACCCCCTCGGGGGTATTCGTCGCCTTTAAATATTCTATACGTCCATGTAGTTCGGTAGTTTTGTCTGTTCGGTAAATCGGAAATCGGAACCAAACAACGAAGATTCAGGTGTTCTGGGAGTTAAGCACAATAGATAATTCTGAGATTGCCTAGTTGGTATAGGCTTGTACCCACTCCTTTACTCACTAAGGCTTTCCACATTTCTAACCATTTGGATAGAATGAGTCTTGAGTTAAGTGTCAACTACAGAAAATTGCTTAGTGGCGTCTTATTTTATTCTCACTACAGGAGTGACACGCCCTAGTCTGTATATCTGTATTGAAATGTGTCATTTTTTCAGGAGGCACAATGCAAGCAATTCAGATTGACGACGACAAAGCCCTGAAAGCTCCTTCTCTCCTCCACTCTTTCGCAGTGATAATTCTTCTACTATGCTCCATTAGCGTCTTCAATTTTACTGTTAGAACTCTTCTGGGATCTCCACACACGCTTTATGACAAGAAGTCGATCAATCTCATCTACGACTTGGACTTCGACCGAAATTGGACCAACGTCTGCCCCAGCTCCAATACATTAGAAACTACCACGTACAGTTTGAAAGAAAAGGACACACTATGCTTTAACCGGACACTTTTATATTGGTACATCCCTTGGGTACGAACAGCAGTGTGGAAAAAATTCAACGACGTAACAAAGGAACGAAGACGCTTAAAGGAACTAGAAAAACAACGAAGCGAACAGGAATTACTAGCAGAGGAAAAAGAAGCCGAAGCACAAAGGGGACTGCCTCAAGCCACTGTAGAAAAAGAAGAAATTAATCAAACTAAGAAAGTTCCTGAAGCAAAAGGAGAAAAAGAACCACCTTCAAGTATAGTATACACCATTCTGACGGCCATGACCTTAACACTGGCTATGATAGCATGCTTAGAGCTGTTCCGTGAAAAATTCAGCAAAAAAGCTGTGGAAGATCCGAAAGATCCAGACAGGAGATGCTCTTTAGCAGATTTTACTATTAAGAGACACTTAAGGAAAGAATCTCAGCAGGAAAGCTTACAGAGGCAAGCTGCTTTCGATGAACCCAAGAAGGTAACACAACTTCTTCATCAGGGTTCCCTAGATAGAGCCATGTCTATACTCACCCCGGCAGGTAAGAAAGCAACGCAAATTTGTGGCTTTCTCTACCTATCCTACTTTTCCCTGTTTCTTCTTCACCCTTTCCTGTTATGTTTTCTAGTATTTTCACCTTTTGTGTAAAGTGTAACGGTACTCATTGACTGTTGTACCTGTATATGCACAATTTACACTAATAATCATTTATAGTACTCGAGTAGGTACCTACTATTCTGTTGCTGACATAAAAACCAACGAAGATTCCAAAATAACCGATCCCTATCCCCCAACCAAGCACCCTGTAAGAAACCTAAAATATTTTCACAAAATGATTGTCAAATTTACGCTAAGTAGTATACGTACGTCCCCCCTAAGTGTGCTCGACTCTCGGGGCATACCTACATACACACATACGTAAATTTTCTGCAGCTAACGTTTCACTGTGCTTTTTAGTGAGTTCAAAATTGCCACGGCAAAGCTCGATGCCCTGCCGCTCTACCGTCAGCACGGGGGCGACCGATCCGCGAGTTCCCAGTCTCCAGGCCATCAGGAAGCCCAGTCTCGATTTATCTGAAGAAGATGGCAGTCCCGGAATGCGGAGAAAATCCCGCCACTTTATTCGTCGACACTAACTTCATTTTTGACTTCGTGAAACGGTTGCATTATTTGTGTTTTAAACACGTTCCAAGTTCCAATGTAAACGACAGATAAAGTAACTATCTTTTAACCAGAATTTATCTAGGGACTCACCATAGGATCTGATCTCACTTCATGTACCTATATTTCATTTTCTATGTATTACTTTTTTTAGGTCCCGCCCGTCTAAATTAAGTAAATTTTGAGGAGAAAAATTGTGTACATAATCCATAGCAGGATCAGTGAGTTACTGACTCGAATATTTATGCACATCTCAATCTGTGATAAGAGTAATTTGTAGAAGTAGAGGATGGATCCAGCTTAAATTTTATGTATCAAGAAAAATTATAATAATGTTGTTACCTAATACTATCCTTAAATATTTTCGTGTGATGCAGGTTAGTTTAGGTATAGGTAACCTGCAACTGTTGTGATCAGATTATAGCAGTAATACTCATTTCAATCTTCTACTGGGCCAGCTTACTTTCACTTGCCTGTTTCATTTGTTTCGCCATATTAAACTGAACTGTGAAATTATTAGGTCAAATTAAAACTGGTACTCCTACCCCTATCTGTTAACTTCGACATACACAATCGGGTTTGTTTACGTTTTTTTTATGTAAGTACATTTTATGAGGAAAATATTGGATACTTAAATGTTCTGAGGTATTATATGTCTTTTTAACGTCATAAATTATGAGGCTATGCTGTGATTTTACTTTCCGTTAATTTTGGACAGTTTTTTTGTTGACAAAAATCACTCGGTCGTAAAATCACAACATTACAACAGGTCGGTATTACTCCAAATTTAGGCCTCAGCCTCAGCAATGAACCAGCGGTGGTTCTTTAGCTTCTCCAACTGTTCAAAAATAGAGGTGTGCACTGCCATGTGGAAATCAGGAAACTACAGGACGTCTGCGTTGATAGCACTTGACCGGGAAGGTAATCGGAGGTACGTCAAGCTCACATTTCAAGTTAGAAAATTTTTAACAATGCGGAGCCTAAACAATGCGGGGCCTTAATTTGGCGGCAGAACTTTGAATCATATCACGAAGCGAGTGAAGGGGTGTGTGGAGGGTGTGAAGCTGATTGCTGACACATTGACACACCATTATAGATGTCCATATGGTTGGGTACACACCTCTGCTACGTCACATAGCCCACCACAGATCGAGGGCAACTGATAAATAGACAAAACGCCTCGAGATTGATTTCCTACTTTATCACTACGGTAAATGTAACTGTTTTCATCTGAGAATCACTATACCACGTCTAGTCTTTGCGTGACGTGTGGGTATAGGGGTGTGGGTATTTGAATTGCTTTGAAATGGCCAGTACTTTTATACAGAGGCTTTCATGAGGGATTTTTTTTTTTTTTTTTTTTTTTTTTTTCAGGGGTCAGGATTCCATTTTCAGCAATTCGCAAGCTAGACGCCTTATCCACTCAAATACTGTGACATCCCTTTAACGTTAAATCCCTATTTATGGATCAATAGATTACCGTGGTAAAACTGTTTCCTATATTTCAGAACAAATTGCTTATTTTATGGATTTCTAAGTCATGAGTAAAGAATAAGGTTTTCTGAACCTCTGACTCAGATGGAAGGTCCACAAAATACCAGATAAACACCGCTATTTCCGGGATAAGCACTAACGTCCTGGTTGGGCCCCCCTGAAAGGCGGCCACCATTTCCCGCAACAGTTGATATATTGCCAGGGTCGCCGCGAGCATGCGACGTATAATGGTAAAGATGTGTTAACAGCAGGGGGCCACCCTACCCCCTCTCATGTAGGTACCGGCCACAACCCTCATAATCTCAATGCATCATCCCTCAGTTGCACTGACCCCAATACTTGGGTGCCCACTTTTCCGAGGAAAACGCACTAATTACATGGAGAATTAAAATGACGGGTTCCACCCCTCGATTACGTAGTCAAGAGACCCTAGTGAGACAGCTTCATCCAAGACCAACACCTGATCTCAGTACCATGGCCAATAGCGCATGGTTTTGTAGAGAAATTTTTCACAAAAGCTATGATGATACCAGGTGTCTGAACCCTCAAAACCTTCTTGGAGGGAGAAAGCTTTATAGTTGGAAAATCAAAGAAAAATTTAGCTTTGAAGAAAAACTTACAATTTCGGCGCTATAAGAATAAGAAAAATGGAGACATTACAAGTAAAGAATTTCCCATGGATTCTTTTCTAGAATAGAAGCTTTATTTGTCAAGATAACAAACTAAACGAGTACAAATGACCTGTTCTGACATTTCCCAGAGTTTTTTGGCATTTCAGAATTATTTTTCGACTGAATCTGCACTAACCTAGGGGAAGAACGTTTTCACTCTTAGGAGCTTCTCGGATCTCGCCGATCTTGGTACAACTGTCCGACTGATTTAGTGACCAGACTGGATTCGAATCTTCGAATCCTGCTGTTGTGCCTGAATAGGACAGCTCCTTATCAGGTTTTGGCCAAATCAATTTGTGTAATACCTTGCACCGCGGGCGCAAATAATATCTTACATTAAAAGTAATTAAATAAAAATGGGACTGAACTTGTAAAGCCTATGACTTAACTGAAGCGGGATTTTTCTCATTACGTTATTTATGGGAAAGGGAGGGGGGGTAAAAAGAACCTCCTGTTCTTGGAAAGGTTAAAAATTCCAAGAAAACTCACCTTTCGTAATTTTTCTCGCTTCTTACTTTCTCGCCTTGTCTGTAAACTGATATTAGGAGTTTATATAAAAATATCTGTCGAACGCGCCGTCAAAAGAAGAGCAGAAATTCGTATCTTTTGTTCCTTCCGACGGCGACAACAGAAACTCGATTTTTTTTCTTTTTTTTATCGACTCTCTCTTCCGACTGTAGCAGTTGTGGGGATTAGTAGGCAAACCTTAGAACTTGCTACTCTAAACATCACGCGTTGATTTAAAATTTAGAAATTTAAATAAACTGGAAATCAGCCCAATAGAAAAGGGCAGAGCGAAAATGGGGTCGAATCATATTAGGACGCATAACCAAATTACTGTGTGTAAGCATGTTGGAGCCTTAAATAGGAAGTATGAGAATGAAGGTTCTGGTGAACAGCATTAAAATTCGCATAAGGGCCCCCTTTTCACTGCCACTCAGGTAAATCAAATTTTACTTGAGCAATCAAACCACTGGACGTCCTCACTCTAGTGCTCGGCGGCCTAGGAGAGTAATCCCTAACTTTTATTTCCATCTCCCACCGCACAAGAAAACTCTTGGAACATAGGTATTTTGTTTGAACAAGGGACCGCCTACCGCCTAGCATTTCGACCAAATTTTTGGGGCCAATTTTTTTTAAATTTTTCTTACAATGACTTGAAACGTGACAAGCAGACAACTTTCAGAGCTTCCTTTGAAAGGGAAGCTGCCGGAAGATGAGGAAGACAAGGGGAGTGACTCCCAGCTCCCCCTCCACTTGTAAAGCTGTAAAGCGGAAATATGAGGCCAATTAGGCAGAAACCCCTTTGTAGCCCTGTGGCAGATCCTTCCATTATTTATTCTTACATTAGGTATTGCCTCCAGAAACGGCTACTATATGGTTAAAACAAAATTTAGAAAAACCTTTTTGTTGCCCAGTGTGGTTGGTAGGTACGTAGATAGGCTCCACTCTTTTCCAGCGATATTGCTTCGAAAGCGCGGAAGGAATAAACAAACTAAGGGGAAATATCACCATAGCCTCCTCTCACAAATAAAATAGAATAAAAAGTATAGGTACTGAGTATCATACAATACCTATATTATACAACATTATAAAGAGATGATTTCAACTTACCAAATTACCAACCAGTATGACGCAGGGATAAGGGAGTTTTTCGGAACAAAAAATGTCAAAATTGGCACCTTTCAATTTTAACAGTATGACCACAATCAAATTAATGTCCCAGCTGTCAACCAAGCAGTAAGGAACTCAATGAAAAATCACTTATAATTGAAAGAAAGAAAATAACTAAATGCAGGAAAGTGCCACCGGTTGCGTGAAAATTGCAGTAAAAGTTGGGAAGTTGTCAGGCAAGGAAAACGTAGGCGAAACAGTCATCTTAAAATACGCGATCGACGTATAAAGCCGTTATACGGAAGAATACCCTGAACATTTAAAGTTGGCCACTGTCGGGGCGTTTCCGGTATGGATAATTTTAAAGTTTGTCGACCAAGATCCGAAACTTTTCACGACACCTTTCCGGTATCAATAGGTGAGTCTAATTATCAATTTATTTTACCTATCAGCAGTCATTAACACCTGTAGGTACAACTATACTGTGAATAATTATTTTCTGATTCACTAAGGGTGCGTCCCACCATGCCCAGTTAAAATTTAACTGGAGATTTACCATGTTAAATTTAACTTTTAAGTTAAATTTAACATGGTAAACATAGGACAAAATCTCCAGTTTAATTTTAACTGGGCATGGTGGGACGCAGCCTAATAGAATTTTTATCCAATATTTTGAGATAATAATGTACCAGTATGGAATCATCAGGAGAAGAAACGTAGACAGCAGAAGTACCTATAGAGATAATTAATTACGTATTTTGGCAAAAAAAAAAAAAAAAATGAGTTGGTAAAGTGAAATTTAACAAAAGGAACCTAAGGTTTCCTATCAAATTTACAAATGAGTAGGAAATTTCTCAACGCTCAGATCCTCTAATTACCGTAACTAGGCTGAAGGTAGCGAAAAAGACGTATAGAATCTCGAGACTGAAGTGATCCCAATTTATTTTTAAATTTAGTTTCAAATAACTACGAAGTCATGAGCAGCTATACTACCAAAGGCAAAACCTGTTGGTATTAAAATTCTAACCCCGGGAAAGAGGGTCCTGGGTTCAAATTCAGGCTTGAGAATTTTTTTTTCTGGTTCTAAGGTGTGCAATATAAGCTAACGCTGATGAAGTTCATAAGGGAAGGGGGTGTTGAGTGTGGTTATCCAGGGGGCCAATTGCCCAGAGTGGCGTCCCGTGTTCCGTGAGTCACTATCAGCCCCCTCTTGGCTTTAGTTCTACCCTTGGCTAGCTAGTAGGTCCACATTTCATATAACTATCCAGAATTTTTTCTTACACACAAATAGCATAAGAATAAAAAATTATATTTGCTCCAGTAAATAAGTTAATCAAAACTAAATACGATTGTTGGAGTGGGAGCGAAATAAACTCAAAGGGTCAACATTCTCGGCCTAACAGACAAATACTGATAATTATTTATACCTCTGCATACCAGATTGGAAATAAATCAGTTGAGCAGTACAAGTGCGTCTGTACACTTCCCGGACAAAAATTTTTTGTAACCCAAAATCGGCTGGAAACGTCCCCAAAACATCTCTCTAAGACCACTCTTACCCAGTTTCATATTTTTCAGTCAATTAATATAATCCCGTTCAAAAATGTGGTTTTTCATTTTTGCACTGGTTTTTGAGAAAAATGAAAAAGAAAAATATGTTAAAATATGTTAGTTAGAAAAAAATTAACGCTCTTTCGCACTACTTCACTGTAACAATATTACATAATGTGCCCCCTCCCCTTCTCAAAAGTCTTAACATTTAAAAATTAGAAATAGATCAAAATAAAAAATAAATGCCATAAAGTCTCAGCGCAAGATTTCATCACTGAGGGAAAAACAATGGAAAATAAATTCCCTCGAGTACACACAGATTCATCGAAGGTGAGTCTCCCGTGACTTCTCAAAATTATATTTCCGATTGCTATTTCGTTCTGTTGACTCTGGTTGACAAACTACCTATAACCCCCCAGAATCAGCGCAGAATACCCCAAAGTATTTTCCAATCAATATGTGTTTAGGAATTCTGATTGACTGTCTGAATATTTCATCATTTATTGCAAACATTAATAAAAGGTAATAAAAATGGTCGCTCTTTCTCGCACTTTTGAACTCAGTGATATATTGACTCATATATTCGACACAGTTGTAGGACACAAATATAGCCCATAAATACGAATTACGAGAGCCTCTCAGTGGCCGAGTGGTCAAGGGGTCCGCTTTGTGTCCTGAGAGGTCCGGGTTCGAATCCCGGCGGAACGGAAAAATTTTCCGCTTCCGACATGGATGTATTGGCTTCGGCCCACTACTAAACTGGCTTCGGCCCACTCATATTCGGCTTCGGCCACTTCAACTTCGGCTTCGGCCAAAAAAATGTAACAACCAATTCATCGGCGCATATGTTCTCTGAACGTCGCGCGTTAAAAAAAAAAAACGAATTACGATTCGTTCCAAAGGCAGAGATTCAGAGGTTCAGCCTGTAGCAAACAATAAAACGATACTAGGTATGACGGTAGGCAATATTTCAGAGCCCACTGGAGACCTGAGCTCATATTCCTTGGCAAAGCCATGCAGAAATTCCAAAGAAAAACATTTTTAAGAATCTCAGTTAGCAAGAAGACAGTTGCCTGACCCAAAAATAGAAAACGAGAAACTGAATTTGTTGGAAAAAATTTGTTTCGCAGGATCCGCAACTATTTTAGTGGCGACACTGCTGGCACTGCTTGTCTCGCATGTCCAGGCTGCGGGACTTCCGATCGAGAACATGCTCATGAGCAAGAGGATGCCGGACCCTAGAGCTACGGACGAACTGTCTGCGGACGACGGAATATCTGACATGCAAGGAGTGCGATACGACGAGTACCCGGTACGTGAAAAACTGACTACTATAAGGGGGGTTAGAAGGGAAACCTAACTCGTGGTTAAAGCAGCCTGTCTAGTTGCCGAAAACACGGGAGGTGTCGTATTGATAGAGAACGATAAAGGAAAGAGAGACAACAAAGTCGCTGATTACCTTATTTGACATCACCAGGTTCAAACATGCGTGTAGCAGGGCCAAAATCCTGGGGGGGGGGGGGGGCCAAGCCCCCCAGACCTTCTCCTCACCTGGGGGGTAGGCATGGCTTTATGTGACGTTATGTGTAGGTCAGAAAAATCCTGGGGGTGGCTTAACGGTTTCTGGGGGGTGGGCTTAGCTCCCCTCCAGACCCCCTCTTGCTACGCCTATGCATGGGTTCAAACATTAAAGTGACAACCTCTAAAACGTACAGACCTTATATCTGTGACATGACACCGTTCACAGTAATCAATAACTTAAAAATTAATTACGGGAGCTGGCAAATTTATTCAGCCCTTCTAAACGAATTGTGAATTTGTCGCAGCTGACAGGAAACAGAGACAGGAAGTAATTCATTCCCGATAATTTGAAACGTGAGGTCGGTGTCAACTCGTGGGTGCGGTTTGATAATTTGACATCTTGAAAGACTAAATGAGGGGGATGAAAGAACGGTAACAACTGCGGGTGGGAAAAGGGCAGAGAAAGAGGGTCATTATTCATCATCATCAGCCTCCAAACCCCGTCTCATATATGCCACTACTTTTCCGAAAAGTTATCTTGCTCTTGGTACAATGGTTGGTGAAGACCGAGGGGGTAACCACTCATAGATTGCTTGAGATTGCCTGAGACTGCATAAAGATTCCCAAAGATTTCCTGAGATTCTCCACGAGATTCGTGGAAAGATGCACCCCGAAGTGTTATCCACTCCAGAAATTTCCAAGATTCCCTGAGATTTCATAAAGATTTCCGATGATTTCCTGAGAATCCAAAAATCCCAACGAGATTCCTGGAGTGGTTAACCCCTCGGTGAAGACCTATTTTTTCCCCACTAAATATGTAAGCAACGAATTTTCCCTCAGCAGTTTCCGACCATGCTAACTGCTTAACTCATTTTATTGAGGATCGTCGGATTGTGGCAATCACCATAAATTAACTTGGGGACAAGGTAAAAGTTGTAACGCTATAAAGTAGCTGTCGTTCGGGATCTCACTCCTTGCCCGGCTTCTTATCATTCTAAATTTTAAATGATTGTTTGATTTTAAATGACGGTTTCTTGTTGACAACAAGGAGCTTTTAGCACACTTTTGTCAAATTATTTTAATTCAATCATGTTTAAAACCCCAATTATGGGGTTTTTATTCGGGGCTTGAAGTCACCCACCATTATGAAGGACTAATTTAAAGAGGGGCATGGGGTGAGGCCCCGAGCGGCTGAAGCATTTGGAATCTGAATTTTCTTTTGGTTTAACTTCTAAATTTCCGTGCATCTATACCATACCTCCAGTTTGTTATTAAATGAGAACCCTCCTCAAGATCTTTCCTGTAAATGGAGTAGGCGATTATAAAGTCACACAAAAAACTAAGCGAAAATGAGTGCTTACTTTCCACATGGTTTCAGGTCGTTGTCCCCAAAAGAGCTGCACTCATCATCGACCGGATCCTTAAAGAAATTGAAGCCGCAAAAGATAACACGAGATTAGAAAACGACTGGGGTTCGCAGGTAAGTGATTGAGTGATTGCATCTTCCTAATTCTATTCCGTATCAATTAAAAATGAACACCATCACAGGGCAACAACGAGACGTCTTAGCCATGAAACACCTTTTCACTTACCAGATAGTTTTCCGACATTCGGGAACAACATTTTTCTGAATTTCTATTTTTTTTTCCAAAGATCACGAGGAGAGGAAACAAGGAGAAGATCTACTTCCGCTGTTACTTCAATGCAGTATCCTGCTACCGCCGGAAGTGACGCCATAGTTTCCGACCACACGCTGCGGGGCGTTGACCTTTTTCATTTCGACTGTCCAATATACTCAGTTTGCAATACCAATCCACTATGCGAGAGAACCAGCCGCTCCAGCTGAGCAACAGAAATGGCAATTTCTACTGAAAAATTCATTTTCAAAAAGGTGATTCTTACATTTGCAGGAAGCATTCGAGGAGTAAGTTATTAAAGTTTCAGAGTTACCCACTTCTGCTTCTGGTGGTCATCTAAAATCCAATATACTTATACCTATACTTGCGTTTAAGGATGGAAATAAGTACACAGGCCCGTATCGACGGGGGGGTTTTAGAAATAAATAAAAGGAGAATATACGGGGAGAAGTATAGGAAATGAAAGGGTTTTCTAATATACACAAAGATGATTCCTTATATAATTTGCGTCTGAGAAACTCTGGTCCCGAACGCCGGCGGGAACACCGCTCATTGAGCGCAAAAATATGTCGCCCCTTTTTTTTAAAGAAACCCAATGAAAATAATAAAATTCGGGATGATTAGTGATTAAAGCGGCGGGAACGGGATGCTGGCTCTGCCCCTGCAGAGTTACTTTCTCCCTTTGTCCAAAGTGAGTATTCACTCCATAAGCTATTTTACTTTTAGCTAATGTTCTTTTATCTCATCACGGAATTTCTTGTAGGAAAGTGGTATAGATTAAATTTTATTAATAAATCGTAATGTATTTTATAGCCCAGGAATGATACTTTGCATATTAAAACGATACACAAATAAAATAAATAATGTAAAAAAGTAAAATATTTTTATGTGTGGACGAAAAAGTTGATTGCAACTTTTATAAGTACAACCTCGATCTCCAATACAAAAATATCAGGATGCAACATAAAAGTAGGAAGTAAAAATTTTGTGCAAAAAAGTGGCTTACCTTACTTCCAAGAAAGGTGTACCTACAGACTAATCGTCGTCATCGCTGTTCTCCCACTCAGGTACAGTTGCAGCACCAGTTTCCTCCTCGTCGTCAGGCACTTTCCAGTTCAGTGAATGTCCAAGCTTCAAAGAAATTAATACTCAAAATAATAAACATTCAAAACTATTTTACATTTTAAAATGGGAAACTCTGGGAACGTGACTGTGGTCAGCTTTTGGGTTACTCAAAAATTGATGAAACAAAGAATCGGTACGTAGGCGTAGAAAATTAAACTTCCTTCCGTTTTCACAAAAAAAGAGGACCAAAAATCCTTTTCTGTGTGAAAACGTCATCAGTGTGGAACCCTATATTACCAAGGTACTGAGCTGTACTACCTACCTTTGAAATAGTAATTCAAGCAATTTACGAAATTTAAAATCTAAAATGAATGGGAGATTTTGATTGAATTCAAAACATACCTCATAGAGCTCATGGAGAACCTGTGGTAAGTTCCCACCCCTGACAAAGTCCAGGTACAAAAAGTAGAGGCCAAGCGCGGCCCGAGCATCTTCTACCGAGTCATGCGTTTGCGATTGGATCTTGATCCCTAAGAAATGCCACGCCAGGAACCGCAAAGAGATCATCCGCTCGTGAGGAAGGTGGAACAAAAACACGGTGTCTATAAGCTGTTCGGGATTAACTGCAATGTTGATTACCCTGAAATCACATACAAAGCAAAAATTGAAAATTCGCCGTCCTTCAGACTGCATCCCTACTAGGTAACCTCTATTTGAATGGTCTTAAACAGATTCGAAACAGAAAGCCATCTTTTGTTTTTACATATTCAGACTCAGTCATTTAATAATTCTATTTATTCTGGCCCATCTTACCGGATATCGTTTTTGAGGCCATGGCCCACGAACTTGACTCCGCTGTCCACAAGGAAGCGCAGTTTGAGGTAGCTTGATTTGAGGGTGGTTAAGTGCTTCGAACTGAAGTTGGCGTCCAAGTCGCCAGGTTGGATCCCACTGAACTTGGTCAAGTAGTCAAAAACTTGCTCCTGCGTGGATATGTAATCATCCATGAACGGTGTTCCCTTCAGAGGACCCTGACTGAAAAAATTATTATTATTATTATTTTTAACGCGCGACGTTCAGAGAACATATGCGCCGATGAGTTGGTTTATTAGATGATTTTGGTCGAAGATGAAGTGACCGAAGCCGAATAAGAGTGGGCCGAAGCCAATACATCCATGTCGGAAGCGGAAAATTTTTCCGTTCCGCCGGGATTCCCATTTGGACCTCTCAGGACAAGGGGTCCCTTTGACCACTCGGCCACTGAGTGGCACTTGAATTTTAAATATGTTATTCAAGAGTAGTGTTAATGTGTAATTATGCTCTCTCGAATATGATCACATTGTATAAATCTTATTCACATTCTGAATGAACACATGTCTCCTCGAGAAAAGAGTTGCCCCGTATCTCTATAGTCCAGCCAATGGCTGGAGGTTATTTGGAAATACTGCCGGGTAACCGGACAGTAATTGTAAGAAGAAATATGTTTAAGTACCAGGAAATATTAACTATCAATCAAACAAGTTGATATATTTATGTCACGTGAGTACTTTGAAGCTTACCCACGAATACAAGTGATCCTAGCTACGCTCATATGTGACGGCTTGACCGTTGATATCCGCCCATCGCTCCGAAGCTCAGCTTCCTCTTGATTAAGTGTCACAAACTCCGCGTCCATAGCCACCAATTCCCCTTAAAAAACAAACACAACTTTCAATTGTCTCATGCAAACTTATTCCAGAGGAGTCGTAAAGTACGGATGTCGTAAAAGAATTTTAATTAACTGAATAATATAAAAGTTAGTAAAACATTTTATGTCACTGTTATTCATTTCGGTGACGTAACAAAAAATAAAAAGGAGGTTACGTAGTCAACACATTCAGTTAATTTGTATGGGATTCGCCCTTTGAAAGAGAATGTAGATTAAAATAATAATACTAACAATAAGACAGCAAATTCGTCCCTATCCTTTTTTAATGCCCACCAGGAATAATCTATTTTACTCGATTTTTGTTTGCTTTGGTCGTGGTTCTTATGGCAAGAATTGGCATAATATTCCGTCTTATCTACAGTTAAACATATTAGAATAGACATTTTAAAATGTCTTCTAGTTCAGGTAACCTAAACAGACGGTAAAATTACCCTTTTTCGGCATTTCGCCAAGCCCCAATGGCGTAAATGTGATGAGTTTTTGGCCGCGGTTCCGCGCAATGGACTTGTCATCGCCAAAGACGTCGACTGTGATGGGGTTGGGGATCTTGGCAGGGATTAGGCGCTCTGGTAGGTCTCGGTCCATCCAGTACAAGACACAGGGTACCTTCCATTCGAGACTGAACCACGTAACTTCTTGCTCCGGCACGGCTGTCACGCTGCACGATATTAGATTAAATAGCTTGGCGTTAGGAAGACATTATAAGTATTTACGATGTTACACTAGGTACAAAAGTATATTTCAGAACGAAAACAAAATTCAACAGTTGCCATGAATAGGTATAATTTAACATTATAGAAGTTCATTCGTCCTAGACTTACCAGAAGTTATTGAAGAGGTACCACTGCCACTGAGGGACAGTTTGGTGCATGCCACTGTGGTTGTGGTATCTAGGATTAACTTTGATTAACGCTACCAGGTTCTTCTTATCCTGAGCTTCAGTAACTTCACAGACCACTCCTACGAGGTCATAGCGGCGGGCAGTCAAACTCTCTTCGACCTAAAAATAAAATAAAAAATCATTTGGGCTTCCTTGCCACAGATTTTGAAGGAAAACTGTGACAGCTAGTCGAAGCCAAAAGAAAGCTGCTACTACCGGGAATACAAGTCTGGTTTAAGTAAGTGAATCAACGCAGCGATAGTCTCTGGGTCGCATATTTACCTTAATTGGAGTATTTAAATCCGCCTCCGACAGTTTCGTGATGTTTACGTTTCCATTTGACAGCAGATTAATTTGAATATGGGTTGGCAACCATGGATGAGGATAAGAAGTTTGATTTTTAATCGTTTTTTCTGAAATAGAAAAATTAGTTTGTAATTTTCAATCTGTGAATGAAGTAGGTAGGCTCAAATGTAGCGCCTGATTTTACGCCAAATTTTCGTAAATTCCTGATTTAGAAAACCATGTTCTAGCTAAAACTATGAAAAATGAGCTTTGGCGTCGTAGAGGAATGACACTTTCGATGCAACGTTTCTTACACACTTACCTGCAGGCCTTGTAGGATGGGAAAACCGGCAGTTGCTCCTTGTACAGTGTTGTCCGTAGCGACAAGCTTTGCTAACAATGATGTCGGTGAGAGGGCTTCCGGGGATACTTTTTTCAGTCTCGGACAAAAAATCTCCCTGCGTCGCCCAAAACGCCTTATCCTTTAAACAGAATAGGAAGGAGTGACTGACCGTTCAATCCTACCTTAGCTAGATAAGAGAACAAGTTTCTGACGTTAAAAAATTCAGGACGAAAAAAAAATCAACTGCATAGTACCCTAGGAAACAAGTCACTAAGGCTGCGTCCCACCATACACAGTTAACGTTAAACTCCAGTTAAATTCCAATTACAATTAAAAACCGAATTTAACTGGAGTTTAACGTTAACCGAGTGAACCCTAAGCAACCTTCGAATTGAATAGTCACTCTTAATTACTTCCTACGATATGGGTACCTATTCATCTTACCTCATATAATAAAAATACTACTACTACTACTACCTATTCTTACCTATTACCTATTCCTTACCTATTCTTACCATCTTACCTATTCATTCATATTCTTACCGAGGGGTTATCCATGCCACAATTAATCGCCAGAACGTGTGGGAGTGCTTCTAATCGCTTCAATAACAACGTAGGCCGAAATTTGTCACATTTGTCACACCAGGCTGACGTAGTTTGCTCTGGACACAAGCTTTTCTCCAAAACCGAGCAAAACGACTCTTCTTTTCTACCGCCTGGAAAATTAACCATAACTCACAAACAAATAAGGGTCAGATTGACAGTTTTCTAGAAGTAGTTTTCTAGCAGTAAACTAGATAATCCTTAATTTTGTTTCAAGATGTCGGTAGCCCTAAAATCTCCTTCACTTTCATTTAATAGAGGTATTCTTGTGGTGTTGCAATAATGGAGCGATTCCGGAGTAAAAAAACTGGGTGATTTAATGGAATGCAAATTTAATGATTAGATACTTCTTTTATCTGCAGCAGGTGAAAAATGTAGAAAGGTTAACTTGAACTTGCCTTCTAACGGGTACTTAAGATAATTATTTCAAGAAGTACGCAAAATTTTGAGCCAAATTATTTCTCATGCCATAAGTAATTACCTGGATGCGGGTACGTCATATTAGAGAGCAACAGCGTTGTTTTCTTTTTAATATCTGTGGCACATTTTAGACAACGGTTAATCTTCAGCTGCTTCATTCCAAATAATTGGCTGATCTCCGATTCTTCATCTTCCTTGTCTTTTTCTAGATGGGCAGAAAAATCGAAGAAGCAATCGTTACTAGTTTATATTTTACGCCTTTCAAATAACTAAAAACCAAACACTGTGGTTTGCAAAGGGTAACCAACAAACGGTCACAACATTTCCTTCAGAAAACAGATTCTATTTTCACTTTAAAGTTTGAAGGGTTGTGAACTCTGAGTAAACAATACCTTCCGAACTCTTGTCCGCAGTTTTACGCTTGCAATCAAGAAGTTCCGAATGGAGCTGATGGAGAATAAACCGGTTCCAGTCCTGGATAAGGCGGATTAACTTCTGGCGTCGTCTGGCCTCTGGACTTCTATCATTCAGGATCAGACCTAGCGCAGAAGCCTCAGGGACTGTGCGGAACGCTCGAAGAAAATTGTTCGCCTGAAATAGGAATATTCCATGTTACAGGAATGGGATACAGGAAGGTAGCACTCCCTGAAGAGGATGATGACCCTGCTCTAATGAGCCTCAACAACACTGCCACATAAAGAAGCTGGCAACGGTTAAAAAATAAATCAACTTTCTTTATGTAACTTATAGAACGTACTGACACTTCAGAATAATTTACAAACAATTTTCAAGAAATCTGGAATAAAAAGAATCTTTGACCAAACGAAAAAACGTATAAAAATCAGGTTCAGGTTAAATTCTAGAGAACTGAGATGTAGGAAGGTTGGAAATGAAACTCACGTAGCACGCAGTTTTCTTAGTCTTATCCATCATATCGAACAAAAATCCCAGCTCACAACAAAGGCAGAATTCTTTTGAACAAAGATGGCCGATCGCTAGACAACGCAACGGTTCAAGGAAGTAGAGTAGCTGAAAAAAAAAAAAAGTCATCCAGACATTTTTTATTCACCAAATTATTTACCACAGCCTGAAGATAGTGCAGCTAGTGCTTCCGTTGTTAATGCACTGCATTATTAGAGGGATAAACGGCTACTCAACAAACCTGGAGCATAACATTGCAGTAGTTGTTGGGCAGATTCGCAGCCAGTCCGCACAGGTTGGTTTTGTTGAAAGGCTCGTAGTCAGCATCGCCCTTGCTGTGCTTAATCTCCACCCAGCGGTAGCGCTTTGGAATTGCCACACTCTCAGAAGCCCCCGCCCTGTTGCTGCCGGCCACTTTTACTTTAGTGTGTCCCTTTCCGACGAAATATTGCACCTGAAGAACAAAATTTGGTCATAACGCTACCTGATCAAGCAAAAGTCACAACTTAGTTAATCGAAATATGGGTTTTTCATGAGTACTGGGGAAGTACAGTTAAGCTAACGGAAGTGGAAGCACAACTCCCAATATAATGCAATAAATAATAAAGCATCAGCCAAACCTTTCCGAAACAAATTTTGACTCACAACTAGCTATTACACCACCAGTATCGGATATCCCAAGGAATGCAATGACAATAGGAAAACTCTGACAGGGTATGGTAAATTTCAAACCGGAACTCACCTCTGGTAAGCAGAACATTTTATCGGATCAGGAACTACTGCTTAGAGCACATCTGTTATACTTCCCTAAGCAAAATAAAAAGGGAGCAGAACAATAGTTCAAAAAAAATCTAAATTATTATTTTGACGAAAAGAGTAGTCACAGATAACTTGCACAACATAGCTCTGGCATAAGCGGCATTTTGCAATTCCAGTATGTCGGTGGAAAAGATTCCAGTTACAGTTAAGGTCGACTCACGTACTTGGTTCGCAATGCTAAGTACTTCAAGCCCTACTCCGAAGTTACAGGGCGAGTGGAAAGTGTTTATAGGGGGATGTAAACCTGAGACTCTTTGTCGTGAGGTAGTGTTGTATTTTTGCATGAAATGGAGTAATAAGCCCACAGGAGCGATTTTAAACAGTCAACTACCAGTCCACATGTTTTTTTGACAGATCGCGACAACACAACACTACCTCATGCGGAATATTTTTTTGAAAATTTTCGGACTAAAAAATGTATGATTTTATCGTCACATTTAGTAGAAAAGCTTGATAAATGTTTGTACTATTTACCGTAGCCATGTTGCATTTTGGCAATTTTTATTTCACTTACGGAAGTGGGTAATTTCAACAGCATTTCTCTACTTTTCTCCTGTAAAAGCTAAACATAGTGTCCTACTTTTACTCGTTCGTTTCGCGTTCAAATAGCACACTATGTTTAGCTTTTAGAGTAGACACAATCAATACGATATTGCAATTACCAGTCTCCGGTTGTACTAATATGTAAAAATTAGTTTTGTCGAATATTTACTTTCGCACAGTGGTTTTGGCGGAGTTCGTCGAGAATGTATGGTGGCCCTTAAAAAAATGTCAAAAAATGACATCTAAAAAGAATGTCAACTACTTTCACCAAAAACTATTCTTCTCCTTCAGAATAAAAAAAAATTAAAATCAGTCTACTGCAAAACAAAATCAAGTCTTTCAAATGATTAGTTGAAATATAGAGGGGGTAAACCCTTGTAAGATCTCACTTGATTACGGCGCGTTGTCATGGGATTAGGAGCGTATCCGATGGTTCCCTGGATTTTCATTGAGTCAAGGATGTCCTGGTCAATCGGTGGTGTTGGTCTGGAATAAAAAGTTCCGTTTTGTTATGGATACAATGAAATGTTTTTATGAGGTTGCTTCCCACGCAGCTATCAGCAGGATAGACACTGAGACTACTTTGAAAAAATAATAATTACCGGTAGGCTTTTTTCAAAAAACGCTCCGGCCAATCACTAGCCAGCCTCACACCGGGCATATAGGGCAGTTGGGGTAAAGGCGTGTCCATATCATCTATTGCCACGGCTGGTAATGGCTCGACTGGGTCCGCGAACTCGGTGTCCCGAGAAAAGCTGTTGAAGCTCGCGTTGGCAGCACTTGAGCTGAACAGATGAATTTCACCACTGCCGTCACCAACACCCACAAACTGACATGAGGCCGCCACATCCAAACATAGCGGTGAATTTGTTGTATTCATCTATTAAAAAATAAAAAAATCAGTAAGGCGTTACAGGTCAGAGAGAAAATGGAAATGACAGAAGAGGACGGCGAAAATCGAACCCACGACCTTCTGACTGACAGTCAGGTGCTCTGCCGCTAAGCTCCCGCCGCTCTTTCTAGTTTTCACAATTTTTCTAGCACAGGAGATAATCCAAATGACAAGTTGCAATAACTAAGTAAACAGTCACTGACACTGTGTCAGAAATTCTTAGCCCTAGACTAGAGGATGAGATAAAATACCTGATAGAGACAAAGCTCAGCCTCATTAAGCGCCGCAGTGTCTACAAGCTGCATCTGACCAAGTGACGAAACGACGGCCAAGCGAGAAGAAAACGACGGCAGGAACCTCAGCAGGAGGGGGTCAACCACAACGGGGATCGGGTTCACGAGACGCATCATACGAAGATCATAGACCATCAGGAATCTGTCCACGGCAAGCCCGCTCGGTCTGGAAGAATAAAGGAATGAATGGACGAAAGGAAAAGATTCTCCACTACACAGTTCAAAATGGCCGGGGTTAGTATATCCTCAATGTCCACAGTACAATTTACGGTTACCTCTGACTGAAGCCGCAAGTGACGAGCAAATTGCCATGAATATCCATATCAGAAAGGCTGCCCGAGTGGGTGTCGAGCTTGTGTTCTACGTGCATCGTGACAGGGTCCATCAGGATGACGGGCCCAGCCGGATCACCGCCGCAGATGAATCGGTTATGTCCGCGTAAAATAGCACAACCGTTTTCTCCAATAGGAATCTGAATGATTAAAATTTTTTTATTAGGTATATGTCTTTACGTGTAGTCAATCGGCAAATCAATTAACAAAATTCTGTATCGGAAAAATTGACCCTTCGTTATGGACCTGACAGAGTAACCAAACCAAAATGGTTTCATTAAAAAACGTACCACTTGCGTTTCTTGTGCAGTATTGAAATCGAAATCAACCAAGTTTGGTTGGTGACCGCTCATAAGTACGTTGGTGGGAGACCAAGGTAGCATGGCCTGCATCTCGATAAGATTAGCGCTGGTATGTGTGTAGACGGGGATACCTCTACGGATTTGCACCCGAAGGGCAGACTGTGTTAGAGCAAGGATCCCTCCATCAAACGTAGAGATATCGCGGACCTCTTCTGTTGCGTGAACTTGGAACGAAGTATACTTCTGGAGCTCGGGACTGTAGTAAGAAGTGACGTGACCCTTAAAAAGGATGTGTTAACATAATAATTACTTAGCGACGGTGTGAGTTGGGCTATTAATACACTAGAGGTAAACAAAATGAAGTTGAAAAGAAAAGAAAAATTAAACACATGGGAGCAAATGCGGTCCTGTCACCAGAGCAGATTTTTTGTTCCTACCTACTTGTCTAACATTAACCTCGAAGGAATCGGTAGGTACTTACTCCTTGATTTCCCATCCACAGTAACTCCTCTTGCCGGTCAAAATATATTGAGGATACTCCAAATCTATCTCCACCGTCGGCCAGTATAGTCTGGGTTTCTCGATATTCACCGTCCCCATAATGCTCAGTAATAGGGAGGTAGCAGCCCTCTTCATCGTAAAGGTGTGCTCCCGATTCATCGTATACTAGAGAAAAAAGTCACTCGTTGGTAGGCAAACTGGAACTAGTTCAGAAGTAACACGTCCACGGAGTGTTTTTTCTACTCTGCCACGACTAGATCAGGCATCTTTGTCAGCACTCAACAGGTTTTCGACGTAACCAGCTGCTAAAGTAGGTGCCGATGCCTTCGAAGGGTTCACAGTACGAACTCCCAAAATATCAAATATTAATTTTTCAATAGCACTTACCAGCTTCAACGACATTGCTATCGTAATGAGTAGAACCCTCGAAATCCATTTCACTTCTTTTCACTCACTTACATTTAGAAAGGTACAAAAATGCCAAGCTACCGTAATCCCCCATTTTGTTTGTTTACATTATTGACGTGGCAGCAGATAATTTATAAGTATTGTATAAGACATTGTTGTTGTAGTTAATTTATTTTTCTTCATTTTAAAAAACATAAATTTATTCCATTAGCATCTTCCATGATTCTTGTTAGATTGTTATGAAATGAATTTAAAAATTTCTCTCTAAACAAATTTTACATTTTACATTATGTAGCTTACTTATGTAGGTTTCGTTGCTTTATTTGAGGTCATTCAGTGTCTGCTCATTCAGTGGCTTCTGAAAAAGCCAGTGTTTCGTTTCATCATGGATCTCTTGATGGATAAGTTGCGCTCCAAAGCATCACAGTACAAATCTCTTCCAGAATGTGCAAAGGCTATTCGAATGTCGCAGTTGGTGAGTTTCGCTTGATTATCTACAGCATTAAAATGTTACTTCTAGTCATTACCGGTGCCCCGTTCCTGCTAATGTACTTACGCTTGGTTTTTCGTTTACTACCAGACCTACATTAATATCTATCGAAGGCCCAGCTTCAGGTTTCGATTTTTTGCAGGAAAAACGGTTTCCAATGGATATAGCAGATCGGAGCCAGTTACAGAAATGCCTGGATACGCTTCTACAATCTATGTCAGTCAACTCTCTACAAGGCATGGTAGAAAGACTGGAAAGCATTTCAAGACAGCTGAGTTTGAAGCTAATGGCAGGGCAGACTGGTCTGGAACTTTTCATTTCTTCCGATATGTTTTACTTGGAGGTATCATTAGAGCCGTCGGGTGCCGTAAAAGACGTGAAAGTTCATCATGAAGGAAAACCGGAACAACAGGTTGGTACCTAAATGAATTGTCACTTGTCTGATGGCTAATGTAACAAATATGATCAGCGAAACATGTAAAACATGGGTAATACCACATAGGTAGCTATTCAAGTCTCCAGTGGCAGGTTACTCGTTTATCCCCACTAAGTATAAACTGCAATACCTTTGTTTTCAGTCTTGCGAAACGTTAGTACGCGCTCTTTCAAAAGGTGATTTTGAAGATTTTACGGCTCAGTTGGAAGGTCTTATTTCCATTTACCAACTGAATGCGGAAAAGAAAGTGAAGTGCAAAGCGTTTAGCGCTCTTTGTGCTTTGGAGGCAGATCTGGGATCTATGTGGTCTATGTACTCAGGCACAAAAGACGTCCAGACACTTCTCAGCGCTTCTTGTGTTGGAATCCTCGAAAAGCGACGTGGTGGTAAGGATACAAGATGTTAACCTGTAGCTACATACTGTCACTGCGTTGGTCCGACTTTCAGGATAGATAATTTCTAGCTCTCAGTTCAGGGGGAATATTCAATGATCATTGAAATAATATTATGGTAATTGTGTTTTGCAGGGCATACCATGAAGCTGACTTACTTTGTGTCCCCGTACGATGTCCTTGGGGCAAAACAACAGTTGACAGTGGATTACGTGAACCAGAATCAGATCGGTTCATCGGTGACAATTTGTCTGGAGGGTTCTGCAGCACATAAGCTCCAGACTGTGCCTATCGTCACGCTCACCAAGAACGCCGGAAAATGGTAATCTCTAGTTTAGAACTAGAACTATCCTTTCGTACCGGGTTGAGAAATTTTTGATTTCGGTCTAAAACGCTTTGCAGTTTCTCTGCTGTCAGAATATGATGCGAGGATTTGAGGGGCAACTTAGCCCCGTACAAGAAAATTGATATCAGGCATGCTGATGTCAGTCTACCATTCCGATATTTTTTTTTGTCCTAAAAAAAAGATACCAGTGAATACCTAGAACAAAATAAAAAATAAGGGCAATTTTGCAACTTTTTTTTTTTCGCTTTAACATGGTTTGTTTCAACAATACGAATGATTTTTCTTCAGTGGCTACGTTGCTGCGCCGCTAATTGCAAGCAACAGCTCTACATTACCAGCATACTTCTCCATGAAACTAAGCAAACCACAGCCCATCTGTGTGGAGCTACTCAAGCAAATAGCCGCCATCACTGAGTTGGAGTGCGCTGATTTATCGTCTGCTGCTCCCATCTTTTCGCTAATATCCCGCCATGTCTCTGGTGGCAAAGTCGACTCGGCCAACAATAGCGGACTGTTCGTTGTAAGTAAAGAACAATTTAAGTACACACCCATACCACAGGTGAGAAGATGTCCACTTATATTTGAACCCTTCTGTTCCAATAGAATTTACCGGATCAAGTGCATTGTTACTTCATGACGGAGTGTAAGGGACTGAACGGAGTTGTCGTGAGTTCGATACCATTCACTCACCCGAGTCATGTGCCTCAGATACTTACTCTTCTCAAGCAGCAAGCTGTCTTCAACTCGCTGGTAGCCAGTGCGGTTCGAGTCACTGATAAACAAGGTATAAAAATAACGAGCATGTTGTAAATTCTCCAAGATGTTGCCACAGCTTCCATTTAATAGTACCGGAATGGGTTTTCTGACATTTTTCTTCGAAAACTATTGGATTATAAAATATATCCTTTCAACCTCTGAAACTAGTTGAACTGAACTCTAGCAGTGTATGGCTTCCACAACTCGAGAAAAAGTAAGAGCTGTCAGTGTTACCTCTCGTTTTGCTGAGCTTGGTGTTATATTTTGTTTCAGATATTGAGAACATGATCATGCTGGAGGTGTCAGCACTGTCTTGGCGCCAAATGTCTGTCACTTTTGAACATCCACTCGAGGAGAGTATTGCTACCCTGGAAATGGATCTGACTGATATCACCAATTTGGCCGTGAAATTGTATTCTACCGTCAATATTGACACTCAGCATATGTCCAAAATCTTGCAAAGGTGAGAGCTAGAATTGGCACTGTGTAATATCTCAGGTCAGGCGTATAGCAAAGCCAAGACTAATGGTAGACATTGGTGTTGAGGAGGTCTTCTGTACCTGGTCAGTTGCAATACTGTTAGTTCCCATGCTTGGCATGTCTCCCTTTCTTCTCTCGATCGTTTACAGAAATTAAATACTGTCTAATTATCAAGCTTTTCACGTGGAACAATAATTTTCCAGGTGTCTGTCAATACCTGTGACCATGCGAGCCCTGATCAAAACCCTGGAGCGTCACACGGAGCTCGTCACCACGCCTGTCAATGGAGCCTTTTCTTCCGCACCCAACGGAGGTCTCGGAGGCCCCAGCGAACCCGGCCCCGACTTTGGGGGGCCTATTGACCCATCCAAAATCAAGCACGAGTCTGGAACGAGTAACGGACGAACCACCACTTTCGATGACTTCTCAGCCTTCTCGACCACTGTCCTCGATACAAGTGGTGCCAAAATCAAAAAACGCAAGCACAAAGCGAAAACTTCTTTGGATGATTTGGAAATTATTGTGGAGAGCTCTTCGAGTGATTCAGAACGGGAAGATTTGAGACGGGTAAAGAAAGCGAAACCATCGATGGATCCGAAGACTATGACTACTCCTTCAGTTACCATTACCCCCATCACCAGTGGCGGCAGTCTCAGCTCTGTGCTCTCAGGGATGGGTCTCGAACGCCGCCCTGGAATAGAAATCATCCCTCTCTCCACATCAACCCCTGCCAATCTTCCTAGCTCGATCACCATCACTCCAATACCCAGTGATAAAGATATCAAAAAGAGCCGTAGTATCGACGATAGGGAGAAGAAAAAGAAGCGAAAGAGGGAGGAGGACGCGAAGATGGGGCCTCCAGAGAAGGTTCCGTTGAAAAGTGACCCGCTGTCTAAGCCTGTGTCTGTCAGCATCAAACCTGCCATCGACTCGTCAGTCCCCTCACCGTCACCGCGGCCAACCTCTCCTTCAGTGCGCAAGTATACATCGTCCCCCACGCTGTTCCGGGACAAGCCGTCTGGGAAGAGTAACCCCAGCCCCAAGCACTCCCCCGTCTACTCAAGCCCAAAGCATAGTCCCAAACATGGAACGAGTTCTCCCAAACAAACGTCGAGTGGGTCTGGTAAGCCTAGTCTGAGTGCGATTAAATCCGCTTCATCACCGAATCCAAAAAACTCGGAAACAAAAAAGTCGTCTTCGACTAAAGAACAGCGTGATCGGGACGCTTTCCGTAAAAGTGCCTCAAGTCCAAAAATCAAGTCCTCCACTGTAAAACTGAAGCAGCTGGACATTTGCTCAGCTGAAATTTCCCTTACCAACATCTCGCCGCCTCCTGCTGATCCCAAGTGTCCTGGGAACCCTCTCCAGCGCAATCGCAAGGGCAGTTTGTCTGCTGTCATTGACAAACTCAAGTCCGCTCAAGAAGTAGTGGACCCAGTACCGAAGGATAAATTGGTAGGAGCTCCTACAGCTGCTACTATCACGAAGATAGAACCGAAAATGGTTGTCGGTGCGAAGGTACCTGATGGTGTGAAGAATCCGACTGAGTACATGGTAAAACCTTCTCTGGATGGAATGAAAATCACAATAAATAAGACCCGATCCAAAGATGGTTCAAAGGGCTCAAAAACTCACACTGGACTTAAGCCAGGGGTGCTAAGTGGCCCAGCATCTAAGAAGACTCTGGTGGCAACAAAACCAGCGGGTTCCCCCAAGGCGGTGACAGTGCCTGGGGGTGTCAAAAGTAACCTTGTAAAACCTGTTCCGAGACCAATCTCCAAAAGCTCCGGATCCCCCAAGCTCCCAACTGATCTGTCCAAAAAGGACCCTTCAAAAATGAGACCTATTAAGCCAGAAAAGAGTATTTTCAAAGATGGGCAAAGAAAAGGCTCACCGACAGGTCAACGGGAGGATGAGGTAATCAAAGCTATGAAGCTGGATTCGGGTCTGCCTACGACTCTTGCCAAACCGTTTGACACGAAATTCCAGATTCCCAAACTGTCAGCAAGAAATAACCCTACAACAACGATCCCCGACTCGGCAGCCACCCCCGATCCCTCAGAGCCTCCTAATAACAATAATAATATTTCAAAATCTGATAAAGTTTGTGATAAGCCAGAGGTGAAGGTTATTGAAATCGGAACTTCCCCAAAAGCAAGTTTAGATTTGGCTGCCGGCCTCAAGTATCAGTCGAAACTTGACACGTCCGACCGAATGGCGAAAACGCCGAACTCCAGTGTGCCCAATCTGTTGTCACTGCCAATAGCTTTGACTAATATCAGTCCAAAGCTGCCTCTGACGTCGCCCAACCTGCCGACCACTAGCCTGTCTTCTATCACGTCTAAGCTGGACCGCCCCGATGAGGCAGACCTTCCGCAGACCGAAATCAGACCCCTGCTTGCGATTGAGGCAAAACTCGAACCTCCCAAACTAGAAATTCTTAAGACTGAAGATACCACAAAGGTGGTAGAAAAAAACGAGCCAGCTGAAATTTTGCTGGATTTTTCTTCGAGTCAGTCGCTGCAAGCGAAGCTGGCTGTAGTGGAAAAAGTAGTTGTGAAGGGCGTGGCGAGTGTGGCGCCGACCGTCGCCACTCTTCTGCCACCCGCCAGCCCTCAGACCACCGCACGATCCCCCCCTGTTTCTGTTATCGACGATGATCTTATGGATGAAGCCCTTGTTTTGCGGAAATAGTGCCACGGCGTGCCCTGGTGGCCCATTTTCATTTTATTCGATAACTTCGTAGGTATAGCTTCTTTATGTAAATTAATGTACCTACCTACGTGTGTATATGCAAGAACGGAATCCTGTTGTGTACTGAATTTTCTTCGGTCCTCGCCCTTGAAGATTTACACCTCTAACAAGGCGCCTGCCTTTCTCTGAGAAATTTCGTATCAGCCTACCTATTACTACGTATTACTTCCCTAGTATCAAAAAGAAATATATATATGTTTACTTATTGTATCTGCACAATTAATTAACTGTTAAAGCCTGAATAAGGATTATCACTGTATGAAGGGTAGGTAGGCTCTAATGTGGGTTAGTTGGCCGGGTTGAAGTCCATGGATCAAGTTCAAGGCCTCAGAGGGTGACGTATGAACTGACGTAGGTAAGGAAGCATCAGTGTTAATGTGAATTGTCCAAGGGTAGGCTCTCCAAGACTTCTAATTATAGATCAGTGGTTGGAAATGGGACTGCTGCTAACCCTGGTAGGATCATCGGATACTTCAAAGTCGGGAAAATTAATTTCTTGATCAGGAACAGTGCGTTGCGGAACGTAGTTCAAGGCCAGACTGGGGTGGAGGTGACGTCAAGGTGACGTGGGTGGGCTCACCACAAGTCCTGTGGGGCTCGAAATGGGTTCCGCCCTCCCCTGCTGACGTCACCGCGAAAATCGAGCCATGACGTAACCCCAGCCTGCGTATGAGTCAACGCAATAAGCCAGGGGTGCCCAAAACAAATTCTTAACGCCTAGCCTGTTAGTGCTCTTTGGGGTCGACCTTGCACCTAGGTAGTTTAGGTATGGGGTGAGAAACAAATATTTTTATAGTAAAAATATAATATATCCTTCGTTATAGACAATTAAAAAATACTTATTTATATTGCAGTGTTGCACTGTAAGTACCTAATACCAACATTACCTTATTTCCTATATGAAAAGGCGATCAACTTCTGAATAAGTAGTCCAACTAGGTACCCACCCAGGTGCGGTTCTGATATCAGACTTGTTATCATGAGTGTTGGTCAACGAGTGTGACCTCAACTCCTCTAACACCAACAGTGACAACGTTCGAGTCAAACCCATTCCGACTGAGCTGCGACCGTACGACGTCTGGTCCCACCTCGGGGGGCATGAACACGAGAGCATTCCCACCTGCACCTGCGCCCGTCAGTTTAAAACCAATTCCTAGATCCCCCACTGCAAGGCTAATCCGCTCCAACACTGGGTGAGATACACCGAGAGCGTACAGAAGCCCGTGGTTCATTCTTACCAGGTGCAAGAGTTTTTCACTCGAAGAAGGATTTCGGATTTCTTCAGCAGCAGCTTCGGCAACCACTTTCATGGCATTGAACACTTCCAGCGAAGGAGCGGGGAGGCTATTCCTTAAGTCTTTAACTCGCTGCACCACCGCTGAAGTCTGACGCTCTACTTTTGAATCCACAACTGCAATTTTCATAGGAAGACTATCAGCAATTTTTTCGACTCCACCATCGCGCTGGAAACGAACTATTCCACCAAGACTGCAAGTCGCTGTGTCGATACCAGACGGGTTCCCATGAAAGACCCGCTCACATTCGTCTGCTAAATCTCTTATCCGTGTCATCATTAGATTTGTAATGACAAATGTTCCGTCAGGATTTTTGTCGCAGTCGACTCCAGTTTGGAGACATTCGTGGATCACAAATGCAGCGGACAAAGACACTGAGAAACTTGCAGAGCTCCCGAGACCGGCTCCTAGTGGGAAATCAGAGGTAACAGTGATTGATATGCCCTCTGAAGCAGCAATTTTTAGGCTCTTGTAAATTATAAGGCCGCACTCAACAGCTTGTCGCTGCTGAAGAGCAAGTTGCGGGGGTGCTGCCGGCAGTTCAAGTGGCAAAGAAAAACACTCATCGACGTTTATGCTGTCAAATTTGAAACGCAAGTGCTTGCTACCGTTTGGAACCAACTCGACAGTAGTCCGACGGTCAATTGATGCAGCGATTGCCGGTGCCCCATACACTACGGAGTGTTCACCGAATAAAATTATCTTCGCCGGTGCTGTAGCTCGTATGACGGCTGCACTCTTTGGACACATTCTTCAATCACCTGAAACAAATCGCATATTCTTTAGTGATGGATGTAGGTATCATTCCATTAACATGTACTTACCTACGTAGGTTAACTATTACAGTAGTACAGCCCAGATAGTGCGACATTATCACTACATCACAAGCCCAACCTCGTCGGCCATGGTTACCTAAAAAGGCTTCCACAGTGTACCTACTGGTTAAACGAGATTGGCTTGTGACTGTAAAGTGGACACATCTTCAAGAGCACGATTAAATACCTACCAGCGTTATTCATTCACCAAGAAATGGTCACTGAGTTCATGGAAAATAAATTTTGGGACTGTGACGGTTTCGATTCCATATAAAACTATAGGTGCCCAATGATCAACGTGTCCTACATTCCTGACTGCTTTGATAGTTACTGAGGTGGCATTCGGTATAAGTACCTAGGTACCTACCTACCAGTGCCGGCTAAACAGGGCGTTTGCATCGAAGATCCGACTTTCGGACATTTCTTTGGAATAACTTCTGAATAGTGCGCTTTTGATAAGAATAGTCTGAGTGAGCTACTTGCCTGATACAACAGCACACCTAAAAATTTCACTACCATGGGTTTATATTTGTTAGTAAACAAAAACTTTGGACAACACTGAATCCATGGAACCAAAAACGCAAGGTGTGCAAATTTCAATTTCAAAAAAATTCGATTTTCACTTTTAAATTAAAATAATAATTCCGCTGATATAAGTTAAAGCGAAAATTATATCAGTTTAGTACAGATTCTTTATCACAATTCAAATAAAAATAAAATAAAAATAACTATTCTCAAAGGAGACTTGACTAGCCCACCTTGTAAAAATTCTTAATCCCCATGATTCTTACGCAACAAAAAGTAGTTCGGCAAAAAATCTTAAACTGAAATCTAGTCACAGCTTTGAACCCAGTTTTTCAAAAGAAAACAAAAATTACAAAGTCATTTTGTGGATTAAAACGCGGTGCAAGGTGTTTTAACGGAAACGCAAGGAATAATAGTGGCGGAGGAAAAGCTTACTGCTTCGCCAGAGTTTGATGACGCGTCAGTGACGAAGTGCAAGTTGTTGTCGACTGACGTAGGCCGACGTATTTACAGGACCGTCCACTCCTAGCACAGGATTCCGGTGACGAAAAATACGTAGTTGGGTACGTATTCTGATACTCCATTATCACAACAAACTTGACCCATCTTCCACTTGAGCTCCGCTAAATATCTAAAATCCCGACAGATGTGTGAGGAAAAAACGTGAACATTTCCTTGGCCTTGAGATTAGTCGGGTTGAAATGTTGCGGTATAGGTTAGTCAGGCACCTTGGGCTTTTAGTCATTGATAGGGTGACCTTGGCAAGTGAGCAAGGTCCGTACTATCAGAGTTTACTAGCATTAAAACCTAAGCTCATGTTTTGTAAGCGACCGCAGTCTGTCTCCTAGGCCTACGTGCTACTCGGTCGTAAACAGTGACGCAGTATGGTAAAATGATCTATTTACATTTAATTTCCGGACACTGACTGCAGCCCTTCAGTCTTTCCCGCTTACTGTAGTTGTCGTTGATTCCTGTTTGACCAGTTCATCCAGCTTTCATCATGAAATGGTATGTTGTCAGTTTGAGCTAAGGAAGACGTAGGTACTTGTTTACCTGCTATTGCCAGCCCCATGCTTTGTCCAACAACCTCACTGATTCTTGATTGCCAATCATACACTTTGACTACCAAATCAGAGCATGTTGATTTTCAAACGCTGAAGCACTCTGGTTGCTCTGCTTGAATGAGACCCTGTCTACCTTACCTCACATTCAACAGAGGCAATTGGTACCTATTACTTACTACCTACTGAAGCACTTTATTTTTATTTCTGAACATTGACTGTTGCCTTTCTGCATTTCCCGCTTCTTAGCAACGACTGTTACTCTTGACTTCCGTAGGCTTGACCACTAAGCGCTCAAACTGATTGGGATAGGTATGGTAGGACGCTCCCTAGGTGAATAATGATGTAAGTAGTTGTATACGTATTCTACATGTTCAGGAACGGGGACCTTGATCTAAGGCAACAAGTATTCTTTTAAATTGATTTCCATTTTGTGTTTCAGGGAACCCGTGAGGGGCGGGGAGGATGGAAGGCATGCGTGAGAGTGACCCACCAACGATAAAGTACGAGGTGAATGGCTCCGGAGACCCTCTGGACTCTGCACCGTCAGATGGAGCTGCCTCGGTACAAAATCTTGATGACACTCCTCCCACGACTCATAGCATCGTGACACTCACGATTCCAAGCGAGGTTTTTTAAACATGTCACATGGATGTCGTTCGTTTCCCTCTTTCTCAAAGGGCCCCTCCAGACATACTGTCGGTATTTTCAGAATAGCCGACGCATTGTGGGATTCGATGAATTTGTAATTCTTTTGATTGACCTGGAGCCCTATTATGGATCTTTTAAACACGCGTGATCACGCAGTTATCACGAAAACATAGGGAAAATAGCATTGCAAATGTTTATAACGCGGTTATCACGCGTGATAAAAAGTTCCGTAATAGAGCTGCTGCTGTCACTGTGCTGGAATACATGCATGGCTATCGAAAACGGCGCAGTATTGAATATTCGGATTTCACAACCCAGATAAGAAGAATATAATGGAGGGGCCTGATAGTGAAAAAAGAGCTGCGTAGTAGCTCTAGATCTTGTCCGCCATTGTTAGTGCAGCCTTATTTTTTATTTTTCTACTTTCCCGTATATACAGGTATTTATCGATAGGTATTAGAAAGTGAAATTAACTCAGAGTTTTTATGCCGATCAGAGCACCCCCAAAAAATGGCTTGGTACAGATACGGGAAGGTATTGCGACTATTTTACTCTTTGCTAGTATCGTGATTCACTGTGCGCATGTAGGTTCATGTATAGTCCAAGTCAGGCTGGGAGCGTACCGATTACTCATTATTTCTTGAACATTTTCAGTTGACGCCGATCCGGATTTGGGTTCCATATCCTACCATACTTATGCTAAAAATGCCAATCCGACCCTGAGCAGATATTTCCCTGATCAAGAAGAAGTTTTGATCAGCCCTAGATTTGCAAGAAATTATGAGTAATCGGTACGCTCCTAGCCTGAATTGGACTATAAATCCTAGCATGTTTAGAAATTGTACCTGAATCGTAGGGCGTACTTGCACACTTTCCCGTGTTATTCTAGACCCGTAAGGTTCCTGCTTTTCCGCTTGTAACCGCTTTTCACTATATAACGAGTTTCTCGATTGTTACTACTGTTACTGCCTCAAAAATTATCGGAGGTTCAAGCCTCAGAAGGCTGTTTTTACCGCCTTTTTACTTAACTATTAGCCATTGGGAAGACCGCAGTAAAATCTGCCTGCTGCTATAGTTTCTAACTAAATAATATTTTCCAGGTTCAGTCAGTAATCCAGCCAAATCAGCAGTCAGTGATTCAGTCAGCGACGAATGTACAGCCTGTGCAGCTGAGCAAGAGTAACGTCATCCTGGTTTCCGGGAAAGCCAATTCTGTTATACAAACTCCCCAGGGTAGTCTGCAAGCAGTACAGGTAGATTATGTATGTCCAACAGTATCACTTACCTGCGTTATTCAGCAACAGTCTGTGCACTTATATTATGGGCTATAGTAGGCATTTACTTGTTTTGAGCAATTTAAACATCAGCTAAGTGGGTAATAATTTGGTGGGTGGCTGGGTAGTTGCTCAAAGGTTTTACCTACCTATGCTTGTATCAAAATGGTATGGAGCAACATAAATTTGACTTGATGGGACCTACAAGCTTAAAAAAAAAAAAAGAATATCCAGTAGGTAGTATCAGAAGAATGAAATACTAGCCAGATTCCGAGTACAAATGTTCGCTACCAGTTATTCTCTGTCTAAGGTACGACATTTGACAGCTTACCAGCGACCTTTTAAGACGAAACAGTTTTAGTAAGGGCGTTTTGGGTGTAGGTCGTGGATACGAGTGACGACTCCATGTCAGATGACCTTGAGGACGGGGTGCCGAAGAAGCGGCGCGACATTCTCACGAGGAGACCTAGCTACCGCAAAATACTCAACGACCTAGGCGGAGGTGAGATTGCTGGTGAGTTCAGCCCGGTCTGATCCACTCAGTTTTTTTTATTTTTCCTATTTTTAGTTTTTGTTTTACAATAGTTAGTTGTCGGTTAGATTTCTTGATAATCCCTGAAAGACGTGTATTGTTAATAATTATCATGAGTCGTGAGTCCTTCTCCACACAGTGCTGTTGACGTTTATATGTCCCGTTTTTTGAGGAAACTGTTGGTTATTTGTTCCGAAATGTAATATATCTTTTTAACGTCAGAAACTGCTGAGCTAAGTGGTGATTGTAAGGTGGAGTACTTTTTGACAAATTTTCTGTTGATAAAATGGGTTGCTTGAACTAGTTTCTAACGCTGAAAAGACATATTTTTTGAGATGGTTTTGAGGTACATCCGGCTGCCAGCTGCTGGCCCAGATATATTTTAGTAGCGCGGTGTGTGGGTTACGTTATAGCTAATGTGATTCCAATCACGAATTGTTTGACCACAGAATGATTTTAGACATATTTCTGTGGAAACTGTTGATTTGGATTTTTTTCTGAAATTCAGTCTTCCCCCTTCCCTATGGAAGTAAACAAACCGAAGTACAAAGGGCCCGTAAGCGTTTTCCTTCTCCCCTTATGTATTTTGTGGCTACGCTCCTGACCGGAGCCCGACAACATCATTTAGTTACTCAACCAACCGTACGTGCACACACCAAAATTCAGATGACCTTAGTAAGCGGTTGAAAGTTTCCACACACACAAACACACATAACAGAAAGTCCAGTTAGCTAGCGGGAGGGTACTGTCTACTTATTCAGGTAGGCTGGTGGCAAGTGGTCTGAGCCTTTCAATCAAGAAATAATTTGGTCCTACTCACTTCTCCAACAGCATTATTTATTATCGATCGCATTCACACATGATTGAGTTTCTCTGGCGGTTCGAAACCCATAGAACCATAGATTCTTTTGTTAATAATAGGACAGAGTAGTAATATCTAGTTTATTGTTTGCAGTGATTCCCGCTAGTGCGATACAGTTGGGAAGCCCCACGGAGGGCAGCATCCACACGCTCAACATAAACACGGGGGGCGGTGGCAACACTCTGGTCCAATATCAGGGCAGCGACGGTCAATTCTTCGTTCCTGGTCAGTACTCGAATTCAGGTAGCTTCTCCTACCCTTCCGCCTTTAATTGGATAACAGGAGAACGTCGGTACCTACATTTCAAGGCTAAAACTCGAATGGTACCAGAGTCGCTTTTGCTAACGTCTTTCCAAGCAGCTGGAACACTAGGTGCTTGAGAAGGGTCAGACTAATAAATTTTAGTTACTATCATCAAAAGATACAAAAATATGGGATTGCCAGGTGTTGCCATGTTTTGAGCAAGGTTCAAAAGAAAGAACCCCCCTTGCTACCCACTGACCAGTCTAATATGAGTATTTTTTGAGTACACATTAGTAGAATTCAATTTTGCGCACTGCTTTCATGCTGATTTTCACTCGAATCCCTTCCGGGATTTAATGAAATCCTTACACTGCTTTTGGGCTTTTGGAGGGATTCCTACAATTGCAAAGTAGTCTAGCAGTTTGTCGTTCCTTTAAAATTTGTGCATGATAGTGGTTGATATCTTTCAATTCGTTTGTTTTGGAAATTTGCTCTTGGTTACTCTTGATAGTACATTAGACCGTAGTATACTGAGCGTGTGGATGTGGCGCCTTCGTGATACCTGGTTATATATTTTCTATAGTGGCGATCGTTTAGAAACTGTGAAGTACAATGTGAGCCCTCTCCCGTAATAGGCTCTGTATTATTTTGTGGATGGTCTAATTTCAGGTGGACCTATCGTAGCAGAAGACCAAGCGAGAAAAAGAGAAATGAGGCTAATGAAAAATAGGTGAGTTTTTGTTAATATTCTTGTATGCACTCCGGTAAAGAGTTTTTCATAGTTGCTAAGGTTACCAACAATTTCGAACTTTGCTATTAGGCTGGATTTAGCTAATTTCGGAATGGAATTTACCCGAATTTGTTTCTGTAAGTTAAACAAGGTTGCCATGGGTTGCTAGGGAAACAAAATTCCGACTTTATTTACCTTAGCAACGCATGGCAACCTTGTTTAACTTACAGAAAAAAATTCGGGTAAATTCCATTCCGAAATTAGCTAAATCCAGCCTAAGTGGGTCAACTTTGATTTCTATTCCGAATCAACGTTGATCTTTCTTGGTGAAAATGGCCGTTAGTATCGTATAGGAATCGCTTCGACAATTTTCTCCGTACAAAAGCTATATGGATATTCAAGTCTCCATTGTGTTCCCATCATACTCAGTGGTCAGCCACCCGGCATGTCGACTCCCATTTAAAACGTTATTTTTTATTTTATTTTTTTATTTTTTTAACGCGCGACGTTCAGGGAACATATGCGCCGATGAGTTGGTTTGTTAGATGTTTTTGGCCGAAGCCGAAGACGAAGTGGCCGAAGTCGAATATGAGTGGGCCGAAGCCTGTTTAGGAGTGGGCCGAAGCCAATACATCCATGTCGGAAGCGGAAATTTTTTCCGTTCCGCCGGGATTCGAACCCGGACCTCTCAGGACAAAAAGCGGACCCCTTAACCACTCGGCCACTGAGATGCACAATAAAACGTTATTAATAACAAATTTTTGGGTTTCAGGGAAGCTGCGCGGGAGTGCAGAAGAAAAAAGAAAGAGTACATTAAGTGTTTAGAGAACAGGGTGGCAGTGCTAGAGAACCAAAACAAAGCTTTAATTGATGAACTGAAATCGTTAAAGGAACTCTACTGCCAGCAGAAGATTGAATGAGTGCGGTTGTTTTGTACTTATTTCGTTTTGGCTGCAAGACTGGAGAGGGAATGGCTGATGGCTGATGTCAAGAAGGCGGTGGTGGCGCGTTTGAAGATCTCATGGATTGTTCTTCCGGGCTTATTATACCCTTTTTTGTTCTGATTTTGGCGGGTGGCTGACCTACGTCTTGGGAGGTATTTAAAATTAATTGACTACCTATATTACTAGCAGCGAGACTCAAAAAAATCAATGGCTCTTGGAAATAAATAGATGAGGTAATGTTGGTCTTGTTTTGATGCTTTGACACCGTAAGAAATGAAAATGATCGGTAGTTCTTCCGGCATGACTGACTTATGTTACTCCGTTCTATTTATTTCGAGTCCTTTCTTTTCCCTTTCGAACTGTCTCCCTCCGTGTACTACCTCAGTCTTACAATAAGAGCCGCTCCTATCAAGGGAAGTAAATGTATTGGGAAAAGAAGTGCCATTGAAAATGCCATAATGTTTCTATTATTATATGACAGTAATAACCTAATTGGTTGCTATCCGGGAAACTGGTCAAATTCGGGTTCAAGGTCCACCAATTCAAGAAGTTGCTTAGTATGAATGTGATGTAGTGTCTCTCGTAACACCATATCCCGCTGACCAATAGCACTTGACCTCCACAGTACTTGCCAAGTCACTGGGATATACGAGTACATTCAAATGAAGCAACCTCTAGAATTGCAAACCTTGTTGGGATTTACTTATTGTGACTACTTTTATACCTTTTAGAGAGTGAAAGACGGTTTTTGGGGAAGTTTTATAATTGCTTAGTGTGTAGCTGATAATTGACACCGCACAATTTTTAATTTGATTATGAACTACAAACAATTCAGCAACTTTCCCAAACTGTTATGGTTGTGGTCAAATGGAGTCAGTTTATAGATATGATACAACTGTTATGAATGAGTGCTTACAAAGTGTTATATGTCAATTTATACCTCTGTGGGGGTGAAACATACCAGTTGCTGAAACTTTTGGTAGATTTTCGCACCTGGGTGGAAATTGGAAAATACCAGATCTCCAACCAGAAATTGCAAGTTTTGGTCTAGGGTGCGCCACATTATTTGTTTTTGGTCCAATATTCATTTCGTTGGCCCATGTAAAAACGCCTTTTGGAGCATATTCTAAATTACTGAAGACGGAATATATTCGCGTTTTTTCCGACCATTTGAGGACACTGTTGGATATTTCAATGTTCTGAAGTACAAATAATATTATTATGTTGGATATTTAAATGTTCTGAAGTACAAATAATATCATTATATCTTCTATTATTACGTCTACGTCAGAAATTAACTGGCTGTGGTGTGATTTTACTACAATCGCTTGAATTTTGTCTCTAAAAAGTTGTCCAAAATTAATCGATCGTAAAATCACAAGACCTACCTATTATATTTCAGAACATCTAAATATCGAAAAGTTTCCCCAAAAAATAGGAAGAAATATCACTTAGCTGCCACACGTGTTTTGCTATTGTATTTTCGCCTTGAAACCTGACATATCTCACTGCCAGTTCTACAGCCGTGTCAGTGATACCCATGCTAACATTTGTCCGCCATTGTGCAGCCAGTTGGTTCACACAAAAATACCTATGTAGCAAACAACCCCATGACGTTTTCTACGAGCTACCTGAAAACACACTGGTTTATGCCGTGTTGTTGGTTATATGTGAGTTTGTTGTTGATTAGGAATTTATTGTTACCATTATAGTTGGTGGTCAAGTGCCTTGTATAAAGATAAACTTGTTTGCTTGAGGATGTACTGGATGACAAAAAATGAAATAGCTAGCCGCTTACATGGATTTCCTCCTCGTATCTGCAATTATTCTTATTATTCGTTTTTGGAGCTCTTATTTTTGATCCATTGTGTTCCAATGCTTGATACTTGAACAAATAATGCTTATACCTGTATTGTAACTTATCTTACTTGAAGTGAAAATTCTTATTTCATCCTGGTTGGGTTCGAACCTCAGTTAAGTATAACTGAATATCGGTGCAGTGTAGGGCTTGATACTCAGGTACCAAGGATGGTTGAAGTCACTCCCAGTTAAATAATTTTTAGGTCAGTTATTGTCTTAAAATTGAGCACATTGACACATTCCCATTATTGAAATTAACTCAAACACTGCACTGATTGCATTAACCGCTAGCTTGTCCTTTAAGCACGTTTAAGGTTAAACTGGGGTGAAATTCATTCAGTCTGAATTTAACTGAGGTTGAACTGTTAAGAAGTTCGGTGTAAAATCCAGCCCCAACCTTTGTACTTAAATGTCAGTTCCATTCATGGGCATGGAAATAATTTGCAACTGTGCTTCTCTTTTTCGACTTCTTGCTATTTCCTTTTTACCATTTCTTTGTTTTAGGGGTGATGAAATGTGTGCGGCGTCTTAAATTTAGTAAATTGTACATAAAATGATTTATTTTTTTGTACAAAAATGTAAATCATCGTTTTTACTTGAATGGCCTCTAAGATGGTAAATGATTAAACATTTATTTGAGTACCTACCCATATTCATCTTACCTGGTAAATTACGACTTGTAAGTTACGAACGACTCTATTAATAATTTAACTGAAACTAAAATTAGAATTGAATAATGCGAGGCAGCATGTTCTGTTACGGTGTTCGCTAGCACTGATACGTTGAGCTGTAATGCTTCTTGGTGTTACGCATACAGTGAATCTCACTGTCGTCGCTCAAGGCTGTCTTTGAACCTGAAGTACTTAGAGAAACCCGAAGTTTTTTTATAATACAGGTGAACTCATTTTATTTAAAAATCTCCTGTGACGATTGTATAGATACAGTCCAGAAGTTGTTTCTTATTGAATTTTACAGTTTCAAGTTGAGCCGTTGGAAATCAAACACAGAGAAAATTTGGTTTCCCTCCTCCGAGGTTGCCTTTTCTCAGTTATTTTTTATCAAAATTTGTCGTAACCCCCTGAAAGGCAGCTGATGAATAAGCTAGTAACTGTCAGTGGATATTTTTTATTTTTGCTTTGATAGAGGAATAGTAAAAGGTGGAGTTCACGGAGTCTCTCTGTCCGCAGTGTGTGACATTAATAAGTTGATTCAGGTAAACATGGGTGTACGTTTTGGGCTTGTATGGTGCGCATAATGGGGACGCGCCTTCAGTTTAACGCCGGCATTTTCAAGCAACAGCGGAATGAGTAGGTGCTAATCCTCGGTGAGCGGTTCCTCTGAGCTGGCGTCATTAGGTAGCCGTGTTTGACGTCAGTACAGCGGGAGCATCGCGGCAGTGGCCATAGGCGAAGTATTGCGAAATGTGCCGCATTTGCTGACGGAACTCAGAAGACGAGAGATTCTCGGAGAGTGAGTCAGTGAGTTGATTCGCGACTGAAGCCTGTGAGCCACCACCCGTCGTGATGGAAGCCATCGCCTTGTGCACTGAGTCCCCTGATGATTCTTTTGGAGTTTGGTCCTCGCCGCATCTCCAGCAGCTTATTGAACTGCCACCTGTGGTGAGTCCATTATTTTTTCCCATACGGGAATTTTTTAACTTGCCGGTCGACCTATGCATTTTATTTCTTCCACCTGTACGAATGTTATTTATTTATAATTTATTTTAGGTACTATCGCCACCCTTTTGCCCTATCCTTCAAACTCTAAACAGACACACGCTTCGAAAGCTTTCATGTCTTTATTGCACCTTCAGTACTTTCTGATTGTAAAATTAAGACCACACCTTTGTGTGACTATGCTAACATCGTTTGCCTCTATCCTTGTGTTTACACGCCTATACAAGTTGCGAATTAGCATGGGGTCGAAAGTCGCGAACAGAGGGACGTCTTCCTGTCTCCATTAATGTATTTTCTTTCATCACATCTTCAATGGCTTCATCAGTTGATTCATCAACCTCCCTTGTTCCTATTACGGCACTTACCCGGCTTCTTATATTGCTCCACTTTCCCTCCAGTTTGTCTTGATTACATCTGCTCTTCCCATGATGTACAAACTGGAGTTTTCAAGGTCTTAAATTTCCGCAGGTTTCCGAAATAGGTATCTAACTAGACTTTTGTCTTACGTTCTTATTATGTAAGGTGAGGGTAGTTAGGAGAGTCCGGTAGTCCGGTGGAGGGGTGTTTACCACTTATTGAAAAATTCAAATCCTGAAACTTAGAACACTTCAGTAAAAAAAAGTTACATAACATTTTTTTTCTGTATGTATATCCAGTACTTAGTTCATTACAGACTAACGCCAAATTCTGATAACCTATGTCAAGCACTGTCATGCTTGACTCCCCATTTCACTGAAGGCAGATAGATAAAAAAATGAAGTACTCAACTGATTTTTAATCATTGGCATTGAAATTTAAAATCTCACTGGCAGTGAGAGAGTAAATTTGGCACTGACTCTCGATCAGTCAAGGTCTTCCCGCATACATGTCCCGCTGGCCCTGACACTGTTACTGTTGCTGCTGCCTCTGCAAGAATCGATCTTGAACGCAAAGGGGAGGAAGTTTTGGGGCAAGTTTGAAAAAGGCTATAAACGGCTGATCATCTTCCACTGTGTTGCCTCCCTCATGTGAAGCAGAGAAGCACCTGACTTCCGAAACTGCTAAGTTTTGAGAAGGGCTAAAGGTGTGATTATTCTTCTCTAGGATGGCGCGGAAAGCTCGAGCCTCCCCCTCATGTGCCTGGATGCCGCCATCTTGGGTGACATTCCGGCTAGATACACAATCGCTAGTGTGCCCGAACATGCTTTCCCTGCTGTAGGCGTGTACCTGGACCGTCGCATTGTGCCTGGCTTCCGTTATCGTGTCAAAGTTCTACCATACCAAGTAAGTTTAGCTTTCCCGCTAAAACATGTTTGAATGTTCGAAAGTCACTTTCAGTCTGTGGAGAATATCCTAATCCGACCAAAAACACTCCGTGTAAAAAACGCAGCCAAGTTTATAACCCTCCAAAAATTAGCCTAACTCAACAGCCCTTAAAAGGGTTTGATATAAAAAATTTTGGCCAAGTTCTCCACATTCCCGCTATCACTCAGCCCCCAAAATTAGTGATATCACTTATTACAGGGCCAAGTCCTTGGCGCAAATCACGTAAGCGTCACAGCCGGTCATAGACACAGACTAAGGTTGGATGGGGGCTGCGGTCCGGGGGTATTGGAAAGCAGGTATATGACAAACTATGTCGCCAACATCCTTGTGATTCGCGCCAAAGACTTGGCCCTGTAATAAGTGATATCACTAATTTTGGGGGCTGAGTGATAGCGGGAATGTGGAGAACTTGGCCAAAATTTTTTATATCAAACCCTTTTAAGGGCTGTTGAGTTAGGCTAATTTTTGGAGGGTTATAAACTTGGCTGCGTTTTTTACACGGAGTGTTTTTGGTCGGATATCATATAATTTTTGTGAGGTGGTTCAATAGTTTCTACCAGTAGGTAAAACATCAATTGGCTGTCGAATGGACTCAAGTTTTCTTGTCATACCTGGAAAGTACCTACCAGTACCTGAAAACCAGTTCCCTGTCTACCATACACAAATTACCAATCTCATACCTGAAATACCTGAAAAGTACCTACTCGTACCTGAAAATGAGTTCCCTGTCGAATCTCCACAAATTACCTTCCTATACCTGAAATGTACCTAATCGTACCTGAAAACAAGTTGACTGTCGAATGGAGTCAAAATACCTTGCCATACCTGGAAAGTACCTCCCAGTACCTGAAAACCAGTTCCCTGTCAAATCTACACAAATTATTATCCCGTACCTGAAATGTACCTACTCGTACCTGAAAGTAAGTTGCCTGGCGAATCTACATACACAAATTACCTGGAAGGACAAGAAGCAGGAGGCAGTATTTGTTTTGTAAATATCTGCCATAAGTTAGTATGGGAACTTTGAATCGAACCTGAACCTATAATATTGTAGGTACTTCGGGTTTGCGATTTTTCTGGGTGTTTTGGGGATGGTACCTACAAGTATGCCGAGTTTCAGCTCTATCGTACCGCTGGAACATGCTTATAATTTGTATAGGTGAGTGAGTCAGTCAGTCAGTCAGTCAGTCAGTCAGTGAGTGACCCTCAAAAACAGCTAAGTTTGGGATGTCACTGCTCAGGTACGGTTGGACGTAGAAATTTGAAATTTAATTTTGGAGGTCCCGTGGGACCCTACTACAGGAGAAGGGTACCCACTATTCGAGCCACGCCCCCTTGCCTCCTGTAGAGAGGCACGAAAAGTGCACAACTCTGGTTCCTGTATAACATGCTGGCAGTGCTCGAGGCTTTGTCGCGCTTTCTTTTTCTTTAGAACTTGGCTGCATGCACTGCCGTGCATGTTGATGATAGTGGTAGAGGAGATAGGTTTGTTGTTGGTTTTAAAGGTAAACCTTAGAAAATATTTTACAATGTCATGCTATTGTCAGACCTTGAGCTGTTTTTCCTCAAAGTAGTGTTAGGTTGTAATCGAGGGGTTAACCACTCGTTGGGAATCTCGTTGGGAATCATTGGAAATCTTTATGAAATCTCAGGGGAATCTTGAAATTTTTTGGAGTGGTTACCCCTTCGGGATTCATCTTTCTATGAATTTCGTTGGGAATCTTTGGAAATCTTTATGGAATCTCAGTGGAATCTCAAGGAATCTCTGGAGTGGTTACCCCCTCGGTTGTAACTTCACTTCTCTAAGTTTGCCTAGCTCAGTGCAAGTTCCGCTACTATAACTGTCATAAAAACTAAGTCCCCTTACAAAATGAAAACCATGCAAGTTAGTCTAGTTTTAACAGGACAGTAGGTACAACATACCTACTTACCTAAACTTACCGGTAGGTGTTAGACATTTTATCGTATATCCATGGCCTACTTAAGACTCATAGCCACCCTTTTTGTTCAGGAAGCAACAGAAGCTGATTGTGGTTACTACCTATTTCATGGTGCAGCCTTGCGATTAGATGCTATTGGCCGAGGCTATAGCCGCAGGCTGACCTTCCAACCTGACTCCACCTCCAGCCTGAATGAAAATGAGAATTTCTTGTGGACGGACTCGCATCCCGGCGGCGTGGCGCTAGAACTCTCGGTGGTCGACGTGGGTGACTCCTTCCACGTTGTATCTGCTCTTGGTGTTCTACTGGGCCGGTGTGATGTCATAAGTGTTAAGGTAAGGTTTAGAATACCTAAACCCCCTGGATACCTACACCCTACACTTATACTTATACTTTTAGCGAAAGTTAAGTAAGTACATGCAGCATGCAGGTACTCCAGTGCAAGGTTCACGATCCATACGTCCCAAATACTAAAATAGGTAATGAACCAAAATAAAATTTTAATTTAGGGACCACAAGAAGAAATCTCGCAAGTTCTTAGCGCCGATTTCGTCTTGAAGAAGGTTCAAGTTCAGCTAGACTGTCAGATTCGTTGGCTCAACTACAGTGAGGAACGGTTCGTTCAGAAGGTAAGGGATACCTGTCTGTTATATTAGAACGAAGCAGATAGCAACGAGACGGTCGCAACTGTGTGGTTAATGGTTCCCGACACGTCGGGTGTCTTTCGATATAATCTGTTCATATGACTGGGTACCTGCTTACTTCAAACATCAGTTAGAGCCGTGTGTACTAGCCATACAGTGTAAGTACCTATATGCCATTAATATGTAGGTAATGCTCCCAATAATGTGGCCTTATTCATTTTTTCAGGTGACAGGCATTGTGGAATGCGTGAAGAAGAAGGGTGGCGGGCATGTAGAGATCACAAAAGTACTTTTAGATCAAGAGGGGGCGAATGGAAACAGTTTAGTCCCTTGCAAGCGTGGATATGAGACTTCTTTCAAAGTTGGTAGCCCTGCAGGGGGAGGACTCCCAACCATTTACACAGTGGAAGGCTTGTTGGATTCCGAATTCCCCATCATCGGTAAAGTAACATAATATTGTATAGGTAGTAGGTATTTGACAGGAATACGCGTAAGCGTCAGACATAGGTCAGTGTGAAGCAAGGTTCGTTAAAATGCAATTTATAAATGACGTACATTTGTTGCCAGAACATTCTGTCGTAGCTTTGGCTGTGAGCTCCCTAAGCGACCACGTCTTTAAGGAATAGACCTTGAACTGGCAGTACCTATAGGTACACTGTTCGATACTTGAAATAGATTGCGGTGCGGTGCAGCGCAGTCGTATTTGTGGTGTTAAAAATATAGCTTTCGTTTCTGTTCGCAGAGTTTTTGGGTTATTGTTGGTTACATAAGCATCCGCTTTTCTTTTTATAGGTACGTATGTCGACCCAAGGATAGTTCCCGGTTTCAAGTACGTGGTGCGAAGACTGGGTTCTAAGTCACCTTTATTTGGTGGGCGGGCCCTTACGCTGTTATCGGTGGGAATAGGCTATGGGAAGAGGATCTCTTTTGAGCCCGACGAAGGCTGCCTAAACGACCCGCACAACTACTTCTGGAGTGATTCTGCACCTCATGGATTTGCGTAAGTACCTTTCTGATAGTAACAACTGAAAGGAGCCTGAAAATTCGATTTTGTTCTGTGGTCAGATTTGTAGTAAGTTGATAGCAACGTTAGGGTACGAAAACCCACTCAAAAGTTTGCACACATCAAAATAAAGCCGACAGTTGTTGTGAGTCGGCGGAAACGTTCAAATATAATTCAGTTCTTAGCCTGCGGATTCATATTTTTGTAGTCGGTGTACACGCCAAATATAATTTGACAGTTAGCCTGAGGATTCATGATAATAGATAGTCTGTGTGACCGCCTGCGGATTTATGATGGATAAGCAGGTAGAGTTGTCACACTTTCGGAACAGTACCTTGATCAGAAATTCCAAATCTGGTCTCCCCTACCACTTCTCTACAGGCTCTGACTGCTGTTCAGACCCAAGGTTTTGCTCTCATACTGGAAAGCAGAAACATTTTGTTTGTGGTTGAAGGAGCCCAGGTCGGAATTATTACGATCAGTTTACGGGAACTATAGGTACACAGGAAGGAAATTTTCGAGAGGTTGAGTACTTATTACAAATCCTGTGACAATTTGTTGCTGTGACTAATACGTAATTGACTTCTCCTGCCTTGAATTTGTGGACAGAAACTTCAACTTTCCACTTTTATTTTCGTTCAGGCTTCAACCCGTGGCTGTGGAAAAAGGAACCAGGTTGAAGTTGGTGTTAGATGATGTGGATGAAATTAGAGAAGTTCAAGTCGTCCACATCGCTTCGAGACAGAGAGAGACCTCCAAAAGACTGGTAAAGTAGTTTACATAATAATTATATACCTAACTGATTAATTGAAAAAATTTAAAACGACCCAGATATTACCGACTGGCCCGAAGTACCTATAACTCTCGTGTTGCTAGCCTTCTTGCATGGGTTACTGAGAGGAGGTTAAGTGATTGGGAGTTTGGCTCAGCTTCTTCATGGGACGAAGTTCTTTTCCTTAAAATAATCGTTACCGCGTACCTTCTGTCGGAACTTACCATAACTCCAAGTCTGTATTTCGTGTAGACGACTTCTTCAGTGGAAGCCGTATTCGAGGTGGACCTAGTGTGTCGGTGGTCACCGCTGAGTGAAGCAAGCCACGATTCCGGGGATCTAGTCCGATTCACAGGCTCTGCTGAGCTGTCGAGGCCGCACCGGTCCAAAACGGCCTCACTCACATCAATTCGAGAACTCAAGTTCTTGAGGACACCTAACTTTTCAAAAGGTACTGGACGTTGTCAATTTATCCTTGCGTGAGGGCTTTTCAGTACTGCTCTTTTTCATTTCGTGAAGGTGTACAGTGTTATAAAGCGGAGGGGTGAAAATTGAAATGAAAATAAATCGAAAACTGAAAACCTCAATTCTCAAACTGCCCCGTTATTATTTGTTACTTTCAAATTAGAACTATCGTTCCACGGTGTTCCTCCGTTAGCTGAGAACCTGCATAATATGTTAAGAAACAACCCTTAGCAGTCTGGGACTGCTTTTTTCTTTGGCATACGTATACAGTCTCATTAAGTATTTCGGATAGACATTTGTACTACGAGATAAAAAAATTGTTACGAAATAAAAACACATTCCTCAGGTTAGTTAATGTATGTTAGTTAACCTGTTAACCCCCCTCCGCCTACCCTTTGACTGACTAGTCAGATATAAATTCAGCGGTTCAGAGCATTGCTGATAAATAATCGCAAGGTGTCGTCACTGAGAGACTATATACTTATTCACTAAATTCAAGAGGCAGCCATTAAGGTTCTAATGTGTGTGTCCAGAGAAAATTCATAACAGTAATTAGGTATAACATTTATATTCATAAATCCATCCATTATGCTTAACACTGTACAATAAAGTGAGTATTAAATTTTAAACACACAATTTCATTTTTTGTCACTAGGTTATTTACAGATGATTTATACACATTGTCCATGTCAAAAAAAGTTCCTATCTAGGTACTTGAAGACAAGGAACGTCAGGGAAGGTCTAGGTACTTTTTACTTGGAAGTTTTAAGAAGGAAATATTGGTTTTGGTCCCAGAGGGAAATACTTGTGGGGATGCTTGTAGGTTGGAAAAATAGTCAAGCTGCTACCTAAATAGGTACGAAGTAAAAGGGCAGAAAATTTGAGTTTATAACTGGAATATTCCATTTACCATCAGGCGCCTCCACCTATCAGCCAAAGCTCCAGCTGTAGGTTGGCCCCTGGAAACAAAGTATTGAGGTACTTAATGTGTTCCAGTTCCAGAATATAACACATCACCAGCATTGGGGCAATTTGTGGTGATTTGGCTTATATGTGGAAGCGGCTATAGGTACCTAGTTGAATGAGTTACTGGCTCAAAAGTATGGAAATAATTTGAGGAAAAATGCATCTTGCATTTAGGTAGGTACTATTGTTACCGTGTTGCCAGTAGTTTTACTTTCTTTCTGCCCCGAGGAGTTAAGCAACCTGCCTAATGTAGGTTTTCAACTTGTAGGTAGGTACAGGCTCGTATCCAGAAAGCGGTCATGGGGGGGGGGGGGGTTAGTGTCAAGCGGGGGGTTTTAGCCTATATTTTTTTGCTTCACGTTGGCATTACCATGTTAATTTTCCGTTCATGCACGGGGGGGGGGGGGTTAACCCCCCCCCCCCCCATGGATACGGCTATGGGTAGGTATGTATAGTTTCGGACCAACCCAACTTTCAGCTTTCACCTCCTTCTATTTAACTTAAGTAATTTGTCAATTGATTGTCTTCTAAATTTAACGGAGAAAAATCTAAAATGTACAATAGATATCCACTACAACGATGTATCTACAATAGTACTTACACACTTTTACTATGTACACACCAAAATCTAGGAATGGCGGGACTGGCTGGATGAGTTACCGTTCTGAGCTAACGGGGAAATCATTTGCCAGTCCACCGATTGTCAGCAATGTTTTCATTTTTCCCACAATTTGCCTACTGTGTTGTATAGCCAAAAAGATGGCGCTAGTCAGTTAGTTCTGCATAGACTAAAGCCAGAAACGGAAACGTCACTGCTGTGCGGTTGCCTGGAGGGGTTGTGTTGCAAATAGGATACCTGTACTTCCTTTTTTTGGAGGGTATATAACTAATATTTCCCTCCACAGTATGGTGATTTTTCTATCTCAGATGTTTCCTTACCTTTTGTAGTTTGGCGGGCTACGGTTGGAGAACTTTTTGTAGGTATCGAAAGGAAAATTGTGATGTATCGTACTTAGGTACCCGCTAACCTGCCACACTGTGTTTGAACCGAGGGGGTAACCACTCCAGAGATTCATTGAGATTCCCTGAGATTCCATAAAGATTTCCAAAGATTCCCCACGATATTCACAGAAAGATGAACCCCGAAGTGGTAACCACTCCAAAAAATTCCAAGATTCCCTGAGATTTAATAAAGATTTCCAATGATTCCCAACGAAATTCCCAACGAGTGGTTAACCCCTCGGTTTTAACTTATACGTAGTTGTAGAAATATCGTAAAAAGTCAAAACAGTGATAAGAGAGCTTAGTTTTAAGCACGTAACTAACTGGAAAGAGGTAAGTTGGTAGTTTACAGAGAATAGTGTTATCAACGTTAACTTCAACAAATGTTTCAGCTGCAGGCTCTTCCCAACTCGTGCCAGCCTCCCTCCTTCCCTCTTTACCTAAACAGATTCAAGTTTAGAAACTAAAACAGCAAAATATTCCCAGCTTAATGCTGTTAGCATGACTTTGGGAAACTATTGGGAGACATTTCTGAAGGATTTAAGACCCCATTCGCCTGAATTATCAAGGAGTTCGTCTTGGTGAAGTCCGAAGTTAACCGCAATTACTTGCTTAACAAGGAACTTCAGGGGTGGAGTCGGCTTCATGGAACAGAAAAGTTTCTTGTCAGTGCTAAAGGAGTGCGCGGTAGGGGCTTCTTCAAAGGATTACTTTAGAACAAAAACCGTAATGAAAAGAAATTTTTTCCTGTCTCTTATTTTAATTATTATTTTAGGGGATGGAAAACCTGTGTTTCGTGTGGATTTTTTGTAGCACGAGGAGGGTTGGTAGGCAGGGAAAGTTAGAACATCTTTATACTTATCCTGTGAGCTACAATAGATTCTGAAATATTAATATACTTATTTTGTATAAAGGGGGTAAAAGCATTTAGGATGATTTGTAAGGGTTACTAAGTAGAGGATTGAGGCCGGGAAGGGTCGGGCCTGGCGAAGCCACCCCGAAGGGTAGCCTCTTGATCAAAGGCTCCCCACAATAGGATGATCCTTTGAAAGTCTAAAAACGACACTGGTTAGGGGTGGGGGTGAAGGAGAGAGAGAGGAGAGAGGGGTGTTCGGCGGCCGGACCTCAGTGTTAATTTGCTTAATGGGAGACCGTTACCAGGAAGCTCTGTCCGCTTCCTACCCTCCTAGGCTTCCTTACTCAGTAATTGAATGTACACTTAATCATTGCGCTACCAGAGAAGTAGGTAATTCTTATTTGGATGTCTTTTTGGGTGGGTGATATTTTTTGGACTTAGAAGGTTGGGTTAAGTGACTGATTGCAGCTGTCATATTACCTGTACCAATTGTTGGAAAAATGAAAACATGCCTAGTTTGCGCGTCAGTTCGATTTTGTATTGGTTCACCCAGAACCGACCCGTTATACAGGAAACAAGGGGACTACTGGCTTACCTACACAATTTTTGACTAGTTATTTGGTATCTCACTAAAAATTAAAAATAGTAATCTGAGGAAAGCGTAGGTACCTGCTACGTTCGTTACCTTGGTTAACCCCTGGGCTCTCGGGAGGGAGAGGCTGCAAACTAAATTTTCGCAGGTTGCCTCAAACCCTCCCTAGGGGTGAAGCAAGGTGTTGCGTACGATAGCTAGTGTTTTGGCTCGACATTAAACTTTTAAGGTACCAACAGTTTTGCCTTCTACTTATACTGCTAGTTACTGCAACGAAACGAAATTGAATCATGAAACTAAGAGATCAGTCTGAACATTATCGAATGTTATGGAACTACCTAAATCTACGTATTATACCTACAGCTAGCAACTACGTATTATTTGTATCCGTCTGACCCCCTCTCTTTACTTTTGCGTTATCACTTTGGTCCTGTTAATTGTCATTAACCCTACACCTATATCTGAGGAGAAACTCCTTTGAGCTGAAGCATCAGACCCGTCGTTTTATTAAAACGAACGGGTCTTCTGCAATCCTCATTGAAAATGTCTGGCACCGAAATGGCGCACATTTCTTCTGCGTATTCCAGCCCTTCGACCGCATAGGAGGCGCTTGAAGGCATGCCGGAACTCAGGGCTGAAGATCGTGTATATGATGGGGTTGAGCGTTGAGTTAAGGTAACCCAACCACAGGAAGAAAGACACAAGGTGAGGGTTGACTTCACACGTCTTGCACACAGGTAGCAAGATTGCAAGGATGAAGAAAGGTAGCCAGCAGAAGACGAAGGCGCCTGTGATAATAGCCAGAGTTTTGGCTGCTTTCCGCTCCCTCTTCGAGTCCGCAACTTCTTTGGGTTTCCGTTTGATGGGTATGGGATAGGGAACGGATTGCTGGTAGGAGCTGAGGCAGTCCGCTGTCGGCATATCCGGTTCGATACCATTGGGACACGCGTGCTTTTCCGGGGAGGTATTGGTGGATGACACAGTAGTGAAGGCTGTTGTGGTTTCAGAAATAGTGGGAAGAGGTCTGCCGATGACGGCAACTACGGCTGCTGCGATTCCGCCGCTACCCGCTGCTCCTAAACGGTCAGATTATCAGTTCCTTCCTTAAACAATTATCGTTCATTCGGTTCATTCTCTGGCAGCGTACGTAAGAAGTAAAAAAAAGGCAAATATCAGTTTCGTGTTAGGGATGGATGAGACTACAGTCTGAACTAAACTCTAAAGTCGAGGATTTTCTGCCTCGTTTCCTTCAAGTCCCGTTGGGTTTTCCGGACTGGTTGACTTTGATCACAGCCCCATAGCCTCCGGCCCCTCCTCAATCCTACGTCTCATTGAGCTCTTGGTTCTCACCACCAATGTACGCACTAGTGGACTGGTATAGTCGGCTCCCGAAAAGGAGACCAAAATGGCAGATGGCAGTGGAGGGATGGGTACCCCCTCTACGTGGCACCAGTACCTATGAGGCTGAGCTGCGACCCACACTATTGGCTATGTCACACGATATACAGGAAAAATCTATTTATAGCCGATGCTTAGCTTAGCCTAGTGTGGCTCGCAGCTCAGCCTCATAGGTACTGGTGCCACGTAGAGGGGGTACCCACCCCTCCGCTGCCATCTGCCATTTTGGTCTCCTTTTCGGGAGCCGACTATAGGTACTAACGTAATAATTCAACAAACCTACTACCGCATATTCACAAAAACCACGAACTTTAAAAAACATTTGGAAAAGAGAATGTATAGTCAGAAACCACCTGTTGTCGAGTTACTTACACTTACTGAATTACACTTGCCCTGAGTAGTCACTTACGTAAGAGAACCACTTGTACTTGAGTACGACACAACGTGATGGCGTAGTTACATATAGTTTATCTAATGTTTTTAACCTTTATAAAAAACGGCCTCGGTAGCCGAGTGGACTAAATGGTCGACTTTTGAGGAGCAGTGAGAGCCGGGTCACACCGGTTCGATCCCGATCCTACCAAAAAGTTTTTCTGCTCGGCATTCACCTCTGATATGTTCAGCATGTCAAGTGAAGTGTATATCGAGGCTGTGGTGGTTCAGAGCCCACCTAAAACTGTAGGTCCCCGTCGCTTACTCGATGGCTGGGGAGCTGGTATTTGGTAGTGCTGCCAGCTGAGCACAATGGATAGTTCTTGAAAACGGTCTAGTTGCTGGGCTTGTCCCCCCAACCCTCAGCTATTATTATTATTATTATTAACCCTTATAAAAATAACTGACCTGCAACAACACCCCCTGCGGCAGGGTTGCGAGGTTGCGCCGCACCTCCCTGCGCTCCCCTCCTCCGAATTCGCTTCCGGGCTGTCTGGAAAATCCTCCAGTACAGGATAAGGATGACCAGAAGTGGAACGTAGAAACTGGATGCCGTTGCAAATATCTGGTACCCGATATCCTGACTCACGAGACAAGTCTGTTGAACAAAAACACAAAAAATTAAATTGATATTCTCACAAAGACCCACTTGAACCAATCTCAAAAATCGTTTCTATAGGGTTCCTTGTGCAATATTGTGATACGTCATATTGTGCTCCTTTTTCTGAGGGCTGTGACCCCAGACAGAAAAACGGAATAGATTCAGGGACATCAAATCCAATATAGCTTTATTGTATCTAAGGAAAAGACGAACTAAAGCAAAAATCAAACAAAAGGCCCGAGAAAAGGCCGATGAACTTCCAAGGATTCACTTTCACCCCAAAATGAAGCTCTGCATGGATTCGCTCTTCCAGATCCTTAACGACTGAGGGTAGGTTGATGCTATGTAAAGAGCCAGAGAATTTTCTCTCCTGATAATGAAATTCACAGAACCGCAAGGGATTGAAATGCGCGGAGCTCATCCTTTTAAAAAAGTTCCCTTGGGCTTAAATAATACCGCGTGTTCAGGTGCCGGGAGGTGATGAGCAATTCTGAAGGGGTATAACAGAACGGTCTTAGGTTGACAGAAATTCAGCTGCCGCCTGAGCGTGCCAAGTGTCCCAATTTAATAAAAATTAATTCCACATTGAAGGCATCATTCATACAATTGGTGGGTAACAACCAAAACCAGTGAACGGAATTAGTGATGCACGGTGCAAGAACAAGAACAAGAAACGGCATTTCTTGTTCTTGTTCTTGCAAAGCGACTCTTGCTCTTGTTCTTGCAGTAAAAAATACGATCTTGTTCTTGCAGTAAAAATCACTTCTTGGTCTTGTTCTTGTTCTTGCTGCAAGACTCTTGCAATTTCTTGCATACACATGGAATTTTCTGCGGTTATAATGTGGTTTTTAGCCTACCGAACGGCCATGTCAAGTGCAATCTATCGTCGCATAGTGTGCAGAGTTTTTCGTACAAAATATGGACTGCAATCCATGAATGGAGCTTTGAAAAAAACTGCCTTGGTTTATGCAAGACTCTTGCGAGAACTCTTGCAAGAGTTCTTGTTCTTGCAAGTCACTTCTTGTTCTTGCAGCCAAAATCGACTCTTGTTCTTGTTCTTGCATGCAAGAAATGCAAGAACAAAAGCAAGACAAGAAATTTTCGTGCATCACTAAACGGAATCATTTAGGAGCCTCCCACTTGGTGACATTTTGAATTTTTCACTTTTTGTGGACAGCCAATTTTACTTCCCGCAATCCTCTTTAGGAACGGGAGAAAAAACTGAGGGAACATTTCTCTTCGGGCGCCAAGAAAGTTGAAGTGGTAGTTCGGAACAATTAATTGTTTCACTAGTCTGACGGATCCTGTTAACGCGACAGATTGGAGGTGACTTAGGTGAGCCACCAGCCACCCAAACAACTGCTACAACTGTCACTCCAAATTTCCAACTTCAATCGAAAGGGTGTCTGAAATTGAATCACCTCTCCAGTATTCTAGGACCCCCTAGCCAAGCGGAGAGAAGGGGCAAGTTTAAGTAGAACGTATACACACCAGACACCAGGGAGGCCTCGATAGCCGAGTGGACTAAATGGTCGACTTTTGAGGAGCAGTGAGAGCCGGGTCACACCGGTTCGATCCCGATCCTACCAAAAAGTTTTTCTGCTCGACATTCACCTCTGATATGTTCAGCATGTCAAGTGAAATGTATATCGAGGCTGTGGTGGTTCGGAACCCACCTAAATCTGTAGGTCCCCTTCGTTTACTCGATGGCTGGGGAACTGGTATTTGGTAGTGCTACCAGCACAATGGATAGTTCTTGAAAACGGTCTAGTTGCTGGGCTTGCCCCCCCCCCCCCCCAACCCTCAGCTATTATTATTATACACAACAGGGAACATGAATTTCAAGATTGCATGGGCAAAACTTTTCATCACCCACCCCCACCAATTAATTTAATTTTACTTTAACGAGGCTCTTGACGAGGGAGCATTCCTTTTTTCCATTTAATCCCTTTTCAAAAACATAAAAGGAAAAATAAAGTTGTTTGTAGGAACCATTGAAGCGGCAATAGCACCACATTTCCCAGATGAATGTTTGAAGTGGCTCCCGGTAGTGGAAAAAGAGCGGCTGACCAGCTAAGCAAACATCTCACCCTTCACCCTCACCCTTTTTCAAGAATTATAACCCTTAAAATAACCTAACCAAAGGGAAGCCATGAACGTGAAAACTGCTATTTATGTACAGTGGTAGGGGTTCGATGATATGTTATACTTATACTTGGAAAGACACAAAATTTTGCCCTAACAATGTTGTAGGTCGTGATCGAAGCAGATTTCCCAATTTTTTTTACTGGTTTTCGAGATACCTACAGCGCTTTTCCCCTTAAAAAATTGAGGTATGCGGTGCTAGCATTTGCAAAACAGTTGCAATAAAAGAAACCAGTGAGAAATTGGGAAATCTGCTTCGATCACGACCTACAACATTTTTAGGGCTAGGTACAGGCAAAATTTGGTGTCTTTCCAACCTTGAAAATGAATCGCCGCTCGCAGTGCTAATCTTATGGGCGGCAAAAAATGCATCGTCAGGTATAGCGGCCTCTTAATATTTTTTCATAGTAACCTCCTTATTTGATTTCTTAGAAGTAAAAGAAACGTGGGGGAAAAGACAAAGGCATATTATGGGGGGGGGGGGGGGGGGCAAAAAGAGCGCAAGCGAAAAGTTGAAGAGACTTTGGAATGATGTGATTTAGTTTTTGGAGCCTGTCGGCTGCTGTCGCTGTCGCGCGGAGATTGCGAGCCCAGCTGCACAAGCTTTTACCAATTCCCACGCCTGTCTGTCTTTCAAAGCATTTCAGGTTACGATTTAATCCACGCAGTACCACAATCACGGAACTCCCTCTCGCCCCTGTGGGTAATGTACCGTACAAGGGGAGCGGGTGGGTGGGAGGGGGGGTGCTGACAGGTAAGGAGATGGGGCGCGCATATTGTCTCAGCGATGCTTTCCTGATTTTATGCGAATAATCGGCTCTCTGCTTCCATCTCGGTGATTGGAACGGAAAACAGGGCCGGGTTTAGGGAAATTTCAGCTTTTATCTTCATTAATTTCTCGCATATTTTACTTTATCGTTAATTTTTCGCATATTTTATTGAGATCCTACGCCCCTTGCTGATTTGGAGATTTCTAATAAAAATTAGCATGGTGTCAGAAACGGAAATTTCCAAGCGGTTCATTGTCCGCTTCCTCAGCCGTTCCGTGGCTTCTTTCTAACTTTCCCCATGCACCGTACCTATAAAGCCTCGATAGCTTGAGTACAAAGGGAGCCCATATAGCTGCGCTCTAGGACTATAGACTTTCAGAACCTTCAACCTTAAAAAGTCCTGTTGTCGTATTTTATTTCACAATATTGTTCCAGCGGCTCAAACAGATTAACCAAAAGTGTAATCCAGTGTTATCCATTCCATGGCCGATACTCAATAGGTAATCTATAATTTAATTTTGCGAAGAGGCTGCTTAAAAAAAATAATAAAAAAATCAGTGAACCAAAAAAAGAAACTCCACAACGCTGGATCTAAAACTTCAATTTCCCAATCGCCCAAATTTACAAAGAAAAGTCCATAACCCGGTTGAGTGAGCAACCCTTGTTAAATTCGGTTAGCGAGGTTTGGAAAAGTTGCGAGTCTTCCAACGCGAGTCCCCAAAGTGAAGAACGTGCAGACTCCACTATATACCCACTACTCCCAATAATGTCTCTGCGGAATTTACTGAAAACAACTGAATAGCACGCGAAAACCACACGATATACCTAGATGAAACAAATTTCACCTGTCTGATGTTCTTTGTTTTGGCTTCATGAAAAACGACTGACGGATACAGCACATACTGTATCGGCGTCAGCACTTTACCTATACGAGTCAACGACAAAAGATATAAGAGTCATAAAGGGCCAAAAATGACGGACGTTCTGTGCTTCCTCGTGTTTGTAGTTACGATTTACGATTCAGTAATATAATAATAGCAGAGGGTTGGGGGGACAAGCCCAGCAACTAGACCGTTTTCAAGAACTATCCATTGTGCTCAGCTGGCAGCACTACCAAATACCAGCTCCCCAGCCATCGAGTAAACGAAGGGGACCTACAGTTTTAGGTGGGTTCCGAACCACCACAGCCTCGATATACATATTTTACTTGACATGCTGAACATATCAGAGGTGGATGCCGAGCAGAAAAACTTTTTGGTAGAATCGGGATCGAACCGGTGTGACCCGGCTCTCTCTGCTCTTCAAAAGTCGACCATTTAGTCCGCTCGGCTATCGAGGCTATCCGTCTGGACGCACAGCACTTGAACACGGTGTTAAAGATCAGTGCAAATCAGATCATCTGAAACTCGGAGCAAGATGAGCAATGCTTGGCTGGATTTCATTTACATTTGTTAAGCTCTGCGAAATATCCAGAGCTTCAAGGATAAAAATACTTATTGCTCATTTTATTCGCGTTTTTATTGTATTTTTTAGATTATTCCGCTTGGCTCCTTATTACGGTTTTGTCAGTCTTACCCTGGGAAGATTGGGGGGGGGGGGGGGGGGGAAGAAAACGAGGAAACCGTCTAAAGAGCCATTATTTTCATACTCACTATGGCTGACAATTCTGGGAATAAAAATTTAAGTTCCATATGTTATGTACCTGCAAGTCATCTGTAGCCGTATTATTTGTATAGGTGAGTAGGTATGGGATGTTTTCTACCAAATGGTTGACGCAAAGGGAAACAGCACACAAGGGTCACCATAGTAATCTTTTTTGGCCACTATACTTATTGGGAGCTGTATGTAAGCTGAATATGCGTGAGTCTCTGTGTGTGAGTAGCTCATCAATAAACCAAACAGTTGCGAAAAGGGAGCTTTGAAAATTAGTCACTTCAAAAAGAAAGTAAAATTTTAACAATATTCTGAGAGCTTCTGTTGTGCGCTTCCCCTACAGTTGTCACGTTTTCCAGTCCAGTCAAATTAGACATCACCGTATGCATGAAATCCGGCAGTTGTGATTTTTTTTAGAGTTGTTTAGGATGTTAGGATGTTTAGGAAGTTTTCGACCTCGAGCTCCTAACGCAACCTTTTCCAAAATCGAAAAAACTTCGAAAATTTCGACATTTTTCTAGTTTTTGGTGATTTTTACCCTGAAGGACTAGTTTTTTGGCAACAACATCTCAGCACTTTCTGAAAGGCAATAAAATTTGCTACAATTTAGAAACAAAACGGTCTCTGTAGACTTAATAGTTTTCGAGATATGGCTTATTGGAGATTCGAAAATATCCAAATACGGTGCTATTTTTAACGGATAAATGGGCCACTGCGTTTTATTGAGCGGCGATTTGAAGCGATTGGTTCGAAGTTCCCTCCCACAAGTTGCTGCTATGACGGGGGTAGAAATTGATGTGACGAGTTACAGGGGTTTCGCATAACTCAGACTTCGAGTGCGCCTCTCCACCAAATCAACCCTGCCAACGTCAAATAATGGAGAGTAGAGGGGGAGGGAGCGAAGGGGTGCTACTTCCATTAGAATTCCCACCCCGAGCGGGAATTGACAGGGTTTTTTATTTTAGAGGTTACTTCGTACAAATGCGAAAGTAAGGTATCACGTTATCATTAAGTCACACTGACCAATCACACACCAATTGATCACTCATACCGGTTATAGTCTTTTGCTGTCACCATGAGACCCGACTTCAATTTTTAATTGAGAACTTCTATAATTTATAGATCCTAGGGAATACCAACCTCCCCATAATTCAACATAACGAGAGCCTTCTGGCTGCGAGGGCTTCTAAAGTAAAGCTTCCTCGTTCAGAAGCTTACAGCTAAGGCGTTATTACGAGATGTATGTTAATGGCTTCAACTTATACAGGCGCGCATATAAGTCAATGCCTTGAATAAATGAGAAGCCTATAAGTGATCCAAAATATTGCACAGCCCCTACACTTAGCATGGAAATACTGGGGTTTGAATGTGATGCAGGTTGTAGGTTTTTCAACTATACCTTCCTCCACTCTGCTGGTGTTCGAATTTTAGGATGTCTAGATTTTTTTCTGTCGAAGGAAAGGTTGGGTTAAACAGTTTTACATTCTGCTGATGCTGATGCATTGTCAATAATGTGAATATGATATGATATATTATTATTAGTCACATTTCACATAACTTCCTCATGTTGGATGGAGAGTTAAAGAGCTCTCTTTAAACCCTGAATGGATGTCTAAATGCCTACAGCAGCACTTTCTAAAGCGCTCGGTCCGCGGAAGGGAGAGGGAGTGTCCTCATGGACTCAAGAGAGAAACTGAAAATAACTTTGAATGATTGAATTAGGTCATATGCGACTGAATCAAAATTTATACAAAAAAAAAACTGAAGAAAAAACAGGAGGTGCACAGTTCCTAACGTTTACTTATAGTAATTTTATTACCCACGTACGAAACAAAATAAAATACCTGATTGACATAAATTCTGCTTTCCCACTCGGGGTCCTTCCAGCCCAAGAGCGGAGCTATGCAGACAGCAAACGCCACGCACCAAATCACCGCAATCATCAGTCCAATACGCTGAGCTGTTCGCTGATGGATGTAATCTATGTTCGTCACAGCCCAGTATCTGAAAACAAATATGAGGAGTTCGCAGTTAGGGCCATTTTCACCAAGAAAATTCAACGTTGATTTGAAATAAAAATCAAATTTGACCCTAGCGAGGCTCGAGTTTGTTGACTACCATAGCAACTGATTTAAATCAGCTTGATTTGAATTTGATTTTTCTTGGTGAAAATGGCCCTTAGATTACTCAAATCTACACTCACCCTGGCTGTACGCACCTGTAGGCATCTGCCTCAATTAAGACTCAAGGCCACTTATTTTTTGACTCCAGTAAGTACTTAAGGCTTCTTTATTTCGGCGGCTCGGCCATGGGGGGAAGTAAAGAGCAACCTACAGAAAGCTGAGCAAATATTTGTCTCTTTTTACCGACAGTTTTCTTCCTCTCTGCTTCAAAAAATGTGTTCTGAGGAAGAAAGGTAGAGAACAACGGAAAAAGGTTTCACTATACCTTATAGGGCACTGCATATTCCTTATCCTAGGTCTGATTATTTTTTCGCGCCCATGAAAATACTACAAAAAGTAGCTACTGAAACCTATTGAATATTTTAACTTCCAGGCCGAAAATGAAGTATAGGTAATCCCTATTCAGGCTGTGGGCTTCTCTCCCTCTTGTCCGCTTGAACTTGCTGGAATCCTTAATGAAATCGAGTCACGTCGCGCCAGTTTATGATTCAACTAAAAGCTCATTTAGGAACCAGGTCGGGTAATCTGGGGATTGTGGCATCGCGATTCAACTGGAGTCACAAACTGGAGTCAACATTGTGAGTCGACTCACTGGCTTGACTCACTTCGCTGACTGACTCATCAAGGGTGACATACCCAGCCGCGGCTTAACTGCTGCTGACGTTGTTTCGAACTTATGAACAGAGAAATAGAAGTTTATATCCCAGGAATACAGCAATTTCAGGAGACGAGGAATTCTGAATAACTTCGGGTCTATAAAGGGGCTTGCGTTGGCTTTGTCTGTACAGCTCCGACTTGTGTTCGCAACCAATGTGCCAGACCCCTATATATTCAACTCCCTCATGCACCTTCTCTTGTACGAGTATTGTATTAAGTCAGTAGTAGAATAAAAACTAAGCGAGGGGGTAACAACTCTCGAGATTCCTTGAGATTCCACTGAGATTCAGTAAAGATTTCCAAAGATTCCCAACGATATTCATAGAAAGGTGAACCCCGAAGGGGTAACCACTCCAAAAAATTCCAAGATTCCCTGAGATTTCATAAAGATTTCCAATGATTCCCAACGAGTGGTTAACCCCTCGAAACTAAGTAAAAATCCAGGTAGTTAGTCAAGATCCTTTGACGACTTTCCCAGAACAAGCAGGTAGCGTGAGCACCAAGGCAATCATTTCGTTATGGTCACTTCTAGTCTGCAGTCTTCCTAGTCTGGTCATTGAAAATTGCAACAACAAAATGTTTCAGACAGGAGGTGGGGACAATGCATAGGCACAGGCACAATAATCTATTCCCAGGATCATTGGAAACATAAAACCTCAAAATTTTTGCAAGAAATTTAAAATAAAAGTTTTCATTGCACAGTGTCCGTTTGGGGGTTTGTGGTTATTTTGGATGCTCAGCCCAAGTGCTGGGGAAAATTATACAAAGTTTTTCTACGAGAAACCAGGTTTTGTGGGCAGAAGTTTTCTTTTTTGCAACAGCTGAAGTAGAAAGAGTTCAGGGATGGTTATTCCCAAGAAAATAGTGTGGACGAGGGTTTCGTCCCACAAGGTCCGCAGGTATTTGTTTGGTTTTTGTCAAAATTCCCTCCTGTGACGTCAATGACGGCTCCGTGCTCGAGGGCACCCCCTGATGTTTACAATATACCTGCTATACCTTCATTACACTGGAACTGGGAACATATTCCAATCTATTCTTCCCTGTCTCCAATTTTCGAATAAGTTTCTCTGGTTCAATAAATTTTTTACAGTCCCAGGTTCCAGTTTTGAGATACTGAATTATTAGGATAGGTAGATGCGGTTAGTAGCATGGACGTAATCTGGGGGGGGGGGGGCAAGGGGGCACTCGCCCCCCCTGAAATATTTCAGGGGGGGCGCTGCCCCCCCTGAAATCTGTCTCCTCGGATGAAGTGAACTTGAATAAAGGGTCCGACAATGGTCGCACTAGACTTTCTCGCAATTTGTACGCCAGCGGTATCGAAAATTTTGATTTTTTTTTACGTAATTTATTTTTTTTGGACCAAAATTTTAACTTTTTCTAAAAAATATTTTGCCATACACTGGACAATAATTTTAGGCACCTACCTACTCACCGGATTTCAAACATATCCGTCAAATGGTGAAGTGTCGTTCGACGCGCAAAGTACGTGTTTTCTATTTTCCATGTCACGGCCTTAAATTTCAAGTAATTGAAAATCTATTGAAAATGACCTTGAAGCATCTATCTGAGACCACTTTCACCAATTTTCAAGGAAATCTGTCGATTAGGGTTGTTGCAAATCCGTCTGAACCAATCAAAAACGTGATTTCCATTTTTGGAAAATTTTCCTACGATAATGCCAATATTGGCCATATTTATTATGTTGGATAAATTTCGTTCGGTAAAACATCAAAATAGGTTAAAGTACACCTCCCTACCAATTTTTATTGAAATCGATCGAATAGTGCTACCGGAGTGACGACCAACGCGTTTGGGCCAAAACTGGGCCAAGTTATTGGCCCACCTCCAAGTGATTGTAAAAGACCTAAAAGCATCTATTCAAAAACACTTTCGCAAATTTTCAAGGTTCCAACTTGATATACGTAGCTTCCAGCCCTTCTTAACTGTCAAAAAACACGATGTTTTGCCTTTTTTTGACCATAGCAGGCGCAATTTTTGAGTTATCAAAATTTATCAAAAAATGTGTCCAGATATTTACATTAGGTACCTACATACCGAATTTGAGCAAAATCGGACGAACGGTGTGACGTCCAGTTGCGTGACAGACTGACGTACGTACGTCGGACGGACATTTTTTAAAAACCCCTTTTTTGGACTCGGGGGACCTCCAGGATCATGGGAAACCCAAAATCTCAAAATCGAAATTTTGCACGAAGACATAACTTTCTCAGCCCATGTATTACATACGGGCGAGAAAGTAAAAAACTGTGTAATCAATTTATTGGCAAAAACTCCAAGAGAATGACTTGTTTTAAAAAATTTAATTCTTTTTAAAAGAGGAGTTTTTGCCAGGTATGATATTGACGTTCATAAATATTGTACATTTTTATGTAGGTAGGTACCTAAGTTGACGTTCTTTACTCCTTACCCTACCGACTACTGGCTTGCTTGAACCTTGCCCCCCCTGAAAACAAGCGGTACGACACGGTCGGACAAAACTTTACCTGCTTATTTGCGTGATTCCTAGAAATAAACCCTTGGTTAAATGGTTGGAGACGGAAAAACCTTTTGACGAAAGGAATGGCCCCAGAATGTTACCCCGAGTACTTAGAGACCCCACACGACATACTTCGGCAACCACCCAAAACTACCCCCTAAAATGAGGTGGGGTGGATGGGGAAGCTCGGAAAAACGTTTTGACAAAATAAATTGCCTCAGAACGTTTCCCTGAGCATTTTGATACCCCATACAACGTACTTTGGAAAGTATACAAAACTCCCCCCATTGGGGGGGGGGGAGGGGGTGTGGTAAAAAATCATTTTGACCATATAAATTGCCTCAGAACGATCTCCCGATCATTTTGAGCCCCCACAACCCATATTTCGCAAACCACTCAAATCTACCCCCCTCAGGGGGTGGGGTGCTTGGATACGTTCAGAAAAACTTTTTGATACAAAAAATTGCTTCACAACGTTCGCCCGAACAGTTTGAGACCCCATAAGCCGCACTTTAAAAGTCACTCAAAATTGCCCCCCTCCCTGGGGGGGGGGGGGGGGGGGAGGCTTGAAATAAGCCATATACCATTTGTGACGAGTATGGCCGTTGTCACGTGTCATATCCAGAACTACTCATATACCACAAACAACTGAATCCACTGATTTCACCCTTTTACAGGTCCAGGGGGGACTTCCCCCCTTTTTTTATAGGCCAGGGAGTTATGCGGGGGTAGTGGGTGGTATCATTGGATTTGTAATTTTTTGTTCTATATTTGCCCAAAATTTGATCAAAATCGTTAGAGCCATTTTTGAGCAAATATTTTTTTTCTACTTTTTGGGGGAGTTTTTGGGGGGTAACCCCCCTTAATTTTGAAGGGGGGAAACTAGGCTTCCGGATTCTGATTTCTTCCAATTTTAGAAAGGTCACTACCGATTTTGAAGAAAATCGGTTGAAAAGTGCGCCGTCCAGGTCAATGCCACATACATAGCTAGCTAGCTAGCTAGCTAGCTAGCTAGCTAGCTAGCTAGCTACATACGTACTGACACGGAGTCCCTGACCTCTTCTAAAAATTCCTGGGGGCAAACTTTTCGTCGGAGGAAAAAAGTGAGATGATTTTCACATTCCGAAGGAATGGACGTTTCCAAAATGTATATTAATATTTCAGTCGCTTTTGAGGTCTGGGAGCAATGACGGTTCAAAGTTGAGGTTTGCCGAAAATTGGCCCGCACGAATACAATACTTTACCTTACGTATACTTCGTATACAGGTAAAGTAAAAAATGAGATTACGCGCCTGGTTAGTAGGAATTTTCATTTTAAAACCTAAGTGCGTTTTAGGAACCTAGGTGTGCTGATTCATAGCGGTATAGGTACGCCACTCCAGCAACCTAAGCGAAATACCTGCGTTGCAGTCCACGAACGCTGAATTGAGGGGCTTCGAAAGAATACTGTAATGCTTGTTTTAATATTTTAACTTTTCGGCAGAAAATGCATCCGCTAGTCCTTGAGTAAGTACTGCCTGGTCTGACCTGGCCGAATGCAGTTTTGCAAAATCACGACAGGCACATTATCATGGGGGCGGAAAACCTGCTGGTGATCGCTGGTTGAACCTCGTGACATGCACATGGCCGTCATCTGTCGCGCGGCGGGATAAATGGGTTTTATATAGCGCCGTTCTGCTAAGAAGATTTTCATGTTCGAGGCGAAGCCTGTTCGCACACATGCTGTTGCGGCTGCCGTTTTAATGCCCAGTCGGCGCTAAATGGGATGGATGGCTCAGCTTTAATAACTTTCTCCCTATTTCTAAATAAAATGGGGCAGGGGAGGGGGACTCTTAATCTGCGGGACACAGAGATACTTTTCCCACTCCGCGTTTTCCAATCACTTCGTTTTCACAACTGCTGCGAAACCCCGTTCGTATATCGTTACTTTTTTATCAACTACTTATTTCTGTAATTATTTGTGTTGATAGTATAGCCTGCTAGAAACATGAAATCTTGATGACCTCCTGAACCCTTACAAATACCCTTCTACACTTTCCTCCTTCAGTCAAGAGCTGCAAGCCAGTGTGCAAATAAAAAATACAATTGTGCCCCAACATGCTAAGAGCCTGCTGCCTTTTGGAATTTCTCGCTGGAAATTGCGAAATTCCTGGCCTTATTTGAGCTTTCAAACATGACAATTAGTCAGCTACAACACTTGGAGTCTGTAGTCGTTCCCCAAGTCTTTCCGTATTGATTTGACACATCTGCTACATACTTACTATCTGCGGTTTCAGAGCTCTCGAATCCATAACTCAATGTGCCTCCGTGTCTACTTCAATCTGAAGCATCACCTGCGTCTACAATATTCGGCTACTATACAGGTCTGGGTGGGAATATGTTTGACGATATGGCCCAGATCGTAGATGCTAATTTTCCCCCTCTCTGGCGTCACTTTGTGTGCCACTCGATATCTCTACCACGTCTGTAGCAGAACTGGCTTCACAAACCATGCCACCAGATATTCCCTATGATCTAGGCGAACCTTAAACCTGTGAGATTTTATCAGAAACTGACGAAAGCGCAAAAAGCGATGCTGCAGGTGAATAAGTAGGTACATGCCTATACCGAAATTTCCAGGAATTTTTGCGCTCCGCCGATATTCACAATATCCTCACCTTCGGTAAAGAGAACTGATTATGTAACATCCCAGACCGATATTATCTGGAACCAATACCTATGGCTATTGACTCTGCCATATTGATACTGTTCTACCTATATGACTGGGGGGCTGACTTGCCAGAGGTACCGCAGTTCACCCAGTTTGCACTGCCTCTAGGTCAATCACTGGAGTCAGGGCAATGCCTAAAATTCATACACCACCGCAGCTTATCCTCTTATCCAATTACATTTAGGAATCACATAAAGTAGAACTATAAGTTAATTTAACTATTTATTTTTCAGTACAACTTTTAGTGTGGCACTCCAGGAATCTCGTTGGAATCTCTGGAAATCTTTAAGGAATCTCAGGGAATCTTGGAAATTTCGGGAGTAGTGGAGTAGTTAACCCTTCGGGATGCATCTTTCCACGAATCTCGTTGGTAATCTCAGTAAATCTTAAGGAAATCTCAAGAAATCTCTGAAGTGGTTACCCCCTCGGTGTCACAGGTTACATACCCACCATAGCAACTAGGGGTAGGTACACTGAACACCCCTCGAAACGTTTGTATCTAACAGAAAGTAGCCGAAGGTTTGTTAAAATATTGAATCGTGCTCGGTGTGGGAGGAAGGAAAAGGATTATACCTAAGCTGTAAACAAACTTGTGTGGCGCAGCCTGAACCTTTTGCAATTACCCGAGTGTTTCCAGTTAAGGGGCGACTTCGTTTTACTCCCTCCCATTTTCAGCCGGTCATTAAATAAATCTGATCGCCTTTAATTCTATTAAGAGGTTCCTTTACTCACTGTTTTCTAAACGGTTTTTCGTCGTCCTCGTAAGCACTGATTTCCCCGTTTCGTTCAGTTTATCTTGAATGATCAGGAACTTGAGGAACTACATTTCTATACAAATTTTCGGACTTATTTGGAAGTATTTCCCTTCATTCTGAAGCAGTCTCCTAGTGATCAAACTTTACCGAGCTCAAAGCAACAGCAACAGGAATGCTGAAGTGCTCAAAAAATAAATGAGCTCTGCCATCCCCATTGGTATTTGTATTCAGCAAAACCTCACCATATAAACGAGATGCTGGGTGTGTTACTTTCGAAATCACCCCCTTAAGCCCCGAAGGATCTCACTCTGCTGGTTTCTCATGCGCTGGAGCCCCTTTTCACCTTTTTGTGATGACATAAGTGTGGCATCTAATTAAATTATTACCCTGATGAATATATTCATCGTCACGCTTCCATGCATATAAGTAAAACCATTCTTCTTGAGTTTTTTGCCCCACTTGATATACATAATTAATTAATCATTATCAGAAGTAGATAGTACCTACACGCACAGCAGTGACGGAAATAAAGCTTAGTGCTTTCAAATTTATTAATTTGTTTTCGCTACCCATATTTGGCGAGAACGTAGCTACGGAAGGGTTAAACACTTCAGAGATGGCTTGATTGCCTGAGATTGCACGAAGATTTCCAAAGATTTCATGAGATTCACCCCGAAGGGTTAATTACTCCAGAAATTTCCAATGTTCCCTGAGATTTCATAAAGATTTCCAATGATTGCCTGAGATTCCCAACGAGATTCCCAACGAGATTCCCAACGAGATTCCTGGAGTGGTTAACCCCTCGGTAGCTACAATTGTTGCCCAAAACCCTAGGGATCTGCAGAGCCGAAAAAAGTGATTTTAAAAATTTGTTGACATTCATACTCCAGAATTTAGAGTCTTTCCTGCAAATGTTGCCAGTAACACTGGGGATCTGCAGAGCCGAAAAAAGTGATTTTAAAAATTTGCTGACACTCAGACTCTAGATAAAACATAGGTACATACATTTAGCTAGAAAAGGCAAGAATATAAAAAACTTGGAAATTCCACAGAACGAAGTGGGAGTTTTCCTTCCGGGCCTTTAAATTTTCAAGATCTGTAACGATTTTTTCAGGTCGATAGCCAGTCCTGGTGGACGCATAAAGACGGGGAGGTACTCTTCCAAACAACCCGACACCTAACATTGGAATCCCATTTATGCGTCGGTGGGGACATATCCCTCAAGAGTTGAACGTTCAATCATCCAGAGAGACACCCGTGACCGGGTGCTGTCACCGATACAGACCAAGTTTATCCACTAGAAAATTGAGTTGCGGATTACTACCTAAACTGTTTTCATGCTGTCAATCAAAAGTAACATAAAATCCTCGAAACCCGAAAATTGGATTAAGAGTGACTTTTCAATGTTACAGCTTTCCGAGGAAACTGTTGGCTATTTTTCTCTTCAATAAATAATATCTGAGAAAATCTCTCAAGTGTTCTCCTATTAAAAATAAACTTAAAAATAAATAAAAATACACTAGTTTTTTTTTTTTTTTTTTTGAAATGTCACTAAAAACCAGTGCAGTACACCCATTTAAAATACGTGTACACCCACTTTTAAATTACATAATCATGGTTTTCGCAGGCGCAGTGAAATACGCCAATAGCAGAGAAATTTTGTCCGAAGGGATCCTCTAGCAAAAATAAATAAATATAGGTGGTGATGTTATACCCAACCGGGACGCTCACACAAAAAGAAACATACAAAAGAAACAAAAGAAAAATACAGGTAGCACCAACCTGTCGAGGGCGATGGCGACCAAATGGAGGATGGATGCAGTGCAGCATAAAACGTCGCTGGATGTCCACATATCGCAGAGCTCAGGGCCCAGGGTCCATTGTTTGGACACCTCGTACACCGCCCCAAGTGGCATCACAAGGCATGCGACGAGGAGGTCTGCCACGGCCAGCGATAGAATCAGGTAGTTGGCCACGTTCTGCAGGTTTCTCTCCAGTAATATGGCCGCAATCACAAATACATTTCCTGAAAAAAGCAAGAAACTCAGGGTATAGGACAGCCGGTTAGCTATGCCAGTTAGCTGGTAAGACAGCCATTAAGGCAGCTACATGTTCCATAGAGGCCAATGGTTAGCCGGAGCTGGAAACCGGATGGAAGGTTAGTACTCGACACTGCTCAGGCCAAAAAGATTGTCTGAGCTGGGACTCGAAGCCCGCTCTGCGCCATGCGCCATGTAACAGCAAAATGCTACTAGACAGCTCAGCTGTGTGACTGGTAGTAATGAAACACGGTCTGTTTATTCTAGAGCCTTCCTTCCTTCCTTCATGTTATCCACAACTTTTCACCGAGATTTTTTTTCCGTCAAACTTACATTTACTGATCGAAATTTCAGAACCCATACCTCAGCTGGTAATCGTGGGAATAGATCGGGGTCAACTGAGAAACTTCTAAGTGATTTCGGACTGGTGCTGGTGAAACTGAGCTGTAAATCTGTCTATGCCTTCGGTCTTTGGATGAGGAAGAGGAGTTACCTCCGTGCAATTAAGAACAATAATTATGCACTACCAGATGTTTTTCTTAGGTTAATAATTTATTTCCTATCAAGGATGGAGCAGCTGTATAATGCTCAGCTCGAAGGCTATAAAAAAGCTTTCATCAATAAAGCCTTCCCATATTTTTCCCGTAAGTACGTATACCATATCTCTCATTTCTCTTTTTTCTCCTTTCTCTCGCTTTTTGCCAGGAATGTTTAGGTACTACCTTAAGCCAAAGGCATAGCCAGATCCTTTTTTTTTTTGTAGGGAGGGAGTGAAGCTGAATAATTTACCGTACAGTCAGTCCTCAGAGAATTTTTTTAGGGAGGTTGGGGGGAGGGACTATGGGATTAATTATTAGGGGATGGGTATTTCAGTGCATGACCTCTTGACTCTGGCGATGCAATTCTGCGTCTGCAAGCTACAATCTTATGTCTCCTTATCTTTATCTGCTAATAGTGCATACAGTTTCGGAAGACATCTCCATTAGGTATACTCGTAGGTATAAAGGGAACCTTTTGGGGAGGGCCGGGAGGGCATAATCAGAGCGGTGCGTCCGGCCTTCACACCCCTAGCCCCGGGTACGGCCCTGCTATACAAGCACACATCGCCCGGTCTGACACATTCTCCATCGCCAAAGTCATTTCCGTGGGGTGGGGTCGGTGTGGACTCCGCCCTCTCAAAACTCAAAAGGTACTCGGAATTCCAGGCGCTAGTAGATTTTATGGAGCCTTTTCCACAATATTCTGTATACTCCACTCCCTAAAGACAATAGAAATATAACGTGACGTTATCCCTGACCTCTTCCATTGTAGCATTCAGATCCTCTCATCACACTTTGCCCACGAACTGGAAGCCTTTTGTGTTTTCCCTCAGTTCGAAAGGTTCTAAACAGCAAAGCAATTTAAAAAATGATCACATCCTTTTAGTTTTCTCAACAATGCGATGGCTGCAAATTAATAACAGGAAACGACGCCATAACCCTCACAACAAGAAAAAAACAGTTCTTTCTCTTCGAAAAAAAAAAAAACAATATTATGTATTTTCTCCACAGCTTTATGAGAAATGGGATGTCATTTCAATATGCTTCACTACCCAACACCTGAGGCACTCAATGCTGAAACTGTTCGGGCTGTAGGTATAGAACGTTGCTTAGTGTCCTGCATGACGGTTTCGGGTTCGAGTCCCAGGACAAACAATATTTTTACAGCAGCTTGGGTCTAGAGTCTAGGCAGTAGTATTGTTCAGAGAACATAATATGCGCCGATGAGTTGGTTTGTTAGATGTTTTTGGCCGAAGCCGAAGACGAAGTGGCCGAAGCCAATAAATCCATTTCGGAAGCAGAAAATTTTTCCGTTCCGCCGGGATTCGAACCCGGACCTCTCAGGACACAAAGCGGACCCCTTGACCATTGTTCTTGTTTAACTGCATACTACACGGCTTCAGTCAACGTGTAGTGTATGCACTTTTTTACCTGAGATATTAAATCCAAAACAAGATAGAATTAGGTATAGGTATGCAAGGTACCAAAATAGATAGGTACCTACCTAAAGATGTTTTACTGTTTCTCATACAGGCCCTCACCATCTCACCATGGCACCACGATGGTGAGGCGACCGGAGCAATACATATCAGTCATATCTCGAGAATTTATGGTAGAAATGAAATAAAATATAGAGTCATAAATTTCCTATAAGTAGCCTTAAAAAAACTTGAGGCGTATATTTGGAGGATGTCGAGCTTCCCGGGCACCAAGCTGTTGTGGGAAAATGAGTAAGGTTGAAGCCAACAGCGGTTGAAGATAAATTTATAAAATAGCATACGGTGATTTATTGCCCCGTCTGGGAAAGTTGGGTACAGAGCCTTAGAATGGGGAGGGAGTGGGAAAGGGGGGAGGGAAGCAGAAGAAATGAACGGGAAAAGAGGAAAGAGTGATAGGGAGAGGAACTCCGATCAAAACGAGATCCTGAATAAAACCAAATGTCGTATCCCAGAAAAAAACCCTCCTAGAGTGTTATTCATATGATTCGGCACTTACAGCAAGTGAAGCGGCGCCCTCTGGGCATAGAAAAATATCAGTAGGTATTTAGCAAAAAAAAAAAAAACAAGCGGTACGACACGGTCGGACAAAACTTTACCTGCTTATTTGCGTGATTCCTAGAAATAAACCCTTGGTTAAATGGTTGGAGACGGAAAAACCTTTTGACGAAAGGAATGGCCCCAGAATGTTACCCCGAGTACTTAGAGACCCCACACGACATACTTCGGCAACCACCCAAAACTACCCCCTAAAATGAGGTGGGGTGGATGGGGAAGCTCGGAAAAACGTTTTGACAAAATAAATTGCCTCAGAACGTTTCCCTGAGCATTTTGATACCCCATACAACGTACTTTGGAAAGTATACAAAACTCCCCCCATTGGGGGGGGGGGAGGGGGTGTGGTAAAAAATCATTTTGACCATATAAATTGCCTCAGAACGATCTCCCGATCATTTTGAGCCCCCACAACCCATATTTCGCAAACCACTCAAATCTACCCCCCTCAGGGGGTGGGGTGCTTGGATACGTTCAGAAAAACTTTTTGATACAAAAAATTGCTTCACAACGTTCGCCCGAACAGTTTGAGACCCCATAAGCCGCACTTTAAAAGTCACTCAAAATTGCCCCCCTCCCTGGGGGGGGGGGGGGGGGGGAGGCTTGAAATAAGCCATATACCATTTGTGACGAGTATGGCCGTTGTCACGTGTCATATCCAGAACTACTCATATACCACAAACAACTGAATCCACTGATTTCACCCTTTTACAGGTCCAGGGGGGACTTCCCCCCTTTTTTTATAGGCCAGGGAGTTATGCGGGGGTAGTGGGTGGTATCATTGGATTTGTAATTTTTTGTTCTATATTTGCCCAAAATTTGATCAAAATCGTTAGAGCCATTTTTGAGCAAATATTTTTTTTCTACTTTTTGGGGGAGTTTTTGGGGGGTAACCCCCCTTAATTTTGAAGGGGGGAAACTAGGCTTCCGGATTCTGATTTCTTCCAATTTTAGAAAGGTCACTACCGATTTTGAAGAAAATCGGTTGAAAAGTGCGCCGTCCAGGTCAATGCCACATACATAGCTAGCTAGCTAGCTAGCTAGCTAGCTAGCTAGCTAGCTAGCTACATACGTACTGACACGGAGTCCCTGACCTCTTCTAAAAATTCCTGGGGGCAAACTTTTCGTCGGAGGAAAAAAGTGAGATGATTTTCACATTCCGAAGGAATGGACGTTTCCAAAATGTATATTAATATTTCAGTCGCTTTTGAGGTCTGGGAGCAATGACGGTTCAAAGTTGAGGTTTGCCGAAAATTGGCCCGCACGAATACAATACTTTACCTTACGTATACTTCGTATACAGGTAAAGTAAAAAGAAGGTATTACTCAGTGCACTTGAAAACCCCCGTCAAATTCAGGTAAAGGGTACCAAGGTAGTTTATTAGTTTTGCATGTGAGAATTGCGGATGCATCCAGAAATTAGGGATTATCTCTTTAGGTAGTGCCGGGGTTGCCTACCTACGTCCCTGCTTACATAAGCCTATCTAGAAAGCACTAAATAACTGGTTATTTACATCAGAAATTGGTGAAAATATACGTTAAGGGGTATAACAATACGCATCACTAAAAAGACAAGTGAAAAAGCGAGAAAATGTCATGGTACCACTCCTCGTCTCTGACGATGATTTATGGATTTCAGAGCCACGTAGGTGGTAGAGGTGACAATCAGCGAGTTCTAGACGGGAATATTTAAATGGAAATTTGAATGGCAAATGTGCTGACATTGGCGATGGCGCTGCGGGTGTGACAATAGGAGGTGACTTTTTTTAACTTCGGAATTCAGAGTTTTCATGGATTTAATGGTTTTCTGCTTTTCCCAGTTTTCCTCATGTGGAAGTGAAGTAAGAACACGGCAGCGCTCGTAATAAAAATTGTAATTATACAGGTACACCCCGAGTATGACGAACTTTGATATCCCAAACCTGAGAGGAATGTAAAAATTCTTCACATGTTTTGTAAGCCAGAATTCTGTAGAAACCTTATATTCCATTGTCTCTAACTGTCTCAAAATACGTTTGGGGTTATTTTTCTTTTACTTTCTCGCCCGTATGTAATACATGGGCTGAGAAAGTTATGTCTTCGTGCAAAATTTCGATTTTGAGATTTTGGGTTTCCCATGATCCTGGAGGTCCCCCGAGTCCAAAAAAGTGGTTTTTAAAAAATGTCCGTCCGACGTACGTACGTCACTCTGTCGCGCAATTGGACGTCACACCGTTCGTCCGATTTTGCTCAAATTCGGTATGTAGGTACCTAATGTAAATATCTGGACCCGTTTTTTGATAAATTTTGATAACTCAAAAATTGCGCCTGCTATGGTTAAAAAAAGGCAAAAAATCACAATACAGGCGGACATTACAACGTTTCAGCAATAGTTTTCTGACGCATTGCAGAAACGTTGCTAGCAACTGTTGTATGGGAGGTAGACAAAGCTATTTCCTCGTAGTGTGGGGAAAAGACCCCCCAGCTAACGAACGCCCATGGACGTTCTCAGTTCACATTTCACCGAACTCAGCGACTAAATCTCATTAAACCTCGGTGAACGCATTTCCATACATTTAGCCCTGTTTCCGTGTTTCACGGCAACCAGACTTCCTCGAACTCTCTCCCGCAAATGAATACACCTCCTCTACTCTATAATATAAATCTTCCTTGGCCACAGAACGGTTCTCCTGTGCCAAGGAAAAGCTATAGCCGAGGGGCTAACCACTCGTTGGGAATCATTGGAAATCTTTATGAAATCTCAGGGAATCTTGGAATTTTTTTTGGGGTGGCTACCCCTTTGGGGTTCATCTTTCTATGAATATCGTTGGGAATCTTTGGAAATCTTTATGGAATCTCAAAGCATCTCTGGAGTGGTTACCCCCTCGGCTGTAGCCTATGCATGAGGAGCTTTTTTGGGGAAGGGGAGGAACCGCTTCTCAATTTGTATCCACTATATCCAGAGGTATACTTATTATTTAAAAATAAAGCAATTATAACAGACTGCCGGAATTAATATAAAAAATGGATCGTGAGTAAAATCATTTTTGAAGAGCTTGGTGCTGAGTGAAATGGCCATGTTTATAGCAGTAAGCAATAAGAGCTCTGCTCCAGACCATTAAAACCTGCCAAAGTGCTGGAGACGTTTTACGTCAAAACACGTCAGAAATCGATGCATCAGAAGTAGGCTCAGTGTTATGGGAAATATTGATGGATTTTTTTTTTTTTTTTAATGTAAGTCTAAGGGGTTGGCGTAACTCTCAATGTCATATTGAACAAAACTAGCCACACTGAATGCATCAAGGGGTTAACCACTCCAGGAATCTCGTTGGGAATCTCAGGCAATCATTGGACGGAAATCTTTATGAAATCTCAAGGAATCTTGGAGATTTCTGAAGTAGTTAACCCTTCGGGATTCATCTTTCCATGAATCTCATTAAGAATCTCAGGAAATCTTTGGAAATCTTCATACAATCTCTGGAGTGGTTACCCCCTCGAAATTTACCTACCTACAGATTTAATGTGGAAAATAACAGTGAAAGCTAGACAAAGCCAAAAGCCACAATGATGTGGATCGGTCTATTTACAAATTCATCCAGACAGGATTAAGTTAGATCTACAACATATAGTGACGTTATAGTATATAAATTATTAATCTAATCTAGTACATTAGTTTAAAAGCACTGTTTCGTATGCGTGCAGTATTGGCAATAATGGATTCCTTTAGGTTAATCCTCCTGACCTAAATAACGTGATAGTAATTAGTAATTAGTGCTATATTTGCACGGGTCGTAATCCAAGCTATAATAAGGCCATCACGTAAAAACAACCACAAAACATATTCTTCAGCTGTATCACTGCTAATTACCACGCCGCTCCCTTCCCAGGGGTTTAGCAAACCCTCCGGGGGATAAATAGAAATAAATGCTTCGCCCACAAATAAAGCATACCCACACCATGTTTTCCTGTATATCAGACAACTAACCAAGCAGTACTTAAAAAAATTAAATTCAACTCACTCATCAACAACAATTTTAATAGCAAACCTGAACCTCCGGGAAAAAATAATCTTTTAATCTGGCTTACAGCCACGTTTGCGTATTCCTGAATTTTAGAATGAATATCGCCAGTGTGATCTAGCTCGGAGGGACAGGGTTTCTATGTGACCCTGGCGAGTGGTTGATCACTCTAGGGATTGCTTGAGATTGCATGAAGATTTCCAAGGATTTCTTTAGATTCCCGATGAGATTCGTGGAAAGATGCACTCCGAAGGGTTAACTACTCCAGAAATTTCCATGATTCCCTGAGATTCCCAACGAGATTCGAGGAATGATGCACCCAGAAGGGTCAACTACGCCAGAAATTTCCAAGGTTCCCTGAGAATTCATAAAGATTTCCAATGAGATTCCCAACGAGATTCCTGGAGTGGTTAACCCCTCGCAGGCCCGTATCCAGAAAAAGCGGTCATGGGGGGGGTTTAACCCCCTAACCTCCCCCCCCCCCCCCATGGATACGGCTATGACCCCTCGGACCCTGGGCAAGGTCAGGTTTGACATCTATAAGAAACTAGAGGGGGCAAATTTCCACCTACATTTGACCCACATTTCCTCTGAAGTCCACGCGAATAATAAGCAAAAGAACGCGGGAAGAATACCTGGAAGCATAATTCATCTCTCCAGCTGATGTATCCAGCACGGTGTCCACCTAATTAATTTTCAGAGGATTTATTTGCTTTTCTCAGTATCTGAACTTCAGCGTGGAACATTCCGAGGAAAATTATTTTTGGTTTAATAAAAACTCCGTAGAGTCTTGTATACCAACCAGCCGGTTCTAACGCATACAACGAAGAACCGTGAAAGACAAATAAATCATAGAAAACTAACGAGGTACCTTGGAAAAACCATTTAGATATTAGGTACTTATAAAAAATTAAATAGGATTTATAGTGCTGACGAAGCTACAGGATTCAGTATTTAGACTGGCAGTATTCTCATGAATAACCTTACATTGTATGTATTTTAGCTAATGAGAATTCACGAATCTCTCGAGGAAATTTCTCACCGTCGGCATTCACAAATCTTAGCGGAATACAACTGAAGCTGGGTAAGATTATTCGATTTAAATGTTATGCCAGATTGTTAAATTTCCATCCGGCAGAAACTGTTCTCGCCTTCCCCTATTCCCACCCTCCTGCCCTTTTGAGTCTCATTACCTTCCAAGCGATCCTCGAGTCTGACTCAACAATACGGCTAAGAGAGGGATGATTTTCATTCCCATCTCTTGAAACTCAGACTTTCAAATTAAGAAGCGAATTTTGATTTAGTGTTGTTGATCTTGTACCAGTGTAACCTTTCTATGTTTTAACTTTCCCCTCAGGGCATAATTTCAAGATCACAAAATTATTTTTCTTGCATTTTCCTCCCTTATGGTTTTCGCAGTAACAAACCATTATTTTTCTTGGTCTGATACAACCTTTAGCTGCTTTAAAAACAATCTTAAAGAGGAAGTAGGAAAGGTGCCTCCGAGGGTGTAACCACTACAGAGATTCCTTGAGATTCCATAATTATTTCCATAGATTCCAAACGCTATTCAACGAGATTCCCAACGAGAGGTTAACCCCTCGGGTACCACTGCATGTACAAAGCCCTGTGGAAATTACATAATGAATACTGTAAACAGCTCCGGTTTCAAGATTTAGATATCTGGAACCATATCCTGTCAACTGATCCGTGTTATCCCTGATTAGTGTGAACTGATCGATAGACGTGCTAGTGCAACGGGGGAAGTGTTACCACCCCCTGCCCCCAACAGGTCCAAAATCAATTACCTGGGCCTGACCCGGACACTGATTGACTTGAAATTACAGCAAGAGTAAAGCACCGGTACTTACAACTGCATGTCAGCTTCATATGCTTAAGGACTTAACGTCAGGTTCAGTCATCTGACACGTCAGTGAGTATTAGACCGTGGAACGAAAGAGACGAGGGGTTAACCACTCCAGAGATTCCTTGAGATTCCACTGAGATTCCATAAAGATTTCCAAAGATTCCCAACGATATTCATAGAAAAATGAACCCCGGAGGGGTAACCACTTGCGGCGTGGCCAGATTGACAACCTTAGCCACCTGTTCCGCAGGCAAATTATATCAAGGAATAAAATTAATAGAGCAATAAACGTGTATGTGCCTAAGTATGAGTATAATCTAGGGGTTAACCACTCCAGGAATCTCGTTGGGAATCACTAGAAATCTTTATGAAATCTCAGGGATTCATCTTTCTATGTATATCGTTGGGAATCTTTTGAAATCTTTATGGAATCTCAGGGAATCTCAAGGAATCTCTGGAGTAGTTACCCCCTCGAGTATAATATGAGTGCGTAGGCACATCTGAGCTGAAATAATATGTCTATCCAACTCCGACTTTCATTCGTTTGTGGAAAAGTTGACTGTAATGCGGTTTCTTTATTTCTAATTCAGAAATTGGACCAAAGTTTGGAGGAAAATTAACGAGGTAGAAGAAGGCGGAGGAAGTAAGTTGAACCCAGTTAAGTCGAGCTGCAGAACTTGAAAGTTTTCATTCCATCAAAAACAACATCTGAATAGGAAAAGTACGGAAGAGAAAAAATTTAAGACAATACCTCTTAAAGAATTCAATTCCATTATAGAAAATTTTAAAGGGGTTATTTATTTTACAGAATAAATTAGAGCAGTTGTACGGTACTCAGCACTCAGCACTATTATTCAGCCATGATAGGTATCTGGCCTTCATTGGCCAAAGAGAAACTCAACCCTCGGGCACGATGGTAAAAAATCGCCCCTTTTAGTACAGAGATCAACCCACAGAGTTAAGGCTGAATATACACATTCGTTATTTTTTTCAAATTGTGAGAAAAATATTGGATATTTAAATATTCTGAAATATAATATGTCTTTTTAACGTCATTATTACTCATATGAGGCTATGTTGTGATTTCACGATCGGTTAATTTTCGACAATTTTTTTTGTGACAAAAATCCCTCGATCGTAAAATCACAACATAGCCTCATGAGTAATAACGTTAAAAAGACATATTATATTTCAGAATAATTAAATATCCAATAGTTTTCTCACAAAGTTTGAAATCGGAAGGTAAAAAAATAGCGAGTGTATGGTGGCCCTTAAGTAGTGAATATCTGCAGTTGTAGGTTGTAGGTTGGGCTTTAAATGATAGTACTTAGTATGTTTGATCTTTACTATCAGTTCCCACATTAATGCAAGCTCTCTGCTGAAGTCCTCGAGGATAAGTGACAGAGATCAATTGCTAGTGGAAATAAGGAAGTCATTTGGGATTTACACAAAAGTTTTCTACTGCTTGGAAACTTCTTTCCGAGTCGTTTCCTCCGCTGTTCATCTTTATCAAACCTTTCGCGCCAGAACACTTTTTCAGACGTAATATCTTATCTTCACTTATCATTTGCGAGTTGCGACACTCTTGGCATGTTCACTTCTTTAGGTTTTCCCACAAATCTGAAAAGAAAGTTGGCAACTACAATATTAAATATATGACAACTGAATAACCCCTGTATAAAAAAATTCCTCCAGTGCCAACAACATTTGACCGATACCATTGAAGTACGATACCTATGCTTCAGAGACGTGTATACTTTCTGAAGGAAGCCGAAAAGAAATTCGGAGATAAGGCGTTTATTGTGTACGGGATTGAATGTGACAGGATATGAAATGTCTTCAGACCGGAGATTCTTTGTCTGGCTGCCTACAGTACAGGTATATTGTATACCTGAAGGAAGCAAAAGAATAAGCTTGGGACATCCGATGAGAGTTTCACGTTTTCCCACCTACCCGTCTTATGAGTCCACATTGTCCGCACCCCCGTCTCGTGCTTCCCCGTCCCGGAAACTCCTTGATTACTTGCATTCAACCCTTGTCAAGATGAATGACGCGAAATGCTTTTCATTTTGGTAGGCAATTTCTAAGGTTTTTTTTAGCCTTTATTAAATTCATAATTATTTTCATCGTGTATTTCCTCTGCCTATTACACATGTAAACAGACAAAAAGCGGAAATGGAACTAATATGTAGGTACAGTGTATATTGCACCAGAGGGGGTAACCACTCCAGAGATTCCTTGAGATCCCCTGAGATTCCATAAAGATTTCCAAAGATTCCCAACGATATTCATAGAAAGATGAACCCCGAAGGGGTAACCATTCCAAAAAATTCCAAGATTCCCTGAGATTTCATAAAGATTTCCAATGATTCCCAACGAGATTCCCAACGAGGGGTTAACCCCTTGATTGCACTAGTTTTTTTTGCATTTCATTTAATGCACTGACTGGCACCTAATAAAAAACGCAGTGTTTCTACCGCAGCAGTTCACACAGACTCCCCCCGGGGCGTGCAGTACTGAGAAACACAGGAAACTTCAACAAGCATATCCTGTTGGAGCTTAAGGTGTGGAAACTTTGCTCCAGAAGCTGAGTCCCCTGCAATTACGGTTCACCTACAGAAGTCTGAAAATGGCACAGGAAACTACGAGTACAGGAATGGGAGCGATGCTATCATAAAACCATTTTTTAGGTAAAGTTTGCAGGAAATGGTAATTTGGTGGGATGTAAGAGCAAAGCCCTCTTGGAAAATCGGGGCACCAGCCTGTTTGCTTTCAATTTACCCACGACAAGAGATAAACTGAACTTCCAATTTCCCTCGGGTTCACGTTAAAAAGTCTACGCGACGAGGAAGTATCGCTACAGATTTTTACGTTAGCATTCCTCTTTCGCCTTCTTCTTTTCCGATTATAGATGAAGAATTTGAATTTGTTACCTCGGGGAATTTCGTCGCTATTTTGAATCGGAATTGATCCATATTTTGAAGAAAATACAGTTTGGAGGTTTCCAAGGGGTTAATCACTCGTTGGGAATCTCTTGGGAATCATAGGAAATCTTTATGAACTCTCAGGGAATCTTGGAATTTTTGGAGTGGTTACCCCTTCGGGGCTCATATGTCAATGAATATCGTTGGGAATCTTCGGAAATCTTTATGGAATCACAAAGAATCTCTGGAGTGGTTACCCCCTCGGAGGTTTCCATGCATGAATAAAATCAGCGGTAGGCACCTCGTCTCAGGGCTTTACGGTTGTCTGAACTGCTTTGTTTACTGTTGCCGAAAACCACCCCTTCATGTTGACTTGCCTTTTGTTTTCTTCCCCTCAATGAATTTTCCCCAACAGCTTACAAGACTCAAAAAGCAATGATGCGAATCACTAGCCACAAGTCAACGGTTTGTAGAATTTCTTATTTGAATGTAAAGTAGGACTTCACATTATATAGTTTGAATGAAGGTGATGACACTGATGACCATTCAGAGTTCTTGCGAGCTTTTGGAAGCCGAGGGCTGTGTGATTCGATAACACTCATGCGAGATATCCCTCTACGAGGGGGTAACCACTCCAGAGATTCCTTGAGATTCCCTGAGAATCCATAAGGATTTCCAAAGATTCCCATCAATATTCATAGAAAGATGAACCCCACTCCAAAAAAATTCCAAGATTCCCAGAGATTTCATAATGATTTCCAATGATTCCCAACGAGTGGTTAACCCCTCGTCCCTCTACCTCAATGGTACTACAATGAACCCATAAGGCTGAATCCCCCTATAGGTACTGAGGCAAAGGGTAAATTTTGATTTAGGAAAATCATATTTACGTATTTGGATTGGTAGTCAAACTCGTTCACGTTGAATCGGAACCAGTTTACCGTCTTGAATGACGTCATAAAACTTGTTTTTCTTCTGCCAGAAAGTTTTCGTTTTGAGTGAGAGGAGCAACGATGAACTATCTGAAAAGCTAAAGAGGAAAACGGCCGGGAATACAATGGAGGAAATAGCAAGGAAGACTGTTTTTTACCAAAATGGGAGAGCATGCGGGCCTGGGGAAATGGCTATAGACTTTATAGCAGTCTATAAAACAATAGCTGTGTGAACTGCTGTCATCCGCCCATTGTGACGCTGCCAGCACCCTCAACACCCCCCCCCCCCCCCCCATCGGAGTAAAATATCAAAAACGATCATGTCAACATTTAGAAGACACTTCAAAACCAGAACCGAGCTAACTTTATTACAAATGCCTATGCGAACCAGTCTGCCTGGTTTTTATACTTTTCCTATCCATCAAGTTAATAATAAGGTGCATAATATATGACGATAGGAAAAACCGACCATAGAAAGAAAGTAACAAGGGGTTAACCACTCGTTGGGAATCTCGTCGGGAATCATTGGAAATCTTTATGAAATCTCAGGGAGTCTTGGAATTTTTAGCAGTGATTACCCCTTCGGGGTTCATCTTTCTATGAATATCGTTGGGAATCTTTGGAAATCTTTATGGAATCTCAGGGAATCTCAAGGAATCTCTGGAGTGGTTACCCCCTCGGAAAGTAAAAAGAAATTATGTTGAGATTTCGTCGAAAAACGACCGCGTTATACTGAGAATCTTAGTAAAAAAAATTGCGACACAGGTAGAATTTGCCTTTCCTCATATCCACCACACGCGGCTTTTCAGTTAAGTAAATACTCACTGCGATATTGCCACCAAACATGGAGTGGGACTGAATAGGGAAAGTGTAACTATAGTGATAATGCGAATAAAATTGAATTTGTGATTATGTCTTTTCCTGGGTAAGAATAAGGTACCCTCGAGAAACTCCATCAGGCTGTTTTTTTTTAAATTCGGAATGCAGACAAGGAGGGCACATGCACTTAGGATAAATTTTATGAGCAAAAATTCTCTCAACTTATCTTAAAGTTTACCAATGAGTAAATAAATGAATGGCTATCGAACAGATTGACAAGAACGTGAGATGAATAGTAATGGCGCCATTCACCCAACAAACCCAGCTGACCTTTGCCTCTTTGAGAGTGTTTTTGGAACCTTTTTTCAAACTGGCCACTTGCCGGGAAAATAGCTGAAATAGCTTTCGCTGAGATCCATTAACTGCCGTGCCTGACCCTATCACACCATACAAGCCCCCCCCCCCCCCCCCCCCTCCCCTTCACTCTCTCTCTCCCCCGCCCACCTGGAGCCTGAAATTTTGAGCCTCACCCTCAATAATGTTTTTGCAGAGTTTTGGTAACGACGACGACGGTCTGAACGACAAATAAGTTAAGGACAATATCTACGAACAAGATATGAACAAAGTTTTATGGCCTATTCTTAACAATAGAAATGGAGACAAGTTCCTTAATAAATGAAACGGAAATAATCAAAAGGACAGAAAGACCTCTTAAAAGTTCTTGACAGTTGTTCGAGAAAATAACTGTACCTAGGTAGATAGAAATACTCAACCACTTTTTTATATCCTTCAGGACAGGTACCTATTGTAATCATCCCAAGCTTCCGTTATCTGTGCCTTGATTCTCGTAGTAGAGAAAAAGTCGGTTTCTAAAAATATATTAACCTAAAAACGAGTACAAAGATAACGTACAGAGCTATGTCGTCATCCATTTTTCACCAACCTGGCCCACAACTAGGTATTGGTCAAAAAAAGGTTTGAGGTCGCGTCGGTTTTGTTTCATAACTTATTTCAAAACTCAACTGAAATCAGTAATGATTTCTTGAGCTGTAAACAAAAGAAATAAGAAGAGACATCCGAAAATTTCTGAACTTGTCAACAATTGGAAGCAGCTGACCCACAATGAGAAGTACCTACTTTTCTACCTTACAGTCGAGTGGACCCTCAGAATTAATAGGACAATTCCAATATTGCAGGCCTTTCAACTTTTTTCAGAGAGCTCTTACTAATTCCTTCCTTAGAGTATTCATTAAATAATAAAAGTCAGATTATCGTTGAAATCAGAGTTTTTTACTTTTTAACGATTCTACTCAATGGCACTGACATCTTACTTAGGAGCGGCTCCACAATATCAATTATTTTAGGTGTTACGTAGAAAAGATGAAAAGTTTCTTTTTTCATGAACTCTCCACGCTTTAGAAAGATCAACGAAGAGTATATAAAGAAAATGCCGTGAGCCGGAACCGCATCAACATGTCTTTCATGGTACATTGAGAAGGGGTCGCTATAGAAATGGGCGAAATGACGTCATCAAGGGCACTGGTTGTCGAGGGAACTCCAAGGATTGAAATTTCCATAATGTCTCCGCATCTCCTTGCAATAGAAATGGTGGCTAATGACCTTAACCTCAAACCTCAGCCCCACCAATCCTGAACTTTCCCTTCACTTGAGGGACACATGACTAATGCGTGCCTTACAAATTATTTCAGTCAAGTTTTGGGGGAAATGAAAATTTGACTTTGAAGGACATTCGATTCCGCTCCTAGGTATGAATAAAAGGAAGTTTACAGACGAGGGGTTAACCACTCCAGAGATTTCTTGATATTTACAAAGATTTCCTGAGATTCTCAACGAGATTCGTGGAAAGATGCACCCCGAAGGATTAACTACTCCAGAAATTTACAAGATTCCCTGAGATTTCATAAAGATTTCCAATGATTGCCTGAGATTCCCAATAAGATTCCCAACGAGATTCCTGGAGTGGTTAACCCCTCGTTTACAGACCTTCGCATCACCATACTAAAAATAAATAAAAAATAAAAGTCCGTCTGTTCTCCGACTGGAAGCCTGCTTTATAATTGCAACGACGCGACGGTACTTTGAAACTAATGTGGAAAGTGGTGGTAGCAAATAGGATTTTGCTGAAGAGCTAAAGGATTTTCCAGTGACGGGATCGGAAGGGGGCGGGGATCTCAATCCCACCATCTAATCGGCCTCATCGGGGAAGGAATCTCCGCTTACCAACATTTCCTTTTCCTGTCTTTTCAAATTGGTATTGGCATTATAAGACATGACATGACTACTATATTGAATTGCTATCACAATTCTGAACAGAATGCGGCTATCCTTCTTTTGATATGAAACAGTGGGTCATATTCAGATATACTTTACTTAAATCCGACGTTGATCCGACGCGATACCGCCATTTCATATCAGTTTCCGTCCAACGATCCAGCACTTCTTCCAGTTACATAAAAATACACTGATAAAGGGAAGCGCACGTAATCATCTGGAAAGATGAGTTGAACCAACGTCACCATGCTGCCGATTGGAATGGTTCAATCTGAAGGCAACCGTTCGAAAACCGCTCTAAAATGGAGCGGTCGAACAAAGACTTGTGGTGATAGGAAAGGGTTCAAAACTCGGCACAAGCAATATTTCCGCTTTGTAAATGGACCAAGAAATGTTACAGGCCTACTTGTCTAGCTTCGACCAGCTGCTGACTCTTCCTCGGTTTCGGCCAGAATACCTGAGTATTAAGAGCTTATCCCAAAAAGGTAAATTTCAAATTTCGCGAAGGGAAGAGGAGGAGAGACGTTTTGGACAGGTTAGGGCCACATCACAACAGGTAACTGTGGGGGCTGCGGGGGCCCCCTGGGGGCACCATTTCCCCCGTCACTCTGTGATAGCTTTTCTGAGTGACATCCCGAACTCCAATTGATTTCTCTCGAAACCTGAAAGCAGGTCTGACGGAAACATGGAACTCAAATTCTTTTTCCCCCGTCAATTTCAGTGCTTGACAGCGTCTCAACTGCTTCACTTGCTACAGTAATGGCTGGAAGAAAAAATGAGGTACTCTGTTGGATCACTCTTTTTAATGAGCGAGATTATGGAGGCGGAAAACGTGGAACTGGAAATAATTAAAATCTTAAGCATGGCGAGCATACCTGCCTAGTATCTAATAGTCCCCCTTAATGCGCTTAGTTCACGAGCTTTATTATGGAACCATATAAAGTATTTTTCTTCCTTTAACAGCAAGAAATATTGCGATAAGAAGTGTTTGGCTGACCGCCCTTGCGATTAAATCACGACCAAGCGGAGTCCAAGGAAATAGATTTCTTATAGCATTACTTCCGACCTAGAACGGTTATCTCAACCGCAGGACGCTTCAAATTGGACCAAGGCAGGAGCAAGAGGAAATAAAAGCATTGCAGACACCGGAACTATTATTCGTCAAGGCAAAGAAAGGGAAATGAGCGTTCTCCCCGTTACTGTTGGGACACAAATTAAGTGCAAAGGGGAAAGGGGGTTTTGAATAATGACTGCAAATGGTCACATGCTTCCCAATCAGCGTCGTTTTCGCAATTTACTTCTCTTTTGAAGGGAAAATGGAAATCCTAGTAGATCAACAATACGAGATCTATCTAGTCTAGATTGTATATCGTATAGGCTAGTAAGCATACATAAATATGAGGGGGTAACTACTCCAGAGATTCCTTGAGATTCCATAAAGATTTCCAAAGAAAGATGAACCCCGAAGGGGTAACCACTCCAAAAAAAATTCCAAGATTCCCTGAGATTTCATAAAGATTTCCAATGATTCCCAACGAGATTCCCAACGAGTGGTTAACCCCTCGCATAAATATCATCCCCAAAATGACGCGAACTGCTGACGACCCATTACGGGAACGTTAGCCAGAATTTCTCATACTGAGATCACACCTTAAACTCTACCATAGATTGGAGCCCTAAAAAAGGTAAGCATGTGGGGCATAAGATAAAGAAATACAACAGGAATCGGAATCCAGAAAAAATTAACACCCGAGGGGGTAACCACTCCAGAGATTGCTTGAAATTGCCTGAGATTGCATGAAAGATGGACCCCGAAGGGTTAGCTACTCCAGAAATTTCCAAGATTCCCTGAGATTTCATAAAGATTTCCAATGATTGCCTGAGATTTCCAATGAGATTCCAAACGAGATTCCTGGAGTGGTTAACCCATCGTAAACACCTATTGCCAAAGTTTTCGAGACGTCAGAGAGCGTCCTCCTTTCGGATCGCAGTGGCCAGAAAACCTCCCACGAAAGCAAAGGAATGTATTTCTCAGATACGCTGACGCCAAATGGTATTGTAGGGGGGCGGAAGAATGTATTCCGCAGATAATCGTAAAATGCAAATTCTGACGGTGCACTTTACGAGATGACTTAAGTTTCGTAACTCGACAAGCATAAACTCACTTCGATCTCAAAATGCGACATTCTGATTGAGTTAAAGGGAGTTCTGATGCTATTATACCAAAAATAAACTACCGAACTCAGGTAACGGAGGGTCCGCTTTCAGTTTGCTTCACCTTCACCTCTTGCTTCAGTACCTTCCTCTAACATTCAAGCTGCTATTTGTCTTTTTAAGTAGACATCGAATCGTAGCAGAATACAGAAGTTTTAATTGGGTGTAGGTCACCCCCGGAAATTTGACCCCCCCCCCCCCCCCCCCATCCCGGGATTTATTTCACTTTCACTCCTTCGCACTATGATGCTTATAAAGTTCAGAAAATATAATCAAAGCGAAAATAAAGAGGCATCGTCTCGCTTACCTCGAGCTTAATCAACCAGACATCTAGTAGGTAATGTATTAGGTATGTACGTACCTACGATACAATGTAATAAGGGCAATAAATTTTCCTTCCTTATTTTCCTCTTATTTTCTATCTTAGAGAGGGGAATTTTTTTTTTAGTTTCAGTGAAGTCTAGGAGAAGCTGGAGAAGCTGGAGAAGCATTATTTAAACGAAAAGATTGTGTTCGTATAAGGTTTTCTTTCAAAGAAATGCCCCAGAGGCATTCTCAAATATGGAATAACGATGGATTCTCTACAGCTAATCTCTCCGTTTCTTTGGGCTGTTTTAAATTACAAAGTATATTTATAATACAGTTTTCAGGTTGATATATTGTACAGAATGGGTAACTTTCAGTGCACTTGGTTGTCGACGTACCTCGATTAAAATTCAAAATTCAGTATCTACCTGTTAGAAAAGGGGAAATCTTCAATTTAATTTGTGCTAACTGATGTGGAGTGACGACAGGATTCGGAAGCAAGGCGTACCTGATATCTCACTTTAACGAGGCGCGGCTAGGTCGGCGAGGCACTTCATAGAGCATAACTTGTCCTGTCATAAGCAAACTCACCAATAACGGTCGCCAAGATGACAAGAGCCAAAGCCGCCGCTGTAGTGACCATAATAGCCACGTCAGCGGCACGATCTGACTCGTCAAACCCCCCGTAGAACGTTCCATTCTCGTCAGACGTCCACGACACGTTGGTCGCGTTATTGGTAGACAGAGTCAGGACCGCATCCAGGTACGATGTGTTGGCCAATCCTATCACAGATTGGTCTCCCGCCCCTAGGATGTCCCCAGTGCGCGCTGTTACAGCACTCGAACTGCAAACATTCAGTAGCTTATTTTAGATGAGCTCGTCAGTCAAACAGTGAGAAGTTCATGCTACCAGTGGGGACTGATGGCGTGCCTTAATGGTTGGGGTTGGGTGAGAATCCGGTTCATAAAGAACAGGAATTTAGTATAGGAAAAATAAATGCAGAAGCTGTGGTCACGTATGAGAAAAAGCGTGTGACACGAAAATTTAATGTATTTTTCCTCATAAAACCTCGTTTACTTAATCAAGAGGGAGATTTACACCCTTCAGTAAGTGATTACCCGATAGCCTCGATAGCCGAGTGGACTAAATGGTCAACCTTTGAGGAGCAGTGACAGTCGGGCCACACCGGTTCGATCCCGATCGTACAAAAAAAAATTGTGATTGGCATTCACCTCTGCATTGTTCAGAATGTCAAATGGAATGTAAATCGAGGCTGTGGTGGTTCGGCACCCACCTAAAACGGTAGGTCCCCATCGTTTACTCGATGGCGGGGGTTCTGGTATTTGGTAGTGCTGCCAGCTGAGCACAATGGATAGTTCTTGAAATGGTCTAGTTGCTGGGCTTGTGTCCCCCCCCCCCCCCAACCCACCGCTAATCCTCTAAAAGTGATTACCCGAAACTAGAAGTGATGTCTAGCCAGCCTTGAGTGGGTTCAGTGCATGTAGTTCCATTGCACGACACGATGTATTTGGCGGTAGTTCGCAGGCGGTCTGCAGGGGTGGTAAACGCGCTAGTTCTTCTCCGGAAGCCTTCCTTAGTCTTCGGCCCTCCGCGCTTCAGTTTGTCCTCCCTGCGGGGCCATCGAGAGGAGTTGAAGGCCCCCACGAGCCCCACTCCCCAGGACCAGTAGAAAGGACGCTGCAGGGAGGCAAAGTCCCCCAGGGCCTTGTCCAGGCCATCTGCCAGCACTTCCATCACTTCATGCCGTTACTTCTGAAATGACAAGAAACCATTTCACTCTGAGTAGTCTGTGAAAAAATGGCTATTACAAGGGGAGAAGTTGGCCCTTGGGATTACTTGGCCGTTTATTGCCAATAGGTTTTGGTTAAGAACGCACATACATACGAGATAAGAATCACACAGCCAGACTGTTCACTCCTTCCAAAGTAGCGAAAATAACATTACCATGGTTTGGCAATGGAAAAACCAAGTCGAACTGAATAAATCCTACAGTCAAACTCAGATAATTTGGTTGACAAATTTTGGAGGCCTTGTATGCAGCACAAACTGATAGGTAGGTACACCATTATTTGTCTCATGCAAGAATGGAAGCTCGAAGCCAGGAGGTACATTTGAAACCAGGTTCCTTTGTGTTGATTCGCTCGCTGATGCGAATATTGTTGTGCAGTGGTGCGTCTCGCTAGCAACCTGGCTCGAATGCAAGAGTAGCGGAGAGCTTGAAAGACTACAAGTCGTGATTGGAGAAGATAATGAGATGCCGTAAACAGAATTTCACAATGGAAACAAGAGCAACACGAGTTGTGTGCATCCACCGTCCTCCAACTGAGGAGAGCGAGACGTATTTTGTTTCTAGCTCTAGCTATTACAAGAGGAAATCTTTTACAATTCCAATACACCCGACCAATTTGCACATAATCACATATCTGTAAATTTTTTTTACAGAATTTTGTTGAGGGGAACCCCACATTTCCAAAATGCAGAATATATTTTGCTAATTTCCGCAATAATGTTCATGAATGGTATTAGTTAAGTGCAAGAGAGAGAAATGCTGCTTTGGAGTATGGCTAAGCGGAAATGTGGAACAACCTAAGGAGGGAGATTTTCGGCAAAGACGCTTTCAATCGGTAAGTTTGGGAACATCGAGCTCTAAGCCTGTAGGATAGCTCCCAAGCTCCCTTGGGGGTTGTCAGTTATTGGGAAATTTATCCCTTTTAAGTCCTTACCTATTTCATGTTTCCATCTAAATTGAAACTCTCAACAGTGAAAATTGGGGAACAATAATTGAAAAGTATGGAGATATGCAGGCGACCTTCGTCTCTTATCATATTGCTGACTCAGGTAAAAGCGGAGGGAGATGGAACTTTACCCTTTTCAGAATAATTCAGAGCATACAGTTTTACGCAGGAAAGGGGTGAAAATATGGCAGAGGACACTTGACAGATGATATGAGTGACAGTTTTAGTGACAAGAGAATTTACGCTGACTGGGATGATGAATGGCTCAAAGTTTCAAAAAGGTCATCTACTAATTTTGCACGTTGCTTTATCTCTCTGGAACAGATCGGGCCTCGCAGTAGGTACGTACCTACCATTGGAATATGATGGGAGTGGGAAATCCCGGTTGACCCGGATATGGACACAAATTCACAAATATAGGTTATTCTCTTTTCCACATTGATTTTTGTTAATATAGCAGCTATGATTTCATTTTTTGGTGACTCAAATAAGGCTATGGTAGTTAGGTACTGTTTCCGGGTTTGTTAAAATAAATCCGTTCAAAATCCGCTCTAATGGAACTTTTAATAATAATAATAGCTGAGGGTTGGGGGGGACAAGCCCAGCAACTAGACCGTTTTCAAGAACTATCCATTGTGCTCAGCTGGCAGCACTAGCAAATACCAGCTCCCTAGCCATCGAGTAAACGATGACCTACAGGACCTACAGTTTTAGGTGGGTTCAGAACCACCACAGCCTCAATATAAATTTCACTTGACATGCTGAACATATCAGCAGCAGAAAAACTTTTTGGTAGGATCGGGATCGAACCGGTGTGACCCGGCTCTCACTGCTCCTCAAAAGTCGACCATTTAGTCCACTCGGCTATCAAGGCCTTCCTCTAATGGAGCTTCCCCACTCCACTAATGAATAGAACGATTCATTCGAAAAACAGATATTCCAATCTCGGCCAATATTTTGAGTGGTGTGTTCATTGTGCGTCGCTGAGGCTATTTAGTAGAAATCAAGAAATACAGAAGCACTTCCCGATGTTTTTAGCTCGCAGAGAAAATGGTACCTTCAGAATCGAGTATTTCAAAGATGAGCCACCTGCTGAAAAATTGGCAGTTTTGGAAACGCTGACCTAGAGAGTAACTTATCCTATCGTAGCCTGTCGTGAAGGGTGACGCAACAACTCCTCTATAGGTATGCAAAAGCCGCCACGGATGACTGTCTATGCTGTTTTGTGATGTCATCAGTCAGCTCAATGATGCAGAATCGATTGGTTGCTGGCTGTCCCATCCCACGGGACGGGACTTCACAGAGCCGACTTGCTCTGTTGTCCGGTTGTGAAAATTTAAGGTACCTATAAGCTGTTTCGACATGGCGAAAAACCCCAGGTCATTATGGAAACTTCAACGAAGCCTGAAGTCTGTATAATTTAAGATAATTCAACTGTACCGCCAAATTCAAAATTGTGACTCTGACTAAGATTTTATTTACTAAGAGTGAGTGAAATCAGCGTTGGTTGCAATCACTTCGCCTGAAGATTCATGTTTATGTAATTCTGGAGTCGGTGTACACCAAATTTTCAGTTCGCCTGAAGATTCATGTTTATGTAATTCTGGAGACGGTGTACACCAAATTTTCAATTAGCCTGAAGATTCATGTTTATATAATTCAGGAGTCGGTGTACACCAAATTTTCAGTTCGCCTGAAGATTCATGTTTATGTAATTCAGGAGTCGGTGTACACCAAATTTTCAGTTCGCCTGAAGATTCATGTTTATGTAATTCTGGAGACAGTGTACACCAAATTTTCAATTCGCCTGAAGATTCATGTTTATGTAATTCTGGAGACGGTGTACACCAAATTTTCAATTCGCCTGAAGATTCATGTTTATGTAATTCTGGAGACGGTGTACACCAAATTTTCAATTCGCCTGAAGAGTCATGTTTACTTACGTAATTCTGGAGTCGGTGTACAACAGTTGTACACATGAGTTACTCATTAAATGCTATCAAAAATTTTGCATTAAAATGATTCAAGTACACACAAATTCTGGAGTTGGTGTACTCGGGAGTTATATCTAGTATAGGAAAAAGCGTACAATGAATACGAAAATGGTTAGAAGGTTCAAGATGTAACATTGGAGTTAGTGTATGGATACGATCTGCGCAATGTATGCCGATAACGTTGTTACTCTAGTACCTACTCATCAAAACCGAATCTAACTTCTCCACTAAATGAGAGAACAGCTCTTGTAGACTCTAGAGAAATTATACTCGTAAAGAACTTTCAGTACAAATTTCACTGATGAGTGATAACCTGTTTACCGACAAAAGTTTCCCAGTTACCAACAAATACAACTTTTTCGATGTAGTTTCAGAAGTGGAATTGGTTCCATCCACATCTCTATTTTCCTCTTCTTCACTGCTCCAAGTTAAACATATGCGTCAACTTTCGAACCGAGCGTTTATTCCAGCTCCAAACGATCGGTCAACTGCAGAGGCACTATAATCCTAATAATGAGTATGTGAATAATATTATAGACGTATAGTTGGCACGTTATAAATGAAGCACTCAAAGCACTTAGGGGTGAGCGTGGAGAGCTTGTCACAAGTGCATTACCAAGCGACACACCAATGACAAGATCGACAGCCGAATGGAAACAATCAATACGTAAACACGCCTGATATCCAAACGTGATCCATATATCAACGTAGAGCGATAGTTAATCAGCAACCACTGACATCAATGGATATGCCACTTTGTGTTCAGCTGGACAACAGGATATATTTAGCAAGAGCACATCAACCGATTTCCGCGAATTTTCTTAAGTTTTGCTAGGGTCAACTTTGATTTTGATTCCAATTAAACGTTGTTTGTTTTGTGATTTTATGATGAAGTGATTTTTGTCAATAAAAAATTGTACGCTAGAATGGTGCGTCCCACCATACTCGGTTAACGTTAAACTCTAGTTAAATTTCAATTATTGCACGGAGTTTAAACGTTAAATTCTGAGACGAAAAATTTCAAGTCATGTAAATTTAATTCTGGGCTTGCGAAAAGTAAATTATTCCCATAGGGAAAAAATGAAAATGCATTTTGTGTTAGTTCTCACTTTTCTGCCCATAACACACTTTTTCTTCTTGTTTTCCTTTGCGTTCCGCCTTTTAGCGTCGGGGCAAAGTAAACAATTTTTTGCACTAACGCAAATTACGAAGGTAAATAGACTATGATAAAACCTTCCGGTGGGTGGTTTGTAGGAGGGATGCTTTGAAACCATAATACACGGAAGAATACCAAGGACAAGAAAACCAAGGGCTGCAATGGCTACTTCTTCAAAATTTTCGCTTGGACACTCGTGCTAGTATTGTAGGTAAGTATATCAACTGTGTTTTGTCTTGGAATACCTATGAAGCGTCGTCCAGGAGAGATAGCCAGGAGCTGTTCTCACTCTCTCGATGCCATCTAGCCTCTAGGGACGACGTCAACGAAGAGAAGTTAAGGCACATTTTGGAAGCCCCCCCCCCCCCCCACTGCCCCCGGGCCAAGCGGCAAAGCCCGCAGGCCTTTTCTTCTCATCCCAAACTTTGAGACCTCATCAACTCCCTAGGCACGCCTTTGCGAAAAACTCATTTTCAGTGGGGTCACAATTTATATTTTTAAATTCTAAGAGCGGAAGCATTTTATGCGACCATGGGTAAACGGTTTTATACATTGTGCTCAAGCTTACAGCTTTGACCTTTTCTAGAATGGGTTACGTGCAGTCGTAACGTATGAATTAGATGTCCACCTAGCTCTCTTAAATGCCACGTCTGAACCGGAAATAGGCCAGTACGGTCTACGGAAACAAATCTTATAGCCAAAGCCACTATAACAGTAAATTTTTTTATTAACTTACACATGATTTACTTCTATCTTACAGCATTAATTTAGCCATATTAAAACTGCAGGAATCTTGGGAAATTCTCACCATCAGACTCAACAAGCAAAGAAATTTATGGAGAAGGAAACTCTTAAATCGCAGAAACTTATCAGGCAATCTTCTACTCCAAGCTCTATCGCTAGGCCTTCCAATTTTCTTTGAAGGTACTCACTCTCTCTTTATATCCGCATGGCGCATCGCATACCTCAACAAATATCGCTGAAGGCTTTGACTTCTTCATTTCCTAACCATCTCAGGCCCAAATATAGCTTCTTTGGTTCTCAGTATTAACTATTTCACTTTCGGCTCTTCGATGCAAGAGAGCATTTAGGTACAATTCAAGATTCAAGGTAATCATTTCTCTTCTCAACAAAAATACAAAAAAGGGGACATGAACACATGACAGTTTTTCGAAATCAGACAGATCCTCAATGGGCGGATTTTTATTACATTATTTTCAGCGAGTCCCAGCATTCATTTTATTTTGCTGAGGGAAGAAAACGAGGGGGTAACCACTCCAGAGATTTCTTGAGATTCCACTCAGATTCCATAAAGATTTTCAAATATTCCCAACGATATACGATATTCATAGAAAGATGAACCCCGAAGGGGTAACCACTCCAAAAAATTCCAAGATTGCCTGAGATTTCATAAAGATTTCCAATGATTCCCAACGAGATTCCCAACGAGTGGTTAACCCCTCGGAGGAAAATATTGTCCTCTGAAACCTCTGACTCACAGAAACTGGTTGTTTCCGCTTCAAAGGCTCAAGCTTGAGTGAGCTGAGTGCTTAAGGTTGAATATACATTTGCTATTTTTTTACGTTCCGATTTCAAACTTTGTGAGAAAACTATTGGATATTTAAATATTCTGAAATATATGTCTTCATAACGTCATTACTCATGAGGCCATGTTATGATTTCACGACCGGTTAATTTTGGACAAATTTTTTGGTGACAAAAGGATATGTGCCTCATGACTTACAAGGACATAATATATTATATTTCAGAATATTTAAATATCCAATAGTTTTCTCACAAAGTTTGAAATCGGAACGTAAAAAAAAATTGCGAATGTATGGTGGCCCTTAAAATCAATGTTATCAGTTCACATCACAGGCGATTCATAGGGCCATTTTCACCAAGAAAATTCAACGTTGATTTGAAATAAAAATCAAATTTTACCCTAGCAACACCAATAGCGAGGCTCGAGTTTGTTGATTACCATAACAACTGATTCAAATCAGCTTGATTTGAATTTGATTTTTCTTGGTGAAAATCATAACAAATAGATTTTCTTCACTTTTCACTCTGGTCTATTATTTTTAATCTTCATGAATGTATTCCCAACACAACTTGGCAGTAAAGTTGGATAATAATTAGAGTAAAACAGATTTAAGCTGGAGGAATCGGGATAATGCGATAAGAGTTGACACTTCTGTTGACTGCAGCTGTAGAATACCTAATAGCAATAGCTGTGTACACGTACCTACTTCTCATTGTCACTGAGGCTCGCCCCTCGCCTCCATTGTTTATAGCCAACTCTTCTTATTATAAACTTTATTCAAGCACGTTGTAAGCTCATTTCATTGAAATGTCTTGAGTTTAGTTTCAGAGAAAGATTCCAGAATTACAGCTGAAGTCTAAGCCATTCAAAGCTATGGTACAATATTAGAACGCAAGAGAACTAGTTTCAAGAGGAAGAGGTTTGACCGAGGGGGTAACCACTACAGAGATTCCTTGAGATTTCACTGAGATTCCATAAAGATTTCCAAAGATTCCTAACGATATTCATAGAAAGATGAACCCCGAAGGGGTATCCACTTCAAAAAAAAATCCAAGATTCCCTGAGATTTCATAAAGATTTCCAACGAGATTCCCAACGAGTGGTTAACCCCTCGAGTTTGACTTAAAAATTCAAAAGAGTGTTTTCATGTTATTTGAGAAAATATCAAAATTTTGCCCTTAACCTTGCCCTACAAATTACGTTCAGAAATTCGGGTTCGGCTCCAGGGTAGGGTATACAATGAAATTGAATTCGTCATTTTATCCGTCATTGCAGATGCAGCAAACGCCTCAATCTACACGTCCAATTTCGTTCAAAATTTTGGGAAGCATACTCAAAGGATCGGGATCATCCATAATCAAATGACGTATTTGATAAAATATTGGGAAAACCAGTCTCACACGTTATCCCTACGGTGGCTTCGGAGAAGATCGATCTTGCCCCGGGCGTATTAGGTATGATAGGCCTATACGAGTATACGTTCCCCAAAATGGTGAGCAACTTTTCACGAGGATGCCGATAGATATTTGAGGGTCCCGTCCTCATTTTTCTGTGTTAACATGGAGGATTGTATAACTTTCATACCACTACCACTCCTCTTGCTTTCCCACAGAGACTGCTAAACGTAAGGTAGCCGAGTGGACTAAATGGTCGACTTTTGAGGAGCAATGAGAGCCAGGTCATACCGGTTCGATCCCGATCCTACCAAAAAGTTTTCTGCTCGGCATTCACCTCTGACATGTTCAGCATGTCAAGGGAAATGTATATCGAGGCTGTGGTGGTTCGGAACCCACCTAAAACTATAGGTCCCCATCGTTTACTCGATGGCTGGGGAGCTGGTATTTGGTAGTGCTGCCAGCTGAGCACAATGGATAGTTCCTGAAAACCGTCTAGTTGCTGGGCTTGTCCCTCCAACCCTCAGCTATTATTATTATATAAAGTATCCGTACAGTTTATATATAGGTCAGGGTTAATTTCGTTGGGGCCATTTTTCGTCCACAACAATAACCCTTCTCGGGGTACGCAGGTGTACAGTTCCTAAACATGGAAACGCTTTCAAAAGTACGCCGCGCTCTGAGGCAGGGGGGGGGGGGGATTGTGGGGCATGTGAGGTTCCATATGTCTCGGTCGGGTGCTTACTGTAGAAGTGTAAGAGGTTCAAAAAGGTTTCCATAAGCAATTTTTTCAAATTTTCATTTTCAGAGAACTTGGTTTCCGAAACTCCGCAAAGAAAATATCTCTCACTCAGCCTGTATTAGAATAACCACAGAGAAGCCTGGTAGTACTGATAGCGAACCTAACCATTATTTTCAGTGCACTACCATCGACGTCCCAAAAGTATTGGTCGAAAACAGAAACAGTAGGCTTGTTACTTCCAACAGGAAACATTGTAATGTGATCTTTCTCTAATTGTGAATGTGCTTCAAAGTTTGTGTATGGATATTTGGATACTCGATCGTTAACCACCACACGTCAAGTGCACCAACCTCAAAATCTGAATTCCCTAATTAAATTGAGGCTCATGCGGTTTATATGATGAATGGGGATTCCACCCGCAGCAACCCTCGCAGCTGTTTTATCTCCGACCTTTTTCATGTTATAAAACTCTCCATTTTTTTGTTCCACATGAATAGGTTCATTCCTTGCTAATGAAGGAAACGGCTAGCTGGCTTTTTATCTTCATTAATGGCGTTGCTGAGTACATCTGGGGATATGGGGATGAGCTTCAAATGGAAATACATTTCTACCTATACAAAATATTGCATCATAGGTACAAAAAATTATTCAGCGTAGAATATGTTTTCAATTTTTTTTTTTCACAGTTGAGGATCTTTTACCGACTCTTAAAATTTACCAAATTTGAAAAAAGGTGCGGCATTGAACGATGTTGATAGTTTTCGGGTAACTTTCTTGTATATACCTAGGTACGCAGAGAAAGACGTCCCTGTATGTTCTGCACAGCAATACGCTCTGTCCTCTGTCCCCGTCTGTCCCTAAGTGCCTGGCCATGTTGTACGAGCAAGTCCTCATCTCACTGAACTCTGTACCTTTGAGCTATAGAGGAACAGAAGGTATTCTGGCCAGGTGTCGACTTTTTTTCCCAACGAAGAAAGAATTATCGTACAGTGTATACGAGATAGTCTTCCTCGCGGAAAGATAGGCGTGGACTCTCAAAAGGTCTATTTAATTTGATTTACAATAGGTTTGGAGAAGACACGCTTTAGCTCTTAATAGAATTAACAAAGGACTGCCAAAAAAGACTCCTAAATAATGCTCTCTCAAGGCGAATCGCCAAAGAATGAGTCGAAGGCACGTGGAGGCTATACACGTGGTCAGCCAACTAAACGACCTAGAAGAGCAGGAGAGGAAAAAACGAAGAAAGATTCATGGGCCGAAGACTCGCAAGGGTGTAGGGGAAGGGGGTACTTTTCAGGTCGAAGACCTTCCATAAAGTTCAAGGTTTTTGAGAAAGCTATTCCAATGAAACAACATTCAGACGTGGGCGAAGAGTTGGTGTGACAGCTCAGCAATAAAAAAGTTGACTTCATGGTAACGGAAAGACGGAAAAGGTACCTGCACCTGGAGGTGTATTCCCTTTCTCGAACGCAGGTGGGTTTGCTGGCGTTCGAGAAAGGGTACCTGCACCAGTTGGAATAAGGCTACGTATAAAAATTACTCCGAACGGTATCGCCGTGGCCTAGTGGTCAAACACTATCCTCGCACGACTGAGGTCCTTGGTTCGAATCCGGTACCACCAGCTTTATGTTGGTAGGACGAATACGAGGAGGTAACCACTCCAGAGATTCCTTGAGACTCCACTGAGATTCCATAAAGATTTCCAAAGATTCCCAACGATATTCATAGAAAGATGAACCCCGAAGGAGTAACCATTCCAAAAAAATTCAAGATTCCCTGAGATTTCATAAAGATTTCCAATGATTCCCAACGAGTGGTTAACCCGTCGCATGAATACGTCATACCAAACATTCACTTGGCTTCGGCCACCAAACCGTTTTCTGTGCCTTCGAGCTAAAGGGATGGGCTAACAGTCACCAACAGCTGAGGATTGTAACGTATAAAATAATTATTTTAGGTAAAGAATGATTTTAAAGATTCGTAGTTGGAATGTGCAAGGTAACTGACATCGGAAGAAATCTATATCCTGAACTTATAAGTATCACCAACTAGTAAACCAAGAAAGACAAGGAAGGAGATCCAAAGCAGCAAGGATATCGCACTACAGCAACCTGTTGTCCGTAAGTACAGAGTAGTAACTATACATACACCCTTTTACGTGTGGGTAAGTCCTTCTACACCAAATAAAAACTTAACAGCTACTGAACCTTCATATAACGCTCAAATTAGCTGGAAAAAACGAAAGGGAGCATTTTTTCTTAGAAATCAGTTAAGGGGCCCATTCCCCACACGACAAACATACAAACATTCAAAATCACGCTATCTATGGTACTCCGGTTGTAAATAGGATGAATCGAGCTGGTGTTATACAAGAAGATTATTTTGATGATAGAAAAAGGTTTGACTTACCGAGCCTACGTTGGTTCAGGACTGAAAATGAGTCAATCGGTAAGCACGGGCGCAGCCCTGCTCGCAACAAGTGGTCCCGAACGCCCGGCGACCTGGCGGCTACTGAACAACGAACGCCGAACTGTCTAACGCGCAGATCCGTCCAGCATCCCTCTCCAGCGCCAACTCCACCCGTACCTGATATTATTATGTAGGTACACCAAACACTCACCGCAGCTATAGGTGAAAACAAAATATATTAGTCAGGTATGGTTGGACTGAATGGACTCTATTTTCTCCTATATTCTCAACAGGTGGTCGCCTAATTTCAGCCTAGGAGTTCTACTAGTGTACTGATGCGTACGCAGGTATGTTATACCTGTTGAACGAGGTAGAGATGCGATATTAGGTAGGTATAAGTTATACAACATCTAGGTATAATTTCAAAGGTCAAAAAAAGGAATGCATTAAGAACTTTGAATCTCACATGTTTACTTTAAAACTGGCACCTATAAACTTCCCAAAATAGTCCTGATGATTGCTTAAACTTGACTTTATACGTACTTGGTATATACCTGCCCTTACCAAAGCAAATGCCCAACGAGTAAACGTACTGTTGTGTGTTGATAACTGACAAACTCCAGCTGTGCATTGTAACGTTTCCTGCCTGCAAAACACCGTTTGAGCATTCTTAATTTTACAATTTGTTGATTTCCGATTTTATTGTCCTAGGAATAACACAGCCAATCAGAAACTGTAGTGCGTAGGCAAGATCTATATATGATGGAGGTGCTCACATTTTAGTCAGAAGGGTGACCTCCCACGACGACGTGAAATCACGATGACCAGTAACACTGCTTGAGTGCTTGAAAGCCAAAGAATCTGATTAGTCAACCTGATTCGAAGTGGTCGCGAGACTATATATTACACACAGGAACATGAACTTGACAACCTGTAGAGTTCATAAACCCTGGTGCGTGGGAGCTGCGTTGCTTGAAATTGTGATCAGCGCAATAAAAACGTCACTGAGTATAAACGAGACCGAAACGTGAAAGCAAATGGGGGGGTTTGCATTCTGTAACTTCTATTCGCTTCTATTTTTCTAGTTGGTTGTAGCCTTCGCACTCTGTTTCCAGGAACTCTTCCTTAACACTCGCTCCAGCTCCAGCTCTTCTGATCCAACGGTTGTAAATGAGAACTTTATGGAAGATGGAAGGTGTGTTCCGGATCTTTGGTCGTTAATTAAGAGCTAAGCCCCTAAAGCTAAAACTGCACCACTTCGTCATTATCGCGTCGTTAAAGTTGCGTCAACAGATCCGGAACAGAACTGTGGAACCTCCCTACTGAAATGGCGTTTGAAAATGTAGGCGTTTTGAGGCATGGTCTCGATGACTCATGGCTGAAAAAGCCTAGGTACTATAGTCCAAGTCAGGCTAGGAGCGTACCGATTACTCACAATTTCTTGCAAATCTAGGGCTGATCAAAACTTCTTCTTGATCAGGGAAATATCTGCTCAGGGTCGGATTGGCATTTTTAGCGTATGGTATGATATGGAACCCAAATCCGGATCGGCGTCAACTGAAAATCTCCAAAAAATTATGAATAATTGGTACGCTCCCAGCCTGACTTGGACTATATAAGTAGTCCGGTATAGTATCTATATACCTACCTACCACCACATAATATCAAAAACTGACCCAAAGTCTTCAGAGTTGCTTTTTATGTCGCGACAGTACAAAAAGCAGCAAGGTAGGTAGGTATTTCGTTGTTGCAAAAAAACGAAACATTATTATCCAGGACAATGCATCACAACAAAACCAATTACAAGCTCAGCTAGCAACCATCACAAATGAAAGAGCTTCCTTCGCTTACCCTCTTCAGGTTCCCGTAAATTTTACCCTTTCAGTCTTTTCTAATTTAACTTTGGTTTAATTAATTGGGGACGTTGGAGTGTTATTCCCCTACTCTCTCTGCTGAATGCTGAACGCTGATTTTAAAGAGAATCTCACTTTTATGTACCCAAGTACTAAGAAATTAACGTTACCTAATGGATTACCTACGTCAAACCTTTATAACTACGTTTCAAAATATAGAAAAAACAATAATTAACCCTAACATTTTGGCCTTGTCACTTTAGAGACTGTTGCATCGGTTACATTTTTAATTTCCCATATATGTAATGAAGTAAACGAGGGGATAACCACTCCAGGAATCTCACTGGGAATCTCAGGCAGTCATTAGAAATCTTTATGAAATCTCAGGGAATCTTGGAAATTTCTGGAGTAGCTAACCCTTCAGGGTGCATCTTTCCACGAATCTCGTTGAGAATCTCAGAAAATCTTTGGAAATCTTCAAGAAATCTCTGGAGTGGTTACCCCCTCGGAAGTAAATGAGGATCGATCGAGCAGACAATTATTAAGATACATTCTACCCCAGAACTTCTCAGGGCCTACAACCTATTCTAACTAGAAGTCACATCACATCAAAAAGTACCAGATTACAGGAAAGATATGAATGCTAAATGTTGCATAGTCGCCAAACAAATTTATAGAAATCTTCCACCCTGCCACGAAGTTCTTTTGGAGCCGAATGATTAAGGGTATAATATCCATCACCAGAAACCTTCAGAGGAAATGGAGCCCCGCCAGAAATCTGTAGCTGCCCTCAATAACTCTCTGGCCGAGTTTACAAAACGCGAACTGGAAGGGAAATAAATGGAGTTAAGATAAAAAGGACTAAGACCTACGCTCGCCTGAAGATTAGAGAGGGATTATCCGCTACGGTCTCCAACCAGATTAAAAAGGAAACAAAGCGAAGATCGTTCAAAATATAAAATTAAATAACCAAGATGAGATAAAAGGGAAGACGGGATTTTTACATGCTACTATATTCTGCAGACTACAACAGAAAAAAAAATTAACAAGAAAAAATTTACTGTACAAGTATATCCAGTAGTTTTTGTCAAAAATTACTCGATGGTAAGTTACGAAGACAAAAAACTAGTTTTTGACGTTCCAATTATTTCAGAACAAATATCGAACAGTTTTCTCAGAAAAGTGCCACTGAAACATCAACGAACAGTAGCAACTATATCTTCAGTTTTCAACGGAAAAGAAACTTTCCCATTCGCCAACTTGGGTAGGATAGTTGCAAATGAACAGAGCCCTTTTCAGCAGCTGTGGGGCATTATCTTCTCATTAGGGGCAGAAGGTATGATCGCGGCTGCTGGCAACCATCCCATCGGCGCCGAACTCATTTGTTTTCATTTTCATTGGGAAATGTAAAATCGCAGCCACTTTGCCGTCCCGTTGGATACCATCCAAATCAAATAGACCTACCGTTTTACTTGATCCATTAATGCCCTTTAGGATTGCTTTCGAAAAGTAGTGCATCACTTATGCCTTTCCTCAACTCTTTTTTCCAGTCCCCCCCCCCCCCCCAACTACCTGAACCTGCTTATTTCTACAATAAAAAACTAATTATAACTTTACTGAAATAAATACAACAACTTTCGTTGGAAGAGTGAAGAATTGTTTTATGGGGGATAAACAGAATCAGGGGGGTGACGTCAAATCCCCCCCACTCAGAGCCATACAAAAGCCAGCACCCCCAGTGGAGCTTTCCCCAAACTAACCATGCTCAATCAGGTTTTGGTAACGAGCCAAGGCCAAAATTGGATCTTCTCAAGTGTGATTCATCAATTCATCGTGGGTGGCAATTGTGCCTACTTCTGAGCCTACTTCTGAGCTTATTCAAAGTATACACCCCGTGGCGATGAGTAGCAAAAATACAGTACGTGAAGAATGTTAGGGTGCGTCCCACCATGCCCAGTGAAGAGAAAACTGGGGACTTTCTTCTACGTTTACCATGTTAAATTTCCGAGAAAATCTCCAGTTTTCTCTTCACTGGGCATGGTGGAACGCACCCTAAGTATTTTGTATTTTGTATAGTTAGGGAAAGAAGGAATACGATTTATGATAAGAAAAGCGGTCTGGTCCACCCACTTCAGGGGTGAAGGTGCAGGCTCATAAAACCTGATGATATTTTACCTATTTTATTGCGGCATATTTCATAAACTACTGATTTTAGGTAAATCTAGGGGAAAACTACCTTTAGATAGGGTATAGAGGTTTATGCGATGCGTTTGGGGGGGGGGGGGGACTTTTATAATCCATACCAAATTCATTACTTCCAACAAAAATATATCTATTTTAGACATCTTCCAAGTGCATTGTAGCAGTTTGCCATGCCACCCTCAACACAAAACTTATAAGCAACCTATGGTCGTGGTTACCCCTTTGATGGGGAAGTTTCGAAGTAACGCATTGTTCCTTAGTACTTGCTTACTCCACTGCCATTACCCGGAAATTTCCAGCAATCACAAGAGTCATGTGTTCCAGAAATCTCTGGTATACATGACTCGAGTAACAAAAAAAAACAACAGAAGTGCATGGGAAACTGCAACTGTGCCCCCTGAACTCAGCGCCTATGACCAACTGAATCGAGCTTCTCACAACTGCAAAAGATTCCCCAAATCATAGATTTTTGTGTGCGTATACATTAGGTAGCTACAGGAAAGTAACCGGGCTAGAGGGATGGGCGAGATGTGACGTCACGAGCGAAGGTCAGAGGTCACGCAGGGTTCACCTCACGTGAACTGCCCGATCCGCCACCTTCTCAGCGAAATATGTACATACAAATACAATTACCACACTTACTACTCACTATACTCCCTTTATGTACGTTTTTACCAAATAATGCACATTACTACATACAATATTGTAGTACACCAGGCTGCAGAGAACTGTATGTCACGCAATTTCCACGTCCCTTGACATCATCGAACTCATCGGTCCTTTCCATTATGGCCCAAAAGTAGAAGAAAAATAGTCACGAATCCAACAATACCAACCACTAACCCCAACTCCCAAACTACGATAAAACGACCATTTTCTGATTTGTCACGACGGCCCACCCCTCCTTTACAACTGAGACGGCAGAATATATAACAGTAAACTCAAGAAATTGAACGAGAACGAAGAAAGTTTTTACCCTGACAGCCCAATCGTTGCAAGCCCATCCCTCAAACTCGTTTACAAAACGTTCAACTTATTCTCCCAAGTTTAATTGATTTTCTTCACACAAATTAATTTTGTTTCGCATGTTGATTTAGTAGAGTGTAAGTTTATCACCGCTATGCCAGCTGGATAGCTTGTCTATATAATATGTTCTGGAAACAACAGATATAGGTTACCTCACGGTCCTGAATTAATTTTCACCAAGAGTAAAACTGACAACTTCATGAGTGGACAATTATTAGGCCCAAAATGCACGCTTGTAAATAGTAAATAGACACCATACACCGAGGGGTTAACCACTCCAGAGATTGCTTGAGACTGCATGAAGATTTCCAAAGATTTCCTGAGATTCTCAACGAGATTCGTGGAAAGATGCACCGCGAAGGGTTAAATACTCCAGAAATTTTCCAGATTCCCTGAGATTTCATAAAGATTTCCAATGATTGCCTGAGATTCCCAACGAGATTCCTGGAGTGGTTAACCCCTCGCCATACACGTAGTAGGGCAAGGATGTCCCAAAACCCTTGTGTGGGAAAGTGTGTGCGACTCCTGTCGTAACCATTGTTTAAATATAGATGTAGCTGCTTTTTCGAGAGCCAACCTGTTTTTTTTTTAACACAGTTAGTGACGTCCTTACCTGAGGTTTTTCCCATTTTGACATCAAGTCGTTGGGCCCTACCACTATTTTTACTTAGATCCCAGAACTTTTCGAAAAATGGTACCAGGCAACCTTCGTTCTCCTTGCTCCTATAAGCTTCAAAATCCATAAATAGGAGTATGGAAATCCACAAATAGGAGAGAGACCATTGTTTGAACAGTTGAGAGGTTAGCCTATACATCAACAACAATACCCCCCCTCCCCCTCGGACACAGTAAACACAATAGCAATCTACAGGCTGTCCCCGAGGTACAACAGATCTCATTTACGATGATCAATCATCAAATCATTGATCATAGATGATTCCATTTCAGGAATAGCAGTTTCAGCATTACGAAAGGTCATGAACGTGACAAGGAAATCCTGACTAAGCCGTGACGTTCCCAGTAGCGTTTCCTGTGGGAAAATAACTGTTTTTACTTTCTCGCTAGCCATATATGGCGAGAAAGTATTGTTTTCGTGCAAAATTTCGAATTTGATATTTTAGGTTTCCCATGATCCTGGGGGTCCCCTGAGTCCAAAAAAGTGGTTTCTGGAAAAAGTCTGTCCGTCCGTCAGTCCGTCCGTCCGTCACCAATGGAAAATCGGAAAAAGTATATTCTGTATATAACTTTTTTGCATCTGTGTACCAAATTTGAACCAAATTGGCCGGATGGTTTGGGCCCAGGCTCTCCGTACATACACCTACACCTACACAAACAACGTGTTAGGCTGACAATGTTGAGATTTTGGCTGCCCCATAATCCTGGGAGCCCCCCGAGTCCATAGTCCAAAAAACTGGTTTTTGCAAAATATCCGTCCGACGCCCGCGCTCTCAGAACAGCAGTCACAATGTTCAACAAACTTCAATCAGATGCATCAAACTGGCGTCGCTAGAACTTGAGAACTTGTCAAAGTGGTCTCAGACAGGAGCTTCAGCAAAAAATTCAACTCGTTTTGGATTTCCCCAAAATGACGCCGTTATAAACCAAAACGTAAGATATATGGATAGATAGGGGTGGCCACTACCTGAAAACTAGACTGAGCGTCAAAACACACTCAAAACAAAATATCTTGCAATAATATACTCGTATAGACACCAACAGGTAGAGCAGAGGGTTGGGGGGGAACAAGAAGCCCAGCAACTAGCCCGTTTTCAAGAGCTATCCATTGTGCTCAGCTGGCAGCACTACCAAATATACCAGCTCCCCAGCCATCGAGTAAACGATGGGGACCTACAGTTTTAGGTGGGTTCCGAACCACCACAGCCTCGATATACATTTCACTTGACATGCTGAACATATCAGAGGTGAATGCCGAGCATGCAGAAAAAGTTTTTGGTAGGATCGGGATCGAACCGGTGTGACCCGGCTCTCACTGCTCCTCATTTAGTCCACTCGGCTATCGAGGGCGTTTTTACACCAACAGGTAACTGCGCCGGCATATTTTGAGCTTGACAAATCGCGTTCCTATACAAAACACTTTACCCCCTTTTATAAAACAATTAGAAAGCTTTTACGTGGGTGACGTCATGAGCCCATTATGACGTCACACCTTACAGGACTTGCCAATGTTGGGAAATTGACTTGTATTTCCTGAAGCACGGAGCGCCACCTCCCATACCTACTTTCTCTACCCTTCAATTTCCAGATTTATTTATCCATTAAAAACCCATTTGCTACCACTCTTGGCTTTTTTAGTGGTCATTTCTACAGGTAGTGGATTTTACCCTTCTCAGGACAAGAGTCAGATCGAAAATAACAAGGTACAAACTGACAATAAATATAGTTTTGAAGTAGTCAGTATGTAAAGTTATTGCCATACCAACAACTGCATGATAATGTCGACATAAGAAATGACAGAACACTTCAAAAATTCAAGGCCGCATTGGAGCTTGTCTTTCAAAGAATCCACTTTCTTTGTTTTTTCTTCTTTTTCGTAAGGGTCCCATAATCAATATCACCTTTCCTGTTCACTCTGCTAAAAATGCAATCCTTTATTTCCCGTTAAAATTGAATGAGGGAGCAGAAGACGGATTAAGGTGACTCGGGGTATGAAATTTTCACCGTGTTTACAGCTGGAAGGATATCTAATTTATAAGGTAATTGTGTTTCATCCCCTTTTGTTCCCATCCATCACAGCTTGTGCCACCTTTTTCGATACTGCGGAGTTGATCAAAGATCGAGGGGTTAACCACTCCAGGAATCTCGTTGGGAATCTCAGGATCATTGGAAATCTTTATGAAATCTCAGGGAATCTTGGAAATTTCTGGGGTAGTTAATCCTTCGGGGTACATCTTTCCACGAATCTCGTTGAGAATCTTAGGAAATCTTTGGAAACTTTTATGCAATCTCAGGCAATCCCAAGCAATCTCTGGTGTGGTTACCCCCTCGTCAAAGATCAATGTTACCTTGTAGGTATATGCCAGGGCTACGGCCATAAGGCACTATAAGGTGTTGCCATACTTGTACTTGTCGGATGATAGCACACTGAAACTGTGCTGTGAACATTAACTACTTCGCCTTAGGCAGTTTTTGGAATAAAATCATCAACACATTTTCTAACACGACAGACAATATATGTACAGTCACTTGAGAGATCTAGACGCCTTACAAATTATCTGACCTGTCAAAATTCCGCAAATAAAATTTCAATCCCCAAGCACGTTTTCAATTTGAAGCTCCTGCCCCTATATTGCCCTGCAAGAAGGATAAGTCTCAGACAGCTGCCTTGTGAAAAATTACCCAACAACGAACTGCCAATTTAGATTATGAAAAATGATAGTCTATGCCTCCCAACACCACAGGGAAATCTCAACGAGACCCCAACTCCAATAAGCTCCCGGGGCCATTTACTTTTGAACCAAATTCTGCGGTTCTGTTAGGGACCACAAAATCAAAAGTCTGCTCTCCTAAAAAAAAAAAAAAAAAAAAAAACTGAAAATAAATTAGTGGTTTGTTCCCAAAGCGTCTGTAACAGATAGGCACAAGCAAGAGTGACGAGAGCACTTTTTTGGATTATTTAACTTTTGAGTTAAATTTAGCATGGTAAATCTCCAGTTAAATTTTAACTGGGCATGGTGGGACGCACCCTTAGTATTTCATATGAGGCAAGGAAACAAAAGTTCCAAGACTATCCATTTTGATTGTCTGGGAGTTGTTTTTGGTGTAAACAAGCTCTTATGAGATTCGACACAAGACTGATGGCAAATCAGAATAATAGATGAACGCCCTCTGACTCTCTCACTCCTGTTCTCTCCAGACCATACATGCACTTTTCAAATAAACCTCAAAATCTAAAATGAATCTCAAAACCGTAAAACACTTGAAGTTTGTTTTGTGAGTAGGATTAAATTATACCACAGAATCTGGCAACAATATTTCATAGAGCGCGGTTCGATACAACCAATTTTTCGAGTTTTGGACCTCAACTAGATCACATACCCAAATATTCAGTAAGTACACCATTTTCAAACTGAAATTGCAAATTTTCCATGCTAAGACGAGAATTTCGACTGATAAAAAATCTAGATTCTCAAACCTCTTTCCAGTATCGCCAAATTGAAAGGACTGCAGTAAAAAATCCATTTATCACAAATTCTATCAAAATACAAAAAAAGTATATATTTTTATTTCATTTTCAAAAAACAGTTACGTCCTTTGCGTTGCTTGCAAACGAGTTTTCGAACAAATGCCTATTACAGGTTCTGTGAAACCCCCAGGAACTTCTTGCCAATTTTCTCAGTGCTGATATCACCAGAATACGAGTAATATGACGGATCCGATCGTGTCATTTTATCCCCGTAAATATTTACCTCCTACTAGATTGAAATTTTCATCTAATAAAATGATTATGGTACTTAAGGCTGAATATACATTCGCTATTTTCGACTACATGTACTTGGTTCGCAATGCTAAGTACTTCAAGCCCTACTCCGAAGTTACAGGGCGAGTGGAAAGTGTTTATAGGGGGATGTAAACCTGAGACTCTTTGTCGTGAGGTAGTGTTGTATTTTTGCATGAAATGGAGTAATAAGCCCACAGGAGCGATTTTAAACAGTCAACTACCAGTCCACATGTTTTTTGACAGATCGCGAAAACACAACACTACCTCACGCGAAATATTTTTTTGTAACGATTCGGACTAAAACAGTATGATTTTATCGTCAAATTTAGTAGAAAAGCTTGATAAATGTTTGTACTATTTACCGTAGCCATGTTGCATTTTGGCAATTTTTATTTCACTTACGGAAGTGGGTAATTTCAACAGCATTTCTCTACTTTTCTCCTGTAAATGCTAAACATAGTGTCCTACTTTTACTCGTTCGTTTCGCGTTCAAATAGCACACTATGTTTAGCTTTTAGAGTAGACACAATCAATACGATATTGCAATTACCAGTCTCCGGTTGTCCTAATATGTAAACATTAGTTTTTTCGAATATTTACTTTCGCACAGTAGTTTTGGCGGAGTTCGTCGAGAATGTATGGTGGCCGTTAAGGTCGACTACACGCACTTGGTTCGCAATGCTAAGTACTTCAAGCCCTACTCCGAAGTTACAGGGCGAGTGGAAAGTGTTTATAGGGGGATGTAAACCTGAGACTCTTTGTCGTGAGGTAGTGTTGTATTTTTGCATGAAATGGAGTAATAAGCCCACAGGAGCGATTTTAAACAGTCAACTACCAGTTCACATGTTTTTTTGACAGATCGCGAAAACACAACACTACCTCATGCGGAATATTTTTATGAAAATTTTCGGACTAAAAAATGTATGATTTTATCGTCACATTTAGTAGAAAAGCTTGATAAATGTTTGTACTATTTACCGTAGCCATGTTGCATTTTGGCAATTTTTATTTCACTTACGGAAGTGGGTAATTTCAACAGCATTTCTCTACTTTTCTCCTGTAAAAGCTAAACATAGTGTCCTACTTTTACTCGTTCGTTTCGCGTTCAAATAGCACACTATGTTTAGCTTTTAGAGTAGACACAATCAATACGATATTGCAATTACCAGTCTCCGGTTGTACTAATTTGTAAACATTAGTTTTGTCGAATATTTACTTTCGCACAGTGGTTTTGGCGGAGTTCGTCGAGAATGTATGGTGGCCGTTAACTGCAGGTAAGAAAATAATGAGCCTCGCTGCTTCACATCGCATTGCGAGAATAACTTTTCCACAATATAATTGCGATACACAGCGTGCTTTTCCATTTTTCCTCATTTTTATTCTTTCAGTTTCAGAGATTTCCATTTTGGCATTGGAAAAAAGCCAGTGAATGCCGTAGTAAACCCCTGGGTGACTGATTATACAACAGAATGTAGGAGGATAAGCGCATAATCTCGCAGCCAGTGTTAAAATTGGGTATGAAACGCACAGTGTAAAGCAGGCGCTTTGCATACTGAATTAGGCTACATGGGAACAGAGTATTAACCCACCAGCTGATATGATGAACCCCGATTTTATGACATATGGAGTTATGTTCTAACCTTCTCTGAAAAAAAAGGAAACAGCTGTTCTCCTATTTCAAAATGTGAAAGAAAGATCATGATTTTGATCTTCAAACCTTCTGTGCAGGTATACGAGTTGCTATAGTAAACAGTTAGGGAAAGCTAGGACAGAAAATGACAAGGGACGCACCTGAATCGATTCGCCTTAGCAAACGGAAATGGTCAAGACACAGCAGACAGGGCGGACATCCGGTCGTCCATTCAGATCAGAAATGCCTACCCTACGCCTAACCTACCACACTCATGAACGCAGGCCTTCAGTGTCAAGAAATATGGTACCAAATATCAAAGAGTAAAGTTTTACTGTTCAGAAAAAATTTTGAAACTAGATAGCAGTCCAGGGTTTTTATGCCGGATCTTTCATCCAGCTGAAAATTTGGAAATTACGCCTTAAGAACTTGCTCCGCCATGAAAATGCCATTTCCCAAGTAATTCGCTCCTCGAGGTCTGTAAATTTTTTATAATCAAAGAAATACAAAATTCCAATAAATTTGAATTTGCAAAATCAGCTGTAACATGGGGGCTTCTGGGGAAAAATTGGAGGCAGGGCTTCAGGTCTGAGACATGACGCTACCAGATAAGTACCTACTCGTACCTTCATTCGGTATTACCCGCTATGACTGTAGATGGTACCTAAAGAACCTATAACTAAAACTTGAGAAAAATATGAGAGAAATAATAATTAGCAACACCTTTTGAATCCCGTTGTGAAATGGAGGGTGGGTAGAGGACGAAGAACAGTCGCTTACTCTTGACAGGCACAGGGTAGAAATACTATTTCTCCTTCTCATTTATATAGCGACTGCCAACCCCATCTCCCTACCGCGACGGAACGTCATTTATCAAAGTATGACGAGGAGGACCGCAGGGATACAAGGCAAGACTGTACTCTCGAGTAATTGCTCATCTATTTTGGATTTGTTTTATAATGTCTGATGCTGTATCAATCCAGAATTCAGACACCGAGAGTCTTCAGGTTATAGTTAGCATAAGAACATTAGACATATCGATCTGCCCCAGGAGTCCCAGGACGAAAGAAGTAAATACATCTAATGCATAAACATAAAATAACATAAAAACGTTTTTCGTAACTCTTTACTACGCCAATGAGATTCAAGGAACTTAAACTCTAGAGATATCAATCCAGGCTCTGAATGTGTTGACATGCCATCGCATCACATACCGTTCCCTAGAATTCACAGACCAAGGTACTTATGGTACGTGAAACCTACTTCATATCGGAAATTATAAAGTATTTTCCGGTAAATCCAATACAAGAAATTTCTGAGATGAAAAATGTTTCCCCTACAATCCCTAACTTGGCGCATTGGACGAATTTGAAAAAATACCTATCCAAAAAATTTTGAGACATCTCCAGCGAAATAAAAACAGCAAACAGTGAAGCCGACGACGCGCCGAAGATGGAGCTGAAATTTACTCCATCAATATCACTATTTATATCACTGTTAATAGAGAATACAACGAATGCAAAAGCAAAACGTTACTTGACCAGACCAAAGTTCTAACGTTATGCTGGATCACAATGATTTTAGACTTTTTGCCAGCTTTATATTTATTAGGAGAAACTAAAAGATTTGGTCAGTCTTACGACACCGTAAATTTCCAACAAGGACAGAAAATACCTTCTCTTCGTTCACTGTTACAAGTTATTTATTATAAAATACAACCGATTAGAGAGAGGGAGAAATTGAGAATGATACCCCTGATACAGGTAGGAGTGTAAGGTTTATCTTTGGCATGTTTTCTTCCGAAAACTTTAAGGAGACATACCTACCTACAACAAGATGGGGGGTATCAACTTATTTAGTGTTTTCTCTCCCCCTCTTCTGATTAGACACATAATATTGAGAGTAATATCATAAAAAACAAACATAAAAGTACAAAATAAGCTTAACATTTAGCTTCATCAGACAGTGCACTTCAAGTAGATACTTCAACCACCCATAAAATTAATATTGCAAGCGGATATTATTTTTAACGTTTTCCCTTGGTTGGATAGACTCCGAATCTGGCTAAGACTAGCCTCAGTAATCTGGCTAAGACTAGCCTCAGTAATCTCTCAGAAACTAGCTTACACTGATTCCGCAATGTCCCAGAGATCGTTCTGTCTGTCGGAATATGACAGAACTGAAATTTTTAAGGAAATACTTATGATTATGTAACTTGCTAAGAAATTATTGAGGCGATATATGAAGTCTTTCCATTTCCATCCAAGGGAAAAAATTGCAATGTTAACCTTATGGGTAGTAGAAATGTATCACCAGTTGAAGCGGAACCTTAATGTAAACAACATTTAAACACACTCCAATGAAAGGGATTACACTTATGAAACAACGGAACGGAACTTGGTTTTCCAAAAAGTAGGAATTTACCATTAACATTACCAACTACTGTAACAAATAGGATGTCAGGACCGAATTTCCAGTGACCAGACGAGCAGAACATCGACTGCAAACCTTAGAGATCATAACATCCTTACCTTGTTCACATGTAGACGAAAAGAAGCTAACAGAAGGGGTGATGCTAAGGTTTAGTCCCAGTCATCGTTCGACGGCAACGGTACTGACATGGCTTGTCGTACACCTAAAAATTAAAAACACCATCACTACGGGGGGTATTTTACAAAACTTCTGTATACACGTGTGAGGGTACACGGAGAGCTAGAGCCTGGCATATTCAATCGAATTATCACATCTCAGCTGTCAGCCTCTTGGGGGTTAACACTAAGAACCCCGGTATTCGGATCCATTTGTCAGTGCCAATGTACCATTTCGTGTGTTAGATCTACTATACATATATTAGACAATGATTTTAGACAACTTCCAGGTACAGGTAGGCACTCACCGCTAGCTTTGGCATCAGAGGACTTGGTGCGGGGTAGCTGAACTCCATAAAACTCATCATCCTTTTCTTTCTGAGCCCTGAAAATAAAAGATACATAATTGAGGTGAAAAGGCTGAAAGTTGCAAGTTGTTGTTTGGATATGTTTCTTAATTACATATTTCTAAAATATGTCTGTTTAACATTAACATTAGAAACAATCCAGCCTTCGAAATAAAAATATGCAAGAAATATTTGCATCATGCAGCTTTACATCCGGCATATTTTTCAAAAGAGATTATTGTGGTAATTAGAAATTGATTGAACGTATGTAAATTTATAACATGCATGCCGAATGATGCATAAAGCCCGGGAATAATTCTGAGTGAAAACTGTTTTTCATAATTTCTCGTCGAACCTAGGAAATTGTTTTTAAACACAAATTAATATTTCATTAAAAAAACTCATTTGGAGGGAGGGGTAGGGGGGGGGGGGGTGAAATCGTACCCAGGTTCGATGTTTACATCTACCCACCAATTGCAGTCCAGATTCGTTTGGAATTTAGTTTAATCAGATTTTCAGTTAACCCCGTCATTAACAACGGAGATATTTTGAAATTTCAACCCTCCCGCTCTACTGGTTGTGGGTGGTCGAAAACTCGAAAAGCCTTTTCAGACAAAACTTGTACTTAGATAATAAGATGAAAATATTAAAATTCATGCAATTTCAAATTACCCTGCGTCTTTTGGTAGCTGGGTAGCTGGCCCAGAAAGGCGGGCCCCGAGTAGACCCTTCGCACGCATGCGCTCTCGCACAACGTTAACATCAGGAACAGACCCCGGTACCGGGAGCTGCCATGTCGAGTCAACAGCAACTGACAATTTTTCGGACAAATCTTGCGCTACAACAGCTACAGGTGAGACTAGGGAAGTTGCAGCAGCCTGGATTGGTACGCCCAGAGCACGGCACTCCAAAGCAAGGTACTCGTCCTTCATTTGAGCCTCGTAGAAATCATGAAGGGCACCTTTGGGGTGGGGGAAATTGCCTGCAGTAATGTCCGTGGCCAATACTAGCTGCGGCAAGCTGGAACTCAGCAACACTTTTCTAATTTCAACAAGTAATTCTTCGTAGGCTACACCACCTTGATCTTTTAAGTTTTTGCCGTTCACCACTAGCTGAAAAAGTAAACGAAACAGACTGAAGATTTGTTTGCATTTTGAGGGAGCTGTCGGATGTTTCATTGACCTTAAATATACTTACCTAAAACTGTGCCTAAACTAATCTAGAAAAATATTTCACAGAGCAATGGAGCAATATTAATATTTACACGTAGTTTTTTGCAATTTTCTCTAGGCACCTTTATTCTCGTTTTGAACTATACACGGTATCATTACAAAGCTGAAATGTGACGCCTATGAGACTCGACAAAATAAAATTAAGGTAATCCTCTCCACACTTACCTGAAGTAAAAGGACATTCAAATCTTCCCTGGATCCAGAGTTCAAGATCATTTTCAGGTACTCAACCAGAGGAGGAGCCAGAACTTTCAACGGTACTGATCCGACTAGTAGAGAATTATACACTTCCCCATGGGAACAAACGGCATTCAAAAATGTGTCATGGGCTGAAGTATTCAGGGTCTGGCGCCCCTAGAATTGTAAAAGGATAATTAAAAAAATATCAACAACTGACGGTGGCTAGAAAACAGTAAGATGATGGATGCTCTACACTTACTAATTATCAGATTTTTTTTTTTTAATTAAGAGGACGCTATACCTGACGATGCATTTTTTGCCGCCCATAAGATTAACATTGCGAGCGGCGATTCATTTTCAAGGTTTACCCTTGGTTGGAAAGACACAAAATTTTGCCTGTACCGAGCCCTAACAATGTTCTAGGGTGTGTTCGAAGCAGATTTCCCAATTTCTCACTGGTTTCTTTTATTGCAACTGTTTTGCAAATGCTAGCATCGCATACCTCAAGAAAAGTGCTGTATCTCGAAAACCAGTAAAAAAAATGGGAAATCTGCTTTGAACACTCCCTAGGACATTGTTAGGGCTAGGTACAGGCAAAATTTTGTGTCTTTCCAACCAAGGGTAAACCTTGAAAATGAATCGCTGCTCGCAATGTTAATCTTATGGGCGGCAAAAAATGCACCGTCAGGTATAGCGGACCCTTAAGTGCTTTCATTTTAGTTCTGAAGAAGTTCAGAACCAATCTTCCGAAAATATTCCATTCATATGGATAATTACTAATCAATTTTCGTAGATTCATCAAGCAAAAAATAAAAATAATGACTAAAAAACCTAGGTAGGGCCTTACCTCGTAATCTTCTTGGAGAAGCAGTAACCACTGTGTGCGTATGAAGTGGCGTTCATCAGCTTTATGTTGAATGAGTTTGGCTAGGAACATCGCCACCTGTCTGCTTACTGAGTCATCCACAAGGCATGCTGTGTGGAGATGCCGAATGACAGTTACCGAATCATCTTCCGTTGGCGATAACTTATTAAACATTTCGATACATTTGTCAAATTCATCATCTTCTTGCTTATCACAGTTGATGGACTTGAGCTTCTGAATAAGTGTCTTTGGCGAAAAATTTTGAGCAGGGGAAGAGTTATGACCATGAGGCCTCCTTAGCGGGATGTTTCTCTCACTATAGTCACCTCTAGCTATTCTTCCAACAGTCCGGGCAGCCATCTGAAGAATATTTTAATAGCATTAGGAGACAAAACTAAATTTAAATTTACCATAGGTATTATGAACAAAACATGGTCAGGTATTTTGGTAATGAAAGGTAACATGGAAACACAAGCGTTTAGGTAATTATAAGGACCCAATAATCCGCTCACATTTTGTATTAAGGGTGCGTCCCACCATGCCCAGTTAAGAGAAAACTGAAGATTTTCTCCTATGTTAAATCGGCGTTTTTCTTGGAAATTTAGCTTGGTAAACATGTCAGAAAATTTCCAACTATCTCCGAGTATCGTGGGACGCAACCTTTATCAATCTTTTATCAAACCCTTTGATCAATCTTCAATACAGTAAGTAGGTACCTTACCTATCAAGAAAAATGTCAGCGTGCAGTTTTGTTTCACTGGGTTACCAAAAGTTTGACAAATTGGTATTGGCCAATGATTCAATTTTAAATGATTCAATTTTAAGTAATTAGGTACACGTTTCAGATATTCTGGCAAAACTAGGTTAGGTAGGTACCTACTATGTGTTCTGAATGATGCTGGTAGCTGGTACATGTATGGCCGTGGCCGCCCTAAAAACTAAATATAATGTGCGAATGGCACAATGTTTCACTGAAAACGAAGAACAAATATTGTCGGACGTTAAAAATGGAGGTACAATGACCGGGATCAATGAAGTACCGATAGTACTTACCTGCCTCCCTAGGTACTGTTTATCAAATCTCCAACCAACCACCTACCTAGGTATCGCATATCTAATCTACAACCAGCCTAACTTCCCAGCGCAACTAATACCTCTTTCAACCATAAAACACATTTAGTCGATATAATGAGTTCAGTGGGAGAGGTGTTTGAGATTGACTTGTTGCATCTTAGGACCCAAAAAGAACCAATTTAACCTGGATGACTTCTTTAAAGTTTGGGACATAGTGGTAAGTAGTATCAGTTTGTTCTCCGGGTTGGTCTGAACCGAAAGCTTTGAAATCATCAAATTAAAGTGTTACTTAAAAATAAAGAGTTCTATTATACTTACTTTTTACAATTTTTATGACTGACTGACGGCGAAAGTTTACAATTTTTATAAACAAACGTCCGCCATGTTGTTTTGATGTCGGCTCGGCTTGAATATCCGGAAACGGAAACTGATTTTTTAGGAAAAAAATATATTTGTATCTAATAAATATAAAAAATACACTGAAAACAGATATTTCAAATAAAATAAAAATTTACTGTGACTTTTGATGATTCTACCCTAACATTTACCCAAATTATAACTTTTGTTACTTACCTAAAAAATTAAAAATTAAGCTCACCATTGTAAAAATTAACCACTTCCTGTGTTGGAAAGGGGCAATAGAGCAAGTACCTTTGTCTTTTATTGTCTGTAATCATAGAATAAAATAAGAAAAAAGGATTAAATAGTAGCATTTTTTTAAATAGAAGGGTTTATCCGCGATTGGATTTTAGCTCATTTCCGGAAAGAACATTCAAGTTGTATTTCCGTTTCCGTTAGACGAAGCGTCTGTATCGCCATTTTATCAAAAAAAAAAATCAAGAATAGAAACTAGACGCCGTCGGCCATTAATTTGGTAAGATAATTTAGTTAACAACTTTCCATTCAACTGCTTATAATTCCGCCTTGGCGTTTACTTCTATGCCAGTACAGTTATATCTTTAAAGATTGACATAATTTTTTAAACTTGAAGATTACTTTTTCTTGTACCCAGAGCTTTTGAGTCCTTTATCCTCATAACCTGCCCTCGGTCTTTAGCATGTACATTCATGCCATGATGTAGGGTTGTTGGAGACTTGTAACATAATCAGATGGGTTGAGTACCTATCTACCTAAGTACCTCATCTCTGAGATTGAGATGACTCAGTAAAATGCCATAGGGAAAGATTTTTTAAAGTCCGCCATTTTGCTTGTTTGAGGAGTCTGTGGCGGGAATTTACCTTTTCACTATAGTGCCTCCTAACGAGCAGATTTTTATCTTATCGTTAAAATTACACTAAAACAAAAATGGATTTCACAATATTAGGTATAGTTTTTTGTTGTTTCTGGATTCTATAGTACATCCAGCTCCATACTTGGTTTTGTTTAACCAAGTTCAGTTCAAGGCCACCATACATTCGCTATTTTTTAAGTTCCTATTTCAGACAGTGAGGTAACTATTGGATGTTTAAATATTCTGAAATATAATCTGTCTTTTTGACGTCATGTTGTGTTTTCACGATGGACTGATTTTTGTCGCACCAAAAATTGTCCAAAACTAACCATTCGTGATATCACAACATAACCTCAAGAGTATTGACGTTAAAAAGACAAATTATATTTCAGAATATTTAAATATCCAATAGTTTTCTCACAATGTTTGAAATCGGAACGTAAAAAAATAGCGAATGTAATATTCAGCCAAGTATTTAATCCTAGTAGGTACTTACTTAGATAATGGAAAATAAACGTGAAAGACGCCCTAATTTTTCGCGTGAAGAAGTTTAATTGTTGATTAGGCTGCAATCGCTGCCTGTTTCGCAACAAATGAGTTCCTACCTCGTGGATAATCTACGTACCTACCTGCTCTTTAATTGGAGAGGGGGTGGGAGGTTTAATAAAAGGGAATTTGACTATTAGCCCCCGATTACACCTTACAATTTCCAATCCTAATATGATCATAAAAAATATGATCCATACAAATTGTAAGGTGTAAAGTGAATTGAGTCAGTTATGATAGAATTTGTATCGGCCGGTACAAATTGTATCATAACTGCACAGTAAACTAAACATAGTATACCCATGCGCATGTGTCATGGCGGCCGTGACGTCATCAACCACACATTGAGTTTCCTGCAACGACCAACGACCATACGGTTCGTGTGTTAAAAACGTGTTTTTACTAATTTTTTTTAAAGCATTTATAATTACAATTTGAAGCTGTTAAGTACTGCATTCATAGCAAGAAGATAACTCATAGTCTAGGTTAAGTTCGTAAAATGGGGAAATTGGACAAAGGGGGTAGAAATGGGGAGGGTTCTTGGAAACAATACAATTTGGCCATTACCCCCTTAATATTGAAAATAGTGAAATTATTATTCTTTCCTGAGTTGTCTAACAGTGTTTCCTACAACTTTTGTCTAAAACGTTTTTTGATCGCACCCTTAGGGGGTTGAAAACCCTGAGGTTAGTGAACAAAAAATTCATAACGTCGTTAGTAGGAATGAGATTAAGTTATTTCTTTTTGCTATGAATGTGATTTTAACACAACTTTTGTATAAAAATGTTTTTCGGCCGACGTACCGTTCAGGCAGGGGGTGGGATGATAAATATTTAAAACGCCATAACTCACTTATTTGGTAAGATATCAAGTTTTTTCTCTTTGCTTTGAGTTTTTAATAAATATTTTCTACAAATTTTGTCTGAAAAACTTTTTTCTAAAATCACTTTCATTTCACCCCGTGCAAAAGCCTTTTGCCATTTTTCCAATATTTTTGGAGTTTTGGGACATTTTTGGCACCTCAGCCCCCTAGCCCGTAAATTCCTGTTTCAAATTGAAAACCTTGCAATCACAAAGGCATAAGTACAAGAACCGAATGGAAAAAGGTAAAAAACTCGGCATCCCCTACCAGACCCGTAAGCTCAGCTTAGCCAGCCCCGGCCGCGTGTGGTTGCTGACGTCATGCGCGAAAGCAGACGAATCTGGGCCGCGGCTTGGGTATACTATGTTTAGTTGTACTGTGCATAACTGCTGCGACTACCTTCCTATATACTGCGATGTGTTTGTTTTTGTTGGGTCAGTCCATTGAAAATGGCGGCTGAGGTAAAGTGGAATGGAAATGACCCTTACATTAATAGAAAATGTGGAGGAGTACAAATTTCTATATAACGATAAATTTAAAGAATTTAGCCGAAATTATTTAACCTAAAACCGCTAAAACGGTTCAAATAAAGGGTCCGACAACAGTCGCACTTAACTTTCTCGTCCCATATAAAATTTTAGTTTTTTATTTTTTGACATTTTTTGAAATTTTTTTGCGGGCGTAATTTTCACTCAATCCAAAATCGGTTGAAAGTGACCCACGAGCATCTATCTGAGATCAGTTACACCTAATCTCATGATTGTCATTTTATTACTGTACTCCCAAATGTGTTCCGACCATTCAAAAACATGGTTTCTCATTCTCAACTCATTTTCTACACTTTTTCGACAAAAACGGCCGTAATTTTAAAGATAACAAAATTGTGTTCGACAAATGTTTAAGTTACGTAGTTCTACATAAAGGTACCAAATTTCATGACGATCGGTCAATAAATGTGAATGGCGCCGAAAGGATCGAACTTTGGTCCATAACGGCCGTAATTTTTAACCAATTAGATTTTAGTTGCAAATGACCTCGAAGCATGCATCTATTTGACTACACACATACCAATTTTCAGTGTTATAGATTGAAAAGTGTACCGTCGGCGCTTGTCCGACTAACCAAAAACACGATTTTTGAATTATTTTGGCGGTTTTTTGGCAATAGCGGCCGCAGTTTTTGACCAATCAAAAAATCCTTAAAAATGCCCCTCGGCAGTGATTTTAGACAGGTGCATACCAAATTTCATCAAAATCGGGTGAACGGTATAGGCTCTAGAGCACTGCACGGACGGACAGACTTTTTCCAGAAACCACTATTTTAGACTCAGGGGACCCCCAGGATCATGGGAAACCCAAAATCTTAATTTCGAAATTTTGCATGAAAACAATACTTTCTCGCCATATATGGCTAGCGAGAAAGTAAAAAGGGCCCAAAAAATCTACGGAATTTTATTTTTTTACCACGTCAAGTTGGCATCACGCTAAACATGATCATAATTTTATTGTTATGTGTATTACAGTTTTTCTAAAATTTTATGATACTAAAAAAATAGGATCATATAATAATATGACCATATATTTTTTGTAAGGTGTAATCGGTAAGCTTCGAAATCTGCCTTATCCTGCCCACTAGAATTTTAACATGATGCTTAATTTTAGATTCCAATGGGCAGTAACAACATCGGGAACTACCTTCAAGTCATGGCTTCAAAAATAGGAGCTCCTCGAGCCAGGATGCCCCCATACCCGGGATCCAATTTTGAAAGTATGAAAGAAATATACGACATTTTAGAGGAGAACAGAAGATATCTCCTTCCCTTTCTTATTCCGACTGATCCAGACTATGAACTTCTGAGAAAGCCATTTCCAACAGGAGATCAGATCTTCAGAAGATGCCTTCGGAACGAGGGAGTTGATGTAAAACAAAGAAGAAGAATAGTGAGGAAAAGCACACGCGCTGACCAAAGTGAAGGAAAGTCGCCGCCGATTGAGTCAGATTCTGACAGATTATCGCAAATTGTTGATAATGATGTTAAAACAAATTTCACTTGTTTCAACTTGGGCTCGCCTTGCTCAAGCGAGGTCAATTCTATGAGTGAATTTTCTGATGTAAAATCTGAGCTCGGCGCTAACTTGGGCACCATAAAGATAGAGCCCGAAAATGACTATCCTATGAATTATTGTTGTGAATTTCAAGCTGACATTAGCCCTTCAATCGCTGGTCTTTTCCTTGTACCGGAGAGTGTTACCACTACAAGTGAAACTTCCATCATTCGAGACCCAGGCAATATGATTTCTGAAGAACTAGTCATCGCTTCTGCTGACACCGTTTCTAGTCTTCACTCACCCGTTGACTGTTGTATGAACGAACCTTTCGGGGGTACCGAGGCAAACGGTTCAGTACATGTTCCTGTTGAAAAAATACGATTTGCTGACTCCTCTTCAGATATCACTAAAGTTGATGATGCATGTAAAAAGTGTACTAAAACTAAAGATGTTCCCGTTGAAAATACAACTATTCCAGAATTAAGTAGCCGTTCTGAAATTGCTGATACCTGTGGGGAGATCACTCCAACAGAAAATGTTTTCATCGAGAAGACCTGCATTCCAGACTCGTCTGCGACAACTGAGATTGTGGAAAGTTTTTCCGTTGGAAAGACCGGTTCCGACTCTTCTATCGTAACTGAAACGTTGGAGGATCGCGAGTTTACTGAAACTGAAAATGGTACCGCTGAGAAGGTATACGTTCTGGACACTCTGGCTGTCACTGACAATCCCGGTGCTTGTAAGGAGGTTATTGAACGTGAAGTTGCTGTGGTCAGTCTTCCAGAGAGTAGGTACACTGACGAAGGTGAATGTACTGACTCCAACTCAACTGGCTTTGGAGTTATTGAGGGAGGCTTCCAAGTGATGGCATGTGAGCATCTTCTCCAACATACTAATGACAACAGCATTGACAGTATTACCAACCTTCCGCTGGGGAATGAAGATAACTTTACTACTGAGGTGGCAGCGCCCACTGGAACTATTGAGAATAAGTCGAAAGTGATTTCGCCGTCTGTAGCTCGTTTTGTTGGGCCTGTTGAGAATGAACCAACTTCTACCGTTGAAACAGAGGGGGGATTCAACGCCGAACTGACCACTGCTCCTGTTAACAACTGGGAAATGGGGAGCCAGCATGCAGTGGTAAATGAAAAACTTATGGGATTTGACCATGTCAGTGTTTGTAAGAGCAGTGGTGACAACACCATCAATGAACCTGCTAGAGAAGACTGTATTACTCCAAGTACTGACCCTCAAGCGGAAGACATTGATGATTATTCCGAAGCGGATGACGTTGCTGACAGTATGTTTTCTACCGGATCAGCGCCTTCTGACATTAATGACGCATCTGATTGTGATATTATTGAAGACATGACGGATGGCTTCCTCGATATCACGAACCAAAAAGTTTCCACAGTTCCTCTTGTTTACGGAGAGAAAGACAGCGCTCTCGGTCCGACGAATGACTCCCATGCTGTCAAGAACCCAGCAGTTCCCATAGCCCCTCTCAATACCAGCGATAAAAATCCTGAACCCCGAGACTCACATGAAAGTTCATTTTTTCAAATAGTTGAAGTCATAGGGAGTGCTCATGATATTCACGTAAGTGAATCAAATGCGAGTGGTGTTCCCGTCCCTGAACCGAATTTTGATGCTGCTTTTAGTTGCCCTGATTTGGATGAGTTCCTCAGCGAAATGGACCCTTATATCCCAATCCAGCACCAGCCTGAAAATATGTCAAGACTATCTGAAAAGCCTTTCGAGAAACATTCTGATAATAACGGCGATATTTTTCCCGAGGTCCGGCTGTCTGATGGCGATGGGAATTGTGTTGAAGGGGGAGGAAAAGGAAAAGAGATGAAGCTGCCCAAAGTGAGCTCGGCCAAAACAAAAGTACCGGTGCAGGAACAATTCAAAATAAAAAGATCTGCGATGAGTCCGAAGACCCCTTTAGCGGAAAAGTCGATTCGTTGTGGTAAACCCCCTAAATTAAAGTCGAGAAAAGCCATTATTGCGGGACCGCGTGGTTCCAAATATGTTCGATCTCGAGGAAAAGAATTAGAACTGCCCGGTTCCCTTGCACTTTTCACGGCCGGTAAAATTCAGAAAGGACGGTTGAGTCGGAAGAAGAAGATTGGACTGGTCGTTTACCCCGGCTGTGATAAACCCTTACACCCTGTTGCTCGTCTGCACCTTTACCATCTACGGTCCAATAAAACTGTCATTGACCCCATGTGGGCAAGATTCGCAGCAGCCACAGTCGTTACTGAGAATGAAAAAAACAGGGACAGAATGATCATACCGGCATTGTGTCCAGTACGGGTCACTGGAGATGAATGTATCATTGACCAATTCGTCACGTCCTCATATTACAAAGAATTGAACGTTAAAGAGTCAACGAAAACAATTGACAGTGAAATTAAGAATGTGGTCTATGGTCTTTTGGATCGTATTGAAGAAACTCCAGCACATCGAGAATGCTTCATTTCTTTGAACCAAATGACAATTCGTAATGTTGTTCCATGGTGTATGAATCATCAACTTTACGCTTGCCAAAAGTGCGGCTTAGACTCGGGATTCCATGCACAACCGTTAAGAGAGAAGTGTAAAAATGAGCCCTCCAAAAATGTGCTGAAGAGACCTGAACCTAGTGATGCTTATGAGGTCCCTGCAAAAAAGAATCGCCCTGACTTGAAGACGTCCCATACCGATCCGAGGAAGAAACTGTCTGTGTTACTACCACAAGGTGCACCAGCCGACATACCATCAAGGAAAGGCACCATTCTCTCGATTATACCACCACCTTTCCCTCCAGACGTCTACGAGAAGTCAGTACGCATCGTTGCTTTGGGTGGACGACCCAACCACGACGAGCTAAGTATATTGCGGCCACCGATTCTGGGAGACATTAAGCTTGTGTCATACAATACCCTCCGCGAGTACTTTATCTCCGAATATATTGAAGTGTACTTCGCAGCAGAGCGTATTTTCGTCACGAAGCCAGGCACCAGCTTAGACTTCGCGACCAATTTAAGGAGTCAAACTGACATTCCGCGATCTGTACGCAAAGTTTTCTATGTGGGGCACTCTCATGGGATTATGGCTGTCATGTATAGCTGGGGATACTTCTGGGAGCTCTGCCACGAAATGGCTATCGGAAATGCAGGTGAATCAGACAAGACTCACGACAGATTATCACTGAGCCGAAAGTTTTATGGAAATGTCAGTTTCACAAAGAACCGAACGGGCTTAAGTTGGCTGTTGCTATCGCTGGATCATATGTTCGATGACATCAGGTTGACTTTCGAGGACGATGAGTGGAGGGTGCCAGTAGCTGTCGTCTCCACCGACAAACAGTTCATCAAGTGTCCTGTGCGACGTCAGAAAGAATTTCATGACGAACTTGGGATCTACAAGATTAAAGACCGTAGTATTTTCGTTGCCATTGGCCCTTACTTCAATAGAAAACACAATGTTCATGTCTACTTGGGCGACAAAGAAGTGACACTGTACCCTCACAATGTTGCCTCAGTCTGTGGTGACCCCGTCCAAGGAAGAAAGCTCTTACCGATGGTGAAGCAAAGTATGAACCACCTGTTGGCGGGAGGGTACCAGGCCACAGCCATTTGGTTAGATGCTGTCACTCCGATGCGACTGTATCTGAAGTACCAAATAGCGAACATCAAACCACACAAAAGGTAACTTTTCAGATCGACTGCTGCTTTTACTCTTAGGTATAACATCCCGTAGCTAGGATACTCCACAATCGGTAAGGTAACACCATTCTATATTGGAGCCTATTTGGACAATTCTTTAGGTATTACTCTCATGAAAAGTTTTCAAATTTTGGAAGTTTTAGGTGTTATCAGAGTTGTTAGCGGCAACCCGTGCTTACGGCCGAACGCATAGGCTTAATACCTAATAAACGGGTAGGCTTCATCTAGGTATCGTTTACAGCTACTTAACGCACCTCAGCACGATTCTGAAAAGCATCATTTTTTTTCTCACTTCCAGATCCGTCGAATACCTCGTGTCCAATATCCCATCGTTAGGATACTTCACAACAGAACAAAGAAATGGGGTTCGTTGGATTGATGATCCTACTACACCAAATCATCGCATGATTTTTAAGCATCCTAGTGCACTCAACAAGTAAGTGGCATGCCATGAGTGCATACTCTATACCTACTATCGTAGTTGTGAGCATATTAAGTATACTGTTGCAGGCCCGTATCCAGAAAGCGGTCATGGGGGGGGGGGGGGGGGTTTCGCCAATATTTTTTGGCTTCACATTGGCATTACCATGTTAATTTTCCGCGGATACGACTATGGTCTGTTGGTATAGGTACCTAAGCTCTGTATTTATAGGTATACCTACATAGCGACGAAGTCATACCAGTATGGTACATTCTGCACAGTGGAAGAGCCAGGAACCATTTTGTATGTTGGAACGTGGCCCATGTATTTAAAACTTAACATAATAAAGTTAAATATCCAATAGTTTCCCCAAAAAATGGGAAGAAAAATCATTCTGCTACCACGTGCTTCACGATTGTGTTTTCACCTTTAAGTTCTTACCTAACTACATGGTTCTTACGGTTTCAGTTTCGTCAGAGACCACGTGGAGCATTGCCAAGAACTGGACATTCAGTGGCGGGCCTATCCTTCCGGAGTTCATCTTCCGAATGTTAAGCCGTTCGGCCTCAGATCTGTAAGTACTTCTACCCCGTTCTCCAGATTTTTTACTTCTACTTTCATTGTGTGTAGGTACTTAGATCTTGAAGATCCAAGCTGCATTAGCAACAGCTTGTACAGTTACAGTTGCGTACCCTTTTTTGTGAAGAGAGCCGTATTAACTTGACCCTTTGGAAACTGAATTCTGGTTGTCAAAATTTGCTAAAAAAAAAAAAATGTCTCCAGTTTTTCACACGAGGTACCAATAAACCACTTTTTTAGACTCGGGGTACCTACCTCCAGAATCATGGGAAACCTAAAATCTCACAACTTTCTCAGCCCATGTATTTATACGTGCGAGAAAGTAAAAATCTCAATTGTTTCTCAAAATATTGTTTTTATATGATTTTGTTATACTTTTGGAAGTAATAGTCCTTATGAGTAAAAATACCCCGTTAGCGGCATGCATGGATGTATCTGTGAAGTAAGAGGAATAATGTTGAAAAAATTTCTTCCCCAGCCGAAATCACCTCAGGCTGAGAATGAAATAATAGACATCGTGAGAGAGAGCCGTCTTCTGCAGCAAGCCATGGGGTGTAATCAGAGCAGTATCAGCTTGGGAACGGTCGTCAACAACGTACGTATTAGCAGTAACTGCAAGGGTAGACTGATGAGTGATAATGGATCTTACCTAAGTCTTACTATAAACTACAGTGCTGTTTGTTGCGGTTTTTCAATTTCCATTTCTGGGGGAACTGTTCTGAACTAATATTTGACTTTATAACGTTAGAAACCAGTTTAATAATAATAATATGCTGTACACATATAGGTACTCATGATCGAGTAAGTAAATTTTGACAAATTTTCTGTTGACAAAAATCATTCGATCATAAAATTTGTTTCTGGCTACATCATTATATTTTAGAGCAAACATCCACTAGTTTCCTCAAAAAACGGGCATTAAAAACAGAATCAAGTTGACAGTCTCACTTCCCACGCCAAATGTCTTTTCATCCTTAGCTAAAACTAGGTAATCATGCTTTGACTATTTTTTATTTTTTAGGGCGTCGCTTGTATAAAGATGTTAGAGGCAGAGGGCGAAGCAATATCTCGCAAAATGCGGGGACTAAACTTACGCATTGCTCAAAAATTAGCGCGACGTCGTAAGCTGGTACAAATGGTTGGCCGATTCCACACTGTGCCTGAGGACCAGATTCCTAAAATCCAAACCGCTGACAGTTCGAGCAGGCTTGAGCAGTCAGCTCCGCTAAAATCCGTTGTGCATGATGTGCCTCCGCTCTCTACTCAGGGCGACTCATGTGAAGTGGTGGTGAAGCAGCCACCCCAAGCCGCTTCCGGTGGGATAAAAGTGAAAGCTAGCCAAAACAAATTGATTGAAATTGGGGAAAGCCGCGTTGTAATTACACACAATGAGAGAGCAACCCGTCAGATGCCTCCTCCGTCAACTAGCCTGTCTGACAGTGAGTTGAAAAAGCTTCTTCAGGGTAATATGTCTGAGCGGGTTTCATTGAAAGTGCCTGAGCGTGAGGAGAAAGCAGCCCGCCAGATGCCTCCGCCGTCAACTAGTCCGTCCGACAGTGAACTAAAAAGGGATTTTCAGGGTAAAATGCGCTCTGAGCGTGTTTTAATGAATGTGGCTGGGCTTCAAGCCGGCGGCGATCTCCAGAGAAAAATGAGCCAAGACCCAAGACGTGTTTCCCTGCTTGTGTCTGGGATTAAATCCGACAGTCATGTGGGTGAAATTCGGAGGGAGCGGTTTCCCGTTAAAGCCGTATCCGACATTAGAACTGAAACAAAACCGGAGGGGCATCCGAGTAAAATGAATGAAGTTCCCTTGTACAGGTATAGACATGGTACCAAACCTGACGTTGCTGTAATCGAACGGAAAAAGCTTTGTCTTCTTCGATCGGAACAAGGAGAACGGTTGGGCACTGATCGTGTCGGGAAACTTTTGTCATCAACACAAAACAGTGTGGACGCCACAGCCTTGGAGAGTGTACCCCGATACCGGTACTTCGGAACTGTCGCAAAGAATGCGTCGGGAGAGAGTCTGCTTCGACCTTCCACGACCAAAGATCAAGTACTCCCAAAAATGGAGCCTCCAACATCTGCCTCCTTTACCAACATGCGTAGGTTACCAACAAGTATTCAGGGGCTGAAGCAATTCAAATTAGTTGGACGGAATGAATCGGGAAAACTCCTGGTTACCTGTAAAAAATCTCAGCGTTTTATACCCGTGGTGATTCCGTCAGGATTGAGGACTCCTCCTTCCGCGGCTTCTGTTGCTCTGGCCAGTTCAGAGCTACGGACCGTGGCTTCTGAGAATAGTCAGCTGTCACCGTCGTCGGCAGAGCCTTGCCCGACCAGCTCTCCCGAATCGATTGATCTTATTAGAGTAGAGCACACTTACTCTAGCCCTAAAAAAGAAGAGGAAGGTAAAGAGAGCCGTAGCAAGCCTCCAACTGTATCTGCATATGCCACGGCGGCGGCGCGCAGCGTTTTGAGAGCCAATCTTGCTGATGAAGTCGTTCCTCCCTCCGGTGAAAAAGCTTCCAAGTCTCAAAATTCGTCAGTTCGGAAATTAAACGTTGAAGCTGGATCTTTTATAAATATATCTGAATTGTTGTCAACCGAGGGCCACGGAGACATGACACTTACTGTCGAGCCCATTGAGACACTTGAGACACCAACTCAGCAAGAAAAGGGTCGAAGTTCATCCCGCAACGTGGCAGCAAGTAGTCAGTCGACTATTTCCGAAGAACGGTTGAGTCTGTCTGATCACCCGACAATTTATATACCCGCCCACATTGAACAGATGAGTCCGAATTCGTATGAGAATGCCGCGGATCACCCTTTTATAAGAAAAGAACCACTCAGTCGGGTTCGGTTATATGAAGATCGGATTAATTCCATTCATGCTCAGGAGCCCATGGTCACATCAGAGTGTCCAGACCCTTCACTTGATGAGACCTCTTGTGAAGTTTCGCCAAATTGCACTCAGGAGGCCAACAACCTAGTTCCTTCCCCTTCTAACCAACCTTCAGTGGATAAAAACATGTTACGGGAAGATTCGGTAAGTTGCGCTGAGCAGACCAAGAACGGACTTTCTGGTAATATTAAAGGACTTGTCAGCCAACTGCCATTGGATCAGGAGGTGTTGCATAAATTCTCGGCGGCCAAGAATCAAGTTGCTGATGGTCAAGGACCCTCCAGTCAACTCTCATTGGACAAGGCGTTGCAAGAAATCCTAACTAGTGGTGCCCAAGATGCCAGAAGTGACGTTTCAGGTCTGCAAGCCTCAGAAAGTCATGATTCTCCATGTAGAGATATTTCTATCGTTGAAATTTTTGAAAAACCTAAACCTGTCATTGCGAGACGAAGGATCAAGTATACACCTAGGCGCGATGAATTATGTAGAAAAAAGGACTCACTGTAGGCCGCAACTGTGAACGAGTTGTGCTTTTCTGTTTGAAATAATTGTTATGCTAATATAGGTATTTACACCTTCTCAAATAACAGTCTTCTGTTCATAAGTTAAGGAGGTTTCTTAGGTATGATGTTGCCATCCCTATAGGTGCCTACCTATTACTGACGACAGGTTTAGCCTGTGTTTGACATTTATTTTATATATTTACTACCTCCATATTGCTAACCCGTCGGTTAGGCTAAATATGACGCTATAGTGCTCGCGCTGATCTCAAGATTTTGCTCTAAAGAACCCAGCCCGCGAGAAAACAAGATATCGGCTACCCAGTGCGCCGGGATCTTGCCCTTGCAGAAAAGGAGCTTGTTAAGTAGCTGGTGTCTCAATTCCTGCGGCGCGACTAAGTGGACGGCGTATTTGAGAGGCTACCTAGTCCTGAGTCACTTTCACTTGCATTGACTCCCAACTTGACATCACTAGGAAATCCTCCCCCCTCCTCAGTGGCAAATTACTAACTTCTTGTTCTTACTTCCTATTACCTACTTAGTACATGATTAATAAAGCCGGTTTCGGATGTTAGATTCGTCAATCAGCCACCGCGATAAAAATTCTTATTATGTAACAAATTAATAATGTAGGTACTAAAAGTCACTTTTTATTTATTGTCCACCTCAGGCTCCAGTTAGCCGCACCACGCTGCGGAAAAGTTGGATATTGAGTGACGTCAAGTACAGCTAAAAGTGCAATCCTCGATCGTAGGAGAGGTAAAGAAGGAGAACAGTTAAAAGTATGAATATGGTCACATTATAAAATACCAACAATACAGAGATCTAATAATATGTCAGAATTATAAAAAACTATCAACATCTGGCTGTTGTGATGAGTTAATTTTCAGATGCGCCAAGATAGATACCTCTACCAGCACAATAGCACATCCCACTCTTATTATGTTTTGCGTAATTTTTCCATGCGAAAATGCTCTGGTCTTCGCCCAAAATACCTAAACATGAAGATGTCAAAACAGTTGTTGGTCTGCCGTCATGGATACTACTTACACCACTTTGGATTTTCAACAATTTTACGCCAAAAACATGTCTCCAAAAATCCCCAACATACCAAACAAGTTATAGTGAAAAACGAGTTGTGTTGGTAGAGCCTACTATCCAGAAACATAGTAGAGCCCTCCTTTGGTTATGCTTTTAGAAAACAGATATCTGACACCCGACTAGGTAAAAACACACCAAGGTTAGTTTTGAGAACGAAATAAATAAATAAAATTTTTTATAGGAACAATGGTTCCGCTCCTTCATGCACCTACTTCTGCACCTACTTTTAAAAATTAAAATTTTCCCCTGGGACATTTTTGTTTACTCCTAAGTAAAAATTCCTCTATCTGCAGCTGGACGGGATCGGGTAGGTATTTTACTGCTTTCTAAATGATTGATGTGAATTACCTTCAGACCCCATCCACTTCTGAAACTGACAGTGGAGAAGGAAGAGAGAGACGGTAAGCTAAACATAGACCACTGAACACAGCTAGATTACTGACTGCTCTCAGAAGACACTTCAGCAGCCAGAGCGGCGAACTTCGCAGTGAAGTCCAGACTTGCTTCCGTCATTAAATACTGAAAATGTGTTTCAACCTGAAAACGTAAGCCCATAATATTATTACTATGTCAAGGGTAAACCACGTAGCTATTCTCATTTCACTCCTCACCCGCTCTTCTCAGTTCTGTCACTAGCAATTAAAACATATTTGTGACGTTTGTTTGTTCCTTGCAAGGAAAGATAGAAACTTGAGAAGACATAGTGGTTGAAACTGATAATATTCGGGAGCCTTACATCGGGTGGGGTTGATTCAAAGGTCTCAGCCTGAGATGTCTTGAGCGGAGTATCCAGATGGGACAGAAGGCTGGACAAGGAGCATTCTGTGACCTCGCTCAGCCATCCTTCCCTCATTACTGTAGTGGGGGAAGGACTCGTTGACGGGACTTCCTCTTCGCTCCTGCCTATAACACACCACATCACCGCAAATAAGACAAGACGGTATTCATGTTGAACAGTTTAACTTGTTTTATGTGGAGAAGCTCTCCCGTTAAGGATGTAAATATTCATACCCGAGAAGTTGGCAGGTGGCGGGAAAGCCTTGAAAGGCTCGTCAAGGAGAGTCGAGATGCTTGGTGTGGGTGAGGGTGGCGGTTCTGGGGGAGGTTCAGAAGGGGTTGCAGGAGTTGGGCTGGGGGAAGCATCTGGCAACTTGGGGGCGATTCGCCTGGGCTCTGTTTGTGTCACCATCTGAACGGGCTGGAACTCCCCTGACAGTTGCGAACTTTGTGGTATCACCTGAAATAAAAAAGAAAATTCAAAGAGGTGGAGTGTTTTTGTTTAGTGAAGCCATGTGCCTATGGGTGCCTGTCAGTCTTTTAGCGGTTTATTTTTAAATATTTAAGTGTCCTCGGATAGGGCTATTCCCAGAAGCTCCACAAAAAAATTACAACAAATTAATGTGTAATGAAATGATACCTTGAGTGTGACGACCGACGTGCCATTGTTAGCTTTCGGTAAAATGGGTAATGTTCGCTGCACCACCACAGTTTTAGCAGCAATCCCTCGACCACGGCGATTGCAGTATTTGGGTGTAAGTTTCTGAAATTTTCAAAAAAGGCTGGATTTCACCATTTATAGTGTACACTATACCGCTATCGAATTTATTTTATCATATGTTTAACTTATGAAAAGTGATATATCAAAGAAACAAGTGCAATCGCAAGGCAGTTGTCATAAGATACTTACAGACGTCAAGTTTATTTCGCAATATTTTTCTTACTAATCCTGATTTTAAAAAAAAGTTCAAACATACGTCCATTTGAGCACGAAAGGACTCTGCATCAAGGCGACCTGTTCCATGCGTGACGCGGCGACTCCCGGACTGAACTAAGGGGCGGCGGAACGTCGCGTCAGTTGCACTTAGCTGCACCCCACCGTCCTGTAACCAAGCCCGTAATCATAACAAAGCCCACTAACATTTACAGTCTACACCTTGTAAGAATTACTAACGATGCTGTAAGTAAGTAAATATATGAGACCAGCATCTCAAGGACTTAGTGTGAGTCAATATGTCCCAGTCACTCCAGGAAAAGCTACAGAAGTGTTTCTGGTTGGTGATCGCGTAGAAATAAGTCAGAAGTCTCTCGAAACAACACTTGCTGTGCCCCATTTTCTTGACTCAACTTTCATTAAATAGGGAGTTTTGAACTAAGGTTTACCTCATTAAACGAGTCCTTGCGCGGGCGCTTGGATTCGGAGCACTGGTGGCCACAAGGACACTGAACAGCACAGCGCGTGCGCGTCAGCTTTGCCAGCCTCACTAGCCTCGCAAGCATCGAACTTAGCTGTGACACACTATTGTTCACGCTTGATAAAGAGCTAATATGTGGCACACTGCCGTTTGCAGTCGACAAAGAGCCAAGCTGAGTGACGCTCTCATTTAAACTCGGCACGGGAGCTACAGGGCGCCAGTGGTAATCCAGTTCCAGCTTGTAGTCACTACCCACCTGGAAAAATGATTTAGTAGCACGTTACTGAGGGGACTGTCAAGTATGTTATTTTGAAGTGGGTTTGACTACAGGGTTTCCTGAAGATACGTACAAATGAAGAAGTAGTAACAATGGAAGATACAATTTACGAGACACTTTAAAGACTTACACGGCTAGCCTTTCTGAGCAAATTGCGAAGAAATATTCCGTCTAAATAAGTGGGAAAAAATATACGATTTATTGCGTTTCCAGGAAGACGGGTAGGTAGACAGGTTTAATTATCGGATTAAACAGAGCCCCAAAATTCCTCTTCAAAACATTAAAAGCAGCAAATATTATTCCCGACCTTTCACTCACAACATTTTTCCCCAAAAAAGCTAAAGGCGTAAGTCACTTAATGACTCAATACAACGCAAGCTAGTAATGAATGAACGCGGTTGCAGATGCTATTATTTACCATGAGATAGATATCTCCCACAGTGAGCACTCGGCAATTTTCAATGGTCCAACCCTCCTTCACTTTGGCCATGAGTTCCTCAGTAGCAGTGTCAGCCTCTTCCGCAGGCTGGTCCCCTCCTCCACCACCGTCCTTCCGCGGTTCTTCTTCTACGTGATCTTCTTCTTTCTGATTAGAAGCTACCAGGCAGCTGTGCTCTTCATAAGTGGAAGTGCCTTCCTGAAAGTGAGCGGTAAAATGTTTACTGTTCTCTCGGAAGTAGTGAAATTCCACTGACTGCTTATACTGAGTAATCTGAATGTATGGGGTATGAACGCCACAAAAAAGAAAATGCACAATTTCTTGGGAAAGGTATTAAGAAAAAATATATACCTAGAAACTGTTTTCAATTATCGCCGCTAAAACTTACTTTGGTCAGCACCACTTCGACATCCTCTTTCTTTACGTCACCTTCTGGCTTGACCACTTCCAGAGTCACTTCTTCGCCATCAGGTTTTTTTACTTCTTTGTCAGTGGCAGTTTCCACCTTCTGCTTCTTAACTTTCGTTCCAACAACTGCATACAGCTTTTTGAGCATTTCTAAGCTGGCGCCTTTTTTTCCCAGTCGCTCCTCATAAGAACTCAAGCATAGTCTGGAACAAGACTAATCGGTAACATTTTCCAACCGCTACGAGTGGGAGCACAGAGAATGGGCTAAGAAGCAAGAGGCCACGGGTTCTTTGCACCACTGGCCGAGCTGTTAAGGTTTCTCGTTTTGTAACCTACAGAAGTCAATTTCGAAAACGTTTCCCCCAACATATTCCTGTCTCCTGTCATAGTTAAGAAGGTAGTACCTTGCCAAGACTCGGCATAAAATTACAGAAGTACTGGCCGTAAAAGAACAACTTGTGTAAATTTAATTCAGCCATCACACTTCTCTCACTACCTAAGATCTCTTCTTTCCAATCCACGACTATGATTTGGAATGAATACAGGCACTTACTTGGTATGGCTATTGTAATGGCTGAGATTGACTTGTGCCATATGTACCTCAGCGTTCGGCCTCGCTGCCAGGACGAGAAGTTCTTTATTGTCCATCAGGCCACCATCTCCTTCGTAACCCTCCATTACTTTTATTTTCTAGTCAGTTTTGCTAAGGAATATACTGAAAAACATCGAAAAGATAGCCCCCGAATTATTGCACCGCTTGACCTACAGGTCGGTGCGAAGGTTCCAGCATTAAAAAATTACCAATTCGATGGAATACGAGATGCTGCAATTACAGGACAGTTACACCAGTTATCGATGCTCCACTGTTTACCAACAAAATGAGATGTAGCGTAGATGGGTCGAAATGCCACTGAGCGTAACCTAAGCGCTTTGTCTACAATATTACCGATAATGTCTCGAAAAAGGATACATATTTCTCGTGGCGCGAAAGCCACCGTCGCTGAAGATAAAGGATGAGGTTGGACAACCGATATTGCAGAGGAACATGGATTAAAACGCGCGGGTTTTGGGCCAGGCCTTGCACAAATGACCAGGTTTCATTATCAGCCGGCATCAATTCTACACGTATGCTACTGGGAAGCTTCGTGTCAGCTTCTTGGTGCTCTGAAAGAGGAACAGAAAAATATCTTCAACACATACTGGAAATTTAGGATGGAATTCTTTCGAAATTCCCATGATCTGAATTCATCAAAGAAGTGGTTAGTCAGATTGTAGAAATATGAGACTACAACAATACCTTCGACGCGGCACAAGCGGCGCAGTACTCGGCACCGCGGTGTCCGTATGTTGATGGTTTTATTTTTTCCCCGCAGCTGCGTAAATCCTCTAATCACCAATTCATTCAACCTTAAGAAGTCTTTTTTCGTCCTCACCTTCATCTTCTTTCGCAGCTCACCATAATTTATTAGTCCGTACAACTCTTGTGTCTGTTTTTGAATATCTGAAAACACATCACACATACGTTTAGAAACACTTCACATACCCACCTCTCCAGTTTATGGGCTCTTTCCCATCATACACACGGTTATATGCCCACAAGTTACAGATGAAAACAAGATTCAACTCACGAGGTGGAAAGTGAAGTTTAGGCGCAATTTTCGCCCATGTCCTGTAGTAAAATCGACGGATCTGTTCTTTTGTCCTCACGTTGCCATCTTTATTTTTATTTTTTATCACAAAATAACGTTGAATAGCTAGAAAATCTTTTCCATATTCATTGACAGCTTCAAAAAATAAATCTTTATCTTCCATTGGCCAAATTGTCGGTGTCCGTACAGGCGCTTTCTCGGCTTCCTCTTGCGTTTCACTTTTGTCTTGATCTGAAAATAAAATAGCAAGTCAAATGGTGTGTTTGTAGAAAGGCACTGAGCTAAATCAGATCGGGTTTCAGCTGACAAGGAGCTTCCAAGTTCATTGAATACATGCATGGATTTACCTTTCGCTGCCAGTAAAAAATGGTTTGGTAAAATAATTTATTGCACAACAATTGACTAACCTCTCTTTTCGGAAGTGGGGGATAAAACCAGCTTAGTCAAAGAGTCCAACTTCTTCTTGGAGACTCTTGCGCTGGATCGCAGAGGCACACAGCTAGTCGGAGAAGTCACCTCCATCGGAGTTACCGAACCCATACCTACGTCCATTTTAATTGTTTCTTACAGGCTGCTGGCTGAAGTGAATAAGGCGGGCCGTTACGTCATCAACACTGCAAACAGTCAATATCTTTGTTCTAGAAACGTCGTCTCGACAATTCGATTCGGTTTATGTTTCTTAATGACATGTTTCAGAGGAATATGTTTGACATTTGATCTGACATGTAATGGCATATTTCAGAACAAATACCGAAGTCTGCTTCATCAGAAACTTATCAAGATATAAACAAACAGCATCGTAAATACAGCATACAGCCTAAGATAGTTGGTTTGCCGAGGTACCCAGTACCCAGAGATGCGATACTGCTGACCACTCAGAGCGCCTACAGATCTGACGCTTCAGCGAAGGCAAGGAAACTACGTCAGCTCTGAACTACCTGGCACAGGCGTTCATAGACCTAGGTAGAATTATTAAAGAAACTAAGAAGAGCTTACTTTTACAGGTAATTTTTAAAAGTGAATCGCTAGCAAGTCAGTGATATAGGTACCAAGCACTAATGCACCCAGCCCAATTTTTTTCCTGAAATAATAATTACGAAATAACATACCAAGCGTTTATTCCTTCGTTCCGCCATGAGCAACGGGATTTCGACCTTTCCAAAATGCAATCTCACAGACGATAGCACCTGAGAATCACATTTTTATAAATATCGGGAATGCACTTGGCAATCAGAGAGTGTTCTCAACACAATCATAGAACCGTTTCCAGTTTCTAGCGTTAAAAACTTGATTTTACATCATTTTATTTTCAACTCCGACGTTTCTCTCAAGCTTCTGTTTTTGTTTTGCCATTTTTGTCAGTGAGTGAAGAGCCTGTCACTGGTGCCACGTTCTCAAAAAAAGCGCGGACATTTTGAACCGAGCGAGACAGCGGGGCTACAGAAATCATGGTTAGATAATGGAAGAAATTGAGAATAGAAACAAATTCTTGATTTTCTGAATAGTTGTAGAGTGTCATTACTGAGTGAGTAACTAAGAACGAACGCGTGTACGAAATTTTAAATCAGTCTCACTCTCACTTTGTCTATCTGCTCACTCCTCAGCTTTCCTCATTCAAATTCAGAGCAGGTAAGGTAGCAATGAACAGGAACAGGCACAGTTAGCATATTATATTATTTATTATTTTTTCTACTCAGAAATAAAATAACCCTTACTTTCTGCTAATCTCTACCAAAGCGGGTTTAAGGCAGGATTTTCAGAAGATAACATGGTAATCTAATGGGTGAAGCATAGTCTTAAGTACCTACCTACCTAATCAGGGTGATCTGAGCATGGTATATATTTATTTACACATGCAAAGATACCTACCTACCGATCGTGCAGAGTTCGAGGATCTCCATGGTAGATAGGTATACCTACCTACCAACTGCATGGTTAAAATCTCGGTAGGTAGTTGTCACATCTCAACGGTGAGCACATAAAAACTGCTCATCTTTCGTCGTCATGTTTAGACGGTAGGTAGGTAAGTACCTACCTATGATCGACAACTTTTAATAATTTATTTTTGTAAATTACTCAGGTACTTAGGCCGGAACCTAGTCCTAAAATATGCTAAGACCGCAAAGAATATCACTGAGGAAGCATTGCCTAAATTTTAACAAGTCACAAGTTTGTAACTTTCTGGCCGTTGATAAAAGTTTGGAAATGTTTAACTTTTTGGAGGGAAAGCAGCGGTGTGTTTTTGTAAAGATGGCGGTGAAATCAGCATCGATCCTTGCCTGTGATTGGTCAATCGTCGGCTCCGTGGGTGGATAACATTTTCATTTGCAAATGGCGCTTTATTCCTTACAAGTTACTCAATTTCTCTTCAAATAGTTCGGTTTTCCTTGGGTGTAGATTGTTTAAACACGTTTGAAATAGTGTCGAAACGTAAGTTATACTTCTGGGTAATCCCATGTCGAAATTTACCGACGCAAAAATCATTCAGAATTGGTCCAAAGGGCTTGAAGATTTTCATTGATTTTGTGAACGTTGACGGTCTCAATCGTGTTTGCTACTGCCAGAAAAGATTCCGGTGACTTTTCTTGAGTGATTTAAGAAATATACATTGAAAGAACTATTTAAGAATATAATATAGTTTAATCTTTCTCAAACACTGCTGTCAACCAGTAAATGGGTCGGCTGATTGACCGAGATAGCCCGCTGTGACAGGCGAGAAGGAACTGCTGTTTGCTAATCTGTGGCAGTCAAGAGTTTGGGTCGCAATTGATGAAATGCTGCATTTCATGTCAGGCTTGACACAAAAGTCATTAAGAAACTGTTATTATTTTCTTTCCAGGGTAACTTGACTTAGGAAAAACCATGCCTGCCGTGCGTGGCGATGGCATGCGCGGCCTTGCCGTCTTCATTTCGGACATTCGAAATTGTAAGTTCTAACTCCATTTTCTAACTTCACCCTTCTGTGAGGATAATGTAGCGGGCCATCACTGGAAGCTGGCGATATCTTGGCCAACACCAGGCGGTAGCTATACCTAACTATTGCGGATCTTTCTATTACTCGTGACCATGACAGGTGCGGGTTCATGAAAGTTCTAACAAAGTCAGACGTAAATGTACGTATCGCTCCGTAGAAAGGAAACTTTGAAAAAAGAAAAGTACGAGAGAAATTAGTATTGCAATGAAACCTGAGTTTTAAGCCGTAACCCAGCGATTGCAATAACCTGCAGTGTGATGTAACTGTGGATTGTTGAACTTATTCTTCAGCAAACGTTACTGTTGAAGTCTTGAAGGAAGCAGCGCTGACAAGGGTTTGAAACATGTGACCTTTGCCTGTTCGTTTGTTGAGTCCCTGGCTGCCAATAAACAATATCAACACGAGCCGTTGCCAGCTTCCACGCGTCGTCACTCTCTTTTCTTATGCCAAAAATTTTAACTCTTTTACTTACTGACTGCCCCATTATTCTACAAGAGAAACAGTAAAATATGTTTTTAAATATCTGGAACTGACTTCCCTTGCCACGGATTGTAACCTTCTGTCACTGAACTGTGCAAGACACTCACTAGCGACAGTTTAAGATTTGTGGCTGTATGACTTAAACTGAGTGGGGAATACTCAAAATAGCTGTTTACTGCCCTCATTCCTCGAGGCTTCAGGACCCTTGCCTAGCATCTATCAGTTTCTTTCCAACTTGACCGTTGAGTCGCTTTGAACTTGCGAATGCACGCATATTATCAGGTTAACAGCTGACTCGCTGTCTGAGGGACTCAACAGGTAATATGGGTTGAAATTGATAGTTTGTGGGAGTCCTAGGTCCATTCCACCGATCCAAAATATTTTCAAAAAAACGATCTGTATCGGTGATAGGTGTTATAGCACAAATGTTTTTGGAACAAACGTGTGGAGTTTACTCGATTTAATGGTTTAGATTGAGGTTACATCCTCTCCTGCTGCGTCTGGACCATGTACTACAACGCGGTTGATTAGCGATGTTGATGTTATAATGATGTATTGTTAGTGAGACGAGAGTTGAGGATTGAAAGAGCTTCGAGTGACTGCCCACACCGTGCTTTGTCCCACACTTACAACTAATTGATTGCTTGTCAAAGAAATTGACTCGCGATCAAGTCAGTTATCACGTAGCCTTCTGTTCACGTGTTACTACATACTGCGCGCTCTACGTAATGCTTTTAGTCTCACGTATCTGGAGAGTCCCCCCCCCCCCTAATGGAAACAGCCCTAAGTTGCTAACGCCCACTAAAGTGTCACCATAAAAGTTGACTAAGCAGCCACTAACGTTTCTTTTTAGAAGGATAACGCTGTTGTGTCTTTTACTACTTTCAGGGAACACTGTCGTGGGCTGGTGTCAAAACTCTATACCTACTTATTTAGAGCATCATTGCACCGTTATAGGGAATAGAAAGCCCTGAAAGCGAAAGCTTTCGGAGAAGGAATCCTGTGTGAGTGAACATGGGCGAGGAGTTGATATGGATAATGTCAGTTGTCTGCCGGGCGGGCCGCTGTTTCTCAATGTTATCATTGGAGACTTTCGCGAGCGGCACGGAAGCAACTCCGATATCAACTAACTCCTCTGCCCTGCCCGGCTACCCACTTTACTTTTACCAGATCAGGTTAATGAAGGGTGAAGGGTAATAACGTCATTGGCTGAAGGCTGAAGGCTTTACCCTATCCGAAATGCTTCAGCCTTAGCAGAAATTGAGCTTTACAAATAATTTCCTCTTGGCTGGCTTTATTTAATGGTTTGATTTTTTAGCAACGTGCTTGTAACACCTTTCCTTTTTCACACCTTAGGTAAGAGTAAAGAAGCAGAAATCAAGAGGATCAACAAGGAGCTGGCTAACATTCGCAGCAAATTTAAGGGGGACCGCACACTCGATGGCTACCAGAAGAAAAAATATGTGTGCAAGCTTTTATTCATCTTCCTGCTTGGCCACGACATCGACTTTGGGCACATGGAAGCCGTCAACCTCCTCTCTTCCAACAAATATTCGGAAAAACAGATTGTGAGTAAGGGTGAAATAAAGGTGTAGTGAACCGAGAGTGCCGCTTGAAAAATGTCCCCCTTCGGTACGCAGAAATGTATTTGTTTTGACCGTTATCTTATCACTTATCACTGAGCTATCACTTGTGGAAAGCGGTTTTATTTTGTTGACGGTATTTTTGGATCTTTCAATTCACGTTTCTTTCTTTGTCACTTCTTAACAAGCTTGTATCTCGTACTGCGACAGTGTGTTTTTATCAGTCTACTTTACTTATAGATCTAATGAACGATCTAATCAAGGATAAAATTTGAAATTCAGTGGCTCGACTCAGTACGGTTTCCGTCAACTTCTAGTATATAAACTGATTCGACAATAGAGGCTGAATACCTATTCTTATGCAAATTCCTAAGTAATGCATTGTCATGGATGTCGGTGTGACCTCTACGCAGTTCAGGTTTTATCCCCTCCCCATCTGTAATGACAACTAACTGATAAGTGGTTTCTTATCGATGCCTTTCTGGTATGGCGATGTTTCTGAGTGATACTGAGTTTTAAAGTTGTAATTTGAAATTTCAATGTAAAAAAATTGATTTTATGCAGTGTACGAAATTTTGGAGAAAACCTCCCTACCTCGTAATCCAAAAATATAAATAGGCTGGTTTGGATATTCTGATACATTTTTTTTTTGGAGTAATACCTGTGACTAAAACAATTGAAATATGTTGCAGGGGTACCTGTTTATCTCAGTGCTGGTGAGCGTGAATAGCGACCTCATCAAGCTAATTATCCAGAGTATAAAGAACGACCTGCAGTCCCGCAATCCTATACATGTCAACCTGGCCCTGCAGTGCATCGCCAACATCGGCAGCCGCGACATGGCGGAAGCCTTTGGCTACGACATCCCCAAGTTACTTGTTTCAGGGTAAACAAAATATATATGTACCTATACAGTATGCCTACTTTAAAAAAACGAATTCAAGTCAGCAGTGTGAAACAACAAAAACTGACATTCTGTTGCCTGATTCCTTATATTCCACTTTAAAGGGACACAATGGATGTGGTGAAGCAGTCGGCGGCGCTGTGTCTTCTTCGCCTGTTCCGCACGTCGCAGGAGATCATCCCTGGTGGGGAATGGACGTCCCGCATCATACATCTCCTGAATGACCAGCACATGGGCGTGGTGACGGCTGCTACCAGCCTCATTGACGCACTCGTCAAGAAGAACCCTGACGAATATAAGGGTTGCGTCAGCTTGGCCGTTTCAAGACTCAGTCGGGTGAATATTTTGAATTATTCGGTTTGTAGCACCTCTTCTTTAGTGAGAATCTAAACACTGGATTTCCAATTTTTCCTCGAAAGTTAAAGGGATGTACCAGCGATTTCAACTGTTTCTAAGAAAATATTATGTACCCGCAAGTAATTTTAACAAACGTTTACTCATTTTCTATCTCATTAACCGTTCAATTAATAACTTTGTGTACTCAGATCGTGACAGCGAGCTATACAGATCTGCAGGATTACACGTACTACTTCGTGCCGGCGCCTTGGCTTTCCGTCAAACTTCTCAGATTACTGCAGAACTACACGCCGCCCAGCGAGGACCCTGGCGTACGCGGTCGTCTTAACGAATGTCTTGAGACTATCCTGAACAAGGCGCAGGAGCCGCCCAAGTCAAAAAAGGTGCAGCATTCCAACGCCAAGAACGCTGTTCTCTTCGAGGCCATCTCCCTCATCATTCACAATGACAGGTCAGTTCTAAAATAGCTTATCCATAAATATTACGACTATCTTCTCATTTATAGCATGATTTTTCCATGGGTTTTGGTATAAATCTTGACTCATTAGGATTAGTGTGATGCTTATCTCTTAGAGTGGAAGGGTCGGAAGCGTCGTCGTCAGTTGTCTCATACAAACTAGGTATTCTCTGAAGAAACAGGTGTCGTTTATTGCTTTTGGCCAGTCGAAAGGACTGAAATTCCTAGAACTCCGGATGAACCCCGATGACAAGAACAATATTTTGGACTGGACGTTTAGTTTTTTGTTGCGAGTTATGCGACTCATTAAATAATTTTTGGCCTTTCCTTTCAGTGAACCAAATCTACTGGTGCGAGCGTGTAATCAGCTAGGTCAGTTCCTTTCAAACCGCGAAACGAACCTGCGCTACCTGGCATTAGAGTCCATGTGCCATCTGGCTACGTCAGAATACTCGCATGACGCCGTCAAAAAGCACCAAGAAGTTGTCATTCTTTCCATGAAGGTGATCTATGATCTGTCAACTATAGATAATAGTTTTACGTTAACATGTTCATTTTCTCTGTCATTCATGATTGGAAAACCCAGAAATGAATAAGAAATAAAAGTTACAGTGCAATATCTTTGAAACAAGAAAGAGCTGCAATGGGGTGCAGTGATACTAATTTGACGGATATTTTTTTTAGATGGAGAAGGACGTTTCGGTGAGGCAGCAGGCTGTGGACCTCCTTTATGCCATGTGTGACAAGACCAATGCCGAGGAAATTGTTCAGGAAATGCTCAACTATCTGGAGACCGCCGACTATTCTATTCGAGAGGAAATGGTACGTTACGTAGTCTGTGATAGTTATACAATACAATACAATAGCGTTTACAAGCCGACCCTTCCTCTTATTTTTCCTCCTTTTACTGTGTCTGTCCAAAGCCATTAGCCAAATTACTACAAAAAGTGGGTATATCATTTTTTAGTGTAGATCTTTGGTCAGGATGGAATGAAATTGATTCTTATATCATGATGAGAATCTTGATTTCAGGTCCTGAAAGTGGCCATCCTAGCGGAGAAGTATGCGACGGACTACACGTGGTACGTGGACGTAATCCTCAACCTGATCCGGATAGCGGGGGACTACGTGAGTGAAGAAGTCTGGTATCGCGTTATTCAGATTGTCATCAACCGCGATGACGTCCAAGGCTATGCCGCCAAGACTGTTTTTGAGGTAAGTGCTCATGCTAAATGTCGATTTAAAGTAAAGATGATGCTGCTTCATTTTCATTACACTTATGCACATTCTGGTAAGTTGAAGAATTGAGCAATTTCAGTGACATAGTAAAACTGACTTATGGTAACTTACCTACAGCGCACCTGGTATTGTTCAATTCTTGTTTTGAACAGGTAGATGAACTGTGATCTAATCGGTGGATCTGTAAAGTTTTACGCGTAAAATAGAACAAATTATTCTGACCTTTGTAATGTTGATTACTTGTTTTTGAAGGCTCTGCAAGCACCAGCGTGTCACGAGAACATGGTCAAAGTCGGTGGTTACATCCTCGGTGAATTCGGAAACCTCATAGCTGGAGACCAGCGTTCGTCACCATTAATACAGTTTCAGCTTTTGCATTCCAAGGTACGGACGCCATCATCTTAACATTTTCGTGAATCATTTAGAAAAAAAAAGAGGAAAACAATTTACTTACATCTTTCATTAGAAATGTGGGAGATATCTTGTTCTGAAATAAAATATAGGTTTCAGATATTAGTATGAAGAGATAAAAGTGCTGTATCGTCTGATAAAATTGATTTTATTGTCAATAAACTTACGACTTGATTTTGTTTCAGTATCACTTGTGCTCCCCCATGACCCGCGCACTTCTCCTCTCCACATATATCAAATTCGTGAACCTGTTTCCGGAGATCAAAGAGCAGATCCAAGCGGTGTACAGACAGCACAGTAACCTGAGGAGCGCCGACGCTGAGCTCCAGCAACGGGCCTCTGAGTACCTGCAGCTCAGTATCATTGCCTCCCCTGACGTCCTGGTAACGCTTACTTTCACTGTGTAACTTTTTCACCTACTGAGGGGTAAATATTGGTGATACGTGACTCTTGTCATTACCGATTGATCCGGGTTAAAAAACCATGCGGAATCAAACTGTAAACTTTTAATTGAAAAAAATTGGTGGCGTCATTCACATCGGTCATTCACATGGAATAACCATTCCCAGTTAATAAAAATATTCACCGTCCTGAATCAAAATAGTTGCGATGGACTGTTTGCAACTGTGCTGAATACTCAGTCGACATGAACGGCTGTTTTCATATATGCCAAGCGTTTTGGGCTTCGGCCTGCTGTTTCCAGGGACGCGTGAGGTTAAGTGTTGCACGTAGAAAGTACTATTTTTTTTTTTAGGCTACAGTATTAGAGGAGATGCCTGCTTTCCCCGAGCGTGAATCTTCCATTCTGGCCGTTCTGAAAAAGAAGAAGCCGGGCCGTGTTCCAGAGAACGAGATTAGAGAGAGCAAAAGTCCAGTACCCGGCGCCACTAACCACACGAATGACAACCATTCCACGCAGGTACGCTGCCAGTAGTTAAGAGTGACGACTAAACAGAGTTTTTTGTTTAAGACTCACATAGTTGGGTAGCGCTTCTGTATATTTATATCTCGGCAGCCCCACACATTTCAAGACTTAAAATATCCAACTACTGCCTTGGAAAGCTGCCGTAATTGGCCATTCTGGTTACACCTGAATAGCACAACACCGAAGTGACTAATCCCTTGACCTATCTATTTAGTACTATTTTGCGAATCATGAACGTAAGTAACACTGTGTTTTCTTTTTTATTTAGAGCACTGTGAACAACAACAACAACCAAGCAGCGGCGGATTTGCTGGGTCTGTCAACGCCCCCGGCTCAAGCTCCTGCTGGCCCAACCTCAGCCCTCATCGATGTGCTGGGTGATCTATACTCCGGGGCGAGTCCTGCTGCCCCTGCCACCAACGGTTACAACCCCAAGAAGTGAGTGTCCAGTGCGAGCTAGTAGAGATAGTGTTGACGTACTGACGGGATTTCGCAGATACCCAGTTTTACACTCTGTAGACATGTATACAGTGGTAATGTTATTTGGTTGAGTTTAAGTCACAAACAAGCAGTACATGGAAACTTTAAGCATGTGTCAAAAGTTTTGTATGCAGATGGACTTTAGATGACTGTCTGAGATTAACCACAATTTTAATAGTATCAAGTATACGATTGCTTCTTGTGGTGCCTCGCCCAAGTTGTTAGAAAATAAAAAACAAAAATAAATTTTGATAAATAAAATCAGCTGAGTTTTGGCATGATGGAAATAATACTTTTTGAATTTGTTTTCCAGGTTTGTTTGTAAAAATAATGGCGTCCTCTTCGAGAATGACGTCATACAGATAGGAGTAAAATCTGAATTTAGACAAAACCTCGGAAGATTAGGACTATTCTATGGGAATAAAACAACGCAACCCCTTGCCGTAAGTACCTTTATTTCTTCAATAATAACTATTCATTATATTATTTTTTAAACTGGTTTATACTACCAGACTGGGTGCTGGGTGACTATTCCGCAGTTTGATTACATTTATATATTCTTAAGGGTCACCAAGCAATTCCATTTGTTTAGGTGTTTTTTTTAATCATTTTTTGAGGACGATGTCGGATATTTAAATGTGCTGAAATATAATATGTCTTTCTAACGTCAGCAATTAACTGGCTTTGTTGTGATCTTCCGATCAAGTAATTTTTCACATTGCTATGCAGTGTTATCGATTTTGACGGTAGCTTAGTGGTAAAACGCCTGACTGTACATCACAATGCCTTAGTTTCGATCAAAATTCCAATCAGTCGTCTTGTCGTTTCCATACACTGTCATACATACAATTTCTCGATGGTAAATTTTAGAACTTCACGGCGACGTTGCACACACCGCCCGAGCTGAATGGGAAACTGAATCTGCAAGCGAAGCCTGTAGAGCAGATAGTCGAACGCGGGGCGCAGATCCAGCAGTTGGTGAACGCCGAGTGTGTCGAGGACTTTACCGACAGTCCGAGCATGAACGTGACGTTCACATGTAACGGCGCCCCTCATCGGCTTCAAGTCAAACTCCCCCTTACATTAAACAAGTTCTTCGAGCCTACGGAAATGAATGGTGATTCCTTCTTTGCAAGATGGAAGAACCTGGGCAAGTAAGTATCTTTTATTTTTAAGTAGTAGGCGTAACGTGCCCATTGACCCTAAGAAATGGGAAGTAACTATTGAGAACACCTTGTTAGCGTTGGAATTACCCTGAGGGTAGATTTCAAGCCCAGTTTAAAGATATATACGTATACGATTTTAACCATACATTCCACCCTAACAGTCTAATGTTGTTAGTTCAAAACCTTGTCAGATTCCCAATATACGTTCCGATGATATAAAGATGTATTTTTTAGAACAAAGAAAACCAAAAGTCGCAATGGCGCAGAGTAAATTTTGTGGTCAATCTCCGTACGCTTTTCACAAGAATTGTTTGAAAAAGGAAAAAATTTCGAATTGCAGTAGCTCTCAGCAGCGAGCGCAAAAGATCTTCAAGTCAAACGGACCTATGGACCTGGCAGCAGTGCGGACCAAGTTGCAAGGCTTTGGTATGCAAGTGTTGGACGGCATTGATCCTAACCCGGACAATTTCGTGCTGGCTGGCATCGTACATACGCGCACCACACAGATTGGGTGCCTACTTAGGCTTGAGCCTAATAAAGCTGCCCAGGTAACTTCATTTGTCATAGAACTGATTCCCTGTCGCCGAATGGAGAGTTTTGTTTCCTTTTGAAGTAATTGCCGGGACTAAAACCCTCACTCGCTTATTGGTTCTGACTTTTAGCAAGATGGCGCTAAATTTTCGGCTAACTGACCTTGAGGACATAAATGAGGAACTCACATCAGTCCAGACTACCACGAGAACCTTCAAAGAGGCAACAATGTTGTCTTTCCGTAGGTACTGACAGTATCATATTAACTGTCTGTCATTTTCAGATGTTTCGGCTAACTGTGCGATCAAGTAAGGAGAGTGTTTCCATGGAAATCTGCGATCTCCTCTCCGACCAATTCTAGAAATCTCATCTCTCCTGTTAACTCATGTAAAATGTAAATCCATAGGCTACTCTTCAAGTACTGCCCGTTGTAGTAACCTAGAAATTGTTAGCTGAGTCTGTGTGCTGTTGTTGGTCGATATTATGAGTAGGGGTGTACACAACGGGCATTACGGTAGTTAGTTGATGTACGTACTCTCCCACTTTCACAAAGGCCGCAGTCCAACTGGATTTTATGTGGAGCTCCAGATTTACCGAAATCATCCTCTGTATTATAAGTCCTCCTATGTTCTATGCAGGATCCAGTTGACTAAACCTTACAAGCGTGGATGGCTGTTGCTATAAAATACCTATACCTATGCTATATCATGAAGTCTGTATATTAATTCGTATTCTCCTTTTATTTTTTATATTTTTTGTTTTTTTGCTAGTGACATATGGGGACTTTTGGGCGCGTTGAAAATTCATGAACAGAGATTGTATCTCCCTGCTTTATGTGAGTATCTATCAAATGTAAAGTGCTTTTGATATTGTTATTTATAGTGGCTGCCTCGTCGGTTAGAACTCCGATTATTACTGGGATGAACTAGCTATTTCATTTAGGAAATAGCTGTTTCTGTGGATTGATTATTTTCTTTTTTGCTAAATAGTTTATATTTTGTACCTTTACGTACCTACCGTGATACGTTTGGTGTTTGTTGACAGTCACAAGTTATGTTTGCCGTTCGAAACGAAATGACTGTTTATAATGTGTTAATTCCACAATCATTTCTTTTGGGACGAGTAATACCACTATTTACACAGCTTATTGAAGGTTTGAAAAGATCACTCATTTGGGCCGACAGATAGCAGTTTTAGTTTTGATTGAGTCGTTGAAAGGAAAAGCTTGTGTAGCAGCCTATGGTGTCCCTTTCAGGATTTGGAGTAATTATGAAACGCACCTTAAAATAGCTTTGCTAACAGAAAATCTAATATTATTCTAAAATGACCATTCTTATCGGTATTAGAGCTCAAATTTAGAATGAATCGTAGATCCTCGTTACCTGTTTAAAAGTTGCTAGACATTTTTATTCTTAACCTACCTATACATACATACTTATGTGTCTTTTAAGGGTCTATGTGGCAAGTTTCATTAACCTTAATAGGGTTATGGTAACTGGGAGGTTGTGGACAAAAGTCTTCTTAGCTAAAGGAAACGAAAGAACGCCTATTATATATTGTTATGTAGCATTTTCTGCTCTTCTGTCCACTACTTCACCTCACCTTGATGTATGGTTTTGTTCACATACATAGATAGGTAATTTGACTGAGTTCCTGTGCTTACTGCGTTAAAAAAGTTATCAGCTCCGCGCTCGTCCATTTTATTGACACAACGAATGGTATAAGTCCACAAAAAATTGTCAGTAGGTTTCCAAATTTTTATTTCGCCTGGTCAAGGATTGCCTGAAGGCTCCCTCAGGTTTACCTATGTACAACAGTACGATGAGGGGCGCAGTGTGATGAAGGTGTTGGTTTTGTTTCCTGTGCTTACTACCTGTCGCCCTACGCACTGTCACTTTGTCTGTACTGGCCGTGGCTTTACCGACCAATATCCTACTCAGTTGAACTCAAAACAACAATGGAATTTACCTGTGATCATATCTTACCTATCGGTATAGGTAGCAGTTCTAACCATGCTTGCGGTAGGTAGGTCGTACCCGTCAACAGTGTTTCCTTTTCCATTTCTCCGTGCTAAAACCTGAAGTGTGGAAATTTGATTAGTGTGAATGTCCAGACAATAAAGTGTGTTGGAAACATTCCTGAGGTTCCGTGGGACGATATTTCAACGTTCAAAGTTTATGTAAATAAAGAAATTATATGGCTGATGTCTCATGTTCTGCCCTCTACAATAGGTAATAATTCTTGCAATAGGTAGTAGCGCATTATGTAAGTAAAATCTTGACTGAAAATTTAAAATTTGCGCCAAATGTTGTTGGCACACCTGCTAGTTTTTACTTTGAAAATGAAAAGTTGGCAGTACTTCACCATCTGAGACAATCTGAGAGAAAACAACGATAGCGTGATTTAGCGCATATTTAGCGGCTTCTGAAAGGTAGGTAAATATATTTTATCTTCACTGCAAATTTTGGGACATTTAAGAGCAGGAATGTTGTGAAGAATACATTCATTTCTATCAGTTTGAAGGAAAACCTAGTTTCCACCATATTTTTCTGTTTCTAGCCTAGTGAAAAGGTACCCACCACTTCTGTAAAATGGGGTGGTATACAATCCTCACTGAGTTTTTGTAGAAAATGACGCAGTTTTCAAACAGGATAGGTTAATTATGAAAAGGATTACCAAAACTAACGTAGCGAAAGTGAATAAGTTTAGATTTTGTCTTGCTTGAATCGGCGAAAATTTACATAAGTCGAAGCTTCGAGAACGTGTGAATGTTGGGTGTGATGTGCCCAAGTCCATTCTGTCGACTGTGTCCCATTCACTTGAAGTAACTAAATAACCAGGTTTTTCTGATCTCAGATTACCATGTCGTACCCATTCCCAACGGAGCATATCCAGGGACTGGAAAAGTTCATTGCGATGTGCAAATTAAATCCTGGAATACTTAACTACCCGGAGTTGAGTTTTTTCAAGCAGTACATCGAGTCTTTGGGTGGTGCTGTTCCCGATATCCCGCCTCCCCCCAAGATGAAAGGGCCGTATACCTCAGCTCCGCCACCAGCGTCAGCTGCTCCTGAGCCGGCGGGGGATGAACTCTTTGAGAGCGATGTTGAACTTGATATGGAAGGAGTAGTTGGTAAGAAGCATATCTACCCGTTTATTAGGTACCTAGGTAACTTTCCCAGGTTTTCTTTTTCAGCCATTGAGGCAGAAGTGGTGCACAACCCACTCAAAAACTGTTGGTTCATATCGTGCCTGGCTGGATATCCAGTGTAACTAGTACCTACTGTCAGGTGTCTCAAGTAAGTCCTTCAGGTTAAGCTCACCGAGGTGATCCACTATGTTCTGTGGGAACTGCGACCATCGTGACCTTTACCGTGACTGACTTGCAGTTTCCCTTATTCCTTTTACAGTGTTATAGTTCTCACTGGAATACTACCACCAGGTAACTGGACAGTAAGTGCTGACAATTTTTCTCCTACACTTTGCACAAAAAGGACCGTCTTGTTTGTACAGATCCCGATGACGACGCTCCTCAGCCTATGGGCCCTGTCGTTGGAGAGGTGAGCGAGGAAGCAATGGATGCGTCCAATGAGAAGAAACGCGACGCCATTGAGTTTTATGTTGCTGGAAATTACGCCGAAGCCACTCGGGCATACACTGAGGCAATTATGCTCAACCCAGGTGAGAATTTTCTGCAGATATCACTAGAGTGGTATTGTTGTGCCTCCGCGGCCATACTGAAATTTACCAGTTGTCACTGTTCTCCTACGATAGTTCTGTAATAAGAAGATTTACCGTAAAATCACCGGTTATCTAGGGCCCTAGTGTGGTGTTGTTGGATCTGATGAATCAGCACTGATCCTACTAAGCTCACTGTGAGGCTCGATGTGGAAAATTAGGTTCTAGCCACGCTCCCTGTGAATCATTGTGTGAAAGACGACTTTTATCTTTTTGCACAGGCTCCGCCATGTTGTACGCCAAGCGTGGACAGACATTCCTAGCTCAAAAGAAACCGAATGCGTGCGTGCGAGACTGTGACAGGGCGCTGGAGCTCAACCCCGACTGTGCGGCGGCCTACAAGTTCCGCGGGAGAGCGCGCCGACTGCTAGGTGACTTTGTGAAGGCGGCCGAAGACCTGCGCTGCGCCTGCAAGCTTGACTTCGATGAGCAGGCCGATGAGTGGCTCAAGGAGGTCACGCCGAATGTAAGTGCTTACATTAGTTACAGTAATGGAAAATTTAGTGATTGGCGCCACAGTCCTCGAAGAGCCTAGTGGAGTACAGGGATGCAAGTATTCTGGCTGATTGGTGGCGAGTAAAAATTTGCCTGAATTTTGACAATTTTTGGCAATTTTTTTACAAAAAAGCTACCACCCTTGTTACAGTCCCAAGGCCAGGCACCCGCCAGGACAGAGACTGTCAACAGAATTAAAAGGACACATATAATGAAAATCGGCAAAGGGTATATTGCCTTTTGTGACACAACAGTTAGAAACTCGATGATTTCCTACTTGTATCTCAGGTCTTACTGGAAGCCCTATCCGTAAAAAGCTGGGACTAAGATTACAGCTACCTAAAAATTCTGATTGCCTAGTAGACAACAACGTATACGAAATGTATTTACAGCTACGAGTCTACTACTGTCTAACTCTATGAGTGACTCACCATGAGTTACCACTTTTGTCAGTTTTGTCCAATATTTTGTCTCGATATCTCACGTGAGTCACACTGTCTCCCCAGTTTGCCCTTTCCTTGAAAAATTGTGAACACAAAAGGAAAGAAACAATAACTGATCCGACAGGAGGTATTAGTATATCGGACCTTCCCTGTTATTCCTTCCTTAGATGTCTGCCACCCACTTGTCATCACATTCTGCGTTACTAGTCTTTCTGGAAATGTTGGAGGAGGTGTCCTGGCTCGCTCAACTTTTTGTTTTGGCTGCTTCCACGGCTTTCTTGTATTTACCGATGAGCTCGGGCAGGTCGTAGGCAATAGCAATGTCGAGCTTGTTGATGGGGCATCCCCGGAAGTATGTGCACGTGTCGGAGAGCTTGGTGAAGTCGTACAGGGGGTTGATCCTGAAGAAGTCTCGGTACATCTCGGGGTCGGGAAGGTCATAACGGGAGATGTTGGTGAGTGTGCTTAGTCCCTCGTAGATGTGATACTTCTGCGGGTTTTCGATGATGTCGTCGGCTGTTTTCTTTCGGTTTCCGAAGAAAGTTTTATGGTTGTAGTATGTGGTGAGGTAGCAGTCCACCATTTTTGCGTGATTCCTCACTCGAACCTGTAAATTATATTTGTTAGTTATCCTTTCGGTTGCCAACGTCTAGCTCGCTTTGTAGTGTTTGTTTTCGTGTTTTCGCTTCGGCCGACTATTCATCGGCTTTCGCTCTACAGCTGTATATGCCTTGTGGCTCCTCACGTGTAACTTGAGGTACGAAAAAGTGTATGTTTTAATGAACCAATTCTGTGAAAATCCTTTGACTTTTTTCTTACATACCGCGAATCGGCGGGCACTAGCGATCTTGTTCTCGACTCGTCGGTCTATGGCATCACGCAGATCCCTTAGGAAGGCGCGTTCTTGTGCGAGCAGTAGGCGAGCAGGTGCGCTAGCCTCGTAGGGGAGGCTCCAGAGGGAAGTGGTGTACATTACGGGCGGCTCCTGGCTGGACATGAGGGGTGAGATGTTCCAAATGAGGGTACCCTGCACCCGCATCAGCTCTTCAGGCTTCACTTGGTCCGCTTTGTTGAGAATAATCCTTGTCTGAAAAATTAAGCAAGGATGTTTCCCTTATCATTTACCTCGTTCATGGTGATGTATTCTGGAAAAGGCCGTTAATGTCCTGGATATTTATTTGTTCTGAAATGGTGCCTTCCCAATTAGCTGAAGCCAAAGAAAACTGCTTGCGGCTTGTCGCCACTACCCTAGGTTGCCCGTTAACAGCATTTGTTGTCATTTCGCATTCTGATCTTTTGTATCACTGGAAATAGCTGATTTCTGTATCTTTTATTTGAAAATGGATAGTTACTTGATATTCGCGACCCTTGAGCTGGTCCAGAATGGCCTCCGTCTCGGGTCCTACATCCAGCTTGGCGGGGTCATACACCAGGAAGATGATGTCTGCCCTGTCGATGAACCACTGGCACGCGTCGTTGAAGGGGAACAAGCGCTGCACTTGCTTGCGGATTTCCAAAATTCCTGGAATCTCGACGATGTTTACCTGGAGAAAGAAAAAAACCCCAGTTACCGAACTTCTGGGGCACACAGTCTCCTGACCCTCATGATGGAATCAACAGAATCGTCAGAACCTTTGTAACTAATCATAGGTCAGTGTCGTATCTTCAAAATGTTGAAGTACCTACGTTATCTTCAAAATGTTGAAGTACCTACGTGTGGTACTTAAAACGTTCGATCACGGAAAAATTGAGACCTGTCGTCTCGTGAGTTCTCTGGGGAAAGTATGTATTTCTATTAGAATAAGAAACTTTACATTTTGGGATGGTATAACTTCTCTCTTTGTGTGCTAGGACTAACCTTCTCCAGTAGCCTGTTCGGCATGCGAACGCCTCTCAGTCGGTCGAGAAGACCTTGCCCGAACTTCTGCAGCCCTGAGAACGTCCAGTCAGCCGCAAGTTGGGTGCCATCGAGGATTTCGGTGTCTTCGCCGTAAGTCAGGATATTGAAGTATGCTGGAGACGGTTCAGCTCCTAAAAATCAAATAATATGTTGACGTCCTTTCTTTTGTTAGACACTTCTGAGACCTGAATTTCAGTTTTTAGATTTGTATGCCAGAATCCTAGGAACCCGTGTTATCTTTCTGAAAACTTCGATTCTGACTTATTGTAGAAAATATAGCTTACCTGTTCTGAGAGCCATTTCTGTGAACTCCAGATCCAGCAAGTAATTTAGGGTGCTGGACTTCCCTCCACTCCAGGGACCCATGAATAGTATCAACGGCTTGGAGAAAATCTCAGGGTCTGCAATGAGATAAATTTCTTACTAACGGATTTTTTAAATTTAAATTTTGATGTTGGTAAATGCATAAGATCAGGATTGCAAATTTGATGGTCAGACAGCGGACATACCTCCAAAGTGACGGTTGCTGAGGTCGCGGTATTTGTAGAGAATTTCCAGGGGCTTTATGGCACTGTCATACAGATTCTTGAGACTCTTGAGAGTATTGTCAATCGTCTTCGCTAATGCGGATTCTTTTTCCACGGACTCTTCATCAAGTTTCAGAATCTGGGTGATGTGTTCACGTGATCGCAGATTTGCTGGGATTACGACTTCCTGAAATCACAGGATTATTATATTTGAGATTAACAATTCTGAGCTAAACTTCAAACAAATTTTTTTATGAAATTCCATTTCCCATCTTATAAGTTTGCTTTCTTCCTTCTACCGTTTGTTTGCTTCATTGAAATGATTATCGTAATCCTGCATGACATTAAAGTTAGCACCTTGGTTAAATCTTCTTCCGGAACTTCTTGGGCCGAATCCTCAGGGGAACCTTCTGAAACAAAATGAGTCATTATTAAACATTACTTCTGAAAAAGCAACCCTACCATCCACCTCTTGCTTCCGCGGCTTCTTCGTGTCCGCTTTGCCTCCCTGTCTGGTTTTTGAAAAAGAAAAGTGCCCTCATTGCCAATCAACCCACCTGTTGTTTCTGCGGCTGATTCTTCCGTCTCGACTTTGTCTCCCTCTTCAGTTGCTTCAGCAGTTTCCTGGCTGGCTCCCTCGGCCACTTCCGCTCCACTCTCGGTCGTTACTTCCTCTGTAGCAGTGGCTTCATCTACTTGCTCAGTTGTATCCTCCGTTGTATCTGCCTCAGCTGTGGCTGTTTCATCACTCTTTGAAGCGCTGTCTTCAGCCTGGTCCCCACTGCCTTCTCCCTCCTGAGCAGATTCCTCTTGCACCGCTTCCTTGGTTTCATCGCTCACATCGCCTGTTCGGTTATCATCGGTTTCTTCCGCAGTCTCAGCTGTGTCATCTTCCGTGGTTTCTCCTTCCTGGCTTGCGGCATCGCCTTCAGCTCCCTCACTACCACCCACCACTTCTTGGCTGGCACCTTCTGTTTCAGCAGTGTCGCCTTCTTGGCTTCCTCCTTCAGCTTCAGCAGTGTCGCCTTCTTGGCTACCACCATCGGCTTCAGCAGTGTCGCCTTCTTGGCTTTCTCCTTCAGCTTCAGAAGTGTCGCCTTCTTGGCTTCCTCCTTCAGCTTCAGCAGTGTCGCCTTCTTGGCTTCCTCCTTCAGCTTCAGCAGTGTCGCCTTCTTGGCTTCCACCATCGGCTTCAGTAGTGTCCCCTTCCTGACTTTCTGCTTGGGCTTCAGCGGTTTCAGTCTCTTGACTGCTTGCATCACCTGCTTCGGCCTCCTGACTGCCTGCTTCTACTGTATCTGCCTCTTGACTTCCTACTTCGGCTTCAGCTGTGTCGCCCTCTTGGCTACCGCTCTCAGCATCAGCGGAGTCACCTTCTTGGTTCTTTTGGTTTCCCTCGTTTTCGTTGGCAGTGTTGGCGTCATTGGACTCTTCTGTCGTGTCGCCTGCTTCCACGCTTTCAGCGTCGGTAGTTGTGGATTCCTCAGCAGTGTCGGTTTGCTCTTCAGTCTTATTTTCTTCCTCTCCGTCCGGGCCTTCTAAGCTTTCGCCCGTGTCTTCGTTTGTTTCGGCGTCACCCTCTGCTCCTTGTTCCGCTGTCTGCTCTTCTGTACTTCCTTCATTCACCTCATCTTCTTGACTCTTGTTTTCACTTGATGCTTGTTCTTCGTTAGATTCGACTGCTTCGTCTATCGGAGGGTTTTCTTCCTTGAACGAAAGGGATGAAATGAAAGGAGCTAGGGAAAAGGAGCTGAAGCTCGATTTTCCTCAGTGAAACGCTAATAGAGAGAGGGAGAACATGGTAGGTACTATATTACTTTATTATACAGTGGAAGAAAAGTTAGTACCTGTTCGATCGGAGATGCGTCAGTGTCCAGCGGTTCCCCACTCACTTCTTCCGTATCTGCATGATGTTCTTTCAAGGCCTTTTCGATGTAGGGTCTGCATTCTGACTCAGTTGGCTCGTGTTCACATTGCACTCCTAAAAATAAACAAAGATAGATAAATCACACATCATGTTATTAAATCGTCTCTCGTTTTATAATCGTTTTTTCTCGAACACATTAGCCTTAACGTTTCTCAGCTTGGGTTACACATCACGATATACAATTTAAGTGTGATTTCTGAAAAAAATTCCCTAGCGGCTACATTGTTTATAAGGTTTTGACCTACCTACAAATAGGCTACGTCAGAACTGGTAGTGCCTACTGCAACTGCGGTCTCAAAATGACTGAATTTTGACGCTTTGATTTAGGTAATTTAAAACTTGCACGTGTCGTGTGGAATTTTTTGCAATTGTCCAGATAATGTGAGTCGTTATTTATATCTGGGCTCATTCTGGCCCACACGGTCAGGGAATAGCTCAAAATAGCATGGCGACGACACCATGGGCCGGCCGGCTGCTATTTCCGTCCTTATAATACCATCATCCTTCTTTATCAGTTCCATAGAAGACGCTGTCAGATCTGACAGTGCATTGTTTACCTAATCAGGTTAAGGAAAGTCGCAGTAATGGTGGAAAACTGAAAGAGGGAACTAGCTCACACAGTAGTAGATAAATGTGATTTGAAAAAAAAAAAAAAGCTTCTGTAGTATTATGGAAGTGTTCTGCATCGTTTGACCATCAAGATAACCAGTGCGAACATAACTCCTACTTATCCGTGTTTTGGACTGAAGTTTTTGTGCTTCGTTTATGGGAAAAACGAGACTGTTGTTGGCTGTTTGATTGCCACCAACCCCCTGAGCCACTCAATTGATGCCTTTGTATCACAGCCTTCGTTTTGCGTGCCTCTCAGTGGCCTAGTGGTCAAGGGGTCCACTTTGTGTCCTGAGAGCTCCGGGATCGAATCCCGGCGGAACGGAAAAACGGAAACATTTTCCGCTTTCGACATGGTTGTATTGGCTTCGGCCAAAAACATTTAACAAACCAACTCATCGGCGCATATGTTCTCTGAACGTCGCGCGTTAAAAAAAAAATTGTTTTGCATGACAGTATCAGAAACAGCAGAAAAGTCTCTCTGAAGTTCCGCCCTTTTATTCCCTTTCTCGTTCACCTTTTAAGGGAACTCCTTTATTCTCATAATGCTCAGAAGGAAAGTAGAACTAAATGGGAGCGGACAGACTAATTGCTCATGACCTTGTGAAGTTGGCTGAAAAGTCTGAAAACAAAATAATCGTAGGCGGATGTAACAGGATGTTCGCCAATGAAAACTGTGCTTAAAGTGTTTAACAGTTTGTGGCGAGGGAAGAAAATCGAAACGATTCGCGAAATGATCGAGATTTGGAGTTACATCAACTATGTCATAGTTTTGGCACCTGGGCCCATAATGGCCGCCAGCAGCGTTTTGCTGTCTCGTGCCCGCCATCGCCAGCCCGCCACACGGTTCAGAATATGCATAATTCTGAGACTGTGTCGCAATCAAGGCGCCTTCCAAGAAATCTTAACCCTACACAACCTTTCAGCTGAACAAAACTATATGAGGTTTTTAGTTTTGTACCTTGGCTTCGTTATAGATTTGAACCTGAATCAGCTAATGAAATATTGCTGTGGCAATCCGGCAGTTTTCAGAACTTCTATTATTATTATGAATTATTTAAAATGGTGGGTTAATATGCTTGTGGCCGCTACAAGTTAATTTTTTTATATCTTAAAATATAACTTGATTAACGCGGTATCCTTCCGCGTTGCACCCCAGTTAAGTACTATACTTTGGGGTTCTAATTTTTGCCTTGGTTATGGAAAGTAAGTTGGGGGAATAGAGAAAGGGATTGAATGAAAAAGAAAGAAGAGAGAAGAATCTCCTCCATCTCAAGTGGAGAAGCTGAGAAAGGCTGGTTAGGTGTCTGGATAGAATGAGAGACAGTTTCTTGATTGTCTTACCTCAGCCTAAAATTTTGTTGTGAGAATTAAGGAGCTTTCTCCCCCTTCCATTCATTTCCCAGGCCTTTAACAGAACCTTGAGTTAGGCTGACATCATCATGGCTTCTGTCAGCCTTCCATCTTTAGTGTAAAGGTCGCTTTATTTTTGCCGTTTGGGGAGCTTTTTGGGAAATTATTTTACCTATGGATTCACTACGAAAATAATAACTTGTGTTCGGAATGCATGGTACTACGACAGATCGCTTATTTATTTGAAAGGGTGCCATTGAAAAAGGTTTGAGTGCAAACCATCTTGAAAGCGTCACCTTTTGGTATTCTTCCCTTTTATAAAAACCTTTGAGCACTATTTGACAATGTCGACCTTGCGGCCGGATGTGGTGGACAGCCGGCCTCACCTTGGACAGCTAGCAGCAGAAGTACTCCCAGCGCGAGCCTTAGCAGCCAGAAGCCTCCGCTGGTGCCCGTACGTTCCATTCTCCCCATACCCACTCCGCGCACACTGCTCACATACTACTGGGCCGTCAGCCAACCCGCCCCAAGCGGTCTGCTGCTGACGTGCGTGCCGGCCCCGAGCGGCTCACCATATGCAACCATCACTCACAGATCCTGCGATGAGTTGTCCTGCTAAACCTGACCATCGAGCGAGTCAGTGTTTTATAATGGTTCTCAAAACGGTAACTTGTATTTATGAGTTATCGCCAGACGTTTGCTAACGCTTTCTCAGCGATAATGGATACAATTTCTCATCATCTTTCAGACTTCCCATTGTGAGCTTCAGCTTCATTTATCTCCTTTTATTTCAACATTTTCGGTGTGACTCTCCACTTTTTGTTCCCTTTTTCTGTTCCTGAACAGCTAACAACTTCTCCAGCCTTATTTTGCTAAGTACGTAGGATTTTTTCTTTAGAGCCTCTTTTCCAGTTCGAAATCAAATTTTTCAGTTGCACTGTATTACACTGTACTATTGTATTGATGGACTTGAGAGTATGTGAGCGAAGTCACATCCTCTACTGTTTATATCTTAAAACTCAAAACGGGGCATATTAAGCGATATTTCGGATAATATTTGGCGATCCGCTGGGCGTTGTTACTGGCTTGAAAATAAATCAACCCCTTCGAAAATGCCCTTTCTTTCTTTTCTCCCGTGCTCAGAGTGAGTCCCCAGCCCCGACAGCTCATCGGGCGCTTCTCGCTTGTCGTGAGTTATTTTTGGGCGCGGCACTCGGCCGCCTTGTCACTGTGCCAGATGACAGCCCATTAAATGATGTACCCAAGTCTCAGCAGCACACAACAGCACAGCGCACGGTATTAATACCGGTTCCGTCACTCCGCGAGTGCACCTGCTATGACATCACATAACGTCACCATGGCTGTCTTCTGGTCAAGTTTAGGTGGTACTATATCGTGTTTCCTATCCTAATATTGATGCTGCTCTTGTAGTTAAAGGGGATGCGAGGTCCCAGGGATTCCTTTGCCGGCGTTTCCTTCTGTACCTGAAGGCAAACCATGATTTTTTTTAACGCGCGACGTTCAGCAGTAAACATAATAGGCGCGGAAGTTTTTGGCCGAAGCCGAAGTATGAGTGAGCCGAAGCCAGTTTTGGAGTGGGCCGAAGCCAATACATCCATGTCGTACGCGGAAATTTTTTCCGTTACGCCGGGATTCGAACCCGGACCTCTCAGGACACAAAGCGGACCCCTTGACCGCTCGGCCAATGAGAGCCACTCAAGCCATGATGTCTGGAATATACATGACTGTCTTGATGGAGAGCTGACTTCTGAGCCATTAGCTTGATACCTACTTCTTCCTTTCAGAGTTTTCCTGATCACCCCTGACTGTTTATTCACTTCATGTGAAGTATATTTGAGAATTGAAACTGATGCCACTTCTTAGTTTCAATTTACAAAAGTATCGGTAGTTAAAAAGTCAGTCCATAAATCCCCAGCGCAAAGCTTTTATCACATTGCTACCTATATCTCAGTTTAAATAATACATGGTGACAATACTAACTGTGCATTAGATACTTTAAGGGTGCGTCCCACCATGCCCAGTTAAAATTAAACTGGAGATTTACCATGTTAAATTAAACTCAAAAGTTAAATTTAACATGGTAAACATAGGACAAAATCTCCAGTTTAATTTTAACTGGGCATGGTGGGACGCAGCCTAAGTCGAAACTATTTTTCGTAAGTTTGTAGGTTGCGGGAACTTTTTGGAAAGTGTGTACCTACTCTCAGAATTTTTAATCTCACAATGTTGTTAAGTCAACCATTTTATGATTGTAGGCTCGAAAACTTGAAGAACACCATCGGAAGTACGAGCGGCTGCGTTTGGAGCAGCAGGCCCGCCTGGCCCGGGAGCGAGTGGCACGCAGTCGGGAGGCGCGCGCCAAAGCTCAGGCTGATGCAAAGGCACAAGCACCGCCAACTAGTGGCGATATGCCCGGGGGTATGGGCATCCCGCCCGAACTGATTGAAATTCTACAGGAACCGGAATTTATTAATGCCATGAAGGTGTGTGTGTGAGTTATAGTGGCTACATCATTTGAGCTTCCTGAAAGGAATGAAGGAGTTTCTTGCCTATTTTTCGTTACTTGTACTTGTAGGCCATGAGCTGTGAAAGATATTATCTCATATCATGATAATAAGTTATTCCCTGTTTCTGAAAGGTTATTCCGTTAGTCCTCTTTCCGAAGATAGTCGGAAGGAAAAATCTTAGCTTTTCAAAATCACATTTGCTGTCCAAGATGAACAGAACGTGTCCCCTCGCACGTGTATCTTTTTTCACTAATATTCTTTAACGGTCCCTTCAAAAAAGTCGTTTATTTTTCCAGGACCCAGAAATAGCGGCAGCTTTCACGGATATCACAACGAACCCGGCTAATATTTTGAAACACCAGAATAATCCCAAAGTAGCCGACTTCCTCTCTAAGATGACTCTGAAAATGGGTGGAATGATGGGAGGCCTTGGCGGAATGATGGGTGGTATGGGCGGTTTCGGCGGGTCTGGAGCAGGTGCGGGGCCAGGTAGCGGACCGGGGACAGGTCCCGCCCCTCCCGCTAACATGGACGTGGACTGACGAGAACGTAGGTATACGTGTTATAATAGCTGAACTTTTCGACTCAAAACCCTCAGAGCCGTATAATTACCAAAGCAAAAATAAAAAATAATAATGGGATATTTGACTGCTGCTGTGAGAAGTATATTAGTTTAGTATTTTTTTACACCTCCTTTAGCCTTGTTCAAAGGACAATGTAAGAATAAGCATTAAATCTCCCGGTGTTTTTATTTTTATTTTTTGCTTTGGTTGTATGTGGACAGAAAATTAGGGGACGTGGCTTCATTAGGAGTCCTGAGAAACTGTTAGCGAATCTGCCGTGTTGGGATAATTTGTAAAGAAAGAGACTGAATTGTGACTATTCACTACATTTTGTTTATAATAACTAGTATAATAAGTATAGTAATAGTATATAGTATAGTATATAGTATAATAAGTATAATAGTATAATAAGGGTGCGTCCCACCATACTCGGTTAACTGTTTAACTCCAGTTAAATACAGTTTTTACCGTGGAATGATTGGAATTTAACTGGAGTTTAACGATAACCGAGTATGGTGGGACGCACCCTAAGCCAACTAGTTGAATGGGTTAACTTCGACTTTCAAGAAAATTCTCATACCGTATTAAACTAATCAGCGTCTTGACCCCTAACTGGATTTCTGCTTATTCTTTTTGAAGGGAATTTTAAAGCTGAGACGTTTACAGTAATGCTAGAGTCGCAGTGAGATGAAATCGAAAGAGTAACTAATTTTGAGCATAGAACTCAGACAAAGTTAGCGTAGAATTTACAACTTACAACCTTTTTTATATCACTCCCTAATAACCTAATTGTGCGTAATTTGTTCCAGGCGAATAACCTGGCTTGATGGCCATTCTTCATCGAGACGTCGCTTTTGGTATAAAAATATTGATAGTTCCAGATAGTTCCAGATAGTTCACTATCTTGCGGTAGTTTTAAGCAGTCGTCAGCATTTCTTCCCCTCCAGTTTTTGAGAGTAATAGGTGAAAAAAAACTTGTTTCTAACTATGAGGTATTTATTCCAACTCGAAAGTACGACGTGCGAGTACCTATTATATATGTGTAAGACTGACGTCACAAGTCATTAAAGAGTAATTAGTTATGTCAGTGCTCATTATTCTACCTTCTCGGTCCGCTCTTCTCTTGTTGCAGAGCTATAGGACAGGCCTAAATTTCTGTCTTCGGACTGAATATTTTAAACGATTTTTGTGTTCTAATCATAATTTATTCGAGTGTAAATTGCAAGGCATGAGTATTTACTTGTATTTCCATTTTTGTAGTAGTGGGTAGATCTGCAGCGTTATGTTGTTCCTCTAAAAGCTGTGCCTTCGCTGCCTCGGCGATGCGCAGGGGAATCGTTCTGAAAAAGTACGTAGGAAATGGATTTGCGCCAGAGTGGGGAGGAAAATTGGAGAAACTTGCTTTCGTTGGATGGAATCCGTTCTCCGCGCAGCATCGACTACGCGAAGGACGCCCGCTAGTGGAGGGAAAGTAGGTACAAGGACTCCGAAATATATATCAATGTTGCCGACTTGCAAATTGCAACATTTTTACTTTCTCGCTAGCCATATATGGCGAGAAAGTATTGTTTTCGTGCAAAATTTCGAAATTGAGATTTTGGGTTTCCCATGATCCTGGGGGTCCCCTGAGTCCAAAAAAGTGGTTTCTGGAAAAAGTCTGTCCGTCCGTCAGTCCGTGCAGTGCGCTAGCGCCTATACCGTTGATCCGATTTTGATGAAATTTGGTATGGACCTGTCTAAAATCACTGCCGAGGGGTATTTTCAAGGATTTTTTGATTGGTCAAAAATTGCGGCCGCTATTGTCAAAAAACCGCCAAAATAATTAAAAAATCGTGTTTTTGGTTAGTTAGACAAGCGCCGACGGTACACTTTTCAATCTATAACACTGAAAATTGGTATGTGTGTTGACAAATAGATGCTTCGAGGTCATTTGCAACTAAAATTGAATTGGTTGAAAATTACGGCCGTTCTGGACCAAAGTTCGATCGTTTCGGCGCCATTCACATTTATTGACCGATTGTCATGAAATTTGGTAAATTCGTGTACAACCATGTAACTTAAACATCTGCCGAACAGAATTTTGTTATCTTCAAAATTACGGCCGTTTTTGTCAAAAAAGTGTCGAAAATGAGTTGAGAATGAGAAACCACGTTTTTGAATGGTCGGAACGCATTTGGGACTACAGTAATAGAATGACAGCCATGAAACTTGGTGGGAGTGATCTCAGATAGATGCTCTTGGGTCATTTTCAACCGATTTTGGATTGCTTAAAAATTACGCCCGCAAAAAAATCTCAAAAAAATCCAAAAAAAAAAAAAAAAATCACATGGGGCGAGAAAGTTAAGTGCGACTGTTGTCGGACCCTTTATTAAAATTAGTGTCAGATGTCTTTTTTTTTACGCGCACTGCCTTAGGCACAATTTTTGCGCGGAGGTGGACTTGAAGAACCTAACTTAACCTAACCTATAACCTATGACCTATAACGCTAAAGGGGGGGGGGGGGGGGGATTATAGGGAGGAAAGGAAGGGAGTGGTGCGAAGGAAAGGGAGGCGGGCAAGCTGTGATGGGTCAAGATGTCATTTTTATTTGGCATGTTGTAGAGGTAGACGAACACTTAAAATAGCAGGAATGAGAAACCACGTTTTTGAATGGTCGGAACGCATTTGGGACTACAGTAATGAAATGACAGACGTGAGATTTGGTATGAGTGATCTCAGATAGATGCTCGTGGGTCATTTTCAACCGATTTTCGATTGCTTAAAAATTACGCCCACAAAAAAATCTCAAAAAACCCCCAAAAAAAAAAAAATCATTCTGGGCGAGAAAGTTAAGTGCGACTGTTGTCGGACCCTTTATTTTTTTCCGCTGAAACAAATAAACAGTAACCTGGAAAGACTGCGGGTGGTTATGCGGTAGCAGCACCACCTTGAAATTAACTGCTATTATTTCAGCTTGTTCAATGTTGATCGAGAGTATGTCCACTCCATGCTGATATATAGCTGTCTTTGTAATGCATGTTGTACCTACTACTTTAAATACTTAAGGGGAAATACACCCATTTGATTCGCAATGCTAAGTACTTCACACCCTATTCCGAAGTTACAGGGCGAGTGAAAAGTGTTTATAGGGGGATGTAAACCTGAGACTCTTTGTCGTGAGGTAGTGTTGTATTTTTGCATGAAATGGAGTAATAAGCCCACAGGAGCGATTTTAAACAGTCAACTACCAGTCCACATGTTTTTTTGACAGATCGCGAAAACACAACACTACCTCATGCGGAATATTTTTTGGAAAATTTTCGGACTAAAAAATGTATGATTTTATCGTCACATTTAGTAGAAAAGCTTGATAAATGTTTGTACTATTTACCGTAGCCATGTTGCATTTTGGCAATTTTTATTTCACTTACGGAAGTGGGTAATTTCAACAGCATTTCTCTACTTTTTCTCCTGTAAAAGCTAAACATAGTGTCCTACTTTCACTCGTTCGTTTCGCGTTCAAATAGCACACTATGTTTAGCTTTTAGAGTAGACACAACCGATACGATATTGCAATTACCAGTCTCCGGTGGTACTAAAATGTAAACATTACTTTTGTCGAATATTTACTTTCGCACAGTGGTTTTGGCGGAGTTCGTCGAGAATGTATGGTGGCCCTTAAAGATAATGTAAAACAACCAGCAGGCAGGGGTAAAGTACCTTGTTGCTCTCACCTTTTAAGTTGTGCGATACAGGTTTTGCCAATCTTTGGCTGTGGACATTTTACCACTTGTCCCGCTTGTCCGATAGACAAGTTGGAGTTGGCCGCTGATTTCTTAGGTGACGCTGACTCAGCCATTGTTATTCTTGCTCCAGTTTCATTCTGTTCTAAGGGAACGTCTGAAGAGTTTGGCTAAGAAAATAATCATGTGTGCAAGGGCCTTAATAGAAGATAAACGGGTTGCGTTGTTAGCATACCTAGCTATAGGTACCTATCTGGGGTGATGTAATGATAATAGAGCGCAGTCCGCCAAGCTGGCAATGCTCCGTGTTTAGCATACGACGGGCGAGTATTTTTAGAGTAGTGGCCGTGATAGTCGTGGGTACCTAGCAACATTGCCATTCGTAGCAGTGCGGTCTGTCGGCGCGCTGGTGACTGTTTTACTGTGTATTTTCCATGTGATGTGATGTGTTTTTGAAGTTTCGGATAACCCTACAATATGCGGATTTTCGTGGAAGATGATGGAAGGTATGAATCATTTTCCCTTATTTTGGAATGGATCAATGTGGTCAAATTGTCATCATGTTGGCATGTTGGGCTGAAGTATTGTAGTGTGGCAGTAGGACATATTTTTTTGCTGCTGAAAATTTCCATAACATCTCACTCAAAACCCACCAACCAAAGAGCGAGAGTAAGTTTGTCGGGAATTTTTGCTCTACCCATCTAGAAAAAATTCCTGCGATTGCAGTCCTAAACTTTCTTGTCCCATTTACCTTGAGGGTTATATGTATGTGTGTGGGAGTGATGGATCACGTGAATTTGCAGCTTTAAAGTCTGTCGACAGTCGACACAATGCTTTTGTTGACGCTTTTTAAAGTCAATTTTCTGAGGAAAATTATGGACATATCTTTTTAACGGAACCAACAACTATTAGTTTTGATTTTACGATCAAGTGATGATTGTCAATAAAAAATTTGTCGATTAATTACTCGATCGTAAAGTCACAACAATAAATTAGCTTCTGACGTTAAAAAAACAAATAAGTTATCCAAGAGTTTTCTCAAAAAATGGGTATTAAAAAACCATTCTGATGCCACTTTGTATTTACCTTCGAGGATAAATTGTAGTTTCTATCGTGTTGAAGCTTTGTATCTTGCACGAAGCGGGAAGGCACTCGCGGAAACACATACAAGCCTTATCTCGATTTGATTTATCGTCTCCGTTCAGGTGATAAAAACTCATTTCATCGTCACCATCACGAATGTAGATACGTCCTAGTCCTGTACTTAGTGGTGTCATTTCTTGGTGTTTCTACAGTATTGTGATGAGCAGGTAGGCTCTACTAGTGGCATTTAACCTACTTTTACCTATTATTGACTTAGCAGATCTGTTATTGTTCGGTAGAAGTTGCAATTAGCGTCACTGGTTAAGCCAGAGGATTCGGAGAGTGAAAGTTCGGTCGCTACCAAGATAGATACTTCGCATGGATTCTGGCTTAAGCACTCGGACAGGATTATTTGTTAATTCAAAGTTTAAATAATGGAAATATTATGGGTGCATGGATATAAAAAACCAGGCTTGATGGCGTTAGGGCCTGATGTTATTTCTACTTCTATTACCTACATAGGTATACCTACTTACCTGCTTTTTAACTCGGGGAACCCCCAGGATCAGCGGAAACGCAAAATCTTGATTTTCTGAACTTTGCTGGAAAACAATGAGAACTTTCGATACTTCTTATTGGCTAGAAAGGATGTAAAAGAAGGTTGTTCGAAACTTTGAATTCGTCGAGAAAAAAAGACAACTTTTCTTTCACCACATCGCTCTTGTCCTATATGGCTATATCGTTGAGCAATAGAGCGAAAAATTCGAACCATGCATTTTTCAGTCCCCAAGGATTTGCTCAAAACCTTCGCTAAAAGTCAGTGGTTTTTAGATATAATTCGATAGCAGGCCCGTATCCAGAAAGCGGTCATGGGGGGGGTTTTAGTGTCAAGGGGGGGGGGGGGGGGGGGGTTTAGCCTATATTTTTTTTGCTTCACGTTGGTATTACCATGTTAATTTTCCGCTCATGGGGGGGGGGGGTTTAACCCCCTAAACCCCCCCCCCCCCCGTGGATACGGCTATGTTCGATAGTATCAACCTTAATTTATGTTAAATCTGTTTTTCAGGCGTACCGCTGACCCCCGAACATGCGCTTAAGCCACCTTCAACGGAAACAGTACCACCTCTTGGTGAAGTTATTCCGTTCAGCCTCTTCAGCTACCAGTGATTTAGTGCTGAATCTTCTTCAGATTCTGAAATCAATGACAGGAGTTTGTTTACTATTTACTTCTGTTGTTTGAAACAAGTCAGTGATGTGTTGTGTGAGCAGTGAAATAGAATTGTGAAGATGCCACTGTTTCCTCGGAAGAGTCGGAGAGGGGACGAAGACAGAGAGGGCGGTGGAGCCAAAGAAAACCACGAGCCACCACCACCTGATGAGCCTACGGAGCGACAGCGCCTGGTCTTCCACTGCCAGCAGGCCCAGGGCAGTCCTACTGGTGTCATCAGCGGATTTACAAATGTCAAGGAACTTTACCAGAAAATCGCTGATTGCTATGACTTCGACTCCAGCGATGTAAGTAAACATTGTCACTATATCCCTATCCAGCATAAGTAATTGGCCTGAAGTGGGCTATTCGGCCTATATAGCTACAAACTCTCAGGAAATTTCGATCTCTTTGTAGCTACTTAGTTCTCCATTCTTGTGCTTAACCCTAGCTATCATGTTTTTATCCATAGTCGTTCCAAAAGGGTTCGAGGGTTTGCAGGAAGATTTTTTTTCAGTAAGGGAGAAAACTTGGACAGTTCTTAGGTAACGATGATTCCTTCTCGGATGGCTCCATACTAGTAGTGAGCCTAGGTATATCGATATAACCATAATTCGATATCCTATCTGAGAGTATGACCCTCCTGAGGAGCATATAGTCATCCTAAGTTGAAAAGAAATCAAGCAACCAACGAGGAAAATCAACGTTTAACGAGAAAATGTTGACGGTTTATGCAATGGCTCCCATTTCCCCCGAGTCACAAGACGTAAGAATGACTTGAAATTTATCAGTTTACAATGGAACACAGACTTCGGGACCTGTGTCAGGGGTGACATTGTTGTGATGCTTTGTAAGTTAGGATGAAGTTAAGTAATAGGATGCTCATATTTCCAGGCTGTTAATTAACGGTGTCACTAGCCAGGATGTCAGTCATTATCTTTTCTCACCTCGCATTGCCATTTGCCACCTTTATCATGTTGTGACCGTCTCTATTCGTCGTTATCTATACCGGTGATGAAACACTGGTGCCGTATAATATCTGTTTGACACTGACGTTGAGTTTAAGAAAATTAACCCTTTGTGTTGCGACACCTCGATGGTATCAAGTGCTTCTATAAAAGCTTTGTGGATTATGTAAATAACACTTGAAACAAACTGAAATATGCGATAATCTTTCTATTGTTGGAAACGTATATCATGCCGGGCCTTCATACTGATTATTTGATGGTATGGTATATTAAGTAGCAGCGGCCTTACAAGTCAGGCACCTATTTAACACCACTTCTCTATGAGAAAATAGATCGAAATGGCATGTACTTACTGCAGTTTAACTATAGGTGCCTATACCAACCAAAATTCTTGATTCATAAAGATTCCTTCTCTCTTCTGACATCTCTTTTTCCCCCATTTCTTCTTCGTCGTTTCTGCAAACAACCACTGCCCCTTCGTCTTATTGGGATACAGCTGTGGGTGTAAATATAGGCATTAGACATCAACAAAAAATAATGTCATTGTCATTGCTTTCGACAGTTTAGAGGCCGTGCCGCCTTGGGGTTTCCTCTACATTCCTCGCTAGACTGATGTGCAATTTCACGTTGTCGACCTCTTCTTGGGTACCTAAGTACTTACTCTGATGCACGTCCATGCTGTCTCACGGTTGACCTCTGGAGCTAGGTATATAGTAGGTGCCTGCCTAGGTCTTCTCTCGGTATAGGTCCTTGATCTTCAGAAATGGCCCTTCTCGAACTCTCACGGATGGTCACAACAAGGTATAGATCGATGGGTTGGTACGACTGACCTGAGAAGAAATAAAGGATCCCATTCACTTGATTCTCCTATTTTCCTCGCTGCTTTTACTAACGATCACCTCCCTCATTCTTCGCCAGAAGTCTCCTCTCCAGAAAAGATAATATAATGGTGATGGTAGTGAATAGCAAATTCTGCTACCAGACCCAGAGCTCGTAACTGATCGTGGGTACCTATTGTGGTAGAGGCAGTCTCTTCTCGAGGACAATACTCTTGCCGATGAATAGGCAGGGATGGGCAAACACAGGGAAAAGTGAAATGAAGTTCAATCGGCTTTGCGAGGCGTACAGATTTCTCTTATTTGAGAAATATTTTGAAAGGACCTGCTGGAATTATTTTGAACTGCTATTGTCCAGGTTGGGTGGAAATTCATAATAGATAATTTACAACTAAACATTTAAATCATACATAGGTATGTACATAGGTATGGTTCAAAGTATCGGCATCGCTTTCAATGACAGTAAATTGGCAAATGACAGAACATTTACCACCACCAATGTAGTTGAATAATTGCTTATAATTTAGATCCTGCCCAACCCTGGCAGTAGGTATTGTTAGAGTTGGTGCCGGCGCCAGAAGCTGAACAAGAGGTACCCGGTGGCTGTGCTGGTACCTGCGGACCTGGCCTGATCCGCCTGGACCGTCTCGGAAGTGAAAGTGTCTCTCCGCCCTATCATCACTCACATCTCCTCTGCAGGAAGGAAGGAAACATCTGACACTCAACTTCCATAACATCTGTATAGGTCTTTGCGAGGTCACGTCGTTGCTGATGTTGTTATGAGAGGTTCTGAACATATTTTTGTGAATATAGGAAGGGCGTTGCATGAGCACTTTGTGAGTTGCTTAGTGTTCAGGACACTGGCTCCCACGACGAAGGCCGCAGGTTTAGATAACTGCTTTGGTGGTTCACTGACTCAGAATAACTTAGGTCCTCGTGCTACTTCCCTCTCAAAAAAAGTTCTTCCAGGTTTTCTACTGTATACTATTTCTACTGTAGAAATAAGTCACGCGACCTTGACTCAGGGCTCGTATAGGCAGGAATAGGGACATGTGGTAACTTCCTCCTGCTGTTGCTGACGAGAACGTCGAGTTGGGATAGTTGTGATGTGATACATAAATTCATGAGATAACCGTTATTGATAAACGTGCAATTGTTCAGTTCCCTTCACTAGTGGCCTTCATGCTTGCATCACCCCACTCGAATTACCGAGCGAGACACGAAGGGCTGATTGATCAATGTATTTGTGTCGAGTACCGACTCCTACACCATGGATAATTTCTTACCCAGTACTTGGCGAATTAAAATTTAGAGTACAACGGCTACGTGCTGGGAGCTACCCGACCTATACTTATACCTACATTTTTCTGTTTAGATTCTTATAATTGACAGAGTTTCACGTCGATTCGTACCCGTTTTTGACAGTAAATCTAGTACCTGCACTAACCTGTGGGTCATGTGGTCAGCAGGTTATTCCGTTAAGTCCGTATTCGTCAAAGTTTAGATGGTCTTCAGGGTACTTTAAGCGATTTTGTCTCGTCGGAGCCTCCGCATACATAAGGTTTATAATAAGTTAGTGCGTTAGTGAGCTGCTATACCTTATATTCCCTAGGCATTAGAGCATGCATGCGTGGAGTAAGTAACCGTGAAGCTATGTTCTACTAGAGTAACCTACACGAAATTCAAAATACCTATCTGCCTACTCTGATCATGAGGTTGTAGGTACTGGATGGAGATACCGACGGTTCGGCGGTGCGAGCGAGCACTGGACCGACGCAGGTCAACCACCTCATGCATGCGGTCAGTCAATGGACAATGGTTTTGTTTAAATGTTAGAACCTTAAAAACCTAAAGTCCGGTACGGATCCATTTAAAATCGAAAATCGTACAGTAAGGTACGTGTGCCCTGTCAGATGGTCCAGGCTCAGTATACCCATAGATGAGTTAGAAAACTTGTTTAGATATACCTGTACCTAATTTATTACCTAATTGATTACCTACATTATCATCGTATCCATAAATTTTCTATCCTGTAAAACCTGATTTAATCTTAAGACTTCCATCAGTCTTGATACTCGTGGTATTGATCAATTTTGACTGTATTCGGTGCCATGCAGGTTCAAATATGGAATTTTATAGTGCTGCGTGTAGGCAGCTTGGTATACCTTGCCGCACCCCGGAAGTCCACAGATATGCCTGAGTGATACTGCACCACATACCTAATGGTCGCTCCTGTTTATTAATGTAGGTACATCTCCTCGGGGCAGCTGACCATGCCGGGTCAAAAATCCTGGTTTTCGTTGAAATCGGTGATCACTTTCTGACGCACTGAAGGAAGGGGAAAATATTTTGGCCGATGTATACTTATATTCATATCCTGCTCTAGCTTGAGCCTCAACCATTATTGCCTCAACATTGGCAATGGGCTTGCGGAAGTTTGGGCCCTGGTGGCTTGACGATCCTCTCATGTTCTTAACTCTCCGAAAACAGTTGGGGTACCAACACCACAGATTGATGCCGGAAATTGTGGGGTCTCGAAGGGATAGGCGGTTCCGGTTCGCGTAGTGACCCGGCGGTGCATATGGCCTTTCATGACTTGCTCATGACACCAGTCGGGTGAAACGTGCCGTGATAATGAGAAAAAGCTCCCGTTGGCCTGCTGCCATGCCCATATAACTCACTCCGCCTTTTGCAGCAAGGTTACCCCACCTAGGTTGCAGTTAAGAGGACGCTATACCTGACGATGCATTTTTTGCCGCCCATAAGATTAATATTGCGAGCGGCGATTCATTTTCAAGGTTTACCCTTGGTTGGAAAGACACAAAATTTTGCCTGTCCCTTGCCCTAACAATGTTCTAGGGAGTGTTTGAAGCAGATTTCCCAATTTCTCACTGGTTTCTTTTATTGCAACTGTTTTGCAAATGCTAGCATCGCATACCTCAAGAAAAGTGCTGTATCTCGAAAACCAGTAAAAAAAATGGGAAATCTGCTTCGAACACTCCCTATAGAACATTGTTAGGGCTAGGTACAGGCAAAAGTTTGTGTCTTTCCAACCAAGGGTAAACCTTGAAAATGAATCGCCGCTCGCAATGTTAATCTTATGGGCGGCAAAAAATGCACCGTCAGGTATAGCGGACCCTTAAGAACCGTCATAGGTACCACAGGGACCATAGGCAGCTGTATACTGTGACACATCCACGGGAGACTGAGAACTTAAATTTATTACTTTTATCTACGTTATTATACACCACTATAGCTCTTTTACCATTTCTTTACTGTACCGAGAGGTGGATACCACAAATCGCATAAAGTTTTGCTTACTTTCCTCTTGTTTTTCAGATCCTGTTCTGTACATTAAACACTCATAAAATCAACATGAATAAGTTGCTGGGAGCGCAGATTGCTCTGAGTGATTTTATCTTCGTGCACCGGAAGGGGCAGCACAAGGAGGTGGAACTGACCAAGTCCGAGAGTGCTCTGGGGCTGACCATCACCGACAACGGGAATGGACTGGCCTTCATCAAGCGCATCAAAGAGGGGAGTGTCATTGACAGGGTACCTGTCATTCAGGTTGGTATCAGTATTTACTTAACTATAGGCTTTTGGTGGGTTGTGCGGGGAGAGATAACGGAGACTTAGACATTGCTATATTGGAGAGTGTAGGCAGTATTCTCCTCCGAACAATCTGAGCCTCCTACAGCAGGACCAAAAGGGAGAGTAGTATCGTAGGTAAGTATATGCACTAGGTTGATGCCAAGTCGTAGGGGAAAGTCTACCTGTATAAAAAGTTTGCTCCCCGCATCAGAATTTGATACCCTTACAAAGAAAATATTGTAGATGATATTAACATATTTTTTCTACATTAGAAACTTATTCATTATGGTAAGATGTAAAATTGGATTCAAACAAGGCAACATAGAGTCTAGAACCTCATCGCACTTTTACCTGATTACTTGTTTTGTAGGTGGGAGATCATATCGAAAGGATAAACAGTGAAAACCTAGTCGGCAAGAGGCATTACGAAGTTGCCAAATTTATAAAGGATATTCCTTTGGGAGATGCCTTCACAATTCGCCTCATTTCTCCACTTCAAGCCGGTTTTTGTAAGTTCAGCCTGCTATTACTTACCCAGTCCAGTTGGTAGGTAGGTACCTAGGTACCTACGTACAAACCTACATTAAGGTAGAGGTCATATAGGGACTTGTTTAGGTACCTACTTCCTGTTTTCACTCATTGTACAAAAACAGCGTGTTTGCTAATGGGTACCTAAGGAAGGTAGAACACAGTTCATGCACTCAGTTAATCTCCTGGTATTTCACAACTGTCTTTGTTCCTATATGACGCCACCATCTGTCTTTGAGAATCATTCCCAAGGATGTTGATCGATTGTGTCGGGCAGGAGTGAGGGGTGATAGCTATTACGATACTGGATGTTTGATGGATGGATATTGGATGACGATAATGACGATTCGTGATTACTTAAGAAAAGTTAAGGAGTCCAGAATGTACCTTAGGTACTTAGGTATACTTAAGTACCTACCTGATCTTACCGTCTTTCACGTCGGAAGGTGCAGGGTTCAGTGGAGACCGAAGCCGAATAAAGGGTTAACTGAAGTAGAATCAGCACCCGTGGCAAATTTGGACCTTCGTCGTTCCGTGACAAAACGGGAAGTCGTATCATGAGGTTTGATAGTTCGATGGCTTTCTGTGATTACAGCGAATATCGGACCACGAGGCGAGCGCGGAAAGGTGAAGAAGTCTGGTTACGGGACGGGCAAACAAACGTTACGGTTTAAAGCTGGCGGTGCTGCGGTGGTCGAGGTAACCGACGACTCGGTTGACAAGGCGGTGGCTGGCATCAATAACGTCCTCGAAAATTTCCTTGGCATCAGCGATACAGAATTAGGTAAGTACCTATTATGTTCGGTAGTTTTCTTGTTGTGTGGTTGGGCCAGACCCAAAACGGCATCGCACCCACGAAGCCTTAAGAAGAGCGTCAACCCTTTATAATAACCAGTTTCGGATCGCAGTGGCTGCATTTTCGACGAAAAAGTTGTGTTGTATACCGTGATAGAGTAAGTAGTCGTTATCAAATTAATTAATAATGCATGTCTGTTATTTATACAGCGATGCAGATCTGGGAAGCTGGAGTGGGATGCGATAACAGTGTGCAGTTTGCTGTAGCCATTGACAACTGTGATCTCGATGAGTTGCAGTTTACTGACGACGTCATCATCGATCTGTGGGGAGTCGTCACTGATGCTAGAGCCCAGAGAATATAGGTACACGAGGCTACAGCCAGGCTAGGCTTAGCTAAAGACGATAAAGGTAGCATAAGTGTCAACGGTTTGCCTCCAAGCGCTCCGATACTTTGATTAGTATTAAGTTTAGGGAACAGTATTGTGTCAGTTGACGGCCACTGCTTAAAGAAACCAACGACACTACTGAACTGCCTCCAGAGACACCCTTTGGATTGAACGGGTCTTGAGTTACTTCTCTGAATCAGTCTTGGTGATGATTCATGTCTGTTTCAAACTCACTGAAAGCACTGTGATGCTCTTATTTTCTTTTCACAGAGTTCTGTTCATTCTACAGTTTATCTAAGTAGTATTTAAAAATAAAACAACCACAGTCCTTACTCTCCACTCTTTAAAGAACTCTGATTCGTAATTTCATCTGAGACACCAATACAAAATTTACATTCAACTGAGATAACCTCTAGAATTGATAGATCTTGCTGTTCCTTCATTGTGCCTAACTGAGATAATTCGGAAGAAAAAGAGTCGCAATGTTCCTTTAAGAGGACGCTTCTGTTGACGGTGCAAGTCAGCGCTGGCTCCGAGGCGAGATGAAGCGTATATGAGTGAAGAAGGCTATTGTGATTACAGAGACCCTGACTTCTTATGGCTGTAGCAACTGGGTAGGTACAACTGCATGCGGGTTCTGTTATCTTCGCTTACTCTGCATTACGTGACCATACCAGGTCCCCAGTACCTGCTGTCACTTTACTAATACCATTCATAAGGCGATTCACGTCCAGAGTTCAGCCAACCCACAATTTCCCGGGGGGGGGGGGGATGGCCGGTATTTTTTTTTTGTTCAGATCGGGGAAAACCCCCAAAAAACCCGCCCAAAAAAATTTTTTTACTTGACGGTGCACAAGTGGTCTTGGAATTTTTGTCCTTCACTTTGGTAAAGGTTAGTTCCATGATATCGGCTCGGTGCGCGGTCCGGTGCACCATATTTTGGATAGGAAATTATATCAACATCTGGGAGGGCCCGGTGAATCAATGAAGGCCCTCTGTGTTTCGCTTATGTGTTGTTGTGAAATTATGACCGAATGACCGTTTATTTTTGGTTCAGAGGACGTCCAGTGGCAGTACAGTAAGTATCCTGCAGGGAAAGTCTGAAATCTTTTTCGTAAGTAGGTATGGTGCCTACCTAGGCAATTCTATTTTTTCAGATTTATTTCAAATGCAATACTATACGTGATACAATACAAATTACGAGAAAATACAATACATTTCCAAACAACATTATTCATATAGACCCAAAATATGTACCAGGTGTGGGTACAGGTGGAGGCAGGTATAGTAGGCAAAACCTACATGTCAGAAATTTGTATTGGAGTAATAGGGAAATGCTGTACAATGTCTGACTTGACTGCCATACAGGAATGTATAAGTAGATAATGTGTAAATTTTTATACCTACAATATACTCGGCTGTCGAGGCTTTCTGTTACCTAATAAGTCACACTACAGAACAAACTGTTAGGTGCCTAATAGGTCCTACGCCAAATAGGAAAAGATCGGTCTAGGTAGGTAGGTAGGTGCCTACATCCCTCCAGGAGGTAAACAAAACATATACCTAGAAAAATGCACCCCACACCACCACAATAACTACTCTTCATTCAGCGCAGTCATATCTATGGGTAAACAGAACAGCCTCGATAGCCGAGTGGTCGAAATGGTTTTCTATAGAGGAACACTGAACAATCACACCTGTTTCACAACTGAAATGTGCAACATTTCAAGTGAAATTTATATTGAGGCTGTAGTGGTTCGGAACCCACCTAAAACTGTAGGTCCCCATTGTGTACTGCACGATGGCTGGGGAGCTGGTATTCGGTATTGCGGATAAGGTGTACCTACTCATCGCACTTCCGCCGATACTTGCTTCGGATTGTCGCACGACACTGCGACTTAGTTAGCAGAGGGTTGGGGGGGACAAGCCCAGCAACTAGACCGTTTTCAAGAACTGTCCATTGTGCTCAGCTGGCAGCACTACCAAATACCAGCTCCCCAGCCATCGAGTAAACGATGGGGACCTACAGTTTTAGTTGGGTTCCGAACCACCACAGCCTCGATATAAATTTCACTTGACATGCTGAACATATCAGAAAAACTTTTTGGTAGGATTGGGATCGAACCGGTGTGACCAGGCTGTCTCTGCTCCTCAAAAGTCGACCATTTAGACCACTCGGCTATCGAGGCCGTGACACTGCGACTACTTCGGAGTGTACTTCTTACTTGTTCCCAATGTTCGTTGACTGGCGGATGGGGTTCGAATTTTTTATTTTCCAGAATGATTCACCTCTAGCGGCGGCTCACTCTGCCGCTTGGTGCACCTGGTTACGGGTCGCACTGACTGGAGGATATTTTTTTATATATATGGAACAGCCCTGTGATTCACCTCTAGCGGCGGCTCACTCTGCCGCTTGGTGCACGGAAGTGCGATGAGTAGACCTTTACCGGTATTGCTGCCAGCTGAGCAAAATGGATAATTCTTGTAATGGTCTAGTTGCTGGGCTTGCCCCCCCCCCCCCCCCACCAGTCTAACCTAACCTATGGGTAAACAGAAAATTGCGGAATAGGTCCTACCCACACCATAGGAAGGTAGGTACGTGTAATAAACCAATATTAGGTAGGTACCTACCTACGTACCTCCTAGTGATTTGACTGATGTGCGATCCACATTTTATGCAATAGGTGTCCAACATAACATAAAATCCAAAAATCATTTTTTTAGATAAACCTATGCCCACAGAATGTGGCAGATAGGTAGGTAAGTATACAGCCTACCTATATACCTACCCACGACACGGCAGTCACAGAATAAGGGTCTCTCCTGTATTACAAAATTTAGATAAGTAGGTAGGTACCTACCTAATTGCAAATTGCAACCCATCCCCCAATACAGTAGATGTCATCATAAGTCACCCAATCTATACCTACCTACGAGTCCTGTCCTACGACACCTACGATTCTCAGATGACAGGATGTTACACAAAAGCAGCTCATATCAACCAATCGACATGTCAGACATAAGAAGACAGGTCGCGATCTTCCGGCCGGAGCGAGTGCGGGCGAGAGACGTGAGAACCTTCTCCCGCAAGTGCTCAAACCATACTGAGCTGTGACCGCGCGTTGCATCTGCACCATGACTTTTTTTCAAAATGTGTTTTTCACACATATTTATCATTTATTATTTGCCAACCTAAGGAGAAATTCAAAAAACTGCTTCGGTCACGAACTAAGTTACACCTTCTACATAACAACTGTAATAATTCGAAATTTTTATTCCCAGTCAAATACGCTCCCTAGCCGTTTGAAAAAACCGTGTTTCACGATTTTTAATTTACTAAAAAATTAATTTCTAATAATCCGAGAACAAATTTAAAATTCTGCTACGAACGTTCCCTAGACATTTACTGGAGCTACTTCTATACAAAATTTCAAGGCAATCCGTCGGCCCGAAAAAATTAAAAAAAATTCAGAAGATAACATGGTAATCTAATGGGTGAAGCGCAGCCTTAAATACGAAAATCTTCCTATCATCAGCGAACATGTTTTTCACTAGTGTCTTAGACTATTTACGAAAAACCTACCTAGACGTATCATTTAGGTCTGACCTTGTTTAAAAAAAATAGATGAGCTTATTTTTAATACTTTTCGTGTTTATCTGGATCTCCTTATTTTGATTTTTGACTTTGGTCGCAGAACTAACATTATGTCTACATCTCTAAGGTAACATGTGGTAAGGTACAAATAAGATTATTTTATGAACATTTAATATTTTTTAAACAACGTGAACGTAACATTGATATGAAGGAACAAAACTGTTGAAATTAAACATTGGGCAGTTTTTTGGGTGTAAAAAGTCATCCGATAATATTACGTCAGGTAACCCATACCGAAAGGTACATTTCGAAGAATGTCTCTAGCATCTCTTTTGCACTACATAACCGAAGCTATTCGTCATGCCTCTGTAAAGCAGTAGTTACATCGGAAGATGGTGATTCTAATGAGTACTGACGACCCTGTCAGCCTGAGCATGTATTTTCGATTCAACTGAGGAAGACATGTTCGCTTACGCACATTTGATTCTAATTACGGAGCTTCGAGTATTAGGGATGCTGTTGTCATGTGTTTGTCATCATATCGTCGTCAAGTGTCAAAGAAGGCGCCTTTAAAAGTGGTGCCACAGCTGAACCTTCCAGCCCCAATAAAAATAACATTTCCGCTTCATTTAACTTATTTTTATAAACATCTTCACCGCGTTGACCAGATAAATACACAACAATAACTTATACACGATATACTAAAGGTAGGTAGGGACGTGGATTGTTCCTTAAATTATTACGGTCGGTATTTATGAATCGCTCGAATTTATGAAAATGTACAAGTAGAATAAATTACATTTACTTCGAATCCATCCAAGGTTCTGGGTTACGGGAACTAATGACAATGAAGTGTCAGCCGTTCACTGGCTTACACAGTTTCTTACAAAAACATTTCCAGTGATGCATGGGACTTAAAATTCTTAATTTTTACATCCAGATGAAATCGATCTCAGAAAACGCATCGTTTCTGCGTGAAACAGTGTAAGCAGAGTTACAATTCAAAATATTTAAAAGCCGCGCTTGTCCCAGATTCTCTTGTTTCCTTTTGAAAAGAACGGTTCAAACAATTTACCTAGCTTCCCTTCATTGATCCACGCACTTTTAACCTCTCATCGGAAACAAACCCGATGAGGATTTCCCCCCGCCATTTTACAAGTTATTTATTCTTTGATTTCTAACTAATAAAAGTTTTCAATGTATTTTTTTTTTTTTGCTATGAACTAGCTTGTAAAATTATATCTAAGATGTTTTTCCGAATCACGGGTCTCACAGGTTAAGCGAAAGATAGGAAAACTTGTTCATGATATTCTCTCTTGTACAGCCACGGTTAGTACACATGGAAAAGGCAACATCCACAAGTTGTAAAGACAAAAAGTAACAAAAAATATACATTAAAAGCTTTTAAAAGTGAGAAAGGAGTGAAAAATCAAAATTCAGAAACCGGATGAATGAAGGGATTCGCTTATTCCATTGATAGTCATCTAAATATATATATATACAACAATATCAGAATTATAACAGAAGCCTTCGACACTGAAGACTTTGACATCAACCTCCCCAACCAAGAGAGACAAAAGAAATTAGTCCAAAATACAGCAGGTAAAAACAGATCATGCAGTTGCAGTTAGAATATTGTGCGTACCGAAAGACTATAAAAAAAGGACCGGGATCTTCTATTCTGCCATCAGTTATGTACCAACTCAACGCCAAGTGCTAATTATAAGGAAGTAGGCACTTATCAAGGTCTACTAATTCTTGTCATTTCACTTGAATATAACGCCAAATCGCGGTGACGAATCGGATAGCTCTGTCGGCGCATTTCACGCCATTACGAGACCCTGTTTTAACACTGTATCCAGGTGACCGCTAGAATATACAGACTTTGGCTAGTTATGCGTTGAGAGTGGGACATTAATGTGACCACTATTTCTTTATACCTACGGCACACTTGACCATGCAAATAAATTACGAAGAGACAAGTGAGACAACAGTAAAAGGAGCCGATAGTTTTTAGAATGGATTAAAAAAAATACTAAACTGCTGGAGAGTAGTCGTGAACACGAGAAAAGAACAAGTCAACTGAGGAACCTGGAAGTGATACAGATAGCACAGGCAGGTGTGTTCGCGACAAGACCCAGCCGTATGATTATTTCGGTAAATGCCTCGTCTTTAGCAACTCTTCTCAAGTGATTTTGTTGTTTAGGCCGGAGCAACGGAAACGTGCTAGCGCATGGAGGTACATTTGCATGAAGGAAGCCACGTAACACAAGTTTAATACCGGTGGGATAACTCAAAGACATCGTACATGCCTGGCCTGGTTCCTGGCCACTCTGAGCCATAACAGAGCTATTTTTACCAAGAGGCCCGGCGACTTTATATGCAATAACGCTTCCTCCATGCATGCTCTCAGCAAATAATATATAGACGAAAATAGCTTCTAAAAAATGGAAACACGAAAGGAAGTTATAGACGGTTTAGTTGGCAGAGGGCGGTGGGTCAAAGTCCCACAGCGTCGAGGCAGGCTGATCTCAGTCACCCGGCGGGGCGACCCACCGGTCGAACTCGATGCCGGAGTCCGGACTCATGCCCACGGCCAGCGGGGACAGGAACTGCGAGGCGCGGGTTTTTCCGCATACGCACGCAGTGCTGGGGTCACAGCGCCGGCATCGCCGCACTCCATCACTCGACGGGTGCGCCATTTGTGGCCCTAGCTCTTCCTCTTCTTCATCTTTCCACTAAAAATTAAAAAATCTTGAAATGAAAGCACAGCACTTGTATATATAAGAAATACAAAGATTGCGGCAAACACAGCCAGAAAAAACATGAATTTCGAGAGGCACTGGCCTTCTGTCTATAGTGAGAAGCATCTGGTACAGTCACCATCTCTTTGATGAGACAAACGTCATCTCCTTAAGCTTCCCTATGAGGTGGCCTATCAAAAGGCGCTGTGGACTAACGCGTACACCCATTTTGAATTACATAATCAGGAATTTGCAGGCGGATGTGAACACGCTCAGATACATACTTTTTAAATTGCATTATAATTGTCTTTGCAGACATTTTTCAGCATTAAATTACGTATAGTCGACGGCCGAAAAGGAGACCAAAATGGCAGATGGCGGCGGAGGGGTGGGTACCCCCTCTACGTGGCATCAGTACATGAGGCTGAACTGCGACCCACACTATTGGCTATGTCTCACGATATATAGGCAAAATCTATTTATAGCCGATGCTTAGCTTAGCCTAGTGTGGCTCGCAGCTCAGCCTCATAGGTACTGGTGCCACGTAGAGGGGGTACCCATCCTTCCGCTATCATCTGCCATTTTGGTCTCCTTTTCGGCCGTCGACTATAGTCATAGTTTTCGCAGGGGATGAAATAAGTGTAGGCATTTAAAACAATCGTGGCCACTAGGAATGTGGGTTCACTTACATCTGGCAGTGAAGGATGAGCTTTGAGTTCCTGCTCAAAGTTGTGAAGCTGCTCCATGAAATGGAAATTGGGTGCGATGTTGGCTTTGCGGTTGCGCACCATGTTAAACGCGTCGTTCAGGCTGAGGTTGAGTTTGTACATGAGGTACGCCACTGTAATGGTGACGGATCGGCTCACCCCCGCCAGGCAATGCACAAGGACGCCTTTGCTCTTATCGCGGCCTTCATCTGCAATGTGAAAAAGTGGTAAATGGATGGACGAACGGGATGGTTATTGGGAGTTTCAGAGTGAACCAAGTGGCTCTAAAATGGGGTTTCCTAAAGTCAATACTAGGATCCTTTCCTTACCTGGTTATCAAGGCAACTTTTGGTAGAAAAATACATTACAGAATCTTAATGCGGGCTTTTTTCTTCAGTTCTTTTACTTCTACCCAACCTACATCAGGTTACGGTCATAACCATTTCACGTAGTGTGGTTTCTGTCACTTTATTTTTGAGAAGCCTACTAACGACTTTTGGGCCGGATAACTTAGGTATTCGTTCTGTGTTTCAAGCCATCTACAGAGTATCTATGCAAGTTAGTTTATCCTCCTATCTTCTTTACGTAATTCTAGCAGTGCCTCACGATAACTAAAAACTGCCCCTATGCACGGTCAATACACAAGGCCTAGACCTTAGAGTATGTACCAAGTATACGTACCAATAAACCGAATGGCTTTGGGGAAGAATCTAGCCAGGTTCTGACTCCAGTGGTCAGCAATAGGGATTTGCATGTACTTCATGGTCCCGCAGTCTTCAAACACGTTCGCCAGATCAGCAGTCACGTTCAGCACGTACTGCAAACAACAGACCACCTCTCTTTCAACAACAAATAATGACCCGTTAGGTTGATGTTTCTTATAAAACGTTTCTTAATTTGTTCTGTTTTTTAAAGTAAAAAAATAGTTGACTACGCTGTGATTCAACAATCACATGACTTCTGGACCAAAAAGGTAACGAAACAACGAAAATCACAAGACAGCTAAATCACATCTTAATGTCTAAGGTAAGATAGACATATTTCAGAACAAAAATATATAATAACAATACTGGACTTCGGTAGCCTACTGGTTTTGAGGGAGGGGTGCCTCGTCTCAGACGTACCTGGATGCCGTGGCGGGAAAGAGATTCGCTGTCTTCACTATTAGCAGCATTGCCAAGGTAGAGGTGAGGTAAAATCTCTACTGGGAAGTCTTTGTCGTCCTCCAGACCCAATGATGAGTCACAGCGATCATCTGAGTCTGAACTGTCGGTGGAGCTGGTGGTGGCGCTGCTGCCGCAAGACGAGCCACCTTCCGAACAAACTGTACGTAAAACATAGCATCTTGTTAATGTTACATAGACACCCATGTAACCGCCTTATCACATGCATCTGGCAGCCAAGTGATTTTCAGGAGTTTTCCACGGTAACCGTTTGCGAAAAACTATGGAACAGCGCTAGAGGAAGCCACTACGGTAATACAACTATCAGCATGAAAGCGTAGTCAGGACCTTGATTATGGACTTGCAAGGGATTACAAAAAACGTATGATTAACATACTAGTAGCAGTAACATAGTTTCATTTCTACTATTTTCATTCTTTAGCGCCACCCTAACGAAATCCCCTGTTAGTAAGTACTTAATAAGTTTTTTACACGTTCATGTGACGAATGTACGTCCTCTTCAATAAAGTACTTTCAAAATTTACACAAAAAAGATGAAAGTATGAAACCTGACGTGCCTTTTGTTAACCAAGCATTATCAAACAATTTCAAGAACTGCAACCGGTAGGTAAGTCTATTGGCGTTTGAAAATAATACAACAGGCGCCGGCGCCTTTGTATATTCTTGGATTAAGGATCTTTAACACCGGCGTTACTGGGACGTAATCTAACTACTAAGCATGCCAAATGGCGCAACAAGGCCAAAGTATGCAAGTAAAGTTGAGGATATGCTTCTCTAAAGATGAACGTGAATAGCAGACCAAACGGCAATAGCAAGCATTCAGGACGTGTATCGCCTGACAATGAAGGAGGGCAGGTATGGGAGGTATAGTAGCACTTTACAAATAGCAGAAGGGAGAATCACATCATGCGAAATCATTTCACAACGGTAAATAAAAGAAATATGCATGGATAATCTTCTTGAATGACCACACTGACCTCAAAGTAAAAAGTCATCAACCTAGCAAATTATTAAAATAATAATATGTAGGTAGACATAAGAAGATGTCAGTATGTGCGTGCTTTAAGACCGAGGTCTCGCTGACATTCAAGAAAGGGTCAAGTCCTCTACATACCAGCATCCACCAAACGCATCCACTATGAATTCTAAACCAACTAAATTGAGAGTTATTAATTCATCATTAGGCGATAATTATCTCCTTAGTTTGTGCAACAAGGTTTCCTCAACTTTTTGGTGAGCAACATGATGAGAATATTAGGTTTTTAAAGACAAGATTGAGAAGTGTGCGAAAGTCGGAAGGTTATGGCGAAAATAGGTATATGTGTAGGACCTATCGAATTATCACCTGGCCATCCACAGAGGCAGTTTGTTTTGTATATTTCTACATAACAAAATGACTTACACAGATTAGGCCCAAATCCGGCTATGTCCTCATAATCGCTACTACCCACTGACTTTCTTCTTACACAATCTTACTACCTATAGGTACTTACAAAGCCTGTATCGGTCGCGGTAGGTGGTGGGGGGACTTGCCGAGATGCGGAGCGAGCGGAGGCCCATCAGCGGGGCGGACACGGGGTCCGCTCCTGGCACTGTGGGCACCTCGGTTGTTGACTCACACCACTCGGGGTAGGCTGTTCGGAAAGCTGTGTATCCTTCTGAAACATCATTAGGTACATTTAGTAGGAAAAGATCGAAAGCCAGTAACGGGAAACCATGTGGGACATTCGAACGAGCTTTGACCACAGTTTGATAAAAACGTATTGGATCAGTTTTGAAAAACTTTTGTGATGGCGGGGGCAAGGCTAACTGCAACACCAAGGTACCAAGGAAAATCTCAGTTCAGTTTAACTTCAGGTCACTGCAATGTTCATCAGATGAACTTTAACTTCAGATTATGTTAACCGGTGGTGGTAGGCAATTAACCTCTAATTGCACTGCTTTGTTTTGTATGAATGAAAGAAGCAGCGACTGTGAGAACATGACCTAGTTAGTGCCCCACCCAAGCAGCACTTGGTGCTCAGCACTACAGCATACTCCCCATTCAGTCAGCACTCCCCCACCTCATTCAGAACTTAAGTACTTCCTTCTAAGGGTTCTATAAACATACCTACAGACCTATTCATTCATTCATAAATAACAAAAACCAACATGACTTCAAAACACAAGCATGCATCGGTACTAAAGGTATACTAAAGTTTAGGTGTGAGCATGAGTATACCCATAAAAAATTGAAACAAGGAATTTATATTAGGTACCAATCCATGCGCCGATTTTCTTCCCATCTGGTTACTGCATAAGCAGCCAGATGAATTGCTAAAATTAACCAGGTTCCACCAAGTGCCCCCAAACCCACAAAAATAGCCAAAATAAAAATAACAAGCCAACCCTGCAGATGTTTAAAACGAAATTAGCAATCTACTTTAAGGATCGAAACATCAAATTAACAAAAATGTTATGTTTTAAGAAAACAGCCCCCCCCCCCCCCCCCCCAGCCCTAAAGGAATTAAAGAGGTGCATGCCGAACCCACGGAAAGTTGTTAACCACAACCTGGCGAACTCGGGCATCTCTTTTTCCCCCTGTTCCCCCTCCCACCTGACCCCGATGGATGGTGGGTGCCAAGGTCACCCGCCGGAGACTGCGTGGGGGCGCCGTTCAATACTCCCCCGAGCGAGGCAGACGGCGAATCAATGGGCTCAATGGGGGAACGGAACGGGTGGGAGAGAGATGGAAGCCGAGGCTCCCGAATGAATGAAACACCACGCACCGACAATAATTCCACAAGCATCCCCCTCCCCCTCCCCCTGGCCCCCACCCCCACTTCATTCATTCAATTTGCAAAATACGGCCCTCCTTCCAAAACTATAAAGGGATAGGTACTGAAAATAAATGTCGGGAGCTAACAAAATAATGAGCACCACCATTCACTGAAAGGTTTGCTTCAACATTTCAAAGGGCGACACAGTAAAATAAAGTGTCGTGCCCATGTTTATCATATGAATGGTTTCGTTGCAAAACAAACTACAGAACATAGGCAAGAGTCGCAAGAGCCACTGGCTAATAGAATCCCAGCTTCACCTCGGACTGTAAACGGTTCTATGACCGTAGGGGGTAGGGGCACGCGCATCCTTAAGTCTTCTGATGGGCTTCCCGGAAGCAAAATCTGGGCACTAATAATTTGTATCTGAAATTTTTAGGCGCTTTTCGAAATCTGCGCCTTGAAATTTAGCAACAGAATATTAATTTTTATTATTTTTTAAGGGGCGATTACAGCCTGTCCCGTTGGCCCAAGGCACTGATGTTAAATGAAAATTTTGGTTGTGGGCCGAAGACAAAAAATGTACAGTGGAATAAGTAACAGAACATTGCTGGTACCCAGGACCACTTTTGCTCAAGTCTATAGTGTTCGACCACAAGATCAAAGGGAGGCCACAGCAAGCAATAAAATATGTTAGGGTCAAACATTATTTGAGCAGGTACATCTCTTGAGTCTTACGGCCGTCCACACCGACACCGCGAGCATTCGCGCAAATGTGGTAGATGTCTACGCACAGCAGGGGTCAAGAAGAAACCCAACTTCACTCCTGACATTTCATTTCATAAAAGAAAACCCCTTCAGGCGTGAAAGATCAGACGGAGATGAGGAAAAAATAACTCATCTCTATGAATGAAAATGTAAATGGGAATGAATGAAAAGGAGAGGGTGGATATTTGCATAAGAATGTGGGCTGTAGAGCCGGGACAGAGTTGAGTTTTTTGACACATCCACCCACCCAGCACTCATCCTCATACACGCCATCCAGACCCCCCATAAATCCTCTCCTGCTCTCTCCTCGAAAACTCAGCTTCACAGTGACATTTCCATTATGGTAACATTATTTCGAAATCTTTTTGGAATATTATAATCGCCTACTCCATTTCCAGGAAAGATCTTGAGTTTGGAGGAGGGTTCTCATTTAATACAAGAAGTGAAGATAAAGTAGGTATACAGGGAAATTTCAAAGTTAGACCGAAAGAAATGCAGTTTCCAGGCGCCCCTGCCGCTCGGGGTCTCACCCCATGCCCTTCTTTAAATTAGCCCGTCATGGCATGGATGATTTCAAACCCCACATAAGAAAAAAAACCAGCTTTACGCCATACGATAAATTTTAAAATTAGCAAACAAAAAACAATAATAATCCGAAACTTTAGAACCCCCCACAGTAGCCGGGCAAGGAGTGAGATCCCGAACGACAGGTTTTTAAACCGTTACAATATCAAAGAAAACACATTCAGGATGGAAAACTGTTTTTAATGAACGGTAATTATCTGCTGGGATGTGATGTAGTGTTGGGTGTTGATGAACGAAAATAATCCTAATTTTTCTAATAATTTCATATGATAACTAACCACTTCTTAACGATAACGATACGTAGGTGGGTACGTCACAAAAATGAAAATGTATAGGTATCCATTTTCCACAAAAGGTCAGCAACAGTCTCTTCAATGGTAATAGATCCAAACGTTCAGAGCTAACATGTGGTAAAGCAATTACCCATTTCAGAATCATGAAATGGGATTAGCATGCACTGCCAACATGAAGCAAAAAATAAATATATATATAGATATTATAAGTATGCCCCCCCCCCCCCATGACCGTTTTCTGGATACGGGTCTGACGATAATCTATCGTGTGCACTGGAATCTGAGGTACAGACTCCCATGCACCAGTCGTCACCATGGGAACTTTGCTATACGATGGTTGTTTTGAGAAAGCGAGTTTACCAAGAACCGGCTCGCAAATGTGGTGCTGGATAAAATCAAACAGGTGCACCTTCCGGCTCGCGAGTGTGGTGCAGAAAAAAGGAGACAGGTGCAACCTATGACCTTTAAACAAGCAACTGCTTCAAAGTAATTCAGCCACACATATAGAATCCAGCATTCATACATAAAAGTTTAAAAGGTGAGATATAGGAGGGGTATTTTCGCTTGCCCCAGTTCTAGCAGCTCGGAGGTGGAGCAGGGGTATTTTCGCTTGCCCCAGTTCTAGCAGCTCGGAGGTGGAGCAGGGGTGGGGGGTTGGGGATCTGTTGCATGCAGGAGGCTGACTATCGATCCGGAACACGGGGGCGGAGAGCTGCCAGCATCAGTGCTGAGTCACAGCGCCGCGCCGAACGCTGCTGACTGCTGGGCAGTGAGGCCTACACTATATATTCTATACTTCCTGCTCCGAGTGATCACAGAGGGTAACGCCCATACTACTTGATTAAATAGTCAAGTTCTTCAGCAGAAGATCACGAAATTTATAGAATAAGACAGGAAGCGATGTGGGTGACAGGGTAGAATGATTCACTCTTTAACTACTTGCAGCCATCACATTGAAACGAGGCTCTGAGAGCTTTCAACTAAGCGAAAGGAAGAAATAATTCGACAACAGAACTGCTATGTTGGAAAGACAAATAATTTAGCCTAGCCTCAGTTATGTCCTAGGGAACTACCCATATAGATGGCTCCATTTCCATTATTTGATCTGTTTTGAGAAGATAAAAATGCTATAATTCGATTTTTCAGAGGAAATCGGGGATACCGCAAGTCCTCAAAATACCAGTGGCAGAATGCGCATCCGAGATACTTCGTGAGGACATTGCTGAGACCGACAGTAAAATCTTGAGTCAAAATGAAACGAATCGTCTCCGTAAGGGTCCGACTCGGAACAGCCTGTTTTCTAATGGACTGTGTCCTAATTTACTCAGTTTACTAAGGTTTCACTGCAAATTCTATAGCAACACTGATACAAAAGTATCAAGTACGTTACGATAACAATTTTCTTCAAGTTTCTTTCTATACCATACCTTCAAGTCGGACGACTTGACATCCATCCTGCCTGAGCCGTTTGAGGAGGACATGCAGAACTTCATTCGAACCCGTGTTCTTCTCCCAGTCGTTGATATCTTCGTCTCCGTACAGGACGAACACGTCCTTGTTGTAACTCTCCAGAAGTCTTTCTTTGAGCTCACGGCACTTGATGGTGGACAGCAGTGAGATCTTGCCGGCAGCTAACCGACGGAGCATGATGGCTGGGATGGACAGGTTAACGGACTGACGTATGTGAGAGTCCAAGAACTCGCTGCTGCTGCGGCAGTCCAGCAGAACCAGGTGCTTGCTGTCCGTCCGCAGCTGCTGCAAAACCCATTCTTTCGTCACGCCGATGTCCAGCATGCACGACAGTTCATCCTGCGTCAACATCTGGAACATCCAAAAAGAGAATGTCGGTTAAGTTTACAAAATACCAACAACCAACAGATCAGTGCGCATAAAAACTGTCAATTCACTTTGTGTCCACAGTATGCCTATCGCACATTATGCTTCCACAAAAGGTATGTAGGTAGGTACAGGTATATTCATACCTCCACTGACCATTTTAACACGCGATCCCAACACTAAATAATTATCTATTTTACAGAAACCTGTCTCATCGGTGAATCATCCTATGACGTCGCACAGAACAAGAATTGTGAGCGGGAGTCCCGCGCCGTTACCAGCGGTCAATGAATGGCTCTCATATATGACTAATTATCACGAAGGTGTTCACAATCTCGCATTACTCTGAGCTCATCCCTAAAACCTCCCAGAACTGCATCCACAAGGGTGCGACGAATTTAGTTAGATAGCTGCAGCCCCTAAATAATGTTATCATTGTAGAGGGAATTAAGAACAGTGAAGGAAGTTTTACTTGGTACTCATTGGTACTTCAGCATACAGAAATTTACAATAGGTTTATCTCATATTCTTGGTATAGTATCGCCACCCTGACCTGCCTGGCCCGAGGGCATTCTGCACTGTTCACAGAATGCCCTCGGGCCAGGCAGGTCAGGGTGGCGCTACTATACAATCGCTGACTACGGCGTGAAAACTTCATTTTGCCGGTAAAACGGAATACATTTCTAAATCTAGCCCAAACTTCTCAAATGTAGGTATTTAAGGCCCCTCAGTGCTGAAGACATCTGATAAGTGACCGCAGTGTGTGATAAGTGATCAAACCGCAGATGTTTTGTCACATATGAGTCAAAGCTGTCCTCAGGAAGGTGACTCACAGCTCGCCAGCTCATCAGCTAGCTACCTACCAACAAGTCACCTAAATGGTAACCTGTAACTGCTAGACACACGTGGGTGGCACGTGGTCACACATGTAGGCTGCGCCTATAATAGCGGCTAATGGCTCGTCAATTTATGTATGTGACATGAGAATGACGCCTGCTAAGTTTCTTTTGCGCTTGACACTTCCATAGATATAGATAAGAGATACCGGGCAAGTACAGGAGATTTCGCACAGGAATGAGGCACCTCATGTAAAGCAGTGGTCTAGAGCATGTGTTATTTTCAGGTTACGTGGGTGTCAGGTCGGCAGGACGTGGGCCCTGTATAGAATGCAGACTCTAACCATCTTTTTGTCCCCCCGACAAGCGTAGGTGTGATACACACCTATTCCTTATTTAAGTCGAATGTAGGTTGGTAGGACTAATAAGTGATAAGACTAGGACCACTGTCGATGTAAGTAGGTCTTGAATTCAAACAGAAACGAAGGTTAGGGGAGGAGACGCTCAGCTGGCATTGAGATCTAGGAATTTTGACGTCCTTAAACGTTCCGGCCAGATTTTAGAATTGTAAAGTTTATGAAAATGAATCAACTCGAAATAAGAGCGTAAGACCTCTTTTGATTTTCTAGAGGAGGCAGCTGGAGAAATATCAAGGAATCACGCATGGCACCACAGGAACCGGAGCTGTTCAAGGCCACTAGGGCCATTGTCGTTATTAGCCATTGTTAGGGCGATGCGTCACAGTGACCGATATCTTGGATAATGCAACCGATAGCTCCTATTCGTCGGAGATCGCTGATTGACTGATTAGCAGGTAGGAGTTGGTAGAGATCGAGATTGTTGTCCAAGGTCAGTCGAGACCATTCATTCACAATGACTCTCCGCGCCGCCGTAGTCTCTTCAAAATTGGAAGAATTCAACTGAGAGTCTAACCCAAGTGCAGTCTTACTGAGCTATCGGGCACAATATCTTTCTTCGTGAATCTTGGGCCAACACGGATGGGTCGCTGACCCGGGAAAAAATTGACCCTCATGTACATGCAGGCGTGTGATTTCCAGAGAAGCAACGCTAATCAGTTACAAGACAGCTGGGCTCACTTTCAATCAACTTTACTCACATAATAACAAACAATCCGCAAACCCATAAATGCAGTATCCCAACAGACCAGCAGGGTGAAGTGAACTCCCGAAATAAGGGTAAAAATGGTCAACGCGATAGAAGTAAAGAATGTTCAACAATCTCTTCAGATTTGGTGAAAAAATGAAGCACATGCTTGCCAAAATACAGAATGACAACAAGCCAACAGATTCATTGCAGGTAATCGTGGCCGTAAAGTGTAGATAGCTAAATAGCAGAAGAAATATAGTGGCATTTATTGATTGACAGGAACTGATTCATTCACTGCTCCCGCAGCCCTCTCCGGCTGCAGCACTTTAAAGTCTTCAGCAACAGGTTAGCAGAGCTTTTATTGCAACCGTTCGTTTGATTGAAGAGCTCTCCAGCTATGATTTCATTCATTCACAATTCCCAAGTCGAGTATTCTTTTACCTTGAGGAGCACTTTGACCAGCAAGGACTGCCCAAATCCGTTCTAGAACTAGTTCACAAGGGGTGGCAGGGGAGGCTGTTGCATCCTGAACGATTATGTCTATGAACAAAACTATGTCTTATAGGAATGGCCATAGGTAGGGGCGATCCCGAGGCTCTAGCTGGCATACGTTTTGGTCTCCCGGTGTCTCGGGGTAGCCCCGACTAATCGCGTGTATTTTCTATTTGAAATTCGTAAGCAAATAGACTTTCTCTAGTTTCGTATGCTTACTCTGTGTATTATTGGGTTGAGCACAAGCTTCTAACCGAACCTTGATGAGCAACAAGGTACTGATCTCCCTTGGTGCTCGAATCTGCACTCTGGGATGGTCTCTGAGCTGAGCCGGCATAGAGAGATGAGGGTGAGATGTGCAGCCCCCTTCTCAGGAATTATTGTTTTGTTTTATGGAATCAGAACTTCACACTGAACTATAAGAAGTGGAGGAGAGTATTTTAAAGCTCTGCTTGATTCGAAGTTAGGTATAAAATCATTCCATCGCCGACTCACGGCCCACAGACCCCTCGGCACATGAGGCACCAGCACAGCTAGTGAGTAGGACTTGTAGGAGGTCGGGCCCCGCATTGCGTCATTCATTCACTCCGCCTGGGACACTTTCATTCAAAGGCGCCAGCAGCCTGAGTGCGCTATGGCAGCGGATAGATATGCAATCCGGATGCTTTCTCTATTCGGCCTCAGGAAGGTCTGGCTATACATTCACAGAAAGTTGTAACATTTTTTATAAATCATAAAAAATATGTTTCCAAATTCATTAATGGAGTAGTCCATAAATTAGGTAGGTATCCGACACTACTCAGTTTGGTTCGAGGAATTCGGGAGTGTTGGTTGTTGTTGTTGTGGTTTGGATGGTTTTTTGGAAAAAGTTTGTGGCTGGAAAAAGAAAGATGTTTTCTGAGTTATTTCAAGTAAAAAGAAAAAGTGTAATTATGGAGTAGAGAGGACATGAAGGCACGGCGGTGCCCCGCCACTACCATAACAGAAAATGAAAGGTTTCTAAATTATATAATATTGTTTCCCACAAGCTGCCTCTTCTTTGTAAAACAAGATCATGAACTCAAATTGTTATAAATGGCAGCCCAACGTCGGTCAAAGGCAAGTTTGTGTGAGGAAGTACTACATCTGCATGGGATAAATATATATGAACTTTGGGATTGTAAACAAGAGACTGTTCAGTGGCTATGATGCGGGGATGGATGCAGTCATGTACCGGAGGGGGATCTTCTGCACGTCGGGTTTCTTTGTCGATGGGTATGGATCTTCATCTTCGTGGTATGTGCATTTTGCTTCTCTTCTATCTACAGCTACGTGGGAACATTCTTCTTGTTAGGGGTTTTGTATAGGTAGGATTTTTCTTTGAAACAAAAATTTAGTTTTGGTCCAATGTTTGAAATTTTAACGGAGACTTTTAATGGGAGCTTTGTATCTTGCATGCTTAGGTACCTGGTTGTGGTTTTTAAATAACATGACATGATTTTGCTTTGGTGTCATAGCATTATTTTACATGGTTGTTTGACTATTATTCTTTGTGGTCATTCATAGGTAAATTAGTGGGGTACCTAGGTTTGGAAGAAAGTTGTAATTTTCCTTGAAGTGAAAGTAAGGAAAGATTTTCTTAGTGATGTTGGCCTATGTGTAAATGACGAGTTTTATGAGTTATTATCTTTGTCGACATAAAGTTCATTTACGAATTTAATTTATAATCCTGGTTAGGTTTCTTTGTGGCCAGTTGTCTATAAATTGAATTAATAGGTAAGCAAAGCACAGAAAATCGAATTTATGATTCCCCATTGCAGGTTGTATGTACGTATTGTATGTTTTGATCTTTTATTTTCAGGTATTTATTGTAGTGGTAGGAGGCCGCTAGCCTTCGTATGTATTTTGATTGTGAAAGTAATTTGTTGTTTATTTTGGACAACTTGTTCACGTTCAGGGGGGTGAGTCGGGACCGCGCCACTGACAAAGAGACATAGAAATGACCGTATGTCATGGATGTCATGTCATTGGGGTGAGTCCGGTTACCCGCGGACAGCGCCATCTTGGCCGCTTCGTTCAAGGTTACTCACCAATTAAACCAATTAAATACAGAGAAATACCGTCAATTTCTAGAATTATTATATTGAAATATAGACTAAGTCGTTTTCTGGAAAGTTTAAGTAGTATTCTATGCCTTTTTTTGTTGTAAACAAAACCACAGATTCCACGAAGTTCACAAGATGAAAATTTCTTTATATAAATAAAGATACTTTACGTAAATTTAAACAGAAACCGAACACACAATCAATGCATTTTATTATAAACTTCCAATTTTTATAATAAAAGTATACAGAAGAGGAGTTTAAATTATGTCACCTTCTATGTCAGCCTTGTCGCCTTCCAAAAGGGCAGGCGACATAGCAGACGCCAACGCGTGACTAACCCATTGTGTTATGTCTCTTTGTCCGCTATCTCACAAAGTCCCGACTCACCCCTGACTATTATGTCACCTGTCATGGCGCTGTCTCAGTCCCGACTCACCCACCTGGAAAGAATTTGAAAGTTGTTATTCAGAGATACCAACTTAATATTCGATTTAATCAAAGAGTTATAAAAATATCGATTGACTTCGCGCCAAAAATTTTGAATATTTTCGAAGGGAAGTCAGTTAGAAAGGTGTTTGGTATATTTCTTCTAAGATGTCGGAATCGGAGAAAAATCAATACACACTTATTCAGGTACTTAATTCGATGCGACAGGAGCAACTCATTGCTGTAGCCGAACAATTTAATTTGTTAAGTGAGGAAAAAGTAGTGGATGTAACTGTAACAACTCAGGAGTTGAGGTCTCAGTTAAAGATAGTCATGGCCTCTCATCCAGAAGTAACTGGTTTGATTGCTGGTTTTGAACATCTAGGGGTGAATGAGGATGAGGATAGGGAACATCATGATGGTCATGAAAATGTGGAAAGAAAGAAAAAGAAGTCATTTGGGTCAGATGATGTTATGGCAGTACTACTTGAAGGTCAGAAAGCAATGAATCAGATGATGACTTTGGTGGCTCAGCAGAAGACCCAAACTGAACCAACTGAGAAAACATCAGTTCTGCGTTTCTTGAAAGAAGCCCACCAGAGAGAAGTAAGGTTCAGTGGGTCAGCGAAAGAAAATCCTCGGGAGTTTCTTCGAAAGTTTGAGTTTCTTTTGGAAATGATTCCATTGTCCACCAAGCAAATTATGATTTGTTTGGAGGACACTATTCAAGGACAAGCAGGTCTATGGTTCAGAACTCATCAGAGTCAGTTCATAAACTGGAATTCATTCAAGGTAGACTTTCTGAATACTTATGTACCTCAAGATTTTGACGCTAAATTGAGACAAGAGATATGTGGAACAAAGCAAGGAGAAAATGAGAAAGCAGCACACTTCGTGGCCAGAATGAGACACAAAAATTCAGAGCTTACTCATCCCATGTCCACGCAAGAGCTTATGTCTATTCTGAAGCTGAATTTAAATCCAAAGTTTCTTCTTCATGTGAATTTGGTTGAGTTAGAGTCTTTCCAGGAATTTGAGGAATATCTGCGGAAAATTGAAAATGCAGTGGCACTGGAAAATTCATACATGATGAAAAAACCTGAAAATAGGTCTACATACAATTCAAAGGCTCAAGTGCAAATGTTGACAACAGAAGAAGCAGAGGACGAGGCCCCAGAGATAGATGTGGTAACTTGTTTCAACTGTGACCAGCCAGGACATACTCATGCAAAGTGCAGAAGGGAGAAGACTAATTTTTGCCATGGCTGTGGTCGCAAGAATGTGACATCACAGCAATGCTGCTACCCAACAAAGGAAAAGAAAAGTCAAGGAGTTGATACAAATGCTGTACTCTTGGAACTGGTAAAAACAATGAAGGAGCTTACAGAAAAATTTGACAAATTCCAAGAAGATCGAAAAAACTAAAGGAGCTCAGAGAATCAGGCTCTGACCGCTCACATCAGCAAACTAAACTAAAAAACCTGATACCTAAAGATGATGTCGTTCTGGCTTCAATGTTAAAGGTTGAGAACTCGAACCGGATGTTCATAAAAGTAAGTATAAACAAGATGAACATAATTTGTCTTGTTGATACTGGAGCTACACACACTGTCTTTAGAAGTGAATTGTTTGATGAGTTACAACAACAAGGTGTAAGATTGACCCCCATGGTGGCAAACGCCAAAATTGCGGATGGTGGATTGGCAGAAATCACTGGATGTCTTCGACCCAGGATCAACATTGGCAGTGCAAGCTGGAAGGGCACCTGCTATCTCATCAAACGGTTACCTTATGCTGCAATAATCGGGATGAACATGCTGAATGATCTTCATGCTGTTATCAACATTGCAGAAAGGAAAATTACTATCGAAAGTGATGACATCGAACAAGAACCTGAGGTGTTGCATGCATATTCAGTTGCTGTGAATGTCATTGGATCACCTGCAGTGGAAGTAGAGACCAATGAAGAATGTGATCCTCCGTCTCTTTCTGCTGACAATGATGACCCGCATGAAGACATTGCATTTAATCATTCAGCAATTTCAGAGGAAGAAGAAGGAAGATTCAACAATTTTCTACGGAAGTGGAAGGAAGAGTTCAAAACATCAAGAGGTCGAACAGACGCGGCTAAGATGAAGCTGTACATTGATTCAAAGCAGCCACCTATACGTCAAAGATGTTTTCCACTCAGTCCAGCAATGCAGACTATAGCACATCAAGAGGTCGACCGACTACTCGAAGAAGGTGTCATTGTTCCATCTGACTCTCCATGGAGTTCACCGGCATTTTTGTTGCCAAAGAAGACTGGAGACTGGAGACTTACAGTTGATTATCGAGCTGTCAACAAAGTTTGCCGCTTAAATGCTCACCTCATTCCTTCGGTAAATGACACTATTGATCGACTTAAGGATGCAAAGTTTGTGTCAACAATTGATCTTGTAAGTGGATATCATCAAATTGCCATGGATCCTGAGAGTCAAGAAGTCACAGCGTTTTCTATTCAGAACAAAGGACATTTTGAATATAGATATATGCCTTTTGGATTGTCAACAGCTCCGGCAGTATTTCAGTGTTGCATGGAAAAAGTTCTGAGACCTGTTCTGTTGAAACACACGTTGGTGTATCTGGATGACATCATTATCACATCAGCAACCTTTGAGGATCATCTGAAGAATGTGGAAGAGGTGATGACTCTTTTGAGACAGAACAACTTCAAGATCAACTGGAAGAAATCAAAATTCCTTCAAGAATACACAGAATTCCTTGGGTTTGTGGTTGGTCAAGGTGAAGTTCAGGTATCTCCTAAGAAGGTGGAAACTGTTGTGAATTTTCCTCGTCCTCGAACACCTAAGCAACTCAGATCTTTTCTAGGTCTTATGACTTGGTTCAGAAGATTTGTTCCTAATCTTGCTGGAATTTCAGCATGTCTCAACGATATGTTAAAGAAAGGAGGTAGTTTTATCTGGACTCGTGAACGAAATGACGCTTTTGAAGATCTCAAGCAAAAGTTGATTGAACCACCCATTTTGAGAGCACCCAATTTTGACTATGGGTTTGAAATTCATTCAGATGCATCCGACTACGCAGTAGCTTCTGTATTGATGCAGTGCATAAATGGAGAGTATCGTGTTATTGCCTATGCATCTCGAGTTTTAAATCGTCATGAAAGAAATTACACTACGACAGAAAAAGAGTGTTTGGCGGCAATCCATGGTATTGAGCGTTGGCGTGCTTACATTCAGGGACACTCAACAATTGTGTATACAGATCATGCATCGCTTATGTGGCTGCATAATTTGAAGAATCCAACGGGACGTCTGGCACGATGGCTCTGTCGCTTGTCACAGTTTGACATCACCATCAAATATCGAAAAGGGAAAGAAAACACAGTAGCAGACTGTTTAAGTCGGGCCATAGATCATGAAGACACTCCACCAGTTGAAGCTTCAATTGCGGCAGCTGATGTGGTGTTGATACCAGATGGAAAGTTACCAGATTGGAGAACTACTCAAGATGCTTGGTATTTAAATCACAAGGCAAAGATTGAGCAAGAACCTGACAAATACCCAAACTTTGTTATTGAAAATGATATTGTCTATAAACTGGTAAGAGATAATATTTCCAAAACATTGGTGAAAAGAATCTTGGTGCCCACTGATTTTCGTAAGACTGTGCTGAAACTTTTACATGACAGTATTACTTCAGCGCATATGGGAGTGAAGAAAACATTGCATCGGATAGCTCAAACCATGTACTGGCCAAAGATGGAGAAAGATGTTCGAAGTTATGTGAAGACGTGTGCTACTTGTCAGCAGTACAAAGCTCGAAACACTCTAACACCTGGTCACATGACCATCAGACAAGAAAAGGAAATAAAGCCATTCCAATATGTGACCTTAGATTTAATTGGACCGTTACCATTGTCAACACAGCGAAATAGATTTATTCTTGTCATTGTTGACAATGCGACAAAATGGGTGATTGCAGAACCTTTAGCAACAGCGACTTCTGGTAATGTGATCAAAGTACTGGAGAAGCGGTTAAATCTACAGTTTGGTACTCCTCAGTTGATTTTAACAGACAATGGAACTCAGCTGACAAGTGGTGAATTCAAAAAGTTTTGTGCAGATAGGGGAATTCAACTGAACTTTGTGCCGTATTACTATCCATCAGCAAATCGAACTGAAAGATATAATAGAACTCTGAAGACGGCTCTTGCTATGTATGCAAAGAAGGATCATAGAAGTTGGGATACTCATCTGCCTTATGTTTGTTTCGCAATGAACACAGCAGTCAATGAAACTACAGGCTATTCTCCGGCTAAACTGAATTTTGGACGTGAACTAAGACATTTTGGCGAATCGGATATTGATTTGACCCAAGCATGTAATACACCATTTGATGCATCTGGCTATGCTAAATATCTTACTAAAGAGATCGAGACTGTTTATAAAGATGCCAAAGAGGCTTTGAATGCAGCTAAAAGATCACAAGCCAAAATTCACAATTTACGACACAAAAATGTTGAATTGCAAAAGGGCAGTCTGGTTTGGAGGAGGAACTTTCAACTTTCATCAGGAGCTGACAGAATCACGGCAAAGCTGTCAAGGAAGTTTATTGGGCCTTTTGTCATTGATCAGAAGCTGTCCAACACCCAGTATTTGCTGAAAAATCTGCAAGATAAGGACTGTGGAAGGTGGCATATCAGTCATTTGAAGCCAGTAAATGATGATACAAGGTTTGAAGATACATGAATGAATGTTCTGTCCATTTCATTGTTGTCTCATTGTTTTCAGTTTTGTTCTTTCTACTGTTTTCGTTGTTTTGTTTGTAGCTTTCAAGCTGTTTTCTGGAAGAGAGGTCGAGTTGTAACATTTTTTATAAATCATAAAAAATATGTTTCCAAATTCATTAATGGAGTAGTCCATAAATTAGGTAGGTATCCGACACTACTCAGTTTGGTTCGAGGAATTCGGGAGTGTTGGTTGTTGTTGTTGTGGTTTGGATGGTTTTTTGGAAAAAGTTTGTGGCTGGAAAAAGAAAGATGTTTTCTGAGTTATTTCAAGTAAAAAGAAAAAGTGTAATTATGGAGTAGAGAGGACATGAAGGCACGGCGGTGCCCCGCCACTACCATAACAGAAAATGAAAGGTTTCTAAATTATATAATATTGTTTCCCACAAGCTGCCTCTTCTTTGTAAAACAAGATCATGAACTCAAATTGTTATAAAGTACGCATGAGACCCAGCAAAGGTTGAGAGTGGCCAGCTAAGGAATTTCAACCCTGGCGCGGGAGGAGTAGGTTGGAGGCATCAAGGCCGTACCCAGGGGGGGGGTTAGGGGGGTTCAAACCCCCCCCCCCCCCCCGAAACTATTCGGCTTTACACTAGAGAGAATTAAGTTTTGAAGGAGAAAATATAGTTTCGTGCTACTTAGGTACCTAAACCCCCCCCGAAATATTTTCCTGGGTACGGCCTTGGGAGGCATTATCGTCGTGTCGTCGTCCGACGAGGGAAATTTTCCTCCCTATGCGTTACCAGGCAGTACTTAAGTAGTAAGAAATCAACCGTAAGTTTCCCTTCAATTTTACAATTATTTATTTCATCTTACTGCCTTGTAACGCCATACAACATCCTGAATTTCTCAGAGAATCGCTGCTATCCCCACACGCATGGCAAAGGAACCGAGACAATGTAGCAGAATGAATGGGTCTCCGTTCCCACTGCGTAGGAATTTAATTGCAGGAAAAAAGTCCGTTTCTCATCCTGCATAAGCGCCAAGCATGGCCTACCAAGACAATAATATGTAGGTATTGCGCGTCAATTACCTATAGCTATCTTCTTCTGGCTCTAAGGATGCCGACATTGTTGAAACTGTTGTGAACGTATCTATAATTCAGGTCATAAGGTTCAAGGTGCAGCCGAGAGGTAGTAAAATGGGTGTCCACCAAAGAGGCGAAGGAAGGGGTACCTAGATATGACGATGGTCGCAGTTCACTGACCCATTTTTTGAGCCTGTGGTGTCCACAATCATTCCCAAATTTGTCAGCAAAATTGGCTGAACGGTGGGACCCATGGCAGTGGCAGCAGAACTCGACAGAGTAGGTACCTACGTAAAGGTCCGTCGGAAGAACATTCTGCAAAGGAGGTACAGGTCGGTAGGTTACATGGGTAGTTTGAGTTTGGTGGATCCTTACCTGCTTCGGTAGATAAGTAATACAGTGACACAGAACTAAGTCAAGTTGGTAAAGTACCTACCTACCTACTTACCTAAGTACCTATAAAAGTACCTATAGGTATCTTCAGAGAAAAATCAATGTTTATCGCTACCCATAGCTAATTAATCTCTAACAGGGTAGTAAGTAGTTGTAGGTCTATATAATGCAGGTATAAAACATCATCTGATTGGTAAGAAGGTAAAGCACCCGAACCTTCCCACGCGTGTGGTACCTGCCCATCAAGACCTGCTCGCCACGTCTTTGGGTAAGGAAACCCTAAAATAAGAGTATAACCTTACCAATAAAACGAATAATACACTGTAAAGATCATGTAGACACCAATAAAATGGTTTAAAATAGTAGTCCTGGTGACCAAGTTAGGTTAGCTCCCACAAAAATACAAAACAGTCAGAGAATAAATACATACCTTTCTGGGCGGTGTATCTTCAAACATTCCGAATCACAGGAGGTTTAATTTAACACATAATAGTGGGTTTACAGTCAATTCACGGCTAAAATGTCATTAAACACCGAAATCGAAGAAAAATAAACAAAGGGAATACAACACCGTCGTGGGTTAGTAAGGAATGTCACTGTGTTCGGGGGGTTAATCACTCACGAAAATAAGATGGGACTCACCCTTGAGGAAGGGTAAAAATTACTGCAGATCCGCCCATTCGGCTAAGTTGGAAACAACCATACAGTGACAACACGACACAACAGTTCGAAGCTCACTCTACTCCGCAGCTCTGTGGGACTGAGGAGCTCTGAGAAGCGAGGAGCTGCACAGCGAGTCCCACCGTAACCCGGAGCCGCGTCCCGCCCTGTGCGCAGCGCATGCACCCAGTCGTTTCACCAGTCATTCAAAGGCGTAATGACGGGGGGGGGGGGGGGGGGGGGGGGCACCCACCCCCGGTGTTTGTGTCACCCCATGAGGTAAGAAGAAAATAAAATAAATTTCAAGGAACAATCTACAAATTTGTCCAACAGCAACAGCCTCATTTTTTTTCCAGTTGGTAGGTATATATACTTTCCACAAAACAGCTCTTCAGTATGACGGGTATAGTTACCATATGGAGGTGTGTATACACCCTACGAGTTTCTTATGGGAAAATCTTAAAGCTTTCTTCCAGCTAAGCTCATCGCGAGTAACTCCGAGTCTCAAGTTGCAGTTCACGTTCACACCCTCCTCACTCGCTTAGTCGCTCACAGCCCACCTGCTCGTCGATCCATGGTCAGCGTATCCTTCAGGTAGGTAGGTACGACTTTTCAGTGTGTCCAAGTAGGTGCCGAGGTGCTGGTGCGCAGAGTTTCATACCTACCGGCCTACCGCTTTGACGCTCTCTTGCGTGGGGGCTGGGGGAAATGGATATGGATACCTATATACGGAATGAATGAGTCAGCCTCAAAGTATTTTGTTCGTTTGTCTTAACTTTACACATTACGGAGTTCTCATATTTTAGGGAAAATTATCTGTGATCGTGCAAAAAATAAATTTTGAGATTTTGGGCTCCCATGCACATGATCCTGGAGGTCTCCAAGTCCAAAATCGTAATGGGATTTTGAAACATTTCTGTCTATCTGTCTTCTGTAGTCTGTATACCTACCTAGTCACACGCCCAGCCTAAACTATAAGTACTGGGCCGACTTCAGTCGAATTTTGTAAAGTTAGGTAAAGAAGAAATAGGTAGCATATTGTCAGGCAGCTCCGGGAAATGGCTCCAGGTACGGATAGGTGGAGTGAAAATTAACGTACATTTCCACCAATGAGAGTTCCATCCGTTGGTGACGTCACTTTTCATTGACAGAGGTCCCATAACATTGCGGGAGCAAGGGAGATGGTGAGCTGGAGCACGAGTGGAAAAGAGACACAAGGCGCGTGGGAGACTGCATGGAAATCATTATAGGGGCCATAATCTGGTCTGTATGTATAATATTCCAAGTATTCTACTCTCTGAATAGGTCCCAGGTCCAGCAAGTGCCTATCTCATTCCCGTTTCCGAAGCAACTAGGTACCTAGGTAGGTATCTTTCGTTTACCCTGAGTTTACACGCAAATCGCACCGCTCGATAAAGAAAATCCTACCTCCGACAAACTTCATCTCTACAGCCTCCAATCAAGGGCATTAGACGGTAGGTAGGTAAATTAATGAATAAAATAAAAAATCCCTTTTGTGGCTGCAAGTTTCTGTGACCCCATCCCCATACTCACCCTTTCTGAAATAAATTCGATTTCGGGATTCCACCTAAAATAGGTACTTGAATGCCCCCCCCCCCCTCACCCGTGTTAGGTACCTATAGGTACGATAGATTTCTGTTAAAAATTAATTCCTCTAGTAGACATACGCGCAACAGACCGCAACCGCGCGGCATCCTCATTCTCAGAGACTCCCCCTATCAGCCCTCTCTCCTATACAAATCACCGACTCGAAACGGACCCACCTACATCCTGCGCGAACCGCCGGACAACCAAAGAACCATGCCCACGTCACAATCCCGTGAGAACTAAGAGAACACCTCAGTCAATCTGACCTTGTGCTAATCTGAGCTGGATGGGGTACCTACGTACCCACATAAATTAGAAATTTTGGCAAACAAAATGTGAAGGTGGAAACCACAGCACAGGTCTTTCAAAACTGTAAGAACAAATTGTGCAGAAAGAAGTTAAGACACCTAAGGAAGAGGTTTAGGAAAGGGCTTATTTAACCACTATGGAAGGCTTCATACGTCAGGGTATAAAGTGGAACCTGTGGTTCTTGCCCTAACAGGCAGGTATGAAGGTTAGTACCAATCAAGGAGTTTGGAGGGGGGGGGGGGGGTAACCTAAACCAAGTACAGTACAGTTCAATCAGGGGTAGGTAGGTACCATAGAAAATGACGGACATGTGACAAGGAAGAATGAGGGGGTGTCACCCATGTCGACAATTTTCGCACGTCACACGAAAGTGATACCCTTGGCTATGCCCATATAACTCCCAAAGTCTTTGCTGGAATCTAAACAAGTTTTCCTTCACGGTATTCACACTTGACGGCGCAGGTGTATCTTCCATTCATAAAGGTAGGTATAGCGAGAAGAGTACTCATTCCGTTCGTGGTAAACTGCCATATGATAAGCACTGCTATCACCCACAACTGAAAAATTCCACCTGACTCCATTCTTCCCACAGTTACGCAATGCGACCAAGCGAAACAATAACTGCTGCCACTCACACTACGAGGATTCGCAGTCCATTCTTAACCTGGCCTAGGGGCCCTTGGGGAAACATATATCAGGAAATGACCCTGTCAAGTTGTTTCCACTGATACCCATACGCACCACCCGTTTATTGTGTGAGAATCTACAGTCAGTTTTTATCTCGGATTATTTATTATTCAATCTAAAAAAATACAGTAATGAGACACGCTTCAAATAAAACTGAGGAACAAGGAGATGTACACCTAGTGGAAAAATAATCATTAGGGTCCGTTCCGTCTAAACTAGAGTTAAATACAGATTATAGTGCGAAAAATCCGTATTTCTTTCGGATTCGGATTTCCCTAAGACTTGCACGATGGCGGCGATCTGACAATTTTCTTTCAATCCTAGACAGCGCACTTTGTTGGCCAAGCACCTTAGCTAGTTTTCTGACTTTGAAAACCTCTCAAAATAAATCTTGTCCAATTTTAATGGTTCTCAGACGACCCACCGTGGTCTCCGGTGGTATTCTCAACATTCTGGGAGACAATTCCTCAACTATTGGTCCCAAGCCGACCTCACCTGCATTATTCGGCTGGACCAGGTCCAATCTCCCAACCATCTAATCAACGAAGTCGCGACATTGCGCTGGCCCAACAAAAGTATGCTGCCTGAGATTAAGTGTCTTATTGTTAACGGCCACCATACATTCTCGACGAACTCCGCCAAAACCACTGTGCGAAAGTAAATATTCGACAAAACTAATGTTTACATTTTAGTACAACCGGAGACTGGTAATTGAAATATCGTATTGATTGTGTCTACTCTAAAAGCTAAACATAATGTGCTATTTGAACGCGAAACGAACGAGTAAAAGTAGGACACTATGTTTAGCTTTTACAGCAGAAAAGTAGAGAAATGCTGTTGAAATTACCCACTTCCGTAAGTGAAATAAAAATTGCCAAAATGCAACATGGCTACGGTAAATAGTACAAACATTTATCAAGCTTTTCTACTAAATGTGACGATAAAATCATACTGTTTTAGTCCGAATCGTGACAAAAAAATATTTCGCGTGAGGTAGTGTTGTGTTTTCGCGATCTGTCAAAAAACATGTGGACTGGTAGATGACTGTTTAAAATCGCTCCTGTGGGCTTATTACTCCATTTCATGCAAAAATACAACACTACCTCACGACAAAGAGTCTCAGGTTTACATCCCCCTATAAACACTTTCCACTCGCCCTGTAACTTCGGAGTAGGGCTTGAAGTACTTAGCATTGCGAACCAAGTACATGTAGTCGAAAATAGCGAATGTATATTCAGCCTTAAAGACTGTAAATTCAATAATCCATTCACTAAAACTATCCTGAATGGTTAGTCACTAAAATACGTTAATTTACTACCTACTTACTTTTTAGTGTAACATTCGATAAAAAAAACTCTTAAAGAATTAGAGTTTCAACAATACAGTACTTCTAGCGACGCTCGCATCATCATTTTTACCTCAAAACACTGATGGTGACCAGGATAAACAACGACAATAACATACGAATACCTACGTAAAAACTTAAATATTTTGAACTTGACTGCTGTAACAGTAGATACATGCACACTGTACATGGCCTGCAGAGAAACCACGGACTACATACGGGCGAGAAAAAACCATGAGAATCATGTAAAACGTGAAAATATCAAGACGAGTACAGTTAATGGAATATTGGTTCTATGTTATAATATGATTCATTATATATCACAAAAATGGACGGATTAAGATGCCGCGAATGGACGGAATGTGAAGAAGCGCACTTCTGAGGATTAATGTCCACCCTTATACTTTAAAAGAGCTCAAAATCATTACTTGAGCCATTAACACCCCTCTAACTGCCCAAAGGTAATATTAAATTTCGATTTTTGATTGTTCATAACAATTCTTTTACAAAGACAGCAGAAAACCGCTGAAAATCTTTATTTCTCGCGAAAATATAATTCGTCTTTTTTAACATCATGAACAACTTCAAAGTGTTGGAATTTAAACAGAAGCATTTTTATCTTGTTTCTGATGTTAAAAATATATAAGTAAATACATTGAGAATAAAAAAATTGCCTCTCTTGGCAATGAGTGATTGGCCATCATTTTGGTGACAATTGCGTTTTTACCCTCAGATAGCAGCAATGATGACGAAGTATATACCAAAGAGTACCAAGAAGGCAGAAGTGACTGGCATTTGAGCAGAAGATCTCCAATATCCGAAATGGAATGTCTTGATATAATTCTCCGTCTGAAGCCACGGATCTCTCCCGTCATCGAAATGCATAGGGCACTGGTCACCTATAGGCATATTTTAATTTCTTTAAAGCGATCCAGCAACCGTAATGGCAACTTCATGTTACCTACACTGTTTTGCCCAGTACTTAAACTTATAGATCAGTTATAGCGCTAAAAATATTTCTAAAATCTGTTTATAGTATACGTTTGGTGAAATAAATCCGATCTTTAGTAATGGAGCCTCTAATCTGTAGTTAATACATAACTGTCAGAACAGACATCCAGACTCTTTCTGACAGTTTATGAAAAGGAACTAGTTGGGGGATTTTGTGAGCCCAAATGGTAACAGAAGTATACTCACGTTCTCTCTCGTACTCCTGCATGTCAATAGCGACAGCAGCGCCCTCAGTATAATTCCAAGACGTGACATCCTGGGACAGATCGCAGAACGGTCCAATGGCTTGCGACATGAGGACACGGTTGAGGTCAGCACGTTGGTATACCCAGCAGCGGTACTTGCTGAACGGGTCCAGCTCATCAAATGTGATCAGGTACGACTTGAGATTTTCCTTCCAGTAGCCGATACACTTCAGGCGGTAGTCAGGATCACCTGAATATGTCAGACTGGTAGTAAATATGGGCAGGTATTGTAGCTCAAATGTGGTAGAGGTTCGAAGAAAAATCGAACAGCTACTTAGACAGTTAACAGCAAAAATAAAAATCAACGATATTATCTCTAAGGGTCTTCAGTTTTCAGGCTGAACATCATAATCATATTCCTATAAGCAGGGGTTTTTGGTAACAACAAAAAACCAGTACAGGGGACGAGCCCATGATTTCCAGTGAAACTTACTGTAGATATCGGTAGGGCGACCTAAGTGATCGACCGTCAGGCAGTAATTCTCGTCAATCTGCATCTCTTTCTGGTCGGTATCGCAGACAGAGAAGTCAGAAATATTTTCCTTGCAGTAGATGTTGGGACGAGGCGACTGCGTGACACCACCCAGGATTCTTGTCTCAAACTGAACATCGCCTTTCTGGGTGAAGTTGAATTTTCCCGCTACCGGACAACGCACCGGTACTGGATTTTTCGCTGAAATCAAGAAAAAATGTTGAAGTCTCTTCGAAACATAGCGAAGGTGAGAAGCATGAAATAATCCATGCGATTACCTAAAACCAGTTTTGTTTCTGACCATTTTTGAGGTAGCTGTTGTATTTTTTATTGACATCAATCAACGGACCATAAAATCACAATTTTGTCAGCTAGTCTCCAACAGTTTCCTCAATAAATGGGAAGAAAAAAGTCAAAAAACCGGACTGTGCGAACCGGTTTAACGTCAATACAAACATAGGAAAATTATAATTACGGCAACTACTGCAGACGCTTACCAAGCATCGTATCGTAACGCCAGTTGATTCGATTTTTGAACTGGACCCACGAGCAAACAGTATGGAAGTCGTCTTTAATAACAGCAATTCCTTTCCGGTATCTGATAATATTGTGATGCTGCGGTACAAAGTCGAAACACACGTAGTCCTTTTGACTAAAAACAGAAAGACAATGCACTTACACTATATGTAACACACAACGTAAAGAAATTGATTTTCAGTTGTCCTTCAGGACAAATACTGTGACCAGAACTAAACTCAGACCACACACGGTTCAGAAATCTGTAGAAAAACACTCATTTTGTATGTAACTAACCGAACAGAGCCTTACCAGCCATCAACAGTTAGACGCGCCATCATGTAGCGAGTGTCCCTCTTCTGTCTGCACACGTACACTGTGCGTCTATAACGCCCTTCATCAGGGTAATATGTCTCCACAATGTGGGTCTGATTGATGAACACATCGGCGTCAATGTTGGCTGTGTTTACCCACTCGCCAGAGAAGTTCTGTGGCAAGCGACAACTTGGCTCTACCACTTCCGCTTTTACTGAAATTCCAAAAATAAACAGTTTTACAGTAAATTTCCCTCAAACTTTTTTTCCTATATATGTATAGGTACAATAACGCAAAAGGCATCAGAATCAATATTTCTGAAATTTGTTCCAGGAAAATGTGAATAATCTTTCTACCATGTCGGGATTCAATTACAATAACAGAATGGCTGCAGGATTTTTCCCTTCATAAAATATCACAACATCTGCAAATACTATAATATATTTCCTGACGGGTCCGACGGTTTTCTTGGTAAAAAAAAAAAAATCATCTGTAACAATGGAGAGTTTGGGTTTTCAGTCGGGTGCTCTTTCCTTGGTATTACTGCCTCGTGGGCAGTATAAGTAGATTGGTAATAGCTAAATCATTTTAGGGGGTACTAACCAGGGGTGACACGGTAACGTTCAGGACTCTGCTCGACAGTCTTGAGGGTGTTACACTCAGCAGTGATGGACGCTCCAAAATACAAGTCATCGTCACGATTCCTTAGAAAACATCGATATTTTTCGTCCTTTCGTGATTCTTTCGTGTTCGCAACGGCGATGAAATGGTTCTTGTCCACAAACCAATCCCCAAGGCAGGAGTACTCCACAACTGAAAACAATGAAGCACACATAAGCTGGCTGCAAGGACGCGGCACAACTGAGTGGATCCAAGCCATACAAAAACGTATAACTTGCAATACACGAAACCAGCAGATCTTCCTCCATTTAACGCTCTTGAAAGTCACATATCTTTCCTCAGTTATTAGTGATTTCCTTCAAATTACCTTCATTAAAATAGTGAATGACAGCTTAAGAGTAAACAGGAAATACAATGAAAGTTTGATATTATAATGAAAGAGCTGATTACACTCTCTTATAAAAGTTATCAGCAGTTAATTACCTCCGTCAAATGTTCCCTCCATGCCTGCACATTTCTTGTAAGAAATATTAAATTTCTGGTTGGTGATCAAGAACTGGGTGCCCGCTGTTTGGCAAGAACGGATTTGATTGTCTTCATGAGCACATTCTCCAGTAAACCGAAACCGATTCTGAAAAGTAGGTTAAGAGAATACTCAATTAACGCTAAAAAAGATGTCGGAGTGGTTTTTAATGACACAATGGAAATAGTTTTTTAATGTGAATATTTAACGTAATGAAAAGTTAAAACTACTCAACTCACCTGATAAGCGAATGTCCAGACTCCCTCTAAACTAGATCTGCAGTTGACTGGAACGTAGTTTTCTGAGAAGAGAGTGATCAACTGCTGGTCATGACGCAGGCCGCGGCACACCGTGTCAATAGTCGGTACCTCATACTGTTGGATATTCACACACCCAGCTACAACAAACAACATGTTTTTACTGGTGACAAAGCTCCTTCACTTACCCACCAACTGCCAAGAGATTGAATTTTCATCGAATGTACTTACTCTCTATTTTCTCTATAACGTTGACAGTGCGAACAATGAGCTTGACGCAGTAGTAACACCTCTCATCTTGGAAAATAAACGTGTAGTTGACATGGTAGTCTTCATGCATGGCCACACAGTGTCCTCTCCGGCTCATGGTGTCTGCATTAATCTCTGTCAGGGTTTTCTCTCCATTCTCCCATGAAAACCATGACCCTCGAATTATGAAGGGTATAGAACAGCTTGTTACTAGAGACACTGGAAAGAGAAATTACACCCATTATTTTTTTGTCCCCAAATGTGAGGTGAGGTGAACAGGAACCTTCTGCAAATTACGGCTGATGGTGAGGATTAGGTAGGTGAATAGTAATGAGTTTAATATGATATCCCTTGCCCTGTGTTGTAGACAGGCGGATAAGATGTCAAGTAGGTTTCTGTATTCTAGCTCCGTAGGTATAGCATAGGTATAGCAGGTACCCCGTAGGTATACCGACACGCCCATCCTTTCTACATACTTTGACAATAAACAACCATCATCCAAAGAAATAGCAAAAACTTGACTTGCCTGATAAAATAAGGAGGATAATCGAGTATTCAAAAGCAATTTTACACTGGAACTGCTTGTACAACCCCATTTTATATTTTTGTTTCAGCGCTCAGCGGACATGTTTGATTGTTTACCTTAAAATAATTTTAGTGAAATTTTGCCGCTATTTAAAATTATTTTTAAATAAATAGTATCCAAGGTATTTTTTATATTTTGGATATAAAAAATATATTAATTATATAACAAAATTTTAAAAAAACGTTATTTAATTTTTAATTTTGAAAATAGGCAAATGGTATGCGTTTTTCTAAAACCACGACACATAGTTACAAAAATGGCGATACAACAAGATAGAAGTTTCTCAACAACTTTTTTTAATTTTATTTATTCCTAAAGTGATATGATTTTAACTTTACAATCATCACAGTGTACAGAATAAATACGTTAAAATGATTTCAACTGAATATTGTTTGTGCTGTAGTCACGGTTTAAGCGAAGCACGGTGTCTTCTGTAGGTAGTGTTGTGCTCTAGGTACCTAAAATTAGCAATATTTGCTGTGTGAATTTTTCGGTCTACCTCTCCTGAAACATCTCAAGGTAAGCAGTGTAAGCATGTCAAGACGTTTCTATTTCCACCTACCTACGTATAAACTATGCGGAAGCAATATAAGTCAAATTTTTGGGAGGGTGACGTCATGGTCTACCCACGAGTTGGTCTGATCCGCCTTGATATAAATCAATTTAAAACTTGTATATATCGTATTCATTGCCTTTACAAGGTAACTGTATTGATATAGAGAGGGGTACGTATGAAAAATAAAGCCGGCACTTTGTACAGATGTAGTACAAGACTTGGCAGACAACTGGTCTAAATTTATCACGGTATGAGGGCATGAAACAGTTTGCTTTTATTATTTCAGGCTGTTTTTCTTCAACCCTGCTTTGTGGCATAAAATGTTTCCGTCTAAAATCGACAAAATTCTTGTTTTCTTGTGTCTAGACAGATTATATATTTTGATCTGGGGCGGGATTGTTCCTCTAAAGACGCCTGCTTAGCGCCCAAGAATTGACACCAGTTTCCAGTGACTCGAGAACTCTGTGCTAAACCTTTACTTTGAGGATAGGAATAAGCATTTAGTTATCGCCTGGTTCCAGTGGTATTTGGTGTTAACTTGGTCTTGCTTTGAGAGATCATGAGTGAAATAATACGCCAATATATGCCCATCAAGGGTGGCCGTAGCTGTTCTGACTGGAAATTTTCCATCTCATCTTACTGCCTGAAACATCATAAATTTCTCATTGATATCCCCTCTACTATACCATTTGGTAGTGTGTAGTGTGTCTTCCATTCATACACAAAATTGCACTTGCTTCATCTAACCCTACACTGCCCTTTCTTGGTACATAAGTTATTGAAGAGACAGATTTGCGAGAATCTACTATCTACCTACTAGCTTTGGCACGACGTTAACCGGATGTGACTGTACAGTATAAATGAGGAGACGGCGTTGAGGAAATGCGTGAAAGCGTGTTATCTCTCATTTGTTAGCAATGACTTGTCACTGAAGAACATCTCGCCACGCCCCTTTTGAAAAATGAATCCTGCCGCACTGTTCTTCTCTTTTATTAATTTGCATTATCAAAATTAGTTCCGCTGGGTACTGGAGCCAACTTTTCGAACCTTGGTCAACAAGACTTTTCTCAGTATCATTGCACTGATCCCATGCGCAATTTGATGCCCGAAGTAGAAGAAATTATTTTTTAAAGAGATTTGATAGGTGACTCAGCTCAAGTGAGGACAAGCCGTAAAATACAGCCATGAATTTAGAAAAAAAAAATCACGTCACGTCTGGGGTTTCATTGTAAAATTTTTTAGGGATTCATCCTAGGAAGGAAAGCCCATTCAGCGGAGGTGTCAAGATATCTGCGTGTCTGGCACGTTATTGAGTTCAAGCACCCTTTTGTATTTATAGCCACTATGTAAGATTCTAGTTTGTATTGATATCTGTCGGGGATGGCAGAAGTCACTGCATTACAGGTTATAACTGAACCTCATGCAGTAACCACTTCCAGATCGCAACAGACCATAAATGTGTATTTTGGCGAAGCTAAGTGAGGGGTGGGACGTGTATTGGATGTCGTGGTCGATGTCTTGGGACCGGTTTCTACTGTTTCCGCTGTTGTAAAAATAGCCCTGCGGCCTCTCATGAACATCCGTCACTAACTAGACCATCAGGGGGGGCATGTGGCTTCACTGATCTTGCGGCTCTGCTCTCCATGCAACTCCAGACATTCATCTTTATGCTACTTTCGTCATCGCTCCCGCGTCAGAATTTTTAACAATTATTTGGCCAATACAGCTCGAGGTAACCTGCTGCCTCCCTCTGGTGTCTTTCTTCAGTTTGATTCCTCTACCACGCATTTGGTCAAACTGGATGGAACTGCAAAACCACCCTCGTCTGATGCCGCTTCTGGTTCTTAAATTTGTTAGCATAACACCTTCCCCATGAATTGATCTACGTAATTTTGCAACCCTGTTGGAGAACCTTATTAAAAACTTTTAAGATATTTTTGGGATAAGTGCTGGGTCAGAACTCAACAGAGTCAACAGTCACAATAATTATCATTAGCTATCTGGCCTTCAAACACTTTGGTTTGGCAAACTTGCAACTGTACAAGACCCCTTGTGCAGTTGTGAACAGAAGGTCGTGGTAAATGAGTCTTTTATTCTGGTTTGGCTGAAGGGCTGTCGCCTGGCACAGTACTGACAACTGTCATAATGTTGTACTGCGCGCCTTGTTTTCTACGTTTATTTTTTTAATAAATGTATAGGAGATACATTTGCAACAGTTCGAGAACCATTTGAAAACCGTTTGAATTACTGAAATGACATTTAAACTAATCAAGCAAATGTATGCAGTGAAACGGGGAGGCGGTAACTGTAATGCCCCTGGCCTAGTCGCAATAAGAGTGGCTCTGATAGTATTTAATCCTGTCATATCGGTAGAAGAATACAATGTCATAGTATTGCGACCGTTGTAAACCAGAGAAGTAATTATTTACTTAAAGAATCTCCCATCCAACTTGTGTGATTGATTACTGATGTTTTGTACATTATTCACTAAGCAACCACTCTTTTCTGTTTAGATGGTTGTCGAGCAAAGCACCATCGACCACATAATGCGTGGTCTGCAAAGCACCGAAGGCGTCAGGCTACACAATCACCGGAAGAAGCTAAGACAAAGGTACTTATATCAGATAGATTGAAAAGGAAAATGCTGTGCACATTATTTAGGTCACTCGTCACTCTCACTTTGAATAGGTGAACGTGTACGTCTTCCAGATGAATCCCAACACCCTAGTGTAATTTGGAAAATTATGGTTCGATTTCATTATTATAGTATAGCCACTCTGACCTGCCTGGCCCGAGGGCATTCTGCACTGTTCACAGAATGCTCTCGGGCCAGGCAGGTCAGAGTGCATGGCTATACTATACCTAAAATTCAGATGTAGCCCATTTATAGGTCCAGAAGCGAGGGAGACATTGAAAAATGGGTTTCGGTCCCTTATAGACCTGGATAGTGTTTACACGGCCTGCATCTATTGTGTCCCGAGTTGCCCCACCCTACCCTCTGTATAGTTGTGGGATATGGGATAGATAAATGATGATTGCTCTTCAGTATCCGATGCATCTTGTAAATTCATTTTGAGATTACCGGTGATATTTTAGACCATTACCCGTCCCTACTATAGTCATTTTGGGAGGTTTAGCTTCAGTCAGGAATGTTTTCCACCCTTTTATCAGTAACAGTTTGTGTTTTATTCTTAAAAGTGAGCAGGAAGAGACCAGTGATAGGAATAGTGGTACGGTTGAAAGTAAGTCAGTGGGTCGTAAAATGGGTTTGGATTTTGAGGAAGTGTGTGCAACATGCGGGTGTGAGTTGTGCTGAGCACCAACGTGTCCCTCCGTCAGTAGCGCTATTTCGGCTTTTGGGGGCAAGGTCAACTCCGCGGCTGTAATGGGTTAGGACCCTACGGTGCTCGCATCTCTCGCTGCGCCTCGCGTGCCCAAGTGCGAGTTTTGGGGAGCCCATGGATGCCGAACTTCTGAGTTGTCTGAGGCATTCTCTTAGGAACGTCATCAAGTTAAATTTGTCCCTTCTGACGAAATCACTTGTTCGCTTTTATTAGTGGGTTGGCAAACAATGACGACTGCTGATTGATACTAGGAAAATATGTAACACTTTCGTGAGGGAACCATCATTCAAATAAATTAGGTGATTCACTGTGTTTTCTAACTGAACCTGTTATATTTAGATTTCACCGAAAATAATGTTTTGTTTGTAAATTCTTCTAACGTAGCTCAACAAAGAAGCCATAAACCACGCTCGTAAAATAATAAGTGAATCAGAATCATTCTTGTTTCCTGTTCACGCTCTGGTTGGTATAACTTGGGTAGGTAGCTGCACTATCTCCTTAGCTCTCATCTCACTGATTGACTCGGTGATTGATTAACGAATTCTATGACCCTAGACTCCATAGAGTGGTCTGGCCCTCTTCGGTGACGAGCGAATCGACCCGTTATTGAAGACTTCATTTGCAAAAGATAAGTCTGTATCTACTGATGTATCTAGATTTGATACATTATAAATTTGAAATTCGAGGGCTCCTCAGGGTCCTTCCAGGCCATATCAGGATGGAAAATTTCTTGAAGAATCAATTACAAATTTTTATCAAATAAATAAATGTCCATCTCAGCCAATGGAGCAGAGGTATTATTTTCCAAAAATTTTATTTATATGTACCTAGTGTTGAACGTAATGGGTAGGTATAGTTTTGTACTGAGTCACTGTTGTTATTTTTATTGGGGGAATTCAGACAAGGGAGCCTTGAAGCGTTGACACCTGACAGTAGATTGACGGAACTGCAGAGGAAGTGGGTGATGTGTGATGTGGTTTCCCTTGCGGTTTGGTTTGATGAAGTCATGAATTCAGCCTGTGCCTGAATCATTATCTACATACTGCTCTCTGAATATCACAGTGGTTTTAGGTTAGGGAAATATGGTGCAAAGGGCGAGATACTTTCTTACTAGCGCTCATTATAACCCCCCCCCCCCCCTTGTCTGTTTTTGAGCTCCCTAGTAAAAGTGCTGGCGTCATTTCCACTGCAGATTCATGAAAACCTTGTATTTTTTATTTTTCAGGTTTGACATAATAAAGAAACTTGGTCAAGGCACATATGGAAAAGTGCAGTTAGGGATCAACAAGGAAACTGGACAGGAAGTGGCCATCAAAACCATTAAGAAGTGCAAAATAGAAACGGAAGCTGACTTGGTGCGAATCAGGCGGGAAATCCAAATAATGAGCTCCGTAAGACACCCTAACATCATTCACATTTATGAAGGTGCGTATTCAGAATGAAGACACAAATGGTATTAAAATTTAATAAACTGTTGAGTATATTTTGTTCTAAGGATAGTCCACTTTTCTAACATCAGAAGCATTAGTTACATGCAGTAACTATGCATGCATATTTTGGGACTTCCGTTAAAAAATATAATAATTAAAAAATGGAAACATCACGTGTGCTTATAACGGCACCTGGTTTCAAGCTCACGACCTTTGTCGTATCAATTGGTCTTACCTCTGCAACATATGACCCCTCGCCTCGTTGGTACTAGTTTCGACTCCTCTGTTCATGATTTGGTCTAGTTAAAATTCCCGCCTGACAGTTGAGTCCAGATCTGGTTCAGGTATGATATGATATGACCAGGAAAAAATTAAAAATTGTCAGAACTCGGACCTATGCCCTCCCTCTTCATATTTAAGAACTATTTTGCTAATCCAGCTCTCTAACTCCATAGAGAAAGCTGAAAATGAAAAAATGACTTGTTTGCAGTTTTTGAAAATCGGGAAAAGATGGTGCTAGTGATGGAGTATGCGGCAGGAGGAGAGCTGTATGATTTTCTCAATGAGCGCAAGGTGCTGGAGGAGACGGAGGCAAGGAGAATCTTTAGGCAAATCAGCACGGCAGTATATTACTGTCATAAGCATAAAATCTGCCATCGGGATCTCAAACTGGAAAATATACTTCTTGACGAACACGGTAGTGCTAAAGTAAGTATTAAGTATTAAGCACCACAAAACATTACGCCCTAACGTCTTTTTTTAAGCATTTCGTTGGTATTGTCCCGCCGCGGGTGAGGCCACAGTGCAAAACGCCTGAATTTCTGGTTTAATTAATTTAATTGGCATGGATTTCATTCTCTTTGTAGATCGCAGATTTCGGGTTATCCAACGTATACGAAGACAAGCGGCTTCTGCAGACGTTTTGCGGCAGCCCTTTGTACGCATCTCCGGAGATAGTGCGCGGGACGCCTTATCGTGGACCGGAAGTGGACTGCTGGTCGCTGGGAGTGCTTCTCTACACCCTCGTGTACGGTGCTATGCCCTTCGATGGCTCTAACTTCAAGCGGTTGGTCAAGCAAATCTCCAATGGGGAGTACTTTGAACCGAAAAAACCCAAAGCTTCTCGTAAGTGAAACTGCTTTTAATTCAGACTGTTTAATTTCACATTGTTTTAGAAAACTGGAAATTAGTAATATAATTAGTATCTATTTCTCATCGGAAGGTTGTTGGCTGTGGACCTTTATCCACAAAAAAAAAAAAATGAGATAAAAATCAAGCTGCTTCAAATAAACTATTTTGATCCTCACTCAACGCGGATTTTTATTGGTGAAAATGGCCCATAGTTTGGTTTTAGCTTTCAAGTGATTAGCTTATATAATGATGAAAACTTTTATTTTTAGCCGCTTCACCTTTGATAAAAGATATGCTGACCGTGGACCCAGGAAAGCGGGCCTCCATTGAGCAGATTTGCTCGCATTGGTGGGTCAATCAGGGGTTCAATGTGTCCTGCTTGGATATCGCTGAAGACTTGGCCAACCAGACGCCCGTAAGACTGGATCTCCTTCTGTCATTAGCACCTCCTCCCGAAAATAGTGAAAAAGTCATGGTCACGGATGATCAGGCTTCTATGTCTAGTCAAGAACCTCCTCCCAGGTAATTATTATCCATAATCCAAAGCGATTCATGATGTATTGTTGCAAAAGAAGAAAATTATGCTATATTCACTATTCACTATACAGTTGAAAGCAAGCAAAAGGGTAATTTTTTATTAACATAACATGAATGTGTTAGGATATATTTATATCGCTATGTTTTTAGCGACTCTTTCCCCGGTTCTTTACCTATATCACTTATTTTCAGGTCCATGTCAGTCGGAAGTTTACTTGACCTAAATTCCGGCCAGGAGAGTCGTCGGCTGGAACTACTGGAAGAAAAGGGAGTTAAGAGAAAGGTAGAAACAGCACCGAGTGAAACATCCATTACCAAAAATCCTCCAAAGAAAAAAGAAATACTCTCCAAACAGTCTTCTGTAGAAACAACAGAGTTGTCGAGCAGTACTACCGCCAGCCCAGGAAATCAAAATCCCCCTGAGTGTTTGGTGGCCGAGGCCGAAGTGGGCGAAGCCGCCGCTCTGCCCCCTGCGGGTGAGGCAGCTGCAGCTCTGCCAGAGGAAGCGGCGACTCTTCCTGTTCCTGAGGCGCAGAAACAGACGACGTCTGAAGACACGAAGGCACAAACTGACGCTATCCCCGATAGTGGAATTTCTAGTGATAAACCGACCCGAAAAAGTGTAAAAACAGTGAAAAAGAAAGTTACCAAAGACGGTACCGAAGTCAAAAAGAAGAAAAGTGACTCATCTCCCACTGAAGAAAGCAAAAGTATTGAAGAAAAAGATAAAGTACTCAAAAAAGAATCTAGGGCTTCCGAACCACGAGAAGAAGTAGGAAAGGAAATCAAGAGAGAAGGTTCTACAAGGAGAAGTAGGGGAAATCTAAAATTGAATTTAAAGAAGGAGAGAGAAAAGAGTGAGCCTCCAGCGACGCCCGATGAGGCACCCACAAAGCCGATGGAAAGGAGGAAATCAAAAATATTTGAGACGGCTGAAAAGTTTATGTCTCCTGAACCAAAGAGCCCAACAGTTGAAAAACCGAAAAAAGTATTCATTCCTGGTGTTAAAGTTAGTGACTTCGCCAAAGCATTCGAACGAAAGTCCTCGATACCGACTTCAACACCTGTACTAAAAATCTCCCCTTCCAAAAAGACGGTGCCAAAACCAGACAATAAACCCGACTCTAAAGATGAAACTCAAGTGGAAGATGAAAAAGCGACTGAATCATCCGTCAGTGAACCAGTCAAGGAACCAGCCATGACACCTATCAATGATGAGAAGCTAACCAAGATGAAAGAGTCAGCAAGAAGCGTTATTGCTAATGCCTTGGTGGAAGAAGAACGAAAGAAACTGAAAAAGCAAATATTGAAACCGCCTGTGCCAAGAACGAAAACTGAAGAAAATGTGAATTCACTTGACGACAGAAAGAAGTCGTTAACTTTACAAATAGGAAAAGAAAAAGCGACCGTTGAGCTTCATTCTCCCGAGAATACAAGGTTCTTATTTGAGCCTGAGAAGACCAGTACCAGTGGTGACGCGAATAAAGAGAACGGAGAGGGACCCAAGGAGAAAAAGACTGCTAAAGTGAACATCACTTTGAAATCTAACACATTGCCGCGCCGGACGTCCAAGGCGGAGATCCAGCTGTCATCACCTGGGGCGGGAGCGGGAGGAGCTTACCGCACCGAGGTGGAGCATCGCGTGGGAGACGCCAAGCGAGGTTTCCGCACACAACGCTCGGAAGTTGCCTTCCCTGTCAGTGCTGCTCAGAAGCCTCTGAGGTAAGGTTGTTCTCTAATAAAGCTATGCAGCTGCTGTAGCTGTTGACTTACCTACATTGAATTCACACGTTGAACAGTTCTGCAGCATATCATTCTCATCATTCATTATTCTCGACAGATCTGTGTCTTTGGAGCCTGAAGGCAAGCGTAAAGAGCGAATCATACCGATACAAGTGGAGGAGAAGGCTGAGAAATCGGATGAAGCCCGTGACCGTGTGACTGAGCTCGAGCGGCAGGATAGCGCAGCCAGGGGGCGTCCGCCACCTATGCCCTATCAACGCACCCAGTCCCAAAGGTGACTCCATACAAAATGTGAAAATAGCATTTTAGGAAAATTCTGGCATTTTATAATCGGAGAAGAATGTTTTATGAGTGGGCTGTGAGGCAGAATCACAGATTGGGCCAGTACCCAGAACTGAAACGCAACGCCTATTTCTTCAGGACAAGTTATTATTTTTCCATTATTTATTTTTTCCTTCCTTCTTTTTTATCCTTACAGGTACGCCTGTTTCTCATTTCAATCAAATTTTTTTCAGGTCAAGCAGTTTATCGAGACAGAGTACGCAGGACTCAGACACGGAGAGCACAATGAGCGCTAGTGGAGACCCTATCAGAAAGTCGCCAAGAGAATTTATCATACCTATCGCCGTTGAGGGCGGTGGATACGTTACTCCCCGGGCCACCAGCCTCGAACCTTCCGAGTCCATGTCTAAACGGCGTCCCTTCCCTCGCCGCATCAGGTTACCACTTTTCAACTTTCTCTCTAAAAATGACTATTCAGAATAGTGTATCCTTTTAGATCTAAGATTGGTTTAATACGCTGGGACTTCAGAATCAAGTAGGCTGTCTTAAAAGACTGAATACCTGCTGTACTGTACAAAACAGTACTGGAAGTTAAAAATGTCCTACCGCTCCTCTTGTGCATACTTGCTGCTTATTAAATACCCGAAAACCGAATTGAAACTCTTCCTTGCCTGTCCCGCAGCCTGTTCTCGGATAACGGGTCCGAGGACGAGTCTTCGTGGCGACATGACCTGGACGAGCCGTTCCGCCTGCACCGCCTGCGCAGCTCACGAACAGCAAGAGCCGAACGAGCTGATAGTTTGTCCGGCTCTGAAGACGATGAAGATGACGGCTTCGAGATTCTTACTGCAGAGAACCTCTTCTCCACCCTGTTGTCTCGCGTAAGTCTACTATTTCTTTCGTACAGTTCAGTCCTAAGTCCTAAGTGACCTGGGTATCTTGTTTCCCAAGAGTCTTGTCAGAAAGATTGTCAGCAGGTTGTTTTGCACCCTTAATGCCACACTGTTGCTTGGCCTCCTATTTCTTTTTACTGTCTTTGTTGTGCTTGGGAATAGCTTAGCTGAGGGTTGGGGGGACAAGCCCAGCAACTAGACCGTTTCAAGAACTATCCATTGTGCTCAGCTGGCAGCACTACCAAATACCAGCTCCCCAGCCATCGTGTAAACGATGGGGACCTACAGTTTTAGGTGGGTTCCAAACCACTACAGCCTCAATATACATTTCACTTGACTTGCTGAACATATCAGAGGTGAATGCCGATCAGAAAAACTTTTTGGTAGGATCGGGATCGAACCGGTGTGACCCGGCTCTCACTGCTCCTCAAAAGTCGACCATTTAGTCCACTCGGCTATCGAGGCTGTCTTGTGCTTGGGAATAATCCAGTCAGTTATATCTTACGTGTAAATGTGTGTTATTTCTTAAACAGGTACAGAGTCTGACACAGCGACTGAACGTGGAACCTGGAGGAAGACCTGGCTTCCCCTCACCACGTCTTCCGACTCAACGGCTTTTCTCGGGGATCCACGAACCGCTCACCAGGTACGTTCATTTCTACCGTCTCAGCTATAACTGAGGAATGGAAACTTCGCGTTTTTCTCTTCTTGAAAACCTTTAGTTCTTATCACTTAACGCTCCTGGTTCAACTTAAAAATGCATTCAAGGATGAGCCTATTTTGGCTCACACTGGGTTTCTCCTTAATTCGGGTGAAGCTAGCTTGTTCGAACCTCGAACCATCAGTGAGAACCCACTTACGAAATCTTCTCTTGTTTGGCTGCTCACTCGGCGTATAAATAGGTGTACCTGGGCTAAAGGCAGAGTCTCATGTACAATTCGCTTTATTACCTAAACAAAAGTAGAAAATAACACAACTGCTGAAATAGGCTCCTCTGTGCATGTCCTTTTAAATCTGTTGAAAAATATTCAGTAAAGTACGAGTATTCGGGTCTGCACTCAGCTCTGTATTGTATCTAAGCTAGTTTAAAAAGCATTTATTTAGCGTTGAGTAAGTATTCGCTTCCGATGTACTTATTAAATAATCGAGTAGTTTGATTCGACACTTTTACATTTTACATACATATTTATGTGTTCTATTTGCCCAGCCATGCTTCCATTAAGTATAGGACGACGGTTACCAAGTACGTATCAATTGCAAAATTGACCTCTAGTGGAACCTCGTAGCGTCGTAGAGTATTTCTGAACCCTGTTTTACCCATGTGACCTATGTCCTGTATTTAGATTAAAGAGCGAACAGTTATTGAGCTTCTCTAGTTCTTTTTAAAATGTTGAGCCGTAAGAGAAGATATGCTCATTAATTTCGTTATAATGCGTGCATTTTTATTAACCGACACTTCAGAAACAACACGTGATCTTTCTCGCCACTGCACTGATATTGTTTCACGGCAGTCTTGTTGTGATATGCGCACTGTATATACCTAATTGTTTTGAGTATTCTCGCTTAGCGGCTGTGTATTTCCAAATTCTTTTCAAGGAGCTCCACATTGAAGCTAAAACGCCAGTCACTCTTTGGTTTCAATATTGGCCATGTTGGTGAACAAACTAAATACCTGTGCATTAGGTACCTGTTTGATGTTTGTTTGTCAACCAGTGGAAACATAAACGAAGTTGATTTTTTAGAAACTAACTAACGACTTATTCAACCAGAGCAGATCAACTTCAAGTCTTTAGAATGGAAAATGGAAACGGCCGATAACTGTTTCTATGAAATTGACGTTTTATATATTTTCACCCGTAGCTTTATATAATGCCCCCACTTCACGTTACTGGTCACTTAAAATCCGAGTTGGAGTTATAATTAAGAAATAACCGTTGGTATTTGTGTGGCAGATTGTCGGAGCGGTCGCTGAGTCGTGACATGGATGGAGGGCGGTGGCCGCGCGGGCCGGATGTAAGTGACTCTATTCGCTCCGTTCCTAGAGGTATGTGCTGCTTGCTGAGCCTGAAGCCCGAAACCCCGTCACCTTCTTTTACTTTGGGTTACATTTATAATCAGGACAAGGCCCAGCTGGACTATGACTTAGAATCGTTAAGATTACTCGGGAATATTTTATTGTTAAAGGGGGAGGGCCTTGAAGTTGAATTCTGATAAGTTGGATTGCCCACAAGACCCATTGTGTTATTTTGAATTCCACGTAAAATTTCCTCTTTCAGAATTAAAGCCAGAATGCAAAATTCAATACTCTCTTTTACTGGGTATCTCACTAAGTAAGAATAGTTTCTTTTGAGACTTTTGTTCGTCTCTTAGAGGTTTGAATGTAATTTATGGGAAAAAGCAATGCCTCCTCCATTTGAGTCTGAATAGGGAGTAAAAACCTATGGCGACTAAACATTTTTCGAAGGGGTGGCAGGCTTTGTATAGCGCTGGGTTTCGTCCTGAGTAGGGGAGTTGTTCATGACTATTCTCATACAGGTCCCTATATACATGGCGCAAAGTTACCGGCAACCTTGAAATAGCCTCCCTATACCTATTACGCCTGGCTGCACTTAGTTCTGAGCAGCTCTCTTTTCTCTTCTTGCATGCGATTTTGTAGTAGAAGAGTTCATGTAGAAAGTGTGGACCGATATGAAGCGTTAAGAATAGCTTCATAAACCAAAAATACTTACTCGTATCACCTTCGTGAACTCAAGACTATTTTACTTAAAAAACACTACTTACACATTTCAACATATAGGTACACCCCTTGGCGCCGTTCGTTTCGATCCCGCTAGTAATACTACATATAGCTGCCCCGCGCGGTGAAAATATAGTGAGAATGAGACACAAGGTTCGAGATTATTTCGACACTGACTGCAGCCTGAATTTCCACTTTTTACCCACCCTATCAAAAGTTATTACAGTTTGTAGGATATAATGAAATAGGTACTCATACTACTTAAACATCTTGGCGGGAATATCGCGCCTAGCCAGCCTTTTGAGTGTGTCCAATGTTTGTCGATGTGATTCCAGCAGGACCCGTGCATGTGTCCCACCAGTGTTCCAGCCAGCACTAACGCCCGCCCTGGCTCACTAGGCTCGCTTTGATCGCCACACGGCTAGGTAGGCGCGATTCGTCGGGCCTTTACTAACTTGTGTGTTCACTCACGTCTCCGACTTGACTTCTGCGAGTGCAGGTAGGTGGTGTGACACCCCTCTAACGTTTATGTTCGTGTGCTCTTTCACGAGTTTTCTGTTGTTATTTTCTTTCAGAGTCATTTTTTGGTTTTCAGCCTGTACATACAACGCTCTTGGATTCGTAGCGGCATAGTTTATTGAGTCGTGCTCGATAGTACTTATAGTTAGGGATCGGTTCGTTTGTACAAGTGATATAGGTAAGTCTGGATCTGCATAAAAAGTTATTTTCGCACAGGTAATGCCGTAGTGTTACAGTTTAAGAGGTTGAAGAGACGTAACATGTGAGTTTCGTTTTGCTTTTATTGCAGACCGGTCGCGGGGCCGGCAGAGCGAATCAAATATGGAGTCCGTAAGTGGTCGGCGCCGAGGTGGTGTGGAGCGGCGCTCCCTGCGTAGCAACTCCCACTCACGCACTCGCACCCCCAGAGAGGACCAGCACCCTTCTCCCGCCCAGCGCAGTCTCAGCGACGCTGCCAGTAGTCCTTCCCGTCCACAGACTCTCAAAAGCGAACCAGGGGAGGACCGAGTTAACCTGGGTAGCCCCTCCGTGTTCAGTCGTTCGCGATCTGTGAGGGAAGAAACAACCGATGAGCACTCGCGCCCGGCACCGTCACATGCAAGGAGCCAAAGTGACACAGGAACAGGCAGCACTTCAATTGCCGTAGAGGAACAGTTCCCTCAAACTACTGGCCTTGATTTTTACGACATTTTGGCTGAGAAGTATGGGGTGGTGCCTATGAAGCGGTACGATTTGGAACCAAGGCGGCGGCGGTCGCGGTCGAGGGACTCGAGAGTAGAAGCTACAGAGCCAAAGGAGGTGGATGCGAAACCAGAGGCAGCCAAAGCCGCTCCTTCTGCTTCGCCGTCACGGAGCAAGAAGGAAGCTACCCCTAGCGAAAGGTACCAAACACCAAGCGAGAAACTGGCCGCGGTTCTTAGTCAACTTGAAGGTTCATATGACAGGAAGGAGGAGAAAAATGATGTGGGGAAAGAAGCTCGAGGAATACCTAACGACCTCCTGTACCCTAAGAAAGAGAAGCCCAAGAAAGGTCCAACAGAGTTTCTGAAAATTGAAAACGATCGACTGAAAGATTTATCTCCAAAAGCATTAGAACTTTATGAAAAAACTCTCGGACTTTATCAAAAGTCGTTATCTGAAAAGAAAGGTAAAGAAACTGAAGGAAAGAAATCCTCTTCTAGAACAAGCTCTGATGTTACCCCAGAACTGTTGCGTGATGAATACTTTAAAAATAAAAAATTGAAACATTACGGAGGATTTGTCAAAGCGACGGGGGAAAAAGAAGGAACACCAGTGGACTCATTTAAAACAATAAGCTCTGAAGGGGAATCTGTGTCCAGAGAAGAATCGCCTTCCATTTCAAAGAAAGAGAAGTTGATTCGTCGCTTGTCTAGGGAGTTAGAAAACGAAATGAATTCAAAAGATGATGTACTCAGACGTAAACCAACAGACGTGTTAAAGCAAGATGATAATCTAATAAAAAGGCTTTCCAAAGAACTGGAGAAAGAGATGGAAAAAGAGAAAGCATCGGAGAAAAAGGCTCCCCCTCTTCCTAGTGAGAGGAACAGTTCTGTGACTGAAGTGGATGCTCCTCAGGATCAAACAAAACCAACTGTCCGAGCCAAGCTGCTGACTTCTTTAGACAGAAAGCTGGATAAGTTACGGCCGCCTGGTGAGAAGAAATATATAGATAAGGCTATCCGCTCACTAAGGGAAAGTAGCGTTGGACCCAAAGAGGTCGTCTCTGAGAACTTCCTCATCAAGCGTGCCGTATCGCTCAGCGAATGCACTGAACCCAAAACACCTCCCATTGGCGCAATCCAAAGCACTGTCAACTCTGTCCTTGGCTTCTTTAAAAAAATGGATACGAGTGATCCAAAAGCAAAGCAAGGGGACCAAGCTCCAGGCGTCCTACTGGAGTCCACACCCCCCATGCTAACACCCGAAACCTCACCGGCAAAGGATGCCAAGTCAAATTCATCACCTAAGAAAGACATGTCCAAGGAGAGCCCAGTACGGAAGCTGTCTGGAAACAACTCCCTGATGTCCTTCAATGATTCCTCCAGTTTCGTGTCCCCGGATTCTGAAAGCTTTGATTCATGGTCCAACTGCTCAGATTTTGGCACCCCCGACGAATTGCTTCCCACTTCCAAGCCAATGTCTCCTGTAATGCGTAACTATGGAGATGAGTCGCCTTCTGAGTCAGTTAGCGAGCGCATTCGCCGCAAAAGTTTCTACACGAGGTTCAATGAAAGGAAAAAGTCTAGAAAAAGTGTCGACGGTCGGAAGAGAAGTGACGGCGAGCCTAGAGATGAAATTCCTGCGTACACAAAAAGTGTGACTCAAAATCTTGAAAAAGTTCGCTCACCACAGCCTTACGTTCGTAGTTCAACTTCGGCGGATTATTCACGTAAATGGTATGATGATTCGCGACCGCGCCCATTCTACAAGTCAGACGTTGCCACATCCAAAGCAGAAGCGCCCTATCGGAAGACGAGCCTAGACTGGTCAAAGACTCTGTCGCCTCCCACGTTCGTGAGAAGTCACAGCCAGTCCTCGTCGGTCTCGGTCTCTGGCTCAGTCCCGACCAACCCAACTCTACCAAGGAGTTACGTAGGGAGTTATGATAGCCTCAGAAGACCGCCCCTCGATGGGGAGCGACCCTTCAGTCCAACAAGACTTCGCACCCCGGGCCGCCCCTTTAGTCCTAGTTCGCCCTCTCCAACGTTTGACTTGTAGCTGCCCTTGTTCTCTCTCTAGAGTCTAGACCCAAGACGAAGCTTCATGACAAGTAGCGTAACTGCAAGCTACGGGACTCACATTTTCATCGTTGTTTTTTTATATTGCAAGATTGCACAGTTACCATTTCTATTGAATAAGGCTTGCTCTCATATTGTGAGAAACCTACGCTTATTAACCATTGACACATGTAATCAAAAGATATTTTTGTCTACCTTCATAACACCAGTTGTCTTTCACCCTGACAGATTTAAGATACACTCCTATGCAGTTAGGTCTTTAGATACTAACTTTGCAGCAACGCTAGAGTACTGGCCAGTCTTTTATTTATTAGGGTACCTTTGTATTTATAGTAGTAACCCCTTGGGTCAATTTTCATTCGTAGGAATTTTAAGATGCTGCACAGAAATTTATGCCCTACTCGAAACTATCAACGAACTAAACTTCTTTGTTTCGGATAACATACTTCGCTTAGTTCGCTTTTGTTTTCTTTAATTTCTGACTGAAGAGTTAATGAATGCCTTGAAAATCAGTACGAGTTAGTACGATCCTGTTATGTAACCTGTGAACAGCCTTTGGATTGTTGAAAATATATGCTATGTTATCACGTTACTTTATACTTAATAAACGAAATTTTATGACAAAGTTTGACGTTGCCTTGGAAAGACGGTAAAAGGGAAGGGCTTGTATCTCTAGTTAGGGGAAGTTCATACAAACGACGGGACGTCTTCTAGATCAGGAAAAGGTTACATAAGGGAAGCAGCGGCTACTCTCTTACTTAGAAAGGAATAGCGAACACCTAACAGCATAAAAAAAAATGTTGAATTTCATAGAAACTAACTCAGGATGCATTCTTTAACATTTAGTTCGTCCAAAATTCGGCAAGATAATTAATTAGGTAAGTAGGAAACTGAATTTCATCGATCTCACCATCCTTGGTTAGCAGAACTGTGTAGGTGTCCGCCTCAAATAAGTGAGCAGGCTGTTCTAACCCAGGTGTGACATCTCACTTTATGGAAGTAAGTGTGACTGATATTATTTTGAACGCTTTATTGTTTACTCCTAGTTGGTTATTTTTTTGGGCACGGGGCGAGGTCCTTCCCTGAAACCATTCCTGAACCTCCTGCGCACAATCTTCAGGTGACGGCAGCGGCCGGTGCCTGTCGTCTTCCTGCGCTGGGCCTTCTCACTCCAGTTATCTGGAATTAAAATTTTGTCGTTAGTTTCACACGGCAGGATATTTTCAAACAACAAAACAAAATCTTAGTCTGGTTACTTCCTTGTTCAGAAATTACTCTTTTTAACGTGTTTTCTGTTCTGACTACCTAAAAAGAAAACCGCTATGGCTGTCTTGTCACGTGAAATCCGCCAAATTCTATACCAATCTAATCGGAGTTATTCTGATGGCCAGTAACCTACTTATGATACGTTCGACACTCATCGAGGCTCTGATGGTTCGGGTCACACCAAAAACAGTAGGTACCCATCATCCACCGCTCGACAGCTAGCATTTCGTAGCGGATACACCTACCATGGATAATTCTTGTCATGGTCTAGTAGCTGCCCTTCCTTCCTGACTACCTCCAACACAGGGCGAGGGGTATCAATTTTCTGCCGTTCATATCAGCCAGAAAATCATGTAATATAGGTTAGTTTGGTAGGTACTTACAATGTCTCAGCTTCTTGCTTGGGTATCCACACTGAGCACATCTTGACTTCTGAATGTGATACGAAGAGCGGCCACATCGGCGACACAGTGTGTGTGTCTTATTGCGCCGCTTACCAAAGCTTGACGTACCTTTGGTCTGTAAAAAAAACAGACAGTGAACACATCATCAATGCGGTGTCGGCGATCCAAGGCACAGTTCACCGTTGCAGTAGGTAGAAAGTGCTATTACCTTTTAGGTTAAAATGGGTAGTTACAAAAAATGACGTTTTAACACAGTTCATGTCGTACTTGAGTGGATTAAAATTTCATACAGATATATGCGACTGGATCAAAACAATAAATATTATACTTGAAGAGCTTGTGCATTCTATCACATCGTAACTTCGTAAACAATACCAAGCTAACCTTCCGTTCCAGCCGAACATACCATCACTTCAGCAATAAGTATTAATAACTGTTATTAATAACTGAAAAGTTACAATAGCATAAAATGAGTGCCTTTGCTCAAAAAAGAATCTAAATCGACCCTTTCGTAGGATTACGAAGATAAAATTTTTAAAATAAAAGTGCTCACCATGTTTGTTTACAGTTCCTCACACGTCAAAGGAAATTATCCCCAAACCACAAAGGAAAATCGTGGTTCCAGAAAGAATGCCATCGAGGAGCAACTTTTTTACGCGGGAAATTCAAATTTGACAGAATTATCTCGCTCAGTTCCGTGGACTAGGTGTCTCAGATGACATTATCACTGAGAACAGTGAGAATGTACCGTAGACTAGAGTTCGATCATTTATATTATCATTCTGCATCGTAAACCGATAGAAACCTTATAAGACAGAAACAGTGCAGTTCCCACCATATGATAAAATGATAACGACAAATTTGTTGACCAAACTTATCTAATTTTATTATTTCCTTTCCTTCAACTTAACAAAACATCCAGCAATTTACAATCACTTCCAACGTGGATTTACAATTCTTGAGTGTGGCATAGTGAAAAGCGCAATTACCTAAGCCAAAACGGGCTCAGGAGGGGAGATCTCAAGCATTTCGGCAGCATCCGCAGGATCAAGGTCGTCTGTAGCCTCCATATCCTGAAAAAAAAAAAAAACATGAAAAATTACATGATAACCGGAAGTGGCACCAAAATAGTTTTATTTTCTGAGATAAATAGTACCGGTGTCTTTGATATTGTTGATATAGGCATATCATACTATCAAAATCACGAACCACTAAAAAATCCAGTAGTATTTTTGGATTTTCGAATACATGGTGGGCCACGTATGTCTGGGGCTAGGTAGGGAGTAAACGGAACCCATTCCTTGGTAGATATATATTATGCTTACAACGGGGGTGTCGGTAGAACCCCAAGGTGACTTGCCCTCACGACGAGCGCGACGCCGGGCACGATTCTGTTCCATCACCATGCGAAGACGCTCCAACTTCCCACGTGTCGCCTCGTTCTCCACCGCGGTGTCTACTTCTTCTTCTCCATTCACAACTACAATAAAATAGCAACATTGCTTTCTGAGTATGTATCTACTACTGAGGTAGAAATTCTGTACTTACCACAGGAGAGTTTACTGGAAATTTCATTTACGAGGGAAAAAGTAAGACGTACTTGAATTTCATTCACTTAAGATTCATAGCAACAGCTCGAACGGTGGGCTGCTAATACTTTTCAGGAATGTTTTGCTTTCAAGACCGCAGGTAAATCATTCATTAAGCAATCATTAAGCAGCTTTCTCCCATTGATGTATGCAGCACTCAAGTAGCTCCACTAATTTCCACATAATTACTAATATTTCTTCTCTTGTTTATGAGACCTACCCTCAATAATTTTTCCGGCTGCAGCCTGGGGGCTCGAGACCTTGGAGGAAGACTGACGCGGACGGTAGTGTGGTGTGGCGCACAGCAGGTCATTTAGGATGTGAATAATTGTCGAGATGTCACGTTTGGGGCGTCCATAGCGATCTTGTAGGGCTGGGTTCAACGTTCCAGAAAAAGTGCCACTGAACACACCTAGTACGAAAAGTAAAGTGCACATTAGCGTAACTAAAGTCATCAAAACCGGTTTCACCAGCTACTGGAGTGCAGTTTGCACCATATTCGACCAAAGCATCCTTATACACAATGCACAAGTTAAGATCTTCCTTACAATGGACCATCATAAACTTATTCCTAACTGCCACTCTCAACGCCAAAACTTTTGCTATGATTTCGAGGAGTTAACAGAAAATTAACAATACCTTTCCCATGGTGCTGCATCGATTCAATGATAGCCCCAGGTGTGCCAGGACGACGGCGAGACGTCGAAGGACCGGGAGTTGCTGTGTCCTATGAAAAGGAAAACGAGGGAGAACCCAGTGAGTTACGTCAATTTCACAAAAGGAAGATGACTATTGAATATTTCTCTACATTTGAAATTAAAAAATCTAAATAGTCACAAGTTAATTGTGATTTTTCGGGATGTTACTGAGGCGGCATTGTAGCTGTAGGGGAAAAGAAGGAATACATATAAAAAGAGTAAACATTAAAACAAAAATGTGACGTCAGGTACTGACCTGACTGATTTCCGGACGGCAGGTGAGGACCTCTGAGGAAAGCTGTTTGAGCGTCTGAGTGAGGTTGCGGGATGCCTCGGCGAGAGCCTTTGTGTCTAAGGAGGCAGGAGCGTCCCCCGAGGCCTCCGCGGAAGTTTCAGTGGGCGCTTCAACTCGTGGGTTCTCTGTCTTCTCCCGATGGCTGCACGTACACGTCACGTCGCAACGGGGGGTCCCTCCACCCTCACACACCTTCTAAGATTATATTACAGATTAGGGGAGATTGCTCAACAAAATGAACGGTTGGAAAGCACTGGCATTCACTTACTAGCTCCAAACTGAAATAACCCCTAACCCGGAGGATCCGAGCCATAGCAACCGAATGTTTACGAATTTAACCTAAATAAATACAACCCAGGATCATCAAATATTCTGTCAACACAAGGAGTCACTTTTCAGTTGTGACTATTCCAAGCAATTTCTTATTTGAGATAATTCATTTATTTCTTCCCCGTTTCGTTTTCAGTGAAAGCCAAAATGGTGCCACATCTGATTTCACCTATAAGTCCGCAACACGTACCTTTCCTTCTATAGCCTGCGTCATTTCCTGAGTATTCTCGCTGATTCTCCGCACACTTTCCATAATTTGCGAGAGGATTTCGGAGCGTTTACTTGACGCCTCCTGCCCGCCAACTGTGTCTTTTAGGATCTCGCTGTATTTGCTGGATTTCTTAGAACTACTCGACTGGACGTTTTCTTGGCAGTCTGGAACATACCAAAAAAATGAGTTCAATAAAACAGTTACCGAAAACGGCAAATAACCAGAAAACAGTGGTTTCCCCCAACTCACCCTCCCAACATGAAAATATCGTAACAGTTACTGACCTTTTTCCATTTCTGATTTCACCTTCTTCTTTCCGGCATCTGGGTCATGAATCAACTTTCGCTTGAGAGCGTTGAGATTTTCACAATTCTTGTGGAGTAGGGAGTTCAGTTTCGAGAGGTTCGGCAGGGATATATCAGTGGGATCACCCACCGCAGACGGGGCTGCACCAGCGGTGGATGTAGAGGGAGTAGGAACTTGCGCAGCCGCTTCTTGCGCCCGATGCGCCGCTTTACGCGACGAGCTGGGCGTCACAGAAGACAACTGAAGCTGGATCAGCATCATGTGATCCCCGAGACGCATCGTCAGATTTAGTGGGGCCTTACCTGACAGAAAGTCATTTACCTAAAACAAAGAACAAAACAATTGTTCACAGTCCTTCCGTTGTGTATAGCAACACTAAATACATGAATCAATCAAAACCACTCTCTGTAGGTAAATGTGGCTCAATTCAGCCAACCTCATGAGACTATAAAAATTAGTGGTAAAGGTATACTCATCGCACTTCTCGGTGCACCAAGCGGCAGAGTGAGCCGCCGCTAGAGGTGAATCACAGGGGTTTAAGCAGCAGCCGCCCTTCGGGCGGCTGTTCCATATATAAAAAAAAATACTCCAGTCAGTGCGACCCGTAACCAGGTGCACCAAGCGGCAGAGTGAGCCGCCGCTATAGGGGAATCATTGTGGAAAATGAAAAATTCGAACCCCATCCGCCAGTCAACGAGCCAAGAAATCTGTTATTGCCTCATTGGGAACAAGTAAGAAGTACATGCCGAAGTAGTCGCAGTGTCGTGCGACAATCGGAAGCAAGTATCGGCAGAAGTGCGATGAGTACACCTTATCCAAATTAGTTTTAAACGCTCATTTTGCAGCGATAATTTCCAATAATTCTTATTTCAGCCATGACGGAACTTGCCTGAGAATCGTTCAAGCTCTCCAGGGCTTGCATCACTGTCTGCTCTGGGCGCTGGGATAACAACCCTGTCTCAACGGAAGGAAGAAGGGTGAGAGTGCTCCCATCCGAGACGCTGTTTTGAAGAAGGCTTCCATCTCTAAGTTGCCTAGAAACAGAAAATGACCACTTAGCTTTTCAGAGTGTGATCGAAGATCCGTGTTTATGTGTCAGCCTAGTTTGTAAGTTAAACCTATAACTGAGGATTGTCGAGTAGCCAAAAAAAGTTAACTTTCTGCAGAAAAGGATAAACCAAGCTGCGTAGAGGGAGAGAGCATAAAAATCATTAAAATATTTGGATACGCTTAGCAGAGCATGCCCACGCCAACAAAGAAACGAAAATCAATAGACGCATTACTTGAGAAATAAAGGAATAGGGTATTTTCACGTTTAATTTCCACTTTAATACATCAAATATGAAGTGAAAATGCTTTTGACGAGAAAATACAGGATTTACCAAGCTAAACTCCCTGAAAAAACGGAGTCATTACCTTTCTTTGTGAAGGAGGAGTATCCTTTCCTTGGGAACTTTTAGCTTCTTGGAAATAACTTTCTTTAAATTTTCAATAGCTATATTCTTCTGTACAGATATATCAAACGTCCCTCCAGTAGTAGGAGCCACAGTAATTGTAATTTTATCTAAATCACTGACGCCACACCCTGGCGAATTTTCACTGTTAGTACTTGGTGGGGTCATAAGGTGACCCACTTTATCACTATTTTCACAGCTCTCGCCACAATTTCCACTCTTCGTGTCCATTTCAAATGATAATAAAATGCACGATATCAGTGAACCACAACTGCAGCTACGTTAGAACAAAAATGTATCACAAAAATAATAAAAATATGCTTTGTAATTCCCAGTACGTACAAAACTTTAAATGGTGATGTCACGGAAGATATCGAGCGTCGTCTGCTTTTGAAAGTAAGTTGTCCCGCCAAATCCAAAATTTCAAATTACAGAGTGATTTTTATGGACCCAAACTGCCAAAAAAGTTGTTTTAAGATATAATACTGTAAAAATTTATTATAGTAATTTAAATTTTTCTGTTAAAAAGTAGAACTTGCTTGTTTTTGTTAGCCAAGATTACTTCCGGTTCGTCTTTCGGGAAAGTTTTAAGTTCCTTGAAGAAAAGGGATATGAGGTAGGTACCTATACATACCTACCTATGCATTGAGTTGATCAAAATGAATACAATGACAATTGACAGATTACCTATACTCACTTCTCACTTGGAGCTCCCATCTCCCCATAAAACGTTATAGGTAGGTACCTACCTTACTTACCTTGTTAGATCAGTCATTATTCCTATCAGTTACCTACTTAGGTACCTAGGTGATTTAACATTTACGACCACATAGTAAGTAGGTAGGTACTTTCCTACTTATAACTTTTTATTATTTACCTGTGAGAGTGTCTACGAAGTAGAGAGTAGGGTAGGGGTAAGTAAGTTGAAGGCAGTTGCTTGTAAGTACAGGTACTTACAGGTACATTGTAGGTATAAGAAGTATGCATGGGCAATGGGTACCTACCTACTTATACCTACTACACCTTTCCCTGTGGTAAGGCCAGGTTTGAACAAGCCCAGTATGTTAATTACCCCTGTAGTTATAGGTAAATAGTACCTACCTAGGTTAAAAATACCAAAGTAGAAAGTAGGTAGGTATCAATGATATTTTACTTCCTTGTGCTTCTGACAGATGGGCGCCGCCGCAGCCGAGCGGAAAAAAAAGATTGATTTTCCGTTAGTTAATTGGTTTACCGTTGGCGCTAGGATCGTCTCCTGGCAACCATTTTGTTTGGATTTTAACATTTTTCTAGAGTTGACCGATGTGGAAAATATTGTTTAATTCTCATGATTTTGTGCTTATTTAAGCTCAGGAATGAGCTAGGAAGTCAAGAATTGCAGTGAGGTACGTACTTCTGGTTTTCCGGTTGAAGGGTGCTTTATTTTCATAAAAGGAATATTGTTTTGACGTTGCCTTGGAGCTTATAGGCGTATCTAGGTAACTGCATAAAATGGCGACTGTTGATAAGAATTTGCTTTTTTATTCAGAAAGTTTGGGAACAGAATAAAGCGATAGAACCATGTTGATTCATTGCAGATTATTCACCATTTCTAATCGTATCAGTAGTTTATTTTACTTTGCTATTACAAAATGCTTTCCGCCCCCTCCCCCCCCCCCCTCCGCCCAGTTCCTACCCCTTAGCCTACTGAAATGATTTACCTAAGTCGGTGGATAGGTAGGGTAGGTAGCACCAAACTGAGATAGGTAGAATGATTGGATCCTTCTTGATAGCCTGGCACGTACTTACGAAAATACTATCATAATCAGTTCAGAACATCACAAGTAGTAAGAATGTAGGTAGGTATACCTTACCTACCCATAGGTAATTATTGGTAACTAAAATGGTTGTGCACTGGTTGCTGGCCTTGGTCCAATATAGCTTTATCCACTTCCTGATAAAGTAGGCAGGAAAATAAACAATCAGATAACGTGAGGCAAAATCGAAAATTCCCGCCTACATGCTCCAAATCTTGCTTATTTTCTAGAGCGGTGTGTGCCCAGATAGTAAAATTCGGTTAACCACTTTCGTGGAACCTACAGACTTATCTGCCCTTTTGGAACCGATCCCTTGCTGAAATCGTTGCCATGGTTACCTAGTAACTGCGGCGTTGCTATCGACGCCACCTCGGTATTTTCTTTGTATTTTACATCTTCGTTTTGTGTTTAAGGTTGTAAAATGGGGAGCAATGAGTAGTGCAGCTGAAGATATGGAGTCCGCATCACTGGTGGGAGGTGTTGGACAGTCTGACCCAGACGACGCGGTGTCCATCACGGCTATAATACGTCAGCCACAGGTCTGGTTCCTATATATTAGTCTTTCCTGAAAAGTGAAGATGAATTTGAAGGAAAATTTAGCATGTGTTAACATTTTTTTGTTGTTAAAATTTCTGAAGTACCTAAGTATAGGTCCCTAACAATGGATGGCATCGGTTTGGTAATCATAGAAGACCGGCTACAATCCCGGTTGCTGGAAATTTTCCCCTATATTGGTGTCTTATTTGGTAGAAAAACCAGTGCCATTAGAGAGATCAAGTACCTCTGACCACGAAGAAACTTGATAGAAATTTTTTACACCACCGATAACTTAGTCACGTACGAGTGTGATTGATTGTATGTTTGAATTTCAGAACGATGAAGACTGCGACAGTCCGGACTCCAGTGACGGATCAACACAAGTGGTTGTTACCACCCCTCCAGCAGATGGCCAGACACCCCACTATATAGTCACAGGTCTGTATTTAGTTTTCAAATTTGCAGACAAAAAGGAAACAATAATTGTAAATAAGTTGTCGGAATTGTGAGATTTCTGCTGGGAAAGTTTTCGCTACCACTGTAGGTAGTTGAGGGGTGCCCGTTATCAGAATCACGCCCGATATTTGGCAAGTCCTCGACCAGATATTTTCAAGAATTAGCAGTAGTTTTGAACCTTAGGCCTGAGCTACTTTGACCCATAATAATCGAGGGCCGTTATAGAATGAATGTACATGTTTTCACGCATTCATGTAGAAGGTGGAGCGCGGTCATATACGAGCCTCACTACAGTAACCACGGCAGGTGGGTAGTGTCCAGATTATGCTTCTCAATGAAATGTTTGGTGTTGATCGATTCCCTCTGTTTTCATTTTCACTGGTTTCTCACTTCCTGTAAAGGGGATTTGGTAGAGCCGTGGAAATAAGAATATATTGATGCATGATTCAGTTTTCCGTTCTTGTGTACACAGACCTATTGTGCCAATGTAACGGGCCTCCAGTTGTTGCGTATCCTGTTGCATCCATTCTATGTCTGCATCCATCGTTAAGTTCGACCAATTGATATTTTCTGACATAGGTTGCGTCCCACCATACTCGGTTAACGTTAAACTCCAGTTAAATTCCAATTATAGCATTGCAAAAATCGAATAACTGGGAGTTTAACCGTTAACCGAGTGGTGGGACACACCCTTTACCTAGTCCTTAATTACACTAAATTTTGTTTTGTATTTCAGTACCGGAGTCTGGAGGAGAGGTGGGAGAAGTCCATCCAACTTACGTGCAATATACTGTCGATGGATCTGACCAAGGCATATACGCCACCAACACCAACGGTCAATTGTGCGTGAATATTTGGAATATTTTAGGTAGTACGAAAATAGGCGTGAGCAATTTGAATGCAAATTGGAAACGTCAGGAAATATATCATCATTGCTTTTTCTCTAACTAAATGTGGCGCCAGTTTGGAAAATCCAGTGTTGCCGCCGCTAAGGCACGGCACGGACTGACGAAAGACAAGGAGGGTGTAAGCAAAAACTAATCTGGAGCAGCTTTTTTTATTACCTTTAATTTATTTTTAGATCGTACCCTGTGTTCGCGGTGAGTGGAAACTACACTCCTGGTACGGGGCCATACTACACGCCGGGCAGCACGACGGCGGTCACTTACGCTCAGGTCACCCCCGCCGGGCAAAGCATAATCGGTGGAAACACGTACCTAATACAACCCAGCGTGGATGCCGAAGCTCCGCCACAAGCTATTATCCCGCCCAGAAATAACCCCGACACTGTTAGTGCTGTAAGTACTGTTTGTAGTGTTAGTTTTATGCAGAATAAAAAGTGATAACGTAGGGAAGCCATTCCCTAATACAGACCTTTGTCAAATCCAACCTCGTTCTGCAGTATTTCACCTATGTCAGTTCCGCATGGCATCTATTCAGTAAGGCCGAAGTAAATTTGAACGAGGGCTTATTTTTATAATGGAAACGACAGTGGCGGTTTTTTTCTCTTTTTTCTGTTGCGTATAATTTCTTAAGAGGACGCTATACCTGACGATGCATTTTTTGCCACCCATAAGATTAACATTGCGAGCGGCGATTCATTTTCAAGGTTTTGGTTGGAAAGACACAAAATTTTGCCTGTACCTAGCCCTAACAATGTTCTAGGGAGTGTTCGAAGCAGATTTCCCAATTTCTCACTGGTTTCTTTTATTGCAACTGTTTTGCAAATGCTAGCATCGCATACCTCAAGAAAAGTGCTGTATCTCGAAAACCATTAAAAAAAAAATAGGAAATCTGCTTCGAACACTCCCTAGAACATTGTTAGGGCTAGGTACAGGCAAAATTTTGTGTATTTCCAACCAATGGTAAACCTTGAAAATGAATCGCCGCTCGCAATGTTAATTTTACGGGCGGCAAAAAATGCACCGTCAGGTATAGCGGACCCTTAAACCTTGTAGTAAGATGCGCTACCAAGTTACGATAAAAATCGTTCATTTAATTTTTCCGGACTTATTCTTATAATGACTTTTTGAATCTACATATTGTTGGGCGCATGCGAGCGAGATGCGTCATTTCACCGATAACATTGCGCAGCATTGTTGCGTTGTTTTAGTGTTGCGTCAGAGAAGCTATAGATTATTGTATAAAATACGAGTGGCTTCATTACTTTTGACTGCATGTGCATGGCTTATTGGGGCTTGTGGGACTAACGGTTTCGGTTACGTTTGTTTTGCGCATGCAGCAGGAAGCTGGGGTTTACATGGTGTCCAATGCTCCGATTGAGGGGGAGCGCATGGACAGTATGACGCACGCCACCCGCGTTTCCCCCGCTACTGTAAGTATTTCCCTGGCTAGTTATACTGCGGTGGAAGGGATAAGGAAATGCCTGAGGCGACGACCCAGCAAGTGGCAGGGTGACCAAAGTGTACCGCAATGTATAGGAATAACCGGTGGTGACGTCACCAGCCTACACTGGGGTGGAGTTGTTTTGGTCACCCTGCCACTTGCTGGGTCGTTGCCTCAGGCATTTCCTTATCCATTGCGCCGCAGTATAGTATCGAGGAGCATTCCACTTTTGAAGAACGTATTGTACTTTCAGAAAAATAGTTTTATGTTCTTGTGAGCAAAGATTTCATTTGGCTTCTATTAATCGAATAGGTACTTCTAGAAGAGTCTTGAATGACTATCATGTTCAGTTTATCTCTGAAATGTTACTGTTGACTTTAGTTACCTTAGGGCAGGGTGTCCTTGCAACTGTTTTGCCTGGAGGGATCTTGAAAACTCCAATCAATCTGGAACTCAACTGCTTCCCAATAAGGTCCCTTCATGCCATGTCCTCCCAAGTTACTCCTAGGAATATTTCGCAGTGAAATAACGTAAGAGTCACAGCGTAACGTAGAAATTAAATGTCCCACGTCCCAACTGTTTTAAATATAAATGAGTCTGGCTTTCGATTTACATATTGTGGAAAATATAACAACACGCAATGTTGCAACAATCAATATTATGTTCAACTTCAGGGGTTGAGGCTTGTCGTAACTCGCGTAACCGTGTAATACAATAACAGTGCTTTCTATTAATCTTCTCTCAGCTTGCACTAATGCGGTGAGAGCCGTTGCCATTACCATGTTATATTCCCAAAACACTTTACACCAGTTAACTGAAAGCCATTGTTCTTGTGCGATTAGGTGCAGTGGCTGCTAGAGAACTACGAGTGTGCGGAAGGAGTGAGTTTGCCTAGGTCCACCATGTATATGCACTACCTCCGCCATTGCGGAGAGCATAAGCTCGATCCCGTCAACGCTGCATCATTTGGCAAACTCATACGCAGCGTCTTTCTGGGGCTCAGGACGCGCCGACTTGGAACAAGGTAGATTGATAAGCAACAAAATATGGTCAAGTGAAGTGCCGAAGTTCGGTAAAAAATCAAAATCAAATTATGAATAAAGAGAATAAGAGGTGTTTGTACGTTTTAGTTTTATCACCCTCACCCACCCTCAGGCTTAAAGACACTGCAAACCACCTTATAGTTTTGCTTGTTGTTTGAAGGGGGAATTCGAAGTATCATTACTATGGGATCCGAATCAAACCGAGCTCCGGATTGTCTCGGTTATCAGATGAGCCAGCCAGCAACGCAGGACGCACAGGTTTCTCCAAGCGCTTCAAACAGACTGGCACATGCAAGTCAGATAGTCAGTATGACGGCACCACACACAACACTAGTCCTCAGGTACGTATTTTTGTTATATATCACACGTGTTTTATGTTAATTTTCAAGGACGCAAAGATATATAACCGTTTCTGAAGAAAGATGTCAACAAAAACTATTGTTTTTAAAATACTCCATTTAATTTACAGACCCAAGACAACCAACAGTACCTCGGAGACGGGATTGGGGCCATCCCTGATTTCCCAGAAATCAAGCTGACTTCAATGACAGGCGATTTGCTATTCGAGGACGTGGACACCCTGCGGAACATATACCGCGAGCACTGCGAAGCTTTCCTTGAAGCTGTTCTCAATCTTGAATTTAGTACGATAGAGGGGCTATGGCGGGACTTCTGGCGTGCTGCTGACAACAACAATGGTGACGAGTGTGAAGAGGAAAAGTATTTGTCCAAGTGAGTGCTTAAATAAGTAGTTATATTATGGTCATATTTCATAAAGAAGCAATGATATTCAGAATCGAGAGTTGTTGGAGTGTTCGACCTAAGTTCGACCTAAGTAATAACCACAGGAGAAAATGCGACCCCCCAAGCATCAAGATAACCTGTAATTGCAACCTTTTTCTTTCTGCAAAACATGAGAGGTAGATTTGATACTGAATATTAAGTAAAAATTGAATGTATTAAACCTTTTCTAACTAATAAAAGCTTTTCTGATTTCCAGAACCAAATTGTACGCTCTTTGCAAACTAGAGCCCGTGCAAGAATTCATCCAGTCCGTGGACTATGTATTCTACCAGAACATCGTGCAGGTCCTCATCCCGGATGTACTTCGGCCCATCCCCAGCACTCTCACCCAGGCAATCCGTAACTTCGCTAAAGGCCTCGAAAATTGGCTCACTTCCGCCATGGCTGGCTGCCCAGAGGAAATGCTCAAGATTAAGGTCTGTTTTTAGGCATAACGCTAGTGTAAATCAGGTATCAGGTAAATCAGGGATAGTATCCCTTATTCACAGTTAGCACTACGTTAATTACAAAAAACCTTCTCTTGCTCGTGCTGCGGCTGGGCCTCCCGATGACGGTGATCTCTGTTATAGATCAAAGACAAGGCAGATGATCAATGTTACTTTTGGCTTTTCCAGGTGTCTGCCGTGTCGGCTTTGGCTCAAACGTTAAGACGGTACACCTCTCTAAACCATCTGGCTCAGGCAGCTCGAGCAGTGCTTACAAACTCATCACAAATATCTCAGATGCTTGCTGATCTCAATAGGGTGGACTTTCATAACGTCCAGGAACAGGTGATTATAAATTGTATCTTCTGATGTATTGTGCCTCAAGTCCTACGTAACCTCCATTCATCTAGTAAAAAATGAGTTTGTATTATTTAACTGGACCTTCTATTCAGTCATGGAAGACAGTATCTGAATATTGTTCTAAAAGCCCTGGGAGGAGGTGCACATTTGTCACAGAAATGTTACCGTATTATGGAGCTTGGCACATTTTGAATGAGGGACTTACGAACTTTCAGGCTTCGTGGGTGTGTGAATGCGAAGACCAGATGGTGCAACGCCTGGAGGCGGACTTCAAGGCCACACTGCAGCAGCAGAATTCGCTGGAGGCCTGGGCCGTGTGGCTGAAGAACGTCGTCAGTCAAGTCCTCAAGCCTTTCGAGGGCAAGCCCAACTTCGCCAAGGCCGCCCGCCAATTTCTGCTCAAATGGAGTTTTTACAGGCATGGCAATTGAAAGATTTTTTTACCTCAGTTTATTATCTCAGACCGTGCAATAGGGATTTTTGTGAAGAAATTGAGACGTATAAAAAAGAGGAACAGTAATTCCGCTAAATGTAAAACTGTGAACCTTTGTCATAGTTTACTAGCGGTAGGTAGGTTTTTCTATTTATTGTCAATGTGCCATTGTTGTTTTTTCGAGGCCTGGGTAGATACAGGTAGCTTCTTTGATTTTTATATTATGCTTTTCTCAATTTTTAGCTCCATGGTAATTCGAGATCTCACTCTTCGATCTGCAGCCAGCTTCGGATCATTTCACCTAATCAGGCTTCTGTATGACGAATACATGTTCTACCTTGTGGAGCATCAAGTTGCCTTAGCCACTGGGGAGACTCCTATTGCTGTTATGGGAGAGGTAAGTTTCTTTTCCTCGGGATTGATTCAAAGAATGGGAGCGACACCTAACCATGTAAGCACCGTTAATTTCACAGGACGTAAATATATTCAAGTTCTTCTCATACGTAGTTCCCTTATCATGTCAAACTTTCATTTCTGTCTCTTGGAAATTTGCTATTGTGAATGGTGAATTCTCAATGGCGTAGTGACGTTGACGCTACCAGTTTTTCCATTTTTGTCTTCACAGTGATTTCCCTCTTGCCTGCTAATAGCCGCCGTGCATGGTGCTCCAGGTGTCATATACTTACTGTCTTCGTTATTTTCAGCGTTGCAACAATCTGGAGAGCCTGGCATTTCAGTCAGACATGAAGAAGATCAAACTCAGCTAAGCAGGATGGACGTTAATACAAAAACTCGCACGAGTACGTACAATGTGCTCTTTTCGTTAAACATGCCGTCCGAAAGTAGTCAAGTCACAGACCAGAAGGTCAAACGTATTTCACTGTGCTGTTCAGGATATTCGAAGCCGTAAACCACGAAGACCATGAAAAAAATTCATGACGATAGCAAGTACGGGAATTTCAAAAGCAACCATTTATATATTTACCTACTCGATGTCTATACTCTGAAGATACCCCGTCCACTTAGCCGCGCCGCGCTACCATCATACTTCATGCTATCAAAACTGGAGTCGCGTCTAAGTAGACAGGCACACGAAATTCGAGTATGACACCCGTAACCCAGCAATGTGATGTGCCATTTCGCGCACCAATCGATAGGGTATTAATTAATTAATGCAACGCATTGTTGTGTCATCGCGTAAATAAAAACCGCAGTTAGCTGGATACTCTGCTCTTGTCTGAAAATTTTTAACGTAATTTTATAAAAAGGATGGCGGTTGTCGGTACAAGTCCATGTAGGGTTGCCTCGAAAATGTGGCCATTGTGAAGATAGTACCTATTTTTATTTTCAAGACTGAAGAAGCAATGCCGTTTGTTTACCTTTCTTAATGATATTTTTCTGAGGAAGCTGTTAGATAATCAAGACTTTTTAACATTAGTTTGTTAAATATGTATATTATGATTTTGCAATAGAGTGATTTTTTAGAGAATTTTAGAGAATGCCAAAAATCAAAATCGCTCGATCGTAAAATCTCAACCTATTAAAAAATAAATGTCCCATTCTTCCCTCAGCAATGCATCACTGGAAAGGTAAACAAATGGAATTGAACCTACAGCCTTAATGACGGAGCAAGATAAGTTATTTTTCACTACTTACTTGTATCCTACCTCGATGATTTGTTGTATTGACAGCCCTACACTGGAGCATTTTATTTTTGTAAATTTTGTGCCGGTCTTACAGTGTTGTGTAACTTGTGTGGTTTGAGTTTTGCATTTGCTGCCCTTGAAGTGAGACTGAACGCAAAACAGTATTACGGTAGCAGATGTGAACTAAAATTATTCACCTCCTTTACCTTATTTATACTTATTGTTAGCTGTGAGTTGAGCACTGAGTTTGAATATTTTCCACCGAGTTGTTTTATGGTACCTGCGTATACCTTGATACCTACATAACTTATATGTACTCTCTGTTGGCGGATTTCCGTTCACAGGTTTAGGTTTATTATTATGTAGGTACCAGTTTTCATTATTTCGTAAAAATGTGTTATGTCCAGTGAAGTTATGATGCTCCTGACTAATCATTAGCGATATTATTGTCAGGTTGTTCTTTTCACTTTTGTTGATTTTGTTAAATTGACCGTGTGTATCACGTTGTACGTTGTTCTCAGTTTAGTGTTGCACCGTTTGAATTTTTGTCCGCGCGCTATATTTATGTTGAGGAAAAGGGTGCTTTCCTGATTCCTGATCACCTACCTATTTAGGTAGGTACCTATTTTACTACTTAAATCATGCACAAACCAAGGGTGCTCTCTGCTTTTGGCACTTTTTCTAATGGTTAGGCCTACTATCAACTTTACTACAATATTAGTAGTATTGTTGCATAATCGGAATGCAAGTTGGTCTGCCCATGCCTAATGTCTATGTACTTAAATGTGGTTGTTTGTGAGTACCTACCTACCATCACTGTATGACACAAGCTAGTCATTTAGAGTAGACCGTTGTAGTGAGATAATATTTGTAAACAAAAAATAAAGCATGAAAATGTACCTGATCTCTTGATTTTTCATCCGTACCCATGTGTCATCGTCATCTGTTCATCATTCTCATGTCTAGGTCATATGTTGTAGGGGTTAGTATTTTTCTGGATCGATTTCTAGCTTCGCAGGGATTAGGTATCACTGTGAACAGGCTTTTCAGCGACAATCCAACATGTGATCCAACACGTGGAGTAAACGTCAAGCTTTTCGCGCCAAGAAAAGTTTCGATGTATCGATATTTTTAGAATCGATTAATCACGGTTTTGACGTTTCGAAAGCTGCATTGCAGGTGAATCAGCTGGCTGATTTACCATAAATAAATAAAATAAATGTCAGGTTGACTGATCAGTTCTTTTGAGACTATTGTATACCTGATTTTTATAAGGTACGTATAAACGTGTCTCTTTTTGTTGCGCTATTGTATTTTTTCAATGTTTTTCCAATTCTTGTTTTCAAATCTCTCTGGTTATTGATCGACTCTGTTGCACACAATCTTGGAAAAAAATTGTAACTTCCCGGAATCTTTGGTTTGTTCATTTCCTAAACAGGTAAAATAGTTTTTACTAACTAATCGTATTAAGTAGCAATGTTTTTATTCCCGAGATTTGTTAAATGACCTAAAACAAGAGCAATTTAGAAGTCCTAACCCTAATTGGTCATGAGTGTTCCCGTATTGATTGATGAAATCTTTGAGAGGATTTCATTTAAGTTGCTTTTTTCTAGCTATGAATCGAATGAAGGTAACTCGAGTGCCAGATGAACAGCATACTTTCACAAACTGCGCAATTTGTAATCCCAGCAACTTCTCTTCTGACACAAAGTAAGTCAAAACCTCACTATAACAAGTATAATCCTAGGGTTTACCAAGATAAAGCATGCACTACAGTTCTGGGATCAATTTTTTCATATGAGCGATTAATAGCAGTCAGTCGGCTGTAACTGCTCTTGTGCTAAATGTCACATAGTAGGCGGTATATAGGTATTATTAATCTGATTTTTGCAACTATCTTAGTTGGAAAATGTATTTTTGGGTAACTACTCCTCTGCTTACTCCTTTATGTACTTAGTGTTGTCATCTTGAATGGCGTCATCACTGGAATTAGACTCCATAGTGACTCCTCAAGTCTCTTTCGTTCCCTTCTCACTGCTTCAAGACCAGAAATGACCGTTATCTCATGATAACTGATTATTGACATTATTCGATATTATCTTCAAAGCAGTCGTCGTTTCAGCCGCCTCTATTCTTGTTAACTGCACAAGAAAGACCTTCTGTAAAAAATGCATTGTGTTTCAGGCACATTGAAGTAAGCACTGAGAGCGCTTCCTATCCCTTTTCCATCAAACTCCACCCCGGGGTACCTCCTGGCTGCGTGGGATTTAACAACCCACAACGGAAATGGGCCCAGTTGTCGCTGAACCAGGAGATAAGGGTGCAGCCGTGGACGAATCCCAAGCCGTCCCAGCTTCTTTGCAATGTTATCTTGGAAGCTGATTTCATTCAGAAGAAACAGTAAGGCTTATAGTTTACAGTCATTCAAATGTCAAAATAGTAGAGCTAGGTAAAACGCTAAACCCAGTGCATCAAAATTTCGATAAGGGTCATAGCATAAGACGAGTTTTATCCAAGAGCCAATATTACTTAGGGGTGCCTGTGTTTCCATCAATTGAAGGAACCAGAACCAGGAAGGTACCTCCATCCACCACCTAGTCATAGAAGTGCTCCGTTTACTTATGGTTTGACTGCACTGTTTTCTAATTAAGGGCGACACAGGAGGCCTTCAACACTGAGGAAATGGCGAAAGAATTCTTGATGTCATACAGTGGCTTGGTCTTGTCTGTGGGCCAGCAGCTGGTGTTTAATTTCCAGACGAAGCCAATACTTGGTAAGTAGAAAGTTGACATTAGACTCGTTGTGTAATCAAATCACAAGATTTTTATTTCCATGCACTCAGTGCACGTCCTACAAGTTTAAGAACACTACATTGGACTTGCAACTAATTGCCGTAGTAGAAAATCATTAAAAAGCGCTGTCAGCTGGATAATTGTTTTAATTTTTTTATTTTATAACAGTCAACGGTCATTTTTCTTGAAGGTTTGATGGTGAAATCCCTACTCACGGCTGACGCCAATGCCATTAGCTCGGGGGAGAAAGTGGAACCGAAGCCGGCCAGAACCGCAGTGTTGCTGGGCGATACCATCGTCCAGTTCGAAAAAGCTGAAGGCACCAGTTTGAACCTGGTTGGAAAAGCAATGGGGTAGGTGACGCCGTCTGTTCGTTTCAAAACTGGCATTCGAAATGGCCAAGTTCTAATGCGTACCGAAAATTAGATAGATAGTATAGCTTTCTTCCAATATTTATCATGCCTTCTCTCTGTAAATAAACCAGCGTGCTTCTAAGGTGGTATATTTGACCCTAGGGCAATACCTCAACGCAGTATAATTAATCCAGACTGGGACTTCAACAAGATGGGAATCGGAGGTTTGGACACGGAATTTAACGCGATATTCAGGCGAGCTTTTGCTTCCCGAGTCTTCTCTCCTGAAATTATTGAGCAAATTGGTACGTCACAACAATGCTAGCATAATATGTGATTTTACTGAAAAGCTCGTTGGAATGTAAAAAAAACTCATCTCGTGACACCAGTGTTGCGGAGACTTAGCCATTTCATGAAACATATTATATTAAATTAAGGAGTTTAGCATGGAATTTGAAAATCGTATAAATATTACAATATTCACCAATTCATCAACGGTTTATTGACATTTAGGATGTAAACACGTGAAGGGCATCCTGCTGTTCGGTCCGCCGGGGACAGGAAAGACCCTGATGGCCCGCCAGATTGGAAACATGTTGAATGCCCGTGAACCAAAGATTGTCAATGGCCCCCAGATCCTCGACAAATATGTGGGCGAGAGTGAGGCTAACGTTCGCCGACTTTTCGCCGATGCGGAAGAAGAAGAAAAGAGGGTAACTAAAGAAAAGAATCGTTTTGAATGGCCACTCTTAACACCCACGAGGTCATTTCGCACTAGCTGGCGCTTTGAAAACCTTAGCAGGGCCAGTGAAAGTTTTTATTTATAATTAACTTACAGCTTGGATCAGTGAGACCTTCATCTTTTTTTTTTTATTATTTTCAGTAGGCTAATGGAAGGAGGGTAGTGAATTGTTTTAAGTGTACCTCCATACAGTTGATAGATTACAGTAATTCTAAAAAGGAAGTACATATAACCAAATTAACATTGTTTTGTGCAGCTGGGGCCGAACAGTGGGCTACATATAATAATTTTCGACGAGATTGATGCTATCTGCAAGGCGCGAGGCTCGGTGGCGGGCTCAGCCGGTGTCCATGACACCGTCGTCAATCAGTTGCTCACCAAGATAGATGGAGTGGACCAGCTAAACAATATCCTAGTCATTGGCATGACTAACCGTAGAGACATGATCGACGAGGCGCTGCTTCGACCTGGCCGGTTGGAGGTTCAAATGGAAATTGGTCTTCCCAATGAACATGGACGTCTGCAGATCCTAAACATTCATACAGCGCGGATGAAGGAGTATAAGAAGCTCAACCCTGATGTTGATCTTCGTGAACTGGCAGCATTGACGAAAAACTTCAGTGGTGCTGAGTTGGAAGGTATAAAATTCCGGTGTAGGTGTGATTGCCGGTACTAAATGAAACGGGTTGGCCGTGCACGCACTAGTATCATTCGGTATCGCTTTAAAAGCGGTGCTCTTAGGTGCTTTTTTGGTCCGTTTCTTTTAATCTCTGAAGACATGCAAAGGAGAAAGTAACAAAGCTGTCCAGTTTTATACATCGTAAAAAAACTCATGGTCCTCTCCTCTCTGTGAAATTTGATATATCGGTAACAAATGTTTTTAGGGTTGGTTCGTGCGGCGCAGAGCACAGCTCTGAATCGGCTGATCAAGGCAACTAACAAAGTGGAAGTTGACAACAACGCTGCTGAGAAACTGAATGTTACTCGCGCTGATTTTATTCATGCTCTTGAGAACGACATCAAGCCGGTCAGTTGAATCATTTTCCATTTGTATTGCATTTCTTTTTAATAACTTATAGTTGTGTGCCAGTTTCATAGGCTAGGCCTGGGCTTTAATGGGTTCAAAAAAATAATATGAGAAATGCGTGAAAATCAAAATCCTCCAACTCGCGCCTACCCAAGAAAACTAATTTAAGTTATAATTGAACCTTTATTTCGGTGTTGATTAGGCGTTCGGACATTCTGGAGAACTCCTGGAATCCCTGGTGGGCCGAGGTATCATCAATTGGGGATCCCCCGTGTCTCATGTCATTGAAGATGGAAAACTTCTGATTCAGCAGGCCAGGTCTCCTGACACGCCTTCTGGTAAATAGCTCTGTCATTGCTGCTTAACGGCTGGTGCACCATAAACCATAAATTGTTTATTCTGTATGTAAGAGGGAGTTTCGAGAAAATCGTCACAATAATGTATTTAACTTATTGACGCATCCCTGGAATATGCTTTCCACGCTGCATGAGAAAATCGGGTTAAGGGGAGAAATCAGAGTTACAATCTGGAAATGTGTGGCTAACAACAGTCACAGGGGGTAATGTTTAATTCAGATTCATCCAACACCAAACCCCGAGTTCTGATTTTCGTTTTAACTGTTTCAGGGCTGGTCTCAGTGCTGTTGGAGGGGCCTCCAAATGCTGGGAAAACGGCACTGGCTGCCCATTTGGCCAAACTTAGTGACTTTCCCTTCGTTAAGATTTGCTCCCCAGATGAGATGGTCGGGTTCAGCGAAAGCGCCAAATGTCTCCACATTCGCAAGGTAACTTGTTTTATTTATAATTATAAGTAAAGAAAGAAAGAAAACCGTCGTTCCATTTCGTCCTTGGAGTCAACTATGAGGTGTGTAATCCCATATTATTTTCCAGATTTTTGACGACGCGTACCGTTCTACGCTGAGCTGTATCCTGGTGGACAACGTGGAGAGGTTGTTGGACTATGGGTCTATCGGTCCTCGGTACTCCAACCTGACCCTGCAGGCGCTGCTTGTGCTTATGAAGAAAGAGCCACCCAAGGGGAGGAAGCTGCTTGTTCTGTGCACTAGTAGCAGGCGGTCAGTTACATTTATGTATTTTAGTACAGCAAATCGTGGAATGGTTGCTTGGTGGCGTGGCCATAAGTTTCCAGTTACAGATTTATTTGTATGAATCTAGGAACCTGGGCAACCGGTATCTGGAAATAACTCCAGAGGATTCAGCAGCAGTTGTTGAAGGATCTTTCTTGCCATTGCCATACTGGTTTATGGACATAATCTGAGAATATATTGATTAAAATAACTTGTTCATCTTAGGCAAGTTCTTGAGGACATGGAGATGTTGTCTGCGTTCACGGCCGTGCTACACGTTCCCAACTTATCCAAACCAGAGCATATCATCTCGGTACTTGAAGAGACTGAAGTTTTCTCCAAGAAAGACATTCCTCTTATTGCCAAAAAAATTCATGGAGAACGGTGAGAATATTTACGTTTCAACATGTAAAAAAAAAATATATTTTTTTTTTATATTTTTCTGGAGACCCTGAAGCTGGTAGCTCTCAGTAACTACCATCACGTTTTTATTAGGTAGTAAGTAAACACGAATGTAGACACCTTGGCATCTGTCAAGTTGCAAGTCTGTTCATCATTTATTTGAAATCTTTAAATTCAGACTCAGTTGAACAACAGTATGCAACAATGCAAGTAAGTGAAGAGTGCATTTTTTTCCTTCATTTTTTCTATTAAAAAAGTGCGTTAGTGACATACCATTATTTCTGAACATCAAATAATAAATTCTAATAAATAATTGATTTCAGAGTGTTTATTGGGATCCGGAAACTACTCGCGTTGATCGATATGGCGCGCCAGACAGACCCGCAGAATCGCGTCATAAAGTTCCTCTCGAAGATGGAGGAGGAGGGAGGGCTGGGAGAGACCGGGTGTCGTTAGGAGAGGCTCATGGAGGGTTACCTCAACGTCACTGTCACGCTTTCCTAAGGAGGCTCTTCCCGGCACATTACTCCGCTGCATTTGGCTTAGTTACAGCTGTGTTAAGCGCAGTAAGGATTATATATATATTCTTAAAGAAGCTGCCCCTTGTTAAGGCAAAACAGGAAGTTAATTGGTTTATTTATTTTTTGAAAGTTGGAAGTTTTTGTCATTTGTATTCAACATTGTGCGCTACACGTTGGCTGAGGGGGTCCTGTTTCGCCTTAAGGATATATAATTATTGTTTATGCTCTTTTAACTGAACAGAACTTCAACTAAAAGTATTTGAATTGTTGTGTACTGAGACACTGGTACGGGGTCGGAAACTTATAACTTTCAATGGGGCTAGATCAGTTACTGCCCGTCACTGAAGCGACCTGTTTTGCTATTAATGTTCCAGAGTAATATTCTTAGCGGCGAATGCCATTGACCGTACTGTTATCGGTTGGCACACTTCCATGTTCATTGTTGGTCTCATGAAGCCTAAAGTAAGCTTACAGCGGAGTAATTTTGTTGAACTGACCAGTTTTCCAGTCCTAGCTATACCACGGAGTTACTTATTTAAAAATATACTTACCTATTGTTCATGCATTATTCTGAGCAAAGTATTTTATTCAGATAAGTAAAAAAAATATTCATCAGTCATTTAATTTATTACTCAACCATCATTCCAGTTACTGTCATAGTTCACAATTTTTTAGTTAAATACCTAGCTAATGCCCACTTTTTGTTAGTTGTTTGGTAAATTATTAAGAGTTTTGTGGAACAGCAAAGCATTTTTTTTACTTCCTACCATTTTTCATTATTTAATTTTTTGTATTTTTGCACACCCTTCTGGAACGACCGTGACGTAGATGATGGTAGAAGATGAGCGTTTTAGCAACCCTCCAACGGCTCTTGTACAAACAGAGATGTAGTATTTATTTATAAAAAGTACATTTCCACTGTTGATTCTGTAAGATTATGCACTGTAAAGGTCTGCGTAGTTGGCGATAATTACCTTGTCCCTAGCATGTGCATGACTTTAGTTGTATCGAAAACTTGTACTTACTGCTCGGGGTAGAAAATCAACCATAAGATGTATTGTAAATGCTGTTTACTTCCGGTTTTAGACTTTATGTTGTGTTCGTCTTGTGTTGTTTACGTCATTTTTCATCTCAATGCAGTTGAGGTATAGATGCATTAGGCAGAAAAAAATATTAGAAGATACATTATTACTCGTTATGACGACATACCTGCACCACTAGCCTCGCCTGTTGCCGAGGTGGAATTCCTGATAATTTGTAAATTTATCTAGTTGTGCGAACAACCTGTTTTGGAAGGATGCGGACATATTACCCGATAATTCGCCCTAATTCCATATTTTTCCTATGTTTAATTATGCATCAGTACAGTAGGTACCTACAGTGATAATCCCAAGATAAATATAGGCGAAATATTTGGAGTTATGTACCTACCTGCTTTATTGGGTAATGTGAATGTGAACAGATTTGTGAAATGTCCCGACCTACCTATTTATTTATTTTCGTAAGTAGGTTAATTAGATTTCGTGTCGGTGAACTTAGGATTGATTCCCCTCTAACTAGCTTTTTGTTTGTGGATGTACCTTTGTAAATGCCCGCTAGAAAAGGCTTACGTGTATGCTGTACTAGCCACAGCTTTCCCCTGGCTTTCGTTAGATACCCCTATCTACCTAGGACATACGGACATCCCTAGGAAGGAATAATACGTATGATGACTTCCCGCAGTTCATAGTTCTCTGTTGTACCCTGTCTTTCCTCTTTCCTCATTCTTATGTACTTTAGGTACTTGTGTGCTGTTCTGGTGTCGGCCTTAGACGGCCTACTCCAAAATGTTTCTATGTAGGTACCTACTTACCTACTTGTTATTACAAGCCTGCTTGACTCCTAAGTGAGAAGCCATATTAAAGCAGCCACCAACCCATTGATCGTCTGTATAATTGAAGCACTGTCAATTAGATTAGATGCTATTTATTCTCATATTTTACTTGCGTACTTGCAAGTACTGTTACTTAACAAGTTGAATTTTAAGTGTCTGTTAACGTTATTCTGTGTAATATAATATACGCCGTTGATTAGTAGCAATATATCCAAATGTTTCCTTTACGAGTAGGACTGGTCTTGACCTCAATGGCAAAGCCTGCACAGCTCTTGGTTCTAGATTGCGATGCGAAAAATATTTAAGTCCCTATCATACAGGTACCAGTCATCCCCTGTTATTTCCATCATTCCTTAGGTGAATTAGGTATCCCCACTTAAGGGGGATTAAGCGGCTGGCCTAGGAGCCGAGGGGAAGTAAGCGGTTGGTCCGAGAGCCAAAGGGAACCTCCGAAAGCCATGAACTCCTATTGGACTATAGTGAGGATCATTTTTATTAAAGGATTATTAAATTAAATTATTTATTAAAAAATTAAAGGAACATGACGATTACTAGAGAAAATGATAGTGGCTAGAACATAAAGGAAGTTTGTCCAAAGACGCGGCAAATTTTAAAATTTCCTTTGATTCCTTTGAGAAACTTCTGTTTATCACCGCAGCACTTTCTTCAAATCAAATACAAAATGGCTGCAAAATATAGTGGACTGTGCTGAGAAATTTTGAGAAGTTATCTTTTTCTTTACGCTAATCTAATTTATTTGTTTGAATGTGTGTACAAAGACATCTTTTTAAAAGTACGTATTCCGTTATCATTTTTGTATACTATAGTGGTTTTAAAAATCTTACAAGAAGAAATCAATATTGGATGGAAAGGGGCCTTGCCCAAACTTTTCAAAATGAAAACAAACATATTCTCTGTTTCTTTGTTTGGATGATAAGAAACTTACCCCGAGGACGTAATTCCAACTATTTCTACCATTTGCCCATGGTGAAGTTGCTTTTTTACTTAGTTGTATCGAGGAATATCGGCATTTGCCTGATGTACCCAGGCACATTTTGGTTAAGATGGGTAGTCACCAAGCGTAACGGGGACGGCACAGGAAATAGACGTCAACTCTTCCACTTCCAGCATCTGAAAAGTGTTATTGCTTGAAAAGTCACCATTAATTAGTAGTAATTAACGCATGCGAGAGTTCCCATTAACTGGCTTCAAATTGAGTGAATAAGAGTCGGAGTAAATTTGGCAGTATACTAGCTTTTATTGTACGTTGCAGATGGAGTGGGTGGAGATAATAGAGCCAAGAACAAAGGAGCACATGTATGCGAACCTAACAACGGGAGAGTGCGTATGGGACCCTCCCTCCGGGGTGGCTGTCAAGAAAACAGACGACAATCAGTGGTGGGAGCTGTTCGATCAGAACACCCAAAGATTTTATTATTACAATGCAGTGTCCCAGAAGACAGTGTGGCATAGGCCTGCCAACTGTGATATCATCCCTTTGGCTAAACTTCAGGTAAACAGTTTTTCTGAATCGCCTGAACATCTCGAAAAGATTACCAAAAGAATAAGTGATACGCAATTTCGAAACTGTCCAGTCGCCGGGTAGCGTTCGAATCGCTGCACCTGGTTCCTTAGTCGCTTGTGTATAGGCTCTTACAGTAGCTGAGGGTCAGCCTGCATTATCTCCACAAAAATCTATCCTCAGACTGTAGGTATTTGGCTTACTTTAGGGGTGAATTTCGTGAAGATTTCAGATGAGCTGTCGTCGTCTAGTAACAATAACTTTCTGAATCAGTGAAAATGTGCTCGTAGTCAAACACGATATCTAGTTGTTTTAACCATAATCCCACTTTTCAGACTTTAAAGCAAAACACAGAGCCGCCACCAGAAGAGTGTGGTGAAGATTCAAAACCCAAGGAGTCTGTGGGAACGCAGACCCCTGGCAAATGTGTCAGGCCACCTGTCAAACCGACTGCTGACCCACCGCGCCACCCATTCACGAAGGTAAGCATGGATACTGCCAAGAGGTTGACTTAATTCATTCTGTTGGAATTGACTTTAAAAATGATAAATGATAAGTGAAATTCAAAGCGAAGAATTATTTCCCTTGAGTTCCCACTTTTAGTATAAATAAAGCGTGAATTAATTAGTTCGTTTAGGCTCCTAAGCGTATTTCCACTGGACAGAAGCCCAGATGGAAGCTTGTAATACAAACGAAGGGATAGTCCAAGGAACGACTCAACGCGACTTGAATGACACTTTTTTATTTTTATTATTATTTTTTTTAGGCTGTATCGTGTGAAACGCAGACGTCTCCAAACCATTCTCCCCGAGTAAGCCGGCGCTCGCACCACCACACCCACTCTGCTCACTCGCACCATGCCCATAGGCATCACAACGCTCAGCCAGCAGCCAATCAAAACAAGACACCACTCAAGGCCAACCAATCCCAGGTGGGGTCCTGTTTGCGCCTTCAAGGTCCATATACTCTCCCTTCTGTTTGTGAATCACGTCCTCCTAAGGTATTTCTTTAATGAGTTGACATTTGCTCATCCACTCCTTTATATAAAAAATTAAAGCGTTTGGTAACGAATGTGGAGCTGCTGGTTTCGGTGACCCTCTTGACCATTCGGAACTAATCACTGTTCATCTAGTGACGAGATTCGTAAATACACACGAAACGGACTTGAAAATTTTTCGGTTCATATACTTACTTAGATGTTGTCTTCAAACAACAAAAAGACAAGCTCGAAATTTTTACAGTCCTTTAGAATCAGTCCATCACCATCACCAATTCATCACCATTTTTTTACCTTTCTTTTGGTTCACTTATTACTCGTACTTCCTCAAATGTTTATGTGTATGTGCAGGATTCTGGGCGGTCAAGTGACTCGAGTTCACGGACTTCCCTTGATAACCATCGGCTGGCCGAATCGCCCCACCACAGACATCCTGCAGGACTCCCGACCAGTACCAGTACGCCACTACTGGACAAGAAACCTCTCAAAGAACTCAACTTCCCTCCTTTGCGGGGTATGATCTTTCGGAATGACATTCGAAAATAAATAAATAGCGCCTCAAATAGGGATTTAAGAAAGAGAGTTTAAAATTTCGAAGGAAATTAATAGGCATTTTTATTTGAAAATGTTATTAAGAAATCTCTGTACTTATTTCTACTAATAATATAAATTGATGGGATATTCATTCTTAACCTATTTTAATTTGAAATACAGACATTGGGAGCAATAAGGTGACCACAACATCGCACAGCATTATCGGAAAACCAGAAAGCAATCTCTCCGTTGCCAAACAGCGGAGCTTTGACGTGGAAACTTCTCTCGGGATTGGCGGTTGCTATAGCAACTACGGACATGAAAATCCCAGGACGAGGCCGAAACATCCTCCCGTACCAACCCTACCCTCCGCAAAAGAGTCCTACATGGCCGAGCTAGCGAGAAGTAGCAGCTTTATTCAGCGTAGGGAAACATTCCAGGTGAGTCTTCTTTTTTTTTTTGTCGGTAGTGGTAGTTTTGTATTTGTCTCTGTTGTGTGTGCCTTAAGAGCACCTTATAGAACTATAACTTCTTCATACATTTTTTTCTAGGATGAAGAGGATTCTATGCACGAAAAATATTTCATGCCTGGAAATCAGCCAGGGATGCGGTCGGTGGAGGGGACTCCTCAGGCTCGACGGAAGCAGCCCGGTGGTCTTGTCACGAAACCAACTCGAGAGGAATCTCAAAGCACTACGCCTGCGCATAGTAGGAAGCCGCACGGCCAAAAGCCGTCTACCGGGCAGGATTACCGATCTCACGAGCCACGGTATAAAAGTGGCGATACTGAATCTGAAAGTGAGAGCTCTAGTCCCATTACTACCTCTCCTTCTAGGTAAATTCTATTTTGTGTTGTACTTTACTTTGCACTGCTCGCATAGGGTCATAGAGGTTTTTAAACCTTTTCCTACCTTCTTGATTCTATTTCGTGTTCAACCGTAAGTCGGGCCCAATCTCGGATTCCCCTTGCAATAGTCTAAATATCTCTTCCTCTTATTCTTGTACAGTGCGTTTGCCTCCTCGACCTCCATCTCTATTTATATTTTAGTTCCCCTATCGTCAGTAATCTAGGAAGCCACACTCACTGCATATTTTTTTCAGTCCAATCTCGATGACGCGAAGCAACAAACGCGGGAATTATCCTAGTCTGGATTCACACGCTGCCCATAGGCACTCCAGTCATTCGGACGAGTCCAAGTCCTTGCAGGACGCAGCCGAGCGGCGATCCGGCGGCGGTGGAGGCGGAGACACTTACCGAAAACATCAAATAGAGCCACGGCACAAGTTTAACTACAATGATCTGCGCAGCTCCATCCGCACTGACCATAAAGAAAAGTCTGAATATAGGTAATTCCATTTTTGTCGTTAGAACCGCAGTCCGTCCGAAGTTGCGATTTCTTAGTCTTCTTTATTCCTCGCAGTGTTAAGACGGAGCTTTGAATTATACTTTTTGTATGGACTGTTTTCAGGCAACTTCCAATGGATGCAAAGGAAAACCGGGACATGTATAGAGAAAACGGCAACCCGAACATTGCTGCACATATAAAATTCTACTCAATGGAGCGAGGCTACGATAGGATGAACGCCACCCCCCTCTACAGCAACCTGGACTACCCTTACAACCAGGCCCATCTGCTGCCCCTACAGCAGTACATCTTAGAACAGGCCAAACTATCTGGTTAGTAAAAGCCTGAGAAGGTCAGGGAAAGAGACTGTTCGAGATTAAGGCAGTTACCAGCTAGTTGCGCACTGAAAATAAATCTGCACTGTTAATCGAGCTTTTACTTACACTGTGATATTGCGCTTTCTTTGATGGAATCCCACTTCTGTGAGAACAGTGTAACACCAATCACCTTCAAGTTTCGCTATTCCTTTTGCTCATAATAAGTACCTAGTAATTTTACTCCCCAGTTGTTTATCTAAATGAAAGCGTAACGTATTTTAGGGTGTTATAAATTCGGAGACCCCCTCAACGATGAGATGGACTCTTTGCACTCAGAAGATGAGACATCTGGCGGGCGCCCTGAATACGATAGCGATGAGTTTGCGGACGATGAAGGAATGTCGAACCAGGGGGACAGCAGCAGTCAGGAGTACCTAGACGACCCTGTCTACTGCGACGACGAGAAGTACCAGCGTCTGCCGCCAGGTATTTCCAGGATTTTTACTTTTCAATTTATTAAGACGACGACTGAAATTGCAAAGCTATATATGTATGTACATTCTTCTGGAAGATGGCAAAAACATCACCTCCGATATATTAACCAAGATGTATGGTACAGGATGTCTGTCTGTACTGAGCCGATTTTGCTCATGTTTGGTATGCGGTCTTGGAGGGATGTCAAGGATAGCCATGAAACCTAGCTCAAAATGGATCATTGTGCCAAATGATGCACGTGTGGTACATTAACAGTCATCTCCTTACTGTCATCTGACATTACCTTCACCTTAACTAATTAATTAAGTTTTTAGATGTCTTAGGGTGACGCACCCGTTGTAAACCGTTACTTTGCAGTGGAATACAAGAACAATGTAGAATACATCGAGAGTCTGGAGTCGCGGATGGCGGTGAACACAGTGCCACAGGGCGTGTATTACAGCGGTGTCCCTTCGGGCGCTTTCCCGCCGCGCCCTGCACCCCCTGCCGTACAGCACGCCTCTCTTAAGCGCAAAAAAGACCTACCACTACCCCCCAACGCCTTGGCCAACCTGTACTCGCCTGTTATTGAGAAGACTGAGGTTTGTACCACGGCTAGTATAGGTTCTTCGAACACTACTTGGGCATTTAGTAGATTACAACATTTGTAGTACTCAGCTGAATATCAATAAATTAAAAAACTGGGAGTTCAAAACTCAAGTTCGTAGAGGAGTAATGAAGTTTGGAGTCGGCTGTAGAGTTTATAAAATTAGAACGGACACTGGGTACTTTCTTCTTCCCATATTAGTGAAGTGAATACTAAAAATGTAGTAATAGAGGGTAGTAGGAGATAGTAGTAGATCTTTCTGTTGAAAAATTCTGTTACGCCATATTACTCGAATGGGAGTTCTCACATTGGTTTTGGATAGATTTACCTAGTTGGACATTAAATACTGTCACTCAACTTTCCATAGAATTTCTGGATTTAAATTTACACTTGTTTGTAAAATAACTGCCGTAGTGTTGTTCCTCATGAAATTACCTTCAATTTGGTATATTACAAGTGGCACTTTGTGAAAGAAATGACCATGGAATGGGGGCAAAGAGAAGATCGTGTTGCCGTCATAGCCCTTCACAAATGTGGGCACTCGCCGAGTACCATTTTCAAGTTGCTTCAAAAGTTTGGAATATCGCTAAGATTTGTGTACCGCACCATCAAACGGTGGAGAGATGTCTGTAGTGTTGACGACCACAAAAGATCGGGCCGACCACGTTCGGTTTGCACGCCAGCCGTAGTTCAAGCAGTTAGGTCGCGAATCAGTCGGGAAGCAAAAAATCATGGCTTTGCAGATGTTCCTAAAGAGAAGCTCATCAAAAACTATAATTAATCGAGACCTTAAGCTTCATGCTTTTAAGAGAAAGAAAGGTCATCTCTTGAACAATCGACTGAAAAATTTAAGGAGGCTAAGAAGTCGTGTTCTACTCAAGCGGTACGCTAAAAATGGGCACAGAAACATCCTGTTTTCCGATGAAAATATTTTTACCATAGAAGAAACTTTTAACAGGCAAAACGATAGGGTGCATGCCAGAAGCTCTGACCATGCAAGTAAAATCGCTCCTAGGATTATTCGAGGCCATCGTCCCTCCTCAGTGATGGTCTGGTTGGGGGCATCACACCGGGGTATGACTGAAGTGCATTTTTGTGAAAAAGGTGTTAAGACTGGTGCTCTGGTGAATCAAAATACGGTACTTGATAAGGTGGTGAAGCCTTTGAATAAAACCCTATTCAAAAACCAAAGCTGGGTTTTTCAGCAGGATTCTGCTCCAGCCCATAAAGCCAAGAGTACTCAGAAGTGGTTTCGTGAGAATAACATTGATGTTATTGCTAGTGAAGATTGGCCCTCCTCCAGCCCAGATCTCAATCCACTGGACTATTCTATCTGGCGCATTATTGAGGAGAAAGCCTGTGCGAAACCCCACATAAATTTGGACTTGCTGAAGAGGTCCATTTTGAAGGTAGTCGAAGAGATAGACATGGATGCGGTGCGTACTGCTATCGATGGTTGGCCCCGTCGTCTTCGAGCCTGCATTCAGGCAAAAGATGGGCATTGTGAAAATTTCTTTCTCTCCTGTATTCTTTGACAACTGTTCGACATATCCATTAAATATTTTTTTAAAAAAAGTTATTATTCTAATGACTTTTTCTTAGTTTTAAGTGTGACAGAATTTAACATCCAACAAGGTATTTATACTGGTTATAATAATTTATGGTGACTGCAGTTAAATGCTTAACGACGTTTAGTTGTTTGATGGTCTCTAGTATCTTTTCTGGTAGATTGTGTAGTCAAGCATAAGCTTCGCATGCGTTTGGTGCAAGGCTGATAGTTCGTTTTCCTTCCTTCAGAGGAAAACGTTCTAGTTAATAATTATTTACGTGACTCATCAGTCCTAGTAAAGTCACTCATGAGAGGTCTTTGACAATTTTAGCCAGTTGTACCTCATCCATTCATTCGCTTGTCTGTTTCGTTTAGAATGCAAACCGCCCCATTTCCCTCCCTTCGCAAGCCGTTTCCCATGATGCCACTGATCGGCCTGAGGTATGTACAGACCGCTTAGTTTTAATTATACGGTGTCTAGATTTTTACTACAATTTTTCCTGTTGTAAACTTCCTGCGATAGATTTATATTTCACAGTTTGTTTTACTTCTCTTTCAGTCACCACGGTTGACGCTGACTCAGGATAAAAAGTTACCCTCCGAGAGTGATATTGAAAAGTATGCTCAAGGCCATCTCAATATTCATAAGAAAGGAATTTTTAGGAAGAAGTTTTCAGTGCGTGACATGCTTTCTTGGTCGAAGGTAAGTTTTATGTCGATTTAAAAAACTAGCATCGGCAGAATATACAGAGGATCAGCGTTCCACCACCTTGAGTGGCAGAAAATCAGTCTAACAATGTTACTGTACAATATTACTTTTCTATGATAGGTTCCACTGTGCCACCATATTCGTGTTGCACGCCGTGAGTGCAAGAACTAGAGTGCGCTTGTAAGATTCTACCAAGCAGTTGAAACTAAAAATTTATTATTTTTTACGTTAAGAGATATCATTGTTCCCTGCTTTATGCATTTTACGGAACGCAAGAGGCCAGTGCACCGATTTCCTAATTACTGCTTTTCTACTCCCCCTAAAGGTGCTCCCACTAAGGGTAAATCACTAGTCACCAACATTTTGGACATCTTATGTTCACCAGATAGAGCTGACAGAAATATTAATTGCTACTCGGAATATAGCTCTGAGAAAATAAAAGTAATTTTTTTCAGGACCCAATTCGAAAGCCAATGCTGGTGCTAGCCGAGAAGGGATTGAAAAAGGAAGCGTGTGAGCTTTTCAAACTAGTCCAGATTTATATGTCCGACCGCAAGGCCAAAGTAGGAATGACACTTAACAGCGTCGCACTGGAGATCTGTAGCTTGGGCTACAACAAGCCTCTTCTCCGTGACGAGCTGTACGTTCAAATTTGTCGTCAGACCACGGAGAACCCTCGCAGGTACGTTTATTGTTTTGTTTTTGAATTTTTTTGGTGACTTCAAGTGGTGGTTCTTATGTTTCTGAAACATTCGGAGTATAATGGAGCATAATTAAATATTGATTTATGTATTAAAAAAAAGTTAATATTAGTGAAAATTGCGCGAAAAATCAAAACTCACAACCTAGATACTACCTAGTGTTGACAGAAACTGTTCGGGTAGTGCTGACAGTAACATCCCCCGCATGTACGTCCCTGTTGCTTCAAATCATCTTTTGAAAACGGGAAGTTATATTAAGTTATGTGTTTGAATGCAGAGAGAGCTTACGGCGAGGCTGGGAGCTGATGGCGATCTGTCTCAACTTCTTTCCACCAAGCGCAAAGTTTCAGAACTATCTGGAAGGGTACATGAATCGTCACCGCGATCCAGGCTTCGACTTCCCTGAAGTTGTCAAGTGGCCCATCCACGTTCAGATTAGCCACTACGCCACGGTCAGCTGCAAACGACTTGATCGAATCGGAGTCAACGGGAAGAAACCTCCCCGGAAACCAACTATTGAGGAAATCGATCAGGCTCGGGTGAGTCTCGACGTCTCTGCGAAAAAATGCTGGAAAATCCTTTCGAATAAATTACAGTTGACTCAGTTATTAAGGTGTATGAGTAGCTTACATAGTGCTGTGTAGGATAATACTTTCAAGGTGTTCCTGACAACAGGAGCGAGCTAGATTTTGGTTGTGTTTCTGATTGGGGCATGAGTCAAAATTTTGATTTTTTGTTCTCAGCTGCAAATCTTCCGAGCGAGTATGTTCGGAAATACGCTGGAGGAAGTTATGCATTTACAGAAGGAGAGATTCCCTGACAGACGTTTGCCATGGGTACAGACAATCCTTTCGGAGGAAGTCCTTCGGTTACAGGGTAATTTTATTTTAATGGCTTCTAGAACATCAATGACGATTATGAAACCTGATTTTTGAGGATGAGTTTTTTTACTTTTACTTTTGAGCTCATATTTCTCAGTCAGGAATCTTGTATACCACTGATATAAATACGAGTACTATCCTCAACCGCATACTAGCAGACCATACGAGTCGGATCGGCCGTGCTATTAATGGGCTCATTGTCAGTAGCCTATCCATAGTACTGTCAATATTGTACATCTGGAATAACCTATATGAGTTAGAATCAACTGTTTCAAGACGATTATAACTTCATTAACATTGGAAGTGTAAACTTTTGTAAATATAGATTCTTGTCGTACAATAGTTTCAGTGCTGTTAGGGGATGCGTTTGTTAACGGTGACTATCTGTTCGCAGGCACGCAAACTGAAGGCATATTTAGGGTCTCGGCCGATGTGGATGAGGTTAATTCGCTGAAAACAAAAATTGACCATTGGGAAGTCCCTACGGAAACCGTCGACGCCCATGCACCTGCCTCTCTTCTTAAATTATGGTATGTCATCGTATCCTCTATTTCTGACCTTTTTGCATTTATTGGCCAAGGGGCTAGTCCCCCTGTGGAAATTGCAGTTCGGACGATGCACCTCGATAGTACCTGGATAGTAATTTTAGCCAGTGATAATATCTGCTGACCTAGCCTTCACTCAGAATTAAAAAGTTATAGTTGGAGCCCTTGTTTTTACAGAAGAATTTAATATGAAACTAAAGGTGGATTTATTGGCCACATAGGGTGGACTGATTTTATACTCCTGCTAACCATTACTACACGGCCATAACTTGAAATCACTCCAAGAATGAAAATTTTTAGAATTTCGGGGCTGGATAAGCAAATCCTTCTACAAAGACCTTGGTGTGTTTCAGGTATCGCGAGTTGTACGAGCCTCTCATACCTGACAATTTGTACAGCGAATGCGTGACGCACCACGACGACCCAGACGTCGTTCTAGCCATAGTCCACCGCTTGCCTAGTCTCAATAAGCTGGTCCTCTGTTACTTAATTAGGTTCCTTCAGGTAATTATCATCCTCGAGCTGTTTCCTTCTTTCCGCCGTAACGTGAATTACGGCTTTAAAATAAGGTCATTTACGAGAGGTCGCGGCTACCCTTACACGATTCATCCAGTTCCACCTCCGTTTCAAATAACAATAATTATAATAATAGTTATTCACGCATAGTTCTAATAACAAGAATTACAGATATTTTTTTTTTATTTTTTATTTTTTTTTAACGCGCGATGTTCAGAGAACATATGCGCCGATGAGTTGGTTTGTTAGATGTTTTTGGCCGAAGACGAAGTGGCCGAAGCCGAATATGAATGGGCCGAAGCCAATACATCCATGTCGGAAGCGGAGAATTTTTCCGTTCCACCGGGATTCGAACCCGGACCTCTCAGGACACAAAGCGGACCCCTTGACCACTGAGAGGCACAATTATAGATAATGATAATTCAACTAAATTCCACTGGTTCTCTAGCTGGATGTTGACGAATATTTCTGAACTTAGGTTTTCGCCCGCGCTGACGTGGTGCAGGTGACGAAGATGGACGCGTCTAACTTGGCGATGGTGATGGCGCCCAATTGCCTGCGCTGCACTTCATCTGACCCCCGCGTCATCTTTGATAACGCCCGCAAGGAGATGAGCTTCATGCGCACCCTCATCCAGTGTCTCGACACTACCTTCATGGACGGCCTCTGTTGAAACTTGTAAGGGAGAACAATTTTCCGCTAATCCCTTGGTACTATGTGTTAAGGGCGCTCGAACGTCTGAGGTCGCTACCAGTGAACAAATTGATCTGCCACATTTGTTTATTGTTATCCTTCAGAGGATTAAAAATAATTTATAGACCTCTACAAAACCGAGAGAGTTTGGGGCTGCTATCAGTTATGCCATACTTTGTCAGCTGTCTTTAAATGTCTGACTACGGAGGTCCCAGCGTGTAATCGCAGTAAGCCCCCAGTTAAACATTCATTCCACCTTCCACCACTAATTGAATGTTTTGATTTCAGTGTGAAACTTTTCGAGACTCATCTCATGCGATCTGTTGCTTACCTGGATCTGACTTTGCTTTTGGTATGTTCAGTGCTGTCAGTACATACCTACACCTTGATATCACGCAGTTGAAGTGGCAGTGTAAAATCTTGAAGGTTGGCTGTTCATTGTTAAGGAAATATTTGGAGAATAGGCCTCACCGTGTCCTGTTGCGTTCAAAATTTGGGAAATCTTTATGACAGCCTCAAACTCAGTCAAGTTAAAAGTTAGGACTAAGTGATAGGTTCAAATATCTACTTCAAGTTTTCTTAGCCTGTCGTTGGTTGCAAATTCAGTATATCCCTGAAAGTTGTCGCGGCGATAGTGTTTAGCTTGTTATGTCAATGTTGACATGTAGTAGTGTGACGGCGTTACAAGTGCAACTTTTAATTATTAGTGAATAGAATAATTCTTTATATTGCATATTATACAATATTGATTTACAAAAATCTATCTCAGCCATCCAACTATACTCCGAAATTTCCAAAACACGGTACCTATGCCCATTATTTTGGGAAAAAAAGTGAAGCCTCGTAGCAACGACCAGCCAATTGACAATTACAAATTTTGTATCTTAATTACGCACCTTTTGTTCTAGTACTTAGTCTTGCCTATTACTTACATTTTGAATAATGAGACTAAACGGATATTTGTAGCCGATCGAATAGGTACTTCACTAGGAAGGTACAGCAGGACTGTATAATAATTATTTGAAAACTGCACCTGTACCTTTTGCTGCTGACCCCAGCAACCATCTCTTATTTGGCGAAGTTACTATACATTGATTATTGTATTTTTTTCGTGCCACTAGTTAAAACCGAGCATCCGCTTTGTTTCGGTTGCATGAAACTGCTATATTTTCTATGTATTTAGATTCTTTGGTCAACAAGGTATGCGTTTCAATTCTTAGGAAAGCTATTCGACTTTTTAAATCTAATTTTTATCTAGGTATTCAGGTCTGGGTAGGGCGTATTAGCTGTCATGGGGAAGTGTAGGAACCAGGGCGCAGAAGCAAGCACTTCTGTAAGCCAACAGATACGGTACAACAAATAGGCCTAAGAGTGTAAAGTGACAATAGGGTCTAAATATTATATTAATAAATAGGTAGTCAATAGGCTTATTTTTGCATTTATTTTAAACAATATTTGTAGTATATTGTTTTAAATAGGTTTCGACTTTAGTCCATGGGCTCTGTTAGTCATGCCGAACGAAGGCAATGTTATAAATGTCTCATATGCTTGGCATGCTTTATTTTAGTGAATTTTAACTCATTGCTGCCTCCATTTCCCTTTCGGAAAAAACCCCAAGGTTAACAGTTATCCATTTCATTTGAAAACTGCACAATCGTTGGCATGATAATTGTTGATAGTTTTGTTATTTTTTGTTCCTGGGTAAAGCTCTGTTTTAGCAGTCCTAGTAGTAGCAGTCGAAGGTACTGTTTTATTTTGTTTACTCATAGCAAACTTCAGACCCATGAATACAGGAGCTAAAAAGTGGAAGGGATGATTCCGCACTTTCATTTAATTCTTATTCTAAATCATATGCCCGTTCCGTAATTTTTTTGTCCTGCCTACATTATATTCAATACATACATACAAGATGAGGTGACCGACATTCCGAAAACAAGACTTGACGCTTCCCAGTAAGGCTTACGGGTGCCTGAGCATTAAACCAGGAGCGTAGGAACGCAGTGTGTATCTATCGAACGTGTGACAGCTTTTAACTTACGTACATCCATTTCTCATTTATTTTCTTCTCTCAAAGAGAGGCTTCTTTCGTACACAACGAACTTTCAGATTTTGAAAAAAGTGGCTTTTCCAAACAGTCACATAGAGGTTGGTTATATGTTTACCGATCTTATGTTTATGGAGGTTTCTTAGGTAGTTCTTTACCTACAATAAAATCACTTTCCTCTCAAAATGAATCTGACGTGATCTCAAAACCACATACTACACAATCTTTAATCCTAGAAATATACAATATTTACACAGTTTGAGGGTAGCCCAGTTAAGGGTGAAATCGGCATCCCCCCTCCCCCTTCTAAAAAGAAAACATATTATGGTGATATGGATTCAAATTTATTTTTGACAGCAACCTAAATGACTCCCTAACATTAACGCTTTCAATTTCAAGTATGTCTTGCCGTGAATAAGGTAGCTACAGCGTGACAATCCTCATGAAGCAGAGGAATCAAATAAGCGTTTAATGCTACTTCGACCCTTCTACGTACTTGCGGCTTGTTATGTATAAATGGCAACCGGGTAGCAAAACGTCAGAATATAGCAATGTGTTTAGAAGACGTTAACTAATCATTTCCAATTCATGTCACAACGGCAAAGGTTGCCTCGAGCGATGAACAAGTTGGGGTAGCTCGAATGCCAGCCAACTATATGCAGATTACTGTTACATAAGGTTCACTTTTGTTTCTTCTTGTTGCTTAGTATACATGGTATTTTGTTAGTATTATAATTTTTTGTCTGCCACGTTTCGTACCAAATATTAACCTTATGAAGGTAGCTTTAAGTTACCAAATTTATAAAGTTGTGAAATAAAAGATATATGAAACCGACTTTTGCTTTTGCTCTTTTAGGCTGAGTTTTTAGATTCCTAAGCGCAAAGAATGGGGATAGTTTTCATTTTATAAATGAACATTATTGTTAACTTAAGCCAGCGAGACAATGTAAATTTAACATGTAAATACTACTCTCGACAACTGACGAACGTTACGGTATCAGTCATAGCAAATTGACTAGATGGGCTCAAGAACGAAAAAGGGGAGAGTTCAAGAGCCACACTGTACTTCCAGGAGACATCCAGTCTCATGTGTACATGAACTAATAAAAATAAAGAAGCCTCATTCCTATCCCATTGCATTCCCTCTTAAGGGGAAATACACCCATTTGGTTCGCAATGCTACGTACTTCAAGCCCTACTCCGAAGTTACAGGGCGAGTGAAAAGTGTTTATAGGGGGATGTAAACCTGAGACTCTTTGTCGTGAGGTAGTGTTGTATTTTTGCATGAAATGGAGTAATAAGCCCACAGGAGCGATTTTAAACAGTCAACTACCAGTCCACATGTTTTTTTGACAGATCACGAAAACACAACACTACCTCACGCGAAATATTTTTTTGTAACGTTTCGGATTAAAACAGTATGATTTTATCGTCACATTTAGTAGAAAAGCTTGATAAATGTTTGTAATATTTACCGCCGCCATGTTACATGTTGACAATTTTTATTTCACTTACGGAAGTGGGTAATTGCAACTCCATTTCTCTACTTTTTCTCCTGTAAAAGCTAAACATAGTGTCCTACTTTCACTCGTTCGTTTCGCGTTCAAATAGCACACTATGTTTAGCTTTTAGAGTAGACACAACCGATACGATATTGCAATTACCAGTCTCCGGTGATACTAAAATGTAAACATTAGTTTTGTCGAATATTTACTTTCGCACAGTGGTTTTGGCGGAGTTCGTCGAGAATGTATGGTGGCCCTTAAGAGACGTAAACTAGTGCTTATCTATAAAAACAGTCCACGTAATAGGGAAAGGAATTCAGCCTCTGTACAAGGGAATCAGCGATATGAGCGCTTCAACTTGGCTGAGGCCTTTCCCTCATGGACTTCAGGTGATCGAGGGCGTTGTTTGCTGGGCTTTCAAAGTCTCCTTTTGCACATCATCCCGATCGTAAAAATTTGAAATGTACGTATACCTCCTCTGGTCAGCCCAGCAAACACTGCAGTACGAGCACTATCACCTTCATTTACAATTTTAACATATTTAACTATTTAGCTTTTAATTTAGCCCAATGAGTCCTTGGTGGCGGCTACGCTCTTAGAAGTAATCATCGTGGAAACAGGGTGGGTATCGGGTCACGAGCTAGTGAGCAGGCCAACCTCCTCCGCAGTGCTGGGCATCGGGATTGCTACACTGGGCAGGATCGGAGCTGCAAGCTTTGAGGTCTCCACTTTACCCAATCGTTCGTTTAGAGCTTTCAATGCTTTTTGCCTGAAATGAAAAATGCTCCAAATTAAGACAGAAACTCCTAATGGCGTCCACACTTTTGCTGTTGTCTCCCAATAACGAAGGAAACTCAAGTGGCTCAACAGACTTTACCAGATAGCTCCTGGATTCCTTGGCTCCCAAAACCTGCATTTCTTTTAATTAGTGAAAATTTTATAAGATCTAGATTTCACTGCTCTGTTTAAGAAACCTTGAACGTTTTTTCATATAGTACAATACAATATTGTACCTAATGAAACAAACAATACTAACCTCCTTCTCTCCATGTCGTGCGGATCAAGGCCTGGCAGGGAAACTGTCACGCCTGTGGGAGCTGTCGCAAGGCTCACCTGACGCACCGTGCGCCGACAGATTCCTACTTTGACCAGCAGTCTGTGGATACCATTGCTTACAACGCCAACAGCGGGCTGCAGCACGTTAGGGAAAAAGCTGAAAAGAGGGTCAAGAATTGCCTTAATACGGTTAAAATGAGTAAAAAACTGTAGCATAGTTTCTACTACAGCCAGATAGCAGAGGAATTATTGGTGAGAAGTGATGAAGGCATTCTTATGACAGCATCGCCGGGCTCTACTTCCATTCACCGACAAATAAATTATTCTAAGGGAAATTATGAGTTCTGTTGCAAGTTGTGGGAAAACAAACCTGGCAAAGCAAAACGTGTCAGCCATATCGCCTTTGGTACCATTGCTGTGGCGCTGATAGAACCTCAGATAAACCCAACTGACCAGAAGACCAGACGTGAACATCGTAGGATGGCAGCCATCTAACAAGCCCACAGCCCACAGTATTAGCGACACCATCAGCACACTAAGAGGAATGTTCCTGCAAGAACCAATATTTATTATTTCACGAGCCAAAGAGGAGGCAAAACCAAGCAAGGAGTTTGCTAAAGGCTGTTACCCACCTATTTGTCAATTTTCCTAGTGGGGTAGCTAAAATCAAATGATCTGGCATAATTTGCTTAACAGCAACACAGACACCTGCGATGTACCCCGCAAGGCCGTGGATATGGACGTCAAACAAGAAAGATGTATCAAAAGTGCAGTAGTAGAGCAGAAGGTAGTACGTTGTACTTAAAACTGCCACACCAAAATTGACAATTGCAAAAAATGTCATCATCTCCGTCGCTTTCCATAGTGGTTCAATGAGCTTCCCACACAAACCAACAGTCACAATATCCACGATCACTTCCCAAAAATGTATTTCTAGGAAGCAGAATGTGAAAGGTGTCCAAATCCCGAAGAGTGAGGTAGGAAGCATAAAACCTGGGGTTACACTAACAGCGTTCACAGCAGTCTCACTGAAGGAAAGGAAGTAACTGAAGAATATAACTATGCAAATAAATTTAACAGATGTGCTGGTATTGTCCAATAATGCTAGGAACTGCTGACGAATGTAGGGAATGTTTCTAGGCGCCGCACTCAAGTTCCTCACAGTGGCATACGCCATTTTTGTATTTGTTGTGATCAAAATATTACTTGTCGCAGAAAAGTGAAAATGTGTCGTAGCATCGGACAAAGGTTTCCTTTTGCACATTTATTTATTTATTTCATTTAATTCGTTATTTATTGCTTTTTTCGTAATTCAATACTGTTTGTAACTATTTTTAAAACAATTATATTACATTTTTAATTCCCTTTTATGGATTTTATTTCTAAAAAATGGTATTCATTATTTTTTATTTTTTTAACGTTTTTCCGAATATTTACGAACTAATAGAAGTTTCTAATAACTTAAGAACGTTTAAAATATGGGATTTTAGCTAATTAAATATTTAAAAAGTAGTATGCTTAAAGAAGGGAATTTTAGAAATAAGTCCGCCGAAAATCAAAATCCTACGCAAAATCCAATATGTCGGATTGTTTTGGATGTTTCTCTTTACTCGCTCATCGATTGTGATTGTGTTCTTTAGGTTATCAGTGGATAAAAAATACAGATTTGCACTTTGGAAGCAAATAGTTTCATTATCATAGATTAGAAATGAGATCAGCCGCTGTCAACAAAGCCCAGACAAAGCCTAGACGTACAATTACTAGGTAAGTATGTTTTCCTATAAATTAGTAGTGCTCATGTAACCGTCAGAAGTCAGTTACCTTAAGTCACTACTACTTTATTTCGTTACCAACCCATAATGAGTGGAAGTACAGACGATGACACTTCGGCACTGGACAACTTTAGGACCTACCTGAGGATCCCTTCTGTTCAACCTAATGTAGACTACTGTAAGTTGCTAATCCAGTAAAATAATAATGCTGTTTCACATGTCCTCGACCCTGATTCTGATATTTCCTTTTAGCGGAATGTGTGGAATTTCTAACGAAACAGGCGGCAGAGGTCGGCCTCAAGTTACAAATATTAGAATTTACAGAGGGGAAACCGATCGTGGTGATGACTCTTCTTGGTATCCAACCTGATTTGGGCTCTATTGTTCTCAACTCACATATGGATGTTGTGGCAGTATATCCGGTAAGACCAATATCAGCACCTACCATATCAGTAGGTACTTACCTGCCTAAGCATGATACCTCTAGGTACGTAGGTGCTTACCTACTTACGTTATTTGTATTTTACTTTATGGTAGGTACGACTATGATAGTGAAATGTCGTTGGACTTCGTTAAACGAGTGATGGAGCTTCAGTTAATTTAATTTAGTTTCACAGGAATTGTGGCATCATGACCCGTTTGGAGCAGACATTGATGAAGATGGTAACATCTACGCTCGCGGGACTCAGGATACCAAAGGGATCGGGATTCAGTATTTGGAAGCGATTCGCCGTCTCCTGAAGAAAGGAGAGAAGTTTCAAAGGACTATCCATGTTTTATTTGTGCCAGGTAAAGTGGTTCTTTACATGACTTATTTGGGGGCCAACTGTAGACTGCCCTAATCACAGTTTCATTCTTAGCTGAAGTTGAAATTGAAATACTGGAAAATCTTAGTACTTTCTTGGAAGAACACATTATTTTGGAGGGACCCCTTAAAATACTCGTGACATCGGAGTCTCTGAACGTGCGGAGATCTTTTTCTAAAGTAATTTATCAAGAAGTAGGTACTAAAAAGAAAAACTAATACCTAGTGGAAACTCAATTTCTTCCATTACTCAAGATTGCTTATATTACTGTACTATTTTAGATTTTTTTGTAATTGGCAGACGAAGAGGAAGGCATTGACGGGATGGAGCAGTTGGTGGCTTCATCCGACTTCCGTCCTCTAAATGCGGCATTCGCTCTCGACGAAGGATCGGCCAATCCTGGGCCTGAGTACAACATCTATTACGCAGAAAAAGCAATATGGCGTAAGTTTAGAATAATTTTGTTTCTGCTGATTTAACACTCACAGAACCTTCCAGATTTTCTTCTTTTTTTGTGTGTGGAGCCACTAGGGTTCACATGAGTGGGAACAATCCCTGGTAGCTGAGTGCACGGACTCTGTAAGTACTCAATCCTGACAGAGGGGGGACAGGAACAGTGTCTCCCGAAGGTCTCCCGTTGAGAGCGGTATGAACAAATCCGCTTCTCTGAAATGGCTGCCAGAAAGAAATTTTTTTATGTTTCTTTATTTTTGTTATAGATGTGACGTTCAAAGTGTCAGGGACATCGGGACATGGTTCCCTAGTGCTACCGAATACCGCAGGACAAAAATTACGCCGGCTTGTGGACCGCGTGATGGATTACCGTGAGGAGCAGGAGGACAAGATCCTGGCTGATCCTTCTCTCAATGTCGGCAACATCACTTTTGTCAACTTTACTATGGTTGAGGTGAAGAAGCAACATGGTTTTTTAGAGGAGTCATCCTTAGTTAAGCTTGATTTTCCTGTGAATGGTTGGTGCTTACAAAATGTACCAGCGTCTGGACCAAAGTTAGGAAAATAATTTAGACTACTGCCTCGGCAGGATGAAAAGACCCAGTTTTTCTCTTGTTCGTGTACCATTATTGTTCTTTGCTTCATTATTATTAAATTTTATGTCTGTGACTTGAGAATCTTTTGGAACCTTAAATCTGCAAATAAAAACTCTCAGTGCTAATGTTAAATCAAAAAAATATTTTTCAGGGAGGTGTCGCGCCTAACGTGGTCCCTGCTGAATTGTCTGCTACGTTTGACATTCGCCTGGCTGTGGACGAAGACCACGAAAAGTTGGAAGCTCTGTTTGAAGACTGGTGTGACCAGGCAGGAGGTGACATCGCCATTGAGTACATTGCCAAAGAACCGCCTACTCCTCCTACCCCCATAGATTCAACCAACCCATTCTGGCAGGCCATGAAACAAACTTTCGACGCCATGTAAGTCATTTCCGAGTTGTTAAAATTATTTAGTTGAGACTTTTTAGCCAGTAAAATAATGCATCATAAATAAACCTCAAGTAATTTAGATAAGGCCAGACACTGGTGAGCTGAGGTGACGGTTGCATCTTGATTGGGTGACCCCCCATGTGAATAGCTGTTACATGGGTTTTACCTCTCTCCCTCGCATTCAGATATACCCCATTGTAGCTGTCAAAGTCACTTTACAACCAAGATTTCCTTCCTCAAAACTGCTCTATACATGCAAGTTGTATTTAAAAAAAAAAAACATTTTCTTAATTATTTTTAGTGGACAGAAAGTGAACCCCTCCATTTTGGCTGGTGGAACCGATTCCCGATTCCTTCGCCGTGTAAGTAATGATTAATGATTAATGATACACGATATTGCGCTATTAGGTAGTAATCAGTTCCTTCTTACCTATTTCATAATATACCTCTTGTGGCAAATAAAATTTCAGTTTTTCTTCCTATTTGCAGCAGAACGGTAGCTCGGTCGTTACTCAACATAAAACTTAAAGGAAGTTAATTGCATTTTAACTGTAGGTAGTCACTTTCCCTATAGTTTACCGTTAGGTACAGGAGGCTCCTAATAAAAGCTGTAGTGATCAAGGATCGATGGACTAAAGTATTTCGTAGGAGGGCATCTGATATAAAGTACTTATTGCACATATTTTCTATGTGTTTTTAGGTTGGAATTCCGTGCATTTCCTTCTCCCCAATGAACAACACGCCAGAGCTCGCCCATGCCAATGACGAATTCGTCAACAAGGATGTCTTCTTGACCGGGATCAAAGTTTATGAGAAACTCATTCCTGCGCTGGCCAATAGCATTTAGTAATATTAGATTTGATTTTTATCGTGGGATGGAAATTATACCTCTTCTCGATACCTGTATCGCTGTACGGATCTGTATAAATACAGAGAACTTATATCGCTGTAGGTAGGTAAATAAGACTAGATATTTTTGGTGGAACAAACTTTGCGATGAAGAAAATATAGTCAGTCAGTGGTCACAATAGTTGTAGAACGTAGCATTAGGAGTGTAGCCAGTCTTTATTTCGACGTAGGTTTCAGATTGTTAAGACTGTAACGAATAACTAACTTATCTCCGCTTCATGAAAAGGGGCTTGGACGGAACAACGTCAAGGTTCATTAGCAGATGAACCTTCATTTGCACATCAGAGCACATGACTGCACTAAGGCTCCTTAGCTCCAACAGGTTCACCATACCATGCCTGTACATTCCTACCTACTTTGCATAACCAAGTAGGTAGTGATAGTGACAACTGACGATACTTGGGGCTGCCACTTGGTGTTAGTTGTGTTGAGCGAGGGATCTATTGCTGTCAGAGAGAGAGTCATTGTCTCATTGTAATCAGTCATTTAACCAACGAGCCGTGACTGATAATGAGATAACAAGCGGCAAGCCTAGTGGAGCTGCTGCTGCGGGGGCCTGTACACTGTGTTTATTCTCTTAACAACTACTGCGCCACTGGTTCATAGTAAGTTTTTTTACTTTTCCATCTAGATAGGTAGGTAGGTAGGTACTTAATGGATAACTTTTGTTGTAGGTAGGTGATCTAGATCCACTAAGTATATACTAACAGAGTTGGAAATAAAACAGATGCATCGGTTTATATAAAATTAATTCTTGTAATTCTTGTGTGCAGAATTTCTTGCAGTGGTTGATGATTGTCACGATGCGTTTCATAGAAGGCCGGGGTGGGGGTACTCCAAAAACTTCAAGAAATCACACTGTTTGAACTAATGCGTGTGCGTGGATACAGTTACTATTTTTGGAGTGTAAAAACTTAGGAACCTACCTACCTACTTACCTACCTAGCTTCGAACATTTTTTCAAATAGCTTTTCAGCCATCAGAATTATTCGAAATCAATAACCTATTATAGTCAATGTTACCATTTTTAGTAAAGTGCAACTTGTAAAATCTCAGACGTAGGTAAGTACAGTAAACTTTCAAGAAAGTATTTGGCGGGTTTTTCTTTCCAAACTGTAGGTACCGTGTCACTAGAATCAGAAAGTAAACAAACATGGCTTTCATGGAAGATCATTTTGTAATATTGTAACGTTTCGGCGAGAGACTCCTGACCACTCCTGACCACCAGACAAGTTGATTTGTAAATTCTCGTTACCTATAAGCGCCTTCTATTCTTAGGTGTTCGAGAAAAAGCATAATGGGGTCTAATGAAATGGATGACATAGCTATCCAAAACTTCAGGGCATATCTTCAGATACCCTCCGTTCAGCCTGACGTCAATTACGGTATGTACCTACCTACCTACCTTGAGAAGTTGCAGTCACAGCAGGATCTCCCGTGCCCCCACTTTTTAATAGCTGTCAGGAGTGGGGGTAGCCGACTGTCCAGAAGTTGAGCCACTGTCGTAGAATTAATCCCATCGACTGTACACTCCTACATATTTGTAGGTACCTACCTACATGCACGCGCATGTTCTGTTTCAGATGACTGTGTTGCCTTTCTGGAGAAGCAAGCTGCCCAGCTGAACCTCTCTGTTAGGATCTACACATTAGTGGAGAAGAAACCTATCGTGGTGCTGACGTGGACTGGCACTAGTCCTCAACTTCCTTCCATTCTTCTCAACTCCCACATGGATGTTGTGCCAGTCTATCCTGTATGTGACAACATTTCTCTTATTCTAGGCCATGTTAGTTTCAGCTTAAAGAAGATACATAGGTGAAATTTTTTTTCGCCTGTATGCCTAAAAAATAGAGTAATAGAGTATGTACGGGACTGCTGATTTAGCATGCCCGAGGATGTCCTTTTTCTACTACCTCACTTGGCACTCAACGGCTCTCAAGCTGGAGGGTGGAACCATTCAGACATTTAGGCTAAACTAGTAGGGACGAGATCTAGGATCTGTTACAAAATCTTTGAAAAGAAGTTCTTTGGCCCTACACATCTAAACTAAATAATTTGTGTAGGAGCTGTGGCACCACGATCCGTTCGCTGCTGAAATGGACGATGCTGGAAACATCTACGCCCGTGGATCGCAGGATATGAAGTGTGTAGGCATCCAGTACCTTGAAACGGTGCGTCGCCTTCAGGCTGCTGGGAAAACGCTCAAGAGAACTCTACATTTGTCATTTGTCCCTGGTAAAAAATTTTTTTTTGCCTATCCGTCATAGCTCAAGTACCTGTCTGTCCAAACGAAATTGGTGAAAATGAGTAGAAAGTAGTGTGGGGTGAGTTTTCGTGAGTAGTTAAAACGGCTTCTCCCGAGCATGCGTTAGCACACATAATCAACAATGAGAACGGCAGGAGGTAAGACCGATAATAGTAGCCGTGGATACATTATTTTTGTTCTGCTTTCAGATGAAGAGATCGGAGGTTCCGACGGGATGGCGAAATTTGTCTTGACAGACGAGTTCCGCGCCCTTAACGTCGGTTTCGCTTATGATGAAGGCTTGGCTAGTGAGGACGACACCTTCCTTGTCTATTACGCTGAACGCGCAATCTGGCGTAAGTTTCGTAGCTTGCTATTTTTTAGTGAGCTGATTCAGCCATGTGTGACCCGTAATTTGCTATAAACTACCTTCTGTAGAGATAGGCCTTTGAATTTTTCAGATGTGGAGTTCAAAATTACTGGGACGGAAGGCCATGGCTCCCTGTTGCTCCCGGATACAGCTGGTGAAAAACTGCGGAAATTGATAGACCTGGTGATGGACTTCCGGCAGGCGGCGGTTGATAAGCTAGCTAATAACCCCGAGCTAACCATTGGTGACGTCACATCTGCTAACGTAACGATGACTAAAGTGAGTATAACATATTTTTATAACGTAATAATTCCCTCAACTTGTATCCTGTATCATTGGATCAGTTGAAAGATTCAAAACTTCGGCTAGAGGTTGCTTGAGTAAAGTCCTTGAAAGGTAGGGTAGGTAACAGTTACCTACTCGGGTAGTCAGCCAGTATTTTCTTTTTCAATTCCCACTGTATTGGCTGAAAATGAAATTTCTTGTACTGTCTACAGGGTGGCATTGAGCCTAACGTGGTTCCTCCCGAGCTATCTCTCACCGTGGACTTCAGAGTAGCTGTAGACGTGGATCACGAGGCATTCGAACAGCAGCTGTTTGCGTGGATATCCCAGGCGGGTGGTGGAATCTCTTTGCGCTACATCCAGAAAAATCCGCCAGTAGCTCCCACGATACTGGATGATTCCAACCCGTACTGGGTTGCCGCCAACTCGGCCTTCTCGAAGCTGGGTGCTCAAATAAAGAAAGTTATTTTCCCTGGGGGCACAGACAGTCGTTACTGTCGTGGGGTTGGAATCCCAGTCGTTGGTTTTTCCCCGATGAACAACACCCCTGTTCTTCTTCATGCCAACGATGAGTTCCTCAATAAGTCCGTCTTCCTTCGTGGGATCGAGATTTACGAAGAAATCATCCCAGCGGTTGCCAACTTAGGCTAGCTATGATAATACGTTGTTTAGGTTTCTGTAGTGTGATGGCAGATCCCGATTGGTCAATTTTGCACATTTTTCAGTAGTATTGAAAGTTTTAATTAACTCTTTACAAAGCTAAGACGCACGTTGGCTCTCCATCTTCACCGTGCGGAATATGGCTCCCTAAAGTAAACATATGGCGGAATGTTGGGGGGGTCGCGCCTTGTTCGTTTCATGGTCTGGTTGCATGAAAACACAAAGGGATGTGACCTCACCTCGACTTGTGGCATCATCCCATGGCACTCCATTCTGGACTTTACTGTCAGAAGAACGTTAAGTTAACGTGAGTTATCGCCACCGAAAATATAAATTCGCGAATTCTGGATTAGCTGGTATTGCCGTCACGCTACAGCTTATTCATGTGCCTTTTCGAAAAATACTGTCTTCCGATTACTGTGATCACAACTTGTTGCTACTTCAGATATTTTAACTTGTTAATGGGTGTTTCGTTATCGTAAAGGCTTATTAATATCATGTCTGTCGCTCGCATAAAACAAAGACTGTTTTGTTATAAAAATGCAAATCGTGTCAGCAAATTGTACTAGGTACCTAAAATTCTTTGAAAATAGTCGCTGTCCATTATATGACGTATTTTTGCCTAAGACTCAGTGCTAAGCTAGATAAGCTATAAGAGTCGAAATAATTATGAAATTAAAAGTTATTTTATATTAAATATATTGAGATTTTATGGAGATCAGTTTAATGTTCGATTTTTGTGTTTTCCCCCAAGTCCTGCTACGCTAGGCAGACGAGTCAGCCCTCTCTCAATTCAGGATATCATAATATTTTACTGGTAGTAAATCTGAAAATCTTACGAGAGAGGCATGATGACATTACTTTCTCAGCCCATATTATATTAAGTACATTGGCTAGCTGAACATTTAAAGAGCGACCATAAAATCGTGTTTGTTTACGTTTTTTATGCACACTTTATGAGGAAACTATTGGATATTTAAATGTGCTGAAATTTAATATGTCTTGTTAAAGACCGAAATAAAGAGGCGAGAAAGTAAAAAAAAATACGGCCCAGAAATTGAGTCAAGCGGAGGGCTACGTATAAGGTTCATCTGGCGCTGCCTAAGACCTGCGATTATTTACATTTTTTGTCACTTTACCTATGTGCTCTACCCACGGAATTGTAATCAGTATTGATTAGATCCATCAGTGTTCTACAAACCACTGTTGATGTATCAACTGTAACATTGTTAACCTTGACCTCCTCATTATATACGTTGGGTTTATATCAACTTTTCCACTTCAGTACCTAATACATTTTTATAGGAGTTTAGGAAGTTTGTACCTAGCGTGTGTTGAGAGGCGAACCTTTGGAAGCGCTCAAACAACAAAAGGTGTCGGCTTAGTGTCCAACTTGCCTTTCCCCTAGAAAAACTGAACTGAATGGAAACGAACTATTTTTATTTCCTTTAGGTAATACAAAAGTTGAGATTCCAGTTTTTTACACATCAATGGAAGTCTTAAAAAAATAACCTAAAACTAGTTTTGTACATTCGTTGGGTCTACAATTACTGATCAGAGCTACTTGCTAGCCAACTACGTCTTAAATTGATAGAAAGTAAGAAGATACTCAACACAAGAGGTGTGCGACAGTTACAACAGATGGCACTATGTAGTTGAGAATAACAGGAGCTTTCTTTTGCCATATTGGACGCGGATTCTTGCGTCTCATTTATTTGTACAGAGTTTAATGTATTTTTATTATTAAAACAATTTTTAATTAAATTCCAAATTTTTCACAAACTTTTTAAACTCCCTATGGTTTTGGAAAATTTTGTTGGTACTTCGTACAAAAGGTCTGAAGAAGTACCCTGGAAAAAATTTTTTCAACTACCATGGGACAGGTACAATATAACAATACTTTCTGGCCACAAATGGTTAGCAAGCAAGTAAATATAAAAAATGCCGTGAAACATCTAAGGAGGAAGTGGGTTATGGCGAAGATGAATTACTTCATTCACCATTACATCCTTCCCCTTTAAAGGCCTGATGAAGCCCAAAACTGTGCCATCATCACAGAATCATTTTTCAGATTTAGACTTCACTTGGCATTGGCGGTAACTGCAACATCAGTGCGCACGCAGTTTCTGTCATGATTTTCAGTAGCAACAATGTACACACGATGCGAAATCTTTTAGCAAAAGTATTTACGCTTTTTCAGAGATTCCTACAAAAAAGCCCTGCCAGTCACGCCTGATTTAACCAAATGGCAAGAAGGGAAATAATGAAAAGTGAAGCAAAGCAGAGCTAATGCTTTTTGGTGGCATACGTCCTAGGTTTTCTTGAACCACAGCATCAGGAACACTCGATGCTTCCAACTTCGACTTGCTAATTCCTTCGCACAATTTCACGAACTATCAGTGTTTAACTTCACGAATATGAGTGAAACTGAGCGAAGTAATTAATATATCATAAAATTAGGACTTCAAATTTTAATTTGGCAGACTCGTCTAGTCGCGAAAACAACTGTTTAGTAATTAAATACAGCCTCGTTCAATCACCATAAATTAAAGTGGCAAAATTACATGATTTTTTGGCCTATTCTTAGCCTATTCAACACAAAATGAAGGAAACAACGGAAAGTCACACTTAAAGGGGAGAACACAGCTACAGGTACTGCTCCCTAGCTACAGGTACTGCTCCCTAGCTACAGGTACTGCTCCCTAGCTACACTCAAATCACATCCACTCATAGTATACAGATGAGCGCACATTTAAAAAATATAAAAGAGCTTTCATATGGGGCGTGGGTACCCACAACAAATACTGCAAATACTTCAATATCGTGATTTTTTAAGCAACTTAATGCCATTTTTTTTTTTTTTTTTAATGGATAAGATCTGGTATAATAATATTACTCTTTATCAACACAGTATTTGTTAGGAGAACTTCGTCACCAAATGCCCCCATAATAGCAGAGATTATCACGATATTGACATTTCATTACTCTAGTATTAAACTTTCACAATTGTGGTTAAATTATGTAAAGAGCGACCACAAAATCGTGTTTGTTTACGTTTTTTTTATGCACACTTTATGAGTAAACTATTGGATATTTAAATGTTCTGAAATATAATATGTCTTTTAAACGTCATAAATTATGAGGCTATTTCGTAATTAGGTAGATTTCGAAAAAAAATCTACCTATTCTAGTCGTACCAGTAGTCTCACTTTTGAAAAATTTCTTCACAGTTCTTCTTTTTATGACCCCTGGATCCCAAAACCACCATCAGTTCAAAAGTTTATATATATATATATATTCCTCCGTTGTTATTGCAGAGAATGCATTTGGGTCAACTGAAAATCTTCTTAACCGTCATTCTAAATGATTTTAGACTGCTTTTAACGGATGGAAGTAATCTTCGAAATCTACCTACGCCTTTCGGGGCTGCCGAAAGGGATTTTTTTTACAATCGAGTGATTTTTGTCAACAAATCACCCGATTGCCCATTGATTCCCTCCATTATCAAACGAGTTTATGGCGTTAGAAGTATTCCAAAACAAAAAGAATCCAACAGTTTCTGATATCTCGTGTCACTACAAATGCAAACAAACTGTTCTTGAATAGTCACTCTTAACTAATGAGAAACATTTCCATTCCCATCCTCCCACCCCATCCTAAAACGAGCACCAGCTCTCCAGCAAGATACGGGCAGAAAGTGGTCATCTTTTTTTTTAACTTTCTCGCTAGTTTATACTTACCTTACACTTACAGAAAATAAACAGTCACTCAATGAGTGTCACCCGTATCAAGCCCAAGGCCGTCATCAGTGGCCGCAAAATAAAATGAATAAATTAAAATAAAACCTAAAGAGGGTAATCAACACTGTGAAGTCAGATGACCTTCTACTTTGCGTTAAAGATGAATAAACAATTAACGTGGTCATTTTTCATTTTCCAGTCAAATTGTGGTTTTCAGCAGTCCCTATTTTCTTACTACCGTCACTTGATGCGTCGCAATAATTTTCTTCATTTCGATGACTGAGACACGAGAAGTGTCCACCTTATTTTCGTATTCATCTTCAACGAAAATTTGAAGGTAATACCACAGGGATTACTCCCATAGTAATCAGACATAGCATTAACATTATTTTAAAATAGTTTTCTCATCCAGCTCGAAAAATGAGACAAGAACAAATAAAATGGTAATAATGATAATCTGTAGTATGACGGGGGTTCATAAGACTTTTGGACCTTAAATGTCACAGCAGTGACAATAAAATGGAGAACATAGAATGTGTTGACTAATGGTTAACACAAATGGATAGGTCCCATGTGCGCGTAGTTTTACCGAAGATCGGTGGTGAGTTACAGAGGATGCCGCCGGGCCCGCTCGACTCAGTCGTCAGCTTCCAGCGAGGACAGCAAGGAATGCCTCATTGGGGACTTCCGCCGAATGGAGGAGGACCCCAGAGGCTTGTACACGTAATTCCCTGTGATGGTGCTGCCACCTGATAAATTAATACATTCAGATATTATTGAACGGTGTAGGGTGAACAAGATATCTGAAGTAATGTGCCAAGGTTGGAACCCCTTTGGGTATTTTGGTACTGGGTGGGAAAACTAGTTAGTATTTGTTTCAGATCGGGATTTTATGTTAGAACAAGCCGTGGTCCTGGTTCACCGACTTAGCCAATCCCAAGAGGCAACTAAATATGTACCAAACTTAAAATAAAAATTACATCATAAAAATGCACTTAAGCAGCGAAGAGCTGCGCCGTCCTCTAAGCATGACCCAATGGCAGCTTACCTACAGTCTTAAATCTCTTGGGGCTGGTGTCGCTTGTTCCTTGCGAGTTGACAGTGTATGCGCCCGACAGCAGAGGTTGAAACGCACCATTTGGTGACGTTGCCACCTTCACCCGGACGTTCACTTTCCCCGTCCCCGGATTCGCCTCTTTGTACATAGACTCAGCAACCTAGAAAAGAGCCAAGTATATAACCCAATGCAGGTTAATTAAATTTATGACATTTCAGTGGCATTTTTTTTTTCCAAATAAGACCTAAAAAAACTTAAACAAACCGTTTTGAATCACTCTCAAGGCTGAGTTGTAATTTACAATTTAGTGGCGGGAAGATTTTATCTCCTCGCAGTTCTTAGTCCATTGATGTATTTTTACCTCAATATCGAAGTCTGCAAGGCTGATGTCGCTGTCGTAATCCTCGCTGTTCGCGGGGAACGTGGAGAGGAAGGTGTCCGGAGAGACCCTGGCAGGCAGCCGGCCGTTTGTCCACTTCTCTTCTTCATCGTCTTCGTCATCCTCATCTTCCTCCTCCTCTTCCTCATCTTCTTCTTCAACGTCTTCTATGAAGAATCGAATTATTGAAATAAATCACATATATAACAGGAACAATTAAGGGTTTTAAGGCTCCACGAAAAGTACGATTGGAAATACAAAACATTATCAAGAAATACCAGGAACCTACAGGGAAATCTCTTGTTCTGGAAAACTGACTTAATAATATAAGAAGGCACCAGAGTGTTTTTAACTGTAATTTCAGTGGAAGCTGTTAAATATAGCGTCAGTTAGAATGCAAACAATTCGTTTTGAATGATTACTATTTGTGAAACTGACCTTCCGTAGGATCTCCTATCTTGAAGGCGTAGGCGCGAGTACCGTCACGCTCCCAGACTTCTTCATCACTCTCCGGTTCACTTTTCAGAGAAAGCTGCCCGCGCTCAAGCGCATCTAAACTTTCTGAAAAATAAAAGTCATTAAGTATTGGGAATCGCGTTCAATTAACCAGAGTAACAGAATAAACATAGTAAAGCTCACGGTGTCACCTCATACACCAGAAAAAAAAAAAAAAAATCTTAAGTAAACAATAACAATAGTAATTTTTTCCCAGATTTAAAATTTAATTTTTGAACTTTGGCAGTCACCAACCAATCAACTGTTCCACAACTAAGTAATGAAATCTAAACTAATTACTTATTCTGGATCACTCTAAGTTTGACGAGTAGGAAAGAGTGGGCAATAGAGGCTCTAACCTGGACAGATCATGGACTTCCGGATGGCAGTCTTGTCTTTCTTGGACCATTTCTGCACTTCCTCATCCATTTTATTGATTTTGTTCGGGTTCATTGCCCACAAGCAGCCCTTCCGTTGTGATCCATTTGTAGCCGGTTTTTCTATCTTCTCAAAACATTTGTTCAAGCTGAGATTGTGACGTACGGAGTTCTTCCATCCATTTGGTGCCGTTTTGAAGTAAGGGAAATGCTCACTAAACAAAAAAAGTCAGTTAAGAAAAGCTTTACTAATCTATCCAATAAATATTTTTCAATATTATATCTTTTATCGTATTCCTATCGGTCGTAATACATAAGTACTCAATTATTCTTAACTGCATCCGTTCTTTGATTATAATTACAGAACAATATAGCAGTATGCGCAGTTACTCACATGGTCCCTTTAATAGCAACTCACCACATGAAGTTGTAAATTTCCGAGACGGGCAGACTGCCACTGGGACTGTTTTTTAGAGCCATGGCTATAAGACAGCTGTAGGAGTAGGCTGGCTTGGGGTACGCCGAACCGGTCAGGCTGAGATCACTGTCCCTGCCAGTGTAGTCTTGCAAGCGACGCTTGGGGTTTACCGATCTATTACATAAAAATAAAATATTACATTCAAGTAATGACATAAAATGTTTATAACTGTCACATTTAAAATACTGATTACTAGTCAGGTCTGGATTTTTTTCTTTAATTTCGGGAGAAATCGGAAAAATAAAACATGGCGCAAGTACCTACATCAAAGTGACTTCAAATTCCTGGTGTACAGACTATTCTGGAATATTTAAGAAGTACCAAGTAAAACACTTTTAATGGTAACAGAAACAAATCAAACACAAATGAGGAGATGAAATGACAGTGTGTCTCACTATATACGTTACTTACTTGATGGGAATATTCCGCTTGACTCCATTGGATATTGTCCTTATAGTCGGTTCCTGAGACCTCACTTTAGTCTTCGCAATCTGATTGTCTAAAACAAGAAGCCTAGTTGTACAACAACGTCAGCCCATTTCAAGATAGAAGCCGACATTATGGGCGAACTTAAGGCTGAATATACATTCGCTATTTTTTTACGTTTGGACTTCAAACTTTGTGAGAAAACTATTGGATATCTAAATATTCTGAAATATAATAATATTATAGACATATTATGTCTTTTTAACGTCATTACTCATGAGGCTATGTTGTGATTTCACGACACGTTAATTTTGGACAATTTTGTTGGTGACAAAAACATATTCAGCCTTAATAGACGTACAAAGATAGCAGGTGCAAAATCTTTTCCTCTGTACGCACATAAGTACATTTAGAAAGTGAGACTCACTTTTGATGATGACAGCATGGTTGTATGTGACGAGCTCGTCCTCGTCGTCATCTTCAGACTCAAACTCCTGTTTGATCTCAACTTCGGCGGAATATACATCCATAGGTTCCGCGACTGGGGAGGGTGAAAGAATGTGCAAGTTTTGTTTTACCCTTAAGGTACCAGGCTTGAGGAGCGATTTTTCAGCTTTAGGTTCACCTTAAAGAAAAAAGAAAGGATTTGTTAGCACAGTAAATTCGGATGAGGTCTTTGGTCGGCATTTTTCAATCCATTCTCATTACCGATTTTGCACACTTGTTTTACTCTTACATGGGAAAGTAAAAAAATAAACTAATCAATAGAATGGCTACTCTCTGGCAACCTAGCTTCTTATCACATTCCCAAGTTTCACAGCGTAACTGAGTCATACCCAGTTTCGCAGAAGACGCTGATAAGATTAATGACTCAGTATGGACATGTTCAGGCCTCTGACCTATAATTATTAACATTTGTGGCTGACTCAGCAAGAGGAGCAGGATAATCAAATCTTTTAGAGAACGAAGCGCCCTGGATACTGAATGTTCCTACCAAATTTGTAAATAGTGGGCAAGCGCCGTTAGAAACACAGTTTATCTTAGATTCTTACTATTTTTAGTAGGAAACGTATGAACAGACTGATGTTGGTTGGAAGACAATACAGCATACTACGGTACCTCATAAATAAATCACTGTGCATTAATTGAGCGCAAGGCAAAAATGTGAGTGGTTCCTTAGTAGACAGTTACTTACTGCGGTCGTACGGGACTTGTATGAGGGTGACAGGCATAACGCTGTTGGGACAGACCATTCGCGTTTCCCCGCTGTTCAGTTCTGTGCTGAGACTGTTGCCGACGTCCCCTCCAAGTAGCGAACTCCCATCGTTAGAAGACGTTAGCCAGACGTTATTGTCCCCAGGGGCACCTGAAAATAAAATAAAATTTAGAGCACAATCTAGGAAGGTCCCGAGATGTTCCAGAGGACTCTCCAAAATACTTTATTCTGTCAATCCAATTTATTCTACACTTTATTTGAAAAAAATGTCAGTTTCAGCCACTCAGGTATCAAATATGTCAGTTTGAGGTAGGGCCTCGAACTCGGCACTCACACATGCCCACGAGGTTCCAGTTCCTTCTCGCCACTTTCTTTTCTCTTTTCGTTCACTTTTGTTCATTTTTCACGTTCAGTTCCGCCACCATCATTTTGCAAGGGGTGACTTTTTTGCGAGCTACGAAGAAGAGTTACGTACCTAGGAAGATTTTTAGAAATACTACCAACCTAAGGAGTCTTCATCGAGGTTCAAGGCGGGCAGCTCGTGAAAATTGAGGTTTGTGTCAATGGCAAAAATGTCATCGATGTCCTTCTCAGATTTGATATCCATATCAAGCATTTCTTGAAGGGACAGCGAATCCGGACCACCCGCACTCGTCAGAAAGGAATCCATAGTAGCTATAATCTGGAAAAAAAGATAAGGGAAATGAAATAATCATCAAAATTCTCAAACCAGAATCACTCTCGAAACCTCGTTCAGCAGGATAATTTCACCGATTATTACTTTGCAGTTTTAGAGTCAAATCTCGCGTACGACTTCTAAATAATACTTATGCGTGAACGACCGCCCGTGGCCGTGGCCGCTCTAAAAGGTAAACATATTGTACGAATGCGATCAGCAACTATGTTTAGCTTTTACTGGAGAACGATTCCTATCAGACGATGGTGTCGCAATTACCGGTCTCTTGAGAATCTACACTATAAGGGTGCGTCCCCCCCCCATAGGTACTCGGTTAAGAAAAATAAAGGGTCCGACAACAGTCGCACTAAACTTTCTCGCCCCATGTGATTTTTTTTTTTTTTTTTTTTTTTTTTGATTTCTTTGAGATTTTTTTGCGGGCGTAATTTTCAAGCAATCCAAAATCGGTTGAAAAAGACCCAAGAGCATCTATCTGAGATCACTCCCACCAAGTTTCATGGCTGTCATTCTATTACTGTAGTCCCAAATGCGTTCCGACCATTCAAAAACGTGGTTTCTCATTCTCAACTCATTTTCGACACTTTTTTGACTACAACGGCCGTAATTTTGAAGATAACAAAATTATGTTCGACAGATGTTTAAGTTACATGGTTCTACACAAATTTACCAAATTTCATGACAATCGGTCAATAAATGTGAATGGCGCCGAAACGATCGAACTTTGGTCCAGAACGGCCGTAATTTTCAACCAATTCAATTTTAGTTGAAAATGACCTCGAAGCATCTATTTGTCAACACACATACCAATTTTCAGTGTTATAGATTGAAAAGTGTACCGTCGGCGCTTGTCTAAGTAACCAAAAACACGATTTTTGAATTATTTTGGCGGTTTTTTGACAATAGCGGCCGCAATTTTTGACCAATCAAAAAATCCTTGAAAATGCCCCTCGGCAGTAATTTTAGACAGGTCCATACCAAATTTCATCAAAATCGGATGAACGGTATAGGCGCTAGAGCACTGCACGGACTGACGGACGGACTGACGGACGGACAGACTTTTTCCAGAAACCACTTTTTTGGACTCAGGGGACCCCCAGGATCATGGGAAACCCAAAATCTCAATTTCGAAATTTTGCACGAAAACAATACTTTCTCGCCATATATGGCTAGCGAGAAAGTAAAAACCGATTTTCTCTTAACCGAGATGGTGGGACCGGCTCTAAGGTAAACTTGGACAAGAAGTCGTTATTTCGGTTCGGCAAGTGAGTCGCCTGAAGTGAGGACGGTCAATCATATACTTAATTCGCAGGTAAGTGCGTCTACTTAAACGAAATAAATGTTTAAACACATAACAATATTATAAAATAACAACAAGAGCCTAATAAATTATTTAGACAGTAGAGGCAGTTTACTATTCCAATCACCCCAACTTTCTTTGTAAACCGTCAAAGCCATTTCCAATGGCGGATATGTAAACAAACAATGTAAATAAAAAAATATATATTGAAGTGGGCCGAGTCATACGTTACAGCTACATGTGGGGTGGTACCCAGCATGAAAATTAAAAAATTTCTTCGAATTTTCCACAAAAATAAGGTAGAAGAGACGTAAAACAGGTAATAACATTCGGTTAACCCACCGTAACCTTGAAAATTTCTTCGCGCCTAGAGGGAGACCCGCCGCCATTTTTATTTACATTGCCTGAAATACAAACCTATGTTTTGATTCTAAAATACGATAAAATACTGCACTTTGAGGCATCAACTTAATGAAAATCAATTCGTAGTTAGCAAATATAAAAGTAGCCTAAATTTCACCACCAAAAACGTTCTATTTGCACTGAAATCGAGTAAAAATAATTAGGCGGGATCCGGCGGAATCGAGAAGTGACAGATGGCCAAAGTAGAAATAACAAATTATCTTAACATCTAAGCAACCAATACCACTAAAATACTTCAAATATGCTTATTTATCTTACCGGTAAGTTTTTAAAACATTGCCATCTGATAAAACGACACTGAACTGAATTAAATATATTTATTTTCAAGCAAAAATTCACCGCGTGCCAAACAAAGCACGGCCTTCGAAATCTCGGAACGTTAACGTTGCCTATGCTTTGGCAATAGTAAAACAAAGGCAGCCTTTTCAGCCGTCGTGATTGGCTAGAACAAGGCACGTGACCAATAACACGTTTTCTTATTGGTCCGTGAAACGATCGACAAAATGTCGACAAGCTGCAAATGTCGCCACAATTATTTCCCCTCCAAATTTTAAATTTTATTTTTTCAACAAATAATACTTATTGAATTCCATCCTGCGCTAATTAAACGTTAATTATTATGTATTATTTTTAGAACTGTGGTAAGTTATTAAGATCGTTGCTAAAATTATTATTTATCTTTACACAGGTTCTGCACAATCACTAGGTACATAAGTAGGTACACCTACTCACCAACTTACCTTTAAGTTTAGCTTCAATACTTTCGGTAACAAATACATTACAGAGCACTCTTCTCAAAAATAATAAACACAGAACGCAATCTGAATAATTTTGTGTACAAATTATTTTATTTTGTAAACATGTAGTAATAATACCATACTTTTTAAACGGGACTAAGAAATTAGAAGCCCCTTTTTGTCCATTTTTACAGATTTCCGGGAAGGCTTCGAAGACGTCTTCACTTGCTTCTGCCAGTTAACACCCAGTAAGGGGTGCCTTGAACGAAGATTGGTAGGGAATGGGACCTCGTTTTCACTGTCGGCAGGCAGCTTATGTTTCTTCACTCGTATTCTCCTATCTGCGTTTAGAACGCCTACCACGGGCACATGGGCTATTTTCGAGCCATTATCTTTCGGTACAATGACTTCAATAGTTCGAACACACGGTTTCATTGTGACCTTAAACGTCTGATGAGTAGTTTTATCTTCTACTTTAGTTTCGTGGCTCAAATTTATCTCGGTAGCGAGGAAAGATTTTGGGTTCATCGTTGATGGACACTCAAAAATATAAACTTCGTCGTCATCTTCCAGTTCAGAAGTAAACAGAGTTGACTTTCGCTTTCTGTTTTGGTCAACTTCGGGAACAGATTCTTGATCACTGTCAGACGTTCTACTCTCGTCAGTTTCGGAAGCCGATGATCGGTCGCTATCAGACATTTTCACCATCAGTCAGTTTCTGCTGGAAAGAATGTCAAAACAAATAAAAAAAATAGTGTGGCAGGCAGGTAGGTAACTAAGGTACCTACCAAACTGTGACGTTCATTAAACCAAATTATAAACTTACAATACGTGCCTGGCAATCAAAGTTGTTGCTTAACAAGTAGGTAGTAGCACAATATAGGTTTTATTCCTAAACAGTAAGTAGTTTCCACTGCGCGGCCGGGCCGGGGAAATAACACAAAATAAATAAATTTATCAGCATAGCCAACGTAACGCAAAAAAAAGACAGTACTGCCAACAGTTCATTAATTGGCGCCAAATAAAGTTTCAAACGTTTTACTTTTTACGAAAATTAAACTTGGTTGGGTGAAAGAGATACTTTTATTACTTATCTCAGTTTCTCTCTATTTTTTTCTCACAGTGCGTTGACTACGGCTGCTCTAGAGTCTGTTGTTCAGTCCTCATCTCATGAGAGACATCGATATCAAATTACTTCTTAGGTCTATCCAGACCTGCCCTACCACCAAAATTGTAAGTTAATATAAAACACCTACTTGGGTTGGAAAGGAATATAAACGGGAAATAGGTATTTACAAATTATTTATTTTAACGCGAGCTAAGGTACAATAACAAAATAATTACATTTAGATATAGGTACAGATCAAGGCAATAAGTACATTGGCCTACTTAATTGGTTTAGTCTTTCTTAGCAGCTACTATTCTTCTTTGCTCTTTCTTGTAGGCTTGCTGGTAAAAGTCAAAGAAAAGAATGAAGAAAATAGTGCTGTGCAAGAGGAGGAGACTTGCTATCAGCTTCGGGTAGCCGCAGTCGAAGATGAGCACCTGAGCCGAATGGAAGAACACTAAAGTGAATTGAGCCTGAAATCCATGAAAAAAATTAATCGAGGCTGCTCCAAACAACCTAAATAATGAGGTATAGTTTGGCAGGTCCTACAGTCTTACTACAACAAGCTGCTTAACTATGGGTGCTGTGACTGTAGATTCTTACCAACTGAAGAGTTGTCAGGTACTTTTTCCACCAGAGATATTTCTGGTACTCAGGTCCCATTGCAGACATCATGTAGTAGAAGTACATGATGACATGGACCAGATTATTGACCAGGTTGGAGAAGGTTCCGTGACCTCCTGAAGTAACAGAACAATACAATACAATACTGTTGCATATAGGTACGATCTATCTGAACTTACCTACCAGTGTCAGGCTAACTCAGTCTGATTTACATATTATCTGAGTATGTATTTATTTGTATCTATACCTACCTACCTACCAGGCAGATTGCATATGGCGTTCTAGCAGGCGCATAACTTAGTACCTTCCATATTTATAAGTGTATTGGTACTATTGGACTGTATTTTGGAGTATGAAAACTGCCTGTATCAGTCATATTGCAATAAATATCATTACCTGCAATGAATTTGACACAAATCCAAGTCTCAAGAGGCGTCAGCGAGTGATGATACAGATGAAGTAGACTAATTTGGTTGTCCTTCTTCCTCATGACAAAGAACACCTGAAAATTATAACTGATTAGGTAACGCTCTGTAGGTATCTCATTTTTGTATGCCTTCTTATAGATTATTGTAGCTGAGGAATCTGTACTCAGGAACCCTCATTCATTACTCAATGGGATTAGAGGAACCGAAACTGAACATCCACCATGGGCGGATGTTAAAATTTACTCAAAATACATACCTACTCGTATTTCAGGTTAGTACCTATCAACCATCCAGGTATTTATTCCTGTTATTCCACTTGTAATTTTTGTAGGTAACTAGGTACCTACTAACTACTCTGTTATGGCACCCTTAGCCATACCTAACCAAGATAATTAAGTATATCTATAGGTAGGTAGGTAGGTACCTACCCCGTTTAACTTCAGCATATCGGGGGTAACAATAATGAAAACTTACCGTATCGGCGAATTCGGTGAGTTTTGAGATATAGTACCACCAGCACAGGTTCGCCATCTAAATCAGAAAAAGCAAAACTTTACAAGGGAGTAGGTACTTGTAGAAGAATTGGAGTGGGCAATAACCGAAGTACCCCCATCCCCTTTCTTACTCCCAAGCACAAATAATGCACGTTGAAAGACGGTAGTGGGACTTTAACGGGGTACGAAAGTTTTCGAGGGGTTCCGTGAATATTCCAACGGGCAAAGACAGCCTACAGGAAACGTTCCCTGAGTATTTAACATTATGCTTTTAAACTGCATTACTGCAAGCAAATATAGTAGCCCCAGAAATGTGAAGGGAAGCACCTGTATTCTCAATGATTCTTCTATCCATCTATTTCGTATTCTATATAAAGATAGTTTTCGAGTTCTATGGAGATGAATGGAAGGTCACGGGACATGCGCGGGAGGTTTGACCCAGGTCAGTTGTTCGGTGGGAGGGGTGGGGACCTGACGTGCCGCAGCCTATTGCCGCAATGATTCCTCGGGGTTTATTTTCATCAAGGTAAGAAACGTTTAAAGTGTGCCAGGGTGCGATGGCTACTAAGTATACCTACTTACTACCAACTAGCCAGGTCAGTAGGTAAATTAGCTCTTCCAACCCACAAAGCCTGGCTTTGGTAGATGGATTCGTGTTTTGTTTAGAAATCAATGTGGTAGGTAGCTAGGTATCCGTTGATGAGGAACTAGAGATCTGCACCAACGTAGGGTACATGGGGCATGGATAAAATATAAGTTCAACCGGCAATCAGGCCCAGTTGGTTAGGTGCTCAAGTATTCTGCAACCGGAGTATAATAGCAACTACAGCAACTAACCTACACCTTGCTTTGCCCACTTGTGAGAAGAATGAAATTGGATACAAAATAAATAATGATATTTACCCTCATTGCTGTGGGATTATGGGAGTAATCTACGGGCTGGCACTTGTAGCTGTATTGGAACAACCAACCGCTCATTAAGTGCTGAAACAAACAAAGCACATCACAAGTTAACCATAGCCATAAGAGGAAAAATCCACAAGTTCCTCGCACATACCAAAACCGTAATAACGCTGAAGGGGACCTATGTTACTGGTGAAGAATACATCAATAAGTGGGTAACTTGCCTCTGTGTCTCTGTACCTATCCTGAGGCTATGCAGTACTTGACAAATAAAATATGTTAGAGGCACCAGCTGTAACTTACTATGTATAGCTTATAGCCTGTTAGGTATACTTCATAGTTCATCTATACACTCCAGGAGGCAGGCAAAGTACTATCCGCCTACTCAAGAAAAAATCCCGAACCATTCGTACTTAAATTGCTTGGATGGGACTTAAGAGGACGCTATACCTGACGGTGCATTTTTTGCCGCCCATAAGATTAACATTGCGAGCGGTGATTCATTTTCAAGGTTTACCCTTGGTTGGAAAGACACAAAATTTTGCCTGTACCTAGCCCTAACAATGTTCTAGGGAGTGTTCGAAGCAGATTTCCCAATTTCTCACTGGTTTCTTTTATTGCAACTGTTTTGCAAATGCTACCATCGCATACCTCAAGAAAAGTGCTACCTATATCTCGAAAACCAGTAAAAAAAAATGGGAAATCTGCTTCGAACACTCCCTAGAACATTGTTAGGGCTAGGTACAGGCAAAATTTTGTGTCTTTCCAACCAAGGGTAAACCTTGAAAATGAATCGCCGCTCGCAATGTTAATCTTATGGGTGGCAAAAAATGCACCGTCAGGTATAGCGTCCTCTTAATACACTGAGAAAAATCGAGTAATAGAATCTGTTCATTAATTTTGAGTCCATTGAATCAATAAGCGGTGTATTGAAGGAATGAACTCAGATCGGTTACTGGTATGAACCAAATTTCATTAACGACATATATATAGACAATCCTATTGCTATAATAGACGCCGATTACAGGAATGAAGTGGATTCTATTAAAAATTAATGAACTCGACTTTAATAGAATATGGGGGAATTTCCGTAATGAAAACAGAAAGTAATGAACTTATTTGCAATTACTGCAATACCTACAGATGTCATTACGACTGTGTCGTGGAATTCATGGAATGATGGCTATTACGGCAATGTGCATATCCGCGCGGGAAATTCAAATAGATTTGGGTGTGTGACAAAGTCAATAATAATAATTTATTTGATAAACTTAGTTTAAGCTAAATCGAGTCACATCAGTTGATGCTGGTATTATTACCAGTTATGAAAATGGTCGGCTGACCTATATTTCCAGTGATATTTGACGTGCAAAAATTAAAATAGCGAATTATACTCGTATAAGGTGCAAACACAAAATGCAGGTGCAAAGCGCCACCCATATATCCCTATGTTAATCGTACAAAGCTTGATGGATTCATCTGGTGATCGTTATTCTTTTCGTAAAAGGCGTTTTTATGATGGAGTATTTTTGGAAGGAGAAGAGGTAACCAGTATTAACGATTGGGTGGCTTTCACAATGTCACTATAGCACTAACCACTGGTTAGCGAACGCGATATATAGGCGTATATTTATGTTCACTATATACGGTGGCTTTCAGAATCTCACTATAGGTAAGAGATAACAGTAACCTTTGGTTATAGGGACCAGGCATTTGCTGTTAACGTTGCAATGGCGTTCGGTAACCAACGGTTAGTATAGGGCTAACTAACGGTTAGTTCTAGTAACCGTTGGTTAGTTCTAACCAACGGTTATATATATAACTATAACCATTGCTTTAGCGAACGCCACCGCAATGTTAAAAGCATTATGCCTAAGCGTTCCCTAAGCAAGGGTTAGTACTGTATAGGGCGAGATTGTGAAAGCCACTTTCACATAATATAATAGGGTACGATGGCGTTCGCTATATAAACCAGTGCGTTATAACCGTTTATTTCTTATCCTTGCTGTGTGATTGTGAAAGCCAACATAGGGATTGCTAACCCATGGTTAGTAGTAACCGTTGGTTAATTTTGGTATTTGTTATACGTGATAAAGCCATCCCTAAGGCAACCCAAACTACACCCCAAAATGCAAAAGACGCGCATATAATGCAGGTGGTCACGTGACAAATTTGTACTTCATTACTGTAAAGGAATAGGAATAAAGGAATAGTTTCTAAGTAATAACTACAATAGACTCCATTAGTGTAGTCCACTAGTGAAATGATGTTGAGGAAGCTATTGACGGAATGGAATTTCTGGTCTTTGTACCAATGAACTGGGAAATTTCCATTGGTGGAATAACAATTTGCATCACGGTAATGAACTCAGAACCGTTGTCTATTAGTGTTATAAACAGAATGGAAGTGGAGGCGAGGTTACAGAGCGGCCATGTTTGCAGTTGACACGATGGACTCGACAGGTGAACATGTGAATAGTTTAGAGAAGCAGTGGCTGGCGTCAAAAACGACCCCAAACTGACCACGTCTGGGTACTGCGACCGCTTCTCAGTCTTAAAGTCCCCCGACGGTTGGAAGTTGGTAAGTTGAAAAGTAACTTGTTGACTTAACTTAGTGTGACCAATATATAGTAAATGAGTGACAGTCATGAGATTCGTTAGGAGTGATCTCAGATGCTCGTGGGTATTTTTTCAACCGATTTTGGCTTTCTTAAAGATTACGCCCGCAAAAAAATAAAAAAACATGGTGTGAGAAAGTTAAGTGCGACTGTTGTCGAACCTAACCTTTATTTACTATCAATTGAGAGATATATTGTTACTTTTGTTTCTTAACAGATGCGAATCGACTTCAATAACTTGTACCCGGATAGGGGGGACGCGGTGGAGCTCAACTTCCCGGAGTTGAAAAGGAGGTGCATGCCTCCTCGTTGCACAAAGGAGGCTCGACTACGGGGAGTGCAAAGATATCCGCGGGAGGCTCCTTGCCGTTGCGAAAGGCAGGTATATTACTTCCCTAATCGAGTTATGATGTTCTTCAATGAAAATTGGTAACTAGGGGGTTTCAGGGGTCATATTTTTAAATAGTTTCATGACTCCTTTTCTGCATGCCTGAAACCCCTTAGTTATCAATTTTCAATGACATCCGCCATCTGGTGTTATTCAAGAGAATTAATGAGAAATTACAAACCACTGAGAAAAGTTGATTCTAAGTTTTCAGAACCTGGCATCTGTACACCAACAACAATCAAAACCCAAATCTTATACATTCTTTTAATTTCAGACTCTTCCGATTCCGGGGATATTGCGACCCTCAACCTACTGACGTTCCTTCTCAACTATGCCTCCACGGTCCGGGTAGTCAGCGGAAAGGACGTGAAAGTGTGGCGTCCCACCCGCGTGGAGTCATTCGAGGCGATAGTTACATTTGCAGAAGAACACACTTCATGGTCAGAGATACACCGCCGACGACAGGAGTTACACCGGCAGCACGGGGTTGTGTCCCAACACTTTATCATAGCTTACGGGTCCCTCGAACACGTGACCTCTTTCGAAGTCG